>OZ007593.1:342712213-345112213 GCA_963931845.1 Maratus michaelseni | reverse complement strand
AAAATGATTTCCAAATTAAGGGTAATTTAGAATATATTTTGAAGGTTTTTCGCTCATTTAATTTTTCTTAAGAAATTAAAAAAATTTCAGAAACAGTTCTAAGGAAGAATTTATATCTCAAAAGTAAGCATCATGCCAAATTCCAATCTTCTAGTTAAGCAAATTTCTGTAATAACTGTATAACAGGAATTGCAATTTTAGAACTTTTTTGTTCCGGCACACATTAACATTTCTAAATTTTTAAAAACTGTTCTGTGGATGAATTTATGTCTCTAATGTAACATCCATGTAAAATTTCAAGTTTCTATCGCAAACAATTTCAGAGAAATCATAGTTTAGAAAGTTTTTAGAACTTTTCAAACTCATTTCACTCTTTTAAATTTAGAATTTTTTTAGAAACCGTTCTTAGCTGAAATTTCTAAAATAGCCACCATGCCAAATTTCAACTTTTTGGACCAACAGCATCACTAAAATCACAATTTTAGAAACTTGTTTGATTCTGCACCTTTTTAAATTTCGAATTTTGTAAAAACGATTCTGTAGAAGCATTTACGTCTAAAAATAACAGGCATGTTAAATTTTAAAATTCTGTCCCTAACAATTTAGAAAAAAAAAAACATAATTTATAAAATTTTCTGCTCATTTTACACTTTTGAATTTCGTTTTTTAATAAACTGCTTATACCGAGCGTCTACATCTTAAAATATATCAATGTACTAAATTCTAAGTTTCTAACCCAAATAAATCCAATTAAATCATAATGTAGAATGTTTTTTGAAAGTTTTCTGCTCATTTCAGCCTGTTAAATTTCGAAATTTTAGAAACTGGTCTTAGAAAGCATTCCCATTTTAAGAGTAACCATCATGCCCAATACGAAGCTTCTATATCTATACCATCTGTATAACATAAATTGCAATTGTAGAATGATATTTTTTTGCTCCTACCCTTTAAAATTTTGCATTTTTAATAAACTCTTCTGGGTGATCATTTACATTAGTAACAGCCATGCAAAATTTTAAGTTTCTAGCTTTAACAGTTCTAACTATATCGTAATTTAGAACGTTTTTTGCGCTTTCACACTTTTAAATTTCAATTTAAAAAAAAAAAAAAAAAAAAAAAAAAAAAACTCTTCTGTGTGACTAGTTACGTTTTAAAAGCAACAGCCATGTCAAACTTCAAGATTCTAGCATTGACAATTCCATAGAAATCTCAATTTAGAACGTTTTTAGAGTGCTTTTCGCACATTTCGCTCTTTTAAATTTTGATTTTTTTTCAAATTGTTCTGTGCGACCATTTATATCTTAAAAGCAACAGTCATTCCACATTTCTTGTTTCTAAACCTAGCAATTCCATAAAAATCGTAATTTAGAAAGCTTTTAAAACTCTTTCTTCTCATTTGACCCTTTGAAATTTTGAATTTCCTTGCAAACCATTGTTAGCAAGCATTTGTATCTTAAAAGTAACCAACCATGCCAAACTTGAAATTTCTAATTCTGTCAGTATTAAAAAAAATCATAATTTAGAACGTTCCCCCCCCCCCCCCCCCTTCACCCTTTTAATTTTAGATTTGTTTAATAAAACTGTTCCGTGTGCACCTGCGTCTTAAAAAGTATCATCCATGTCAAATTTCAAGATTCTGTCCTTAACAATTCAATAGAAATCGTACTTTAGAACGTTCGTAAAACACTGTTCCCTCATATCACCCTTTTAAATTTCAAATTATTTAGAAACTGTTCTAAGAGAGCATATATATTTTATAAGTAACTACTTTGCCTAATTTCAAGTTTCTAATCCCTTCAGTATCACAAAAATTGCAATTTTAGAACATTTTTTACTGCTGCAAAACCTTGACGGTAGTGGCACTGAGATAAAATATAGCCTATGTTAGAGCAGAGACTGTCACCATCAATTTGCCACCATCACTTTTGAAATCGGTTCCGTAGTTCCAGAGATTCCACAGAAATTGTAATGTAGAATGTTTTTAGAATGCTTTTCACTGATTTCACCCTTTTAAATTTCAAAATTTTTTTTTATTTGTTCTTAGACAGCATTTACATGTTATAAGTAACTACAATGCTAAATTTCAAATTTCTAGCTTCTTCAGTATAAAGAAAATCGCTATTTTAGAACGTTTTTCGCTCCTTCAGCCTCCAGGGGCTAGTGGCACTGACATAAAATATAGTCTATGTTGGAGCAGGGAGTATCACCATTAATTTGCACCATCACTTTTGAAATCTGTTCTGTAGTTTCAGAGATTCCGTAGAAATTGTAATTTAGAATGTTTTTAGAACACTTTTCGTTCATTTTACCCTTTTAAATTTCGATTTTTTTAAAAATTCGTTCTTAGAGAGCATTTATATCTTATAAGTAACTACAATGCCAAATTTTAAATTTCTAGCTCTTTCAGTATAGAAAAAGTCACAATTTTAGAATGTTTTTCACTCCTGTACCCCCTTGGAGTTAGTGGCACCGACATAAAATATAGTCTATGTTGGAACACAAGGAGTGTTACCATCAATTTGTCACCATCACTTTTGAAATCTGTTCTGTAGTTCCAGAGATTCCGTGGAGACTGTAATTTAGAATGTTTTTAGAACGTTTTTGGCCCATTTAGCCCTTTTAAATTTCGATTTAAAAAAAAAATTTGTTCTTAGAGAGCATTTACATCTTATAAGTAACTACAATGCCAAATTGCAAATTTCTAGCTCCTTCAGTATAAAAAAAATCACAATTTTAGAACGTTTTTCGCTTCTCCACACCCCTGGGGTGAGTAGCACCGACATAAAATATAGTCTATGTTGGAGCAGGGAGTGTTACCATCAAGTTGCCACCATCACTTTTGAAATCTGTTCTGTACTTCCAGAGATTCCGTGGAGATTGTAATTTAGAATGTTTTTAGAACGCTTTTCGCTCATTTAGCCCTTTTAAATTTCGAATTTTTTTAAAAAATTGTTCTTAGGGAGCATTTACATTTCATAAGTAACTACAATGCCAAATTGCAATTTTCTAGCTCCTTCAGTATAAAAAAAAATCGCAATTTTAGAACGTTTTTCGCTTCTTCACCCCCCTGGGGTTAGTGGCACCGACTTAAAATATACCCTATGTTGGAGCAGGGATTGTCACCATCAATTCACCACCATCACTTGAAATCGGTTCGGTAGTTCCAAGGATTACCCCCTACAAACAAACAAAAAAACAATCGTTACTACTTTATAATATTAGTATAGAGGATAACAGTAATTTTTTCTTGTCAAACTACTTTTGAGCACTACTGCATATACAGTAAAACCTCTGAATAACATGCACATCGGGTATATACAATTTGTCTGCTATTCAGAGGTGTCCACTATTTAGATGTAAAAATGTACAAATATACAGGTGTTGGGGATCAAAAAAGTATCTGTTATTTGGAAATGCCCATTTTGGAAGTTTTACTGTATATGCTAAAGGAAATTAAGCTTGAATGCAAACTATTAGAATCAAAGACAAATGGAAAAAAAAATAAATCTTTGTACTTTTAGGTAACTCCTGTTTATACTGGCAAAAAACAAACTTTAAGAGTTACAAAAAAGTTAAAGAAAGTCAATCTATTTGAAGATACAGATTTTAAAGTGCCAAAAAGAAGAGATAAAACAGATAGTGAGGTATGTTGAAATTCATTTTTACAAATGTGAAGTTTTTTCAACTTTTCAAAGCAATATTGTTTAAGATTTCTATTTCTGTATTTCAGCTTTTGAATAACATTTTTTCATGTGAAGAATATTTTCTTCATGCACTGAAGATCAGAAGAGAAGAGACTGAAGATTTGAATTTTTTTATTTCTAAACTACATTATCGACCAAATATCCATGATCCTGAGGTTATTATTTTTATAAATAAACTTTTTTGATGCACTAGAAATACTTAAAAGAATGACTAGTTTCAAAACTATTAATCTTATTGTAACTGTTTATCAGCCAAAAATTATATGCTATTCTCAAAAAGCAGAAAAAAAAAATTGCCTTTAGGGACTGCATGTATTCTTAAATTATTGTTTTAAGGGTCAGAGATCACGAAAAACATGTTTTTACAAAATGTCTGTGTGTGTGTGTGTGTGTGTCCTCATTGTATCATAAAAAATTGTATGAAATTATGCATAGAATGGAAACAAATTTCATGTATATGTTTCAGACTATAGCCAACAGGTCTCAGCTGAATTTGGGGATATTCTGCTGGAAGAGTGTGCTGTAGCTATTTTTGTGCAATTTTCTCAATTTTTCGTAATTTTGTTGTACATTGGCTGCTCGTGCAGCGAATGATGCTTCACAACCAGCTAACATGGTAATTCGCTAGTAGCTGATGTACAACAGAATGACAAAAAATATTGATTTTATTGAAAAATATGATTGATATTAACTTGTATTTACTCAAATTAATAAAATCAAGCAGAAATTTAAGACGAAAATCAAAGTCAGTGCAGTTATTTTTTGCACTGGATGCTTGTGCAGTGATGCATACTTTGGCATCTTGTTTGTTTCTAAAATGGATAATTAAAAAAATTACGTTTTCTGAAGTACTAACATGTATGAGATAGAAGAAAGTTTGGGGATTGCCAAATATGACTAGTTTATTTTTGCATAAACTTAACATAATTTATATAGAAATGAAAAAAATTGAACCTGTTTAAAATAAAATGAAAGAATTTTTTTGACTTATTATTATTATTTTACTATTTTGTACTACACACAACATTGAATGAAATTTATAATTAAGTGCTATGGTCAGCACAAAACTTTTTTCTGTATTACTCTATTGTATTAATTTGAAAAGTGCTTTTACACACTAACAATTATGAATAGAAAGTATAATACATTTCTTAGAATAGCATGGAGTTAGTGATTAGAAAATAATAATAAACTGATGAAAGAAAATTACTTCTGAATTTATTTTGGCAAGTGCTTATCGTTTTCTTTTCTTTCCTTTTTTCTTCTTTTTTTTGTGTGGTTTGATTGTTAAATTTTTAAGTGTTTTTTACTTTCACTATTTCCAATTAAATTTCCAATTTTTAACTGTGGTATGTTATAGGATTCCAGAGTTCTTCATTCTTGTCGTAAATTGTTGATCAAAGCTGTAAAGATGAGACTGAAAGAGATTCGAGATATAGAAGATAATTTAGGAGAATTGAAAAAGGCTGAAGAAAAGATTTGTTATTTGGTAATTAAATATATTTACATTTGTTTAATTGTTTGGTATTTCTTTTAATAGGGTTTCCAATTGGTCCCTTTTGTAGGGATTCCTATTTTTACTTAGAGCCCATATTGGTCCATAAAGTTTATTTTTTCAGATTCTTTCCTGACCTGTAAGCGGAAAAATCACCTGAAATGTGGCCTGAAGAAGCCAAAAAGTTGAACAACCCTGAATTACAAAGAGAAACTTCAATTTCTGTTTATAGCAGACTTTAAAATAAATATAATGAGTTTAATCATGAATGGATTATGAAATCCCATTCCAACATTCCATCATTCTAAATTGTTCTTGTATATTATGCTATGTTTTAAGCATTTTGTAAAAGTAAGATATGCAAAAGATACTCAGTGACTTATTATACATCAGTAAATATGGCATAACAAAATTTTTCAAATAACTGATATTTTATTGCAGTGTTTCTTAATCCAAATGTATAAAGAATTAAACATTCATTCTTTCACCAAAATAGCTTTCCAAGATTTTTTGCTTTGAAAGGTGAGGATTTAAATTTACTGGAAAAGGGGGGGAGGGGCTGCTTTCAATCCCAAGTCATGTACTATTAAATATGTAGGATAAATTTGGGAAAAAAGGATAGAAATAAACAGTATTGGACTATTTGATGAAATTTTAATTGAATTTGGAAAGAAAAAACTTCGATACATTCTTAATAATTTGCATCCACCTTGCTTTGACCACATTCTAAAGACATGGATGTAATGAAGAATTTTTGCTTTTCCTCTCCAAGTTTATTTATTTGGAGAGTATCGCTATATTTCTTTATGTGTATCGAAAAATGGAAAGAGCTGAGATATGAAGGTTGTGAGAATTTTCTTATCCCAAAAAATTGACATTACTCAATTTATCATTGGAAATATCCAGGGCCCGACTATGTGAAGACCTAGTGCAAAGATTCAAAGGGGATCTACAAAGATGTCTCTCCATGATGTCTTTGTAGCCACAATTTGTATTAATTTTGACCAAAAATACTCAATTTCTGATTTTGGGGTCCCCCTTTAAATGTGATTCTGGGTAATCTACCCCATTTGTCCTTGTGATAATCAGACTGTGGTCATATGTGTGTATATATATATATATATATATATATTGTAAGAAATAGTACTAATAAAGAACTTTTGATACAGCAAGTTTAGAATCATATTTTTAATTTTATGTATATTATACTAATAAAAGAAAGTTTTGCTCTCTGTGTGTGTGTCTGTGATGGCTAGCGAAATCTAGTGCACCTAGAAGTCTGAAAATTTAGGGGAGGATAATCCAAGGCCTCTTCTGATGACCTCAGACTCAGAATTTTAATATTTTAATAATTAACCAAGATATTAATTAAAAACTGATCATTAACTCATCTCTTTTTTGTGAGCTGGCTTTTAGCACTTGAACCCCAGACCTGAACCCAGAACCTGATTTACAGCAGCAAACGAGAATGAAGAACTTTTTAAATGAAGAATGTGTTTATTTCGCAATTCTGTTCTAACTTCTATCGACTAAACCATTTGGTTTATTAGGATAAGCAAAGCGAATCCTCTACAGGGCTACACAAATTACATTTTTGCGTACACTTTACAAAAAAACTATTCAGTATTTTGACTTGAAATTAAACATAAAAATAAATTATGATCTGTAGTTTTGCACAATATTATTTTATTTTTTACAGAATAACCTTATAAAGTTTGTTATTTTAATTAATTTATTTTACATGTTTTTCCATTACGGACACATTTTTGCTAATAAAAAATGAAACACATATATTTTCAGAAGAAAAAATAAATAATGGAGTTAATAATTATAGATAGAATCATGATTATTTAAATAAATCCGCCAAAATATCTCAAAAACTGTTTTTTAAATTTAATTGAGGAAAGAAATATTTTTGAACTTGATAGAAATAAAATATGATCTGTAGATTCTGACAATATTATTTCTTATCGAATGATTAAAAAAAACATTTTTTATTATTTTGTTGAATATATTTTTCCATTATACAGATTCATTTTTGTAAACGATAATGAAATCTGTGTATTTCTTGCAGTAAATAAAAATCATTGAGTCAGTAAAAATGAATAAAGTCATGAATGATTAAGTACGTAAAATATTATCATTGCATCAAAATTTCTCATTTAAAAAAAAATTATTTAAATACGGAAAGGAACCTATATATCTGCATTTTGCGAACACGAAATATTTTAAATATTGAAAATAACTGCAGAATTTATACTTCAAACCATAAAAGAACATTAAACTTTCTTATATTAAAAATGTATGTTATTTGAGAGGAAAATATACATTTTAATAGAATACTTTATTAAGATAGGTTGGAAATGGCACATATTTTGGTGCTCATTCCTTTTAATCATATAATAGTTTCACGATTTCTTTTAGGAAATTTTTAAAATGCCTTTTTCTATGAAAATTATAGCATATTTTTAATGAATTAAAATTTATGAAAATTCAATTATTTACATTCAGTTATAAAAGTAGTTTGCAGTGTTAAGAATTCAAATATACAATTTATTCTTATTATGTGAAATCATTTATGCAGACGATACTTACGCATTTTAAATGAGTTTTTTGTATTGTGGCAACAAAATAATTGTAAACAAATAAAATTGTTAAATTTGTTATATAAAGTGTTATTCGAATTTGAAGGTTGAAAATTGAACCAAATGAAACATATTTACTATTGAGAAGTAATTACTATTAGTATTCTTTTTAATATGTTTGCCATTTCAAAACAATTTATGGAATGTATTAGTTATATTATAAAAAATGCCGAAAAAATGTACACTTATTGGTCAAAAATAATGCGAACATGATTTATCTTTAAGGCAAGAGGCTAGATATCAGCATAAAACACAACGACATGACAAATCTCTTCTGACAGAGAATGCATGTGTTCGGAAATGTGCTTTAAATTTTGAAGATGCACAAAAAAACTTTTAATTATATATTTTTTTAATTTGTCATCGTTGTTGGTTTGATATGAATAGTCAATCTGAAAAAATATTGTTACTTTCAAATATTTATCTTATGAAATAATGCTTTGCGAATCCAGACAAACATGGCTTTTGCTAGTTAAAAAATTAAAAACATATTTGGAAAGATCACACTCATGTGAATGTTTTCCTCCTTACGGCAACGCTCCTTGAGCGCAATTTTAGAGATATAGACAAACCGAACGAATGCTCTTAAAGCGGAAACCTTCTTCTAATAGATGGTATAATTAGTTTTAAAAAAAATACTAATTTTAATCCTTTAATATAAAACACTAGCGAATGCAGGTCATTTCACAAGCCTCCTGAAAAGATTTTTTTCTTACGCTAAAAATTACTAAACATTCGTATTTCGACACAATCTTTTTAGAGCATCTCAGTAGACCAGATTTTCATCACCTACAACAATTTAGAAACTTTCGGATGAGAAGAAATATTTAAAAAATATAATAAATTCTGAGAAATTTTTTGGCAAAACCCATAGTAATGTGGTGTTTCTGTGTGGCCATGCTCGGCTTCAGGTAACATTTTCACTATTTAATATGCATATATTTTTACATTATTTTATAGAAGAGTTATATTTCTAAAAGACTAAAATTTCAGAGAGTTCAGACAATGCAAACTATTTTTTTTTATGTTAACAGACCTGATGCGAAAACAAAACATTTATTTTACAACCAGATAACAATATTTCTGATGTAATTTTTATAAAGGCTGTAAAACTGTTATATTTATGACCATTAAAAATTTCAAAGGGTTTGGACAGCAAAACCTATTTTTTTAAATCTATGAAACAATCCTACATTTAAAAAAAAAAAAAAAAAAAATAAAAAAAAAAAATAAATAAATATATATATATGCGCACTTTTATCACTAATTATCAGCCCCGTGGCAGAATGTACACGACGCTGTGACGGGCGTCGCAGACTTTTTAAGGCACCTGCAAACTAAAAACATACCGCGATGCCACGGATGTGCTATAGCGTGTAAATTACGAAATAAAATGGCAACCTTCGTCGAAGGATCGTGAATAAAACGGCAAACATCGTCGAAGGATTGCGAATAAAACGGCTAATTTCGTTGAAGAATCACAGAAAAAATGCGAAATTCATTTAAAGTTTGCGAAAAATGGCTAATTCCGATGCCAGATTGCGAAAAAAACCTGCCAATTTAGTCAAAAGGCCGTCAAAAAAACATGAGTTTCTTTGAAGGATCGCGGAGAAATGCGAATTTTACCGAAGGGCTATGGAGAAAATGCCAACTTCGTCAAAAGATCGTAGAAAAAACTTAATTTCATTGTCGGATCGCGAAAAAACAGAAAATTCTGCAAACAGATTGCGTAAAAAAGGCAAATTTCGTCGGAGGATCTCGAAAAAACGGAAAATTTTGTCGAAAGAACTCGAAAAAACAGTAAATTTCATCGAAAGATCTCGAAAAAACGGCAAATCTCGTCGAATGATCTCGATAAAACGGCAAATTTCATCGAAGGATCACGGAATAAATGCAAATTTTGTCAAAAGGCCAAAGAAAAATCATGAAATTCATCAAAGGATCTGAGAAAATGGCTAATTTTGTCGACAGATTGCGATAAAAATGCAAATTTTGTCAAAGGGCCATGGAAAAACTTGATTTTCGTCAAAAGACTGTAAAAAAAACCATGAGTTTCATTGAAGGATCGTGGAAAACATGCGAATTTGATCAAACGGTCACAGAGAAAACGTAAATTTCGTCAAATGGCCACAGAAAAAATGCTAATTTCGTCAAAGTCCCAGAAAAGATGCAGCATTCCTTTAGAAAACAGCAGAGACACAAAGTTCTATGTTAATTAATATAGGCATAGTTTTTTATCTTAAACAATATACTGAACTAACTTTTGAAAAATCGGGTTAACCCGAACCCAATTTGCAAGAATCTACACTCAGCCTGAAATCGACTCGAATCAAAAGCAGAGTTAATCCGACCTGCAATAAGAAAAAATATTGCCGAGAGAGTATTTTCTCCCCTCCCCCCTCTGCTGTAATCTTTCAGAATATTTGCTGTGAATTTCAGAATTTTTTTTACTCAGAAGGGCAGATTAATGCTGATGCCTTAATTACTTAGCACTACAACTACAACAACAGCAAGAATAGATTTATATGATATATTGCGTATTGCAGACTATTTTTGAAAACATTATTAGCGTTGCAGACACTTGAAGATAGTTCTGCCACTGGGATTATCAATATTTTTTCGCGATTTTGTCATTCAAAATTTTAATTCATACAAAATTGGGTCAAAGATATAAAATAATACAAATCTGGGGATTATTTAAGGTTTTATCACGTCTCGGGCAACGCCAGGCAGGTCAGCTAGTATATATACATATATAATTATATTCTCTTCTCCTTGTGGGTAGGTCTTGCATGAATAATTGCCTGGGATGCTTACCCAGATATGAGTCAAAAGCAAATTAGCCAATTAAATTACTCTATTTCATAATTTGCAGAGTGGTCTCTAGCGGTAGTTCTGCTGTATATAATCTGCGGAGCACGTTCTTAGCGTGGCTTTTACTCTCATCATTCTCCCCCAAAAATACGACCCATTATTCTTCAAAGTGAGACGGTATCCTTGCTGTTATAAGTCCGGCAATTTGCCGTACTATGGCCGGCAAGAAAATGCATTTCTGGTAAAAGACTCTTCAAACTGTTCCCTGGGCCTAGCTTAAAAGGAGACTTGTAATACAAAGGATTAAAAGCTAGTTCCCGGGAAAAACGTCTGCTTATTTCTATTACCATCGCCCGACTACATACTTAAATCTTCTTGCCTATGAATTATACGATAATACGACGAACGAGTGCCGAGAAACTACATTAACGGTGCAAAATATGGTCCTTTAAATATCTTGATACCTATTACTGGGATATGTTATAGTGGCGACGACCGTACGTTACAGAGGGTCTGGCAGGATAAAGGCTCCTTAAGCGGGTAACAAGTGAAGTTTTCAACTGTATACTTCATGATTTTGGAGTTTCTATCGTAAGAAAACGAGAAGACTAAGACTGCCTTCTGATAAGCCGTGGAAAACGAAACTGGAAATAGATTTATTTTTGGTACGAACACTTTTATGAGGATGAAAGAAATTAAAAACCCTTTTTAATGCAATCACTAAAGCTGCATTAAGCTATCAAATAATAGGCTGTTTTTCTGATCATCTATCAAGCATTTTTTTTCTTCCGTTTTCCTCTGGGATATTTAGAAAACATTTCATTGCTTATTCAAAGAAAAATCATTTTAGTTCATTACGGAGGCAGATAGGATCTTCAGTTCTTTCACTTCAAAAGACGTTATCTCAGATGACCTACTTTATGCTGCAGAAAGAAGAGCAAAAAAGGGTGTCACAGACAACCAGATGGTCTGTGGAAAGGTGAAGAGCAAAATTCAACCGTACGCACTTTGTGTCATGAATGGAACTGAAACTTCGTTACAGCTGAAAAAAAAGATAATGTGCATCCTGGGTTGCTAGACAAAGTTATAATAATTTTTTTTTTCTTTTTTTCACTTTTACTTTTTTTTATCAGTATTGTGGTGCATTAAAAAAATGGATTAACAAAAAAAAAACAGGTATGTACTATATTGTTATTTTTTAAGAAGAGATTAAAAAACAGTAAAATACTTTTTATTTATTTATTTATTTATTTTAAGGAGTGAAAACCAAAAAAATTTTTAAAGAAAAACAATTTGAAATTTTTCTTTAAGTGTTATTTTCATGAAAAATATTTTTATTGTTACTATTATAATTATTATTATTATTACTATTTTATTATTTTATTATCTCTATTTTACAAGTTAAGTGACTTAATGAAGCGGGTTATTTTTGTTTATTATTTTTTGAAATTTAAGCGGGATTTGATGAAAAATTAAGAGAAAAATGGGCAAATTTTATAGAAAAAAAAAAGGATTTTTTCTAGTAAAAGTATTAATTTTTATATTTTGTGTAATGAGATTGTAAAAATAAGTAATAAAAATGAGTTCAGGTGAAAAATCCTCCCAATTGAGTGAGGGAGACAAGGTAAAAAACACGGAAGTTGATGAGAGTGGAAACTCCCTTAAAGAAAGTCCTCCTAATGCGGAAATTCATGAAATTTCCCCTGTAAATATGAATGGAGCTATCAGTCAAGAGAGCCACCAACCTCTTAAAAATTAGACCGTAACCCCTGAAATAGAGTCAATCAAAAAGTCTACTGTAGCTAGCTATGCAGCAAATATTGAGGAAAAAACAACAAAAGATCCTGAAATTTTCCTGTTTTCGCTAGAGGTGAAGATGATCTTTACCTCTTGGCTTGCTTATTTTGAAGCTGCATGTATTGAATCTAGAAAAGATGATGTTTGGAAGATAAGAAACATCCAGAAATTTTTAAAAGATAGTGCCCCTACCCTGTACATTAACAATTGTCTTAATGTTTTACACTAGAATAAGTTTGTTTCACTAGTCCATGAAAATTTCTCTACCCCAGATACGCTGTCATTAAGTGACTTTGCTAGTATTCGGTATAGGTCAGGTGATGACCTCAACAATTATTATCAAAAGAAAACAAAGATGGGTCATAATCTGGGTTTGGACAACAAATTCATTCTGGAAGGGTTATCAGAAGGTTTGCCAGTTTCTATGCAGCGACTTATTGTGACTAATGCCCCCAAAACTGCCACAGAATAGAGAGAATTAGTTTTTAAACTTACTAAGGTTAAAGTAGCAGACAAGAGTCATGAAAGTAAACCAGACACAACTCCCCAAAATCATTTCAGACAATGGCGACCATATCGCCCTAGTACAACTGATCAGAATTTTCCAATGCGATCCTGGAACTATAGATACCCCTATCAAAACCCCCAGAATCGCCCAAATGTGACTAACCCTCAAAAACCTTTCGAAAATGTGAGACCATTTCAACCATCTCCTCCCAGACCAAATATACACACCAGTCTACATTGCCACCATCGCCATGCCATGTGTGCCTCAATCTTAATATTCCAAATGCTTACCATTGGGTACGAGATTGTCCTTTTCGAAAGAAATCTTTAGAGGCCTCCTCTCTAACCCAACAACCAAACATTCAAATCCAAAATCCAGATCAGACACAAAGTAAGTTTTCTGCAAACCGAAGTAGTAATCCATGACAACTAATAGTACCCTGGTACATAGAAAAAAGAAAAGGATCCAAAGAAAACCCAAAGAAACGTCAAAAAATTACTACTCTAGGGATAACAGAAAACTCAATACCCTGTTTGATCGATCCAGGAAGCTCGTTGAGTGTCATTCCATTACATTTAGTCCAAATACTCCAATTAAACATTTCCTAAGCTCTTAAAGGTTTATCGGTTGCTCAAACACAAAGCATTCTAACCTTGCAGAAAAAATGTCATGTTAATTTGAAAATTGGCCGCATATCCAAATATGTTGATCTTTATGTTATTGATAATAAATTACCCTATATCCTTATTGGACTTAACCATTGCCAAAGTTTCCAGTTAAATATTGATTGTGTTAAATGTAAATTTATAACCAAAGAGTGCCTCTCCTGAACCAATTATGAAATATTCCAACAGTTAATTCCTTGCATGTGTCAGAACCTAATGAAGATGTCTCAGAAAAGGAAAATGCAGGGATATTTGGCAAAAATTATTAGCTGGAATTTGTCAAAGCCACTGAACCTATCCAAGTTCAGTCTGCACCTAACAAACTGCCTACTCTCTTAGCCAAATATGTCGGTATTTTTGCCAAAGATAAGTATGATGTAGGATGTGTCAACATGGAACCCCAAAGAATACATTTAACTTCTGACTTACCAATTTCACTTAGAGCTTATCGTACTTCCCCTAAGGAAGAAGAAGAAATTAGAGAACAAGTTCAAAATTTGTTAAAAGCCGGTATCATTAAAGAAAGTCATTCCCCTTATTCCTCACATGTAACCTTAGTTTATAAACGTGAAGAAGGAAAGAAAACTCGGTTGTGTGTCCATTTTCGAAAATTAATGCCATAACCAAAACAGATGCGCCCTACCCTTACACACCAACCCTTACCCCGAATCGACACTTTATTGGACAAATTGATGCAAGCTAAAGTGTTTTCTACTCTCGATTTAGCAAGTGGATATTGGCATATACATATCCACCCTAAAGATACTGAAAAATTAGCTTTTGCCACAATGTTTGGCTTATTTGAATGGAAGAGACTGGCCTTCGGCTTGAAAAACGCGCCCGCAAATTTTAACTGTATCCTTCGAAGATTCCTAAATAAATATAAAATTGACTTTGCATGCAGTGTTTTTGATTGATGATATTATTGTATTCTTACAAAATGAAGAAGAACATTACCATCATTTGTAAATCATTTTTGATATTTGTGTCCAGGAAAATCTTAAATTAAAGCTGTCTAAATGTAATTTTGTTAAAACCACAATTAATTTTCTTGGATATGAAGTGTCGAATGGTTGTATTACACACGATAACCCGAATATTGAAACCATCAAGAGGTTAAAACCACCAACCAATGTGAAAGAGTTACAACACTTTTTGCGATCTATTAATGTTTATAATAAAATTATTCATAAATATGCTGAGGTTAGATATCCTCTTAATATTTTGTTAAAGAAAAATGTTCCCTGTGTATGGGACCAGGACTGTCAAAATTCTTTTGCAAAATTAAAAGCAGCTCTAATTCAAAATCCTATCTTAAGATTGTTTGATCCCAAAACAGCTTGTAATTTATTTGTACATGCATCAAGTCTTGGAGTGGGATGTGTTGTGAAACAGGCTGATGAAAATGGTATTTTGCACACCATAGCATATCATTCTAGAAATCGTCATGACTATGAAAAAAATTATGCAATTGCTGAACTCGAACGTTTGGCAATTGTGGATGCTCTAGATAAATTTTACCTTTTTTTACATTGTCAAAAATTTGTCATTCATACAGACCATGCGGCTCTCACTTGGCTCAAAAATGTTAAAAACTTAGGAGGACGTTTCCGCTGGTCCCTTAAACTGAGTATGTTTGACTATGTTATTAAATATAAAAAGGGCTCACTAATGTAGAAGCTGATATGCTGTCTAGATTACCTGTTTCAGAAGACCCCCCACATCATACACATTTACTCAACTTGAATGATATCAGAGAAAATCAGAAAAAAGAAAATGTCAAGGTAGATGGTAAAAAATATGTTGAAATTAATTATGTTATTGTGATTAAAAAGAAAAGTTTGTATAAGATTGTTGTCCCCATGGCTTTATGTTTACCCTTCTTGGAAAGAGCCCACACAGATTTTGGACATCCTGGAATTTAGAAGATGATAAATTTAATTACAAATCAATATTATTGGCCTAATCTTAATAAAGATATTGAAAATTTTTTAAAACATTGTCATACCTGCCAAATCAACAAAAAAAGTAGGCAAAAAAGATTTGGTTTGTTGCAGCTCATGTCTCCAACGGATATACCTTTTGAATGCTTGGCATTGGACTCTATTGGCAGATTTAATCATTACAATTCGGCAAAGAAATATCTGCATTTGGTCATAGACCATGCAACTCGATATGTGTGGGGTTTTGCTTCAAAAAGTGTAACAACTGAAACTTGAACAAGCATTTTGAAATAATTATTTCAAACTCAAGTACCAGAAAAATTACTCACTGATAGAAATGGAGCATTTACAGGTTCTAGATTTAAACGTTTTCTTCGTAATTATAATGTAAAACACAGATTAACCTCCAGTCATCACCCGGAAACGAATGGGAAAATTGAACATTTGAATCAAACTATTGTCACCTGATTAAAATATACTGTAAATTCATCACCAACTAAATTACCTTGGACAAAATTTTTAGATGAAGTCTTGTATCAATATAATGCTACTCCACATTCTGTAACTCAATTCCCACCTAGTTATTTGCTGTTAGGAAAATTACCTTATGATCCTCTTATGCCAGATAATGATTATTACCCTCCTGTTGAAGAAGCTAGAAAATTGGCTAAGGAAAGAACAATAGCTGACCATAAAAAAAACAAAATTCATTATGATGCTCGTTTTCTTCCTGTAAAGTTTAAAGTTGGTGACATTGTAATATATGAAGAATTCCATTATCCTAATACGCGTAAATTGACCCCACCATAATCTGGACAATATACAATCTTAAAACAACTATCTGATGTAAGTTTTGAAATTGATAAACCCAGTACACATTTTAAGAGAGATTCTGAAATAGTGCATGCCTCCAAGTTGAGATTCTATAATCCTCCTCAAAATTTAAAACTCTACCATGAATAACCCCTGTCGTCTTACAATTTTTTATTTTTGCTTTCCTATCGTCCCTCTATCATTTTAGTGTGTGGATGAGGACCCAGCTGGATGTTAATTTAAAACCCAGCGGTGTAGTTGGCGTAGCAGTTTTAAAGTACTGCTAACCTTTTTATTTTTTTTTATTACTTATAGAATGACAAAGTTAGGAACACGTTAGGGGTCCTCCGCTCCGTGGCCTCCCGTCTATAGTCGGACTGTTTTGCCATTTTCTCTTTCCATGTATAATGGAGAATTTGGCAAAACTGCTTCGCTTTCCCTCTGTAGGTGATTATCAGACATCCACTTTCCTTTTTTCTTGTGCAAGAGACATATTTTTTTTGGATGATAATCCCCTCAGAGTTTAGAAATCCATTTCTCACTGAGCATGGTGGAAAGGATAGCCTAATTTTTTTTTAATTTGTTGGTTAGAATTTCCCATTTTTATAAAGTTTGCAAGTTCAATTTTTTTTTCTCCTGGGAATAAATCCCATTAGAGTGTCCTATAAGCCCAAAGATGCTTATAAATAGATGATTTGGAGTAGTAACATAGGTTGTAACTGCTCATATGTCATGTTTGTGTTGTTTTTATTGCATTTGTAGTAATTGTTTTGTCCTATATTTACAGTATATTTAAAGTATATTTTGTACTATATTTTGAAATTTAATGTTTTGAATAAGTGTTTATATCATGTTGAAATATTTTTATAAGTTTAAGTGCATTTTTTAATTGTTTATTTTTTGCGAATTATATAAGTAATTGCCATATTATATTTCTGTTTTCAAGTATCATATTATTTAGTTTTTATTGTATTGTATATTTAAGAAAGGTGCAATGTTTACATTTCCTGATGAACCAACTGTAACCCAAGAACAATTCTAACAGGACATGTTGGTTAACATAAACTTTTGCAATGTGCTAAAAGACTTTCAAAAAACAGCACACAATGTTCTCGCGAGAAATGTTCAATTTTTTTGCTGCAGCTGTGTTTTGTTTAAAGTATATGTCATATGTTTGATCTTCAGTGTATATCATCAAATAGTACCAGTATTTTATGTAAAAGTAAGCCCAAGCAGTTTAAAAGTCTGATTAGAATTCAGTAGGAAAAAAAAAATCTGATACCCTAGTTTAAAATGTGTTTAACTTATGGGGTTGAGCACCACAGCCCTTGCTGACAAGTACTGTGGTGCTCATTTTTAAAGGGAGGGGGGGGGATGTGAAATGAATGTGAAAAAGTATGAAAGAATATTGAATGTGAACGAATGTGGATTGATATGAAAGGATATTTAGTTAAACCCATTCCAAATCAGAAACTAAAATATAAAAATTCAAAGTTTAAAATCCCTAAATTGTGTGTCTAAATTTTAAAGCCCTGCCTTCATTTCTAGTTTGCCCCTGTAACTTAACTTTTCTTACAATATTTTGAATCCTCGTTAAGCTTAAAAGTGCTGACGTTAGTGCAGTTCTCTTCTCCTTGTGGGTAGGTCCTGCATGAATAATTGCCTGGGATGCTTACCCAGATATGAGTCAAAAGCAAATTAGCCAATTAAATTTCTCTATTTCATAATTTGCAGAGCGGTCTCTAGCGGTAGCTGTGCTGTATATAACGTGCGGAGCATGTTTTTAGCGTGGCTTTTACTCTCATCACTCTCCCCAAAAAATACGGCCGTTATTCTTCAAAGTGAGACTGTATACTTGCCGTTATAAGTCCAGCAATTCGCCGTACTACGGCCGACAAGAAGACGTATTTCCGGTAACAGACTCTTCAAACTTCAAACTGTTCCCTAGGCCTAGCTTAAAAGAAGACTTTTAATACAAAGGAATAAAAGCTAGTTCCCAGGAAAAATGTCTACTTATTTCTATTGCCATCGCCGACTACATACTTATATCTTCTCGCCTATGAATTACACAGTAATACGACGAACGAGTGCCGAGAAACTACATTAACGGTGCAAAATATGGTCCTTCAAACATCTTGATACCTATTACTGGGATATGTTATAGCAGCGACTTATTCTTAGGAGGAAAAAAAAATTGAACCAAAACTTAGTAAAAATAGGAAATTCTAACCAAAAAATAAAAAAATTAGGCTATCCTTTCCACCATGCTCAGTGAGACATGGATTTCTAAACTCTGAGGTGATTATCATCCAAAAAATGTGTCTCTTGCACAAGGAAAAAGGAAAGTGGATATCCGATAATCACCTACAGAGGGAAAGCGAAGCAGTTTCGCCAAATTCTCCATTCTACATGGAAAGAGAAAATGGGAAAACAGTTCGACTATAGACGGGAGGCCACGGAGCGGAGGATCCCTAACGTGTTCCTAACTTTGTCATTGTATAAGTAATAAAAAAAAATAAAAAGGTTAGCAGTACTTTAAAACTGCTCCGCCAACTACACCGCTGGGTTTTAAATTAACATCCAGCTGGGTCCTCATCCAAACACTAAAATGATAGAGGGACGATAGGAAAGCAAAAATAAAAAATTGAAAGATGAAAGAAATAGACGGGAGTTATTCATGGTAGAGTTTTAAATTTTGAGGAGGGTTATAGAATCTCAACTTGAAGACGTGCACTATTTCAGAATTTCTCTTAAAATGTATACTGGGTTTATCAATTTCAAAACTTACATCAGATAGTTGTTTTAAGATAGTATATGGTCCAGAATATGGTGGAGTCAATTTACGTGTATTAGGATAGTGGAATTCTTCATACATTACAATGTCACCAACTTTAAACTTTACAGGAAGAAAACAAGCATCATAATGGATTATGTTTTTTTTTATGGTAAGCTATTGTTCTTTCCTTAGCCAATTTTCTAGCTTCTTCAACAGGAGGGTAATAATTATTATCTGGCAAAAGAGGATCATAAGGTAATTTTCCTAACAGCAAATAACTAGGTGGAAATTGAGTTACAGAATGTGGAGTAGCATTATATTGGTACAATACTTCATCTAAAAATTTTGTCCAAGGTAATTTAATTGGGGATGAATTTACAATACATTTTAATCTGGTGACAATAGTTTGATTCAAACGTTCAATTTTCCCATTCGTTTCCGGGTGATGACTGGAGGTTAACCGGTGTTTCACATTATAATTACGAAGAAAACGTTTAAATCTAGAAGCTGTAAATGCTCCATTTCTATCAGTAAGTATTTTTTCTGGTACTTGAGTTTGAAATAATTGTTTCAAAATGTTTGTATAAGTTTCAGTTGTTACACTTTTTGACGCAAAACCCCACACATATCGAGTTGCATGTTCTATGACCAAATGCAGATATTTCTTTGCCGAATTATAATGATTAAATCTGCCAACAGAGTCCAATGCCAAGCATTCAAAAGGTATATCCTTTGGGGGCATGAGCTGCAACAAACCAAATCTTTTTTGCCTACTTTTTTTGTTGATTTGGCAGGTATGACAATGTTTTACAAAATTTTCAATATCTTTATTAAGATTAGGCCAATAATATTGATTTGTAATTAAATTTATCATCTTATAAATTCCAGGATGTCCAAAATCTGTGTGGGCTTTTTCCAATAGGGGTAAACGTAAAGCCATGGGGACAACAATCTTATACAAACTTTTCTTTTTAATCACAATCACATCATTAATTTCAACATATTTTTTACCATCTACCTT
Source organism: Maratus michaelseni (assembly GCA_963931845.1). Taxonomy (NCBI): domain Eukaryota; kingdom Metazoa; phylum Arthropoda; class Arachnida; order Araneae; family Salticidae; genus Maratus; species Maratus michaelseni. The sequence continues at coordinate 345,092,032 of OZ007593.1, read as the reverse complement.
GACATTTTCTTTTTTCTGATTTTCTCTGATATCATTCAAGTTGAGTAAATGTGTATGATGTGGGGGGTCTTCTGAAACAGGTAATCTAGACAGCATATCAGCCTCTACATTAGTGGAGCCCTTTTTATATTTAATATCATAGTCAAACATACTCAATTTAAGGGACCAGCGGAAAAGACGTCCTCTTAAGTTTTTAACATTTTTGAGCCAAGTGAGAGCCGCATGGTCTGTATGAATGACAAATTTTTGACCGTGTAAATAATGGTAAAATTTATCTAGAGCATCCACAATTGCCAAACATTCGAGTTAAGTAATTGCATAATTTTTTCATAGTCGCGAAGATTTCTAGAATGATATGCTATGGGGTGCAAAATACCATTTTCATCAGCCTGTTTCACAACACATCCCACTCCAAGACTTGATGCATGTACAAATAAATTACAAGCTGTTTTGGGATCAAACAATCTTAAGATAGGATTTTGAATTAGAGCTGCTTTTAATTTTGCAAAAGAATTTTGACAGTCCTGGTCCCATACACAGGGAACATTTTTCTTTAACAAAATATTAAGAGGATATCTAACCTCAGCATATTTATGAATGAATTTATTATAAACATTAATAGATCCCAAAAAGCGTTGTAACTCTTTAACATTGGTTGGTGGTTTTAACCTCTTGATGGTTTCAATATTTGGGTTATCGGGTGTAATACAACCATTCGACACTTCATATCCAAGAAAATTAATTGTTTTCATAACAAAATTACATTTAGACAGCTTTAATTTAAGATTTTCCTGGACACAAATATCAAAAATGATTTCCAAATGATGGTAATGTTCTTCTTCATTTTGTGAGAATACAATAATTTCAGCAAAATAACTGCATGCAAAGTCAATTTTATATTTATTTAGGATTCTTCAAAGGATACGGTTGAAATTTGCATGCTCATTTTTCAAGCCGAACGCGAGCCTCTTCCACTCAAATAAGCCAAACGTTGTGGCAAAGGCTAATTTTTCAGTATCTTTAGGGTGGATAGGTATATGCCAATATCCACTTGCTAAATCGAGAGTGGAAAACACCTTAGCTTGCACCAGTTTGTCCAATAAAGTGTCGATTCGGGGCAAGGGTTCTGCATCTGTTTTGGTTATGGCATTTAATTTTCGGAAATCGACACACAACCGAGTTTTCTTTCCTTCTTCACGTTTATAAACTAAGGTTACAGGTGAGGAATAAGCGGAATGACTTTCTTTAATGATACCGGCTTTTAACAAATTTTGAACTTGTTCTCTAATTTCTTCTTCTTCCTTAGGGGAAGTACGATAAGCTCTAAGTGAAATTGGTAAGTCGGAAGTTAAATGTATTCTCTGGGGTTCCATGTTGACACATCCTACATCATATTTATCTTTGGCAAAAATACCGACATATTTGGCTAAGAGAGTAGGCAGTTTGTTAGGTGCAGACTGAACTTGGATAGGTTCAGTGGCATTTACAAACTCCGGCTCATAATTTTCGCCAAATATCCCTGCATTTTCCTTTTCTGAGACATCTTCATTAGGTTCTGATACATGCAAGGAATTAACTGTTGGAATATTTCGTAATTGGTTCAGGAGAGGCACTCTTTGGTTATTTTTGAAAATTTGCATCTTAACACAATCAATATTTAACTGGAAACTTTGGAAATGGTTAAGTCCAATAAGGGTATAGGGTAATTTATTATCGATAACATAAAGATCAACATATTTGGATATGTGGACAATTTTCAAATTAACACGACATTTTTCCTGCAAGGTGAGAATGCCTTGTGTTTGAGCGACCGATAAACCTTTACGAATTTTGGAAGTGTTTAATTGGAATTTTTGGACTAAATGTAATGGAATGACACTTAACGAGCTTCCTGAGTCGATCAAACAGGGTATTGAGTTTTCTGGTATCCCTAGAGTAGTAATTTGATGTTTCTTTGGGTTTTCTTTGGATCCTTTTCTTTTTTCTATATACCCGGGTACTATTAGTTGTCATTGATTACTACTTGGGTTAGCAGAAAAATCACTTTGTGCCTGATTTGGATTTTGGATTTGAATGTTTGTTTGTTGGGTTAGAGAGGAGGCCTCTAAAGATTGCTTTCGAAAAGGACAATCTCGTACCCAATGGTAAGCATTTGGAATATTAAGATTAAGGGATACGCGGCATGGCGATGGTGGCAATGTAGCCTGGTAGTGTATATTTGGTCTAGGAGGAGACGGTTGAAATGGTCTCACATTTTGGAAAGTTCTTTGAGGGTTAGGCACATTTGGGCGATTCTGGGGTCTTGATAAGGGTATCTATAGTTCCAGGATCGCATTGGAAAATTCTGCTCAGTCTTATTAGCGCCATTGTCTGAACTGATTTTGGGGAGTTGGGTCTGGTTTATTTTCAGGACTTTTGCCTGCTACTTCAAGCTTAGTAAGTTTAAACACTAATCTCTCCATTCTGTGGCAGTTTTGGGGGCATTAGTCACAATAAGTCTTTGCATAGAAATTGGCAAACCTTCTGATAACCCTTCTAGAATGAATTTGTTATCTAAACCCAGATTACGACCCATTTTCATTTTCTTTTGGTAGTACTCGTTGAGGTCATCACCTGACCTATACGGAATACTAGCAAAGTCGCTTAGTGATAGTGTATCTGGGGTAGAAAAAATTTCATGGAATAGTGAAACAAACTCATTCCAGTGCAAAACATTAAGACAGTTGTTAATGTACAGGGTAAGGGCACTATCTTTTAAAAATTTCTGGATGTTTCTTATCTTCCAAACATCATCTTTTCTGGATTCAATACATACAGCCTCAAAATAAGCAAGCCAAGAGGCAAAAATCATCTTTGCTTCCGGCGAAAACGGGATAATTTCCGGATCTTTTGTGGTTTTTTCCTCAATATTTGCTGCATAGCTACCTACAGCGGCCTTTTTGATTAACTCTATTTCAGGGGTTAGGGCCTGATTTTTAAGAGGTTGTTGGCTGTCTGGGCTAATAACTCCATTCATATTTACAGGGGAACTTTCTTTAAAAGGGTTTCCACTTTCATCAACTTCTGTGTTTTTTTCTTTCAAAGATTCACTACCTTCACCCAATTGAGTGGATTTGTCTTCTGCACTCATTTTTATTACTTATTTTTACAATCTCATTAAACAAAATATAATTTTAAAAAAAAGTATTTTTACTAGAATTTTTTTTTTTTTTTTTTTTTTTTTTTTCTAAAAAATTTGCCCTCTTTTTCTTAATTTTTCATTAAATCCCGCTTAAATTTCAAAAATAATAACCAACAATAATCTGCTTCATTTAATCACTTAAGTTGTAACATAGAGATAATAATAAAATAATAATAATAATAATAATAAAATAATAATAATAATAATAATAATAAAATAATAATAATAATAATATTAATATATTTCATGAAAATAACACTTAAAAAAATAAAATTTCAAATTATTCTTCTTTAAAACCCTCTTACTGTTTCAAAAAATAAAAATAAAAAGTCTCTTTCCATTTTTAACTTCTTAAAAAATAACAAAGTGACACATACCTGGTTTTTTCCCTTTTGTCTTAAATCCATTTTATTGCACAGAATACTCACGTGAAAAAAAAAAAAAATTTTTTTATCACCATTAAAACGAAACCAAAACAGGAAGCAACAACTGACTCTTGACACACACAAAGGGGGAAAAGAAAAAAAAAAGAACATCCACCCTTCTGCTGAAGATCCTATTACTGCATTGAACTTCGACCTTGACACATAACATCTGGTTGTGGGTTGTCTGTGACACCCTTTTTGCTCTTCTTTCTGTAGCAAACTAGGTCATCTGAGATAACTTCTTTTGAAAGTGAAACATTGAGGGAAAAATTGTTTATTTTAAGTAGGCAACGAAAAAAATGAATGTTTATCCGAGATTTGATAGCTTAATGAGGAAGCAGAGCTCTTTTATTAACTGATCGTAGATATTTATTTCTTTATTTTGGACACAAACTTTTTCTTTTCAGTTAACACACACTAGTCTTCTGTTATTTTCTTTTAAAGGCCCGGTGATTAAAAATAAAGTCTTTTTATGGTTGGTTCGATTACGATGTTTCTTATTGATGAATAGTTATTTAAAAGAAAGAATTTTCCCGTGACAGGCATTTAATCCTAGCAGACTCGCTGTAATATACCATATACCGCTCTCTGTATAACGGGCGCACCTCGTTATATCGAACGCATATCGATCTCTCTGTAACGAGCGGTCGATCACCGCTATCACACATCCCATTACTAGATATCACGATGTTCGAAGGACCATATTTAGCTCCGTTAATGTAGTTCTTGGCATTCGTTCGTTGAATTACCGTGTAATTCATAGGCTAGAAGATAAAAGTATGTAGTCGGACGAGTGTAGGAGAAATCAGCAGACATTTTCCTGGGAACTAGCTTTTATTCCAATTAATTACAAGTCTCTTTGATTAAGCTAGGCCCAGGCCAGAGTTTGAGGAGTCTTTCACCGGGAAAACATCGTCTTATCGGCCGGAGATCGCGAATTATTGGACTTATAACGGGCGTAATTTTTGGGGAGAGTGATTAGAGTCAAAAGCCACGCAAAAAACGTGCTCCTCACATTATATACATCGAAACTACCGCCAGAGACCGCTTTGCAACTTATGAAATAATGTAATTTAATTGGCTAATTAGCCCTTGACTCATATCTGGGTAAGCAGCCCAGATAATTAACATGCAAGATCTAGCCACCGGGAGAAGAGAGATGCGCTACCGTCAGCACTTTTAATCTTAACTAGGATTCAAAATTGATATCTGTTTGTAATAAATGTATTGTAAGGAAAGTTAAGTTACAGGGGCAACTAGAAATGAAGGCAAAACTTTAAAATTTTGACACACGATTTAGAGATTTTAAATTTTGAATTTTTATATTTTAGTTTCTGATTTGGAATGGGTTTAACTAACTATCCTTTCATATCAATCCACATTCGTTCACATTCAAAATTCTTTCATATTTTTTTCACATTCATTTCATATATATATTGTGTAACTTACGAATAAAACTTACTTTCTTCTTACTTAGATTCCTGACATAATCAAGTACTCAGCAAATCGGTTTGAAAAATTTAGTAACAAGCAGAAAAGTATATTAGAGTGTGTTAGAAGCCTGCTGAAAGATTTTGATGTATGTATCTTCTTCTTCTTCTTCCCTTTTTAACACTTTCCAACCTAGTTGAAAAGTGTTTATGACTTCGGTTTGTCTGGCCGTCTGGCCGTCTGCCGTCTGTCCGTGCTCTAACTCCCGTAAATATGCTCGGATTGCCCTGCAATTTTTACATGTTATAATCGTTATCTATAGCATGTTCCCTATTTCAACGGAAGTGTGTAGCACTTATAGTTTTTTTACAGGGACACTCAAAAGAATTCCGTTACATTGCGGTCTATGGGGAAAAATCATTTTCGGTTTATTTAAATAATGTTTCACTATTTTAAACGCATTGAAATTTATATATATCACAAAGGTGCATTAGAAGAAGCTTAATATGGAATAGGGTGTGCATAGCACTTATACTTACTTTACAGGGACAGTCAAAAGAATTCCGTTACATTACGTCTATGGAGAAAAATCGTCTGCGGTTTATTTACATAATGTTTCACTATTTTAAACGCATTGAAATTTATATAAGGTTCATTACAAGAGACTTACTACAGAATATTGTGTGTATAGCAGTCATCGTCCATTTACAGGGACACACAAAAGAATTCTCTACTGTATGTTAACAATAATTCCTGGAAGTGCGTTTTAAGTTACTGAATGCGATTTTAATTTTAAATCGCTTTTTGTATATTACGTGGTGTGTATAAATTCTGTAGATCCTATACAGGGAAGCACAAAAGTTCGGGAACACATTTCCGTATTATTTAACTCTAGACGGAGAATTTTAAACTGTGCTACGTGTTTCCTAACTGAACTAAAATTTAGCATCCTATGTAGTATATATACAAATCTATAGATCCTATACAGGGCTGAATAAAAGTATTCGGATTACTTAGATGTTATCTTTTAGCTTATTAAAGAGTATGATTCGTAAAATTATTTTGGAAGCGTTGGAAAGTGTTACATAATCTATGCTTGACGCATGATTTTTCCTTCTTGTTTATTTTAATAATTACTATATATTCATAGTCATGTACCTATGTTAATCTTAAGGGGGGCAACAGCAGTTTCAAACTCAAATGTAAATGAGCCCTTCACAATGTCTGCCAAATGTGCCCTTGTTTTGTATAAGCTTTCTTGTTTTGTTTTTTTCCCATAATGATTAAAAAAAAAAGCTTAGAAGAAATTGGCAATCAATAATAGAAATATAGTCATGTTTACCCTTTTTAATTATTTTAATTTAATTACCCTTAATTGGCTGATGCAAGGGTTGATCTAGGCAAAAATTGTATTCCTTTTGAACATTCTTCACAAAATTCCATATATCAAAACCAGTCACTTTACAAAGTTCTGTTTGGTACTTACGTATTATCCAGGCCAGGTTTCAGCCAATTGTGCCATGAATGAAGCCAATATTACTAATTATAGTAAACCTTATAATTTTTTCTTTCTACATGGTAACTGCAGTTACTGGCTCTTTCAAGGAGTGACACACAATGGAGCGGGTTAGTTCATTTAGAAGTCCCAATATAGAAAGTGCGGACAGGGGGAAAAGAGGAGATCAGGAGGGGAGAATTAACGTCTAGCTTCACTCCTCATTTCAGGATGTGTTTGTAGTAAAAATAGTTTATTTACTGTGGGACCTTTTAACGTGCAGTTAATGGCCACTCTAAGTTTATGTTCTAAGTAGGGGTAATCTTTCAATATTAGTTCTATTTTCTATCTTTCGTTAGTAAATGGTTAAGAATCATATATATATTTTCCTGTCTTTATATAGTAAACAGTTGAAAATCATATAAATAGTTAAATTCTTCTTACCTTCTGTTTTCGGGATTCAGGAATTGTTATCCAATTTTATCGTGTCATTTATTTATGACTCTGGTTCCGTGTTTTCACATTTCACGTTCTCTCTTCCACTTATCAGTACTTAACCGTGAAGGAAGAAAATTGTTATTATAAAATTGAGTATTATGAAATTGAATGGATTCATTGCTTTAGAAAGTTAAGAAGATTTAATAGTATAAAATTACAAGTTATCATTTACATAATTTAAGTTTACATTTTAAAGATAGAGAAATTTTTGTACGCTTTAGGAGCGATCATGAAATAAGTCTTATAGTTCTGAAAGTCACATTGCACACTAAAGTTGAAGCAGTCTATAATGGCACTTAGTTGCCATGGTTGCATGAGGCCCATTTTTGGGGTATTCACAGTTTAAGTGTTTACTGAAATTCACGCACATGGCCTTGACGTCACGAACCATATGGTTTCTCAAGTGCAGAAAGTTTCAGTTCGATTGTATCTTCCTGAGTGATAAGCTGGGATTACGTGTTTCGGAGAAAGAAGATTTTCAATACATCCCCCCCCCCTTAATCCCAGGTTGAAGGAAGTTCTTGCAGTTTCAGTCTTTCAAGGTTTCTCAGATGTTCAGGCTTGGGAGTGGGCTTGGTCAACAGATCTGCGATCATGGATTTGCTGGGACAGTACTTCAGTGCCATTATCTTTGCTTCTGTTAGGTGTTTGATGACGTGGTATTTCACTTCGATGTGTTTTGTTCTGTTGGAAAGTTTCTCGGATTCCGTCATCTTTATCGCTGAGAGATTGTCCTCGTATAGTGTAATTGGACAATTTTGCAGTAAGTCTAGATCGTCTAGAAGTTTTATGAGCCAAACGATTTCATTGGCTGCGCTTGCTGCTGCTACGTATTCCGCTTCGGCGGATGATTGAGCTATGCAACACTGTCGTTTTGATATCCAGTAGATTGGATTCTTCCTTTCATAAAAACATTTCCTGTGGTAGATTTTCGCGTTTCGGGATCTTGTGCCCAATTTGCATCTGAATAGGCTTCTAAGATTGGTGCATGTTCGGTGTTTATAATTAAGTTTAAGTTCTTTGTTGTATTTAGGTATCTCATTATACGCTTCAGAGCTTTCCAGTCTATTTTGGTTGGTTTTTCATTTTTCCGGCTTAGTATGTTTACAGCCGTTAGTATATCAGGTCTAGTTACTGTCGCTAAGTATAATAATGCACCTATTCCTTGTCTGTACTTGTGATTATTTGGAAGTAGGTTTTCGTTATTGTTTATTTTTAGGTAACCTGTGTCCATGGGTGTGCTATATGGTTTACTTTCTTCAAGATTGAATTTATTTATTATTTCATTAATTTTCGTTGTTTGGTTTAGAGCATAGCCATTGTCTAATTTCTTTATGCTTATTCCTAGGTAATTCGTTACTTCTCCTAGGTCACTAAGTTTGAATTTAAGTTTCAGTTTCTCTACAAATTTTTCAATGTTTTCTTTGTTTCCTGCTACTAGCAGATCGTCCACGTATACAGTTATGTAGACTGTGTCTTCCTTGTTTTTCTCTTTGCGCGTAAATAAACAAGTGTCTGTAGTGCTTTGCACAAATTTCATTTCTTTTAATGTTTGACTGATTTTCGTGTTCCAGGCTCTCGCGGCCTGTTTAAGTCCGTAAATAGCCTTCGTTAATTTGCATACTTTATTTATTTGGTCTGGTTTCTCATGACCTTCGGGTTGTGTCATGTATATGTCTTCGTCTAGTTCTCCGTGTAGAAAAGCTGTTTTGATGTCTAGGTGGTGCACGTTAAATCCGTGGTACACAGCTGCTCCTAGAAATGTGCGGATTGTTGTGTGAGACACCACTGGGGCAAAAGTCTCGTCATAATTTTCACCATATTTTTGAAGAAAGCCTTTTGCAACTAGGCGGGCCTTGTATCTCTTTACGTTTCCCGTATCGTCATATTTGACTTTAAAAGTCCATTTACTTCCTATGATTTTCTTTCCCTGTGGAGGTTCGACAAGTTCCCATGTTTTATTCTCCTTTAACGAATTTATTTCTTCTTGCGTGGCGTTTATCCAATTTTGTCTTTCAATGGGATTTTTAGTGTTTATCATTTCTAACCAGTCTTTGGGTTGGTTAATTATGTTTGTTTTCACTGTATATGCGAAGCGATCGGGTGGTACTCCCCCATTTTTCCTCTCTGATCTTCGCGGTTCACTTGTAGATTGTTTAGGCGCGGGTGGTTCGCATTATTCAGGTGTAAAGTCTATCAATATTTCCTTTGAGTTATTTTCAACTAATTGTTCATTTTCTACGGGTTTTGGTTTTTTCTCTTCCGGGCTACTGTTATTTTGAGTGTAAGGAAATTTATTTTCAAGGAATTTGACGGATCTTGAAAGTATGACTCTTCCATCGTTTGTGTATATTCTGAATCCTTTACTTCTGTTATCGTAACCGACAAATTTTCCCTGTTGTGCGGTTTCGTCTAATTTTCCGCGTTTTGATATATTTATGTGTGCATAGGCTAAGCATCCGAATACTTTTAAGTAATGGATATTGGGCTTCCTATTTGTCCACATTTCGTATGGGGTTTTATAGTTTGATCTTGTCGGTAAGCGGTTTTGAATATGGTTGGCAGTGCATATTGCTTCTCCCCATAATTTTTGCGGTAATTGCGCCTCTATTAACATGCTGCGTGTCATTTCTAGTAAATATCTATTCTTTCTCTCTGCAATTCCATTCTGGCTGGGTGATTGTGGTACTGTGAGTTGGTGTTCTATGCCTTTTTCGCTTAGGTATTCTTCTATTTTGGTACTAGTGTATTCGCCACCGTTGTCTGATCTTATACTGTTTGGGTATCTCCCGAATTTATTATGTACTAGAGATATGTAGTCTTTGAATTTGTCGAATACTTCGCTTTTTCTGGACATTAAATAGATTACACAAAATCTTGTTTTGTCGTCGATGAAAGTTACGAAGTATGTTTTTCCACCGATTGTAGGGGTCTGCAACGGACCACAGACGTCGCTGTGTATCAACTCGATTTTTCGTGTGGCTCTGTATAACGCTTGTTTGGGGTACGGTTCTTCTGTTGTTTTCGCTCTTATGCATACCTCACATTTGTTTTCGTGTCTGCAGTTATTTATCGTTATTCCTGTAACTAGTTGATTTGTTAGCATTTCTTTAATTGTTTGATAACTGCGGTGTCCCATTCTGCGGTGCCATAATTCCACACAGTTGGGATTTTGACAGCTGTAGGTCATATTTACATAATTTTGTTCTCTAGTATCGTTAGTTAAATTTATTTCATATAGATTATTTTTCAACTTTCCTTCTAATATTGTTTTACCGTCATTTATTATGCTGCACTTTTCTTTTTCGAAGGTTACTTCACAACCGTTTTGGGTCGCCTTGCTTACGGAAAGTAGGTTAGTTTCTATTTTAGGTATGTATAGGACGTTTTTGAGTGTAATTTCTTGTGTTTTGTTTTCCGTTTGTATTTTTATTTCTCCGGAACCATATGATGTTAATTTGTTACCGTTTGCGACTGTTATTTCTGTTTCGGCGTCTTCGTTGAAGTTTGAAAGTAATGTTTTGTCGTTGGTAATATGATTTGAGCTGCCACTATCTATTATCCATGTATTTGTTTGAGCTTTGTCTGCTAAAAATGCTACATTATTTATTTTGTCATTCTTTGTTTCGTGTTCCTCATTTTTAGGATTCGGGTTTGTCTTTTCGAAGCATAGTGATGATGAGTATTGCTTTTGTTTATAATGTCTGTTTGGTTGCGGATGGTAGTTAGATGTTTGTTGAGTGTAGCTGTTTTGGTTCTGTCGTTTTACGAACCAGCATTGGGCAGTATTGTGGTTTCTCATTTTGCAGTGTGTGCAGTATCTATTTTCTCTTTTGTTGTTGTTTGCGTATGCAGAATTCTTTGTATCTTGTACGCTTTTGATGTATTTTGCAGAATATCTGTATTTTCTGCTCTTCTCATGTATTCGTCGATTAACTTCGTTCTTAGGAAATTAGGTGTCAGATCGGTCTCGGGGCACGATTCAAGTGCGGTGATCAAGACGTCATAAGACCGTGGTAGAGAGCATAGCATTATAGCTGAAATATGTGAATCGCTTATGCATTTACCAATCGCGGCTAATTTATCTATAAGCTCAAGAATATTTGTTATATGCATCTGCATATTTCCGTTCTCACTTAATTTGGTGTTATATAATTTCCTAAGGAGGAAGAGTTTGCTTGATAGTGATTCACATTCGTGGATTTCTTTCAACTTGTCCCATGTTTGGCGAGCAGTTTCGAGATTCTTTATGTGTATTATTTGCACGTCTTCGATGCTCAAATTTATCAGAGCACGCGCTTTCTTATCCTTTTTGTTACAAGCGGAAAATGACGCATCCGTGCTAGCTGGAGCTTGCTCCGTTATAGTATCAATTAAATCATCTCAATCTTAAAGCGCCAATTAGCGTAGTTTGTGGCGTTCAACTTGTCTATCATTTGAGTATCTCTAAATGACGCCATTATTAAGTTTTCTTTTCTTCTTTTATTCTTTTACTACTTTTTTCTTTTTCTTTTTTATATTTTTATACCCTACTTTTTGTTTTTATTTTATTTTATTTTTAGCGCAGATATTCAGAGATTTAGTCTCGAATTCTTTTTCAGTCTCATAATCTTTTTTATTGTAGTAAAAATAGTTTATTTACTGTGGGACCTTTTAACGTGCAGTTAATGGCCACTCTAAGTTTATGTTATAAGTAGGGGTAATCTTTCAATATTAGTTCTATTTTCTATCTTTCTTTAGTAAATGGTTAAGAATCATATATATATTTTCCTGTCTTTATATAGTAAACAGTTGAAAATCATATAAATAGTTAAATTCTTCTTACCTTCTGTTTTCGGGATTCAGGAATTGTGTATCCAATTTTATCGTGTCATTTATTTATGACTCTGGTTCCGTGTTTTCACATTTCATGTTCTCTCTTCCACTTATCACTACTTAACCGTGAAGGAAGAAAATTGTTATTATAAAATTGACTATTATGAAATTGAATGGATTCATTGCTTTAGAAAGTTAAGAAGATTTAATAGTATAAAATTACAAGTTATCATTTACATAATTTAAGTTTACATTTTAAAGGTAGAGAAATTTTTGTACGCTTTAGGAGCGATCATGAAATAAGTCTTATAGTTCTGAAAGTCACATTGCACACTAAAGTTGAAGCAGTCTATAATGGCACTTAGTTGCCATGGTTGCATGAGGCCCATTTTTTGGTATTCACAGTTTAAGTGTTTACTGAAGTTCACGCACATGGCCTTGATGTCACGAGCCATATGGTTTCTTAAGTGCCGAAAGTTTCGGTTCGATTGTATCTTCCTGAGTGATAAGCTGGGATTACGTGTTTCGGAGAAAGAAGGTTTTCAATAGTGTTTCTGTTCGTTTATCTGCAAGTTTTGAACACTAGTAAGTTGGTTATTTTTTGTGTAGCTGATTTTCTCGTGTATGGGTTGTTTTCTTTCTAATTATCGTTTACATAATGACAACTCATACTGTACCACGGCTAATGTTTCTTCACATTTCGGAATTACTCAAATTACATCTCAGTGATCGCAGCATTAACGAATTTCGTGTATTTTGGGGGTTTCCAATACAGTGAGGTTGCTGCATCCAGTGATGTTTTTTTTGTTTTTTCATGTTTGCGAAGTGATCATATATGCGGTACAGTGATCGCTGCATTAACAAATTTCGTGTATTTTTGGGGATCCCAGTTACAACGAGATTGCTGCATCCAGTGATATTTTTGTTGTTTTCATGTTTTCAAAGCGATCATACATACAGTACAGTAATCGCCGCATTAACGGATTTCATGTATTTTTGGGGATTCCAATGCAACAAGGTTGCTGAATCCAGTGATTTTTTTTGGTTTTTGTTTTCATGTTCGCAAAGTGATCATACATGTGATACAGTGATTGTTGCATTATCGAATTTCGTGTATTTTTGGGGATTCCAATACAACAAGGTTGCTGCATCCAGTGATGTTTTTTTTTTCCTATATTAATTTTTGTAATAAAATCTCGGTCACTTGACGATTAAACCTCGGAAGCTCCTATAACTAGAAAGCACCAATTAAAACAAAAATTCCAATTTCTTAATAAATATTTTTATTAATATCTCCTAAAGTTTTGATTCGATTTTCATAAAATTTGAAATGTCTTGACAAAATTCTACAAAGATAATATATCTTAAATTTCAAACCATTCGTTTGGGTATTTTTTGCGTTGTTATATGCGAACGGACGGATCAGACGACGACAATAGGTGCTACGTATTTATATAATTATGAACGCACCTAAAAACAGCCGTCAGCTGTCGTGACAACGGCAGATGCGGCCTTGAGAACTGAAAAATCCCTCCAGTCAAAGGAAAATAAATAATAATTTAAATTTCAATATTCCACTAGTTCTTCACCATCCTCCACAAGATGCGTCCTGAAAGAAGGCTCAACTGGTGTGAAATGCATGGCACCATGGTATTCTTCCTCAAAATTCATTGAACTCTCCCTTCTCTCTTCAAATTTTTGCACCCACACTTGTCATACTGAAAACCTTCTGAGACGTCACAGGGTAGTTTTTATGACTGCGGGAATGCATGTCTCTATATCAAGATATTGAGACCTCTAATCTCCATATTTACTCTTTAGAAATATTATCAATATTTACAGTACTTCAAATAATCAATATACTATAATCAATATTTACAGTGCTACAATTTACAGAGTTGGTTTTTTTTAGAGATAAAATGTCCAACATTGAAAACAGGAAATAACAGTTTTTGTAACAGCTCATGTGATTTTTAAAAATATTGTTTTATTTTAAATGGGAAGAGCTTGAGTCCTCTCGGTCCTTCACTATTCTACATTCCTGAGCTCCACATATAACTTTTTATTATGTGCACTGTAACCAGCAGTAGTCTGCTGTGATGTTGATTAGTGTCTGGTTCCCTTATGAACTAATTCATAATTTATCAACTAGAAATTCTGGCTTCCGTATGACTAAATTTATAATTTATTAACTGAAAATTATGATGTTCTTATGACAAAATTTTTTATTTACTAATTGGAGAAAATTATCAATTTGTGTCAAAAACTGTACTAATATTTATTTTTGATTATTTTTCCTGAAGTCAGTATTGAAAAAATGGGTATTTACGTATTATATTGGTCAGGTTATACTCACTGCACCGACAAGGGCGTCGAAAATATTAATTACCCCGTAATCCTTATTTTTATTAATTTTTTTTTTCTTCATTTTAACTGCATAGTTAATATTATATAGTTACCATATTAAAGGCAGTGGCAGAAGTATTTATATACATATAACTATGTAACATGAGATAGCATATTAATAAAAGAAAGTTTCACTCTGTGTGTCTGTCTGTCAGCAATAGGTAGGAAAATCTAGCACACCTAAAAGTCTGAAAATTTAGTTGAGGATAGTCCAAAACCTGTCCTGGTGCACCTGACAATCAGAATTTTAATATTTTGAAAATTAGCCTAGATATTAATTAAAAACTCATTAAACATCGCAAAAATGTGATATTTTTATCTGAAAATAGCACTAACTGCAAAAGTAATAAATGAAAGGTGTACTTTTTGAATTAAACGATCCCTTGAAACCAGGCTCGCAGGGTTGCTGTAAAGAGCCGGACATACAGATTATAAGACACCTTAACATTTTTTTGCCAAACACTGCTCGGGTGCTACTAGCAGTCACTTTTCTGATTTGCTCGTATGCCGCTGAGGCATCTTATTTTTTTACACCAATCTAATAATTTGCTTGGCTTTTTAACTTTTTTTCATTTGCACGGTTTCTAATAGATGGCTCTAGTTGTCCAGTGAAGATTGGAATGCGTTATCAATCAGGTTTTACTGCTTTTCATTTATGCAGGAATGACGGGAAAATGAGAGAATTTTGATTTCACTTGTGTAGTGTATTACACATTGCAAATACTATTTCTTTGAATTTTGTGCTAAAATAAAAGAGGATACACCTATACCTAAAGCTGGGTTTATTATAAAAGCAGAAAAGATGGCGAAAAATTAAAACTTTTGTGGTTGATTTCTTTCTAATAAATAGCACTGCATGGACACTTCAAACACCGATGGCACACTGATAGGGAACGCTAAAGGATGTAGTTAAGATGGGTGCTGTTCACAAGTCAGCACCCGTCAGCGAGAAAACGGGGTATCCAGTTTGACTCGCCTACCCAGTTGTGCCGACCCTACTCTCTCCTACAAATATCCTTTTCAGATTTATTTATTCACAAACTAAAATGTACATGCACATCACATATTTAAAAAAAAAAAACTTTTATAGAAAATAGCTGTTTAAAATTTTAATATTAACATTTGAAAAAAAAAAAAAAAACAACTTACATTAATAAATAATTATATCTATACATTCTCTATTGCAGGAAGAAACTATGAAAATGTGTTATAAAATTTTTGATGACTTGATGGTGCTGAGAAAGATGCATATTAAAAACGTGGAAAAGGAAATAGCAGAAATCCAAGAAAAAGAAAAATCTGTTAAAAATGTATGTTAATATATTGTTTTAGATACTTTATATATATATATATTCTGCTACATTGAGTTGGCTTTTTACATCTAAAAATTATTTTAAGTTTAGTGTTATAGTTTTATTATTATATACTGGTTATTATAAAAACATCAAAAAACTGAAAAAAAAAAAAAGAAAAAAAAAGTTTAAATAATCTTGTCAACATTTTAATGTCAGCATTTTTCTTCTTGCAATGATATGATTTTCAAATGATAAATTTGAAATGTGCTATATTATTATCCTTTTGTAAATTGTTAATGTTTTTAAAAAAATGTATTTTTTAAATTATAAAAGTGGTATTATATATATATATATATATATTTTTTTTTTTTTTTTTTCAAACTTACAAAATTATGTAATACAAAAAAAATGTCATTTCTCTAATGTAGTTAAAAAATGGACATGCTTATGTTTTATTTGTCAATTATCTAACTTTTATCAAAATGTTCAAATCTCTATGAAATTTAAATTCGATATCAATAATATTTTATCATTCTTTCATGGGAACATTTGAAGTAATTAAAAAGGATTGAAACAGAATTAACTTAGAGAAACTTTTATTAATTAAGGGACATTGTGTATTAATTTTTCAAATTAAAAGAAAATCTTAATACAGTGTTTATCAGAGTCCAGTGATGTATTTCATTATGTATCAATGAATATATATATCATGAAGTTTGATATTTTCAATATTTTCACATATTTCATATCTATTTTCAAAATATTACGTTTGATATTTTTAATATTTTCAGTCGAAACAAGCGTAAATGAATTTTTTAACTGTTATTTTCTGTGTTGTTTTGTAGATAAAGAAGTTTGCTCTTATAGTGACATTTTTAGACACCCCCCCTTCCCCACTCAACCACACACCAAGTATTTAGGCACCCTGTATTAATTATATGAGATTTGGAATAAAAGAACAAACACTAGTATTATGTCATGATAGTAGAATTTCAGACGTCTTCACAAAAAGCGAGGTGTACATTTTCTCCGAGGTTATGGGAAAGTTAAGTGTACTTTTGTTGCATTTCACTCCTGATTCATATGGAATTCAAAGAGCAGTGATGCCACTTTTCCGCCTTAAGGTGGAATTCTGCCTTTTTATAAATTTCGCGATTTCTGCTTTTTTAAATAAAATCCGCGATTTCCGCTTTTTAAAATAAAATCCGCGATTTCCGCTTTTTTATATAAAATCTGTGATTTCCGCTTTTTTTATTATATTAAATCCGTAATTTCCGTGCATTCTCCTCCATAATTCCGCGATATTAGCTTTTTAGCTCACAGGCTATCAAAGCCTGAGAGCTTATGTGCCTGCCGGTTCTGTATGTACGTACGTACGTATGTATGTATGTATGTATGTATGTATGTACGTAACACGATAACTCTTGATAGAACTAACCGTTTTACTTTAAATTTTGTTTATAGGTTCCTTGTGATAAGGCGCTTCCCTGATTAGTTTTGGAGGTTCATTGGTTAAGCATAAAGGGGGGAAACGGGGGGCCTAACCCCCCCATAATTTAGATAAATGGGTTTTTCATGCAGAATTATCCCATTTTCTTCAAATTTTGTATATAGGTTCATTTTGATAATGTGCTTCTGTCAATAGTTTTGGGGCTTCATTGGTTTAGTATAAAGGGGGAAAGAGGGGGACACCCCCCCCCTAATTTAGATAAATGAGTTTTCCACGCAGAATTATCCGATTTTCTTCAAATTTTGTATATAGGTTCATTTTGATAATGTGCTTCTGTCAATAGCTTTGGGGGTTCATTGGTTAAGTATAAAGGGGGAAAGGGGGGGGGGTAATCCCCCTAATTTGGATAAATGAGTTTTTCATGCAGAATTATCCGATTTTTTTCAAATTTTGTATATAGGTTCATTTTGATAATGTGCTTCTGTCAATAGCTTTGGGGGTTCATTGGTTAAGTATAAAGGGGCAAAGGGGGGGTAATCCCCCTAATTTGGATAAATGAGTTTTTCATGCAGAATTATCCGATTTTCTTCAAATTTTGTATATAGGTTCATTGTGATAATGTGCTTCTCTGAATAGTTTTGGGGGTTCATTGGTTAAGTATAAAGGGGGAAAGAGGGGGCTAATCCCCCCTTAATTTAGATAAATGGGTTTTTCATTCAGAATTATCCGATTTTCTTTAAATTTTGTATATAGGTTCATTTTGATAATGCGCTTCTGTCAATAGTTTTGTGGGTTCATTGTATAAAGGGGGATAATAATAACCCCCTAATTTAGATAAATGGGTTTTTCATGCAGAATTATCCGATTTTCTTCAAATTTTGTATATAGGTTCATTGTGATAATGCGCTTCTCTGAAAAGTTTTGGGGGTTCATTGGTTAAGTATAAAGGGGGAAAGGGGGGGGGCTAATCCCTTCTTAATTTAGATAAATGAGTTTTTCATGCAGAATTATCCGATTTTCTTTAAATTTTGTATATAGGTTCATTTTGATAATGCGCTTCTGTCAATAGTTTTGGGGGTTCATTGTATAAAGGGGGATAATAATAACCCCCTAATTTAGATAAATAGGTTTTTCATGCAGAATTATCCGATTTTCTTCAAATTTTGTATATAGGTTCATTGTGATAATGCGCTTCTCTGAAAAGTTTTGGGGGTTCATTGGTTAATTATAAAGGGGGAAAGGGGGGGCTAATCCCCCCTTAATTTAGATAAATGAGTTTTTCATGCAGAATTATCCGATTTTCTTCAAATTTTGTATGTATATTCATTGTAATTAGACACTTCCCTGATTAGTTTAAGGAGTTCATTAGTTAACTATGAGGGGGTAACAGGGGGATGACCCCCCCCCCCCTTAATATATTGTTGATTTCTTTATTTTTCGAGGGCATATTTCAAATTCTTTTAAATAAGAGTACAATATACAATGAGTGTGAATAGCCTGTGAGCTCAATGCCCTCAGTTTAACTGGGCAGTTTCCTTTTGTATGGCTATGGTTTATTTGGCCGATAGTTAAAAAATATATGCCTTAAACGATAGGAGTTCCTCGAGTTTCATATCACTACCCTGTATGGTTTGCTACACAGCAGTGCATTTTCCCGGAGATGCCAGGGACGAAGTTCTACTCTCCATCCTGTCTCAAGGCCGATCGTTATGAAGATCGGCCGTGATCCTGCCTATTATGATGATACAGGGGTCAAATGACCTTGGATTCTTTGTTTACGATAAAGGCAAATCCATTAACAATTTTCAGTTGATTTTTTTTTTTCGTACTTAAACAAAGGTCCAGTTTTACCCCTCAAAGTAAGGGCTTTCCGCCTTTGGAAATAATCCATTTTTTTAACAGTGCGCTAAGACCAGTCTTTTGTTTCTCGATCCCACCTTCATATAGGAGGTTCGAAATTTCGTAAATATTCTTCCGATGCTGCCTATTTATTTGATGTCCATCGCTTATTTTATTTGGCTTTAAATAGAAATGACATAGTCATCGCTCAAGTGAAGCAGATGCGAGAAATATTGATAAAGGTGTTACAAAGCCTTGGAGATAGTCGGAAAAAAAAAAGCAATGAAACATTTTTCCATAAAAAAATTAGGAAACTGGAGATCTTTCGACGAAATTTGCCGTTTCTTCGAGATCCTTCGACGAATTTTGCTGTTTTTTCGAGATCCTTCGACGAATTTTGCCATTTTTTAGAGATCCTTCGACGTTTTGTCTAAGTGAGAAAGGTGTGTGCATTCGGAGAGGAGGTCTGAGTGGAGAATTCAAAATATTTTCAGTCTTTGCCACATCCAGGGGTGATTCTGGTCCGAATTTTCCGAAAAATTAAGGTAATGATTTCCGAAAATAAAAAAAATATCAGTCATAAATCCGAAAATTCGGGCATAAAATGTATCGGTATTTCAGCAAATG
Source organism: Maratus michaelseni (assembly GCA_963931845.1). Classification (NCBI taxonomy): domain Eukaryota; kingdom Metazoa; phylum Arthropoda; class Arachnida; order Araneae; family Salticidae; genus Maratus; species Maratus michaelseni. Next base: position 345,072,570 of record OZ007593.1, on the reverse strand, counting down.
ATCGCTGAAAAAAATCAATCTCATCATTCGTTCGAAGAAAAGTGGCCAATTTTGTCAAAGGATCACGGGAAAAACGTGACTTTCGTCAGAGAATTGCGAAAAAACGCAAATTTCATCGAAAACATTGTGAAAAACGGCAAAATTTGTTAAAAGATCGCGAAAAAACGGCAAATTCTGTCAACAGATTGCGGGAAAAACATGACTTTCATCAGAGAATTGCGAAAAAACGGCAAATTTCATCAAAAACATTGTGAAAAATGGCAAATTTTGTTAAAAGATCACAAAAAACGGCAAATTTCGTCAAAAGCATTGCGAAAATCGGCAAATGTTGTCAAAAGCATTGCGAAAATCGGCAAATTTCATCAAAAGCATTGCGAAAATCAGCAAATTTCTTCAAAAGCATTGCGGAAATGGGCAAATTTCGTCAAAAGATCGCGAAAAAACGGCAAATTCTGTCAACAGATCGCGGGAAAAACGTGACTTTCGTTAGAGGATCGTGAAAAAATGGCAAATTACATCAAAAACATTGTGAAAAACGGCAAATTTTGTTAAAAGATCGCCAAAAAACGGCAAATTGCATCAAAAACATTGCGAAAAACGACAAATTTCGTCTGAAGATCGTGAAAAACCAGCAAATTTCGTCAAAAACTTTGCGAAAAAAACGGCAAATTTCGTCAAAGGGACTAAAAAAAAAAACTCCCTCTGTTAACTTTTCAGAAAATTTGCTGTGAATTTCAGAAATTTTTTTTTTACTCAATCACCCCTGGCCACATCTCAAAGTCAAAACATGTGTTGTGTGTGCACACGTGTGTGCTTGGGGGGGAGGGGGGGGGGGGAGGTCAAAACATTTTCAGTCCTGGTCACATTTCAAACTTGCACCCATGCTTAAGTATGGTATTTGTAAATAAATTTGTTGAGAAAAAGAAAGGGCCATTTTACATTATTTCAAGTTTCGCAAGACCTGAAAAAAGAGTAAATTTTTTTAAACTGTAGCGTTATTTTAGGTCACGCAGATGGAAAAATCCGAGGAAATAGAAGAAAGAAAAAACTAAATTTTTTTTTTTTACAATCTGTGTTACTTCGGTTTTCGCAGACTGACAAAGAAAAAAAAAATTAATTAAATTAAAAAAGCAAAACTTTATCATTTTTGCGTTACTTCAAATTCCAGAGACACAAAAAATCTAACAGGAAAAAAATAAAAGGAAGAAGAAAATTTTAAATTTCTAATTCCGCGTATCTGAAAAATCAGAGTGAAAGAGGGGGGGTGGGAGGAAGGGTGAAAACTTTACCGTACAATCACAAGATTTCAAGGCTATTCTAGATGTGCATGCAACATGGGTGAGGGAAAAAAAGTCCTGGAATCTTTTATTCTCATTTTATTTAATAACTAGCCGACCCGCCCGGTGTTGCCAGGTCCCTTAATCTTAAATCTCTTAAAAAACGAAGTTCTGGCTCCTCTGCTGTCGTTTACGCGTCACCCTCCCATTCTTGAAAATATAACAGGAAAACAGTTTAAGAAAACTTCGTTGTAAATTAGGTACCCGATAGTGGGCGAAGCTCGCTATTCTGCTCTATCATAATAATTTCTGTCATGTGTTCAAAATGCTATACTTAATAATTACATCCATTCTGCCAATAGCGGGCGAAGCCCGCAAGTCTCTATTATAATATGTGTCACGTTGACTAAATGCGGTATTTAATAAAAATTCGTCCCCTCCTATTTCTGTAAATGTAAAAAATGCAAATGTATCTTTAATTATTTAAGGCATTGTCAATTAGATTTTTATTTCTTTTCCATAAAAATCAGGATTTTTATAAAATAAAAACTTGCCGGTGCATTTTTTTGATTTTTAGAAAATCTTAATCAGCTTATCAATCTGCGCCTATATTCAAATTTTGAATTCCGTATCTTATATACATTTTGAATTATGTATATACCTTAAAATTGCTGAATTTAAAAACTGGCACTCTGTGTTTCTGGTATTCGACTTGCTTCAGCATTGAATGACAGCTGTGCTTTTGACTTCCAAAAGATTAATTTTCATTTGTGTTTTCTGCAATCAATTTAATCAAATGTAAATTGAAATATGGGGTTCTAATTATCGGATCTTTACGAAAAGGACATTTTTGGAATCAGCGTCAAGAAATACGCTTAGTTGTATAATTTTCAAATCGATAAATGCAATATATCGAAAAAAATAAAAATAATAATAATACAGCACTTCAAAAGTTTGCGGTTTCGTTCCAAATGCGAAAATGAAAATTTCGGGGTCCCGCTCAAAGACATCTCATTGGTTCGTTGCTAGCCTTGGCTTGAAGTGCAAATCTAAGCAGAAATGTACTTCTTTCTTTGTTCTGATAAAAAACAACCCTTTTTTTTCTAATTTCTGATCACATTTTTGCGATGTTTGAGGAGATTTTATTTAATATCTAGGGTAATTTCCAAAATATTAAAATTCTTATTCACAGGTGCACCGCGAGAGGTTTTTTGACTATCCTGACATAAATTTTCAGACTTCTAGGGGCACTACATTTCACTAGCCATCGCACACACACACACACATAGAGCGAAAATTCCCTTTATTAGAATAGAAAATAATAATAATAAAACATTTGTGAAGGGCCTTTTAAGAAAGCCTGGTCCTCGTAATTTGCACTGCTTTTACCTCCCTCCTCTCTATCTGAGGCCATGATTTTAGAGTATGTTATTTTCGTACAATTCGCAGTTCTTTTCGTAAAATAAGAAAAAATAGCACCAACTCGACCTAAACCGAAGATCATGTTACTCCACCCGATTCAGGACTATTCTACAACAACTGTTACTTATTAATCTAATGAAAGTATTTATTTAACGCAGTTTTTAAATTCCCTGCTCAACAATGCGAAACTTTCTAACTGATGTTTAAACGTAAAAGGCGTAAGATTAGCAGGTCTGACTGTTGAAGTGATTTGAAATTGCAGATGGTGTTTTCAGATTTTTGATAAATAACTTACTTATCTAGTTATAAGCGATTGTTGTCGCATGGCAACAGATTTTCTCCTTTCCCGCGCTGTCGCATCCGGAAATTCGATTCAAAATGTCAACTTTGACTATTTTCTGTAACATCTTCTGCCTTTACCAAAAATTAGAAAACACCTTTCAATTACATAGTTTGAATAAGAACACCCGCCAATTTCATGCATGCGTTTCCAAACAAAAATGAATTCAGAAAAGTGTCAGAAAGTAGCTTCTTTGTATTTGAGAACGGCCTTAATCTGTTGTATTTTTTTTTTCTTTGTTATAGTACTATCATTTTATTTTTTACTAGAAGCAATGAAATGTCAAAAATTGTTTTACTTAAATGTGTGTTGACTTTAAAATGACTTTTCCACAAAAGTTGAACTACATGCAAAAAGAAAAATCTTATGTTTATGCTATAGAGGTGATTCTGTTCCGAAATTTTCGAAAATGTAAAGCCGTCAGTTACGAAAATTTTATGTTTATGCTACAGGGGTGATTCTGCTCCGAAATTTTCGAGAATGTAAAGCCGTCAGCTACGAAAATTTTTAAAAATCCGTCACCAGTCTAAAAATTCGGACATTAAAAAAAAAAGTTTCAAGGGAAAAAAAAAAAAAAAAATCTGAGGTGGAAAATAAACTTCTTAACATAAAACCCTCTTAACTGGATATTAGCCACGAGTGAATTGTGTTTCTGTAAATATTTACATCAAAACTTTTTTTTTTGTTTTGTTTTGTGCGGGAAACGTGCACAAAAAAGGCAAGTCCCACATAATAAAGAAAAAAAAAAATTATGCGTGGTATTTCCCCCTCAAATTCTTTCCCAGGCCAGTGATTCTTTCGCAAGCATTTTTTTAATTTTCTTGGAAGTCCGCGATTTTTTTTTCTCTTGCGGAATTTTGCAAAATTAATTCGTGAATCGGTTGCCGAAAATATTGTGAATTTCTGCAAACGATCGTTGAAAAATATTGCGAATTTCGTCTAAGATCTCAGAAACAAATAGCGATTTTCTTCAATTGGTCGTTGAAAAAAAAATCACAATTTCGTCAAAAAATTAAAGTCCTTCCGTCCTGTACCGGGAGGAAAAGATAGCTTTCCTATATCTTCGTTTTAAAATTTTAGCTAATGTTACACGAAAACAGCAAGCTAAAATGCAAAGAAAACGTTTACAAAAGATTCGTTAATACTGAATTTGAATAAGAAATTCGTCAAATTATTGAGCTATAGCCAAATTGGGTTCATTTGTGAAAACTTATTTTGGTCGCCAAATTTGACAATATTTCGCCAAATGTCACCAAGTTTGGCGAGAATTTAGCACTAACGGATATAGTTTTATGCGTATGATTGGAAAAATGAATACAACAATGAAAATTTTTGTAATGTGCTGTCTTGTTTCAAAATGTCAGCCACCCTAGAATTTCAAACTGCTGTATCTCAGCCATTTTTTAAGATAGAGGTAAACCAAAAAATGCTCTGGAATCCTTGTATCAAGGCCTATCACGTAATTAAAAAATAAATTTGAATTTTTGAATTTTTTGTATATTTATTTTAGTTTTAAATCTGTGGCCGCCATGTAAGTGGCCGCCATCTTGAAACAAGATGGCGGACCAAGCTGGCCAACGAACTCGGTCGAGACATTGGTGAGTTTAATACACACAATTAGTTTCATCAAAATCGATTCATAAATACGGGCATTATTGTATGACATAGGTCAGATATATATATATATATATATGGATATATGTATATATAAATCAACATTTGAATGGAGGGTGGTTTTGGGGTCTGGGGGTCATGATCGGTGAAAATATACCGAAATTTTCCGGAACTGCTTTCCTCCGAACGGCTGCAATAGGTAGCTTTATACTTTTTTGTATTGAAAGCTACCTAAAAGAAAAGAAAACGGATTTCGTCAAAAGATTGCTATAAAAAAAATCGTGAATTTTGATGAACGATCAAGGATAAATTATTGCTAATTTTGTCAATCAATCGCGAATTTTGACAAATAATTGCGTAAAAAAAAAAAATCAATTTGATCAATTGGTCGCAGAAAAAAATTAATTTCTTCAAAGGACTGCAGGAGAAAAAAAATCAATTTCTTCATTGGACTTCAAGAAAAAAAAAATCAATTTCTTCATTGGATCGCAGTAAAAAAAAAAAAAAAAAAAAAAAAAAAAAAAGTGAATTTAGTCAAAAGATTGCGGTAAAAAAAACCAGTAGTTTCGTCAAAGGATTGCGGTAAAAAAATGCGAATTATGTCAAAGGATCGTGGTAAAAAACGCAAATTTCGTCAAAAGGTCGAGGTTAAAATTTAAAGAAAAAGAAAAACGTGATTTTTGTCAAGTGATTATGGAAAAAAATATGAATATCGTCAAAATTTACTGCATAGAAAGGTTGCTAAAATATTGAAACTTATGTCAGAAGATCATCGCAAAACATACGCTAAAAATCGTATAAAATTTTCAGAGGAGAAAATTAACTATATTGAGCTGAATACTGAAACAAGATTCCTTTTACGATTGTCAGAAAATGGCCGTAAAACACGAAAAAACGATAAAAATTGCATTAAAAATTCAAAAATAGATGTAGGAATTCTGGATTCCTTTTACTAATGTAGAAAATTCGCTATGAAAAGAAAAAAAAAAACGCATAAAATATTAAGAAAACTAATCCAAACACTGGCTTTGAGGTGCATAACTTCTGATATGCAGGTACCTTCCTGCCAAATCTTGTAACTCTGTGTGCAGCAGTCTCTTCAGAACAGAGCACACACACAAACTTCTATCTTTATTATTATAGCAGAAAATTACTCTGTCTTGCATCTTTTATAATCAGAGTTATTAGTGAAAGTCTTAACTAAAAAAAAAAAAAAAAAAAAAAAAAAAAAAAAAGAAAAACTAGGAAGCAAAAAATAATGTTCTAGGATATAAGAAAGGGACTCATGGGGTTCAAGCCCTCCCCTTTTAAATAATTTTTTTTTTTTTTTTTAAGTCAGTTATGCTGATCTAAAGACTATTTTTTTAATCTTTTGTCTTCAATGTTTGATTATTCATTTTTAACAAAACTCTGTATTTAAAAAATGTATATACAGTATAGGATCCATTATCCAGAATGCTTGGGACCTGGGGCATTCTGGATAAGGGGTTTTTCCGTAATTCAGAACACTTTTTTTATAAGTACAGTAAAACCTCCATAACGGACACTCCCGAACAGCGGACACCTCTATTTAGCGGACACTTTTGTGATCCCCAAAACCTGTATATTTGTACTTTTTTAATTCTCAATAGCGGACACCTCCAAGTAGCGGACAAATTATGTGCTCCCGAGGTGTCCGTTATTCAGAGGTTTTACTGTATAAAAAATGTACGAAATAATTTCATAAAATAATGATAAATATGAATAATATATATAAATACATTACTTATAAATTTGTTCATTTAATACATTATTTGCACAAAATAAAAAAAACATTCTAAATTACAAAAAATAAATAAAATTTCATTTTGGGAGTTGGGAGCAGAATGTTTCGATTTGGAGATATCAACTGCCGTCATTTATCCAGCTTGTTTAAAATTTATACAAGTACCCTAGATTGAGGCTAAAGATCATCTGCTGGAGTGAATTGCAGCTGCGCATACTGGAGTGTGACGCTATGTGTATAAAATTTACTGGAAGTATATTCTAAAAAGGAATTTTAGTTTTTTATTCAGAGAAAATCCCTCTGACTGAAATTTTTTTCAAATCTAAATTTACAAATTGTCAAGTAACTATTATTTTATGTATAAAAAGGAAATGTTAAAATCAATGCGTAATCTGGCAACTTTCCATAACCTGTTGTTATTGATGCTGATCGCAATGGCAGATTCGCCGATTCTTAGCATAGAAATAATTTTTCTAGGCGCAGTTTTACAAAACAAAAAAGAAATGTTAGTCAGTTTTCTGCTCACCATATTTCTCCGGAATAACACCATGGCATTAAACTACGTTTAACTTTTTTTAATGAAACTTGTGACAAAATAAAATTTGTACACAGACATGAATTTATTTTTCTAACATAATTTTTTTTAATTTTTTTTTATCGTAAAGTTTTTTGTATCATAATTTTTTTATATTTATTTACTGAATTTATAAATTAATGAATGAAGGCAATATCATTTTGTTATTTTTTCTTTTACTGACAATTTAATTCTTACGTTTTTTTTTTTTTAAGAATTTTTTTTTTAATGAATTTTTTTTTTTCCATTTAGCATTTTGCATTCCGGTTTTCGGAGCGTTCCGGATACTGGGACACCGGATAATGGATCCTATACTGTATTATAAATATTACTTACATTTATAACTAGTAAACTGCAGATCATAGGCCTTAATCTCAGTTCAGCATTTTTATTTTGAAATACTTTTATTTAATATTTAAAACGTCCAACCCACAATTTCATTTCTTTCACATAGTAGTATAATTCTGAATTACTACAAGCAAAATTTCAAATAGTGCAAAACTATTTTTCCCCTGTGTTTTTTTTTTTTTTTTCTTGCTTGCCCCCTGCAAAAGCTACAAAAAAGTTATTTGAAGATGCAGCAAACAGAAATTAAAGCAGTTAAAACGGATTATTAAAAGAAGATCAAAAGCAACTAATTATATATCTAAAGATAATGAATTACAACAAATGCCAAAGAGGAGAATCCAGGAACCAAATTCAAATACAGCTAAAATTATTAAAATTCATGAGAAAAGTAAAGCTGCTAATAAAATGTCTAAATACGTTGAATACCAGGAAACATTAAAGAAATCAAATTTAAATGAAGAAAAAACAGTTAAAATTGAAGAAAAAAAAATAAAACTGCTAATGATATGACTAAAGACGTTGAATTACAGAAAGCATTAAAAAGACCCCTAGAATCAAATTTAAATCAATCAAAAAGGGTTAAAGTTGAAAGAAAATGTGTTTTAACCATTAAAGAGATGTTTTTAAAGGCAAACAGAAATCAAAAAGGAACATTTATAGAAGTGACATTACATAAATGTATTAAACATAAAAATACTGAGTTTTGGAAATAAAACTAATTTTTATTTGTAAATTTTTAAATAAAGTTTTAATTTCTATAAAAGTGAAATAGTTATTAAAACTGATTATATAACATATTTGTTCATGTAATTTTATATTCAATATATTTACAAAATAAACACGTAAATGTTGTGCAGAATGTCGTAAATTTTACTTCACGCATAATCTCCTCCTTTTTGTTATTTTCTGAGTGGCATCCCTGAAAGAGATATCGAAATGGTTATTGTATATGAAATATTTTTAGCAGTCAAAAGTCGCCATATTCAGAATAAACATAATAGAAACCTTTGAACAACAAATCATATGCAATTTTTACGAGTTTATTATGAAATTCTAAACTTGGTCATCTGCCCAGGGGTTTCACTGACCATCGACGTCGTAAAGTTCAGATATAATACTTATAGAATTATATATAAGGATGTACAGGATACAAATTTGTTCCAACCAGTTGGAGCTGCCAGCTGTAAGCTGGGCTTTGTGAGAACCACACAACTTAATAAAATAAAAATAGAATATTATTGTTATTCTATCCCACTTAGGGAAATATTTTTACTTTTCCTTATTTTCACTTTTGTGTTTATTTGAAATGTATGTTTTGAATTTTATTTTAGATTGCCAACATTTGTTTTTTGCTCTATAACCAAGCTGTAAAAATGAGAAAGAAAGAATTAGATACAATAATAGCTGATCTGGACTTAATAGAATCAATAGATGCTGATTGTTTTACAAATGAGGTAATGTTTTATTATTTTAGGTTTGAATATTAATGACCTTTTGTGTAATCCAACATTGTTTGATACAGAATTTTCTTTGTATTATCAATAGAAAATTGGGTACTTCTTTGTTATGAAGAGGAATCGCCAAAATAGGTTGTAAAATCTCCTCAAATGTTTGCAGGCCTAAAAAACCAGCGTGTGTCTATGGTATCATATTCATTTTTTGCTGATGTTGTAAAACATATTTTACATGTTTTTTTTTCAATTCCTACTATTAGCTCACACTCTCTATATATTTATATATCTTGTTCAAATTTTCAATCGTTAATAAAATATTTTCTATTCATCCACTCAAGTTCAAACACATTTTTTAAAACTTGTAGTGGATGACACTTTATGTTAATACAATTTTTTCAAATATTAATTCATTAATGAAATTTAATTAATTAATTTTAGTTTTATATGGAAGAAAAAATTTCTCCCATTGTTTTCATAAATGAAATGAAAGATTTTCCTCAAATTAGTGATGCCACAAAAATAAAATACCGCAACAATGATTATAAAAAATGTTCAATAAATATAACATGGGACATTAATGCTGCATGGGTTTATTTTATATATTTATTATTAAAATGTAGGAATTGACTTAAATTTTTTTTTATATTACTTGTTTAATTGCATGTTGCATTGTTTTTTCTTTAATCAATTGTATTTATTTTTATAAATATAGAAACAGTCTTTGATTTACATAGTGCTGAAATGGATGCAATCTCATTTTTTCAAAAGCACGGGCTCTTACCCAACAAACAACTATGTGAAAATGGCCATGATATGAAACTGTATGTTAGCAATCATAAAGCTATATGGAGATGCAACATAAAAACTTGTAAAAAAAAAGGCCTTCATGTTAGAAATTGGTTTAGTGGTTCAAGAATACCATTTGTAACAGCTTTAAGGTTTATGTACTGTTGGCTACAGGGATTAACATCCATAAAATGGTGTAAGAAATAACTAAATATGGGTGAAAATGCAACAGTTTATTGGAATAGTTACATGAGAGAAGTGTGTTCCCTACATCTAATACAAAGTTTTAATGGACGAATCAGTGGTATCAATAAAATTGCTGAGATCAACGAAAATTTATTTGCTTGAAAAAACAACAGCAGCAGGATACTTCCACAGTAGTGGATTTTTGGAAGTATATGCCTCTGTGACGTGTCCAAGATGTTATAAATTAAAGGGGTAGCGTAGAACCTTTAAATGAACCGCTCTCATAAATTATAGAAGTGAATTTTATTAAATTCAGCACGTTAAATAAATAAAAATACAGATTTCTTGATTCATGAGATTGTACAACAATTGTATATTACAAGCTCCTTTAGCTTATGAACATATTTCAATTGGAGAAGTCTAGCGTTTATCAAAGTCTATGTTTTCAATATGAAACAGACATAAAGTTCCCCTCCAAAGAGGGCACGGGAGCTGAAGATCAGCTCGCGCCAGTCTGATCCTTCACAGAAAGTGTCTCCTGTCAATCTTCTCCATAATAAGAGACATGGATCGCTGCTCGAACAAAACTGGAATTTCCACACTCAGTTCACAAGGCTGTCACGTAATAACCTCAAAATTATAAGTTAGAGAAAGGTTTTCTTTACCCGGGGATTCTAGCAATCACCCGAAGTTATGACTCTGTTTCCTTAGGTTCAGATGCCTGCAACTTAACTCGAGTACTCTTCACTCTTAACTCATGTTTCTCCTCATATTACCTCTGTTTTATCTCTAGAACAATAAGTGTCTCTCCAGCCACTAGAAGTTCTTCCATATGAGGTCATGTAGAAAGTCTGTTATTGATAGATGGGGAAAGATAACTAATTAAGATAACTAATTATAAAAGATAGATAATTTCTCACGTACTCTCTCTACAGCTGATTTCACCTTGGTTCCAACGGTACCCGGGCGGTCGTCGGCACAATTGAAGATGTTCCATTCTACTCGTGAATTGGTAATGATGGAACGAAAGTTTTGATGTCCACCGGCCAATCTGTGGAGTTAGATTTATTTTGTAAAAAAATGCGAAACACATGGAATTTCTTTATACCTGGATTTAGGCTTCAAAACAGAGGTTTTGGGTGAGATATAGTGAATTTCTCACACCTGGAAAATGGCAGATCCTTTCTCATTCAAATAGAAATAGCACTCAAATAGAAATGCTGATGCAAAAAATTTGTGAACACGTTGAAATGGATAAACAATCCACACTGACTGCTGGAAAGGATACAATTCAGAGAGCTTGAAAAAGCAGGTTACAAGCAACAATTGAGTACAATTTTGTTGATACAACAATGGGTGTTCATACACAACATGTAGAACTCTGCTAAAGGGAGCAATAAAATACAATGAGGCATAGCTAGCCATCACTTGGAATCGTATCTTAACAGAATTTATGTGGAGAACATATGGAAAGAAAAATTTTTTTGATGAAAAAAGCATAGCAATTTCAAAAATATGGCCTATAAAGGAAGGCATAACATTGCAAAGTTGTTATTCTTGTGAAGCATTGTAAGAAATTGCTATGAAACATTGGTTGAATTTGTTGTGAAATATTGTAATATATTCTTATTAATGTAAAATATTATATTATTTAAAGCAATGGTATTTATTTTTATATCTCTGTTATACATGCACACTACATGAGCTTGGCTATGACTTTGGTGAAATTGATGGCAACTTGGTGTAATCATAATTGTGAGGGCAACTATAACAAAAAATACTGAAAATTACTGTTTTTCCAGTCTATTTTAAAATATATTTTGTGACAAGAAGTAACTTGGACAAAAGTTTTGAATAGACTTTTTTAATAATAACAGAAATCAAAACAAGGATTGTTAATTATAAAATGTAAATCTGTTTATATATATATATGTAGTGACAAGAAGTAATTTCGACAGAAGTTTTAACTATTTTTTTTTTAAATAATAACAGAAATCAAAATAAGATTGTTAATAATAAAATGTAACTACAGAAAAATTATTATTATTATTATTTATAGCCATAAGTTGTCTTCTAAGATTATCAGCAATGCACTCCAATTCATGATATTTTTCCTGATTCATTACTGATATTTTTGCCCATTCCTGCTGGGGTAATTTTTATCAGGAATTCCAAACTTCTTTGGGACTTAGAGCAGACCTTAATTTCTATTAGACTACATAGAATAGTCCATAAATTTGAGATTTGGAGAGTATGGACTCCATTGTCAGTCTGTAAAGAAGTCTGGTACATGCAACTTGCACTATTGCTATGTTCTTTTTGCTCTGTTTGCTAGAGTATCATATTGCTGGGATATCCATTTTTCATTTCCAAAGTACTTTTGAGACCAGGAAAGTAGAATATTCTCCAAGATGTATTTGTTGGTGATTTTGATTCTATTGCAGGCTCCCAAATGGTCCCCTTTTCCCCCTAAAGTCCCCCCTTTAAAAAAAGGTCTCTTTTAGTCCCCTTTTATGTGTTTTGGTGCCCTTAGTCCCCTTTTAGTGACTGGAAAAAAAATTTCTAATGTGGAAAAATTGCCGCAAAATTCAAAAAAACTTTAAAACTTGCTAAAAGTTAAAAAAATATAAGAGGACAAAATTTACTATAATGGGGTAAAACATTGCAACCGGAATTCTTTCACGAATGTCAAAACATTGCCCCATCATGTGGAAAAATGTTAAACACATTGAAAATCTCATTAAAAATCACTAAAAATTCAAAAACCTCTGGAGACAAGACAAAATTTACTGTAAAAAAATCTTCGCAAAATACAAAAAAAAAAAACTCAAATTGCATAAAAATTTAGCCAAAAATTCAAAAATCGCTGCACGAATTCTGTAAAAAAATTTTTGAAAATAGGAAAAAATTATTAACTGAAACTGGATTCCTTTTCAGAATATCAAAAATCACTGCAAACCTTGAAAAAAATCTAAAAGTCACATAAAAAATTGTGCAAAATTCACAAATTCCAAATAAACTTTTAAAAAGAGGACAACATTTGCTGTATTGGGCTAAAAAAAATTGAAACCAGATTCTTTTTACTACTCTGAAAATTGTATAAAAGTCACGGAAGAAAAAAATACTATAGTTTACATTCTAACCGGAATTCTTTAACAAATGTAAAAAAAATCACTACAGAAATCAAAAAATTGGTAAGAATTCAAATCAAAAGATACAATCGCAGAAGGACAAAATATATTATGTTAAGGCTAAAAGTTTGATGAAATTTAAAAATTATTAATGAAATTAAAAAAAAAAGCATCCTTTAAAATGGATTATTATTATTTTTTAAATATTAGTAACAGAGAACATTCAAAAGGGTGCCTCCAGGCACCGCCTTGCTTTCAGCCTTGAGTAAAGTACTGAAAATCAGTGATGTTTACTATTATTGTTTTCTTCTATTACATTTCATTGCTCGAAGTTAATATCTGTGTGTAAGTTCTTTTTTATCGGGGGGGGGGGGGGGGGTCACCTTTCTTTTCTTTCTTTCTTTTTTTTTTTATTACAAAAAAGAAAATTTTGTACTGTATAAAAATGTTTATATCTTGTTTTAGAATTTTAAAATGAGAACATTTAAAATATTTTAATGAATTTAATTGTCATTTAATTTAATTTAAATTGTAGAGAAAACATATTTTCTCTGCAATTTCTACAGCCTTCTATTATTTTTTTTATCACACTCTCAACTTGTATGAAATGTATTTTTTAGGTATGTAGTTCTATTTTTTTTTCATGAGATATGTGTGTTTATATGTGTGTATTAGCAAGCTCTACCACCTGTTCGCTGATGCTCTGCCAAGCCCCAGAAACATGCTTTAAACTCCGCTGTCAAATACAAATAGATAATAATCATCACAGAAAACTTAATTGTATTAGTTTCTACTAATCAAAAAATTTCTTTCTATTCCTTCATTATTAATTTTCACTTTTTCTGATTTACTTACCAAGTATGCTTACTAAAGATCTCTCAATAAATGGCAGAACATCCAGTGTTTTTATATGCAGAAATAAAGTTCAGTGTATATGATGTGAAATTGACACAATCATGGTAAAATATTTCAATTTCATGAGTGAAAATCCCTCTTTTTATTTATTCCACACAAAAAGCATCTTTGTGGTAAAACTTTGCTAGGTGATTAGAAAGCATCATTTCTAATGCTTTCTTTTAGCTTATAATTCTGTATGTATGTGGCAGTCAAATCTTGTCACTCATATTTATCCCACTTCCTGTTGACATAGAGCTTTGAAATTTGGGATATATATGTATTCCTGAGGGCAATACATGAATTGGACATTGATTATCTTAAATTCGATCCCTGAAGGAGAGGAGGGGGGGGGGGCAACGTCAGTCCAAAACTTGTATTTTCTCCATAGAAGTAACATTGTAATTGTTTAATATTAATTGAAAAAAAAAAGCTCCATTGTTGCAACATTCATCCATTTTAATCACATTGTTGCCCGCATCATTTTGACGTCAGCATTTATATGAAATATATATGAATGAGTATGTATTGATGCATACATACGAATACATCGAGTATTTGTTGAAAAGTACTAATGACAGGGTTACCACAATAGTGCCAAATTTTGGCCAACTTGGCGAATTATTGCCAAATTTGGTGACAAAAATAAGTTGCCATATATGAAGCCGACTTGCCGATAGCTGGCTAATTTGACGAAATTCCCCTTTAAATCCATTAATCTTCCTCCATTGGCATAGCCTACTACTTTCTATAAAGTACCATAAAAAAAATAATAATAAAAAAAGGAAAGCGTGTTTTTTTTTTGTCTACTAAAGAAGGTTGTTTCCATTCCTTTTATTGTTGTTGTTTTTCAGATACAGGTGAAAATTGGCAAGCATCCAATCCAGTAATCTTCCATTGCTATTTTCTAAAAAATTAGAAAACATGTTTTTTTTTTCTTCTTTTAAAAATGATGTCACTTTTACTATTGAAACCATTCTGTGTTTCTAAGATTAGTACATCATTTTAAAATGTTTGAGTTGTATTGAATACTTAAAATTATCTGGAATTGACAAAATTTTCAGAAATGTTGACAAAATATTTTAAAATAAATATTGATATACCCCAGATCTTTTAACACTAAATTACTATGCTTCTATCTGTAAGATACAGTGATTTTTTTTTTTTTTTTTTTCTGACTGCAAAGACATCTTTGGAGATGCTAATTTGGTTATAATTTTTTTAGTTTTTGTGGTTAAAGGAAAAAAGAAACCCATACATTTCTAGTTAATTACTACCTTTCCCTTAAATAATGCTGTTATAAAGTATGTAAATGTAGAAGTTATGTCATGTGATCTCACAGATTCAACGACAACAATAATGCAAGTTTTTGTCAGGATAGTAATCGAATATTAAAAAATTTTAAAGTGCCGGGCTTCTTTACCTTCAGAAATGAAAGTCAGTGAATATAACATTATATTAAACTCAATCATAGTAAAATATTTTATATTCGTGAATGATAATGATTTTTTCTTACAAGAATGATGTCATTTTCACCACCAAAAACATTCTGACATTCCAAGATTAGGTCATAATTTAAACACAGTCATTTCAAAATTTATGATTTTTATGGATGCCATGACAATTTTTCTTTTAAATATGCCATTTTTATTAACGGAAGCATGCTTCTACTTGGTGGATTGGGATCAGGCAAATTGAATGTTATATAGATACATATACATTATATACATTTATAGATATTTGTTTTTTCAGAATAAACAGCTTTTGATGCATTGTCAAGAAGAATTTATGACTGCTGCTAGCATGAGGGAGAAAGAAATAGAAGCTCTCAAATTTAGAATGAAGACAGCTGATAAACTTAAAGATGAGGTAATTGTAATTTTTTATTTTTATTTATTCTGAGTGCATCTGAAACAATCAACAAAATGTAAGAAATAAAAAGTATGATCTTGTTTTAGGATTCTGAAATCAAAGCTACCTTAAAAACTTTGTTTTATGCAGCTGTCGAAATAGAAAAAAATGAGTGTGAAAAAATATTGAATAAAGAAAATGAATTTTCTGATGATCTACAGGTATACTGTATTTAAAAAAAAATTGTATTCATTATTTATTTCTTATAATATATTATGTACATAAACTAAATTAATTGTATCAGCAGCATCATTAAGAAATCGAGGTGATTCTTTTCTGGACTTTAAACATACTTTTAATACAAATCACATCACAAGTATATAAAACACAGACAAGCTACATAAACATTCAGCAGTAAACAATACTTTTACCAGTAGGTGACAGTAGTACGCCGCTGTAGTGCTGCCATTTAGTAATTATATTTCAAACTAAACACCACAATTCTCCCCTGCTTAATTGGGAAATTTACTGGGAGCTTTTCTTTTCCTGGTGGATCTTCTAGGTACCTGTAGGGAAGGAGAAGAGTTATTATTTAAAGCATCTGTAGCATCATCAATAGAAGTATTGGGCACCATGGGTTTTGGAACTGAAGGTATCACTTTAGAGTCTACTGGAGCAGGACTTGGAGTATTTGGGAGGACAAAGTCACCTGGTTTAGGATTTGGAGCAGATGGGACAAATGAATCATCTGGTTGAGGATTTGGAGTAGATGGGACAACAGAGTCAGCTGGTTGATGATCTGAGACACTAGGAGGCATTAGCTGAGAATCACTTTGATTAACAACTGCATTATCACTTTTGTGACTTTCTGTATCACTCTCTTCAGAATTTGAATCCTTAGTTAAATGTATCTTCGAACCGACATTAGTTATCTGATCAACATGCCTTTTCCAAATATTTGAACCAACTTGAATTCTATAATGTAACTTGCCCTCTCTTGCAATAATGCAACCAATTTTCCACTTGGCTTCAGGAGTATAATTTCTTACAGCCACTTTCTGGTTAATGCGAAATTCTTTTACTTTAGAATTGGCATTTCTCGCATTTTGTTTATCATGCACAAAATTTGTAACGTTTGGAAGTATCAAATCTATTTTCGTTCTAATATTCCGCTTTAGAAATAGAGATGCAGGACTTTCCCCCATAGTAACATGAGGCATCTTTCTATACTGTAAAAGAAAGTTATTTAATTTCATCTGTAAAGTACCAGATTCTGAAGATAAGGCTTTTAACCCTCGTTTAAGAATTTGCACATATCTCTCTGCTTGACTATTTGTAGCTGGATAGTATGGAGCACTAAACCTATGTTTAACACCATGATTCTTCAAGAATGTCTCAAATTCTTCAGAAGTAAATTGTTTTGCATTATCAGATACCAGAGATATAGGATACCCGTATCTGGAAAAAAGAGAAGAAAGACAAGTAATTGTATGTTCTGATGTTGTATTAGGAACAATAAAAACTTCAGGCCATTTGCTATGAGCATCAATCACAAGTAAAAGCATTTTACCCATCACTTGACCAAAATAATCTATAAGAATTCTTTGCCATGGAGCTGTAGGCCATTCCCAATGATGAGTATCTATCTACCTTAGGTGGATTATTTTTTTAATTGACGCAAGTAGTGCAATTCCGTGCAAGATCTTCAATATCTTGGCCAATTCCTGGCCACCAAACAAAACTGCGAGCTAAGGACTTCATTTTCACTATACCGAATTGTCCAAAGTGCAAATCATGTAAAATTTGTTTTCGGTGAACTTCTGGGATAATTACTCTACATGCTTTTAAAATACAACTATGTTGAAGAGTAAATTCTTCTTGCTTGCCCCCAAAAAGTAAATTTTTAGGAATTGGAGAACCAGAAATTAGATGATGAAAAAGTTGACGTAATAAAGGATGAGATTTTGTAGCTACAGCAATTGATTTGGCATTTAAAGGCAAAGTAGAAATTTGGTTAATTTGAAAAAAATCAGATTCATCAATTACATTACTTAAATTTAATTGTGGAGGTAAATCTTCACTACGTAATGGAAGTCGTTAAAGAGCATCAACATTTCAATGTTCAGATGTTTTCTTATAGCGAATATCATATTTAAATGCTTGTAAGTATAATGCATATCTTTGCATCTGAGCAGCTGAAAGAACAGGAATACTTTTATTTTGAGAAAATATAGACACAATTGGTTTACTATCTGTAAATAAAGTAAACCTATTACCATATAAATACTGAAAAAATTTCTTTACTCCAAAGATAATAGCTAGTGCTTCCTTATCCACCTGGCTATACTTTTTTTTTGCATTAGTGAGAGTTCTAGACACAAAACCAATTGGTTTTTCCATGTTATCTGGCATCACATGCGAAAGAACTGCAGAGATACCATATGGAGAAGCATCTGTTGCTAATACTGAAGGCAATTTAGGGTTGAAATGTGTAAGAACTCTTTCTGAAATAATCTTATTTTTTATATTTTTAAATGCTTGTTCACAAACAGGAGACCATATAAATTTCACATTCTTTTTTAGCAATTGATTTAAAGGATGAGCAATTGTAGATAAATTTGGTACAAATTTAGAATAATATGTGATTAAACCTAAAAAAGCTTTAACTTGTGACACATTAATTGGTCTAAGAGCATTTACAATAGCCTCAATTTTATCTTGCGTTTTATGAATACCTTGCTTATCGATTTTATAACCACAATATGCAATATGGTCAGCCAGAAAAATTTATTTATCTTTATTAATCCTAATATTATATTCACGTAATCTTTCTAAAACTTGTTTTAGCCTTTCAAATGAATTTCATCCGTTTCCCCTGTAACACCAATATCATCAATGAACACAGTGACACCATCAATACCACTTAATATTTGTTCAATAGATCTTTGCCAAATTGCTGGAGAGCTAGTAAGACCCATTGGTAACTTTAAAAATTAAAATAAGTCCTTCGGAGTATTTATAGTTAATAATTCCTGTGATTTTTCGTCTACAGGTAACTGAAGATAAGCTTGATTTAAATCAATTTTTGTAAAATGTAAACCACCACCTAAAGTGGCTAACATGTCCTCTACCCTAGGTAAAGGATATTTTTCCACCTTCAAAAATTTATTTACTGTAACTTTAAAGTCTCCGCATAAACGTATTTTACCATTAGGTTTTACCACTGGAACTATAGGAGTTGCCCACTTACTACTGGTGACAGGTTTAATAATACCCTCATCCTGTAACTTTTGAATTTCATCATTTACTGCATTACGTAGAGCATAAGTAACTGTCCTAGCCTTACAAAATATAGGCGTAGAACCTTTTTCTAAATAAAGTTCTGCTTTCAAACCTTTTATTTCCCCAACTTTGTTTGAAAATAAATCAGAAAAATCATTTAATAATACTTTCAATTTTTCAGTAGAATTTGCAATTTCATTTACATACACAGATTTCAAATTAGTGGGAAACAAATTAAATGCAGCTACCCAGTCTCTGCCAAATAAAAGTGGGAAATTATCTTCTTTAATCAAATACAATTTAAGATTTTTAGTAATATTTTCATAAGAAACATCTACTTTTACATACCCTACAGGTGTAAACACCTCACCCGTTGCAGTTCTCAATTGAACATCTGGAGGAAAAATTTTATTCGAAAAAATTCTCCGAAAACGATTTACAGGTACTGCCGAAATTTCGGAGCACGTATCTAACTCCATTTCAGCTTTAGCTTTGTTTTCAATTAAAACCCATACTTTTATTGGTATAGAACTTTTATCATGGCTCACAGATAAAATGTCGACAGTCTGCAATACATTTGTTTGTTTCTGAGAATTACTTTTACATACTTTACCAAGATGGTCTCTTTTTTTACATTTATTGCAGACAGTATTTATATGTTGGCGAGATGTGATGGATTTCCACATCTGTAACATTTTAGTTTTATTTTATTTACTTCAGAATTCCCCTTATTTACATTATTGTTAATTTTCTGTTTCTGGAAATTATTTGGAATTTTATTCGGTTGGACATTTTTAGAACATGCTAATTTATTTACGTTTAAATTTTTATGTTTCAATTCAGAAATGTCATGTTCATTATTTTGCAAAATAATTGCTTTTTCAATAACTTTCTCAAAAGTTAAATGTTCAATTTGCGAAAGTAATTTACTTTGAATACTTTCATTTTTTAAACCTCTCAAAAATTGTTCCAACAAATTTTCATTTAATGTTTTACCAGCAAAAGCACAAAAAGTTGTTAACTTCTTTAATTTTGAAACAAAATCTTGTATAGATTCATTTTCATTTTGATAAGAATTACGAAATTTAATTCTAGAATAAAATTTATTAGGGGCAGGGTTTAAGTGCTTTAACAGAATTTCAACTATTTCTTCATATTTTAATGCTTCAGGATTTTTAGGAAACGTTAAATCTGACAGCAAATTATATAATTTAGAACCCATGCATGAAATTATAGCAGGTACCTTTTTTTCCCCTCCACATCATGTAATAAAAAATTCTGTTCCAATCTCTTAACATATGATTGAAACGATTCGATGGAATCATTAAATTCCTTAAAATTGGCAAACATTATTACCTTTTATTTATTGCAGAGAAGAAAAAAAAATTTCAACACTTACCACCCTCGAAATGACGCACGTATTTAGAATATTAACTTCGGGCACCAAATTTGAAGTCATTTAATGTTTAAAAATTACTAGGGAACTCTTCTCTGATGCTCATCAACCTTCAGAAACAGGCTTAAAGCACAAAAGTAAAATCCAAGTGATACATATCGCAGAAAATTTGTTTATATTAGTTTGTATTAATCAAAGAATTTTTTTGTATACTGGATCATTAATTTTGACTTTTACTGATTTACTTATGTAATATGCATACAAAAAATCTTTTACTAAAAAACAGAGAGTTCTGTCTTCTTACTTTTTTCTATCTATAATAGAAGAAAGTATTGTAATCGAAATTTTTTCGGTGTCACATTGTAAATGTGCCATTTACAATCATTTTACGTATTACTCGTAACCACGTGTACATTTCCCATTGTGAAACATTAATTCTAATCATTTCAATAGTTTCTCTTTAATATTAATTTAAATCACCATTCTCATTATTCGGCATTTTAAATTTCCTTTAATTTGATACCAGATTTATCGTTTTCTGACACTTCGTTCGTATTTTGACTTCCTGTTACGACGATAATTTTTTTTTAGTCTTCTCCCTACGGTTTGGTGCTTTTGTCCGACTGTGAGAGTTTGCTCTATTCTCGCGGCATCTTGTTTTGTTCGGCATCTAATTAACGTAATGGTGTAATGATGCAGAATATTTTATGGACTTAACACAGCAGAAAAACGCAATGGAAGGATGAGCTGGTATGTGTAAGACACTTATTAAGGAAGCAGGTTTTCAATTCAAACAGTTTATTAAATTAAAAAGTCAAGTTTATCAAGATTCACTGTAACACATATCCAGTCAATAATAAAAACAAAAAACAAACTTAAGATGCAGTAACTGAAGCCAGAGAAAAACATAAGCACCACTTTAAAATAACTTATTAAAACCACGTCTCACAGCATGATACGGCAAAAGATAAAAACAAATGCTAAATACAAAAGACATAAATATTTTCCCTGTAATGAGGAAGCCTAAGCTTCACTCATGTTCTTGATCCATTCTCCTACAACTTAGAAACCCGATTAAACACACCCAATACAGCCTTTTTATAGTAATGAAAGCTAATTAAACATTCAAAACAAACTTTCCAGAACATACGGCAATACGTCATCACGATATCGATTAAAGCATAATCGAATTCTGAATCGAATCGCACGCAAGTAGATGCGAACTGCAAAAGCTCTACTTGCGAAAGAAAAATGGGTGAATCGAATAACGATCGCAGATGAACAGAATGTCGATGTCATTTTCGATAATGTTTATGATAGTGAGTGCCGATATGCCGGTGAAAACGAAAGTTTAGCTTTAAGTCAAAGTAAATAAATGAAAGATAAAAAGAATTTCTAAATTAAATAAAGGCCAAAAACAAAAAGAAAACGTAAGTAAACAATATTTAAATAATATTTAAATGTTAAAACATACGTAAAAATGAAATTAAGAAAACGTAATTTAAACTTAGTACTGATCCTGTATGGATAACTTAATGTCTTTGAGACAAGGAGAAGCTTAAAATATTTTAATTCCTAACACTTCTACGTCTCGGCGCTGGGTCGATGCGGTCCCCGTGTTTCGGCGTAATACGTTTATCGCTCGTTGGCATTGGGCGCACGCTGCAGTTTGGCAGTTTTTCGGTGCCAAGCACGCCGAGTCCCGCGTTTGCCTGACCAACGACAGTCAGTTACATCTGTGCAGCATGGGAGATAGGTGGTGAGTGTCTCAGATCCACGATGTCTGTCACCAGGCAACCTATATTTTCTGAACGGTAAATTAAAATATTTTGGTGATTAAGTTATGGCCTGATGATTTCTTTTCTTTAAAACACTTAAATTCCATATCCCTTTCTCAAGTCAAGCTCAGCAATGTTGTTATCTTCATAGCACATGTTCCGGCATCAACTATTCATGGCAAGACAGTAAGATTGTTCCTTTTTGCTCATCATGTTTTCACACCGATATGTTTGAGAACGCAGCCCCAGACAGCACACTCTATCTATAAGATGTCGATTTATAGTCTAAATACATCTATAACGTCCATGACATCTTTTAGATATGCATAGCATTAAACAAATAGATGTCTATAAGCCATTTCTCATTTAGATTTCTATTAGATGTCTATGACCAGCAATAGACGTATTATATCTATCACTTTTTCGACGTCTAAAGGAAATGCTTTTTTTCAACCTCCAATGGAAATACTTTTCGATTCATCCAATGGATTTGCGAATAACACGTATTATGCTCATCTTATGGAAAAAGTACTTCTACTTCAATGCAACTGCGCGCATGCGGGAACGGAAAGTCAAAGGTCGTTTGAAGACACTCTCGCCGCGGCTGGAGCTGTTGTTTATTTTGTATACAGCGGCAATCTTGGATGTAATTATACTGACAACTTTTGTAAAAGGTAAGTTATTCATTTCTTTATTTACTTTCCTGTGTAGTTTATATAACACTTAATTACTAAATTCTTGTATCTTACATATATACAAGATTTAGGCTTAATGTTACGATAAGTTTCATCAGTCATATATATATATTGTGTTTAAAAGGAAAAATACATCCGAAATGTCGCTGTATAAATTGTATAAATGCAGAAATATAATCTCACAGGTACAATGAAAGTAATAATGTAATTGTTTTTAGTAGTAATTGAGTGTTAATGAACTACATATTGTTTTGTTTATCACCATTATGAATCCTGACCCCACTGAATCCTTTGAACGCCAGTGTTAGATTATTTATGCACTAAACCATAATATTTATCAGAACTTTCGAATAATATTTAGATTTTACGATGTACATGAACGGAAAAAATAGCTATTATTTATTTTTAAATGAATTTATTTGACAAATTCAGATTTCAAAGGGTAAAAAAAAAGTTTTGAACATGTTTGCAACTGAAATACTTTGCCCTTAAAGGGGTTAACAGTTTCGTGTATTATTTATCATACAATTTAGAATTACACTAAAATAACTATATATAAAATTTTGCTAAGACTAAAACTAATACTATAAATAATGTAATTCTTGTTTAAAAATTTACTTTTTTTCCCCTGTATTTATTTATAATTTAGTGTCCCTTCTAGACCAATATTTAAGGGCGCAGCATCCTGCCTGCTCTAAAATTAGCAAAATGCACCGTACCCTTTTTAAAATATCGAAATGCATCCTTAATTATATCCAGAGGTCTCTTGTTAAAATCTTCCCCAATACCAGAGTATTTCTAAATTAATGTATCCAAAAGCTTGCAAAAAATCATAGACCTTCCTTCTTTCTTTAATAAAAACAGGAGATTATTAAATAAATGTTGTACTGTTTTTGGCTATGATGTCTTGCACTCACACAGTTTATTTCTTTAATCAGTTATAAAAAGGAAAATAGTTGCCAAACTTATCCCTAAGTTGCCTACTATGCTTGTATTTAAATTATTGGTTTGGCATGGGCTTGGAAAGCAGGCCAATCAAAAAGTCACCAAACTTCAGTGCGTGACAGTATCTCGTCTATTCCTTTTTTTTTTTTTTTTTCGTTACTCAACACAATAATTTTTTTTTCTTGAAGTAATGCCCATTTTCACTGAACAATGACTGTTTTCTGCTTCATTTGTGCTGTTATTATTTTCTAACAACCTGCCCTTTTCTTTCTAGAGTGAACATTGTATAACAATTAAAATTCTGATCCTATATGTATTAAATTTTACATTTTTTTCTTCATTTGTTGTCATTGTTTAACTTGTGTTCCGACACATTTTTTTTTTTTACATACCCAGTAAAAGATATAATATATTTTAATTGTGTATTATATGATATTTATGCTTGAGTATATTTTTTCAAATCACTTTGATACTAATCTTTTGGTACTTGTGTATTAACCATTAGGGATGCACCGAATATTCAGTATGTAGTATTTAGTCATACTGCTCAATATCTAAAGAAAATGCTTTTTAAAATATTTTTAAAACCCTAGACAACTTTTATTTTTAACTGTCAATAAATAAAAATATTCAGAAAAATTAAGAAATAGAATCATATTTAAATAACTTTTACATTATTTATTTGCTTATTTTTTTAAAATAACAAGAAAATTAACTGTTATAGTGCAGGGGTCAATGCAGGTTTTTTTTTTTTTTTTTTTTTTTTTTTTTTTTGCGGGGCCCATTTTGTGAAAAGTAAAGGTTATTTTTGTAAAATTTTATTATATTTTTGTGAAAAATAACATTTTGTAATGAAAGTCGAAATCCAGCTACTCAAATTCGATCCAAGCGTTTATTAACAAACTTTTTTAAATACTTTTGCTGAAGTTTTCCTCTCTGGTGAACTTGTTTGTTTGCAAATTACACATTTTAAAAGTCAAAGAATAATAAATAATAGGGGAGACTGGTACACACTGGAACTATGAGGATAGTGGACCACCCCCCTAATATTTTGTTTATTTAAAAAAATTTTAAGCTTCTCTTCTATCCTAATAGACAACAGCACTGCACTGATTATTTATAGCGTTCAGAAAATATGTTTAGCTCAGATTGAACTATTTTATCCTAATTGGTTGTTTTGATCTTCTAAAAGTAAAATTTTTCAACATTATATTTTAATTTTTTTAGTAATTAAAGGTTGTAGATAAATCCTATAAAACAGCTTTTTTGCAAAGCTAAGATACTTGTTTTTATTTAACTTTAAAGTTAATATGTTTAAAAGAAAGCTATAAACAATATTAATATGATTATTTATTGAATTTCAACATGGGGCACAGTGGTCCACAATCCACTCTGCTCATGTAATGCAGAATGTTCAAAATATTTAATAATTGCTTATTTTCTATAAAGAAATATTGTTTAAAAGAAGTTATTTAACTGTAAAATAAAGTAAACAAAGAAAAATAACAATTTATTTAACATAGTAAGAAATATTTTGTTTTGTATTTACTGCCTGTGATAAATATAACTCTAGTCTAATTGGTGATGATTCTATTCAAGTAAGATACATGAGATGCAAATTGAATGGAAATCAGTTTATTTTTCCCAAAACTGTAGATGAATCTATTGTTGATGTCAATGATTTCATAATATTGCTCCCAGACCCGAAAGTATTTCAGGAAAATTCCAGGCTCAATCTTACTCATAAGTATTTTGGAATTTCATTTGCAAATTTTAATGTGCGCTGATTTTTTTGTACTTAAGTAATAACTTCAACTAAATTGCAATTGTTCCTGTATTAATCTGTTGTTATTTTCAAAATATAATAATAATATATATATTTTTTTTTTCAAAATGTTACTTGTAAATTTATATTACTATGTTATTTTGCGGATAAAGGGGAAATAAAAAAGAATTAGATTAATGAAAAATAGATTTATATTGCATTTCAGATAATGCCTAACAGCGGTCCACTGTGCCCCGGTGGGTGGACCAGTGTGCCCCATTTCTGGGGCACACTGGTCCAATTTACGGGTGCATATAAAAATTTTTATTTTGAAAAATGTATTGAAAACTATGTTATGAGAAAATTATGATGAATGTATAAAGGTATAAGGAATATTCAAAAATATTTTCATGCAGGGATGCACCCGTTTTGTCCGTTAAAGAGAAAAAAAAAATTAACTGAAAAAGTAGTCCACTGTGTACCAGTCTCCCCTAAATAGTAAGTTTTTATGAAAGGGGGAAATTTTGTTAAAAGGAATTTTGTGAAGGAGCCCATTTTATCAAATTGAGTTTTGTGAAGGGTCCCATTTTATTAAATTGATTTTTGTGAAGGGGCCCTAAATAGGCTCCAAATTTTGTCTGGATCGACCCTTGTAGTGTTTTCCCAAGGCGTTTTCAAGAGGGTGCAGCGCCCTGCCTGTTTTTTTTTTTTATAGTTGTAAATGCGCTCTGCCCATTTTTATATAGCTGGAAAAGTGCCCTGATTATTTTGGGTTTGCAAAAATTTACTGACGCGAATTTCACCAAAAGGTTGCGGGAAAATATCGCACAAAAATTTCACAATATTTGTACTCGTTGGGGAAAAATTATAAATTTTGTTAAGCTATTGCAGGTAAATAGCAAAATTTGCCGATGAGTCGTGAAAACAATAATGAAATTTGACCACAATCGCATGTAAAAAAAAAAGAAAAGAAACATGCAAAAAAAATTGGGAAATTCGCTTATCTGTCACCAAGAAAAGGCAAAATTTGTCAATTAGTAGCAGAAAAAGATCACAAATTTCTTCAATCGATTGCAGGAAAGCAATCATGAAATTCGTCAGTTGGTTACAGTAAATAAACGTGAAATTCGTCAATATGTCGCGTGTAAAAAAAAAAAAGAAAGAAAAAGAAACATGTGAGTTTCACCTGTAAAGTGCAGAAAAAAATGAGAAATTCGTTTATCGGTCGCCAAAAGAAAGCAAAATTTGTCAATTGGTAGCAGGAAAATATCACAAATTTCTTCAATGGATTGCAGGAAAACAATCGCGAAATTTGTCAGTTGGTTACAGTTACAGGAAATAAACGTGAAATTCGTCAATAGTCATGTGTAAAAAAAAAAAAAAAAAAGAAACACGTAAGTTTCACTTGTAAGGTGTGGGAAAAAAATTGAGAAATTCGCTTATCGGTCGCCAAAAAAAAGCAAAATTTGTCAATTGGTAGCAGGAAAATATCACAAATTTCTTCAATCAATCGCAGGAAAACATTTTCGAAATTCATCAGTTGGTTACAAGAAATAAACGTGAAATTCTTCAATATGTCGCGTGTGAAAAAAAAAAAAAAAAAGAAAAGAAACATGCCGGTTTCATTTGTAAGGTGCAGAAAAAATTTGAGAAATTCGTTTATCGGTCGCCAAAAAAAAAAGCAAAATTTGTCAATTGGTAGGAGGAAAATAATCACGAAATTTGTCAGTTGGTTACAGGAAGTAAACGTGAAATTCGTCAATTTGTTGCCAGGAAAAAACTGCTCAATTCGTCAATAGGATGCTGGTAAATATCGCAAAATTAAGTTAAAATTTGCACGTATCAGTAATATTTTACTAAATATTAATTATTGATATACAGTAAAAGACTTTTTAAACATTGCATGTAATGTTGTACTGTTTCATGTAATATGTGTGATATTTAATGTAAAATTTTACATATCAATGTAGCATTTGAGGTTTTTGACTCAAAAATTTAAATAAAAGAATAAATTTGTAATTTCGGCATACTTCAGGTCTCACAAATCTGAAAAATCGGAGTGAAAGGAAGAGACAAAAAAATCAAAACAGTACTGAAGGGACTCAGAAGGTATAAAACTAAACTATGCAAGACAGCCATACTCAACAAGCGGGCATGTGGCCTGGCGACCTTTTATGCGCGATCCAAGACCTCAGAGAAAGAATCTACTAGAGAGTACATTCCTTTGTTATATTGTTGAAAAGCTAGTCCCAGGATCAGCTCGGATTTGGCGCTTTAGAAACTGTCTGTTTTGGCGGTGATCGCTTTCTTGGCAACTTCGATTTCATTCTCGCAATAAAAATAAACGTAAATAAACCAAACTTTTGCTCCTTCTAGGATTTAATCTCAGAGGAAGGATAGAAATAAGTTATGAGAGTCCCACCCCTGATGAAAAAAGGGTTGTTTAATCTTCTGGATGAATTTTCTTTTTCTGTTTTTACTGCTGTATTTTATTTTAATGTTATAAAATGGCTTTGTCCTTGTAATAAATGTTACTTAAATTATATTTTTGAAGTGAATACTTCTTTAGGCGTGTTGGGCATTTTTTGAGATGGGAAAAAACGGGGGGCATTTGCTATAGAAATCTATATATTTACATTACTATACAAGTATGTGTTGCGGCCCACCTAACGTCACAAATATACGTTTGCGGCCCGCGGTAATAAAAGGATGAGTATGGCTGATTCAAGATGTTTAGCGTGCATAATAATTTTTTTTAAAAAGAAATTTCTTATTGATTAAAATTTAATAACTCAAACTGATTTAAAATTTGAGATTTCTTGAGTTTGACATCCTTGGATCTTTGCGAATAATTGTTCCAAAAAAAAAAAAAAAAAAGAAAAACCCATAATTAATCATTTTGAGAAAAGTTGGTGTGAAATATAAACACAGTCACATTTTAACTATAATAGATGTTGCTGAATACTAATGAAACTTTCTTTGAATCTTTTTAGACTCCCAGTTGAAACACACCATCACAAACATTTGAAGACAGGAAGACTTGCATGAATATTTGGTTAGTATATTTTTTATTAAAAAATGCCTTGTTTTTTAGAATAATTAGTTTGTTGTGAGATTGCAAAATTTACACTAGATTGCATTATGAAATTCTAGATTAATTTTAAATATCAGATCTTATGTTTTTACTCAAATTTTTTGGAGCAGAGTGGGAAGAGAGATATAAATGGCAATTTATTTACTTATGTATAATTTATAAATCTTAGAAGTTTATACTTTGGAAAATAACAGTACAAGACCTAATTTTTTTTAACATAATATTTAATGTATAATGTAACACATCAAAAATATTTTTTTTCTCTTAAGGTCCAAATCCAAACGGCTCACTTTATGACTTATTTTTTTAATTCTTTTTTTGTTCAGAAATGCATGAAATTTACAGGTATTCTTATTCAGAAATTTTGTAATTGAAAGAAGTTTTCCATTTTTCAAATTTCCAATGCTGCAGCACAAAAAAGGTCAGAAACATGTCATCACATGACACAAATCACTTATAACTCGATAAGTGATTTATTGATAAAAAAAAAATGGAAAACTTATTTAGATTCCAAATCCCTTCCATGATCAGACCTGCCAATTTTATGCTTTTGTGTTTAAAAATGAGTCAGAAAGTTTCGTGTTGTTGAGCAGATCATTTGAAAACCAAGAGTAAAAAAAAAAAACAGAAAAAAATAAGTTATATACATGAATTTCTGAGTTTTAAAAAATAAAGATAAAACTGACTTGTTTTTTTATGTATTTCTTAATCCGTAACTATGGTGTAGCAGAAGAAGCTGCTAAAGTTAAGATTATTAACTTTAAAGGATTTTGTAAGTTTTTAAACATAGAAAACAAACATTTAAAGTTCATCATGTCGTATCTTCAAAACATGTATAAGCATGAGATTTCTATATTTTGCATGTATTTTTGTTTCTGTACTTTCGTATTAACTGCATGCCAGCATTTTGCTAAGCGTTTCGCTCATTTATTTGTGAAATCATGTATGTATTAATTATGTATCATCGATGTATTCATATGTATGTGTGATGTAGTGGAAAGTTCTGTAATTTGGTTTGCAACCAATTGATGTATTTTAATAAGTGCAACTTAGCACCATTAAGGCTGTTCTCAAATTCAAACAGGCTACTTTATGACACATTTTTTAATTCATTTTTGCTTACAAATGCATGAAATTGGTAGGTGTTTTTATTCAGAAACTATGTAATCTAAACATGATTTCAATTTTTTAGTAAAGGCAGATCTTTTACAAAAGATTGTCAAAGTCGGCATTTTCAACCAAATTACCAAGGTGGTTGGCAGTAAAGTGCGAAAAAGTGTCGCCACATGACCGGAAGCACTTATAACTTGATAAGCAGGGTTGCAAAAAAGCCGGCTAAAATTAATAAAAGCCAGGCCAGCGACTTTTATTGGTTTTAACCGGCTTTTTTTGGTCAAAATTGGCTTTTATACATTGAAGCAATTTATTTATAAACTGTAGATTTTTAAGTATTTTTTAACTAATTTAAAAGACATTTTATTGAGTTAGGATTTAATAAATAACTTAATTTCTCAATAATGAAGACATTAATATTGGAATAACACATAGCAGACTGGTGATTTGAGTCAGAATTGTAAATATGTTACCTAAATTTTAACAAGGCATACTTAGTGCTTAACTATTGCTATATTTTTTAAATAAAAGCTTTTTTTTTTATTATGATTAATTTAATTTACACTTTTTTTTCAGTTTTACTTCTTTAAATAATTAAATAGGACAACAGTTGTTTAATTACATATTTTATTACTCAACTAATTTTAAAGGCTATTAACCCACTAGTAGAAATAATGCAACATGACAGTGGGCATTGCAGATTTTTGAAGATTAATCTAATAGCTTAAAAAATACTGTACTTAAAAAAAAAAAAAAAAAAAAAAGCAAAATTTTACTTTGTCATTGGATTACTGTTATCTTCTTACTGTATTTTCTTTGTAATTGAAAATTTTGCTTATTTAATGGGTTACTATTATTTCTTGTGATAGTAGACATTGTTGCGTCATAGATATATTTTGTTTTGCTGTAGATTGATACACACACAAATTAGTTAATTGATACATTGATAGGCAAGTTTTAATATTTCTCATATCTTTAAAATCATACATACAACAATTTAATAAAATTACCATTTTCCACTGTTAAAAACAGTAATATGAATAACATTTGCTTTTCATTTCAACAAGTTTTATTTATTTATTTTTTTAACTGTTCTCTCTTTTTTTATACACTTACATCTACTACAATCTCCTCAAATATTATATATTCATCCTAATTCCTCTTTCAACGTTGATCATTCCATAATTTAATCTCATCATATGGACTTATCTGGCATGAGTTTTATAATTGTTTAGTAAAAAAAAAAAACATATTGAAATATATTTTTATAAGACATTAGAATACTGATTACTAACTAAATATGGATGCTCTCAAGTATTATATATGCTAATTTCATTTATTAATAGTATAAATTATTAAGTTTTAATCCACAACAATTTTAAAAGTAAAAAGCAGTATATGTAAGAATTTTTCATTTTTGATGGTGATGTTTTGTTATTGTTTAATTAAATATAATCTTTAAAATGAACTGATTTAGTAGTTATTTCGCTATTTAAAATAATAATTGTGTCCTTAAACTGCTGCACCATGATATTAAAAGAGAAAATGCATTGAAAAAATGTTATGTTGCATAGTTAAGTGCAATACATCAATTTCAACTGACGTTATATTCACCAGCCAAGAAGGATAATTAAGAAAAATAATGTAAATAAATGAATATCCAAGATTTTTTTTTTTTCTATTTTCATTTATATTGTAATTTTTTTGTGTTTAAATTTACTGATAGTTGACACTTAAATGAGTGGGGCTTTTCCATATTTTTTTATTGTATTTATTTTGATATTCCAATGGCAACATTCTTCCATTTGTTTATTTGGCATTACTGTTTGGTGATAATTAATTTTTCTTGAAAAGTGGTCGACGGGATACTGGAAAAATCATTTGATTCCAAATCTTCCATAGTCAAGAGTCTGTGCTAGTCACATGGGCTAATGTTAATCCTATGGGAGTGTTAGTTTGAAATTTCTTGTTTGCATTTCAATATTTGTTTGTATTTCAATATACAATGGTTCCGTTTTTATTTTTTAAGTACGTAACCCTAAAAATTAAGAATAACAATAGCGAAGGACATAATGAATGATTGTTATTCAAATGAATCATCCCGGCATACACAAAAGCATTGCTGTTTACTTTCTTGCTATTTTTGATCAATTAAAACCAGAACTTTTGTAAAACAAAAAGAATTTTAAGAGCCTTGACAACTATGCTTTTGTGCATGCCTGAATGATTCATTCAAATATCAAAATCATTCATTATGCCCATCACTAGAAATCACATGCAAAAAATTAAGGAGGAGGAGGGGGCTTACAATTGCTTCATTGAAGATTAATTCAGTTTTCATATAACAAAATGTCATTTTGTGCGATTCGTAAAATGTTATGTAGTAAAACAGTGTTATTATTTTATTATAGGTGCTGCTCGAAGAAATCAGCTCTTACTATTGCAGTGATAATGGAGTAGAATAATAACAATTTTGTCCTGTTCCAAAGATTTTTTTTTTTTTTTCAAATAAAATAAAGTCACTTCTTTTTTTTTTCCTTTTTCTGTTATAGTTATATTCTGTACCACCTAGTACTGTCACCTAGTTACTAATATTGCTGATAAGGAAAAAAAGACTTACATTTTTATTAAAACTTTTATTGAGTAGTAGAGCTGACATGTTTCAAAAATGATATAGCCTAATGAGAAAGCATGCAATAATTTTTAGCATTAATCTAAATCATGTTGTAATATTTAAAACTTAAAATTTTTCTTGTTTTTCTAAAAATGCAAAATTGAGGTAGCAGTAAATTTGTAAATTTCCCTTTGTATCTGAAGCTCACAGAATTGAAATAAGTTTTTGATGTAGGCAGACATTGACTAAAAAATAATTCTGAGTGGTTCTTTCATACAGTGAGTTAATTGGAGTAATATTTTTGTACTGATAAAAAAAATTTAAAATTAGTTCAATATGCAAAATAGATTTTAAAACATTTGTCAAATAATTTTATCAAAATAGAACAAAATAAACAGAATAAGAAATTTATTAATTTGTGTTAACAACTTTGCGACGAGCGTCCCACACATAATTTTGAATCTGATTACTAGTATTTACAAATGGAATCCTTTGCCTAATTTAATTGAAGAAATTATATGATAAAATAAAGAAAAAAATATTCTAAAATATTGGTATGAAAAATTAAAGATTTTATGCATGATGTGTAATGTATGTGTGGCATTTATCACAAAGATTTCTTTTTTTCCCAAGAAAAATTTATCTACCAAAAGTCTTTATCCTCTGCAAGAAAGATTTGTTAAATTTAAATAATATGGGAGAAATAAAAATTTATTAGCCTCTTGTTGCAAAATACTGGAGGATTTAGAAATTTCTCACAAGATAAAATTATCAAACTGATTTTAAATACCATATTTACTTGTGTATAATGTGTACCATGTTATTTTAACTTAAAAAAAAAAAAAAAAAATCTGTAGAAATCATGATTTACAATCTTGTCTCAAATCTAAATTACTTTTGTATGTGCTCATATATATTTTGCTCTCTTATTAAAATATCATAAAATAAAGTTTCTGCAATATGTATATATACTTTGTGAAAATGTGTGTGGTTTGATGTATACAATTAGAAATATTCAGTGTATCATGTATGTGTATACTGGATTTTAGACCTGAAATTTTTGTAAAAATGTGTGCATTATGCATGAGTAAATATGGTAGATTTTTTAATTTAGCTATGAGATTTTAGTGAATTACAGCACATATTTCATTCGAAATATTAAAAAAAATTAGTCAATGCTTTGATAAAAATATTCCAATATAAATATGGCAACAGTCCCTAAAGCAGAATATGCTTAAGAGTGCGACATACATCGCAGAACAATGAACTTCTCTGCAGAACATTTCAAATTCTCATTTTCAACACAATTCATTCATTTGAAAAAGCACTAAATTTGTCTGTCAATCACCAGAAAAACTTCATCAATCACTCGTTGAAAAAGATTGAAATTCATTAATTGGTCGCAGGAAAAGCTCACACAATTTGTCAGTCGATCATGGGGAAAAATCGTGAAGTTCTTCAGCTGCTGCAGTTTAAAAAAAAAACATGAATTTCGTCAGTGGATCATCGGAAAAAAATCTGAAATTCACCGGTCAGTCACATAAAAACCCGGCAACTTTTACCAATCGGTCGCAAAAAAGTGATAAAATTTGCCATGCTGTAGAAAGAAGATATTGCAAAATTCACCTATCAGTCGCGGGTCAAAAAATGGGAAATAGGTTTATCAACCGAATGATTTTTGATTGAAATTTCATGTTTTTTGCCAAGAAAAAGCACAAAAATTTCTCAATCTGTTGTGGGTAAAAACCATGAAATTTGTCAGTAAATCGTCGAGAAAAATGGGAAATTCGTCGATCAGTAGCGAAAAAAAAACACAATTTTCTCCAATTGGTCACAAGAAAAAACTGCAAAATTTTCCAATCGGCAGAAAGAAAATATCGCAAAATTTGGCTATCAGTTACAGCTGAAAAAAACCCCACTAAATTAGTTGATCAGTTTTGGGAAATCCCTCGATTTTTTTCAATCAATTCCAATATAAAGCGACAAAATTTTCCAATTGATAAAAAGAAAATAATGCAAAATTCGCCTATCAGTCGCAGGTTAAAAAACTAAATTAATCAGTGGATTGTCAGAAAAAAAAAAAATCATAAAATTCGTCAATCAGTCATGTAAAAACCCACAATTTTTTCCATTCTGTCACAAGAAAATCCGCAACATTTATCAATCAATAAAGAAAATATCGCAAAAGTTAACAATCAGTTGTGGATTTAAAAAAAAAATCGAGACATTCGGATATTAGTTGCTTGAATTAAAAAAAAATGCAATTTTTGCCCATTGGTCCTAAGAAAGAGCTGAACAAATTTGCCAGTCAGTGAAAAGAAAATATCAAAAATATTTAAAATTCGCCAATCAGTCGTGGATTAAAAAAATGCGACATTCATCAGTGAAGTGTTGGAAAATATCTCGCAATTCTCGAATTAGTCGTGGGGGAAAAAATTGCGGAGTTCGATGATTGGTTCTGAGAAAAAAAAATGTTAAATTCGCCAGTTACCAGAGAGAAAAATCTCAAAAATATTGCAAAAATCGTCTATTACAAGGGGGAAAAAAGCGAAATTCGTCATTCGATCAGAGTAAAATTGTGAAATTCGTCATTTCTTTGGTTTTTGTGTGTGTTAGCGTTTTACGAAATGTCTTTAGCATTTCTATACAAGATGAAATCGCACTCCTACATATACAAGAAAATCTCTCTGTGTTTTATTTTTTTATTCCCACAGAACATTTGTGATCAGTTGAAGGTTCGTTGCAGAACATTGCAAAATATTTGTTTTGGGGGGGAATAATATACTGATATTATTGGAATGAAACATTTAGTATTTTTATCTACAGTTGTCTTTACTAAAATTATTAAGCACCCTCGTATTTTTATCATAACTTATTTCAAAGTGTTAGCAGGCCCATGCTGGATGTCTTGAAAGGGCGGTGGACAGAGGGTTATGTTGGCACTTTCATATTAAATCATGTGCCATCATTAAGGGTGGTTCAGGCAGAGGGTGCAAGGGCACGTATTCCTAAGTGCCAGCGCCCCACCAGTGGCTGAGAGGTTGTGCTCTCGAATCTGGTAGACGGGAGGTGCGGGGTTCGATCCCAATCGCGCCTGTCGGCCTAATCGTTCGGAGTTTTCGTGGTTTTCTTCGAGCCGTGGATTTATCCATGCGTAAATACGGGTTAGGTTCCCTTAGAAAGACCCCCACGAAGGGCACTCCCCCCGGGCCTATATCCCAAGTGTAGATAATTGGCCGTCAATAATCAACCCAACCCAACCCTAAGTGCCAGCAGGGGCCTGAATATTAGTCGTAGTGTCTGATGTTTAGTAATAGTATTCAAGTAATAGATATCGCATTTATATAAAAAAAAATGTTTAATTAAGAAAGAAAATATAATAGTTTATAAAAATTCAATGGCGGTGTATTTTGTACATCAGTGGAGACTTACTGATAAAAATAATGAAAAAGTAGAAAAAATTTTGAACTTCAACATTGAAGGATGTTTAGGAAGAGAGTAAATGAAGCGCAAGTGTTCAACACACAATTATTTTAGAATTCACAACTGCTGTCTGTGTCTTTAATGGTTAAGTTATTACAATTAAATTGACAGCAAACTAACAACTCTACTTTTAATTAAACAATTTGCTTTAAAAAAATGAATTTTTTAAAAAACTAAACTGCTTTGTTTTTCAGTAAGTTTCAGAAATGAAACTTTCATAGTATAGCAATTGTTATGCTATGCAAGTTAATAGGTAATCATGACAATTAGAATAACTCTTACCGGAAAAGCCAAAGTATATAAATCACTTATCTTCATCAATGAAAATATTTCCTAAAACTTGTATCATTTTTATTAACAGATATTAAAAGTTAAAATAATAAAAGTAACATATAAATTTAAAGTATATTTTAAAAATAAGATTTCTCTATTTTCATTGTTGAAGACAAATTCCTTTATATTTTAACATTTTCTGCAAGAATTATTCTAATTTTCATATAGATATACTTAAGACATGCAAGGAAACAATGTCATTTCATTGGAAATACAGTCTTGGCTGAAAGTATTCAGCACCCCCATATTTTTAATATATTTGTAAAAGTAATAGTTATATACAAATATTTAACTGCATATCATTTAGGAATTTTCTTTTTAAGTTTATGGTTTGTAAAAAAAAAAAAAAAAAAAAAAGACAGTTAACAAGCAACTCGTCTTTTAATGAAGTCATTTTCTTTAAACACCTACTTTTAACCGATCATCGTGGAAATTAAAATATTTTTTGCCTGAAATGCCAAGATCTCTTCAGCAGCATAAATATTTCTTAAAATTTATTTTTGTTATTAACACATGTTAAAAAATAAAATAATAAAAATTGCATATAAATGTTTTTATTTTTTTTAAACATAAGCTTTCTTTATTTTCGTTTTTGAAGACTAAGTTCATTTTGTCTTTTCTTACAATAATTATTTTCTTGATTATTTATTAACTGGCTTAACAGAACAACAAAATTTAATTTAAAAAAAAGTTTTTTAAAGAAAATAGCTTCATTAAAAGATGAGTTATGCATTTGCTATCTTTGAAAAAAAAATAAAAAACTTATTTTTTAAAGAAAATTCTTAATTGTATACAATTTAATATTTGTATCCATCTATTATTTTTTACCAAATATATTATAAATATGGGGGTGCTCAATACTTTTGTGGCTGTATTTCTGATGAAATTTCTTGGATATCTTAAGTATATCTATAAGAAGTACTGAGTATCAATAAATAGACATGCATTAGACGTCTTATAAATGCATATCAGATGTCCCTGGATATCTACAATCCAAGTCTTAAGCACGGCTATAAGACATACTGCATGTCGAAAAGTGATCTATGCTTGGATGTCTTATAGACGTGGTCTCATAGACTACCTGGATATCTTGGACGTCTAATAGAACTCAGAGAGATCACACATAACATCTCCATAAGAGGTGAAAAGGGTGTATCATGGATATTTGTAGACTTCTTATAGATGTGTCGGTTTTCTTGGGTTTACAGCTTGTAGATGTCTTATAGATGGGTGTGTGCTGTTTGGGGCGAGACTACGATCCTGTGGTAAATTCTATTAAGTACGATTATAATTAAATTAGTCTTAGTTTTCCATCGATCAAATACGATCACATGGTACTCTTAAATCTATAGTGAAGCACGTGGCCCAGCTCAATTTTTAACTGAAATTTAACTGACTTTTGTAGAGCTCACAACGTGAAGTAATAATTCACTAATATTTAATATTTAAAGTCAAGGTAATTTTCATATCTTGACATTCAGACTTCCAATTTTTGATGGTTTTACACATTTTAGGGGTCAGAGATTCTGAAAAACATGTTTTTACAAAATGTCTGTCTGTCCATGTGTATGTCCTCTTTGTATAATCGGAAAGTATATGAAGTTATGCTTCAAATTTAACCAAATTTCATGTATAGGTTTTTGGTTATGGCCAGCAGGTTCCACTTGAATTTGGCCGAATACCGACGAAAGGGGGTACTGTGATTGCGATTTTTGTTCCATTTTCACTGTTGTATCATCGAAAAGTGAAGAAGTTATGCAGATAATTGAACCAAATTTTTTTTATATGTTTTTGATTATGGCTTGCAGGTCCCAGTTGAATTTGGGGATATTGTGCCTGGAACGGATACTGTGATAGCCATTTAAAAGATTTCAAATTCAAAAAGATGTACAAAAAAATTAGAAATCCTAAATTTTTTTTGCATTAAATGTTTGGGCTTGATCCAAGGATTTTAGAGAATTTTTTGCTTTACCTCTATTTTAAAAAATGGCTGAGATATAGCAGTTTGAAATTTTAGGGTGGCTTACATTTTGAAACAATACAGCACAATTCCTCCATAAACGGATTTAATTAATGAGTTTTAGTGAACATGGTTTCGGCAAATTTTCTTTCATTGTTATAATCATTGTTTCAACTCTTACATATTGAACACTATATATTTATATTCGCTAACATAAAATTCTCGCCAAGCTTGGTGACAATTGGGGAAGTATCACCAAATTTTATGACAAAAATACATTGCCATTTATGAAACCAACTTGGCTATGTCAGTCTAATTTGGCGATATTCTCATTCAAACTCAATATCGACGAGAACTGGAACTCTTCTCTAATCAGGTTCCACACATTTTAGCTTCGTGTTTTTCAGTAAAATTAGCTAAAATCTTAAGACCAAGCAATAGGGAGACTATCTTTTTCCTTTTCGTAGTTTAGTATAATACATTGGCTGCTTGTATCCAGGTAACCTGAAAATTCGCAAGCAACTGACGTGCAACAGAATGATGAAAAATATTGACTTTTTCGGCGGTATTATAGTGAATTTTGAAGTAAACATGTATGAGATAAAAGAAAATTATGGGATTGGCATATCCAACTAGTTACTTTCAGAATTTTAGGCCAGGGAATAAATACAACATTGTTTTGACATAATCACAGTAAAAAAATTCACTGTTATGGATAAAAATAATCTTTCTTTCTTTCTCAGTTTTTTTTGTATGCAGAAGTAAAAGTTAGGGAATGTGATGTCATATTAACACAATTATAGAAAAAACATTTCACATTCATAGATAAAAATTATCTTTCTCTCTCTCTCTCTTTTTATCTTTTTTAGGTAGATTTCGTAAGAAATACTACTTTTTACACTCTCCCCTATTCCTGAAAAATTTTTGCAGATCTACACCGATCATGACTCCTAGAACACAAAACCACCCCCAGTTCAAAACTTTATCTATCTATCTATCTATCTATGTCAGTTTTTTATGGACACAATAACTCCCATAATTCTAAACAAATCTCTTCCAAACTGATACATAAAATCAAGCGGCATAAAATCTTGGTCAAGTTCGTTAATGGGCAAAATTGAATCAGGAGGGGGGGGGAGGGGAATAGGGAGGGGCTTTTTGTAAAAACAGAAAAAACCCTTAACTTCTTAATTTTTATACACATTGAATTTGTTTAAAGTTATTATTACTTCTAGGAAAAGCTCGAAAAATGTATGTATGACAGATTTTTGATTTCATTAAAAATGCCCCCAAAGGGGGGAGGGGGGGGGAGAAATAGGGGTTTCAGAAGAACAAAATTCATAACTCCGTCAATTCCCAAGATATCAAATCCGCTTAAATTTATTGTAAATCTTCTTAAAATTATCTACAACTTTTATATTGATAAGTTTTTTATAAGATCAACTCTTACGGCAAAAAAAAAAAAAAATCCCTGCTGGCTCTGCCTACAGGCAGAGGTATGTTTCGAAGTGGGTGGTCCCAACTGCCACATCATGGCAAATAGGTCTTTCTTCTGCAATTTCCTATAAAAAGGTGCCCCACGGTCTGTGTCTTCAAAATCTACCTGTGTCTGTAGGCCGAGACGTCAGGGATTTTTTAATGACACAATTTTCATAATCAGAATTATGGAGCCACATCAAGTTATAACATAAATTTCATTTAACGCAATCTTTTAAAAATGTTTGAGATTTATGAATGCCAATAGAATTTTTCTTTTAGTTATGATTATGATGTTATTTTTACTGATGGAAACATATAGAGAGATATATAATATAAAATTTTGAGCTCCAGATATTGTATTAATCTTTAATATTTTCATTCTTCTTTCCTGTAATAATTGTTTTTTTCACATTGCTTTTTCTCATCATATTAGTGTTAAGGATCGAGTTTTTGAGTTGTGCTTAACAAAAACATCAGTATTACAGTTTGAAAAACCAGGTTGTCATTGAAAAAAATGATTAATTTTATAAAAAAATTATTACAGTAGTCTCCTTCAAATCTACAACCCTAAAATCTGCACATTGTTTCAGATGTAAACAATGAAACTTACCGTTAAGATGTAGCGGAAAAATTTAAGTTTTTAAAAATTTTATATCATTCTGTACACGTTTTAATATGGAATTCTGGTTAATATGATTAAACTCAAGTTTTCACATGAAGGAAGCATAAATTTATTTTTGAAAATTTTCAAGATAGTGCTGATATCAGTGGCGATCACTTTATTTTTACCAAATACATTTATGTATTAATCAAGCTTTTTGGTTATTAAGTATGGCTAAACATGAAATAAAACTTTGTTATTTTAAGATTTTGATGTGGATTATTAGTGTATATTTATAAAGAGAGTTTCACTGAATAATTCAAGGAAAAATTATCTCATCATTATGCATATTTAGTTATGCATTACTAATTATTTATTTGACCTTTACTTTTAATATTTAAAAAACAATAATTTTCTTAATTTTTATTATTTTACTTTATTGTTAGCATTCATTATAATTCCAAGTGCATTATTAAATTCAAATTACTGTTTAAAAATCTAAACAAAAGAATAACCTGACATCCACAAAATTCTAGAATCCACACAACCTCTGGTTTTAAGCTTTGCGGATTTAAGGGAGTCTACTGTAATAAATGTTACAGTAGTCTCAATTTTTTGATGAAATATTTAAATAACTTATTTAGCATATTTCTAACATTAATGATATTATTTAAATATATTAATAAAATTTGTATTAAATCAGAACCTTATAACAATAAATTTTACTTTTGAAACTGTGCCCAAAGTTTGACCAATTTTCAACATTGATTATAAATTTATAAATACAAGATACAAAGTAAAATCTAGATGCACTCAAATAACTTTTGAATTGGTAAAACTAGAGTTGTGGAACAAGTATCTATAGTAAAAGACTATGAATCATCATATGAGAGTGCTTGCCATGCTCTTAGTAGCAAAATTAGGAGAGATAGCAAAAGAAAGACAATTACAAAAAATGTAGAGCATTCTTGATTTAGTTTATGAAATGCATATAAAAATAACTTTATTAGAAGACCTGAAATGTAAATCTTTCAATATCTAGTCACCAGCTTAAACTCTTAAACACATCACTAATAAAAATGATGAAGAAGTGTGACATTATGAGGTGGATGCAGATTTACTAATAAAAATAACACTTGTAAGCATGGTATAATTAAAAAAAAAAAAAAAAAAAATCAAGTTAAGTATGCTTAGTGTGTCTACCCTCACCAGCAATATACATCTACACTTTTGCATGCTTTGTTGCCAACTTGGGCATGTCTAACATACTTAACTTGATTTTCTTTTTTGTAATTCACTTTTTTTTTTTTTCTTTATCTATGATATACTTTAAGATAGGGTCAATAACTTTTAAATTTCACCACTATGGGTGCTGCTGTCATTCCTGTATGATAGTGCAAATTTATTTTACTATAGGTAGACACTAGAGATGAGTTTGGGCTCTTTTTCCTGAGACCAACAGTTTAAAATCTGAGCATGAAAACTTTTGTGTCATAGAGCCCTACCCAGCACTATATCAAAAGTGCACAGCAGAAAATTGTTAATGGCATTTTAAAATTGTTTCAAGATTAATTTTTTCATTTAAAAATGTCATCTTACTAGTGATGTAAAATTTCTGGAAATTTTGAAGTGGCGGAAAAAACCCCAGTTTTTTTCCATTTTTTTTTTCGGGAAAAATTGGAAATTTTGGAAAAATTGATTTTCTTACAAATGTTTCTCAAAAATAAGTTACATAATTTCTTAAAAGATATAAAATAATAAACATTTTTAAATTTCTGCATACTAAAGAAAATATTTGTTTTCACTTTACATAAATATATTACCAAAAAAAAAAAAAAAAGCCAGCTTTTAAAAGTTAGCCTTTTAGTCTCAGAATTTTCACAGTAGCTTTTCTTGCTTAATTCAACACCAATGTTTGTAACATATCATGTCTCTGTTGAAATGATTTTTCATTT
Source organism: Maratus michaelseni (assembly GCA_963931845.1). Lineage (NCBI taxonomy): Eukaryota > Metazoa > Arthropoda > Arachnida > Araneae > Salticidae > Maratus > Maratus michaelseni. The sequence continues at coordinate 345,030,435 of OZ007593.1, read as the reverse complement.
GCATTTGTTCAATTACCAGTAGAGATAATTAAAAAAAGAAAAAAAAATCTTATGAGTTTCAACCAGTATCACTGCAGTTTGTAAGCAAATTTAAGTCCCCTCTACATAGTATTGCTTTGTATATAAATGATGATATTTTAACGAAACAAATTATTGCAGTTGTGACATAATAAATATTATCATTTTTATATCTCCTATTGCTTAAAAATTCATAATAATTTACAATATTACAATTTTATTTTCGTACAGTTAGAATTTTCATTTATTGTGTATTTAGTTTTGGTATAGCTTTCCAGTCTAAACCTAAACCAACCCTATGTTTTGGTTTTAGTTTGTTTTAAATTCTTAATATGAAAGTAATATATATATGTATATATATTTCTTTAGTGAAATTTATAAACTTTTAATACTTCGAAATATTTAGTTAAAAACAATTTTTATCAGAAAATTTACATTTTATTTGCAAAGTTTATTTGTATGCATTTATATTAAAAAAAAAAAAAAGACAAGTCTTAAAATCTATATTTAAGAAAAAGGAAGATAAGAGGAAAAAAAGCTTGAAAAGACTAAATAATTTCAATTGCATGTTATTAAAAAATAACTTTTTTCTAAAAATAGTTAAACATTTCTGGCAATTATCTGATTACATGAAAAATTGCAGCTATGCCAATGCATGTTTAAAATTTGATATTAAATTTCGGTATATTATTGAAATAATTTTGTACAAGAATTTTCATTTTTAACAAGAGAAGTTGCATGGGTCTGCTTACATTTTTTTTTTCATGCAATCCTGTTTTTGTGAACATTTTGTATAAAAAATATTGCCTTATTAAAAAAATCATAAAATTGCCATAAAAAATATAATCAAAATTTTGTGAATTAGAAATTATTGTTATATTTAGGTTCTTATTTAGATATTTTTAATAAGGTCCTTCATAAATACAGTAGTGGCCAAAATTGTGGAAACCTTTTGGTAAAAATGCTTTTTTGAAATTCGATGGCTCATAACACCTAATATTTCTCAGTAAAATCGTAAAAGCTGTATACCACTGGAAAGATAATTTACTCAAGAATATCATGTGATACAGTTTGATCAATTATAATTATTTTATCAAGCGTTATAGCCCAATAATCAGAAAAAGGCAGTAAAACCTGATTAGGTTGATGATAATTATTTTTCCTTTTCTTGAATGTAACCAATGCATATGGATGTTTTGAGTGTTCCGACAGATTTCATTTTCTTTGGTAATGTGTCAATCAAAGCTAGGGTAGGATTAAAAAAAAAAGTATGCCATATTTTGGTACTTATAGGAGGACTTTTATCACTATTTATGATTGCTATCAAGTTGCTAAAGTTCTTTGCTACCTTTCAATTTTTGAGCTAGTAAAGCATAATAAAATTAACAAAACATCATAAAGAGTTGATTAGTTACCCAGTGTAACAATATTTTTAAGTGTAGAAAGCTATGGTTATGAAGAAATTTGAAGTAAAATTATAAGTAAATAAACAAAGGGATGTCTAAGTCAAGCAAAACAAGACTGGTAAAGGCAGGAAAAGGTGTAGGAGAACAATTGGCGGTAGAAGAGTAAGGTCCCTGTGTATAGGTCACAGAAGACAATCATCTCGGTATGTGCAACACAAAATGATCCACTGTAATGGTGAGTTGAAACAAAGTACAATTCTGTGCAGAGTGCAGTATTTTAGTCTAAATGCTAGAATTCCATAAAAAAAACATTACAAATCCAAATAACACGACCCTACTATTTTTCTGTCTAGTAAACATGTCTTTTAGCTCAATTTAATATTTTCAACCTTTATTTGATTTATAATTTGTTTTCATGAAATTCTAGCATTTAGACCAAAATACTGCATTTTCTACAGAACTGTACTTTGATTCAACTCCACATTTCAGTGCACCATTTCATGTTGCATTCACCGAGATGATGTTTTCTGTTACCTGTACACAGGGACCTTACTCTTCTACCGGCAATTGCTCTCTTGAACATTTCTTTGATTTACCAGTCATGTTTTGCTTGGCTTAGACATCCCTTTGTTAATGTACTTCTAATTTTACTTCAAATTTCTTCATAACTATAGCTTTCTAGTGTATACTTAAAAATATTTTTACATAAATATTTCTGGGTAACTCATCAACTCTTTGTGATGTTTTGTTAATTTTCTTATGCTTTACTAGCTCAAAAATTGAAAGGTGGCAAAGAACTTTAGCAACTTGATAGCAATCATAAAAAATAGTGATAAAATTCTTTCTATAAGTACCAAAATAGGGCATATAAATATAATAACATTCAAGAAAAAGAAAAACCATTATCATCAACCTAACCAGATTTTACTGCCTTTTTCTAATTATTTGACTATAACGTTTGATAAATTAATTAGAACCAAACAAAAACTGTATTGCATGATATTTTCGATTAAATTATCTTACCAGTGGTATATAGCTTTTATGGTATAACTAAGAAATATTGGGTGTTATGAGCCATCAAACTTCAAAAAACATTTTCCCCAAAAGGTTTCCACAATTTTGGCCACTACTGTATATACAGCTAGAAAAGAGATTCATTTGCGATTTCAGCTGTTATGTGACATGTTTTGTTATTCTAAAATCATCACATTTCTGGAGGATTCAAAATGGAGATTGAAAAAAATTCTGAATTTTTTTGAAAGGTCCTATGTTTTAAGGGGAAAAAATTGTAAAGGATCCTTTAAAGGACTCCAAGTTCTTCCTAAACTGCTTACAGATTGTATTTTCTATGTTAACAGTTTCATGGGAGACACTGAACATGAAAAAACATTAAAAAAAATATATCAGAATGCAGCCATAATAACATTTTGAATATATTATTTTATAAGTTAAATTTCAATTTTTCCAATTCGAAAAAATTGAAAAATACCCCTTCGGAAAAAACCCAGTTTTTTTCCCAAAGTTTCCGGTTTTTTTCCTAGCATTCCCATCTCTACTTCTTATATAGAAATAAGTGTTAATCCTAAGTATTCCCTCATGACAAGGTTTCATGATTTCATGTTCCTGAAAATGTGTTGAAAATTGCATATTTGTTATTTATACCCAACCACTTCCAGGAATCTGCAAAAGTCACAATTCTTATACTTTTGAAATACCGCTGTACAACTATTGCAGAAAGACATATAAGTTTGATTTTCCAGTAATCTGGAAAAGGACTTCAAACAGAAAGCCAGGATAGCGAGGAATCAAATAGAATATTTCTCCTTATGTACCATCAATAACAATTCAGTTCTCTTTCAGACAATAACAATTCAGTTCCCTTTTTGAAGTTTTTAGTTCCCCAATTGAGTTTTAAAGGATTGTAAAACACTTTAAGAATCTTGTACTATGTGCTTGTTTGTCGTTTTTCAATTTGTGAATAAATAAATTGTTGACTTTGAGCCCAAAACTTGGTGCAAAAATCAAACACAAGCTGGGCCCAGGCTCAGGCAAAATCGGCATCATTCCTTTGTGTTCTTTCATTATGTAATGTGTTGCACAACTAGGAATACCGTTATATCTTTAGCCCAAATGTGTAGATCCAATGATCTTTTTGTGTCAGTTATTGCACGGCAGTAATAAGTAAATGCTGAAGAAGAAATTCAAAGTACCTTTAGAATGAAATACAGGTTTAAAAGAGTTAAATACTTAACATCACTATTGTATGTCTTTCTCAATGAATGACAAGCATTTCTGACGTCATCAAATGTCACAATGATGCTTTTCTTTCATATATTTTCCAGTAAACATTAGCAAGAGCCAATCAAATATAGATAATTCACTACAAGCATTGTGAGCGCTGTCCAATTGATGTTGTATATCTGTATCCCAGGCTCGAGCTGAGCCTGTCTCATCTCTAGTAGACACATGTTCCGCAATTTTAGTTTTAATCTTTCAAAATTATTTGAGTGTAGTATTTGTAGATTGTAATTGTATTATTATTTTTTATTGGTATTTTAATCATTCATTATGTTTTATTTATTTGGTAAATTTCTTCTATAATAGTTGGCATCTTTTTTTGATTGATTTTTCATAGGTTTTGCCAGTTATATTTACTTTTAAAGATCTTTATCAAGGTGTTGCTCTTGATTTGAAGCGATTGAAACCTGGTGTTTCATCTTTCAAAGTATATTGTAAATTTTATTTATTTTTTATATGATATACAACTTGCTTTTGTGTACTTTTTATTTGCTTAATTGATATAATGTTTTATTTTAAAATATGTTTTTATATTCTTTAATACATTTAGCAATATAATTTCTGAAAGAAATTTTATTATTTTTTTGGAAGAATATAAAAAAAATTTGGCAATAAAAATTTTTATACATTAAATAATTTTTTTTATGAATTAAACTAGCTGCACCCGGCCATACATTGCTGTGGCCCAGTCTGGTTAAATGGAAAAGAGAAAGCGCACGTTTCTAATATGTTTAATTTCACAATGCTTGATGCTTAAAATGTGTGTTTTTATATACTCTACTATTCTTTAAAATACTATCTATAATTACACACAAGTTTATGCTAATCATGCATTAATTTAAATTGATCAGCAATAAATTAGTTATACAATGATTTACACTTACTACATTTTAACGAATGCTACCTGCATGTCATTAAAATTAAACTAGCTGACCTGTCCGACGGTGCCTGGGACCATGATAATTACCTCAAATTATATATCTTATATCGATTTTATATTTTTAAATAAAATTTTCGCTAAAAAATGTTTATTATTAGAGGGAAAAGCATTTTTAAAAGACACTTTCTTGTTTTTTTTTTCCGCGTTTTAAAATAACCCATGTTGTCTGAATTCTTTAAATTTTTCGTCAGTTATAAATATAATGGTTTTACAAATCGTGGAAAAATATTGATATCTAACTGTAAAAGAAATGTTTTCTTCTCGCTTCTTTTTTTTTTGTTTTGCGACGGGTCCTTTATAATAACAACAACAAAAAAAAGTTATTGTCTGAAATCTCTGAAATTTTATTCGATTGTAAATATAACTGTATCTAAACCCTCTTCAAAATTCCATGAAAAAAGTCTAAGTCTCTGACTAAAGTCGAAGAGATATAAAAAATACTAAGTCACAGACTTAGTCACATTTAATAGTGAAAACATGAGCCGAAGCCGAGTGAATCCATGCCGAAACACTTAACTTTCTTTTAGCATTTTCATCGAAAAATTCTCAAAAAATTCTTTAATACTTTTATTTATCAGAGCATTTTAAAATTTTTGTAGGCGCTGTAAATTTGATCTTCCGAGATGCTTTTAAACGATTGTTTCGAAATACAGACATTTAGTTACTTTAAGCATAGACAAAAGGTCATCTTCGAAAGGCGCGATATAACGTGCGGTTCTAAATAAGGATAATTTAGAATACCTTCAGCTGTTTCGCACCTTTAAATTTCCCATTTATAATAAACTCTTTATGCTGAACATTTGAATCTTAAAAGTAATCTCTATACTAAATTTCAAGTTTCTAACACTAGCAGTCTCAACTAAATCATAATTTAGAACGCTTTCAGAAAGTTTTCCGCTCATTTCATCCTTTTAAATTTTGAATTTTTTTAAAAATGCTCTAAGGAAGCATTTATTACATAAAAGTAATCATCATGCCAAATTCCAAGTTTTCATACCAATTGTATCACATAAATTGCAATTTTAGAATGCTTCTTACTCTTACATTCTTTTAAATTTTGAATTGAAAAAATTAATTCTGGGCGAACATTTACGTCTCTTAAGTAACATCCGTATAAAATTTCAAGACTCTAGCCCTAAATGTTGTAAATATATTATGATTTAGAACGTTTTTACAACATTTTTTCCTCATTTAACTTTTTTAAATTGAAATTTTTTTAAAAACAGTTTTGAATGAGTATTTATATCTTAAAAGTAACCACTATGTCAAAAACCAAACATTTATACCAACTGTACCTCACAAATCGAAATTTTAGAATTTTTTTGTTCTTGCATCCTTTTACATTTCAAATTTTTAGAAAACTGTTCTGGATGATCATTTACATTTCTAGAATTCCTAATTAATTGTTTTTAGATCATTTTCAGACCGTTTTCTGCTCATTTCATCCTTTTAAATTTAGAATTTCTTTAAAAATCATTCTTAGAGAGCATTTACATCCCAAAAGTTACCCCCATGCCAAATTCAAAACTTATATACCATCTGTATCACACAAATCGCAATTTTAGAACGTCTTTTTTTTTTTTGCTCCTGCAAACTTTTCTAGGCTACCATTTAAGTCTCTAAAGTAACAACCATGCCAAATTTCATGTTTCTAGCCCTTACTGTACAAATAAATTGTAATTTAGAACGTTTCCTGCTCCTTTCCCCTTTTTAAATTTGGAACTTTTTAGAAACCATTTTTAGTAAGCATTTACATCTTTTTAAAGTAACAGCTATACCAAATTTCACATCTAGAACCAACAATATCGTAGAAACTGCAATTTTAGAATGTTTTTTGTTCTTGCACCACTTTAGAAATTGTTGTACTGAAAAAAATGTTTCGAAATTGTTGTATAAAATATAGCCTATGTTAGAGAGGAGATGGTTACCAGAATTTTGACACCATTATTAAGGTTCCATACTTAAAAAGTAAAAACGGAACTATTATAAGAGCACTCATGTGTCTTATTTTTCGGGCACTCAGCGGGTGAGTTGAGGGTTATCGACGCAGAATCATCTAAGGATTGTTGGTAGTGATTTAAAAAAAAAATGTGTCTGTAATTAGCTGAGATAATAATTAAAAACCCATCTAGAAAACAACGGCATTGATAAAAGCAGTGTTGCTACTTTGCGACCTCCTTTTGAAGCGTGCTTGGCACAATGCTAAGATTAAACTTTGTACAAGATCTTTGCTTTACGTAAGACGAATCATAGTGATAGTCAACATTTTTCATTATAACTGAATTCAATTATTGAAAGCAAATATTGAAAAATAATTCATAGAATAATTCCAAGACATTAAAAGTCAGTAATTTTGAGACAACAATTGCTTATAATTGAATATATAATTCATTTATAATGAAAAAACTTTTCGATAACAAATCACTTGAATTATCATACCTGCATATGCTTTCATTTTTGAAAATGAATCGGAAAGTTTCGCATTGTTCAGCATACTTTTAAAATTGTCTACTATTATGTCAAATATGATTGACTAGTAACTCTTTGTGTGAAATTCAGTGACTTCTTCCAAAGCGTGATTGGTTCTCTGCCAAGTTTAAACTTTGTACAAGGTCTTTGTTTCAGAGGGAAATATATTCATTGCTTTTCAGTCCAATACCATTAAAATTATGGCATGTGGTATTGTTTTAGGTATGTGAGTATATTGTCTTAGGTATGTGAGTATATTGTCTTTGAATAGTTCTGATATTTTGTGTGGACCCCTTTGTACGCGAATAAAACTCGCATATTACCAATTAATTTTTAAAATCCATTCTGTATAGTTCCACAATTAACCCCTGCAAAAAGAACAAATGTTGCTGCTTTATAATATTAGTATAGATAGACTTAAATTCAAACTCGGATATTTTTAGAGAACTTTAACAATAATAAATATATTTTAACAAAATTTTCATCAGATTTACATTATTTAATGCGAAATTCGATGTCATGTAAAATACTGGAAGGGCACAGTAATTTAGTCTAAAGTACCATGTTTAATATCAACTACATTCCAAAACATCGATTACCTAATAGAGTTGATATATTTGGCAAAAAGCAAGGTAAGTAAGTCTGTTGAAAATTTTGTTAAAATTGCTTCATTATTATTAAAGTTAGAAATAAGAATTCGTGATTCTCTTGTAATGAAACCTTGTGTATTTTTGATTGAACAAATGGATTGTAACTCTTATTTTCTATGTAAAATATATTTACTGTACTGTGCTCTTCCATCTTAAAGTTTGCCCCTGATAATTTTTAAACACTTTATAAGTCTAACATAGTTTTGTACTATTTCATTGATGCATTTTATAGTTTATAACGCTAATATGGTAAACGCTGTTTAAATGAATCATGACCAACATAATTGCAGAGAAAAGCATTATGATTTCATTCATTTAAAAGGCTGATTCTATTAACCGGTGATTCAGATAACTGGCGACCACCTTTATCAGAAACTCAAAACCCCCCCTAGAACCGAATTCTGGCTGCGCCACTGCAGAAAATTTCCCCCGGGGAGGCAAAGGGGGCAGGAGGGGGAACGGGAGGTACATAATATGAAAAAGTTGTCAAAAGGCTTTCTAATGATATATCACACGATAAGTGCTGGAAATTTTTTTAAAAGTGTCTCCCCCGGGGGGCCATATTGGGAGGGAGGGGGAAGCGAGGTTCATAATTTGAAAGAGTGATCCAAAGGCTTTCTAATGATATATCACATGATGGGTGTCAAAAAAAGTTTAAAAAGTGCCCCCCAGGGGATAAATTGGGGGGGGGAATAGTAGGTTATATAAAAACACATGCATATTCAAATGCAATGTTGTGTCAAAATTTCAAAGCAGTTGGAGAAGAACTTTTGGAGATTTAAGATTTTGAACAAACGAACATTTACATTTTTATATATATAGATTATACTTTTCCTTAATTACTCAAACTAAGGACTTACTAGAGTTTTTCTTCCTTTTAAAATATTTTCCTAATTGAATATACTGGTTTATCAGTTTTTCTTTTACCTTATAAGGATTTTGGCAAAAAATATTTTTTTTCTGTTTCCAATGCCGCCTTGCTTAGCTCTCAATTTAAAAAAAAGCAAGCTTCTAAAGCTAAAGGTTTTTGTATATTTCATCTTCTGAAATGTTAGCACCTCTTCCAAAACTTGTTTTTGTTTCAGAATCACTGTTACAAAGCAGCAGTGTGCCCACTTGTCAGACACATCCTGTGATGTGATCCTCCTATGATTTATTTTCTTGTTCTGAACTTCCTGTTGACTATCCTTTAATGGGATTTATTGTTTAAGTTTGCCTAATCTAATGATAATTCCTTTTTTTTTTGTTTTCAAAAACCCTGTGTAAATGATCTTAATTTAATGGGTGTTATACCAGCATTCTCCTTTAAATTTGATACTTTTAATGAAACATTGTGTTTTCTCTTGTAAATACATCATTATTAAAAGTATGAACAAATATAAGCCAAAAATGAAAAAGGGAAAAAACAACAAAAGAAGTTATAATGTTAGCATGCATGAATGCACATACTATCACAGATGTTATTTCTGTTGTCAACATCCCTTTTTCTGTGCAATTAGAAAATGCACAACAATGAATGAGGTATCATTTGAAAATTTTTTGAACTGGCTCCTAACATAATACACTCATATTTCGTTAAAACAAGTTTTTGGATTAAAAAATGCTGTTAATTAAAAATTAAATCAGCATTGTTTTCTTAAATAAAATGAATGTTTTTCTTAAATCAATGTTGCCACAAAAATAAAATACTGCATGCTCAACAATGATTATTAAAAAAAGAACAAAAAAAAAAAAAAGAACAAAAAAGATGTGGGACATCCCCACATGAGTTTATATTTATAATTGAAAAGCAAAATTGAAACTCAAATGTTTAGAGAAAAAAGACACCATTGATTGATTGAAGCAGTGGTATTTCAGATATAGCTAAAATCTGTGCTCAAACTAAAGTCAGGCCTCCCAAATGGTTCCTTTTTTAGAAAAAGGTCACCTTTAGTTCCCTTTTTAGTAAAAGGTCCTCTTTAGTCCCCTTTTATGCATTTTAGTCCCCTTAGTCCCCTTTTATGCATTTTAGTCCCCTTAGTCCCCTTTTAGTGACTGAAAAAAAAAAGTTGCTAAAGTGGAAAAATTGCCGCAAAATGCAAAAAACTTTAAAAATTGCTAAAAGTTCAAAAATCATAGAGGACAAATTTTACTAAAATGGGCTTAAACATTGTAACCAGAATTCTTTCACCAATCTCAAAAAATCGCTGCAGAATGGGAAAAACGTTAAAAAACGCATTGAATATCTCATTAAAAAAAGCTAAAAATTTAAAAATCTCAGAGCACAAAACAAAATTTACTGTCAAAAAATCTGTGCGAAACACACACAAACACGCACAAAAAAAAAAAAAAAAATTAATAATAATAATAATTAAAAAAAAAAAAAAAAAATCAAATTTCACAAAATAACTTAAAAAGTCCAAAATTGCTGTACGAATTCCGAATAAATTTTATTGAAAAGACAACAAATTTTATTAAACTTTGGTAAAAGATTGAAATCGGATTTCTTTTTCAGAATGTCAAAAAAAAAATCTAAAAATTACATAAAAAAATTGCGCAAAAATAAAAAATTGCTGCATGAATTCCAAATATACTTTATTAAAACAACATTTACTATATTTGCTAAAACGATTGAAACCAGATTCTTTTTACCACTCTGCAAAAAGTATAAAAATTACAGAAGAAAACATTTATTATAATTAACATTGTAACTGGAATTCTTTCACAAATGTCAGAAATTGCCACAGAATGCAGGGAAAAAAAAAAAAAAAAAAAAAAAAAAAAAAACCCTTTGAAAATTGGTAAAAATTTTAAATTAAAGGATTCAATCACAGAAGGACAAAACATATTACATTAAAGCTTAAAAGTTTGAAACTGAATTTTTTTTACAAATGTCAAAAAATTACCACAAGTCACAAAAAAAAACTGAAATTCACATAAAAAATTTGTGAAAAATATAAAAATCACTATATAAATTCTGAATAAACTTTATTGAAAAAATTTACTACTGGGCTAAAGAATTGAAACTGAATTTCTTTGTCTTTAGACATACAGGTACTTTCCTGCCAAATCTTGTAACTCTATGCTTTTTAGCACAGTCTCTGCTTTTCAGCACAGAGACAAACTTCTATATTATTATAGATGTTGTTTTGTTTTCGGTTTTGATGGAGAAGTATATTACAGCTATTAAAGCAAATCTTAATTACAATTTCTTCTTCTAATTTTTTTTTTTTTTTTTTTTTTTTAAATATATCTACCCTATATATATAAAATCCTAATGAAACGAATTTGTGAAACGATTTTATGAAACGAATTTATGAAACGATTTTATGAAACGACTGATTAAACGACTGATTTTGTTTCAGGGCTATTTTTAATAAAATATTGAACGCTTGATGGTGAAATTAATACCAATTGTTCATAAAAATCCGTGGATGTCAAAACTGGTAATAGAATTTTGAAATTGGAAATAGTTTTCGAGATATTAATTTTTTTCTAATTTTAATGACATTTCTGTAATGATGGCAACTAATTACTCAGTTTTTTTGTGACAAAAAGGGAAAAAAATTGAAAAGGATCCCGATAGGGATTATTGATTTCTTTTTATTCGTCATTTTCAAATTGAAATTGAATTTATCTTTTATTTCAATCGATAATGAAGACAAGATTGTGATTAAATTATGTTTTTCAGGAAAATTTGAAAAAAAAAAATCTCATTTCTATCGTCAGGATTCAATTGTCTGTCAGCATTTAATTTAATTTATAAACTGAAAATATTTTGAATAAATTCGTCCAAATGACGTCATTTAGGTAAACGCAAAAGAAAGGGAGGAAAAGAAATTAATAGTAATTATTATTTATTGATATCATTTTGTTACTTTTTTGTAAAATTTAACTAAACGAATTTATAAAATCATTAATTCGGATATTTGAAACTAATATATAAAATAATATTTGCCCAACTGAACGGAAGAATAAAATATCCTGCTTGGTTTTCTATCCTGCTTGGTTTTTTCCGCCAAGCTTTTTAAAAAAGCGTCAAGACCCCTATAATAAAAAAGCACCAAAAGTTCACTGGGTTTATTTTCATAACTTTTGGCAACAAATCTATGTATATTAACGAATCTATCCCCTTTTGAAGCTCGAATTACGCCAAACCTAAAAGCAAAGGATCCTATAATGGAAAAGTACCCGATTTTCTTATGGACAATATTCAAGTGACAGAACATGGTGTAAAATTACCGCGGATAGCAAATTTGTTTAAATATCTCATCAATTGATGCCGAATAAATGCAGGCACATGCATGCACAAAATATTTAATTAATTTTGTATGATAAATAATTATTCTAAAATTCGTATATACATATTAATTAAAAAAAAAAATTACATATTTAAAATAACATGAAAATATGCATGATGGTGCACTAAAATAGAGAGAAAATTAAAACCTGTTACTGAAAATGTCTATAACATAGTATTTTTCAATACCGTGGTTCTTAATGTTATTCACAAGTAGATGGAATTTTTCTCATTCTTAAACGCAAAGGAAGAATAGAATAGAGATTGTTGTTATAAAAGTCCGAGAGGTAGTCACAATTTAAACCTAACCATTTTATACAAGCTGGTTTTCAAGTAGTAATTGATTTTACTTATCAATCCCGAAAACAGTCGTCAGTTGTCGCAACAGCTGTGTATGAGGCCATGATAATCGAAAAATGTCCCATTAAAATGTTAAAAGCATGGCAACCCAATTATAGATTTACCAATATTTTTAAAATAAAGCACGCTGTCATGGTTTTAGATGCCTCGAAGTCTGAGCGGGGGTTGGCGAGCGTAGCTCGCAGGGGGTAGGCCCCCTAGTATTCTTTAATATATATTTATCAGAAGAAAGTATTGGAATCATGAAAATAATTTCTACTTTTTGATGGATTTACATATTTTAGGTTGACCTGAATATGATTTGATATCTTTTTTAAAACTCCTCTCTGTATGGGATACAAATTTTGTCGCCATTTTATATCAAAAACTGAAGCATGGAATTTCACCAAATGCCATATTTAATTAGACTTTAGCACATAGAGGTACTGATTATGTTTTGATGTATATGGTCCAACAGGTGGCACTGCTATGCTTCATTTTTTACATTTTAAATGAGGTATTTTAATAAGGCAGTTTCAGCATTTCTGGGGTGAAATTTCATCAAACTTCACTTTCAGTTAACCCTTAACATAAATTGATGCTGATTAGATTTTGGTGTATTTTACCCAACAGGTGGCGTTACTGGGCCAAATTTTTAACGATTTACATGATAGCCAGATCTGAGCATGTTTGGGATAGAATTTCACTAAATTTAATATGTAAGATGATTATGAATAACAGTTGATTCAATATTGGTTTTGATCACTCCCCAGGTGGCATTGCCATACTACGCTTTTTCAGAGGAACATTATAGCTTATTTCAGCTTCTATTGGGTAGAAAGGAACTAAATTTTATGTTTGAGGTTAAAATTAACAATATATATGTTAATCTAATTTTAAATGTTATTACTCAGCAGAAGGCACTGTTATACTGTGCTTTTTTTATTCACTGATTACTGTTACGCCATGTTAAATTCCAAGAAATGCATTATACTTTTGCAATTGTTAATGTGTAACTCTGCTAACAAGTGATTCATTTAATATTTTATTAGATGCATCAATTTTTACTGTTTACATTTTATTCCAAGTCATTTTTTTCTGTTATAAATATTACCCATCTTGCAGTAGGATATATAAGTGTATTAAATAAAGCTGTGTACATTGTTCAGTGACATCTTTTTGTAAAGATTACCAATTAACATATTTTCTGAGGTAACTTTTAAAATTTGCATAGTTAGGTAAACATGGTGCAGTATTTTTAGACTTGTGGTCACTTTAAAAATAAAAATAGTCTCCCAAAGTCCCCTTTTTAAATAAAAATGGTCCCCTAAAGTCTCCCTTTTAAATAAAAATAGCTCTCTTTCCCCCTTTTGGAGGGCTAAAATGTGTTGGGGAGTCCTGTAAATTGTATTTTATATGTATTAAATTTATATTTCTTTGTCCCGTATTTTTCCCAAAGCAGATGACGTCATTCTCTAATGCAGTTAAAATATGATTGCTAATTTATTTTTCTCGCACGTGCCTTTTACTATCTTCGATCAATTTTTACTGTAACTTGATGGAATAAATGAGATGATATTCTGGTTTGACTATTGTTGTTTGCAGATATTTTTATCTTTGATTTTTCTTTAGAAGTTTAAACCCTCATCTAAAAAATATTAAATATTGCTAAAAATTATTAGACAGCAGTGCGAAATCCTTGCACAATTCCACTGATAATAACAAAAAACTTTAAATTTTGATACTGAATTTTTATATTTTAGGCACTGATAAAATTAAAAATGTTATTTTCATGGTCTTCAAAGGTAATCATAACAAAAAGCTATCTAATTGAACTGTGAAGTGTAATTTAAAGTCTTTACTTTATTCTTATTATTTTTTTTCCTGATACAAATTTTTTAGTACTTGCATTGAAGGAATATATACAATTTATCCATTAAGCTTGAAAGCTGTTTTTTACTCTTGTAGGACACTCAAGTCACTACTACTTTAAGAGAATTTTTACTATCAGCATTTGAACTCAAGCAGAAAGAAATAGAAATCCCCATGTCTTCTTTGAAGAAAGATCTTGAAAATGTACTTAGAAGATTGATTGAGAGTGTAAAAAAAAGACATCATCAAAAATTAAAGAAACGTGAAATACATGAACAGGTAATCTATATTATAAAGCACAAATGTATCTGCCAGTAATGCTAATCTCAGAAGTAACACGAGATGTTGAAACATGCACTATCAATTTGGCTTTGATCTCATATATTTTTCCTTCTAAATATTACAATATTATGGTTATCAAATAAAACAAAAAATGCACCTTCAAATTGAGTTTGTTTGAAAATTGTAACCTGATTCACCATTTTTTTCTATGATTAAAAAAAAAAAAAAAAAAAAAAAAAATCAAGCATATAATTTTTTTAATCAAAACTTTTGAAACTATACAGTGCTTAATTTCCTCCACAGCTCCAGTACTTCTGTTTTTTTTAATTAAATATTTATCAGAAATTATAGATACTGAGTGCTGAAGCACACCAGAATGGTGCTTCTAAAAATGAAGCTCCTGAATTATCATTTCTCTTCCTTAAGATCCTCATTCCTTTGTGTTATTTTATTTCAAAAATGCTTACATCTCAAATGTGTTGCACACCCTTCTATCTATCGCCCAAATACATAGACACAAAGGCTTTTTGTCTCAATTATTGCACGGCAGTAATAAGTAAACGCTTAATAAGAAATTCAAAATATCTTTAGAATGAAATACAGGTTTAAAAGAGTTAATTACTTATCATGGCTAATATATATTGCTCTTAATTTTATATTAAAATTTTATAAAAATCTTTCTGCATAAATATGATTTTGAACAAGTTATTTTCACAATAGCTAGTTCCATAATTTTTGTTATAACAATTATTGACAATATATTGTAATTTAATAGTTTATAAGAGAAACAAATCTTCAGGTAGTAAGATTTTTGAAAAATCTTACTCCCCCCACCACCACCACCACCGTAAGATATAAAGGATAATTACTGAACTGCTGACTTAGAATAAAAAACAGTGTCTCTATGGATAAAAGGTAAGCTCAAAATTAGAATACTAGCTGACATGCCCGGCATTGCCTAGTCCTGTTTAATTTCTTTAAAAACAAAACTCTGGCCTATCCCCCCCTGCCTTTGCACTGTATATTTGGCTTGCTGCATGGAAAATTTCTTTATTTCACTTTCTACTGCCAAGGGGCGCATTCTGTTCTAAACAAATCTCTTTCTGAACAAACCTATGGCACAAATCCTTGCTGCATACAACACCGTATACAGATAATAAGGGGAGAAGATTACCTGTGTGATGTTGGCACCCCCCATTTCGAATTAAAATATATGAATTATGTGGAAGTTTTGACCACCCATTATTTAATTTTGCCCACCCTTTATAACACTGTAAATCTTTTATTTTTTGACCCATTTTTCATACTGGCACCCCGCAATTCGAAATTTCAAAAAACAATTGTGCTATTATTTTGCCCAAGTTTTGCCCATTATTTATAACGCTGTAAATCAAATATATCTTTTTGACGACGTGTGAAGTTGGCATCCCCCAATTCGAAATTTAACAAAACAATTGTTGCATTATTTTGCCCAGTTTTGCCCACCTTTTAAAAAGCTGTAAATAAAAAAATATGGTTTTGACCACGTGTTCAGCTGGCACCCCCCAATTCGAATATACCCATAAAAATTACATAGAAGTTTTGCCCCAGTGTTGCCCAACCATTATTTAATTTTGCCACCCTTTATAACGCTGTAAATCACATTTTATTTTTTGACCCATTTTTCATACTGGTAACCCCCAATTTGAAATTAAAAAAAACAATTGCGCCATTATTTTGCCCAAGTTTTGTCCACATTTTATAACGCTGTAAATCAAAGATATCTTTGTTGACCACGTATGAAGTTGGCACCCTCCCTATTCGAAATTAAAAAAAACAATTGTTGCATTATTTTGCCCAGTTTTACCCACCCATTAGATAATTTTGCCCACCTTTTAAAAAGCTGTAAATTAAAAAATATGGTTTTGACCATGTGTTCAGCTGGCTTCCCCAATTCGAATATAGCCATAAAAATTACATAGAAGTTTTGCCCAAGTTTTGCGTAGTTTTGCCTACCCATTATTTAATTTTGCACAGCCTTTATAACGCTGAAAATCACATTTTATTTTTTGACCCATTTTTCATACTGGCACCCCCCAATTCAAAATTTAAAAAAACAATTGTACCATTATTTTGCCCACCCATTAGATAATTTTGTCCACCATTTATAATGCTGTAAATCAAGGTTATCTTTGTTGACCACGTGTGAAGTTAGCACCCCCCCCCCCCCCCCCCCCAAATTCGAAATTTAAAAAAACAATTGTGCCATTTTTTTGCCCAATTGCCCAGTTTTGTCCACCGATTAAATAATTTTGCCCACCTTTTAAAAAGCTGTAAATTACAAAATATGGTTTTGACCACGTGTTTAGCTGGCATCCCCCAACTGGAATATAGCCATAAAAATTACACAGAAGTTTTGCCCACTTATTATTTAATTTTGCCCACCCTTTATAAACTTGTAAATGAAAGATATTTTTATTGACCACGTGTAAAGTTGGCACCTCCCAATTCGAAATTTAAAAAAAGAACCATACAATTGTGCCATTATTTTGCTCAAGTTTTGCCCAGTTTTGCCCGCCTATTAAATAATTTTGCCCACCATTTTAACGCTGCAAATCGAAAATATCTGTGTTGACGATGTATGAACTTAGCATCTCACATTACGAATTAAGCTTTACAAATTACATCGAAGTTTTGCCCAAGTTTTGCACAGTTTTGCTCTCCCATTATACAATTGCACCCTCTTTTTATAGCGCTGTAAATAAAAAGAGATTTTTGACCGCATTTAAAGCTGGCACCCCCCCCCCGACTGGAATAGACGCTTTCAGCGTGACGTCAGTCATGACGTTTTGCTTGGTTACTGACTCCAAACAAACGGTTGCTATGTTTCATTTCTTATTAAATATAAATCATAGAAAATGTTACCACTGCATATAAAGTATTGAAACACTTAACTGTGAGATATAGCTATAAAATATATCTATAATATACAAACAAAATAGAAAATACCACATAGTAACCGTTTGTTTGGAGTCAGTAACCAAGCAAAACGTCATGATTGACATCACGACTGAAAGAGTCTATTTATCCGTGAATTTTACTCGTAATCATATAGCATTGCTGACAATCCTAGTTTTGTCCAGCATCCTTAAATGTTTTTCCAGCTGTGTCCAGCTTTTTTACAGAATTGCCCTGTTTTCTTTAGAGTTTCGTCTAGTTTTGTCCAATGTCACTGTAGTTTTGTGCAGTATTATTAATGTTTTACCCAGCCTTCTTAAAGTTTTGCTCAGTTTTGCCGAACGTTACAAAAGTTTTGTCCAGCATTCCTAAGATTTGTTCGTTATTGTCCAACATTAGTGTGGCTTTGAGCGTTTTTTCTTTATATCCTAGAGTTTTTTTCCATTTTGCCCACCGTCCCTACTGTTTTGCCTACCATTGCTAAAGTTTTGTCCGATATTGATCATGACCCTATAAAATTGTTCTCTTTTGTTCAGTGTTTTCACAAGTGTATAGGGTCACGAGCAAAGCCCATCAAAATTTTACGAATGGTAGGCAAAATGGTAGGAACGATGGGCAAAATGGGGAAAAACCCTAAGATCTTGAGAAAAAACAGTCAAAACCACCCGAATGGACAAAAACGGACAAATCTTTAGAATGCTGGATAAAACTTTAGCTACGTTAGGCAAAACTGAGCAAAACTTTTGGAATGCTGGACAAAACTTTAGTAACGTTTGGCGAAACTGAGCAAAACTTTAGGAAGGATGGGCAAGAGTGGGTGAAACATTAATAATGCAGGTCAAAATTATAGGGACATTGGACAGAACTAGACGAAACTCCAAGAAAACAGGAAAAATTTGGCAATGTTACAAAAAAAAAAAATTTGGTACAACTGGCTTTAGGGACTCTGGACAAAACTACAGGATTGTTGGTTAAAACTCTAGAAACAATCAGAAAAACTAGGCAATGTTATAGAATTATGGGTAAAACTGCTGGACACAACTCTAGGGACATTGGGGAAAACTTTAGGAATACTGAACAAAACTTTGCAATGCTATTGAAAAACAGACAAAGCCAGACAAAAAAATTAGGAATGCTAGGCAAGAAATTTGAAACATTGGCCAAAACTAGGCTAATTCTAGAAACACTGAACAAAACCTGACAATGCCATAGGAACATTAGACAAAACCTGGGAATGCTATCTGAACACGTAAAATCCGCGCAAAACTTTAAGAATGCTGTGCGAAACAGGGCAATGCTAAAGGAAAACGGATCGGGGAAAACATTTCAAATGCT
This sequence comes from Maratus michaelseni, assembly GCA_963931845.1. Taxonomy (NCBI): domain Eukaryota; kingdom Metazoa; phylum Arthropoda; class Arachnida; order Araneae; family Salticidae; genus Maratus; species Maratus michaelseni. Next base: position 345,011,610 of record OZ007593.1, on the reverse strand, counting down.
AGTTTAAATTCTAGAAAGACTGGTTTAAACTCTAAAAACGCTGTGCAAATCTGGACAAAGATCTTTGATCACTGGGCAAAACTATAGCAAAATTTCGAAAAAACGGACAATGTTACATGAAAACGAGCAAAGTCTTCAAAACTTTAAGAACACTATGCAATAATTTCGAAACAATGGGAAAAATGCTGTAAGAATGCTAGGCAAAGCCAACAAACTCTTTAGAAAATCTAAACAAACATAAGAGAGTTGGGCAAAACACTAGGAACAATGGGTGACACCTGGCAATGATATAGCATCACGGGCAAAACTTTAGTTACGCTGAACAAAACTCTAGGGACGTTGGAAGAAACGGGACAAAATTCTAGGAACAATGGACAAAATCTGTCAATTCTCAACCTGTCAAGCTCTCAAACTGTCAATCTGGAATCACCCTCTCCTTCGAAACATACAGTTAACGAGACGCTGAACATAATTATTGGACTTTGGGAAAACACTACGAACAATCTAAAAAAAATGGCAACGATATAGCAAAAATGGACTTTGTAGAAACGATGGGCAAATTTACAGGAACACTGAGAAAACCAAGTAATGCTATAAAAACTTTGGACAAATCTTTAGAAACGCTATGCAAAATTCTAGAAACATGGTCAACAGACACATAATTGATTATAGTGTTATAAAACTTCGGCAAAACTTTTTCTGCTTAATTTCTGTAACTTAATTCGAATTGGAAAAAGGGGATGTGAAAACATCACACATGGCCAACAAAGATATTTTTGATTTAAAAAGGTGGGCAAAATTCTCTAATGGGCAAAACTGGGCAAAGTAATGCAACAATTGTTTTTTTAAAGTTTCGAATTGGGAAGTGCGAGTATGAAAAATGGGTCAAAAAATAAAATGAGATTCACAGCGTTATAAAGGGTGGGCAAAACTTGTGCAAAATAATGCAACAATTGTTTTTTTTTTTTTTTTCGAATTCGGGGGTGCCAACTTCACACATGGTCAACAAAGATATCTTGGATTTACAGCGTTATAAAAGGTGGGCAAAATTATCTAATGGGGGGGCAAAACTGGGTAAAACTTGGGCAAAATAATGGCACAATTGTTTTCTGAAATTTTGAATTGGGGGGGGGGGGTGCCAGTATGAAAAATGGGTCAAAAAATAAAATGTGATTTACAGTGTTATAAAGGATGGGCAAAACTCCTATGTAATTTTTATGGCTATATTCAAATTGGGGGTGCCAGCTGACCACGTGGTCAAAACCATTTTTTTTAATTTACAGCTTTTTAAAAGGTGGGCAAAACTGGGCAAAACTTGGGCAAAATAATGCAACAATTGATTTTTAAAATTTCGAATTGGGGGGTGCCTACTTCACTTGAGGTCAATAAAGATATCTTGGATTTACAGCGTTACAAAATGTGGGAAAAATTATCTAATGGGTGGGCAAATCTGGGTAAAACTTGGGCAAAATAATGGCACAATTGTTTTTGAAATTTCGAATTGGAGGGGTGCCAGTATGAAAATTGGGTCAAAAAATAAAATTTTATTTACAGCGTTATAAAGGGTGGGCAAAATTAAATAATTTGTGGGCAAAACTTCTATGTCATTTTTATGGCTATAGTCGAATTGGGGGGTGCCAGCTGAACACGTGGTGAAAACCATAGTTTTTAATTTACAGCTTTTTAAAAGGTGGGCAAAATTATCTAATGGGTGGGCAAAACTGGACAAAACTTGGGCAAAATAATACAACAATTGTTTTGTTAAATTTCGAATTGGGGGTGCCTACTTCACACGTGGTCAACAAATATATCTTTGATTTACAGCATTATAAAAGGTGGGCAAAATTATCTAATGGGTGGGCAAAACTGGGCAAAACTTGGGCAAAATAATGGCACAATTATTTTTTAAATTTTCGAATTGGGGATGCCAGTATGAAAAATTGGTCAAAAAATAAAATGTGATTTACAGCATTATAAAGGGTGGGCAAAATTAAATAATGGGTGGGCAAAACTTCTATGTAATTCATATATTTTAATTCGAAATGGGGGGTGCCAATTTCACACACTTGAGAAGATTATTAAATTTTTAGGCTTTTAAAGAACCTCAGAACACGAAAATAAAATTGGAAAGCTGTTGAACAAATTGTAGAAAAATTGGATTTTATTCGTAAATGGTGGTAATATAACTGGATCTGTAGGCGACCAAAGGTGTTGGAATGGAATGGAAATATTATGATCGAGTTATGTACCAATTCTTAAGAAAATTCGAGAATTATTACTGTGTTAATTACTGTGTTAATTTGTGTGTTATTTTTACTTTCTCAACTTATGACTGTTAAAGAATAACATACTTCGGTATGGGGTTATTGCCTATGCAAATACCTAATTCATCTTTCATAATGCAATGTTCACTTTGAATTTTAGTAATTAATCCCAAAAATTTATTACATTGTACCAATACAAATTATAATTTATACCACAATAACCACTTTTTTATGTAACTTTTGCAACATCAATTACAGCCCTTCTTTAAATATGTACATGGACAACTTTAAGTTAAAATTGGCTCGAAAGTTGGTTGTTTGAAATATTTTTTTGTCTGATTGCAACATTTGTAAGCATATTATCTGAATACTTCGTATAATTGTTCATCGTGTGTAGCAGGGTGTTACAAATCTTTTTTCAACTGTTGAAATGCTAGTGAATTTTTGTTTGAATGGAAAGAAACAAAATTTGTTTATTATCACTCATATCTATTGTTATCACCTAGTCTTTAAAGATTTCAAGATCGTGGAAAGAAGTCTTTCTTCTTGCAATTAATATCAGACAGAAAGAAACAGAAAAAATTATCTCATCAAAAAGAAAAGAAATTGAAGAACAAGCCGATTTTAAGTTAATGCAAGATGACAGCTATGAAAACTCAAATAATATGGTTTGTTTATTATTCTTGTTTATTATTTATAATAATTTTATTTTTTATTTAATTATATAAAATATTAAAAATTACTGAACAGAACACTTCTTTATGAAATTCTCTCTATTCTAAAAAAAAGTAACTAACGCTGCTGCTGTAATTGAATTTATTTTGACCTTTTCAATTTCTTGGAACATAATTAAAAATAAACTATGGCATATAAAAACATGAAAACTGGTAGTTTTATAGAAAAATGTATGATAAACACATTGAAGTAGACAGTTTTTAAATCGAAGAATTATTTTAAGTGCTATTTAATGTTGAAATTGTTCAAAGTAATTCAGTTAAAGTTTTATAGGATCAAAAACTATGCATAGCAATTTAACCATCTTTTGCAAGCATATACATATACAGGACTAGATTGTGGTATGCAATGTCCAGTCATTTTTTGAATTTGTCTAATTTTTTTTAAGGTATTTTTATTTTCAATTTTTTGTTTAAAATTTCAGTATTTTAATAGCAATTTATTTTATATTTTGAAAAAGTCATTTTTTAGGGTTTTGTTCACCTCAATAAACCCTATTATTCCCACTCCGTTGTCTGTCCATCACAGAGCCGTTCTCAGAACCTATATAACTTACAGAGTGGAAACTTTCTGTGTATATAACTGAATATCTGCTATGAAGCTCGAAATATTAAAATTTGAAAAAATCGTATTATTTTAATAAATAGAGATAAAAAAACGTTTCGTTATAGCAGTTTCCAACAATTAATAATCCACAATAAAATTATTTGTACAATAATTAATTTTCTATTGAAAGATTTCCACGTGGAAAATGAAATAAAAAGTTTCACCAATTGAAAAAAAGATTAATATGAAATAAAAATGATTGACGCATTTTGGTAATAAAATGGAAATTTTCAAAGATTTCTCAATAATACAAGGAGTATGAGTATGTACAGAAAGCAGATTAATATCACGTCATTAGAGAATAAGAAAGAAAATTTATCTGACGTCATATCGGAAGTTTAACGGATTTCTCAAATGTTTGAGAATAATACAAAGCGAGTATCAATATGAGCAATAGAGAATAGTAAATATATGAGTTTGAGGAACGTATTGAATCATGATAAAAACCCGATTATGGAAATATTCGCATATTTTAACATTTTGAAGGTGTACAACATGTTTAATTTTGAAATTTTTTTTTTTTTTCTTAAATATCGCAGTCAGTCCACATGAGGGATATTATTATGACAGAGTATAATAGCAGGATTTGCCCGCTATCGAGCCTGTTCAGATATTCGAAAAAATGGAGCTTGTTATAAAGAGAGTTACATATGTTTTTAATTATCGGGGGTGAAACGTTTTCCTTAATTAATGCATTTATTTTTCTTTTAATGTTACGTGAACGACATTACGGGTAACAGCTAGTAAAATATAAAATAACTAATCTTCCGTAATCTGTGGGCAAGGTTAGCTCCAAACATGGGCGTTTGCTAGCAACAATATAGTTTAAAATCAATGTAGATACTTTTAAAGAACTGTCACAAAAAGTCTCACTTTCTAAAATATGCAATTTGGCAGTAGGACCTGGATTACAGAGTATTACGCAATAGGTTTAAATATCTGTTTTAAATAAACTATTTTTTTTTTAAATATCGCATTTAGTTCACATGACATATATTATTATGACAGAGTATAATAGCGGGCTTCGCCCGCTATCTGGCCAGTTTAGATATTCGAAAAAAAAGAAAAAAATAGACCTGTAAATTTTTATTGTATAAAAAACATGACTTTTTTTTTGTTGCTAAATGAAATTTATTTGGATTTATTAAAGAAAGGATAAAGCGTTTTGAAAGGAATATTAAACAAAACCCTTTGTGCGATCTTCGATCACACTTACCCACTTGTTTACTTATTGTTGCCAAATTTTATAAAAGCACAAATAATAATATTTCCAAACATTTTACAATGAAAATGATCTTAGCATTAGCTACATCACCAGCCACAATGCACACTGGAAAGAATACCTGTATAGCATAGAGTTCCATTTGCACACATAGTTTTTGAATTTATCGCAAATTCCCTTGATGATGTATTTAAGAAATTTGTCATGTTTTGTCCTTTTCTTTTTCTTTTAAATCATTGATTTGCAAGTAAATGTGATCAGATTTCATTATTTTTAAAAGGCTAACATTGTTGTGAAAATTTGGAAGAAAATATTTTCTGATGTAATAGATATAAAAGGTGCAGAAATGCAAAAAATTAATGAAATTCTGAAAAACACTCCTGGAGATCAAAAGGTATGTAATAAATAATGATTGCAAAAAGTACTTATCTGATTTCAAATACTGCTATTTTATTCGCTTTTTATTAACTTTTTATTAACTTTTTTAATTTTATTAACTTAAATATAGAATTTTGTAATAAATTTTTACTCTTTTCCTGGTGTACTAAAGTTTTGAAATTATGTACAGTGATGTGTTTCTGATGACAATACAATATAGTATAGCTTCTTTAATCCAGAATCATCGTGATTACATTGATTCTGGACTACAGAAATTTCTGGATTACCAAAATTTTTAATTTAGAAAGCATTTAGATAAATAGTAAAACTAATATCTGTCATTAATATGACAATACAAAAATGGAAGGAATTTGATAGTTTAAAATTATTAAAAAACACTGAGAAATTTCAATTTAAAATGTCCTAAAATATATTTTTTAAATAATATATATTCCATGTGGTGTCACCATCTGTTGTAAATTAAAGAAAACAATAACAGCATGATTTCTTTTTATATAAAGATTTCTAAATATTAAATAAATAATACAAAAAAAAAACAAAAATAACATATAAAATTAATATATTGCAAATGAAACTAATTTTTTTTTTAAAGTTGAAAAATGTTATAATGAAAAATTTAAATAAGACTTTTAAAAAATAACTATTGTTACATTACAAAAAAATAACACTTAAGGTTAATGTTGTGAAAAATTAAATATGTGACACCTAGAAATATCTAATTAAGTCACAATTTTAATACTTAAATAAATAATACTAATAATAAAATCTGATTTCATGTTGTTTTGGCACTATCTATCTCAACTTTAGGGAAAGAAAAATAATAAAATTATATATGATTAATTTACAAATTATAGTACTTATAAAAAGTGCAAATTTTTATTATTGATATTAATTTAAAATTTTTAGCAACGGTTACACAAGGTTAATAAGGAAAAAAAATAAATTACATATAAAACAGAAAATTATTACAATTATTTTTAAAATTGGAAAAATTAAATCTATTATTGAAACACATTAAATTTTCATTACTTTAACAATAGTAGAGTATTTTAACAAATCTACTATTTTAAAAAATCAAATGAATAATACTTTGAAATATGCAATTGAGACATAAATTGAAAACTGTTAAGAAAAGTGAAAAAATGAAATCTGATTCGCTTTTGTTTGGTGCCATCTGTTGTGACTTAAGATGAACTTAAAAATTTAGTATTAGTTCTGAATTTATACAACTTAATATTTAATAAAAGGCATCTATATTTATTAATTATAACTCTAAAAAGTTATACAATTTTAAAATGGAAAGAAAATGTAATAAATTAAATAATTAGCCTTTTTCTATACTTAATCTTTTTCTAAACTCAAGCATCCATGTGTGGCGGTGCCATCCATATATTTAAAGCAGTTTGCTAATTCTGTCAAATTTTTTCCGTCAAAATTTGATTCAATACGCATGCATCAAAAAATCTTCCGGTAGGACTGGCCAATGAGGTGAGGGTCTATGACTGTCTCTACAAACGTGTTTGGGATCATATCATCTGTTGTTTTTTTCTAGCACGTTGTGTTAAATCTAGGAAGATATTTATATAGAACTCACTGTGGAGTGTTTAGAAGGTATTTATTTTATTTATTTATTTTATTTATTGTAATTTGTATGAATACTTAGGTGTCCATTTCGGATTTACTGTTTAAAAATGAACTTAGGCTCATTTAACGTTGGCGAAATCAATCCCGATGGAAATTGTCTTTTTAGATCTCTATCATTTTGTTTATATAGTACAGAAAATAATTATTCAAACGTGTAGAACATGTAATACAAAATTGGACCACGTATAGTTTGTTTATTATTGGGGATGAATCTTATGGTGTTCCGATTCATAATGAAAACGATTATGTAAATATAATGTCAAAAGACAGTATGCACTGTAGTAATATTTTTATTATTATGTGTTCGAAAAAAACAGAATCTGAGCATCTGAATATAAATTATAAAATATTATTTCTGTATTTAGCAACTAAATATTTAATAAATATGCAGGAATGTGACTTGCTTTATGTGAATGTATAATATATATAAGTTAAAAGAGTTTCTGAACTTCAGCATTATTTTTTAACAGAAATATGTTATCTCTATTCGATTTAAAAGTTTTGTCATTACATAAGTGTGCTATTTTATTTGTAAAGAATATGTATGTATTATATTGTTTGTATGTATACAAATCTTTAGAATGTTTTGATTTGCAAACTCTTAATATTTGAATAATGTTTACATTATATTTGTTTGTATGTATACAAAGAAGTATGTATACAAACAATGTATAATGTATCATGTAACAATATTAATATTTACATTGTATTGTTTGTATGTATACAAATCTTGAATGTTTTAATTTATTACATTCATTTTTTACCAGTTTGCATGTCCGTTCTTGGGCGATTCATATGAAACTCATATTTTGTCATAAATTGGTGATTTTATTGATTTCGTGCTTTGCCCAAGTATGTGGAAAAAAAAAACTATTTTTGACGTCAGGCGAAATGAATGAGGTTATTTCGGTTTTTCTTTTGTATATAAAAAATGTTATATGAAAAATAAACCTGGCCATTAATTACATTGTTTTTTGTATATTTAAAGACGATTACTTATTCTTTGTAATTATTTTTTTGTTGGGGTTTTTGGGCAAAATAATATACTTCATAGCTAGAACCAGTTCCGCTAATTATTAATATTTACTTAATCCTTTGACCGCTGAGCAAATGGACAAATTTGTAATGTTTTTTCTGTTATTTTCTTAAAATGTCAAAAAAAGATAAATTTTCAAACTTGGTATAAAAAAACTTAGGTACTTCTCTATTATCCCATCGACCACTTTTCATAACAAAATACTATCGCCAAACTGTATGATTAAATGCCAAAAATGCAGTCCCATTTACTTGATGTCGGAAGCATTATACATGTTTTTTATGTCATCAAGTGGTTTTTAATTCAACATTTGCTTGTATTTTTCATTATGTTTATTTGATTTATTAGTTATTTCATCAATTAAAATAACAATTGTATCCTTAAATTCTTATATTTTATTTATTTATTTTGATATTCCAATGACAATGTTCTCCCGTTTATTTGGCGGTACAGTTTGGCGATAGTTTTTTGTTATGAAAAGTGGTCGATGAGATAATAGAGAAGTACCAAAACTTAATTACGTATATGAGTATATTCCGTGACAGTATTAATCATTACTTGATATTTTAAAACTGCATCATATTTGTAGAATTATATTAATTTAAACAATGCTTCTATTGAAGCGTGAAGAACCATATACTTCTATGAAGAACCATATATTTACATAATCGTTTTCATTAGTGTGGGTTGGGTTTTTCTGGTGCCCCTCTTGCTGGCAGAAGGGTTAAAACCCAAGGTAACATTGTAACAGAGTGGAAAGAGTAAATTCTTGAAAATAGTTTAAAATAACTTGATAAGCATGCATTCTAAAATTGTAATTAAGATGTATAAAATGTTCTACTTACATAAGTCTTCAATAAAGATGCGAGGAATTCCATATATAATTTCGTCAAAATCGTTAGAGCCATTTTAAAGATAAAATTTGCATATATATATATATAACCACACACAAGATTTGCTCGTATTAGAATATATGATAAGGAAAGAAATTTGTTTGTGTGTGTGTGCACTGGGTTCTGAAGAGACTGCTGTACACAGAGTTACAAAATTTGGTGTTAAAGTAAAGTACTTTTTATATCTGTTGTAATGCACCTTAAAGCATGATTATGGATCTTTTGATTGTATTTTTTTCAAATTAAAATTTTTAATCGACTTTAGTATTTTTTCACCTTTTGAAGGCAGTTTTTCACCTTTTGAAGGCAGTTTTTCTACATTAATAAAAAGGATCCAGTTTCAATCTTTTAGCATAATATAGTAGATTTTGTTCTCTTTTCAGTAAAGTTTATTCAGAATTTGTACAGCAATTATTAAATTTTTAATGAGATTTTTAGAGTTTTTTGCATTTTGTGGTGGGTGATCTTTTGACACTGGTAAAAAGAATTCAGTTTTGAACTTTTAGCCTCATATAGTAAAATTTGTCCTCTACGATTTTTAAATTTTAGTGAATTTTAATGTGAGTTTCAGTTGTGATTGTTTGACATTAGGAAAAGCAATTTGGTTTCAAACTTTTAGCCTAATATAGTAAATTTTGTCCTCCACAATTTTTGAATTTCAGTGATTTTGAATGCGATTTTAGCAAATTTTAGCACTTTTTTAGTACTGCAGCAAATTTTTGACATTTGGAAAAGGAATTTTTTTTTAAAAACTTTTAGCATAATATAGTAATTTTTTACCTGCAGGATTTTTTAATCTTAGCAATTCTTAGAATTTTTCAAGTTTTGAGGTGATTTTTCTACAATAATAAAAAGAATTTGGTTCTAATCTTTTAGCCCAATATAGTAAATTTTGTCCTCTTTTCAATAAAGTTTATTCAGATTTCGTACAGCAATTCTTGAATTTTTTGAGAATTTTTAAAGGTTTTTTGCTTTTTACAGTGATTTTTTGACATTGGTAAAAGGAATTCAGCTTCCAGCTTTTTGCCTAGTATAGTAAATTTTGTCTTTAATGATTTTTGAATTTTAGTGAATTTTTGTGTGATTTTTTGCTTTCTATGGCGATTTTATAACATTCAGATAAAGAATTTGGTTTCACCTTTTCAGCTAGTATAGTAAATTTTTTCATCTGCAATTTTTGAATTTTTAGTGCTTTTTAATGCAATTTTTTGGGTTCCATGATGATTTATTGATTTTCATAAAATGAATTTGGTTTCTAACTTTTAGCTTAATATAGGAAATTTTCTTCACTGTGATTTTATATTTTTTAGCGATTTTAATGTTGTTTTTAAGGTGATTGATAGTGTTGTTTCGTGTTTCCCGCATAAATATAGTAACAAACTAGATTATGCACTCAATGTTATTCTTCCATTACTTCTTGATTTTGCAGAGGCTCATTGGCAATGACCGTTAGGGGGATAGAAAGCAAGTGGAACTTGAGATTCTCACTGTAATACATGGTGGTTATCAGACTTTCCGTGCTAAAAAAATCCTATGATTACATAGTTCATATTCATACTGAGCATCATCTATAAAAAGTTTTATTCAAACATTACTCTCTGGACCACCCTGTATGATAATACAGATGATTTTTTTAAGAGATTTTTTTTTTTTCATTTAAATTTGCGTTAAGAATTGATCTCAAACTTCAAATAACTCATTTTGGGAAATTTTGAATCAATTTAAGGTTTGACATCCACCTAATTTAATATACTTTAAGAATATGTGCAGATTTTTTGCTTCAACTGATTATTGAAGCTATCAGTAATAGGTGCTATCAGTTATGCCAATTACTGTGCATGTTATGCGTAGTGAACTTTGAAAGAGTTTAGATTGATTAAAATAGCAACATTTTTATATGACAATATTCTTGTACTTAGACAAAAATAAAGTAAATTCAATACTAAAAAATAATTTTTTCTATTTACATTATTTAAACAAACAAACAAGCAAACAAAAAAGTCATGAAAATGCCTTGCCATATCAGAAGAACCTCCCCTTAATGTGGCTGTGCAAAAATCTATTAGTAATAACCATTTTTAAAGATAAAAATCCTTTTAGGTTGCTTTAACAACAACATAAATTTTTTATTATACAATCGAATTCTGTGTTGCGTCATCTCCTACTCCTCCAGCATGTATGCTCTCTCGTGACAATAAAATGATTTGCTGAGCTCTCAATAATGTAACATCAATTCATCATTGCCATAAGTGGGGATAAACAAATAAAATATTTATTCATTTATAAAAAGGTCCTTCAATAATTCCTTTGCCATATCAAAAGAACTTCTCCTTAATGTAGCTGTGCAAAAATCTATGAGTAGTAACCATTTTTAAAGATAATAATCCTTTTAAGTTGCCTTAACAACATCTTAAAATTTTTGTTATACAATCGAATTCTGTGTTGCGTCATCTCTTACTCCTCCAGCATGTATGCCCCCTCTTGACAACAAAATGATTTGCTGAGCTCTCAATAATGTAACATCAATTTATCATTGCCATCAGTGGGGATAAACAAATAAAATAATTTATTCATTTATAAAAAGGTCTTTTGATAAATTCATTTATCACAACTCAACATTCTATTATGGCAGAATCTGTTAAAAATCTGGTAGAATTCTGTTATGATGAAGTGTTTAATAATAGTAGTTAGTATTTTCGTTAATGAAATAAAATTTCATAGTGGCTGTTTTTTCTCAGACCTATGCAGTTTATTCTAATGGAACTCGACTGTATCTGGATATTTTTTATGATAACTACAGTATGGAACTGCTTATCCAGAATCCAGTTAACCGGAAGACCAGTTATCCAGAATGACATTTCCAATTGACTGATTTCAGAATTTTTCCAGAAAAAAATGCCACAGTGCTTGTTTGACATGTTCATTGCTTGATACTACTACATTACTCATGCATGGTATAATTTAATGTATAATTAATAAATAATCAAATAAATTATGAGCAATCTAGCATTTTAAATGGAAGAATATATAGTTAGATATTGGAAGTTTTGATTTTTATGCAGAAATGCATTTTTAGAAATGTTGTTGGGGAAGTGTGCAGAAACAAGGGATTCCAATAAATTGTCTTTTTTCAAACTCTGAATAAATCTTTGACCTTGATTGGATCCCATTCTTAGTCTGTGTAATCTAATAATTAGTTTGAAATCGTAAACAATGCCACAGCCACATATACTCTACAAATAGATGTTGCTTTAATGCCCAATCAGTTATCCAGAAAAACCAGTTATCTGGAATACATGTGGCCCCAACCATTCTGGATAAATGGTTCTATACTGTAAGTGATAAGATGAGTTTTTTTTTTTTTTTTTTTTTTTTTTTTTTAAAGCAATCTTGTAAAATCTGTGTGTGTTAAATGCTGTGTTTTAATGATATTTTTTGCAATCATAGGAATATATCCCTAAATTAAAACCTGAAAGCTCTAATGTTGATGTTGATTATTGTGAAATGGATAATTCAGATGCTATTGGCAAAAAAGAGGGTCCATTTAAAGAGGTATAATTTTTTAAAAATATATCCCTGTAAAAAGTTATATGTATTATTTTTAAAGATTCTAAAGCTTTTTGATTATTTCAACAGCATGTTCATGTTTGGTTATTATGATGGCTATAAATGATTATGTATAATTTTTTAAAAGCAATATTGTAAAAATTGTCTGTAATAAATGCTACTTATTAATGATGTATTTATATATTTCTTATAACTGTAGGATTATATGCCTGAATTAAAAATTGAAAGCATTAATGTTGATGATGTAAATGAGGAATATTATGAAATAGATAATTCAGATGCAGGTGGCAAAGAGGAAGGTCCTTTTGAAGAAGTATGTTTGTTTATTATAACATCTTTATGGTGTTGAATTATTAATAAAAGTTTAAATTTTATTAATAAACTGTAAAATTAAATCTTATGATAAAATTATAAAATATTAACATGGTTCATTCACATCTAAAGGAAAAAAAATAATTTGATAAATTATTTTCTCCCAGTTTACTCTAAAAAGCACTTTTTAAATAAAAAAAATGTAAATTTTTTTATGTGTAACAATCATCAAATTTCTCCCCTGCCGCTTACTTATATAAAAATTGAAAAATAAAAAACTTCAATAGTGAAATTTAATTATAATACTTTTGGCTTCATAATTTAGTATTAAACAATTGTCTCTATCACATTAATATATTTCAACTGAATTTAGAAAAAACTCTTTTACATTGTTATAAAGTAAAATATGTTTATTTATGAATATATTTGTATGCAGCTGATGAAGACCATTGCATTATGCAGTCAAATATATGATGTTGCCATTAATAAAGGATTGGCTCAACTTGATGAGATGGAATTGGAAATTCAGCCTGTTTTTAGTGATGAATTTGATGAAGAAAAAGATTTACAGGCTGATGCGGTAAGATAATTTGAAAGAGATTAGATTGTTATCATAACTTGTTGATACATATATTTTAAAAATATTATCTTTTTTACAAGTTCTATTAAAAGAAATTTTTTTAGAAAATCTTAACCCATTTCTTTCTACTGCTTGTACAAGATACAAGCCTATACTAATATCAAGGTTCCATATAAGGTAGGATAGGGAATGTCTCCATTCAAGAGTAAAAAGTGGGTGAGAAAAGTACACCAATAGGCTAGTGCAAATGAAAATGCAAGGTCAAACTTTTATCGTTTAATCAGGCTCATTTTTCTAGATCTCTGAAATTCATTTCTGAAGAAGTATTTTGCACTTTTTTGCCTTTTTTGTAAATTTTGTTTGGTTTTTTATGCAAGAGGTAGCAAATGATATTTTAAAATAAAAATAACAGGAAAACAAGAAATCTTCCTTATCCATCGAAAGTTAAAATTGACGAAATACAGGAAATAAACGAAATACAGGACTGCTTCTGGCCAAAATTTTAAACTCAATTTACTCTCATTTAGAATAGCACGAGCACCGTTTGCAATAGTTTGATTTAGATGTTTCGCGACGCCGTTTTGCTGTGTTCTATACGTGTTCGTGAATTCGTGATGTATGCCACGTTCCTCAAAATATCTTGTGAAATGCTCATTTTTGAACTCTCTTCCGTTATCACTACGAATTGACTTAACTTTACGATTTAAAAATGTTTCTGCTCTTTGAATGTGGTTTCTAAAAACTCTGAATACTTCTGATTTGTGTCTTAAAGGGTAAATTGAGGTTTTTCTTGAATAATCGTCCACTATTGTTAAGAAAAAGCGTTCCCCTCCTCTACCTGATATGTTGGTAGATCCCCAAACATCGGTATGTAAAAGCTCAAGAGGGTGTTTGGATCTTATTTGTCCTATTGGTTTAAAGGATACACGCCTGTGTTTTAGTCTACAGGTCTCATAATGAAATTCTTTGTTTGTGATACGTGGGAGCCCACTAACTCCACTACACTTATATGTACCTTCAATCAAACTAGGACTAATGTGACCCATACGTCTATGCCATATTTTAAAATCATCTTTGTTGACAGTGGATGCCTCAAATTGTACTTTTTTGTGTTTGTTTTGTGACTCTGGGTAAATGTAGTAAATCCTGTTTTTAAGGTTTGCCCTGAACAGTGTGTAATCATCCCTGTAAGCCTTTACTCTACCATTGCCTCCTTTGAACTTAGTCCCCCTGGAATCTAGTCGGGACCCGGAGATAAGGTTTCTCTTGAGATTAGGACAGTACATGACATCGCCGAAGTGAACATTTTTCCCCTCTAATTTTAAGTCAACCAGGCCAGTCCCTTTTATGGGAAAGTAGCACCATCAACTGCCACCGCCAACTCATGATTGTTTAAAGGTTTAAATTTAACATAGACTTTTGTCTTTGCAGAAGTGATGAGAAGCACCTGTATAAAAAATCCAGGCACTCTCATCCTCCATTACTTTACTTAAATTTGATTGAACAAAGTAGTGTACCTGTCCTTTATCGTCCTTGAGGTTTGCTTTAGGTTTCTCTGCAGGTGATGTCGAGGCTTCCTAGAATTGCATCTAGATGGGGATGATTCATTTGATGCAGAAGTACTGGAACAAGAGGAGTCACGAGAAGCTGTCGTACTGGATACTGACGGATATTTAGGGTTGTAGTTTACACGGAAACATCTGAAATTTTCTCAATGGCTATTCGTAGCGAAAATCTACCAACTTCAAAACAAACTTTAAAAAAGTAATGAAAAATCCATAACTCCCAAACTTATGGATGAAAATAAATGAAATTTTAGCAATCGTAATAAAATAAAAAGTTCTTTCTACCAGATATGTTTTGAAAGTAAAAATATTTAATTTAAAGATTTTTGAAAAAGTAATTATTGGACTTAAAAAATCTGAAACGATATATGAAAAGTTCGCAATTCTGAAAGAGAAATTTTGCATGAATCAAAATCTGTGAATCTGAGCTTTCCGAAAAGAGTAAAATTAGCGATTAACCATTTTTAATAATTATTATTGAAAAGGAAATACGCTGTATTTTAGAATAATTATTTAATTTAGACTGTTTGTTATTAAGATGGATATTATTTAAAAGTTAGAAACAGTAAGTTAGAAATATTTTTCTCTTTTAGATAATTTAAAGTGATGTTTATTTAAAAGGAAAGAATTAAAGTAAATATTGCAAAGTAAATATATTGTAAATGAAATTTGAAATTAATATCCTAAAACATATGTAATGGAAATATGTTGATACTAAATTATACTCTTACCAAAAGTAAACAATTTTAAAAGGAATGTTTGATTTAAAATGAAATAATGAAATTTAGCTTAATTAATTTAAATTAATTTAATGAGTTTATTTAAATGGATGAATAAATTAAAGTTAAATATTAAAATACTGAATAAATTAATAATGAAATTTTAAATCATAACATTGATGATGTTTCTAAAGCTCAGTACCATAATCCAATAATTTTATATGTATTGAGGACTTTCACTAATTTAGCAAAAGTGGTTTCCAGTCGGGAAATAGTAATTAAAAATTTTTAAATATTTATGCTCAATATGGATATTTGACATTTTCAATCCTTCAAATTTCCATTTTACGAGTTTTGGCTTAAAAACTCCGCAGCAGGAATATCCTATAAATAAAATACATCTTTGATTAGCCACATTTCGTGGTCTGAAAACTATTTAAAGCTGTTCGGAAATCAAAACCTACATCTTTCTGAGAAATTCATAAAATAATTTTTCTTTTTAAATGCATGAAATTTGCAGATATTTTTTCATGTTCAAAAACAAAGAATATTGATACTGTTTCCCTTTTTTTCTATTAAGGTAAATGATCTTTCGAAAATTGGTGTCAAAGTTTAGATTTTGAACCGATTTTCAGAATGCAACAATAAGCAAAAGTTCGTCATGATTGAACAATTGATTATATCTTAATATCTAATACATTTTTCAGAAATTGAAAAATGTATTGCATATTAAGATATAATCAATTGTTATTAAGACAGAATCAGTTGTTATTAAGATATAATCAATTGTTTTTAAGATATCATCAATTTTTCAGAAAATGAAAAATGAATTACATATTAAGATATAAAATTAGCTGTTATTAAAGATATAAAATTAGTTGTTATTTAGACATAATCAGTCTTTCAGAAAATGAAAAGTGTGTTCCATGTTGTATAGGGTGCAAGTGCAGTGATTATAAAACCCTATTCTGCTGCGTGTAATCTTTTGTAACATATGGCAAAGCTGCAAAATAAACAGCACTATTTTCACCTGTATCTGAAAAACAACAACAATAAAAGGAATGGAAACAACCTTCTTCTTTAGTAGACAAAAAAAAAAACATGCTTTCTTTTTTTTATTATTATTATTTTTTTTTATGGTACTTTATAGAAAGTAGTAGGCTATGCCAATGGAGGAAAATTAATGGATTTAAATGGGAATTTTGCCAAATTAGCCAGCTATCGCCAAGTTGGCTTCATATATGACAACTTATTTTTGTTGCCAAATTTGGTGATATTTCATCTAGTTGGCCAAAATTTGGCGCTATTGTGGTAGCCCTGTCATTAGTACTTTTCAACAAATACGCTTTGTATTCATATGTATTCATCAATACATACTCATTGTATTTATTGATAATTAATTGAGATTCATTTATAATTTTTAATGAAATATTTAAAGTCAAGTTTAACTCTAATGAATGTAGGAGGTATGACATTAAAAATTATTCCTGTCATTTTGTTTCTTATATTTTTTCACATAAACAAAATGGTGACTGTGTAATAATTAGAACTATATTTTAAGTTTTCATTGATTATTTGATACTTACACTTGATACATACAATATATATTTTATATTCCATATAAATGCTGACATCGTAATAATGCAGGCAATAATGTAATTAAAATGGATGAATGTTGCAATAATGGATCTATATTTTTTCAATTAATATTAAACAATCACAATGTTATTTCTATGGGGGAAAATACAAGTTTTGCACTAACATTGCCTCCCCCCCCACCCTTTAGAGATCTAATTTTTAAAAAATCAATGTGCAATTCATGTATTGCCCTCAGGAATACATACATATTCCAAATTTCAAAGCTCTATATCAACAGGAAGTAGGTAAAAAATTAGTGACAAGATTTGACTGCCACAAACAGAATTGTAAGTTAAAAGAAAGCATATAAAAAACATGGCAATTCATCATGCAGGTGTGATGCATGTAAAAATACATTGAATAACAAAAAGATTAGATCAGAATACTTTAAAATTTTGTGCTCTTTTTAGAGATGAGTTTATATTGAGTGCACTCATTTTTATAAATTTTGAATTTGAGTGTGAACTTGAATTTTTCAAAATATAAATTTGAATTTGAATTAGTTTTTCTCTCTCTTTTGTGATTTTGCCCAACATTTTGTATATAATATTTTGGTTAAATTTAAATTAGACTATATTTTCTCAATTAACTTAAATTTGAAGAATATGGATTATTTTTACTATTGTATTTTTAGGTTTCTGCAGCTATTAACAAATCTAGCAGTTTAATTGCTAAATTTATTAATAATATCAAAACAGAAATGTCTCAGATACAAACTAACTTAGAATCATTGACCCAGGTAAAAGAGAATATTACTTCACAGGTAAAATAAGATTTATATTTACAAATTTAGTTAAATTTTCAAATGTTTTGAATTGACTATGTAAAAAAAAAATAATTAATTAATTTTTTTAAAGGTATTTTATTAAAGCTGAAGTTAGATTGAATTATATATTGCCATAGATTAATTTAATTAATGATTTATGGCCATACATTAATTTAATTAATGATTTATGGCCATAAATAAATTGAATTAAAAAATATATATATACTTTTACTTAATTGCTCATTTGATAATTTGTTGGCAGGTGATTGTTTGTCCTTAGAATAAACTGATTTGTGAAACTTGAATATATAATACAGTGTAACCTCTGAATAATGGTTACCCATGGGACCGGTGAAAAGTGACCAATCTTCAGAGGTGGATGTTATTCAGAGGTTTCATTTTAGAAAAATGCTTTGAAATCAGCTAATTTCAATTTTTTCACAATTTCTAATACATTTTCTTGTAATATCAGCCTTGAAATTGGAAGGTTTTTCTATCGACAATTAGACAGCCATTCTAATAACATTTCGTTAAGTTCTTCATTTATGTTTCTTCCAATGCTTGGTTTTCCTTTCTAAGTTCACTCCTTGAAAAGACTGATCCAGGTTTGTTTTTTATGAAATGGTGTTAATTTGTGTTCTGCCTCAACCATAAACTGCTGCAAATTTTCGTGCACTTTTACCTTTCTTAAGCTCTATATAATTTAAATTTTCTCTTACAAATTTAGGAATTTTCGTTTAGAACTCATCGTGATTTTTCACTCATAATTAAATGATGAATTTTAATGCGACAGTTAGTAACAACACACGAAGAATCAAGAACCAGTAAGAACTGTACTCTCAAGTTATTCGAAGCAGCCCAAATAATACAGACTGCAGAAAAGTTGCACAAAGAATCATCAGTCTTTAACATTTTTGTTTTGAAGTTTCTAGAAAACTGAAATTTCCAAAGACGCTCAATGTTTATAGAATTCATCTCTCTGTTGTTCCCAAAAAGAAATGCTCCCCCCCCCTCCTCCCTCCCAAATAAAACTTTCACTTCAATTTCTATGGACAAAGGGAGATTTTCAAGACCCCACACCAAAGAAAAAAGGTAGAAAAAAGACTGGGTGGTCACATTGTTTGTTTAACGAATTATGTGTTACGGATTACTTGTCCTGTTCCCCTCAGTGGAACAAAATTCTTTCTGTGCACTATGTCCCTCTTGAGTCTTGGAAATTTAGGACATCTTGAGGCAAAAGTGGTTATCAAAAGGATTAAGAGATTAATTTTTGGTAAAGGATTAAGTGTTTTAGAGATTAAGGGACTTTTTGTTGACATATCAAGTAAATTTTGTTTGATCTGCTTCACATTTCAGTTTGCAAATAAATATGAAATTGTACCAGGAGCTGTTAATTTTTTTTTCCTCGTAACTTTTGAGTGGTTGTTATTCAGAATTCCTTATTTAGAGGTTCGTACTAATGTTAATGCTATGGAACGTGTTTGGTTCCATCAATATGTGACCAGTATTCAGAAGGTGTCATTGCTTAGAGGTGACTGTTCAAGGAGGTTTCACTGTATATTTTTATAAGAAAAAATAATATATTTTTATTTTTTCATACATTCTTGAAAAATATAATTTGATCAAGATATTTTTTTCGCCATTTAAAGTGAAACTAATTTTTCTTTTTCAATTGTAATGAATAATGGCATAAAGAAAAATATAATTATCCATATTATTGCCCTTGTGCTTAATATGGTTAATATGCACCTCATGCTTAAATTGTGTTGTGCTGCAGCTTAAACTACAATCCAAACATTAAAAAAAAAAAAAAATTAATGAAAATTTGGATAAATAGAGCAATGATTTAATTCACAGTGCTAATAAAAATGATTTTTTTTTTAATTCAGTTGTTAAAAATGTGTTATTAATAACTCTGATTAATGAGGGTTACATATCTTGTTTTGAGTGCAGTTCACCCTGATAGCAACTGCCACACTGGTGTCTTGCTTTTCCAAATGCTTAAATTATAAATATATAAAATTTTCTATTACGATTTTTGGAAGTGAATATTTTGGAGGTATTCTGTATCCTTTTATTTTTTTCATAATAGAGTAATTCAGTTGTCATCTTTAAAGAAACTGTGTTAAAAGTTACAAAAAAATTAACATCTCAGAAACTAATTTAAATTTTAAAATTCTGAGAGTTTATATGACATCCTCTTAAGCATGCAGTTAACTAGTGTTAATTTTAGCACCTAATGTGCCATATTCAAGGAGGAGGAGTTCTGAAATACAAACAGACAGTCAGATTTTAATACAATAGATTCATTATTTAATTATTTGTTAAAATTTTAATGACATGGTTCATGCTCATTTACTTTACAAAGATTTTTTTTTTCTTACACTTTTTAGTTTAAGAATTAAATATTTAAACATCATAAAATCTCAGATCTGTCTGTTGAGTTACACTTTTCTTGATCATATGAAACATCAGCTATATATTGGTGAAAATTGAAATTAAAAACTTTATTATTTTGTGTATATAAATTTTGCAAAATTTTTATAGTTGTATTTTTTAACTTATTATAAATGCAACTCCTAACTAGTAGTAATTCATATTATTAGCACTTTCCAACCTAGTTGAAAAGTGCTTATGACTTTGGTTTGTCTGGCCGTCTGCCGTCTGCCGTCTGTCTGTGCTCTAACTCCCGTAAATATGCTCGGATTGCTCTGCAATTTTTATATGTTATTGTCGTTATCTATAGCATGTTCCCTATTTCAACGGAAGTGTGTAGCACTTATAGTTGTTTTACAGGGACACTCAAAAGAATTCCGTTACATTGCGGTCTATGGGGAAAAATCATTTGCGGTTTATTTAAATAATGTTTCACTATTTTAAACGCATTGTAATTTATATGTATTACTAAGGTGCATTAGAAGAAGCTTAATATGGAACAGGGTGTGCATCACACTTATAGTTACTTTACAGGGACAGTAAAAATAATTCCGTTACATTACGTCTATGGAGAAAAATCATCTGCGGTTTATTTAAATAATGTTTCACTATTTTAAACGCATTGAAATTTATATAGATCACTAAGGTGCATTACAAGAGGCTTACTACGGAATATTGTGTGTATAGCAGTCATCGTTCATTTACAGGGACACACAAAAGAATTCTCTACTGTCTGTTAACAATAATTCCTGGAAGTGCGTTTTAAGTGATTGAACGCGATTTTAATTTTAACTCGCTTTTTGTCTATTACGTGGTGTGTATAAATTCTGTAGATCCTATACAGGGCAGCAAAAAAGTTCGCGAACACATTTCTGTTTATTGACAAACTCCAGACGGAGAATTTTAAACTGTGCTACGCGTTTCCTAACTGAACTAAAATTATCATCCTATGTAGTATATATACAAATCTATAGATCCTATACAGGGCTGAATAAAAGTATTCGGATATTTTTCCGAATATTGTATATGTTGGAAATTCCTGAAATTATGTTTTTAAATATGTTATGCGTTTTCTAAATTGTTTACTTAGATGTTAGCTTTTAGCTTATTAAACGGTATGATTTGTAAAATTATTTTGGAAGCGTTGGAAAGTGCTATATAATCTATGCTTGACGCATGATTTTTCGTTCTTGTATATATAAAAAAGACTATTAATAATTTACTGAGATTTTTGTTAGATGTGTGATTTTTAATGTTTCATACATAGTTCAGCCTTTGCCATTTCTAATGATATAATATGGAAAAATTGGCCCCTTTGTCATTTTATTACAGGAACTTCCTTATGACTTTTGTTTGAAGGAATAAAGAATTTTAATTACAGATGATATTATTAACTGGAGATGTAACATTTATAGAATAAGATCTTCTTTTTTCTTCCATATAGAGAACAGTAGAGAACCCAACTTTAGTTTTAAGAGCAATTTTTTAAATTACTGCTCTCTTCATCTGGTGATTTGTAGCAGAAGGTAGATTACCTAACAATGGGAAAACAGATCCGGCTTTCTGAACTCTTTCGAAATTATAGCAATGTTTTCTTCTCATTATATGAACAAAAAAAAAAAAAAAAAAAATCTTGTTCTATAAAACTTTTTAAATTCATAAGAAAAGGCAAAATGGTTATGTATCAAATAAGAGAAAATGCTGCATATACAGCCACAGAAAAAGAAATTTTTTTAATGTGTTAATTCATGCAAAAATAGTTGCATTAGTTGTAATGCTTTAAAAAAAAAATTACAAAATGATTATCTATCATGTTAAAAATTTCTGCATGCAAGAGAAATTTTCTCAAGTGTCAGCTCAGGCATGCATGTCATGTATGTTTGCTATCACTGATGTAGATAGTGTAATGTCTTGTGCAAGAGGAAGTGCATAAAAAGCTTAATATAGCTTGTATATGTTTGTCATTTGATGCAACAGATTTTCTTCCCATTCTAAGCTATAGTCTGCAGTTTCAATAGGGAGTTACATATTTAAAGGAGATTTTAGGTCAGCAAAATCTGGGTTCTGTTAATCATGTGTTCATATTTCAAATTTGATAATTTACAGTGGTATCATTAATGACTGTAAATTCAGTTTTAATAAATTGCTTGTTATGAAATATAATTAAAATGCTTAATTTCTGCCTATTTACAATATTTTTATCTGAAGTCAGTAGTGCAATCAGGTTCTCCATCTGGGAAAGATTTTGAATCTTTATTACTGATGAAGTGAACAGTTTTGTTGTTTTACATGTTTTAAATGTTTTTCTATTTAGTAAACCTTACATATGTAAAAACTGGCATAATAAAAAGCATAAGCAGACAAAATAAATTCGGCATTCAATTGTTTCAATGCTTCCTAAAAGGAGCTCTTTCACAAAACCTCCTTCACAGGTTCATAAAGGTCCATAGTACAAAGGTTCGTAGGCATTTAGTGCACAGGTTCATAAAAGAAGCAAATTCTTTTGACCAATTCTAAGATCAAAATAAAAGAAGGTGACAATAAGCAGTTACAAAAACATGCATGCTTTGCTGCTATTACTTTTTATTCTCTTTCATTCATTTTGCACTGAAGAAGGGGTTTGTAATATGAAGAAAGGAAACAGTTGTATTCTAATTTTTCTTTGATTGCTTATGCTTTTTTTTTCATTGTTTTTTGCACATCATGTATTCATCTTAATACAAGGAGTTCTGTTTGCATCTTATTGTTAACACTAAACGATATTTTATGTATACTTATTCCTACACATTTTTAAAAAAATTATATTTTACGATGTATGTATATCTGAAATATAATGAAAGCCGTAAAGCCAAATGACATGAGGATTTCAAATGATGTAAGAAATTCTGCAGAAAGTTAAGAATCATTTGGCTCATTGTGATAGGTGTAGTGCAAGTAGAGTTGTATAATACAGAGCTGCCAACTGCTACGAAAAAATCGTAGTTGCTACGATTTTGAACAACAAACTACGATGCTACGAAAATCTGTCTAAAACTACGATTTTCTGCAAAAAAAAAAAACGCGAATTTCGTCACAGGATCACTGGAGAAAAACGCGAAATTTGTTGCAGGATCGCGCGAAAAAGGACTAATTTCGTCACAGGATCGCACGAAGAAACGCGCATTTCGTCGAAAGATCGCCGTAAAAACGCGAATTTAGCCAAAAGATCGCTGAAGAAACACGAATTTAGCCGAAAGATTGAAGTAAAAATGCGAATTTAGCCTAAAGATCGCCATAAAAATGCGAATTTACCGAAAGATCGCTGAAAAAAACACGAATTTAGCCGAAAGATCGCTGAAAAAACACGAATTTAGCCGAAAGATCGCTGAAAAAACACAAATTTAGCTGAAAGATCGCTGAAAAAACACGAATTTAGCCGGAAGATCGCTGAAAAACACGAATTTAGCTGAAAGATCGCTGAAAAAACACGATTTTAGCCGAAAGATCGCAGTAAAAATGCGAATTTAGCCAAAAGATCGCAGTACAAATGCGAATTTAGCCAAATGATCGCCGTAAAAACGCGAATTTAGCGGAAAGGTCGCTGAAAAAGCACGAATTTAGCCAAAAGATCGCAGTTAAAATGCAAATTTAGCCAAAAGATCGCAGTAAAAATGCGAATTTAGACAAAAAATCACCGTAAAAACGCGAATTTAGCCGAAAGATCGCCGTAAAAACGCGCATTTCGTCGAAAGATCGCTGAAAAAACACGAATTTAGCCGAAAGATCGCTGAAAAAACACGAATTTAGCTGAAAGATCGCTGAAAAAACACGAATTTAGCTGAAAGATCGCTGAAAAACACGAATTTAGCTGAAAGAACGCTGAAAAAACACGATTTTAGCCGAAAGATCGCAGTAAAAATGCGAATTTAGCCAAAAGATCGCAGTACAAATGCGAATTTGGCCAAATGATCGCCGTAAAAACGCGAATTTAGCGGAAAGGTCGCTGAAAAAGCACGAATTTAGCCGAAAGATCGCAGTTAAAATGCAAATTTAGCCAAAAGATCGCAGTAAAAATGCGAATTTAGACAAAAAATCACCGTAAAAACGCGAATTTAGCCGAAAGATCGCCGTAAAAACGCGCATTTCGTCGAAAGATCGCCGTAAAAACGCGAATTTAGCCGAAAGATAGCTGAAAAAACACGAATTTAGCCGAAAAATTGCTGAAAAACCACGAATTTAGCCGAAAGATCGCCGTAAAAACGCGAATTTAGCCGAAAGATCGCCGTAAAAACGCACATTTCGTCGAAAGATCGCCGTAAAAACGCGAATTTAGCCGAAAGATCGCTGAAAAAACACGAATTTAGCCGAAAGATCGCCGAAAAAACACGAATTTAGCCGAAAGATCGCAGTAAAAATGCGAATTTAGACAAAATATCACCGTAAAAACGCGAATTTAGCCGAAAGATCGCCGAAAAAAAACCGAATTTAGCCGAAAGATCGCCGAAAAAACACGAATTTTGCCGAAAGATCGCCGTAAAAACACGAATTTAGCCGAAAGATCGCTGAAAAAAACCCGAATTTAGCCAAAAGATCGCTGAAGAAACACGAATTTAGCCGAAAGATTGAAGTAAAAATGCGAATTTAGCCAAAAGATCGCAGTAAAAATGCGAATTTAGACAAAAAATCACCGTAAAAACGCGAATTTAGCCGAAAGATCGCCGTAAAAACGCGCTTTTCGTCGAAAGATCGCTGAAAAAACACGAATTTAGCCGAAAGATCGCTGAAAAAACACGAATTTAGCTGAAAGATCGCTGAAAAAACACGAATTTAGCTGAAAGATCGCTGAAAAACACGAATTTAGCTGAAAGATCGCTGAAAAAACACGATTTTAGCCGAAAGATCGCAGTAAAAATGCGAATTTAGCCAAAAGATCGCAGTACAAATGCGAATTTAGCCAAATGATCGCCGTAAAAACGCGAATTTAGCGGAAAGGTCGCTGAAAAAGCACGAATTTAGCCGAAAGATCGCAGTTAAAATGCAAATTTAGCCAAAAGGTCGCACTAAAAATGCGAATTTAGACAAAAAATCACCGTAAAAACGCGAATTTAGCCGAAAGATCGCCGTAAAAACGCGCATTTCGTCGAAAGATCGCCGTAAAAACGCGAATTTAGCTGAAAGATCGCTGAAAAAACACGAATTTAGCCGAAAAATTGCTGAAAAAACACGAATTTAGCCGAAAGATCGCCGTAAAAACGCGAATTTAGCCGAAAGATCGCCGTAAAAACGCGAATTTAGCCGAAAGATCGCCGTAAAAACGCGAATTTAGCCGAAAGATCGCCGTAAAAACGCACATTTCGTCGAAAGATCGCCGTAAAAACGCGAATTTAGCCGAAAGATCGCTGAAAAAACACGAATTTAGCCGAAAGATCGCCGAAAAAACACGAATTTAGCCGAAAGATTGCAGTAAAAATGCGAATTTAGACAAAATATCACCGTAAAAACGCGAATTTAGCCGAAAGATCGCCGTAAAAACGCGCATTTCGTCGAAAGATCGCCGTAAAAACGCGCATTTCGTCGAAAGATCGCCGTAAAAACGCGAATTTAGCTGAAAGATCGCTGAAAAAACACGAATTTAGCCGAAAAATTGCTGAAAAAACACGAATTTAGCCGAAAGATCGCCGTAAAAACGCGAATTTAGCCGAAAGATCGCCGTAAAAACGCGAATTTAGCCGAAAGATCGCCGTAAAAACGCACATTTCGTCGAAAGATCGCCGTAAAAACGCGAATTTAGCCGAAAGATCGCTGAAAAAACACGAATTTAGCCGAAAGATCGCCGAAAAAACACGAATTTAGCCGAAAGATCGCAGTAAAAATGCGAATTTAGACAAAATATCACCGTAAAAACGCGAATTTAGCCGAAAGATCGCCGTAAAAACGCGCATTTCGTCGAAAGATCGCCGTAAAAACGCGAATTTAGCCGAAAGATCGCCGTAAAAACGCGAATTTAGCCGAAAGATCGCCGAAAAAAAACCGAATTTAGCCGAAAGATCGCCGAAAAAACACGAATTTTGCCGAAAGATCGCCGTAAAAACGCGAATTTAGCCGAAAGATTGCCGTAAAAACGCACATTTCGTCGAAAGATCGCCGTAAAAACGCGAATTTAGCCAAAAGATCGCTGAAAAGAAACCCAAATTTAGCCGAAAGATCGCCGTAAAAACGCGAATTTAGCCGAAAGATCGCCGTAAAAACGCGAATTTAGCCGAAAGATCGCCGTAAAAACGCGAATTTAGCCGAAAGATCGCCGTAAAAACGCGATTTTGTATATTATATATATTTATTTTAGTTAAAAAAATATATTTTTTAATAGCAATTATAATATTTGTTGTGTTTGAAATTCATAATTATTGCTCAAATGTCGTTCGCGCAGTTTTCAGCTTTTTTGCTTTTTTGTCCATCTCATCCCTGCTTTCGTCAGAAAATCATTAAAAAACGTCAAATTTTGTCAAAAACATTGCGAAAAACGGCAAATTTCGTCAAAAGAGCGCGAAAAAACGGAAAATTTTGTCAACAAATCGCCTAAAATGGCAAGTTTCGTCAAAAAAATTGAAAAAAAAAAAAATGCAAATTTTATAAACAGATTGTGAAAAAACGCAAATTTCGTCAAAGGGACGCAAAAAAAAAGTGACGGGAGTGGACCCTCCCCCCCTCCCCTCTCCTCTGTTGTAACTTTTCAGAAAATTTGCTGTGAATTTGAATTTTTTTTTTACTCAGAATCACCCCTGATTTGCTGCTCGCTTAAAATTTACAGCATAAAAAAAAGCCACCAACCAACCAACCTTCAGATAAATTTGAATTTGGTGTGCTACTATTTCTCATTTTCAAAGGTTGGCAGGTCTGATAATATAGACGTACACATGCACGGAAAATTTTCTGCAAAATTCAGAACTTTGGTAAATTATTATTATTATTATTATTTTTTTTTAGTAATAAAAAATAAAAAATATTCCTCAATTTTATGTACGATTTATTTACTTTTTGCGCACAATTCAAAATTTCAAGATGCAAAACATTGTTATGACATTATAGACGCTTACGAAGAGGTCAAAATATTAAGGATTGGGTTGTTTCTAAATGCATTGACAAAATAATTGATAAGAATTCAGCTCTTCCTATCATGGGTTTTTAGCTTTATTATTATTTTTAACCAAAATAATTATTCTTTAATTAATATTAATTAATTTTAAATGGTAATTATTTTAAACTACTGTTTTTAATTGATATCGTCAAAATAATATAACACGTAATTTTATTAAACATTAAATTAATTTGCAGAAAGTTTTTGACTCAATATTTATGTGCGCAGAAAGTTTTTGGTTTTATACAAGTCTGAGTGCTAGGTGCTTTGAATGGAGTTTTAACCCCTAAATTCCCCCCTTTACTGCTTGAATATTCAATGCCATCTAACTTACATTATATAGGAATGCTAAATTATGTAATAAAGAGGATAAATTATTTCAAATGTGCAATTGTAATTTTGAAAAAAAAAAAAAAAAAAAGACGAGCAGTTTCAATATTTCATAGATTATTTGTGTTCTCTAAATTTTAATATGAATCTCATTAGAATTATCCTTTTTCTTTTTTGTAGGCTGAATCTGCTAAGTCAACATCTAACAATTTTTTAAGATCATTGCTTGAATTAGAAGAAAAGGCTTTTAATATGACTGAAGAGAGCATAAATCAATTAGATAAAATTTTTGAGAAATTGATATCTGATGTAAGACACTTTATAAAATTTTTATTTTTCTATCAGTTACATGTAAAATTTAAAGTATTATTTTTATTAACTAGATTTAGTTTGATTATACTTTTTTCAGATTTGATTATTTTTACTTTAGAATGAGAATAAAATGATATTTACTCTTTATAGTGGCATTTGTTAAATTTAGTATTAAGAATATGCAATTATTGCTAGTTTATGTGTGTATTATATTTCTTCCGCATATATTTAAGGTAGCTTCTGTATGTATATATTGAATTTCTTCCGCATATATTTAAGGTAGCTTCTGTATGTATATATTGAATTTCCCCCCAGGAAATTCACATGTATATTCATTCATATATATGTATGTATCATGTATGTTCATTCTGTATGTATATATTGAATTCCCTCTCTGGACTGCACTACAACTCAAAAGTATTTGTCAGGTTTCCCGGGGAGGTCATCCCTGTATATATTGAATAAATTGTGTAAATATTTAAAAATATGTGTGTGAGTGAACAATGAATACAGCACTGAAGAAAGCTTATGAGATATTGTTTCCCTACCAAGTTGTTTTCTTTATATTGCTATTATCTTTCTATTTTATTTTAAAGAAACTAGGGGACTCTGCCCCATACAAGCTACGTTTGGCAACTCCCGTACAGACATCACAGGTACTAAAGACATGCTAATTTGCTATGTTTTAAAAATATTACAGAAGGTTGAATTATAATAAAATGACCAGTGGCAATCTGCTGTAATGGGGTTGTGATTAATTTCCCTTTGATTAAGGGATTTTTTGGTTCTTAAGGCCGAATCAACTGCTGTCGTGGCAGCTAAGAGCTGTTTTGATGATGATTAAATAAGATCAATTATACATTTGAAAATCAGCTTATATAAAATGGCTAAGTAAACATTGTTGCTGCCTCCTTGAATTTTATAATGACACTATAAGAAAATTGTTTTAAATAAGGCATTTTAAATGTATTGCTTTAAATATGACATAATTTTCACAAACTTTTTTTCTCTTTTTAATATTCACATGTAAACACATTTTATATGATCTAATTTTCCTCATTTACCGCTATTAACAAGTGATCAGTTAATTATTATTTTAAAGCTTTCTTTCTGTTTTAGGTAGTTTTCGTAAGAAATACTACCTATTACATTCTCACCTAAAATGGAATTTTTGAAAAATTTTTGCAGATCTACGCCGATTATGACTCCCAGAACCCAAAACCCAGTTCAAAACTTTATCTATCTATCTATCTATCTATGTCACTTTTTTATGGACACAATAACTGCAAGAATTATGCACAGATCTCTTCGAAACTGATACATAAAATCAAGGGGCATAAAATCTCGGTCAAGTTCGTTAATGGGCAAAATCGAACCAAGGGGGGGGGAGGGTGAGGGAGCTTTTTGTGAAAACAGAAAAACCCCCATAATTTCTTAATTATGATACGTATCGAATCCATTTAAAGTTATTAATACTTCTAGGAGAAGGGCTGAAAATGTATGTATGACAGATTTTTGATATAATTAAAAATGGCCCCAAGGAGGGGAAAAAGGAGGTGTTTTAGAAGAAAAAAATTCATAACTTCGTCAATTCACAAGATATCAAATCCACTTAAATTTATTATAAATCCTCTGAATATTATCTAAAACTTTTATATTGACAAGTTTTTTATAGGACTAACCCTTATAGCAAAAAAAAAAAAAACCTGCCGGCTCCGCCTCCAAACAAGTTATTTTTCGAAGTAGGCGGTTCCATCTCCCTCATCTTTTCGAAACTGATACATAAAATCAAGGGGCATAAAATCTCGGTCAAGTTCGTTATGGGCAAAATCAAATCAAGGGGGGGGGGGGGGGGGGCTTTTTGTGAAAACAGAAAAAACCCCATAATTTCTTAATTATGATATGTATCGAATCCGTTTGAAGTTATTATTACTTCTAGGAGAAGGGCCGAAAATTTATGTATGACAGATTTTTGATATGATTAAAAATGGCCCCAAGGGGGGGGGGGGGGGGGTTAGAAGAAAAAAATTCATAACTTCATCAATTCTTAAGATTTCAAATCCACTTAAATTTATTATAAATTTACTTAATATTATCTAAAACTTTTATATTGACAAGTTTTTTATAGGACCAACTCTTATAGCAAAAAAAAAAAAAAAACCTGCTGGCTCCGTCTGCAAACAAGTTAGGTTTCGAAGTAGGCGGTTCCAACTGCTGCATCATGGCAAAAAGGTCATTTCTTCCACAATTTCCAACAAACAGGCGCCCCATGGTCTGCGTCTTCGAAATCTACCTGTGCCTGTAGGCCGAGCCGTCAGGGATTTTTTTTAATGTTCATGTTTAAATACATTTTTTAATTAAAAAAGGAATATTATCATTTGTGCTGTTTTAAAATTTGACAATAGGTAAAAAAAAAAAAAAAAAAAAAAAAAAAAAGATATTCTTGAAATATGAAATAAATCTCTATTCAGATAATGAAATTTTGAATAAAAAAATTGAAAAAAAAACCCTCAAAAAATTAGTCAAATTAAAAAAATGCTTGAACCCTACACACTGCAAGATTGTCAAGTATGTCCCTGCGAAAGATGATTAAATTGCTATACATAGTTTTTGTTCCATTAAAGCTTTTTTAACAGAACTATTTTGACAGACTTCAACATTAAATAGCTCATCTTCTAAAATAAAAGCGTAAGTCATGTGACTGTCATCAACAGTTCCGGGATGGCCGTTTCACTTTTTCATATTCCAAGCGGCCATTTTTATTCAAAATTATTTTTTCGAATAAAACTGCATAAAAGTTACATTTTAAGAAAGATCGTTCAAAATAAATTAATATTTGAGAGATGACTTACGTTCAGTTATGTATATATTCTGCAATAACTTCAGTCAAAATTAGGTTCACTGTTCAAATTCTCTATTCATGAAAGTAAACAAAAAAAAAAGATTGATTCGTCGTGAACATTTAAAATTTTAAATCATGGAGGTAATCATTCGCAAAGCAAGTTCTCCGCGAATGCATTTTTGGATCGCTGCCTCGCGTCAAAAAAATAATTCGCACCAGTGAGACAATCAAAGTTTATCATAATTATGTGCTATACAACTCAACTTCCTTCAGGACCTTTCCTTGACGTAAATTGAACTCATGTAATAATATCTACCCTATATATATAAAATCCTAATGAAACGAATTTGTGAAACGATTTTATGAAACGAATTTATGAAACGATTTTATGAAACGACTGATTAAACGACTGATTATGTTTCAGGGCTATTTTTAATAAAATATTAAACGCTTGATGGTGAAATTAATACCAATTGTCCATAAAAATCCGCGGATGTCAAAACTGGTAATAGAATTTTGAAATTGGAATTAGTTTTCGAGATATTAATTTTTTTCTAATTTTAATGACATTTCTGTAATGATGGCAACTAATTACTCAGTTTTTTTGTGACAAAAAAGGAAAAAAAATAAAAAAGGATCCCGATAGGGATTATTGATTTATTTTTATTCGTCATTTTCCAATTGAAATTGAATTTATCTTTTATTTCAATCGATAATGAAGACAAGATTGTGATTAAATTATGTTTTTCAGGAAAATTTGAAAAAAAAATCATATTTCTATCGTCAGGATTCAATCGTCTGTCAGCATTTAATTTAATTTTTAAACTGAAAATATTTTGAATAATTTCGTCCAAATGACGTCATTTATGTAAATACGTCATTTATGTTTATACAATTTATTTAATATAAAGAAGCCATTTATCTATTTTTATGTACAAAAAGAGGTAAATTGAAAGACAATTATAAATAAATTGTATATATACATATAAATACATGTATAAACAAGCATAAAAGTTTGGTGCTTTTCCAGTATATGGGGCCTTGACGAAACAGAGAAAATAGCCTTGGCGGAAAAGAAAATTTGGCAACATACTTTCTGTCAACCTATTTACTTTGTCATTTCGTATACAGAAGCATTTTTTCAGTATTTATACAATTTGTTTAGCGTAAAATGTCATTTATCCTATTTTATATATAATCAGAAGTAATTTGTATAGAAAGAAACAATAATAATATACGTATAATTAAAATACGCATATAAACAAAAAAAATCGTCGAATTTGTTTCCATGGCTGTTTATGTAATTTGGCACCAAATCTCACTTTCTGATGCCCGAATTGCGCCAAGCTTTTTAAAAAAGCGTCAAGACCCCTATTATAGAAAATCACCAAAAGTTCATTGGGTTTGTTTTCATAACTTTTGTCAACAAATATATGTATATTAACGAATATATTCGTTTTTGAAACTCGAATTACGACAAACCTAAAAGCAAAGGATCCTATAATGGAAAAGTACCCGATTTTCTTATGGACAATATTCAAGTGACATAACAT
Source organism: Maratus michaelseni (assembly GCA_963931845.1). NCBI lineage: Eukaryota > Metazoa > Arthropoda > Arachnida > Araneae > Salticidae > Maratus > Maratus michaelseni. The sequence goes on along the minus strand of OZ007593.1, from coordinate 344,979,077 downwards.
GGTGAAAAATTATCGCAGATAGCGAATTTGTTTAAATATCTCATCAATTGATGCCGAATAAATGCAGGCATGCATGCACAAAATATTTAATTAATTTTGTATGATAAATAATTATTAGAAAATTCGTATATACATATTAATTAAAATAAATAATTTACATATTTAAAATAACATGAAAATATGCATGATGGTGCACTAAAATACAGAGAAAATTAAAATCTGTTACTGAAAATGTCTATAACATAGTACTTTTCAATACCGTGGTTCTTAATGTTATTCACAAGCAGATGGAATTTTTCTCATCCTTAAACGCAAAGGAAGAATAGAATACAGATCGTTGTTATAAAAGTGCGAGAGGTAGCCACAATTTAAACCTAACCATTTTATACAAGCTGGTTTTCAAGGTGTAATTGATTTTACTTACCAATCCCTAAAACATTCGTCAGTTGTCGCAACAGCTGTAGTGTATGAAGCCATGATAATAAAAAAATGCCCCATTAAAACGTTAAAAGCTTTTTAATATTTTTAAAACGAAGCACGCTGTCATGTTTTTAGAGGCCTCGAAGTCTGAGCGGGGGTTGGCGAGCGTAGCTCGCAGGGGGTAGGCCCCCTAGTTTAAGTAATAAAATTTTTAGCATTTTTAAAATCGCTAATACAGCTTTTATTTAACGCATGTACAGATTAGAAACGATACTTTGATTTTGAAATCAAATGTTTTGATTTATGATATTATTTCTTATTTATTTATTTATTTTCTATTTAAATGAAAAGTGTGAAGTATTTTAAATTTATGTAATATAAGCATTTTAGATTAAAGTTAAGTATTTTAAATGAAACGAGTGACAGGTTTGTAATTTAAAATTAAATTAATATAGTATGAATGATGGTTATCATATATATTATTTCTCCTGTCAACATCCATTTTGCTCATAAAATACGAAACGCAGAACGACGAAGGAGATAGCATATGAAAGGATTTTGAACAGGCTTCTGACATAGCACACTTAACAATTCGTTAAAACATATTTTTCGTTAAAAATTGCTGTTAATTAAAAATTAAATCGGCATTGTTTTTATCAAGACTCCCATAAATGAAATGAAAGGTTTTCTCAAATCAGTGTTGCTAACAAAATAAAATACTGCATTATCCGATGACGTCATCCTATAAAGCAATTGAAATACGATTGTTAATTTATTTCTTGCACGTACTTTTTGAAAACTAACGAGGTTTTAATTGGGATTTTATTTAATTTTTACGCGTGCGTCAGCTATTTTTATTTGTTTTCTGTTTTTAATCTTGGCTGTGTATATGCGTACTGTATCGGGCCACCAGTAGATTGCGTAATTTAAGGATTATCTTACTTTTAGATATACAGCTTATTAGGATTCACAAAAATTGCAAGTATTTATTTTTAATTATTTCATTTTGCTGTTAATACGCCAGCGAAGTCTGACATCACTTAAATGGCTGTTGAATCATAAAATTTGAACATCCCATGTTTAAGTTCCGATAGGGTTGCAAAAAATTGGTGTACCAAATATTGATTTATGTATTTAAGACATTTCTGGAACAGTTTTGCAAAATCTGAGGAAATGCTTTCATATGAATTCCCTAAACGTCAGAATCAGTGTTTCAATTTTTTTATAATTCGCTTTTTTTTTCAGTATAGGAGTCTTGGCAACCTAGAGAAATGACCTTGGCAAGAGAAGAAAATTTGGCAAAAACTTTTCTGGCAATCTATTCCCATTTTCTTATACACAAACAATCATCATATATATTATTTCTGTTTTCAACATCTTTTGTTCTAGGCACATACAAAACATACAACGATGAATGAGGTATCATTCGAAAAGTTTTTGAACAAGTTTCTGAGATAGTACACCCACATTTTGTTAAAATGCGTTAACGTTTGTTAAACGCATTGATTAAAAATAATATCAGTTAATTAAAAATTAGTGCTAAAATGTACCAGGAAATAATCTCAAAGATTTCAGTGCGAAAGCTTCGCACGGGTACTTCTAGTGGGAACAAAATTTGGCGATTTATCATCTGCTCCCGGCTAACAAAAATACTCATAATTAAAAAAGGAAATAAAAATAAATAAATGATAGTTTGATGTAAATAAATATTGATATACATATCAAAAATAATTTATAGAACTAAAAAAACTAAAAGTAAATAAACAACAATTTGCATAAAAATTTTTTCGCCAAATTGGCGAGGGGAAAAATCGCGCCAACGTGCGTATGTGACACATGGGCCCAAAAAATATGCGAAATGCTACCATGATCGCAAAAGTTCATGGTTTGTCTATTAGAATCTTCCGATTTGGCGAAGGATTGAGGGAAAATTAAACGTTGCAACACGTTACATTTATTCATAATTTAACATACATTTAAGGGAGACCAAAGTGGTTGCCAGTGGCGGCTAGTAAAAAATAATATTTGATTTAAAAATTGTCTGCTTCAGCGTGTTCATCAAACATTCTTCTATAAAGCTACCAATTTTCATATTTTTATATGCAATAGTTTTCTTAATACTAGTCGAGAAAGCCCTCTGATCACAAAAAATTCATTTATGGCAGCAACAACTGCAGTTATTTTTTTTTAGAATAGAGGGATTATTTCTGCATGTATTTTATTAGATAAGTTGTTCTCTTTATGTATTAAATAATGTACATATTGAACAAAGGTTATGATAAGGATAATTTTTGGCCTTACGATAGGGGGGCTGATATTTTTCTAACATATTTTGACTGTTTTATTGTAATTTAGGGTCTGCATTTACTGGCTTTCTGATTGATTTTTGTTTGAAGATTGTTTAAATATGTTATACAAAATCAAAAACAGATTTTTGAACCCACTGTTCACACAAAAAAAGAAGGTAATGTTTTTCATCATGGGCAGTGTAAAAGTCTCCATTCCTTGATAAAATGGGTGGATGGATTTTAATATATGTTGTACCAAAATATTTGTCTTCACTTCAAGAGTGTCATAGGCTATAGTTATATAGTGTATAGTTGTATGGCTATAGTTATATAGTCTATGTTTCCTGGAGTAGCTGGTTATATCCGAAATATTTTTTAATAGTTATTCTGTTCAAAAGAATTATTGAAATTATGAAATTTTAACAATTATTCATTGCCAATCATAATAAAATGTTAATAAATAAATAATAAACAAATTAAAGAAAATTCTACAATAATTCCACATGAAATCGCATGACTCTGGAACATAATTTTATTATATCATAAAAGTGTAATTTCTTATGATTTTCTTTTCTTTTATTTAAGTTCAATGTTAATGTAATTAGCAAATCAATAAAAGAGGATTTATTCAACAATTATTTGGTAACATCATGTAATATGTGTTATTTTTCACAGTCAGTTTTTTAAAAATCACTAATAAATTGTTACTTGTTTAGAAAATGGCAAATTGTAATGTCTATTATATCAGTTTGACTTTATTTCTTTTTATGAAGCATTCATAATACCCCCATAATTTTTATGTGAAATGTGGCTATTAAATAACGAGACTGGTGTGAAAAATTATATTTATTTCAAATAAATTTATATTTAACTTTTTCCCCTTCAACATACATTCCTCCTCTACCTATACACAGCTGCATAAGTGTCTTCCATTGTTCAAAACAATGCTTCTGCTCATCCACACTTAATAGCCACACCTTGTATGTTTCACTTTTGATATACATATTAACAATTAAAAACTACAGTGTTATTATGAGTGCTTCATATCAAGGGGGATAAATGTAATTGTGATAATCTTTTTCTACTAATAAAAGAAAGTTTCGTTCTGTGTGTCTGTGTGTGTGTGTCTGTTGGCGATGGCTAGGAAAATCTAGCCCACCTAGAAGGCTGCAAATTTAGATTTAGGTAGTCCAAACCCTCTCCTGGTGCACCATTACGTCAGAATTTTAATATTTTGAAAATTAGAGTAGTTATCAATTAAAAACTTATCAAAGATCACAAATAAAAAAGTCATTATTCTGAATCTAGCTGGCGCATGTGCAGAAACCAATTTCTGTATCTTCCGGAACAGCAGAAAGAAAGCAGAAGACATTCCGTTTTTTTAAAAAGTATTTCTAAATTCATCATGGACAAACGGCTAAAAATACGAAAAAACCGTCTACATATTCTAAAAGAACATACTTTTATGTCTCGAACGATCTGGTTGGTTTGAAAAAATTTTACATTTAACCCTTTCAAAAAAAATAATCAAAAAGCATCGAATTCATGTTTTTTATTTTCTCCCGTTTTCTGAGCCTTGCATCTACCGGAATACAAAAGATACGGAAAAACAAAGGTCACCAAATTAAAGAACTGTCTTTTCAAAACCACCTTTGATTTTAAAAAATGCAACAATTAACCCTTCTTAAAAGTATATATTCTGTATGCCGTTTTGCAATTTTTGCGATTTTGGCAATTTTTAAAAATTCGCATCGGCGATTCAGAGACAGGTACGGAAAACTAAAAATACCAGACAATATCTACATTTATTCCTTTGTTGACATCTGTATTTGTTTTTGAAAAATATGAATATTAACCCTTCAAAAAAAATTCGTGCACAGGACTCTCTTTTGTGAAATCCGATTTTCTGCTATATGTTAAATCTGGCATCGGCTTTCTAAAATAACCAAACAAAAAGTAAACACACCTAAAGATATCTACATTCTATCGGGTTTAGGCAGAAACCTTTAGTTTAAAAAATAAATCACGTTAACAATTTCGAAAACGTTTTTAACCGTAAGTCACTTTTGCTTTTTTAACTATTTCTCCTATCTTTAAAAATCCGAATTGGCGTTTATAAACAAGATACAAAAAACTAAAAATACCTTGCCTAATCTATATCCCTTTGTTTTTTAAAATCTGGTATCCGTTTCGAAAAAATTTAATTTTAACCCTCTGAAAAAAAATCCTTTCCAAAACTCACTCACGCGAATTTCCTTTTTTTGGTCCAGATTTAAAAATCGGCATCGACTCGGGAAATGCAAGTACGGACAAACAGTAGACTCCATATCATAGACACGTTCATTTTCTTCAAAATGCACGGTTGAGTTTTAAAAATATCTACATTAACCCTTTAGAAACCGATCGATTATGTAACCCACTTTCTTGTTTTCCACTATTTTGGCAATGTTTACCCATAGTTAAATTTCAATTCTACTAGGAAATTTGGTTGGGCTGTTCTGAAAAGGCCTCTTCCAGAACAGACTGCGCCCCCTGGCGGTGGAAAGTGGAACTATAGGAGTATATCTGGTTCTATGTACCCGATTACGACAGGGTTTGGCTCATTCGAATTGATATCTATAGCCTTAAATATTTTAGCTGCACTTTCGACTGCCAGGATGTGCTTTCCGATCTTGGGTTTTATGAGAACGATTACGATGGGGTTTGGCTCATTCGATTTGATTTCGATAGCCTTACAGATTTCAGTCATATTCGTATAGAACAGATTATTAATATTTCGGGCCCGGGCAACGCCGGGCGGTTTAGCTAGTATACACTAAAATTTGCTAAATAAAGCTTTGTTTCTGATCTTGTACTAAACATTTAAACAATCTTCAAACAAAAATTAATCAGAGAGGCAGTAAAAATGAATCTTAAATTATATGAAGAATTCTTAGAAAAAGAAAAAAATTGACCTTATCTGGAAACCAGAAATGAGCTTTTTCTACCCACTTCTTTAGTTATGGTGTATGAAGCAGTGAATAAGGTGCTGGAAAGTGCCTTGTTGAAAAGTTGTGAAAGTTTTCCTTCTCTCATTAAGGCCTCTATTAACCTTTAGGCTATCAATTTTATTATTATTATTTTTTAAATTATGTATTTTTATTCATATGATATTTCACAAGTCTACAAACATAAAAACAACAGTGGAAGAATTCAAATTTAAAATTATTAAAAATGCAATGTAGTTTCAAGAACTACTGAGATATACAAAATCTACTGAACAAATTGTTATAAACTTTTTCAAAGAACAACATATATTCGATGAAATACAAAAATGGCAAAATCATAGTTAAAAAAATATCACAACTTCTTATCGGCATCCCATCAAAACTTAAACTGGCAAAAAAATAACGGTCAAAGTATATATACCATAACTACGGGGGAGGCTAAAGTGATTAAAAGGGATGCCCTATTTAATCAATTACATTTAAAAGCCAACAGCAATTAAATGGGCAAATGGCAAAAGAAAAATGAAACCAGGAACTTTCCTATACATTGAAACAAACAGTGTCCAGATGATTTGAAAAACGTATGTAGAAGTGAATTTCAAAGTCCACTCTGATTACAAGTCCAGCACCAAACCTACAGAGCATGCACACCAAGGCGCACACAACCGAGATGCGATGAGAGAGAAGAAAACGAAACGCTGCTGTGAAAAAGTGCCGGGAGAGATAATGTGCATGCAACAACTGGAGCGGCCGGGAAAGAGATGAATAGTGAAAGGCATTGCTGAAGCATGTGGCATGAAGCACCGGTAAAACAATAGAAACAGAATGCGCATGTAGTGCCAAAAATAATGCCGATTAAATTCAAAAAGAAGGGCAAAAACAAACAAAGTGAGAATTCTTCTCACAATCTCATCTCAGTTACTAGCTTAGTGTAACTGGCTTGGCCTTTTGCTAGACGCTAACATGCTGGCCTACTGTTCATGAAATCCCTGGTTCAAACCACGGCAGTGCTAAATCTCTAAAGGGTATTGATAGAAATCTGCAGATTTACAGAAAAGTGACATCCCTTATTTTTATATTTATTTCATACTAAATATTGCATGTTTACTTTCAAACCACTATGGTAGATATTCTGTAGAGCTCTATAATCTCTATTTTCCCATTCTCCTCCAGTTCTTTACAACAGTGTATCATTAATAGTCTAATGATTAAGAAGAAGTACTAATAAAAGTTCTTAAGATTTTTAACAGTTTAAATTTAATTCATGGATTTAGATTTCAGCTATATGATTGTATCACCAACATAATTTAATCAATTGTTTAGTTAACATTGCTTCATTTTCAGGATTCTGAAAAAATCCGCCCATTTACTGATCTGTTAGTGGATGTAATGAGTGATGATGGATCGATGAAATCTGAATCAGAGGAACCTAAAAAGAAAGAAGTAAGTGAAAAGATATGCAATAACGTCTATTTCTTTATGAAAAACTATAACTGTTATTTGAAAGTAGTAATTTTAGCTGGGAACATCTAATATTTGAGGAAATCTTTAATGAGTAGATATGAAATAAATCTTTTTTGAAACAAATCATCTGTGAAATTTGGATATTTATGTATTATCCATGCCAGGAAGATATACTGCACCAACAGTCATTTTCAGTTGCCAATTGTGTTCAAAATAGTAATATAATATACATTTGTTAGACACATAACATCATTAGAAATTGTAAATAGTTTTAAGCAAAATAAAATAATTCATAACAGTAATTTAATATACATTTATTTAAACACATAACATCAGGTTGGCGGCTTTTAGATGTAAAATATTTACGATTGGCATTGGAGTTTTATTTCTGTCAGGATATGCCTGCTGGAATGAACATAATATATATATATCCTATACACATACTGTATTTATGAACATACAATATAGAGCCATTTATGTAGAATGATTGGGACAAGATGTCATGTTAAACACAATAAAACATGTAACCACTGTAAATATGTGACTATAAAATGCAAAGCAAAATTTTCGGATGATTAATAACCTAAATTATGAAAATCCTACTCTCAAAATTAAAAAAAAATCCCTCGCCCTAAGTTTTACATTAAAAGGGAATAATCCCTTCTAAAATTCAAACCCTATTTCAAATCCTGCTCTTACAAGAAAGGTCCCCTAAATACAATCTTACAAAAAAAAATATAATAATAATAATAATAAATAAATATATATATAATAAAAGGTTACAGATACTATTCATGTAGATATTCGTAATTATAAAGAAAACAAGAAAGAAAATCATGCATCAAGCATAGATTATGAAACACTTTCCAACATTTCCAGATTATTTAACAAGCATTCTCTGTGTAATATGGTAAATAAGATACCTAAGTAAACATTTTAGAAAACACATAACTCATTTGAAAACCAAATTTCAGCAAATACCATCCATAGCCAGAAAAGTTTTTCAGTTCTTTTGTGCAGCCCTGTATTTGATCTGTAGATTTGTCTATATTATACATTGTATGTTTAAATTTAGTTTAGTAAGAAAACACATAATAGTTTGAAAAGTCAACTTCCACAGTTTCTGCCAATAGATAGAAACATATTTGAATCCTTTTGTGCAGCCCTGTATATTCCCTACAGGTTTTTATATCTGCCACATATTAATCTAAAATTTAATTCAGGCTAAAATGCACTTAAAACTACTGAAATCACACTTCCAGAAATTATCATACAGAAGCGACCATGCATCCAGTTCTTTGCATGCCCCTGTATATGATTTTATATATAATTTACAAAAATCTCTTAGTATATAAATATAGTTCAGCTTGAATATGTCTAAAGCAATTCAAAACCACTTTTAAGCAATTCACAGTCATACTCAGTAATGCTTATGAATTCTTTTGTGTAGCCCTGTATATGATCTATAGTATTTATACACACCATGCAGTATGTAAAAATTTAGATAAACTTTAAAAACACATACCATAACTGAAAATGTACTTCCAGCAGTTATCGCGTTATCGCTAATAGACAGTATTTTGGCTACAGCATTGTATCCGAAATCTGCTATGTATCCCTCTAAATGAACAATAAATGCTATGCACATCATATTCTACAGCAAGTATCTTGTTGTAAACCTCAGTAATCATGTATATTGATTTCATTATATTTGAAATAATGTTGTAACATGATAATTATATGCTGTAAACAATTTTCTCTATAGACCATCATGTAACAAAATTCTTTTGTGTGGCCTTGAAAATAAATAATAAATGCTTTGCACCCCATATTCTGCACAATGAATGCTTCAGTGCACTTCATAAATACATATCAATTTCATTATGTTTGAAATGGTGTAACATCATTAAAATTCACTTGAAATGATTTTTTCCCTTTGACTGTAATGTAACGTAATAATTTTGACTCTCCCTGTAAATGAACTATAAAATGCTCCACACTTCATTTTCAATAGTGACCATGCTATAGTAAACATCAATAACTAGTAAAAATTACAGGGCAATCTGAGTATATTTATAAGAGTTAGAGCACGAACAGACTGTCAGACAAACCAAAATCATAAACACTTTTCAACTATGTTAGAAAGTGCTAGAAAATGGTGCAAACTCTAGATTGTGTTGGTTAAAAAAGAATTATAAAACTTTCTTTATTTGGCAGTTTATTTCTTTTTAGTAAAGTAGTGTATGAACTAAGCAGTGTTTTGTAGGATGTGTGCAACATATAATAACATTGATGAAATAACAAAGCAAATAAATAGACGAGGCCTTGGATCGAATATATATTGAGTTACGAAAGAACATTACACAATGACAAAAACATAGTAACTAAACTGAAAATTGAACATCACTTATATTTATAAATTCGTCTGGGATGCTGCAGTCATGTTTTCCGGACGTGCAAGAAAGCTTACACAAAAATATCCTCCAATAAAATTTAAGATGTAATGCTACGATTACAATTACGATACGATATACTAACACCCGCCCATAATCTAGCATTACATTAGAAAACACAGAATAAAAAATTACAATAAACAAACATTAAAAGTATGACAGAGTTAAAACATTACTTATACAAACAGCAAAGAACCAACAATTCATAAAATTTAACTTTAGGCAATGCCTTTGTAAACATATCAGCAATTTGCATATTTGTAGGAATATATTCAATTTGGATATTATTTTCTTTTACAACATTACGAACAAATTTTTAGTTTTATATCTATATGTTTCATTCTACCATGACTACTTTCATTACTGATACATTTTATGCAAGACTGATTATCCTCTAAAATAACTAAATCCTTAATACTTACAATTTCACAAGCAATATTTTTGAACCACAACAGGTCTTGCAAACTTTTAGTTAAGGCAATGACTTCAGCTTCAGTTGAAGATAATGCAACTGATTTTTGTTTATTACAACACCAGAGAACAGGCATGTTACAAAACATTAAAATGTAACCTGATACTGATTTTCTATCATTTGTGTTTGCACCCCAATCAGAATCAACATACATAGATAATTTAGGATCAGATTTTTGCTTTTTATACACAAGTTTTAAGGACAAAGTTCCTTTCAAATATCTTAAGATTTTCTTTAGTGCAATCCATGCAACTTCAGTAGGATTTTCCTGCATTTGACTCAAACAATTAACACTATATAAAATATCAGGTCGTGAAATATATGCTAAATACAATAAACAACCTACAAGTTCACGGTATGGACCATTAAATGGTTTTCCATTTTTGAAATCAGATGGAGTGGATTTAGGAGAAATAGGAATATCACTAGGTTTACATTCTAGCATATTAAATTTACTTAACAATTTAATTATATAAGACTCTTGATCCATTATTAAACTATCAGATTTAAATTTCATTTGAATACCCAGAAATTCTGAAACACATTCTGATTTTGACATATGAAACTCTTTAGAGAGTAAAGAAATAACTACATTAGTTTCATTTAAATCTGAACCTGCTATAAGCATATCATCAACATACAGAGCAATAATTATGTTATGACCATTACTATAGCGAATAAAAATACAAGGTTCATTATCAAGAGATTTAAATTTTAATTTTGAAACAAATTCAAGAAACCTTTCAAACCATTGTCGTGGGGCCTGTTTCAGGCCATATAAACTCCGTTTGAGTTTACATTTTAACCCACTTTTGTCATCATAGCCTTGCGGCTGATCCATAAAAACAAGTTCATTTAACTTACCATTCAGGAAAGCTGTTTTTACATCCAAAACAAATGCATGTAAGTCATCATTTAAAATCACAAAAAGCACTAAACGTAAAGCTGGCATACTTATTACAGGAGCGAAAGTTTCACTATAGTCTAGTCCTTCTTTTTGCATAAATCCACGGGCTACAAGGCGAGCCTTATAACGTCCATCTCTTTTGATGGTATACACCCATTTGCAGGAAATAGCTCGTTTGTCAGGTGGTAATTTTTCGAGATCCCAGACGTCGTTAATTTTCATGCTTTCTATCTCTGCATCCATAGCTTCCTTCCATAAACGTTGTTCATCAACAGGGAGAAATTTGATCTCATCAAAAGATAAAGTTTCTTGTTGGCAAAGTAATGCTTCATACACCTCAGGAGATGGATACCGAATAGGTTGTTTTCTTGATCTCTCAGATTTTCTCATTTTATCTTCTTTCTCTTCAGAATCCTCTGATTCTTCACTAGTTCTTTCTTGAGAATCTGGGTTAATTTCACAATCAGTCAATTCTGAATTTTCCACTATGTGTTGCTTTGAGTTTATGGTATGCTTCTTCTCTTCATCATATTTGACATTTCTTGATATAGTTATGCGTTTCGTCTCAGGATCTAACAATCGATATCCCATTGAAGAATAACCTATGAAGATCATATGTTTAGACCTATAATCAAGCTTCTTACGATGAACGGAAGGAACTAACATGTAGGCACTGCATCCAAAAACACATATGTGCTTCAAATCGGGATCTTCTCCAAATTTTAAGAAATACGGCGTTAAGTTCTCATTGGAGCTGCTTGGCATTCGATTTTTCAAGTAAGCTGCTGTAAGAATAGCTTGACCCCAAAAAGTCTTGGGTAAATTTGATTCAGCAATTAAAGCCCTTCCTATATCCAGGAGCAATCTATTGCATAGGCACTGCATCCAAAAACACGTATGTGCTTCAAATCGGGATCTTCTCCAAATTTTAAGAAATACGGCGTTAAGTTCTCATTGGAGCTGCTTGGCATTCGATTTTTCAAGTAAGCTGCTGTAAGAATAGCTTGACCCCAAAAAGTCTTGGGTAAATTTGATTCAGCAATTAAAGCCCTTCCTATATCCAGGAGCGATCTATTGCATCTTTCAGCAACTCCATTCAAAGCTGGAGTGTATGGAGGAGCGGGATCAATCACTATACCAAGATCTTGAGTGAAATTCACTAAATCATTGCTTAAATATTCTTTTCCGTTATCGCATCTGATTTTCTTTACTGTAGGATTAGTTTTTAAGAAAACTTTCAATTCCTCTGAAGCTTCACTTTTATGCTTCAATAATCGAACTTCAGTAAATCGTGAAAAATCATCTATGATAGTCATAAAATAGCATTCACCCGAAAAAGTTTTCAGAACAATAGGGCCACATATGTCAGAATGAATAGCAGTCATTGGAGTACTTTCTCTTTTCCTAGGTCCTCTTCCCATTGGTGTTGCACTCTGTTTTGCTCGAACACAAACATCACAAAAAGAAAGGGGTATTGGAAGTTTCATTTCCTTCAACACTTTGGCGCTTGGATGGCCCATTCTGCGATGCCAAATTTCAGAATCACTTTCTTTTGATGTGAGAACAGTTTCATAATTTGGAACAAAATAACTAACATATTGTCCATTTGAATCACGTTCACCAAAACAAAAACGATTTCTTCCTTTTTCTATGAACACCTTTTCATTCTTGAAAATAACTGCATAATGTGCATTTTCAATTTTTCTAACGGAAATCAACTGTCCACTTAAATCTGGTACGTAAAGAACATTATTTAGTGTAATTTCCATTCCGTTTGATAATTTTCCAATAATATTTCCAACACCTTTAATTTCAAGATTCGTTGTTTTCGACGCACACTTAATAGTTCCTGAAGATGGCTGTAAAGACGTGAAATATTTCTCATTAGAGCACATATGGGAAGTCGCTCCAGAATCCACTATAAATTCATTCTTTTTAACGTTCCCCGCAACAAAAGATACTGCTGAAGAAGCAAATTTTTCCTCATTTGAATTTTTAACAGCTTTACAGTTGCGTTTAAAATGGCCAGGAAGTCCACATTTGAAACAAGTAAGTTTCTTTCTACACTATTTAGCGATGTGCCCCTTTGAATTAAAGTTTTTGCACACATATTCTTTGCGAGTTGATACAAACGCGGTATTATCATGAGCAGTTTTGGACTGCACTTTTTCTTTCTTAGAGTCGAGCAGAAGTGCTTCAGCATCTAACAGCAGTTGTGTGACAAAATCTAGAGTCAAAACAGTATTCGGTTGATTTTCTAACGCAGTTTTAACATTTTCAAATTCTTGAGGCAACGACATCAGAATATAAACAATAGTATCGGTTTCACTTACTTCAGCACCGGAAATTTTAAGTTCCGAAATTTATTTATTTCATCAATGTGACTTCTCATAGATACAACACGATCCTTTTTAATAGTTGCTAACCTCTTTCTAATTAAAATTTGATTAACTGCATGCTTGGTATCATATGTTCGTTCTAATTTATTCCATATCTTATGCGCAGTATTTTCTTCTTGCAATGACGCAAGAACCCCATCGCTTAAAAGCGATAATAATAAAGCATAAGCCTTTTTCGATTTTACAACTTCGGCAGTTTCAGTTGTCGCTTCATTGTCTAAAAACTTATCCAAATCTTTCGCCGCAAATATGGCTTTAACACGCCTTTTCCAAACAGGAAAATTTCTACCGTCGCCGTCAAAAAGAGCAACTCCGTATAATTCTTTTTCACTTTCCATCGCTGGGTAAAAAAACAGAAACAAAAGAAAAATAAATTTTCTCTCTCAAAACCACAGCAATAAATATGAAAAGGGACTAGCGTCACTCTGTCTGCGAATTAAACCACGCTCTGCTGATGAAATAACAAAGCAAATAAATAGACGAGGCCTTTGATCGAATATATATTGAGTTACAAAAGAACATTACACAATGACAAAAACATAGTAACTAAACTGAAAATTGAACATCACTTATATTTATAAATTCGTCTGGGATGCTGCAGTCATGTTTCCCGGACGTGCAAGAAAGCTTACACAAAAATATCATCCAATAAAATTTAAGATGTAATGCTACGATTACAATTACGATACGATATACTAACAAACATAACATATGTTTTAATAACATAGTGTTGCATTTTATTTAGACAGGAAATCACATTTGGTCAACGGAAAATTTTGTCTTATGAATATTATTCTAGAATGAATTATTTTTTGTTAGTTCATGTACTACTGTATAGTTAACCAGTGTCTCAGTTAATTTTAGTAAATTTTTTTTCTTTTTAAGGAATTGGTATTACAAGAAGTTGATGTTTCAAATAATATAATGAACAAAGAAGAAATCCAATCTTTCTTGATGAAAGTTGAATCAGAACTACAGACTGACAGTGTTAAACAAGTTCAGCATATCCAAGAAGTACTACTTGTTTTCCTTTTCCATAGAATTTTTTCTAATCCTTTGTATAATTATTTAATTATATGAATTTTTAAAAAGACTGTCCATTTAAATAGTTATTTAATTGGACAGTTTATTAAAGAAAACATTAACAGAGTACTACGTTAATTTTTATATTGCATGTATGTATCCATGTATGTATCATCAAATTGGTATATTAGTGAATGATAAACTAATTTTTTTTTTAACTGTTAGAGTTATTGCTAATATTTTGTTTTTAGATTGTTTAAAAAAATAATTATTCATTTTGAGTTTTAAATTTTATTGTAAGTTTTAAAAAAATATATTAATGGTGATTTCTATCAAAGTATCCAATTATTAGCATGTTTAAATATCAATGATCCTTTTTTTTTTGTTAATTATTTATTTTATTTTAAATAATTTCATTTTTTATCTGAAAAAAAGGAAGAAAAATAATTAAATGAAAAGGAAGGAGACAGTAAACTACACTGAATTAAGGATTCATATATGAAGCACAGCAGGTTAGCTTTATGTGTATATGAAATTCAGAGAACTTATCGTACTACAGCTGAAAATAGCTCTTAAGAGAATATTGAATTCAAAAGAAAATACAGTTGAAAAAAAAGTAGGAAACTAAAATACCTCTCAAGTTTTGTACAGATTGTGTGTGAGATTGAAATTCAAGAAATTTTATTTTAGAAAAAAAATCAAGAGTTTATTGCAAATTTAAAAGAGGTTGTAACTCCTAGTTTGACTAAATAGATTTTACCTAAATGCTGATCCTTATTTCCCGCTTGCTTTCCTTTCATCAGATTGTTTTAGAGTTTCAATAACATGCATAGCTTTTTTTAAAAGCATTTCTGATAAAATTCTTAAATTAATTTTAAAATTTTAATGTTTGCAGTAATGAACCAGTCAAAATTAATGTCATAGAATTCTAGATTGCATTTGTTGTTTATATTCTGCTGTTGCCGTTGTTTGAACAATACTGATTTCTGTTCAACATACTATATTAGCCTAACATATAAATAGATTTTAAATGAATAAAATTTTGCTAATTGGTTGGTTTTAAGTAATAATGTAAAAAATAACATAGCTAAAATCACCAGTAAATACTTCAATAATAAAAAAGTTTTTTCATCTTATGAAATCTGCTTAAATCTAGTGAAGAAGAATAAAATTTAACAAAGGACCTTAATACATAGTAACTTTTAGCCAAATGAATAGGTAAATACTCTGAAATCAAAAGTAACAAGAAAGAAAAATCATGCTTCAAGCATAGATTATGAAACACTTTCCAACACTAACTGAATACTTTTACAAACTTTTGCTGTTTAATAAGGTAAATAAAATATCTAAGTAAACATTTTAGAAAATGTAAAACCCGTTTGAAAACCAGATTTCAGCAATTACAGGCTATAGCCAGAAATGTACTCCTATTCTTTAGTGCAGCCTTGTATATAATCTATAGATATGTACATACTCTATATCGTATGCTGCAATTTAGTTTAGTTTAAAAAAACACATAACACAGTTGAAAATTCACATTCAGCAGTTTCTACCAATAGACGTAAAACATATTTGAATTCTTTTGTACAGCACTGTATACTACAGTAAGATTTTTATACATGCCCTTTATTAAGCTTTTAAAGCTTAATTCAGGCGAAAACATGTTGAAAACTATTGAAATCACACTTACCAGAAATTATCATACAGGGGCAGTCATGTATCTACTTCATCGCATGGCCCTGTATATGTTTTTATTTATATTCGACAAACATCTCTTAGTATGCTAAATATATTTCACTTTCAACATGCATAACTCGATTTAAAAAAACCTTTTAAGTAATTTACGCTGATACACAGTAATGCTTACGAATTCTGTTGTGTAGCCTTGTATATGATGTATAGCATTTATACATACTACATATTATGCAAAAATTTAGTTAAATGCATTACTGAAACTGCACTTCCAGCAATTATCGCTTATAGATAATCAGTACTGTATTTGAAATTTTTGTGTGTCCCTGTAAATGAATGCTATGCACATCATATTATTCAACAAGTATCTTGTAATAAAACCTCAGTAATGTATGTGAATTTCATTATATTTCAAATAGTATAACATAACTAAAATACGCTGCAAATTGTTTTTCCTCGTAAACCATTGAGTAACCAAATACTTTTGTGTGGCCCTGTAATTAAATGATAAATGCTTTACACTCCATATTCTACAGAAAACTTGTTTTAGAAAATGATATCAATTTCAATTATGTTTGTAATAGCGTAACATGATTAAAAGGCACCGCAAACAATTTGTCCCCATAGACCATTTTTTCTTAAGAAAAAAGCATATGGCATCTTGAAATCTTTCAATTTCAGCTGGAAGGAGTATGGTTCGCCACCATTTCATAAGGGTGACATATTGGTTTCCTGTAACCTGTTCACAGAAAGCGAATCAGGAGTTTTTTGATTTGTTCATGCAAGTTTTTTTGCTAAATAAACCTTGCTAAATGTGTGTACAGTATGTAAGGAAATGCAACTGATGATAACCAAAAAGAAATCATTTTAGTATATTTTGAAGTAACTTTAATAAAGGAGCCTCTGTTTTTGGCCGTTATGTATGTATGTTTGCAATTTTCTCTACAGCTACTTAATAGATTTGAATGAAGCTATTTACACTTAATTCTAGTACAGCAGGTTTGCTCCAAGGTTCTCAAAGTTTAGCCAGTTGTTCTCAGCATTTAATGTACCTACCTATGAAATTGCTTAATGAATTAATTTGACTTTCTAGAGTCTAATTTTCATAAAATGGGCCAACTGTTCAGAAATCTGAAAACGTTGTTAAGGTATACAGTATTACTTTAAATTAAAAAAAATAGTTATATCGTGTATAGTTTTTTAATAGTTGTTAAAAATTTTAATATAGGATTGTCCCCTGTGTGTTAAAGTGAAAATATTGACAACAATAGGATTTAAAGTGAATGTGAATAACAATAGAGAGTTGCCACAAAAAGCATTCTGTTAAACCACACTACTTTTGATAAAATATGCCAACTCGATTACTATAAGTAAATATCAATAAAATAAGTTGAGAAACAATAACGTGAAGTCGTTTTTACTTTTTATTTAAAAAATTACTTGTTTAACAAGAAATATTACTTTAAAAATTTAAGGATCATGCTTTTAATCCAAAACTTCAAGCAATGAATATGAATTGTGTACTTGTATGCAAAATTTAAACAAAATTTGAGCAAAATCGATCTGTTAGATATGTAATTTCAATACAAAATATAAAAGATTTTTTTTGCCCCTGTACCCTTATCCTATTGAGGTGCCAGCTTTCATAATACATGAATATTGCATTGTCATCGAATATAAACAAGGAGGTTACAGACCTGGAAAACATGGAAATATCAGGGAATTTTGTTAACCTGGAAATACCAGGGAAATTCAAACTAAACCTGGAAATTCATTGAAACAAATGTTAATTTCCATTATGATTGTGGTAATCTGGAAGAAAAAAAATAATCTCAGCTCTCGGGCTCAGTTCCCGACACCAGCTTGGACTCTATTTTTATACCAATCTTCAGGCTCAGCTTCATGGTGAAAATTTTATTTATACAAAAATGGAAAAAAAGAAGAAAAAAAAACTCGTTATTTGAGAAACAAGAATGTGGCCTAAGTTTCTTACAGTGTTTTACAATCCTTTAAAAACTGAAAGTAAACTGAATTGATAATAATGTGATATAAAGAAAAATATTCCTTCTGATTTTGAAGTCTTTGCACGGTCACTGTTAGTAAGATAAAGAAGCCCTGAGATATTTCTCTTCTGTTTGAAGTCCTTTGTTTATTGGGAAACAGAACTAATGCCTTTCTGCCATAGTTGTACAATGATATTTTAGCAGAATGAAAATAGTGACTTTTACAGATTTTCGCCAGTGGTTAGAAATAAAAAACAAATTTGCCATTTTAAATGATTTTCAGGAACATGAAAAATGAGGCTTTTAAATGAAAATATTAATCTTGAAACAATTTTAAAATGTTATAATGTTGTTAACAAATTTCTGCTGTGTACTTTCAATATCCATCTGAACTTATCTCTAGGATGAAAATGAATTATTGTATTTTCCTTATACAAATTTTTAATTGGTGAAACTTGATATGAAAGTCATTCTCAGATAATGGAAAATTTTATGTTCTTCTCTAAAAAATATGAATTAATTAAGTCAACTATAAATGTTTGGTTTTTGTGAGCATTTGTGTTTAAGCACTCACTATATTATGTACTTTAAATATGAAAAAAAAAATCAATATTTAAAAAAATTGTTAAGTTGTAAATGTCATTGCCAAGGCTTGTCCCAAACTTCAAATTTATTAATTGAAACCCTTATTTTTAAGATTTTGAAAGCTTTAGAACAAATGCGATGATTATGTGAGTATGTTTCCTGTCTCTATTTTTTACATATTTGACACTTTAGGGAAAACAGAAAACATTTCAATTAATTATCCGGTTCTTCTCTATTACTTTCTCTGCCCCTTTTCATTAAAAAAAAAATTCCAAAATATAATTTAAAATCTGGAGTCAAATAAACAAATTTAAGAATGTTGCCATTCTAAACTTTTATACGTAAGAATATTAAGGAAATCAGAGTTTAAAACATCACTAATTAATAGGGGGCTTTAGAAATTTCAAACAGATTTGAATATTTAAGACATTGCATAGCAAAAATTTAGCATTCATAATGTAACACCAATTATTCTGGAGGCCAAAAATATCTAATGCCATTCAAAATAGTGACAAAATAATCATCCTTTCTATGCATTAGATGCCATATAAACACTGTTAAACATGAATCTAAGTGTTGACGTGTTGTTCAGCAGTGTTTCTTATTTCACCATTTAGCTGAGCCCTAAAGGAGTTCGATGTTTTGTGTATATGCACCAGTATCTGGATCTACAAAATTATAACCATTTTGTGAATCCTGCAGCATATTTAGTCAGTTTTATAAGCCTGCCATGAATCTGAAAAAATGATAGAACCGAGCCATCTTCTATGTATTCTTTTATTTCTCCCATCAGTTCTGTTAGGAACTTTTACTATAAAACATTCATCAGTTTCTCAGAATAATCCTCCAAACAACCATTTCTGAAGAAGAATTTGACCGGCTTGATTTTTTTTCGCTTTTACAAGAAACTTTTACCAATATCTACAATTGTTTTTGACCCTCCAATTTTTCTTGTTAGAAGGTTAGATATACAAACTTCTCTGAGATAATTATTCTAATCAATAACTATACAGTGAATTAAATCCAATTGTTTTTCTTTCTCCATATCATTGATGTTGATTCATCGGACCATTTATAAATGAACCTTAATGCAGTTACAAATGTTAATTTGGAGCCATCACACCAGCTTCCTTTTCTAATGGATATTCTTTTATCGCAATTTTTCACATTAGACCGTCACTGTTTATCAGTTTGTAGATAGTCTCGTATCATTCCCATCAATACACACTTTTTTCATGGCAGAATTCCATATTTTTGAAAATAGGTTATTGTCCCATTTTCTTTAGATGGCTGATCACAGATCTGTATAATTTTTTCTCAAAATGCCATTTGAAAGCATGGAAATAGAAGTTAACTTATTCTCAAAATAAACAAAAATGAAAAATGTACATCACGTGCTAGCTTTGTATTTAAAATCAAACATTATTTTACCCTTTCGTTATTTTGGAGTTAAATCCAACAGTTCTTAATTAATTTTTCTTAATTATCATTTCATCTTGTGGATAAATGTTTGTGACATCAGTTAAAATTGACAGATTCTACGCATCATAATATTTTTAGAGTGTTTTTCTGTTTTATTATCATGACATCATCGTTTAATGATATAATTGTTATTATAATTAACAAAAGAACTTAAAAATTAGTAAAACATCATTAAAAATTAGGGAGAAAACATCAAATTAAAAATCTCTTGATGACATAACAAACATGTGTGAACTTTTTTTTTTTCTATGAAAAGTGGTCGACGGGATAATATACAAGTACCAATTATCCTTATTTGAATTTAGTCTCTATTGTCATTATCGTGATGCACAATAATTTTTATTCAGCTCCTCACTAGATATTGTTTTAATACAACAGTATTCTTACCTTGTACAGTACTACAAGATCTTACAAGCAGTAATGTCGATTTTGATTAACTATGCAAGAACTTGTAGTGTGATTTTTTTTTTTTTTTTAAATATAAACTTTTACTAAGTAATGACTGTATGCATTAGAGTAATGTTGTAAAAGATTTATCTATGAAAATTTCATTATTTTAATGCTAACCTGGAAATTTGAGGCTAACCTGGAAATATCATACAAATATCAGGAATTTTAACATAAGATATTTGTGACCACCCTGAATAAATTTCTGTGCAACATTTTAGCAAAACCAGTTTTACAAAAGTACGTCAAAAATAGATAGTTAAATAAAAGCATATTATAAAAAATTTAAATATTTCATTTCATTTTTTTAAGTGTAGATGTTTTGCTATTTTTACTTAGCAAAATGCAATAGTTAAATTTCCATATGCTTTTATGAGACTAATAAAATTTGTAGTAAATTATTACTTTAGCCGTAAATTATGTCACAAATTTTGTGATTTTTTTTTACACTTCCTTCGTACAAGTTGGTTTCTTTTATACATGTTACAGGTATAGCATATCGAGTGATTTTCTGATGAAACATTATTATTGTATGGACACAAGACAAACAAGAGGAACAAAGATAATTAATTCAATAAAACATAAAAATGCTATAGAGAAAGTATAGAATATATGAATTTATCGGCTTTTTGGGTCGATGTTTCAGAGAATGTGTGTTGATGAATTTTTTATTTTAAATTTCTGGAGATCTCGGCACTATCAGCAACCAATCCCAGTTTGTTGTCAATGCGAGCAATAATTTAGTAGCTGTGTTAACAGAAGTGTATTTTTTGATGGGAAGTTGAAGCAGTGCTCCAACAACAATAATAAAATATATATAGAATTTAGAAAGTAAAAATGAACAAGATTTTCTGAGCTGCAGAAAGCATAATCGAATCAGATTTTTCATTAACAATAAGATCACAGTTAAGATAGATAGCTAAATTTTTGAGAAAATCTAATTAAGAAATGCAATTAGTATTAAGTTTTAATGCCAATTGTTAATATAGTTACATAATATAATTATTTGAATAATTATCTTATGGGTGTACTGTGCATAGAACTTCGTATTTTCATTTGTTTTGAATGCATAAGTTATAAAATTTATTAATAGTTTAATACATAATATGATTTCTTCTATTAAGATTTCCATTAATTAATCTTAAATAATCTTATCATTTCTAATGATTTTTTTTCAAGTTACATTTTAGTTTATTTATTTCTTTATTTTGTTTCTTACATTTAGGTTATTGATTCATATAAATCTCTCAAGAATGAACTAGAATTTGCGTCTGAAATGCGAAGGATTAGTATTACTTCCATCAATAAAGAAATAGAAAATCTTCAGTTGCCAGAGCCAAAGAAACTGAAAACAAAAGAAAAAAACCAGAGAGTGTGTATAAAAAATGCTCTTAATATATTCTGAGATTTAATTGTGAGACATGTTAGGATGTTGGATGTTATACTAGTTCTATTTGACATTAAAAAAACAAAACAAAAAAAAAACCTACTTTTAAAATAATTTAACGTATGACCTGAATCTGAAATTGATCTGTAAAAGGTAAATTATTATTTTTTTCCATGTTTCACTTCCAGAGCTTTGGTTTAAACTGGGAGAAAAGACTTGATTTATTTTTATTTTAATGATTTATATATATATATATATATATATATATATATATATATATTATTGCTATTATTGTACAGAATAAAATTTGTACATCCACAAGAAAAAAATAATAAATAAATAAATAAAAATAAAGTTATACTGTAAGAAAACCCCCCAAAATTATACAAAATTCCAAAGCTAAACATCGAAATATTAAAAATATTTTATAGTGAAATGAAGCAAAAATTCCTTTTACTTTCAAAACTACTTATTTAAAACTTAAAAGCTATTTATTTATTAACTTTGGATTATCGTTATTTAGCAGGAAAATTTTAATAATTTTCTGATTAGTACCTAATAAATAGTAGTTTAGTACGTAATAAATACTGCACATTATTTTGCAATGTAGTGTGTAGTGTAATTTGCAAAAAAAGTGTATTGTAAATCCTTTAATAGTAATATGAATTTGAGCTTTAAAATAAAGCATTATTTTCAACATAAAACACATAACAAATTCAGAAAAAATACAATACTTTCTTCAATTATGGATAGAAGAAAGTGAAAAAAACTATAAAAATTTATTAAATCTTTAAATTTTCAGATTCAGGATCTGCTATTCGTAGTTTACCTGTCGGTTATTTTTGCATTCACAATCTCTTCGACCTGAAATTCTAAGTGAGTTAGACTTGACCATATACTCATACTCCACTTTCTAACGTTTGTTATCTCTAATGCCACAATGATGTTTTGAGTTTGTGAAAAAATTTTATTCAAAATAGCTACAATTATTTTTTACTATAAGTCTTCTTTATTAAATCACAGAATGTCTGTCATTAAATTAGGCTAAGATTACTATTCTGAATTAGTGATACATTTTTTAAATTAAAAATGTTCTCTAACTTGGCATGTTTTTGCACTAAGTGCATTTTCTGCATCAAACATGAAATACCGTATTTTCGGGAATATGCGCCGCACCCATCATAAGCAAAACATCAGTTAAAAAAACAAATATACACGTAAGCGCCGCACCCATTAAAAGTGCTGCATCATTGAAAAATCGGTAAAAATGAAATAGTCACGATAAAAAACGATCGGCAAAATTGGATTAAAAGTAACACGAATAGCGATAAAATCTTACAAGACATATGAATTAACAATAAAACACAGGTTATCTTAAAATACAATAGGAAAAAAAAATCGTACGAAAAATTCAATTTAACAAAATTGTCTATGCTTACTTTGAAGATCGATGCTTTGAAGAAGATTAGGCTTGAGTTACTAATTAAAAATTCATAAAATTTCCCTTTAGAAAAACACATGCTTGGTTTATTGTAAATCATAAAGGTAAACAGAACATAAATAAAACTCAAAGACTTGCCTGGCGCCATCTCTCGGAACGATAGCGTACTACGCCAATCGATTATTCGATTATCGTTTCAATCGAACATCGCAATATGCCGTGAATGAGAATAGCAAAACATAACTGAAGCGTGGCGTTTGAATGTTTATGAAATAAATATAATTTATCAACTATTGTAAAGTTTAGAATAAATACTTTTAAAGAGTGAGCTATTAATATTGAACAGAAAATAGAGAAATATGGGTAAGTTAAATATATTTTGAATATAGTAATTACGTTTTTATAATAAATAAACTGTTCGTGAACTTTATACTGAGATTAAATGAATGTAAATAAAGGTGAAATATGAATGAATGTTAATGAATCCATGTGTTTAAAAGTGTATTTGAGGCAGTATGACTAAAAGAAACATGAAATGAAGGCTTGTTTTTCACAATATGCAGATACTGCTATGTTGTGAAAAAAAATCATTGTACCCGCCGCATCGCCGATATTTTGAACTTTTAAACACATATGCACCGTGGCGCTTACTCCCGAAAATACAGTAAATCAAACATAGGGAAAATGCCAAAGGCGTGGCAGGCCGCAGATAAGTTGTCAGCGGGTCACCTGTTTGACATGCCTGATCTAGAATGATGTAGAAAAAATAAGAAGTATTATTTTGCAGGTTTGTGTTGTACCTTAAGCTCTTTTAATAATGGGAATCATTTTATATATGTGTCAAATTTTAAAAGTATTGAATCATTTTTTAATTTTAATAAGAATTTTTAAGTTGTTCTCAATAAAAATGGCAAAAAGAAAAAAAAACTGTTTTTATTATTCTTTGTACATTTTTCCTTTTATGACTGATACAATTTTTATCTAAAAGAATCAAGCCGCCTTTTCAGTTATAAATTCTGATTATTTTCTAGACAGTATGAATGATATTTATTTATTTAACTATTTTTTATGAATTCAATGTTCCCAATTAGAAACATTGACAAATAAGAACATTGAAGATCAAAGTAAAAAAATATAATATATAGATTTAATACATTTGTCTGTTATTTTGTATGATTATAGATGTATATATTTTCTGTTTTAAGTAAAAAAATAATTTTCCTATTGATACTAGGCATCCATATGCATTACTGATTGTATGGAAATTCTCTCAAAAAGCTCCAGATTTAGATTTTCAGAAATAAAAGCATTTCAATTAAGTATCCAGGGAATGAAAGCTACTCAGCCTAAAGAACAAGTTATGATTGAATATGAAGTAAATATAGCTTCTGTGTAATTTTATTACTAATGTTTTATGTTTTTCCCATGTTTTATGTTGGAATTCATTAATTGCATACATTATTTTTTAGATTGCATATCTTTATCTATTTATTTCTTAACTAGCCGCCACTGGCGACCAGTTTGGTCTCCCTTAAATGTATGTTAAGCACTGTAACACGTTACTTTTATTCATAATTTATTTTTTTCTGTAATCCTTCGCTAAACCGGAAGATTCTAATAGACAAATCAAAAACTTTTGCGATCATGGTAGCATTTCGCATATTTTTTGTTGTTATGTAATTCATCTTTCTTGACAAAATCCGCTTAACCAACTTAAGCGTTTATGCTTCATATCCGTTTGCTTATCAGTTGCAATATGTTTGCTAATGAGAGGATTTTTAAACAT
This sequence comes from Maratus michaelseni, assembly GCA_963931845.1. Lineage (NCBI taxonomy): Eukaryota > Metazoa > Arthropoda > Arachnida > Araneae > Salticidae > Maratus > Maratus michaelseni. The sequence continues at coordinate 344,953,841 of OZ007593.1, read as the reverse complement.
ATTAAGTAGTTTTCCGTAATTGGATCCATTGCCAAATGGCGTATTTTAGTTAATACGATTTGGTGCAATGAAGTCTATTTTGTGAAAGTCTTTAATGATATCCACATTTTCACTGAACCATATTGTTGCCAATATTTTTTTGTTTGTTTGTTTCTCGCTAACTTTAGCTGTAGACTTGATTACGGGAGATTAGAAAATCTATCATTATTCTCATTTAAAACGTCTTGAATAATGTGGCATAATCGGGGTGCATATTATAACACGTAATTTTCGAGTATGGTTTGGTGAAACATTGAACTTTTGGAAGCCAGTTTTGATAATCATATTCCTTTTAAACCATATTTGCTGTCATCACTTTTGACCCGTGATGTAGAATCTGATTAAAATTCACGAACTTCCTTCTAGATGCCGATCTCTGTTCAACTCTGTTTTTCTCTGCTCTCCTATTTTGATATAGTTCAGGAGTTTTCATAACTGCATAATTCCCTTACTTTGGCATTTCTGCTTAATGTTTACTGACTATTAAGATCCGTAACTTGTAAATACGCCACGCCAACATTACTGCCTATAATTCTAATTACAGCAACCCGTTTTTTCTCTCTATATCGCAACTCTTAGTTAATATAGTACCTCGGTGCGTCTACGACAGCTGTTCCATCAGAACATTTGATTTCAAAATCAAAGTATCGTTTCTAATTTGCACAAACGAAAAATAAAAGCTAGTATTGGCGATTTTAAATATGCTATTGGCGAGATTTGCGCCCAACTAACACAAAAGTACTTAATGATGTTATGTATTTTGTAAATGTACATTAAATTACTGTTTTGAAAGCGATTGGTCATTAATAATGGTAAATATGATTAGTGATTAACAATCATTTTCAGTGGCCTCTCTTCCTTGCACGTATAATACATAAATACCAAATTAACTGACAATTTGTTTCGAAATTTGATTCATTAAATATAATTACATGAGTTGTATTTGTTTACATTCAGCTTGCATCAAGAAAAGATAATGAAGTTGAGTTGTATAGCACATAATTATGGTAAACTTTGATTGTGTCACTGGTACGAATTATTTTTTTGACACCAGGCAGCGCTCCAAAAAATCTTTCACGGAAAACGTACTTTACGAACGATTATCTCCATGGTTTAATGGTTTAATATTTTAAACCTTCACGACGAATGATTTTTTTTTTTTTTTTTTTTTTTTTTTTTTTTTTGTTTACTTTCATGGATAGAGAATTTGAACTGCGAAGCTAATTTCAACTGAAGTTATTGGAGAATACATACATAATTGAACGCAAGTCATCTCTCAAATATTAATTTATTTTGAACGATCTTTCTAAAAATGTAACATTTATGAAGTTTTATTCGAAAAAATAATTTTGAATAAAAATGACCACCTGACATATGAAAAATTGAGGCGGGCATTCCGGAACTGTTGATGACAGTCACATGACTTACGGTTTTATTATAGAGATGTGTCTGTGTTAGTGTTACACATAAATGCACTTATTTAATAGTGACACAGATGAGAGTTGTAACTAAGATGGAAAAAATATTCTTTTTTCTAATTTATGAAGTATTGCATAATTCACTTAGATAACAATTAAAATGTACGAAGTAAGCATGTTACTTCTCCACAAATCAATTGATTTACTCTTTGCCATAGTTTCACAGTTTTTGTTCTTGTTTTTCAGTTATGAGAAATGTATTTTTATAACTGTAAAGGAATGGACATTATTATTTTTTTAGTTCTCTTTCTTTTGTTTTTTCCCTATGTGCTGTCTAATGGCCGCAAATTTTGTCAATTGTTCACCAACTTTAACTGTAGTTTGTCTTACATTATTTATTCCAGAGGGATAGAAAGTTCTTCACTAACAATCTGTGATCAAATATCATAATATAGTTTTTCATAACTTTTTAAGAGACAGAATGAAACTGTGTCCAAAATCTCTGCCTTTCAATATTTTGTTCATTTTACTTTAAGAAAAACTATATATATTGATCTTTCTATTTCTTTCCTTCAAAACCAATATTTACTATCCATGAGTGCATGATGTATTTATGTACAAGTTAATTTAAAAGTCACAAAATAAATAAAATTTCTTTATGTAATTTGAGAAGTATAGAAAGTAACAAAATGCAGTTTTCATATAAGTACACAGAAAGACGTATGATTTTCTCTTCTAGCAATAATAATAATATCAAAATAATGACAATTGTCACAGACAGTTAGTACTGTAGGGGTCCCAGAGCTGCTGCTTGTAGATATTTAAACTATCATATGACAAGAATAACAGCAGAAAACCTTTTTGATACTCTGCAGAATATTTTGCCACATCTCATAGCTATTCTCACTAATGGTATTGGTCTAATGAAACATTTATGATTCTAACTAGCGGGCCCCTAATTTACATCGGTGCCTCGAATATTTTGAAATCTCCTCTTTTTTATAAAACATTGAAACGAACGACCCTCTGGCTCGCATTCACTTCGAACCGAAGGAACGTCCGAACCGGGTCCCCGCTGCCTTTGGCACTGGATAATAGGGATGCACTGGATATCCTGCTTATTCGGCACTCAAACCGGATATCTGGTCCGGCCGAATACTTCAATATCCGGTTGCCGAATAGCGACTCATTTTCTAAATAATTTTTTAACATTATCAGAAAAGGTTAGTGCAAAATTAATTTGTTTCTTACCAACATTATCTCATTAAAACAATGTTAGTAGAAATAAATATTCATATTTTCGCAGAAATGAAATTATAGGGTTTATATATAAATGAAAATATAATTTAAAATATGACAACTAATTATTTATAATTAAAGGCAAGTTATGGTGCTCAGCATTTTCACGCTCTGTTATGTTTTTATCACAAATATTTTCCTTCTGAGAAAAACCATTCACTCCTCTGGTTGTCTCTTTTTCTTGTGTTTTCAACAATTCTAAAGTAAAAATGATTTTATTGGATCTTTTGTCACTATTTTGTCTATGGATGGAAGACCAGCTGTGGTAAAATAATACTGATCATGAAAAGAATTGTGCCACTTTCTTGAATAGTTCACTGTCCCCTTTCTACTGCAAAACAAGATACTTGCACTGAGGAGCTTCTCTATTTAAATTCTGTTAGAAAACATTCATTATAGGAAAAGTAAGTAATAATATGTACGAGTATGTAAGAAAAGAAAGATACGCTTCAATAGGATGTTTAGTATTTATAAATAACAAAGATTTATAAGTATGAAAAACAGAGAAATTAAAATTACTTAATGGTTTCTCTTTTTATGTTCAATGACCTTGAATAAAGGGGGAAAAAAACTACTATGTATATTAGAATAGGCAAAAGACAAAACATGATTAAATTTCAATACTTAATTAGTAAAAAGCATTTGTTTTTAAGCAACTTTAACTTAATAAATGAGTTTAAATTTATTATTAACATTTGAATGACATAAATTATAATAATTTAAAGTTTTCCTTCTTTAAAGCAAGCACAAAATAGAAATATTACTATTGAAATTAAAAACAAAAAAAATATTCGGCTGGATACCGGATATTCGGTAAAATGTTGTACCAGATATTCGGTATCCGTTATCCGGCAAAAATTCACATCCGGTGCATCCCTACTGGATAATTCCTTATTTTGCACATTGAATAGTACAAACCTCTAACTGAACGAACCTCCGACCCTGGTGCCCACTGCCTTCGGCACCATATACCGGTCGTGCTATGCACGCACCGGATAATTCCTTAAATTGCACAATCAATAGTATAAACCTCTAACTGAACGAACCTCCGGCTCGGATCCCCGCTGCCTGCAGCACCGTACAGCAGTCGTGCTGTGAACGCGCTGTAGTATACGTTAGTTCCACCTTCCACCACCAGGTTATGCAATCTGTTTATACGATCATAACTGAAATCGTTAAGGCTTTCGATGGCGAGTCGAATGAGCCATACCCCGTCGTCTTCGTGCCCATAGAACCGGAGATAGGAAAGCGCCCCCTGGTGGTGAAAAAACGAACTAAAACCAGTAAGCTCTATCGATGTCGAGTCGAATGAGCCATACCCTGACGTGATCCTTCCCATAGAAACAGAGATAGGAAAGCGCACCCTGGTGGTGAAACTCAGAACTAAAATCGATAAGCTCTAGTATCCTCTATCGATGTCGAGTCGATTGAGCCAAACCACGTCGTGATGTGTCCCATAGAACCCGAGTTGGCTGAAAAATCCTTTAATTACACCTTCCACCAACAGGGGGCGCAATCTGTTCTATACAAACATGACCGAAATCTGTAAAGCTATCGAAATCCAGTCGAAAGAGCCAAACCCCGTAGTAATCGGGACCATAGAACTCGATTTCGGGAAGCGCCTCCTGGTGGTGAAGCTTGGAACTAAAATAGGTAAGCACTATCGATATCGAGACGAATGAGCCAAACCTCGTTGCGATTGGACTCGTAGGACTCGAGATATTATGAAATCAAAATATAAAATCTGATATTATTATTCAAAAAAAGTGGTATAAATTCAGAAACTTTAAGAAATGTTATAGAGGTCCTTATTACTTTAATTATAATGTTTGGAATCAGTTTGGTGGAAATACGTAACATAGTTTATTCCGTAACAAAATATGGTTAAGCACTCACAGACCTGTCCAACGATATATCACATGAGGGGTGTGTTCAAAATGTAGAAAAGTACCTTCCTTGGTGGGGGGGGGGCAAGGCGCTCCCCTCTCCACATATTTTTCAACACAGCCTCATTTTTTAAATTTATGTTATGTGTTATAAAATATCTTCAAGTTTCAAACAGATCACCTTATTATATTTCTTTTAATCTGCGGATAGAGTGGCCTTAATATCTGGCATTGAATTTTAAGCTGTCTGATAATTAAATAAAAAATTATTTGTAAATTCCTTCCTAATTATCGGAGGAAAACCAAATTTACATATTTAGAATCCTCGTAAAAATCTAAACATGGATGCATAAATTTAAAATCGATAAATCCAATAATAATAATTAAAAAAATAACAGGCCCAAAATCTCTTAGTATAAAGAAAATGCGTTTTTTATCAAAATGTTTCATTCTCTGAAATATCAGATCACGTGTCAATTTTTTAGAAATGAATTGCTTTGTTAAATGGTTTATAATTGATATTTCCCTTCCTAATTATCGGTGAAAAACCAAAATTACATATTTAGAATCCTTGTTCAAAAATACACGTGGATGCATACATTTCAAATCGATAAATGCAATAATAATAATTAAAAAAAATTAACGATGCCTGAAAGCCCTAGTGCGTTTATCTTGTCTTTCAGAAATAAAATATTTGCCAGACGATCTGTCACCAAGAAAAACATCCGCATTATCGAAATTAAAACTTATTATTAACTTTTTTCCACACAAAATGAAAACTTTTTTAATTGATATCTTCAGGAATTATTATCCGATTTTTATGAAAATTAATTTTTTGGACTCGGCATTTCATATTACGAAGGGATACATAATTTTCAAGTCCTTAAATTCAATATTTTTAATAATTTTATATAGCCTATAATAACCCCACTTAAACTGGTTTCATATCTTTCATCCTTCTAGACAGCTAGACGTCCCAATGTCTGGCTCTGAAAGAAGCAAGTTAAAAGGAATAATTTTTATGCAATCAAATTAAAGATATTAATTAATATCTTTGGTTCTAATGGATGGATTTCCTTAATTTTTACAATCTTTTAATGTGGAGAGAGAGAGGATTCACGTGGTGTTATTTTCAAAACTGTAGGTGAATTAGATCTTATAATTTGCATGCCCATTTTAAAACCCTACTTCAGTATTTTTAGCTGCAGACAGTTTGTCTCTTTCTTGCTTGGAAATAATTTTTATTAAACGCAGCTGCACATTGGATAAAAATTGTTCCTGCAATTTTTAATGAGTTTTTAATATTTTTAATTAATATCTTTTCTAATTACCTGCAGATTTTTTCGAAACCTGAAAGAATGGAATTCTCGAATTTTCCTGCGTATTTTGATAACTTTAGTGCCTTTCTACTCCGTCTGTGAGAAAAGTTTTTAGAGTTACAGACAGAAACAATAGGCAGACAGAGAGGCGTTGTTTTCGAACATTAATAATATAACTAGCTGGCTTTGCCCGCCAGCGGGCCCCCAATTTACATCGGTAACTAAAATCGATAAAATCCTAATTCACATCGGTGCCTCGAATCTTTTGTATTCTACGGCTCGCACCCCCCTCGAACCGAACGAACTTCTGACACGGGTCTCCACTGCCTTCGGCACTGTATACCGGTCGTGCTATGCACGCACCGGATAATCCTTTAATTTGCACATTGAGTAGTATAAACCTCTAACTGAACGAACCTCCGGCTCGGTTCCCCGCTGCCTGTGGCACCGTATAGCAGTTGTGCGGCGCACACGCTGCAGTATACATTAGTTCCACCTTCCACCACCTGGTGGCGCAATCTGTTTATACGATCATAACTGAAATCGTTAAGGCTTTCGATGTCGAGTCGAATGAGCCATACCCCGTCGTTTTCATGCCTGTAGAACCGGATATAGGAAAGCGCCCCCTGGTGGTGAAAAACAAACTAAAATTGGTAACCTCTATCGATGTCGAGTCGAATGAGCCATACCCCGTCGTGATCCTTCCCATAGAAACAGACATAGGAAAGCACCCCCTGGTGGTGAAAAACGAACTAAAACCAATAAGCTCTAGTATCCTCTATTGATGTCGAGTCGATTGAGCCAAACCGCGTCGTGATGTGACCCATAGAACCCGAGTTGGATGAAAAATACTTTAATTACACCTTCCACCACCAGGGGGCGCAATGTGTTCTATACGAACATGACCGAAATCTGTAAAGCTGTCGAAATCCAGTCGAAAGAGCCAAACCCCGTCGTAATCGGGCCCGTAGAACCCGATTTTCGGAAGCGTCCCCTGGTGGTGAAACTTGGAACTAAAATATGTAAGCGATATCGAGTCGAAAGAGCCAAACCGCGTTCCTATTGGACTCGTAGAACTCGAGATATTGTGAAATCAAAATATAAAATCTGATATTATTATTCTAAAAGAGTGGTATAAACTCAGAAACTTTTAAAAATGTTATAGAGGGTAAACCTCTAACTGAAAGAACCTCCGGCTCATGTCCTCGCTGCCTGCAGCACCGTATAGCAGTCGTACTGCGCACGCGCTGCAGTTTACGTTAGTTCCACCTTCCACCACCAGGTGGCGCAATCTGTTTATACGATCATAACTGAAATCGTCAAGGCTTTCGATATCGAGTCAAATGAGCCATACCCCGTCGTAATCCGGGCCATAGAAACAGAGATAATAAAACGCCCCCTGGTGGTGAAAAACGAACTAAAACCGATAAGCTCTAGTATCCTCTATCGATATCGAGTCGAATGAGCCAAACCGCGTTCCGATTGGACTCGTAGAACTCGAGATATTGTGAAATCAAAATATAAAATCTGATATTATTATTTGAAAAGAGTGGTATAAACTCAGAAACTTTTAAAAATGTTATAGAGGGTCCTTATTACTTTAATTATGATGTTTGGAATCAGTTTGGTGGAAATCCGTAGCATAGTTTCTTAGCTATAGAAACGGACCATACTTAAGAGAAAAAAAACCTGAAGGGGGGGGGGGGAAGGGGGCGATGACACTGCTTTTCCTCAAACGACTGATTTAGACTACCTGAGTTCTAGTTCAAAGATAGGGACCTGTAGAAAAACTTAAAACTGAAAAAAAAAAATTCGATAACGGGCGAAACCCGCTTTTCCCTGTCATAATATCTGGTTGCCACTCTAAAAGAAAAAGATGACACTACTTTTCCTCAAACAACTGAATTAGACTATTAGACTACCGGATTACTTGTTCAAAGACGACTTGAAAAACTTAGAACTGAAAAAAAAAAAACCCCTCTGAATTTACTATTTGAAAATACTGGTAATTTCTATACATAAACACAATCAAACGCTAGGGACGAATAAAAAAAAAATGTTAAATTAAAATCATATCTCGCCCGCACTCAGCTTGAATATCTTACCAGAGAATCTTCTGTTCCCAATCGTCTGCTTCTAATTTATTATTTTTGTCTGGGCATAGTTGAAATATCAATAATTAAATAATGTCTCAGCTCGTAATAATTAATATCTAAGCTCGTAATGAAGATATCAGAATAATTTTTAGATTCTCTGAAAGCTGATATATTTTTACATCGAAATGCGCGAGCACGGAAGGTCTGCGCCCCTCAGATTCTGAGATGGGGAGGCCCCCTGAATACCCGTAGTCTATAAAAGTCATGTGATGTTTACTGGATTTCCTGCTAGCCTCGCCAAAAGACCCCAAAAAAGACAGAAGCCGATTGGTCGTCGCTCTATTCGCTAGCCTCGTCTCGAGGTCTGAATCTAGTCAGGAATGAATTTATTTCTTTGTCGCAGAAAAAATGTTCCGTTTTGAGTAATTAAAACAGTTTTGTTAATTAATAACTCCCTTAATTGCGGCCGGACTCGTTCGAAAACTATAATTCCGGAATGCCCGGATTTTTCTGAATTTTTTGGTATAAAAAGCGCTTCCGTCCGGCGTCTCTGACCCGACTTTTATCTGTTTACAGACAGACAGACACACACACACACACACACACACAGACAGACGTTTACCAACATTAATAATAGTGATAGATTGTGCTGCAGAAACTGCTGACACAATTGAAATGCCACATGCTGGTAGCCAATGTCATTATACCAGCAATAAAAAAACGTATTTTCTGTACATTTCTGTGAAAACATCATAATACTGCTGTTTATACTTTTTGAATTATTGAATTTTTATTTCTTTTGTGATGCTTGGGTCACCCACTACATAAATTTATAGAGGCTTCTTTGGTGCAAGATAAAAGTTAAGTGAATGTAGGTTTTGATTACCTTTCTGCAGTAGACTCTCTGAAATATATACACATTTTTTGTGATGTAAATAGTGTTCCTGTGAAAGAACATACTCTTGCTAGGTTTACAAAATATTTACATTTGTAAATAAAAATAAATTTGAAAACAATTAATGAAACCTTTTTAATGAAAAAAAAAAACAATTTTTAAGTGTGTTTTTTAAGCTGAATAATCTGTAAATAAAACTTGGATACATGGAAGTAAAAGAAATTTGTGAGTAGAAGTTAAAAAATAAAAGTATCGTTTTTTCCAAGTTTATTTCACAATCTTTTTTATTCTGTTGATTGAACTATTTCTTTTGTTCTCTAAAAAAAGGATAAATTTCTTTATAACTGAAGTGTTTAAAGACAGAGTGTTATGTAATCATATTTTCTTAAATGCTCAAAAACTAGGATTTTCTGGTTGCGCTACAATGATTTCCTATAGAGTAAAATATCTCTAAGTGCTATTTACAAGCAGTTTTGTTAAACTATCACATCACTTATACTGACATTCCTATGTATAGATTGATATGTCTAGATACCCTCCATGCACTTAACTCAGTTTTTTAAATTAATGACTCACACTACTTTGCTTTTAAACAGCTCTGTTCGCGGGGCTCATTATTTAATGGGTTAAAGTTATTATTTTTTTTTAAATCTACTAGGGGGCTCTGCCCCCTACGAGCTGCGCTCGCCAACCCCCGTTCTGACACCGCATGATTTAAAAACACTCTGATTTGATCATCTCTAAAACGATTACGGAAGATTGTATTATAATTAAACAACCAGTGGCGATCTGCTGTAACAGGGTTTCCATTCATTTTCCTTTGACTGAGGGATTTTAAGGTCGAATCAACTGCTGTTGAAACAGATTACAACTGTAACTGTCACCAAAATATATGATTTAGCGCCAAACGTGCATAATCGTGGCGTCGCGCCACTTTCAGTTGACATCAGATGCGTTACACGAGTTAGTTTTTTCATCGGGGAATTTTTAATTCAACGCTTATTTGTCTTTTGATACTTCTCCATTACCCCGTCAATCAATTTTCATTAAAAAAAGAAAAAACTATCGTTAAACTGTAACACCAAATAAACAAATAGAAGAATTTTTACATTGGAAAGGAAATATTATTATTTACGCTGTTTTAAAATTTGCAATAATGGGTAAAAGATATGTCGAAATAAATTGATCTCTCATGAAAATATAATAATTAATTGAAATTGTTTGGAAATATTGTTTTTTTATCATTTTAAATGTGACGTGAATTTCCCTAGTTACTCGTATTTCTCTTTGTAATATTCACGCGCAAGTATATTTTTATTACGTCATTTTCTACATTTATTGCTTTTAACACGTGATCATTTAAATATTATTTTAAAGTTTTATTTCTGTTTTTAATAGTCTCGTGTAAATACATTTCTTAATTGAAAGGGAATCTTATTACGTGCGCTATTTTACAAATTGGCAACGGTTCAAATAATGGAATTTATGAAATATGAAATAAATCTTCGTCAAAATAATGAAAATTTTGAATAAAAAATTGGCAACGGTTCAAATAATGGAATTTATGAAATATGAAATAAATCTTCGTCAAAATAATGAAAATTTTGAATAAAAAATTGAAATATAACCTGAAAAAATTACTCAAGTTAAAAAAGTGATTGCAGTCTGCACTCCGCAAACTTGTCAACTATATCCTTACAAATTATGGTTAAATTCCTGCGGATAGTTTTCGTTCCTATAAAACTTTTTTCAAAAAACTGTTTTGACGAACTTTGATTTTAAATATCTCTTAAAATAATTCTTCGATTTAAAAACTGTTTGCTTCAGCGTGTTTATCGAACATTTCTTTATAAAACTACCAATTTTTAAAATTTTACATGCAATAGTTTTCTAGATATTAGTCCAGAAAGACTTCAAGGCACAAAATCTTAATTGACAGCGGCGGCAGCGGTGGTTACTTTTTTTTAATATAGAGAGATATATATTTATTACACTATCGTACGTAGCACAGAAATCACGATTATTTGTTAATTGTTTAATGGCAACACCCGAATGAAATTCATCTCATTGGTTATTGTGTAAAAGTCCTTTGGCAGGATTTAGACCAGGATTTTTTACATTTAACTGTTTGGTGCTGTCATCTGCAGGAATATAAGCGAAACAAAAAATGATGTCTTGATTATAGTGCAAATAAATTGCAATTATAATTTGTCAACATTAACAATTAAATAGATATACTTTTATGCTTTTTAATTTGAAATATTGATTTTTGTAAGCTTATAATATTTATAATTTAAAAAATACAATTAGCAATATAAAATTAAAAATGTAAACAAAACAATGATTTTTAAAAAGGGAAAAGTAAGGGTAATAATTTTCCCTGATCATTTCATTTTTTAAACGTTACTGTTATACTTTTGAAATTTTAGCTCTTATTTAATTTTTTTATACAAATTTGTAGTATAAATAAATATTATTGTCTTTTTAACATTTTCCAACCTAGTTGAAAAGTGTTTATGACTTCGGTTTGTCTGCCGTCTGGCTGGATGGCCGTCTGTCCGTGCTCTAACTCCCGTAAATATGCTCTGATTGCCCTGCAATTTTTATATGTTATTGTAGTTATCTATAGCATGTTCCCTATTTCAACTGAAGTGTGTAGCAGTTATAGTTTTTTTACAGGGACACTCAAAAGAATTCCATTACGTTACGGTCTATGGGGAAAAATCATTTGCGGTTTATTTTAATGATGTTACGCAATTTTAAATACATTGTAATTGATATATATCAATAAGGTGCATTACAAGAAGCTTAATATGGAATAGGGTGTGCATAGCACTTATAGTTACTTTACAGGGACAGTCAAAAGAATTCCGTTACATTACGCCTATGGAGAAAAATCGTTTGTGGTTTAATTAAATAAGGTTTCACTATTTTAAACGCATTGAAATTTATATATATCACTAAGGTGCATTACAAGAGGCTTACTACAGAATATTGTGTGTATAGCAGTCATCGTTCATTTACAGGGACACACAAAAGTATTCTCTACTGTCTGTTAACAATAATTCCTGGAAGTGCGTTTTAAGCTGCTGAACGTGATTTTAAATTTAACTCACTTTTTGTCTATTACGTGGTGTGTATAAATTCTGTATTTCATATGCAGGGCCGCACAAAAGTTTGCGAACACATTTCCGTTTTATGAAAGAAACTCCTGAAGGAGAATTTTAAACTGTGCTAAGCGTTTCTGAACTAAACTAAAATTTAGCATCCTACGTAGTATATATACAATTCTATAGATCCTATACAGGGCTGAATAAAAGTATTCGGATATTTTTACGAATATTGTATATGTTGGAAATGTATGCTTGAAATTCCTGAAATTACGATTTAAAATATGTTATGCGTTTTCCAAATTGTTTACTTCAGCTTATTAAACGGTAATGATTTGTAAAATTATTTTGGAAGCGTTGGAAAGTGTTACATAATCTATGCTTGATGCATGATTTTTCGTTCTTTTTTTTTTATGAAATCCACTCCACTGTTATATTTTTCAATGACAGTCTGCCTAGACAACGCCGGGTAGGTCAGATACTGATTTAAAACCACAAATCTTCTGTTCCTAAACTGTGTAGATTGTACTGTTTTGAATTGTTCCAGTAATGTTCTTAAAAGTTTGTATTGGTTGATTGGAAAGTGATGCAGAATTGGACATTCACGCAGAATACAAACACCATTATGAAAATACTTTATTATTATTTTTTTAAACTGATCCATTTAAAAAATAAAAAATAAATCCAATCAACCAGTTTGCTAATTTAACACACAAATTTCATTTAACTAGTGTTTTAAAATCATCATTATTAACTTAAATAAAAAGCTGGTAGTTTAATGGAATGGATAATAAAAAGCATGGTGTTTAAATTTACTAATAATTTACTAATAAAAAGTATTGATTTCAAAACAAATTTTGTCCACGTATATGGACTTGTCTTGACAATTTTAAATCATGAATCACTTGCCATTGAACCTAATATATTTTATTAAAGGTTTTTCCCATCCTGATTCTTTTCAATTTTATTTTAAAACTAAATCATTTGAATTATTGTAGGATTTAAAGTTTATTTTTCCCCTCCCTTTCCATCCAAAATTACAAAGATGTAAACCTGGATTCCAGTATATCTTTCTTTTTACTTGCTTCATTTAATTTCTTGGTCTTTCCAGCATTTGTTTACGTTTCGGAGCCTCACGTAGTTGTGTTATCGTCATGGTGCGTCATTCTCTCTTGACATTCAGCCATTTCTGGTACAATCGTAGTCGACTCCTCATCATTTTCTTTAAGTATTCAAAAATTCACTTTCTATATTTTATTAACCTTAATTTACGTTATTATTACTTTTAGTAACCTTTATTAAGTTTTAATAAATTATTGTAATTTAACCTTTAAAAGTGAAATGTTGATTTGCATTGGCAGTATGCAAATTACATGATCGTTTTTCATTGGCTGTTACCACCCCATGCCGCTATCATTTAAAAGGGCAGGCAGTTCCAATGTTAATTGTGCTTTTGGATGCTAAGAAGCATCAAGTCATGAAGTAAAAGTATGCAGAAGTGTACTTAGTAAAAGTAAATATAGCCTCTTGTTCTCTTGATTTTCGACACTCGTTTTGATGCTAATAAAAGGAGGAAAGTTTCGATACTTGGAACATCTCATGTTCAATGGAGGATAATAAAATATCCTATTCGAGTGAAGTATTAGCACTATTTAAACGAAGTTTATTGTTGTATCGCTGTAAAGTGAAACAAGAAGAGCAGGAATCCTAGGTATTAAAATCCATCGATAGAATGTGCATTAATTATGGTCAAATCTTCACTTTTTATTTGAGACCAAAGTATGATCTTGTATTTGTGTAACTACCTCATCTTTTCATCATTAAATAATATATAAATCAGAAATATGCTCCGTTTTTCTTCACCTCACGACTTGACATACTGTAAGTACTTTTTATCTCACTTTTTAAGTAGACCAAGTATTAATGCAATACAATGGTACAGCAATAATTTCCTGCTCTTGCATTTACTTTGCTATGGTAAGGAAAAGGTTTTAGTGGTTTGGAAATTTAGATGTGGTTCTGCCCTCTTTTCTGGAAACCATTTTAAAGAGTGGTATGTGTCGCCCCCACACGAATCCCCACAAATATGTATGTTTCCTATCCCACTCACCCCTCTTTTTTTCTCCTTCTAGTCATCTGACATTGCTGGACATTGCCGAAATCTTTTCCTTTTAACTATGGAGACCAGGAGAAAAAATTTAACATGTATGAAAAGTGAAATGGAAAAACTGGAATCAAAAACTCATAATTTTCCTGTTCAAATTGATGCTGAAGCAGTTAGTTCTATGAAATCAGAGGTTTGTGATTGTCATTCTGTTTATTATTTTTTTTTTCAGACATTATATAATTATCATCAGGCATTGTGTAAGTAAAATGTAGAATAAATATTTTCTTTTGATTATCTGAAGAATACTAAAACAATGACAAAGCCAAAGACCATTTGAAACTAGTATGCTGTGGACATCATAAAACTCTCTTCTATACGCTATTCTAAGATATTAATTCATAATAGCATCAATGATTATGAATATAACTCATAGTGCATTTCTTTGAGTATGAGTTCACTGAGTTACAGTAATCAGTGCATTAAAATAAGAGCAGAACAACAGTGCCCCCTGTTGGGTATTAAAATTCCAAGTTAGATCAACATATACATTTTTAATCGTTACATTTAAGTATAAAATTTAGTCATTTCTACACAATAGAAAATAAGATTTAAAAAAAAAATACCCTTTTGATTTTCACATTGTATGATTACTGTTGATTTTACAACTAAAAATACAACTCATTCAACTGAGCTTGCTTAACTTAAATATGTTGTAGCAAAGGTGCTCAAATCAATTTTATTTTTAAGTGGTTGGAGAGAGAGAGAGAGAGAAAAAAAAGAAGTCCATTTAAATTGGTGTGGCTGTAAAAATCCTACATGATTACTATTAATTTTATAACTGAAAATACAACTCATTTAACTCAGCTTGCTTAGCTTTAATATGTAGTAACAAAAACTTTCATTTGACTGATAAGAATTCAAGACTTGCTGACTTATCTCTTTCCTTCAATCACATAATTTTTGCCAAACCAATGCAAGGAACAATCATTTTCATATAGAAGTTGAAAATTCTTAGAAAAGTGCTCAAAAAGCTTGTATTTGCTTCGTATTATCGGTCTGTGATCTTATAGAAATTTTAGCAGTTATGAATTTTTTACTATTTTTGCAATAATCACTTTGAGTTCTTTGAGGAAACAGAAATCATGTATGAAATTTTATTTTTACCAATGATTTGGAATAATGTAATTGAAGCTATGAAATGAAGACATCCTTTTAATAAAAAAAGATCTTCTTTACTTTATCAGCATAAAGAAATAAACATATTTTCCTCCTGGGCCTTTAAAAATATCGTAGAAAAAAAAATTAATCAATCCCGGAAGAGGGCTACTTGTACAATTTCCAGTAGCGATCACTTTTGTCAAACATTTATTAATAGCATTTTCTTCAGCTAAGCTACTGTATCATCAGAGCAGTAGATGATGGTTCAAACTCTATTGACTCTGACCGTTATGATCAGAAGTAAAATCTTATTATAAGAGGTCCCAAAAATAAATGCTTAGTAGTTAGTTTTTTTATTTAATTGTATCTAATCTCAAAGGTTTTGTTAAAATAGATATTAATTTGAATCAAATATAATTATTGGGAGATTGAAACTGAATTATTAAAATAAACAAAAAAAAAAAATGTTTGTAACAAGAAGAATAAATCTTAAATCAATGAATGTTACAAGTAATAGGATCAATGAAATCCCCAAGTAAAGAATGTAGTTTTTTTAAAATTATTTTTCTTGTTTTATATTGATATTTGATATATGTCTATTTTAAATAAATATAAATATTTAATTTTAAAATTTGTCTCCCCATTCTTTCAGCATCATGACTTATTGCTTTTAATTTATGGGCCATAATATTTCTGCAGTTTAGGTTAATGGTAATTCAGACAGGAATTCTGTTGCTTATAAATTGGGACATCAGAGAAGAATAATACAACACGATAAACTGATTAACTTTAATTATTTCCTTTAGGTTAAATTTATGTTTACTAACCTGTATAAGTCATGATTACAGCTTAACGATCATGATTTATATAAGTAGTTTTATTTAGACAAAAATGGTAGATTAAGGGAGTAACTATCTCCCACTCCCTAGATATTTGAGAGGATTTTTTAAAATTATAACCAGTTTTTACTTAATGCTTAGATCTTCCCAGCACTAAGAACTTCTATTATGGTTACAAAAGTAATAAGATTTGTTGAAATTATCACCTAAAATTCATTGTCATGCTTTGAAAGTTTGAGCACATCAATTTTTAAATTAAAAAGTTTGATAATCATTAAAATAAATCGTTAATATGATGAAAATTAATCATCAAAATACAAACAATTTGAGAATCCTCAAAATATTGCAGGGGGGTGGGGCGAATACGGCATCTTTTTTTATTTCAAAATATATTCAATTTATTATCTATATTTAAGCATGTAAACTTATTTTACTCTGTTATTTAAAAATAAAGAAATAAAATATACTTTCTGCAAGAAGAAATTTGTATGGAGGCGGAAAATAAAGAAGAAAGATAAAAGCATTTTTTATCCCCCCCCCCCCCTTCTTAAATTAATGATTGAGTGTGATGTTTTTGTGTCTATTTCATTAAACTAATTTTACTCACAACAACAGAAAAAGGTACATAAATTCACAAAAATATTTATTTTAGAATATATTTTAAGTTATTAGTAATAAACAAAAATTGTAAATACCTTCTGCAGTGTTTATTTTTACTTTCATCCATATAAGAAGAAAGTATCGGAATCTTAAAATTTTTTTACTTCTGGATTTACATCTTTTGGGATGTCTGGAACATGATTTGACTATTTTTGGAAAATATCTGTGTGTGACACAAATTTTGTAGCCACTCTATCTCAAGAACTTATGCATAGAATTTAATCAAACTTCAGAATCAGTTAGATCTTGATATAAATTGGTACTAATTAGGTTTGGGTGTAAATTGCCAAACAGGTGGCTTTCATGATTTCCATGATAACTATATTTCAAGAACTAATCCAGGGAATTTCATCAAACTGTATATTCTGTTTGATCTTGACATAAATATCTATTTATGTCAAGATCTAACAGAATATGCAGTTTGATGAAATTCCCTGATTCAATGATCACTTAACAGTGGTTTCTGCAATCCTATGTTTAGCAAAGATTCCTAATCGGGTCTACAATTGATGCAATTTAGTGAGCATGGTTTGTAGTATTATTAACACCATTCTTGTAACTCTCATACATGTTTAACCACATTGTTACCAGAATCACTCTTTTTTAATATCAACTTTTGGCTATAGACTCAACTATGGAATATTTCCCTATACTTTTTTTAAATAAACATTATACCTGTATCTTATTTTTTATTGTGTATAGAAATGCACCAAATTTTATATTTGGGTTAAATGATTAAAAATGTATATTATGTTGAATTAATTTTAAATTTTAATATCCACAAGAAGCATTGTTGTTTTGTTCTGTTCTTTTAATTCATTGATCACTGAAACTTGTTAAATTTGAAGAAAAGCGTTATGCTTTATATTCATAATCATTAGTGCTTTTATAAATTAATATATTAGAATGATAGAAAAGAAAGTTTTGTGATGACCACAGCATAATAGTTTAATTCTGTATTTGTTTTTATATTTGTACTCTAAGGTTTATTTATTTTAATTATTTTTGATTTAGATATATACAACTTGTAGAGATCTTGTTTTGGAATCAGTTGATTTAAAGATGCAAGAAATCAATGATATTTCTTCTGAAATTGAATTCCTAAATAATGTTGAACTAAAAATCAAAAATCAACTGAAACAGCTGAATGCAGAAAAACATAAGGTTGCTATCACCAAATTAGAAAAGGTATATTGCTTTTCCATTTAACAAACTGTTGATATCTTTTATTAAACATTTTGTTTACATTTGTTGTTATCTTAACCAAATGGCGAATAATCATGATTTATTACACGAAATTCATTGATACCTCAGCTAATGTAAAAAATTCATTCAGTTAGTTTAAATCTTCAGTAGTCAAACTGATTTCCTATCCAGTTAAAATACAACTGGTTGCATTATATTAATAAAGACATCCCCCCACCCACCACCTAAAAAAACAAACAAACAAACAAAAAACATGTTACATGAGCCTGAAAAAAAAATCTTCATTAGCTGAAACGTTTATTAGCAGAATCACTTATTAGCCAAAGTACCACTTACTTTGGTAGTATAGTTTTTTTGTGGCATATTTGCATTTATTACCTAATATA
The DNA here is from genome assembly GCA_963931845.1 of Maratus michaelseni. Classification (NCBI taxonomy): domain Eukaryota; kingdom Metazoa; phylum Arthropoda; class Arachnida; order Araneae; family Salticidae; genus Maratus; species Maratus michaelseni. Next base: position 344,935,423 of record OZ007593.1, on the reverse strand, counting down.
ATTTATTATCTATTTCTATGTTTGTTTATGTATTTCTCTTGTATATTTGTTTATATATATCTTGTATATTTGTTTATATATTTATCTTGTAAATTTGTTTATTAGGGAAATTTAGTGCTTTGTGCTAATTCATAATTTGACATTATATTTTTAAATTTTATTTACAGCATGAATGTATACTTACATTAATCATTATATATTTGTCTTTCTGTTTATCTTTCCATTTAAATACATGCATGTGTGTATTTAGGTTATAAAATGTTGCCATTATAATTATAAATAGTTTCAGGATAGACAGTTGTAAATATCTACTAAAAATCATTAATACCATCCATGTTTTAAAAACATATTTCTTACCAAATTGAAGAAAATTGCTTTACTGAAAGCTATGAGTAATATAAATATGCACATAACAGCATGTCCTTTAATCTTTAAACAAAGTTAGATAATGTAGATTAGAATTTTAGGTAGCTTTGAATACAAAAAAGTATAAAGCTACCTATTGCAGCCATTTGGAGGAAAGCAGTTCCGGAAAATTTTGATATATTTTTACTGATCATGACCCCCAGACCCCAAAACCACCCTCCGTTCAAATGTTGATTTATATATATATATAGATATATCCATATATATATATATATATCTGACCTATGTCATATGATAACGCTCGTATTTATAAATCAATTTTGATGAAACTAATTGTGTGTATTAAGCTCACCAATGTCTTGACCGAGTTCGTTGGCCAGCTGGGTCTGCCATTTTGTTTCAAGATGGCGGCCACTTAAAAATTTAAAACTAAAATAAATATACGAAAAAGATAAAAATTCAAATTTATTTTTTAATTAAATGTTAGGACTTGATACAAGGATTTCAGAGCATTTTTTGGTTTACCTCTATCTTAATAAATGGCTGAGATAGAACAGTTTGAAATTCTAGGGTGGCTGACATTTTGAAACAAGACAGCACATTACAAAAATTTTCATTGTTGTAATAATTTTCCCAATCATGCACATAAAACTATATATTCATATCCGTTAGCACCAAATTCTCGCCAAACTTGGCGACCAAAATAAGTCTTCATAAATGAAGCCAATTTGGCTATTGCTCAATAATTTGGCGAATTTTTTATTCAAATTCAGTATTAATGAATCTTTTGTAAACGTTTTCTTTGCATTTTAACCTGCTGTTTTCTTGTAACATTAGCTAAAATTTTAAAACGAAGATATAGGAATGCTACCTTTTCCTCCCGGTACAGGCCGGAAGGACTTTTTGTTATTGCAAACAAACATGAATACACCTGCCAAAAATGGAAGATATGTTGAACAGAAAATGTGATTATCTTATTAAATCTGTCAATTATATAAATTAAATATATACATTTAAACGCTGTGATCCTCTAACAAACAATCTGGGAATTGAATCGGATATTTATATTTATTGTCAGATCATCCAACCTGCAGAAAAATGCAAATTGCATCAACTTTGTGATCATGATTCTGGTAGTACCACAATATGCAGAGTTATCCAACTGGATATCATATTTACCCAGTGAGAAATGAAAGTCAAGTTTATTAGACAGATCCGGACATGCCTTTGGAGAGCATGGAGAGCCGATTGAAATTTGCAATTTTCTCCATAGAGTTTTAATTGTTTTATTTTTTTAATCGTTGTTTAATTTTAATTGAATAAACTTTTAAAAGTAGAAATATTTTTAAAAAAAAATTATAAGCATTCAATGTTTATCTTGAAAATCATAATTTCATGATTGCAATTCACGTTTTCTCCCAAAAATTTCCATTAATTTGGCATGGGCACCGAACTTGATTATGTAAAATTCACTACTTTTTTTTATGCTTGACAGAAAGAGTGGGCTAGTGACATTATTAAAAAGAAATTATCATTTTTTCTTTGTTTCTTTTTTAAGATATAGCAACAGAAAAGATAAAAAAAATGAAACGTTATTAAAACTATCCTTTTAAGTTTTCTAAACTGATTTCTCAATGTATAATCATAATTTAATTAATATGAAACTATGGATTGATTAAAACATATTTTTTATGCTATTTATTTAATTACACTCTTTATTTTTTATTTATATTTTCCACTTTTTAATTAAAAAAATATTTTGTTGTTGCAGTTTCACAGCCAATTGGCCTTTTTGGCGAATGCAGTTTGGTGCCTAATTAAATCTATTATTGTTGTAACTTGTATACAATTGTAATCATAAAGAATATTTGGGGATTTCTCTCCTGTGACCAGCTAATGGAAAAATGCCTTAAAATTAATTTATTAACTTATAATTATATTCTAAAAATATTAAAATGTTGTATTTTCACCAAAAACACACCTGTGAACATAATTTTTATAATTTTAGCATATCAAGAATTGAGTGAAAAATCAATTACAAAATTCCATCTTATACAAGAACCAAGTCAAATTAAATAAAAATGTGTAAAAACTAGCTCCATTGTTGTAACTCTCATACATTATAACCACATGTTGCCTTCATCCTTTTGATGTCAGTATTACTGATGCACAGATTTATGCTTTATAATACAGATTGGCTTTTAGAAGGTCCACTTCTAATGTCCGTGTAGCACAATTTTTGTTTTGATTTCCTTTTTCTTTTTTGAAAACTCGAACTGATATAGGTAGTTAATTTAGATGTTACATTCTTTAAAACCTCCAAATTTATGTAATTTGGTTTGAATTTCAAATTTCTTTCTTATTTGTAGATACAGTGCTTTTATATGAAGTTTTTTTTTTCCTTGCATTGTGCTGATTTTTCAGTTATTTTTATGTGTAAGTCTTCTGTCTATCATATAAAAATCAAGTTATCATTTGTGCCAGATTTTTAGCAGATATTTAATTTTATCTATTTTCATATTTCTCATTTGGATGCTTAAACAACCCTATATGCCTTGTCGGAAATTGCTCACATAATCAATCATCCAAATTATAAGATGTTACTTTTACATGAAATTCAGAACACTTTCCCTGCCCCTCAACAGATTTATTGAGCAGTCTAAAGCATTTGATGGAAAACATATTACCCACGAATGCTGTAACATCCGATTCTCTGCTGAGCAGCAGAAAATTCTATGGCTTTATGAGAGGCAAATCCAAGCAGTCAGCAGATGTGATCAGGAATGTCCTAAGCTATCTTTTATACTAGAAAAGGCTGGTATGTTAGAAACACTGGAATGAATAAAAGGATATAAATTATCTCAGAAAGAATGAGCCCTGTATCTGTTATGGTTTTAGCTCCTACTGGCATTACAGTCATTGTTATTTATTGTAGAATACTGCATTCAGGCTTGAGACTTCAACTAATCTTAAAACATTCTGTTGTACATTCTGAAGATCATTTCTACTCTCTATGAAAAGCCTGTACATGTTGCTTATTGGCAAGTTTGCAAGGATTTTATTAATGCAATTAAAAACCACTACAAAGACTTTTCTCCAGAAGGCATGGAGCAAATTGCTGAAGTCGTGCATCAAAGGAAATGAAGACTTTTCTCAGCAATCTCTTATGGAATCGTAAATTGACAATCAGCAATGGAGGAAAAAACATCACTAACAAAACTTGAAAAACAATTGGAAAATACTGTAAATTATCAGACTTTTTCTATCTTGGTATAGAGAGACATAAAAAGAACATCCTTTCAGCTTGAAGAAATTTTGAAGAGTCTATCAGAAAATGAAGTGAGGCAGGCCTAGGGCCCCACTCCCCCAGAGACTGTTCTATTGTTCATACAGCTAGCCAAAAAAGTGATCACTTTACCATCTGGCCAAGATCGTTACAAGAAACATGGTCTATGAAAGAACCAATCAGCATGTTCCTACCCTTCATGTCATCACCTAGCATCATTAGCAACTATGGAGTTGAGAAAACCACACTGCTTTTCTCACTAGAGTTTAGTTGAAATGGCAACAATCGGGTGCTATAGAAAGTGCTGGAATGTTCCCTGCAGACGCTTCGTGACCTTCGAGGCATGTGAGTCGATAACCTTGAAACAAGATTGAGATCTAAAACCAATCATATGATACAAAAGTTGTTGTTTGTGGAAGTAGTGAAAAAAAATGGCTATCTTCAAATCTAGCAGTGCATTCTTTAAAAAGATAAAAATAAGAAAATATGGTTTCTTGCATAACTGATGAAGTTTTGATTGGAATTTGATGAAATTTTGGCTGCTAAAAGTGAATAAATATTTCAACCCATTGAATATGTTTTGAAGTGAAAATAATTAATATTTAATAAAATTAAGAATCTAACTTTAAAGATGATTCCTGACACATTTTAGAAACTTAATTTACGAATATTCCGTTTTAGTTACATTACGAAAAGTGACAAATAAATAATTTAATGAAATCTTTTATAATAAATTAATAATTTGGAATTATTAACGGAATATAATCAATTTACATGAAACTTTAGATTATTTTTAATTTTCAGAAAAGGTAAGTTTAAATTTAGAAAAGCAAATAATAATTTATCTTAATAAAAAGTTAATTTTAGTGTTTGAAAGAAGGGAAATGTATGAGATAGTAACAGTCATGCATCATAAGTTGACTACAACTCAATACTATTTACGACTTGTCACAAAACAGACATATTGATATCATAGTGACATGGATTTAACTTATTTTCCATTTCACATGAGGGCGATGAGGATGGGAAAGAATTATATTTGGGTCATTGTTCTTTCACATTTGATTCACTCTGCTATTATACTATAATTAAGTTATTTTTGTTATTATTATTATTATTATTTTTTTTTTTAAAATTACACATCTGTCTACAATTTATTTTATTTAGACATTCAGATATTTTTTTTTTAATGAAAATAATCACTCAAATGTTATTATATTTCAAATAAAGTGGAGAGTCAAAATATGTCCATTAGAATTAACTTTTAAGTATATACTAAGAACACTTTTTATGTTGCTTAAAAGACGTTAACATAAACAATAAAGATGTTAAAATTTAAAATTTACATGTTTCAATTTGTTCATCAAACCGTCATCAGAATATATACAAACCACAAATACAATGTACATAAAAGTACAATGTACGTTCAGATTCCTTGCGATTTGTAAAATCGCGCATCTGCTCTCTAAAAGAACAAAAAACAAACAAACACACCCATTTCCATTCTTTCACGATCATAAGGAAACCTTTAGTTTAAAAAAATATTACCGTTAACCCTTTCGAAAACATTTTTTCCGTAAGTCTCTTTTTCTTTTTCAGCGATTTCTGCAATCTTTAAAAATTTAATTCTGGGCTTCTAAACAAGATATGAGAAACTAAAAATACCGAGCCTAATCTACCTTATTTTTCTTTTTAAAGTCTGGTATCCGTTTTGAAAATTTTGTTTTTTTTAACCCCTCGAAAAAAATTCTTTTCCGAAATTCAATTACGTGAATTTCTGTTTTTCGGCCCATGTTTAAAAATCCGCATCGACTCGGGAAATGCGAATAGGGACAAACAGAGGACACCAGATCATAGCCATATTCTTCTTCTTCAAAATGTATCCTTCGGTGTTAAAACATATGTACATTAACCCTTTAGAAACCGTTCGTTCCCGTACCTCACTTTCACGATTTCCTCTAATTTGTCAATGTATACCCGCCGTCGCTGGAATTTTTTATCGAATTACACAAATTCCAAGAGAAGAGGCTAAAAGTGCATACATTCAGCTCTAGAAAGACGCCTTCGACTTTAAAAAATTCGATTATTATCAACATTTACCAACATTTTATTTTTTTATGATAAATATTTGCTTTGACGTCATACATCATATATGTGTTCTTTTTTTTTCAGGAAGTGGCAACAAGCAGTTACGGCATTGGCTGTTAGAATTCTGTGTAGATTATTTGCACATAAATTTTTTGTTATGTGCGATTAAAATTTTTTAAAATACATTGATTTAAATAAAGTATTTAGTTTTAATTTGTCTATGTGTTAAAAAAAAAAAAAAAAAGAAAATTTAAATATTTGATTTTTGTATCTGAAGAGTACGCATCTTTGCTCAGAGTGGGCTAACATTTCAGAAATTCAAAAAATTTTCGAATTCGGCCCATAATTTTTTATTTTAACAAAATCTGATTTTTATACAGAAAAAAAAAAGAAAAATCTAGGAATTTGCTATTTCATTTCAAATTATCTCGGGTCATATGGGTCCGGTTGCGACGCAGTTTGGCTCTTTCGACTCAACATCCTCAAAGATTTCAATTATGTTTCTATAGAACAAATTGCGCCCCCTGGCGGTGGAAGGTGGAACTAAAAAATTTTGCAGCTAACTCGGGTTCTATGGGTCCCATCACAACGCAGTTTGAATCATTCGACTCGAAATCAACAGGACTTATTATTTTAGTTCCAAATTTCACCACCAGGGGTGCTTTCCTATCTTGGGTCCTATGGGCCAGATTACGACGAGGTTTGGCTCATTCGACTGGATTTCGATAGCTTTGCAGATTTCGGTTATGTTCGTATAGGACAGATTGCACCCTCTGGCGGCATAAGGTGGAACTAATGGATTTTGCATGGAACTAACGGATTTTGCAGCTAACTCAGGTTGTAAGGGTCCCATCACGACGTGGGTTTGTTCATTCGACTCGACTTCGACAGGACTTATTGATTTTAGTTCTAAGTCTCACCTCCAGGGGGCGTTTTCTATCTCGGGTTCTATGGGCCCGATAACGACGGGGTTTGGCTTCTTCAACTGGATTTCGATAGCTTTATAGATTTCGGTTATGTTCGTATAGGACGGATTGCACCCTCTGGCGGCAGAAGGTGGAACTAATGGATTTTGCAGCGTGTGCGTAGCACGTCTATGCCGCAGGTAGCGGGGACACCAGCCTGAGGTTCTTATAGGACAGATTGCACCCCCTGGCAGTGGAAGGTGGAACTAATGGATTTTGCGGCACTTAGGGATTATCCGGTGCGTGCGTAGCATGACCGGTATACAGTGACCCGGATCGGAGGTTCGTTTTGTTCGAGGAGGACGCGAGCCGGAGGTTTATTCGTTTTGAGGTTTTACAAGATCCGAGGCACCGATGTAAATTAGGGGCCCGCTAGCGGGCAAAGTCAGCTAGCATAGTATTAATTAGTAGATGTTATTACTAATTGGTTGGTACCAATTACATTTCCATATGATGATTTCTAGCAGAGAGGAGGTTATCCTTTTTTTTTCTTTCATGGCTGTACAATATAACAAGCTACTACTGTATAAAAATTAGTGCTGATTTTAGAGTAAAAGTTAATAATAATGTACATAATTTAACCTTTAAAAAAGTTTACTTAGTTTTTCATAACATAATTTTACAGGCTAATGATGCAGTTGCTACATGCAAAAAAGTATGCAGTTCTGTTTCTGAGAAAACAAAAAAAGAAGTAAAACAAATAGATGAATTCCAGTTATTAAAAGGAGTCTTACAGGTTAGTGAGGTAGTTTTCATTTCCTAAATAATCTTTTTATTATAAAGAATGACATTCAGATAACTTTGATAAATTCAATTTTTATTTTCAATATCATTTTATTTTCCACCCAGTTGGCATATTACTTGAAATTTTGATATGTAAAGTACCCTAATTTCCTGCCTATAATCCAGAGATTATACATTAAAAAACTTTATTTTTCTTGTAATGCGAATTATATGCCGCCGCGGATTATCTGCGAATTTTTCCTACTTGATATCTTTGTAAATGTCAATAAACATAATTTTTTTTAGCAAATTTACAAATATCTTTCTTAAAAATCAACAGATGGCACTACCTGATCCTTCACCGGATAAATTCTTTTGCATGATGAGAATACGCAAAAATATGCGAGTGGATAAAAGTAGCTTGGGACGAACTTTCTGAGACACATTTTCAAAGAAATATTTTTGTTGTTATAATTTATTTACATGCAATTATTAATACATTAGCAAAAACAAATGAAAATGTTTATCTTATAATAAGAAATTAAAGAAGTGATTAATGATTTTAAAAAAGCCTGATACACAGGGGGAAGGGTAATTTAGAGATCTGCACGGGCCGGGCCAAGGCCCGAAGCCCGTACTCGGCACGGCCCGCGGGCCGGGCTCGGGCCTATTTTTCTTCACGGCACTCGGGCCGGGCCGGGCCCTACTTTTTTCCTGAAGGATAAGGCCGTGCCTTAAATTATTTTTTCCGTACAGAGCCGGGACTGGTTTCATTCTTCCTAGTCTTCATGCCTTAAAATTTTTAGTCCTGGTTTTGACTCGTATGAAAATCATTGTCTCGGCGTACCTGGTCCGTTCGAAGGTCAGTAAAATAAGATCTGGCATAAAAATCTTTTCAAAACATGCATACATTTTTAAATCGCCATTATTTTATAATTAAACATTAAAATTTATTCTTTTTAAAGAATAGTAGATTTATACACTTATTAAAATATAGCTAAATTAAAATATAGTAAAACGTGTGAAAAAGAACCTGCTTATGATGGAATCCTGTCTTAAATTGAAAAATGTGTTGATCCATTAAAAATAAATATACTAATATGTAAGAAAAGAATATATAATACATTTACACCTGGTAAGAAGGCAAATTGTTTATAACTCATTTTTTTTTCTTCCCTATGCAATTCCATCTTAGATTTTACTGTATAGCATTTTTCTGATTTTTAACACTTCAATAAATGGAATATGGATTAACAATATTGATGATAACTTAAACACATACATACAACAAATAGATATTTATTAAAAAAAATAAATATTCCAGTTTGCGGCACCTCTATAAAAATGAAGATTATAAACATGAAAAAAAAAAAGGCTGAGATAGGAATTTTTGGTTAGATCTCCTCCTATGGGGCAAATTTTTAACCAAATCGACGTAAAAATTATGTTTTGTAGAAATTCACTCAGGCCGGGCCGAGATTTTAACTTTTTTCCGGGCCGGGCTCGGGCCGAACTTTTAACTTTTAAATCGGGCCGGGTCGGGCTCGGGCCGAACTTTCAATTTTTGTATCGGGCCGGGCTGGGCCCGGGCCTGGAAATTTCGGCCCGTGCAGACCTCTAGGGTAATTGCCCTACCCTACCTCTCTAAATGGTACTTTTGCTAAAAGTATAGAACTATTTACACATTTTAATTAGTGAGTAACAGGCAATGTCTCATTCATCACCATTCTTCCATGTACTGTATTGTTCTTGGGAGTCCAGTAATTTTTTTTTTGTAAAAAGAAAATGGGGTACTTTTCGGTTAGCCGGGCACCAGTGATATATGTACATATATAAATATATATGTATATGCATATATATGTATATTTATACATATATGTGTATACATATATGTATGTATATATGTGTGTATGTAGATATATGTGTATCTATATATATGTGTGTACAGGGCTTGACAAATGCGGTCGCCAGGTCGCCACTGGCGATCAACTTTTTTTATCTGGCGACTAACTTTTTTAATCTAACTTTTTTTGTTTCATTTATTTATTTTTTACAAAAATTGAACTAAAAAATGAGCACAAACGATATTTTCTCTAAAGCGAAGTTAAAAAGGCATTTTCCATTTCATGCACATAAAACGCCTTTCTTTTCCGCTCTAGTCAGCTAGTCATGTGATTAGAATGTGAGGAGAGGGGGGGGGGGGGGTTCAATAACAAATAGTCTTATGTGGCTTCTAAAAATTGGATGCAATGATAAAAAATGCTTACTTTTTTGTATGTTTCAAATCAGATTTTTGTGTTCAGAACTAAAACTTTTAATCTATTACATTCATTTTAAAAGAATAATAATATATAAGTGATTATAAGTAATTCATTCGAAGTAAATCTATAAAACTTAATTAAAATTTCAAGAATAATTCATTTTAATAAAAATATGTATTATTTTTTTAAATATTTTTTCCCGGCTTAAAATGCTTGGCGCCTCGCGTCTGTTTGCACCACACGCGTTGGACATTGCCGTCACTCTGTCTTGGCGACAAGTGTCTGGTTCAGAGTTGTTTCTCAATAGTATTTTATAATTACATTGTTTGGATTATTATCTGCAGTAAATGGAAATAAAAAATCATTGATTGCACTTCAAAAAGTATTTTTTTTTTTTTAATTCTTATCGTAGATCGTTGGATCAAAATAAACATCAGCCGGCTGCTGATTTCAATTTAATCCAGCGCGGGAAAAAATATTTTTTTCTTTCCTTTTTAGCTAAGAAAACAAACGTTTACGTAATAACTCGTAATATTACGCGTTAATAGCCCTCGAGTTTGCGAACATCACAACGTTTAATTAAATTTCTTGTAAGATATCTCATTATAGATGCTGCAAAGTTACAAAATATTAAGAAATAAATTTGAAATTATATTCACACACACACACAAACAAACAAACAACAACAGAAAAAATTAACTTATTTTTAATTTGGCAAAACTATTGCAAATGTCATTAAATGCAATTTTTGAAATAATTAAATCAGAATTATTTGACTTTTTTATTTTGATAGGCTAAATGGGCATAAAATCGTTTTCCGGCTTCACTATTTTATAGATGCCCTCTTATCCAATATGGATTTTGTAGCACTCAACTATTTGAACATTTGAAGCATACGGCAATCAGCATTTCCCGAACATGTCGGTTGATTCAGAGTTTACAATATTTCCTTTATTATTATTTTTTTCACAAATATATAACTTTGATAAGTTTCCTTAGAAAACTTAGTTATTATGCACTATTATAAACTATGTAACTAATAATTCTAAACTATGTTTGTTATTATTTTTTCTGACTTAATTCCTAAGCAAACGTTTGTACTTTTTAAAAATCAATAACGGGGGGGGGGGGGGGGGTGTTAATTTTTTTTACTGGCGACTAGAATTTATACCTGGCTACCAGATTTTTTCAAATTTGTAAAGGCCTGTGTGTATATATGCATGTATATAAATCACTGGCGCCCGGCTAACCGAAAAGTACCGAAAATGGTGTAGCAGCTGCACTCTTCATATGAGCTGTGGCATATATTCTGTTTTTTACAGTAAATTATAGAGCCTTTTTAGGCCCAAAAAAAGAGGTTGATGGTTGGAAGTATACCTGTAGGCATGTAGAAAAGGCTTTGGAAGATATCACTCAAACGTTTTCAAAAGTGATTACTAGTATAAGATAAGAAGTTTCTTGGGTTCCCCTCTCCCTCCCCCTTCAAAGAGAAAAAAAAAAATGTTTTCTTTAACTTTTGACTTTGACTTTTTAGCTTATACTTTCCACTTTATATGTGCATCTGTGCACAGTGTTACCTCAGCTAATGAGTGCCACTGCTAACAACATTTTTTTTACTGTTTTCTGACTCAGCTAACGAATATTGATTTGGCTAACAAATGTTTTATTTGATGCTCTGCTAATATAATGCAGCATATTGCATTTTAATTGGACGAAAAACGATATTTCGGTTAACAAAGATTTCATTTAACAAATGTGATTTTAGAATGAATTATCTGCATTAACCGAGGTATCACTGTATTTTTCTATTTTTGTCAACTTTTCAGATTTCATTCCTGTATGATGTTATTTATAGAGTTGTTTTTATTTGAAAAGCTTGATGAAGGTGATATTGCATCAAAAAATACAAATTTGATTGATGAAGTGCCTGAAGAAAAAAGCCAAGCTGCAGAAGAATTCATGGTTGATGAAAAAGATGAATTAAAACGAAGTGAGGCTATTGATATGGGAAAGGTATGCATATTGAAAAGTGATTTGGTGCATTGTTATTAAAGTAGATTTATTAAATTTAATTTTTGCATATCATGTAAGATTTAGTTACTGTATAAAGTTACTCTTCATTAAAAATCAATTGTTTAGCATAGGAATAAAAATCTTCCATGTTTCTGCAGATTTCCACGTTTTTATAAATTTCATCTATTTTTCTTCCACCCTCTCAAAATTTCTGCTTTCTCACCTTTTGCTTCCCCCAGCACACAAAGGTTAAAACTTTTATATATTTTTTTCTGTCTAATTTGTTGCTTTGTAGTAGCAATAAATAAGCAGTCTATCATCTGTATCCATCCCATGCAAAATTTCTGCTTACTGTCTCCTCTCCTCCCTTCTCAGCTTACAAAAGTTTTAACATCTTAAAAGTCAAATTTTAAAATTAAAAAATAAAAATTCTATCCCGTTTAATACTTTGTAGTAACAATAAATACATAATCAATAATCTAAATTCCTCTTCCACATAAAACTTCTATTCTCGAACTCTGTCCAGCAAAAGAAGAGAATTTCTTTAAATAAAACAAATATTTTCCTCTTTTTTTGCAATTTGGCTATCCTCATCCTTGATGAAGGTATATTAAGCAAAGGGTATTGTTAGAAATCTGAAAGTTTCGCTGTGTTTTGTCATTCTTACAACAGAAGTGAAAATTCTTCATTCAACTACTGGATTAATAATGTAAAAGAACTTTTGCTTATCAAAAGGGAGAAAAATTATCACAGGTTATGAATCCTAAAGAAGGTCTTTTTCTGTTCATTAATTCAATATTACAAATTTGTGTAAATAAAAAGTAATTATTTTATTAATTAATAATTTATTTATTAATAAATTAATGTTATGCTGCTGATTTAGGACTGTAAAATTGGCCCTTATTCAGCAATTTTTCAAATTTTAAAGTAACTTAACTTTTTGTTATTTTCATTACAGGGCTGCCACTGGTAACTATTTTTTATTATTTTGCCATTCATTGTTTCAAAACAAAAATAATCTATCTCAAAAATTATTGAAATCTACTATGGAGATTATTGTTTTGAAATAGTAGTAGACAAAATAAAAAAAATAATATTGCTAATGGCAGCCCTGTCATTATAAAGTAGACTCCTTCAAGTATGTGACCCTAAAATCCACACATCGTTTCTGATGCAAACAATGAAACTTACAGTTAAGATGTAGGTGAAAAATTACATTTTTTTTAACATTTTTATATCATTCTGTACATATTTTCATGTGTAATTTCGGTGAATATGATTGAACTCATGTCTTCTCATGAAGGAAGTATAAATTTATTTCTGAAAAAAGGATTTTGATGTGAATTATTAGCGTACAAGCTTATTAGGTGAGTTTCACTGTATTTTCATCATTATGATGCCTATTTAGTTATGCATTATTAGTTATTTATTTGACCTTTACTTTTAATATTTTAAACATTTTTTAAATTTTCTTAATTTTTATTATTTTACTGAATTATTTTAAAATTTTACTTGTAAACATTCATTATAATTTCAAGTGCATTATTATGTTCAAATTGCTGTTTAAAAAATGTAAACAAAACAGTGACCAGAAATCCGCAAAATTCAAAATCTGCACAACTTCTGGTCCCAAGCTGTGCAGATTTAAGGGTCCTCTTCTCTCACATGAAAAGACCCGCAGCTGAGATCAATCTCTGTTTCTGCCGTTGATTATTTTTTCGATTTTCTTTGTGGATTTTTTTTTTTTACGAAGATACTTTCACTTTCGGAACCGGTTCCGGTTAGAAAATCAAAAAAGTAATCAACGGCAGATAATCTCAGCTATCCAATGCAAAAAAAAAAAAAATGTTTAAAAATATTGAAATGCAAGTGAGATATTAGAAAAATAATGCCCTATAGGATTAACATTAGCAAGCGGGTCTTTTCATTTGAGGGGAGAGGGCCCTTAAGGGAGTCTACTGTAGTACATCCATAGTTTGGTTACTATTAGACTTCAGATAGAACTAGCACATGCTCTGGTCCTTTCATTCTTATTATGAAGGTTTTTTTTTTTTTTTTTCCTAAAAAAAAAAATGTTTAAATTTACTTTTAGTTTGACTCAAACAAATCACTGTTTTGGCAGTCCTTTTAAAAGGATTTCTGGACAGTATAAATATGTGAACATCTTTGTTTTCAGCAACTTAAACATGAAACTTAACAAATCACATAAATATCTACAATAGTTTTAAAGTTTGTGTAGCAGGAATTTAAACAAAAAAAAGTTAGATTCACAAAATGTTTAGGGGGTATATGTATCCCTCTTCCCCTAAAAAAAATGCTGCTTATTGTAATCAAATTTGAGTTACATGTACCATTATGTTTCAGATGTTTATGGCCTGGGACAATGGTGGGATTCAACCGGTACTCACCGGTTTAGTAGAACCGATACCTAATTTTTTCTTGGGTTTGGCAAACCGGTTTTTGAAATGACATTTGTAATGTAAAGATCGCCAATTTACTTTCCTTATTTTGTTTAAATATTAATAATTGCAACTGTGTGTTCTAAGCATAACACTATGTAATATTCTCATTTGTTTCAGCTTTTTGTTACATCCAAAATACCCATTAGTTGAATGTGCTGTTGGTCCTATAGAATACCTTTATTAGAATTCTGACATATGCACATAACGAATGTTTAGATTCGGAGTTTTTGTCCAAACTATAACAGGGCTGTCTAATTCTACACCCATGGGCATCATGGGGTCCTTTGAAGGTTTTCGTGGCAGCTATTTGAAAGCTTTTTATATCCATTTTAAATTATACTTTCTTTAAAATCAATATTATTTGCAATTTATTATTATTATTATTGTAGGCACAATTAATGTTTCTGTCTTCTTCTCTTACCATTTTTATGGTAAAAATGAACTAAACGGACTTAGGGTAAAAACTAAAAACGGAACTATTATGATCACTCGTGTGTTTGCCTGTCTGTCTGTCACAGCCAATTTTCTTGAAAACCATAGAATGGGGAGAATTAAAACTTGGTAGATCATGAAGGCTATTGACCCATATATTTATAGATTATTAGCCATTCACCAAATATTTTTAGGAAAAATTTAAGGGGTTTATTTAGCTACTTGAAAAAAAAAATTTTTTGCATATTAGTGGGGTATCGTTTGAAAAATCTTGTAGCACCGAACTCAAAAATATATTTATTTTAATTTTAAGTATTATTTTTTCAGAGATATTTTACTGCAAAAATATGTCCCCACCCCCCCTATTTCTGAATCTACTGGAACTAAAATTATGAAAAAATTAGGGGTACTAGGAGTTTATTTTAACCTTGCAGGCAAACTATAGTGGATAGTCAGATAGTCTTTGAGAAAATAGCATTTTTCCACTACACACGAACTTTACTTTGCCGGGTACTCAGAGAGAAAGTTGAGGGGTGCTGAAACTCTTGTCAAATCATATTTTTAATACTTGTGAAATAAATTTTTCATGACCAAGGCATATTTTTAATGCTTGTGAAATAAATTTTTCATGAGCATTTTTGGATTTTAGTGTCAGTGGCTGGATAAAAATAAATAAAGTAAGATTTGATTTTCTTAAACCATAACATAAAAGTATCTGTCTGATTCCTGCTGAGTAACAACATGACAGTAAAAAATCTTAGTTATTTTAGTCTTATACATAATAAAGGAACAAGTATGCAAGATCTCAATTTTGCTGTAGCTTTTATTAATTGATGTACTTAAAAATAAAGCATTTATCAGAATTACATGAAATTAAAAAGTTTTTGTTTCTGTTAATTAAAAGTATTTTCGATAAATAATTAATGTGTACAGTCTTTAACTTAGTATTTGCGTAATTTCTATGTAAATGGTTTTAAAATTCACTGTGATTTAATTTAGTTTATAATGTAATGTTACTTATAAAAAATAGTGTAAAAGTTGTAAAGTGTCTCCTATGCAGAAATAGTAGTTTTGACTAATACTTACCAAGATTGGTTAATGATTTTCCAGTTTGGCTAATTTGATTTTTAATAATCTGAACTTTCTAGTAGAGTTCCTGATTTTGATTAAATTCTTATTTAAATTACTATCTGAATTGACTTATGTTTGTTGGATGGACCAAAACAAATCTACATATAATTTAAAAACTGAATCTCAGAATTTTCTTCTAATGAGAGCCTGTGGTGTTACCTTTTGGTGAAAGCAATTTGCAAAATAGGTTTTATAATATTAAGAGAGAAACAAATATCCATGTGTCTGAAAGAAATTCTATTTGTAGTATATAGTTATCCATATTTTTCACTTCTTTATTTAATTATGTATTTTTAAAAGCAGGGACGTTTCTAGTTTCATTGCACAATTATAATATTTCATATAATGAACTAAAAGAACACACCAGAATATTTGGAAAGGTGTTATATCCTTTGTGTAATGTAAGACTTCTTTTTCTTGTGTATCTTAGGATTCAAAAGTCTTTCCATCTTGGCTTGATAAATTTTTAGCTCTTCTCGATTTTCAAGATGAAAGTGCTCCTTTAAATACATCTGATTTCAATCAAAGTTCTGGTTTGGCTACAAGATTGGAAGATTCTCAGGTTTGCTTTATTTAATATATTTTTTAAAACTTCTATTATTATTTTTTAAATAATTAGACATTATTAGAGCATAAGGTTTAAAGTATTATTATTACTATTATTATTATAGCTATCTGGATCATTTCTTATGAAATCTAATGATGCAGACACTCATCTGCAAGAGTTAGAAAACTATAAAAATCTATTAAAATCTTTGGAAATGAAAAGAGAAAAACAAGTATGTTTTTTTTTAAAAAATACATTCCTTAAAATTACTATTATTATTTATTTTTTAATGTAGCTGTAGACATTATATAATTTGTAGCTGTGGAAATTTAATTTGAAGCTCTCATGAAGGAACATTTTGTATATTTTGTCAGAAGACCATTTTGTTATGTACAGGCACGAAATTCTTCCATGGATCTATAACATATATATATATATATATATATTTTATTGTTGGAGTGCAGCTTTGATTTCCCGTACACTTTTGTCACTTTGATAAATCCCAAAATATTGGTTGCATAAGTCGATAGTGCCAAGATCTTGCCAGGGATTGAGAATAAAAACATTCGTCAACCCAAATGCCCTGAAACATGTGCCCAAAATATCTGTAGAAGTTTGCATACATTATATTATTTTCTCTATGTTTTCACTTTTTATTCAAATAAATATTTTTATTGTTCATGTTCAAATTATGTCAATACAACAATTATGTTTCATTAGAATGTGACTTCATGTAGTAAAACTGTTTTTCTTCGAACAAAAAGTAAAAATTTTTGCATAAATTACAAGGTAGAAAATTTTTAATGTTACATTCAGAGATGTACTTATCTCTTATGTTTTTCATTTTTAAGCTTACAGCTCGTAATTAAGCTTATATCTCAAATTATTAAAATTAAATATGACATTTTTTATATAATAACTTAGAAACTTGACAGAGTTTCTCGCCAAGCATAAGAAACAGCAATGCATTGAACCGTAAATGAAAGGAATTTCTGCCAATGGATGCCAAACAATTTAAAAAAATTTTTTTTAGCACTCTGTCTAGTTTATATTTTGCGGACGGGACAAAACGGGCTTTTGACACATCTATATCTCGCGTTCTATTTATGATAGAAACAAAATTCTTGATTCTATGGATGGGGCATGCCAAGTGACTAAGAATTCAAAAGTAAAGCAAAATTCGACGAATAGGTTTTCAGTAAATGCGATTTTAAAAGTGCTGTTTTTTGCACTTTTTAAATCTTGTTCAGACCAAAAAAAGTTGACAGGGCTACAGCAATGTGTAATTATCATATTTTTACGTGGTTTATGTCATTTGAATTGTTTTTATAAGTAGTTCAAACCTTTGTAAGTTTCATGTAAAAATATTAATTAGTTTTTGATTTATATCGGTTTAAAGTTATTGATTCCTATACTTAACATAGAGCAAAAAACTGTTGACAGGGCTACAGCAATGTGTAATTATCGGATTTTTAAGCGGTTTACGTCATTTGAATTGTTTTTATGAGTAGATCAAACCTTTGTAAGTTTCATGTAAAAATATTAATTAGTTTTTGATTTATATCAGTTTAAAATTATTGATTCCTACACTTATCATAGAGCAAAAAAATAATAAATGACCCAACTCTTTTAGGAATGGTCGTATACACATGATATTAAGATATGTTATTACAGTCGACCCAAATAAGCTTCCTATTATAAAAAAAAATAGTAACATTTAAGGTTCGTTTACAGGGTCTCACAAAAGATCTTTTGATATGGGGCTAAAGAGTTGTGTAATTATCTGTTTTTTATGCAGTTTGCAGCATTTGAATTGTTTTTATGAGTAGTTCAAATGTTTAATATTTCGAGTAAAAATATTAATTAGTTTTTATGTGTACGACTTTAAAGTGATTTATTCCTATACTTAAGATGAATCAAAGAAATATTAAATGGTCTAACTCTTTTCAAAAAGAACGTATGCGTATGATGTTAAAATATGTTACTACGAACAACCTAAGTTAGCTTCCTATTGTGAAACAGAATTGTAGAATTTACTGTTCGTTTACATGGTAACTCAAAAGATTTTTTAATAAGACTAAATAGTTGTGTAATTAGCGAATTTTTACGTTGAAGTACTTGATTCCTGTACTTAACACAGAGGAAAAACAATAGTAAATAGCATAACTTTTGTCAAAGTGGCTATATACACAAGATATTCAAATATGTTACTACATCCGATTCATTTAAACTCTCTATTGTAAAGTGGCATTGAACCATATACGTTTCGTTTACAGGGTCTCTTAGAAGATCTTGATTACATTACAACTGATGTATATTTACTGAGTGAGATGTATTTTAATGATTTTATACTGTTTCAATCTCTGTAAGGTTTTATTCTCTTGCTTTAAAATTTAATACGAGCTCATTTTGTCTGCCTGAAAGCTTGTCGATTTTAAGCTCTAAATCTTATTAAAATATAGTATTTTCATCGATTAAAAAAAACTGTGTTTATTTATAAATATATAATTCTAGCGTAACAGGAATTGATTGCAATAGCGATTACAAAATTCCAAATTTACATTCATGCGCTGAGTAATAGAATGTAAAAATGTTGCCACCCCAAGATTAGAAGTTTTGCGTTTAAATATTTGCCGTTCATCGAATTTCCGGCTATGACGAACTTAAAATGCTCTAAAAACGGGTCTAGAGCACAATAAAATGGAAATAACTTCTTAAATTCTCCATAAAAATTAAAAATGCTAAATTTCATTTACAATAGGGGATCAGTAATGAACTGTTCGGTTTACGAACAAATCAGTTAACGAACACTTTCGCGTGAGATTTTTAAGTTCGGATAACAAACACTTTCGAGATATTTTTATGTTCAGAGAACAAACACCTCACGAAACAAAGCCATGATGAAGCAATGCCATGTTTCATATTTGCCGAGCTATACTTATTGCCTCTATTGTCGACGTAGAGAACATTTTAACAGTTGCATACATATGTCCTAATTAATTTATGGACTGCCGGGGATTGGGGACCTATATTTTAGGATCACCGAATTGGAAGGGACAGACTAGAAACCTTAATTATGTATTTTGTGTCTTAATATATTTTGTGCATTTAGTAAATATAGTCAGTCCTTTTTGGTTTAATCACGCTCCTTTTTAAAATCTTAATTTAAAGCTTTATGAATTATCAGATCAAAAATTTTAATCAAATTTTGCATCTTTTTAAACGGTTCAATATGTAAGTGCTTTAGTCTTTGCGGTATATTTACAAAATCACACAAAATTTTGGAATACATGTTATCCTATGAACAGTTTCTATTTTGAAATAACTTTAATAGTTTTTATACTTTTGCAAACGTTGCGAATCTTATATTTTTCCGATTCTGGAAACGTTGAGTTAAAAAACTTAACAAATAAAAAAACTTTTAAGGTGCTCAGTAATTTTCAAGAATAATATTTAATATATTAGTATAAAAATCCCTGTAAATTACAATGATTCATAGAAAAACAAATTTGATTGTTCTCGGTAAAGTAAACTCATTGTTATAATTGACCAAAAAAAAAAAGGTGCTTCTTTTTTTTCCACATTTTTCTGAAACTGCAGTATTTAATTAATTTGTAAACTATTGTAAAATTTTCTATTTTTTTGTTTTTTTAATGTATATAAATGGAAGAGTGATATAAACAGAAGAAAAAGGAAAATAAACATGTCATAAATAATCTGATGAATACAATGTAAGCAAATTAATATAAAAGTTTCCCTGTTGTTATGGTAGCGACATGTACATTGGAATAAGTCACTCAATGAATTGTATAATTCTGATGTATAATTCTGTTTATAGCACCACTGTTATTTATTTATTTTTTTTTTGCCCCTTTCATCTTTCTTTTATCTTTTCTTTTCTGAATAAAAATTTAATTTGTATAATTGAAATTAAATACCTTACAAAAAGGAGTGATATCTCATCAAAAACAACTCATTGTAAATGATCCCGCCAAGCCACAAACCTAAAACGTCAGTCATAAAAAGAAGTGATATCGCATAAAAAGAAGCGATATAGAAGTGCATACTCCGAGTCCCGTGTAAAAATCTATCACCAGTCATAATGTTTACAAAGGACTCTGAGTGAGATACAGTATGTGAAAACTGCTTGGCGACCTGCAGCCTTTTATAATATATGCAATATAATATCAATTTTGAAAATCGAAAAAATAAATTTTTAATTTTTGTTACATCACTTTTATAAATATTTTTGTATGCGAAAGAACAGACAGAACGGATTTTTCCCCAGATCTATGCGATTCCGCTTACGCTAGAATATTGCTGCAATATATCTCAATTTAGTTAACGTTTATTATAAGGTGCATTGTTATTAATATGCGTATGATCATTATATATATATATATATATATATATATATATATATATATATATATATATATATATATATATATATATATATATATATATAAAACTTTATGTAAAATTTAACCATTGAAACATAAGAAACTGACCATACACAATGAAATCACAATACCAAAGAGCCGTGTCAAATTACAAATTAAAAAATGTAGTCCTAATAAATGAAACATTATTAATTCAAATGAAAAAGAAAAAAAAAAGAAAATAATAACAACAAGAGTGTAAACACAAATGAAAGCTTATAATGTAATTCACTTTTTCAAGGGCAAGGAATATATATTACAAACTCAAAATCTTTACATGTTTACTTAAAAAATCCTCTTTGTAAGAGTAGTGTTTCTAGTTTAAATAATGGTAAATAAAATCAACAAATTGATTTTTCAAGCTCATAAATAAGAAAAGACATGCAACACAGAAGTTTCAACATTTTATAATTTTATGGGAGCGAAAAAAAATAAAATAAATAAAATAAATAATTAAAATAAAATAAAATAAAAATAATAATATAGTCATATGTAATTGCAGGAAATGCAAACATTATAAAAGCCTGCAGGTCGCCAAGCAGTTTTCACATACTGTACCTCAGTCCGAGTCCTTTGGAAACATTATGAGTGGTGATAGATTTTTACACGGGACTCGAAGTATGCACTTCTATATCGCTTCTTTTTATGTGATATTACTTCTTTTTATGACTGACGTTTTAGGTTTGTGGCTTGGCGGGATCATTTACAATGAGTTGTTTTTGATGTGATATTTTTTATATAAATTTGGATGGTTTCATAATCAAGTGTATATTTCTAGGCAATTTACACTATTTCATCTTGGGAGGATCTTTTTTTAAGATCATTCCTGAAAAATCAAATTGAAAAAAGCAGTATAGAAAATGAAACTCATTCACATGATATATCCAAAGTGAGTGGTCTTTTTTTTTTCACCTGTAAAATGTAATATTTGTAAAATAATATGTTTTGTAGAGTTGCAGAATATAGGAAAATTATCTGAAGTAAAAAGTCTAAAATGTATAATTAAAAATGTTATTAAAATAAGAATTTAAATGGTTTAACCTTTAAACTTTTTTTTAACAAACCTCACTATGTTTTGTACTTTACTGATATGTTTACTGTTATGGTATCATTTAGCAATTTTTAAAATATATTTTAGGGTCTATGTCTTTTGCAACCACTTTTCCTGTATTATAATATTCTGTAACTGCAGGTTAATGAAATAGTCATGCCATTAATTTTCAAAATATGACACTTTTTACATTTTTATACAATCCCTCAACAAAAAAATAGTCAGTTAGAACTTTTTTTCTAAAATGAATGAATAATCTTTTGTCTCTGTTTCAACAAGATCATTACAAAAAACTGCATACCTATACCTTTAAAATTAACTGAAATAAAATTTAAAAAATAAAAGCTTTCTTAAATTCTGCAACATTTTCGCACCATTTAAAATTTCATTTCATTTGTGAAAATAAGGACCATACACAAATTAACAATGACATTTTTTAGATAAAAAATATATTAACAAGTGTGAAAAAATTGCATAACAAATATATCTAAATAAAATATACAGGAAGAGATCGGTAGAGATCATGTTAAGAGACCAAATCTATATATTTGAAACATGACTGATTATTTTGACAGTCACTGAAAGCATGCAGGAACAACTGACTATTTAAAATTTTTAAACTTTACCTGACTCATTATTTCTACCTTTGAAAAAAAAAATCCTGTTTTATGGTATTCTCTGTACAGTACTTAATTGCTTCATAATTTAACTTTAGTTCCTCCAGTTCCATAATACATATTCATTCTAGGTTCAGTTTTACAAGGGACAACAGTAGGTATCCAATTAATGAATGAACAAGGAATTAAATCCATACTATCACTTACACTTTGTCTAAACCCAAAACTCTGGGTATCTCTAGAACTAACAGGACTAAGTGAACCAACAGGGCTAAAATAGTGTGGAGTACTTAAAAAATATAGGCAGAAGATTTACACAAAATAAGCTTTAATGATGATGAAAAACATTTTTACAGATGAATCAATATACCAGCATAACTTTGCTTGGTGAAAGAACTGGATACATAGCCACTATGGATAATTTTTAGGTGGGATTTCAGTAGTTTTAAGTGAGTTTTTGCTTGCCTATTATGTGTTTTCTTACTAAACTAAATTTTAGTATACTATTTAGAATATATACAAATCTATAAATATAATAGAGTGCTGCACAAAAGAATTAGAGTACTTTTCTGGCTTTAGATGGTAATTGCTGAAATCTGGTTTTCAAATGTGTTATGTGTTCTCTAAAATGTTTACTTGGGTATTTTATTTACCTTACTAAGCAGAGAAGTTTTGTTAAATTATTCTAGAAGTATTGGAAAGTGTTTCATAATCTATGCTTGATGCATGATTTTAAATTCTTGTTTTATTCACATGTTACTCCTTGTTAAATTCAAAAACTGTGAAGGGCAAAAACAACAAGAAATTTTGTCTTGATACACCGCTTCCTACTACAAAGGATTCCAAACAGCTGCTGCACTATGCAGAGGTAGATATGGTTTCAGAGTCTTACAGCTCTGACTCAAATGATGATGATAATACTGTTTTTGAGGAATTTGAGCCCACGTGATTGTAAATGTATTTCTGCTCGAAACTTTAAAAATTTTACCAACTGTTTGTTAGTTTATTGAAAATTTATACCAACTGTTAGTTTTATACCGACTGTTAGTTTATTGAACATTTTACAAATTGTTAGTTTAAAAATTGTTTATATTTTAATTGTGAAAACATGTGTTTATTTCTATTACATGTGTTATATTTTCATTGAAGGATTTTTATTATACATTTATCATCATATCACTCTTTTTATTTAATTGTGTTATTTTCATTAATCTTGTTTTTATGACAAAGTTTTAAATTGATTTTATATTTCAATTAGATGTTCTTTTTTTTTGGCGCAGCATGTCCCTAAAGGGACTTTGTGCCATAAAACCCCAATCAACCAACCAACCAACCTTGTTAAATTCTAAGAAGTGCACTATACTTTGCAATTTTTAGCATGTAACTCTGCTAGCAATTGATTGGTTTAATATTTTATTAGATGCATTTATTTTTAGTGTTTATATTTTATTGCAAATCAGTTTTTGTTGATCTAAATATTAATAGCATAACAATTTGAATTAAAAGTGCAGTCTCTTTTAAGTCCAGTCTCTACCCGTAAGGTCTTAAAAAAAAAAAAAAAGTGTATTTTGGGGGATTTTTTTCAGGAAAATGAAACAAGATATTTGAAAACTCTTTTTGTATTTTGTTTCTTACACTTTAAAGAAAACAAATTCATTTTTGTAATTATGAAATGTTGGAGTGTTCCTAGCAGACCCACTTCCCAGAGAAGGTGTTGCTCTAGTAGCCGTCCACACCACAGTGATCACAGTAACTCTATTAAATGTTAGCTGAAATTATAAAAAGCATAATGTCTTTACTTCAAACACTTAAAACTAGAGACTAATCATTCGGTTTTTGGAAAAATTGATTTTGATAAAAATGATGGTCATTCAAAGATAAGGTACCGGTTTTCACAAAAAAGTTCGAACTTTGATTGTTTATAAATAATAGAAAAAATCATCAGATTGCCAAAAAGAATGATTACTTTCTAGATAATATTATTGTTAAATATTGGTCAAAATTTGAAAAAGATTGATTGAAATTTGTTCGAGTTATCGTGATCACCGACTGCAATAGGTAGCTTTTTGCTTTTTGTAATGGAAGCTACCTAATAAGCTCAGTTTGGACTCTGATTGAACATTATCATTAGCATCAGTCCTAGTTTTCTCGTGAAATTAATTTTAGTCAGTTCCTGAATTTGGAAAATTTTCCATTTTAAAAAAGGTGAGAAAATTGAAGACTAATTGGAAGAGGTAATTGGAATGGTTGATTATTTCTTTATTTTTACTAAAGAGAAACAATTAGAGCATGTATTTTTCAATAAAGAGTTTTAAAAATTTTAAACTTTGTATGCTGAGAGGTGAAGGAGGCTAGGAGAAGTGTAAATTCCAAAGGAAGTGCCAGGTAATTTAGATGATTAATTGTTTACTTATTGTTACTAGAGAGCAACAAATAGGACAGAAGATTTTTTCAAAATAGAGTTTTAAAGATTTTTCTGCTGGGAGCAAAGGGGAGAAACAGACATTTTTGGAGTAGAGATATAATTTAAATGCCTGATTATTTATTTATTGTTACTACAGAGCAAGAAATAGAGCATATATTTTTTAATAAAGTTATTTAAACATTTTAAACTTTATATACATTTTGGATGGAGGGGGAGGTTGTAATTTAGAATGACTGATTTTTTACTTATTGTTACTAGTAAGGACAGAAGAATTTAATATTATCAAGATTTTAAACTTTTTGTGCTAGAGGGGGGGGGGGGGAGAGAAACAGACATTTCATGAAAAGTGGGGGGGAGGGGGAATTTCATTAACATTATATAAAAACATAAGTGGAAATCTTCCAAAAAAGTCAAAAGATCCCTTACATTTTTAAATGAAATTTTTGTGAAAAAAAAAAAAAAAAGTTTGGTGGGTGGCTTATTTTTAGAAAGGGAAAAGAAAATCAAAATTTCTTAAAAGTGGATGGGGGGGGGGCCTTACAATTGAGGTTTTACAGCATTGAAGCCTAAATATGCAATAGCATTCAAAGTACGGCAAATGCCCAATGCTGAAATACGCTGCAAGATTTTTTCTTTCCCTTTTTTCTGCCTATCTTTTACCACCAACCCAATAAGAAGGCATCTGTCTTCAGAAGTGGAACCTTCTTAAGATCACTAGTACAAAAGACTTCATCCGTTGATTGCAATAATCCAACGATAGTTGAATTTTTCTGAGGTGAAGAAAATGCAACACCTGTTTCTCGGGTATTGTGGCAGTTGTTTTCTTGGCCAGGCATCTTGGGCGGTTTAGAAGCAAAAGGGTTGAGTCGATAGATTTTTAAAAAATAATAAATTCCATTAAAGTATAAGTTAACTAATATAAATATTCTATATATTTTTTCAAGGTTATAATGAGGGAAAAAAGTTGGGAAGATCTGTTCTGTGAAGCTGATATCTTGGTGAGAAAACAAGAAAATATTGCTGTTAAATTAAAAGAAATTGTACAGGTAGACCTATGTTTCTTATTTTTATTTAAATCTTAGCTTTTTCAATAATTCTAAAATTCATACATTTAAAGTTTATACAAAAAAAAAATAGTTTTCAATCTAACTTGCATTTAAAATAATTCTACAATTTAAAAAAAAAAATTATTTAATTTATATTTTAAAATAATATTGTTGAATCCTTTATTATGATTTGTTTTGTGTGCATTTCTTTATTTTGTAACCATAATAAGTTATCTTTTAGACTTGTAGAGTTGTATTATATATCGGGAAAACTCTTTGAAAAATTGTTTTTATTATTTCGATTTTTTTCTTTATATTAAATATGTTGATCATACTATAAATAGAAGTAAAGTTTCATAATTTCATTGCAATGAAATCATGAAATATGGCTCAGAATCTGGATTTAAAGAAAAATATAAATGTTTTCTTCTATACTCTTTCCTTTCCATTGCTCAATTGTAAAAATCTTACAGAGGGATGGTACTTGAAACTTCCTCATCTCTTTCATTCTTTCAAGACTTTAGGACATTCCTTTGCATTTTCTTGGGAAAGGGGGGGGGGGGAATCTATGAAGCTTAAAGCTCTTCCTGGTAAAACTGATAAATAACTACATTTTGACAGATATATGTAATGCATAAATATTATCATTGAGAGAGAACAGTGTTTGATAAATATATATATATATATTTCCTAATTCTACCCTACTTTTTCCAGACAATCACATTGAAATAAACAGAGATTTTGCTCCTATTAGCCATGATAAACTATGAATATCTTATGGATCCATCAGAAGAGCTTCATAAGACTATTTCATAGTAAAGATAAGTTATTTCATCAAATATTTACAGTATTTAGCCTAAATTTGAAAATATTAAGTCCCTTGTAACATATCAATAAAACCCCAAAAATGTAAAAAGAATAAAAGATCCAAAAAATAAATTATGATGCAACTGTAATAGATAAAAAACTAAATAAAAATAAGCACAACTCAAGTAAAATAAAGTGTAGTAATGATTAATTAAGATTAAAAAATACTATCCATGTGTAAATCCAAAGCTCATCACTAGGAAATACTGAATCATGGCAAACAGAGAAGAGTAAAAAAAGAGAGTGGCTAGTGCTGCCATCTAGGTTTAAATAAAAAAGGAAATGCCAGTGCTGCCATCTATCTTTAAAAATGGAAGCATTTAAGCTTAAGATAAATTACAGATAATGTAGTTATTAATATAAATCAAGATATAAATTGATATGAATATTAAAGAGGAATAATATTTTAGTAAACAATAATTAAAATTAGAAAGTATGTAGTTAATAGTGTTAAATAATATGGAAAGATAAATTTAGGTAATAACTAAAAAATTGAATAGATAAAGAAGATAATATTAATTAAATATATAAATAGAAAAAATAGAAAAGAGATGAATATGTAAGTGATAAATTAATATTATAAAAGTAATAATTTAAGGAGGTGAAAATATAGAATGATAAATGATTGTGTTAAATGCATGAAGCTTGTTTCCTTTTCTTTTCTTTTTTTTAAAAACTTTTTTAGCAGTCCTACCTCAACCCTCTATAATGCATTTAAATTTTATAAATTATGAAAGGGAGGAAATTTTTAAATTTGCTTTAATTAATTTTTTTTCAGCAATCCACACCCACCCTCTATAATATTGTTTTCTGATTTTATACTCTTTATGCATATTTAATGCCCATACTGGTAAGATAAGAGGAATACAGTAGAAGATCTTTATAACGCAATTCTCCATATAACGCACAACTTCTCAGATGTAAACAATGAATTTTCAGTTAAGAAACACCTGAATTCTTAAAAAATAAATAGTTGCTATTCTCTAGAGGACTAAATCTGATACATTAATTTATCTCCTTAATTCAGAGCTAATTACTGAAAAAATTGCTATGATTTGATACAGCTATGTTTGGACAATCTTTATAAAGTAAAAATAACAATGTGTGTAATGATCTATATTATGCAAAAAATTATAATATATAACTCCTGGTAATAAAGAATGCCATATAAAGATACTCTAATATATTTTGGTATGTTTCACACATATTTGGCCATGTTTTACAAGCTAAATTTAATGATGTGTGAAATGTGATCTATATAACACACAACCTCATGTTTTTAGGTTTGCGTTATAAAGATCTTCTGCTGTATTTAATGTTTGATTCATGAAGAAATAAAGGAAAGGGGCTAATTATTATGATAACGCTGTATGTTTTAATTCTAATAAATTTGGCTGTATAAAATTGGTGTAAGATAAAAGTTTAATACAATTAACAGTAATTGAGAAGAATAAGTAAAATTCATAACATTAAATGAAAAATGATTACCTTTATCATAAATATTGAATGTTTTTTATATATATACATTTCAGTCACATTTTATCAATACACAAATCATGTAACATTTTCTCTTATTTTTCTCTAATTTTCTTCAATTTATAAGTAACCATAATATTATTTGAATGGCAACAGTTGATACACATTTTCAATATTTTAAATTTAATATATTAATTTCATATGGTATTTATTTACTATATTAAGGATCTGTCACTACCTATGAGCTATGCTCGCCAACCCCAATCCAGATCCTGCAAGCTCTAAAACGCACTGATTTATGTTTTCTCTGTTTTTAAAATATTACCTAACTGTCGAAGACTGAATGATATTATCATGACCATTGGCATTCTTCTGTAAGTTGGTTGCCATTCATTTCCGTTTGACTGGAGGGGATTTTTCAATTCCCAAGGCTACATCCACTGCTGTCACAAGAGCTGATGGCTGTTTTCATATTGATTAAGTTAGATCAATTACACATTTGAAAATCAGCTTGTTTAAAATTGGTAAGTAAAACATGTTGCTGCCTCCCTGACTTTTATAATGTCTGAAAGAAAAGTTTTCTTTTAGAAGCAATAAAAAATCGTTTGAGGTATATAATTTTAAATTAAGAGTTTCTTAAATTACTATTAGTAAGTTATGTTAAGAAATACACTGGATGCAATAAGATTAACTAGGTTTATTAGTGGATCCAAGATCCAACCTGCATACATCGCGGCTGGCGTGAGACTGCGGTCTGATCACCGATCACGACCGGGGAACATTTACATGTACATGTGGCGCCATCTAGTGATATACAATGCAACTAATCTCGATTATAACATTCTCTTCCTTAAAGAAAGCTAAGAGCAAATATTTAAAAGTTCTTTAACAGGGAACAGTTCAAAATCAACAGCAATGCAAAAGAGTTCTAATGTCCATAATCACAGATGATCAGGCTTCCTCCTTGGGCGATTTGAACGTCTGAGCTTTGGGATTCCTGGGTCCTGCCTAATCACTTGTGGCGAGAGTGCAGGAGGGTCTGCTTGCGAACTGTTCTCCCTGCTTAGAACACTTACCTGTGGAGACAGAAGGGGGGCTACCGGGGTGTTTGGAACTTCCACAGTTGGTGATTCTCCACTTACAACATCAGCTGGCGTTAAGTCCTCTGAGCATTCGGGCTGAAGAACAGTTGGAGCTGGCAGCTGTGGAACGAGAGGAACGCCACTAGCACCTTCAAGTCTGTGGCGAAGTTGGTCAATGTGCCGAGACCAATCTCCCCAACTGGTTTTCACTTTGCACATCATATTTCCCACTGGGGAAATAACAGTTCCAGCCACCCATTGTGGGCCCCGGCTAAAAGAGTGCACCCAAACCGGGGTGCCTTCTGTAAATTTTCTTGCACTGGTTTCTGCCTTCGCAGGAGCTGGGCTACCGGAATTTCAAATTAGACCCAAGCGTGTGCGAAGAGGTCGTCCAAACATAGCCATAGCAGGGGATATGCCTGTTGATGCTGCTGGTGTGTTCCGGAAATTCAGCAGGAATCTAGCCAACCTCTCTGCAAAGCTTCCTTCCTTGTTTTTCCGCATTGCAGCTTTCACAGTACGCATCGCTCTTTCAGCTAATCCATTTGAGTTTGGATGGTAGGGTGCTGTTTTTATAGGTGTAATGCCATTTAGACGTAAGAAATTGGCGAATTCATCACTACGAAATCCAGGTCCATTGTCACATACTAAACTCTGTGGTAACCCGAAGCATGCAAAAAGATTACGCAGAGTCAGTACTGTTGAAGCTGCTGTTGTATTAGGAACAAGTATCACTTCCAACCACTTTGTTTTAGCATCGACTACAATCAATAGCCAATGACCTTCCACAGGACCTGCATGGTCAATATTAATTCTCTCCCAAGGTTTCTCAGGTGCAAGCCAAGAGCTTCGTGTAGAAGGGGGAGCTGTAGCATTTTCTTGGCAGTCAACACAGCTGCGAACCTTTGTTTCTAAGTCCTGATCAATACCAGGCCACCAAACATGTGAGCGGACGAGAGATTTTATAGCATTAATCCCTTGATGAGCACTATGAAGTTCATTCAAAACGAATTCCCGAAATTTTCCTGGGATAAACACACGGGAACCTCTAAGAATGATATTTTCTTCCACTGATAGTTCATTCCGGATGTGCCAAAAGGCTTGTAAATTTTCTAACACTTTCTTCGGCCATCCATTCTGAATATGTGACCTCAGACGACTCAGTGCAGGACACTTGTCTATCTCCCTTTCAATTAGGTGTGCTGTCAGTGGGCTATCGTTCAACTGTCTGATAAGTAAGACTGACTCGACTGGCACTGGAGGATCTACAGATTCAGATTTTAGCAGAAGTCTACTGCAAGCATCAGCATTTCCATGTAACTTCCCTTTACAATACTCAATCTTATATACAGATGCAGATAAAGTTAAGGCCCATCGCTGTATGCGAGCTGCAGCAACTGATGGCACTGGTTTATCTTCAGACAATAGGGTTACTAATGGGCGATGGTCAGTGACTAAAGTAAATTTGCGTCCTAACAGGTAGTTCCTGAATCGAGTCACTCCAAAAACTAAGGCTAAAGTCTCTTTTTCGATGTGACTGTAATTCTTCTCTGCTTTTGTAAGGGAGGGAGAAGCAAAAGCAATGGGTCGGTCGCCATCTGGTGTTTTGTGTGAAAGTACCGCACCTAGACCATAAGGACTTGCATCACAAGCCAGAATGACTTCTTTGTCTTGTTCAAAATGCACAAAGAAGGAAGAGTTCTGCAAAACATCTTTAGCTTTTTTAAAAGCTTCTTTCTGTGGTAATTCCCATTTCCATGGCTGCTTACTTTCTAACAACTTGTATAATGGTGCTAACAAGGTAGACATATTCGGTAAAAACTTGGCATAATATGTTATTAAACCAATGAACGAGCGCAGTTCATCAACATTTGTTGGCTCAGGTGCCTCTGCAATTGCTCTCACCTTTGACTCAATTGGGTGCAGTCCATGTTTGTCTATGCGATGACCAAGGTACTCCACAGATGATTTCAGGAATTCGCATTTCTCAGGGTGTAATCTTATACCTGCTGCTTGTAGACTGCTGAAAACTTCCTCTAAATTTTGCAAGTGCTCCTTTACCAGTTACCAGCAAATCATCTAAGTATATAGAAGCTCCTTTTGTGCCTTGTAAAATCTTCTCTATTTCTCTTTGGAAAATTGCAGGAGCAGAAGCAATGCCAAAAGCAAGTCGAGTGTAACGGAGAAGGCCCCTGTGAGTATTTATCACCACCAAGAGTCTCGACTCTTCATCCAGTTCTAGTTGGCAATACGCATCCGAAGATCTAACTTGGTGAATGCCGTACCACCTGACATTTCAGCAAACAAGTCCTCAATCTTTGGAAGGGGATATTGTTCCAGCTCTGTTGCTTTATTCACCGTCAACTTAAAATCACCAAAGATTCTTATTCTTCCATCTTGTTTTAGCACCGGAACAATTGGAGTTGCCCAATCTGAGGTTTTTACAGGTTCTAAAATACCATCTGCAATGAGGCGATCAATTTCTGTGTCAATTTTCTTTTTGTAGGCATATGGAACAGGACGGGCTTTGAAGAATTTTGGAACCGCGTCCTTCTTACATGTAAGGTGAACTTTGACTCCTTTAACCAACCCCAATTCTGGTGAGAAAACTTCACTAAATTTTTTTAGAAGACAATCTAATGTGGGTTGACTGGCACTTACATTATGCAAACTGTGATTCATATTTGAGTCAAATGCATTCATGAGGCCTAGTGGGACAATCCAGTTCCGACCAGCTAAATTTGTGTTTCCTTCAGAAACCACCATTAAAGGCAAATGTTCTGTTCTTGACTGGAACACCACATCTACATTTGTCACTCCCAGAATGCCAATGTAAAGGACTAGAGAAAGACTAGACTAGAATTTTGAAAAAGAAAATGGCATAATTCATTATGACATATTTCCAAACACTTCTCAATTGAAAAATATATATACACTTGAATATTAAAATAGAAAACTTAAAAATAATTAAATTAGTAACTGAGAAAAGAATTTAATGGAAAAAAATTATATCAAATTGTTATAATCGAGATTAGTTGCATTGTATATCACTAGTACAATAAACTTCTGGTCGCAGTGCTAGGTTCTTCGAAGTCTTTAAGTCTAAGTCTATATCACTAGATGGCGCCACATGCACATGTAAATGTTCTCTGGTCGTGATCGGTGATCGGACCGCAGTCTCATGCCAGCCGCGATGTATGCAGGTTGGATCTTGGATCCACTAATAAACCTAGTCAATCTTATTGCATCCAGTGTATTTCTTAACATAACTTACTAATAGTAATTTAAGAAACTCTTCAGTGGCGACGAGGATTAATTTTATCGATGTATTTTTTGAAAATATAACGTATTTTTGCTTATTTTTAAGAAAAATTGCAACTTCGGCAGATGACGGCGTGCTAAGCCTAATCGACGTTCGGCGACCGCGTGGTGCATATCGTTGCGTGTTATCATGGCATCTTTTGGCTGTATTGGAGAATTCAACCCTGGAAATGAGTGCTGGAGCGAATACGCTGAAAGAATTGAGCAATTCTTCATCGCAAACGCGATCGAAGAGGCTGATAGGAAACGTGCTGTTTTTTTAACAGTGGTTGGATCTGCCACGTATGGACTGCTCCGAAACTTGATATCGCCGGAAGCACCTACCTCCAAGACGTTAACAGAACTTATAGAAGACTAGAGCTAGTAAAGGACTGGAGTTTAATTCCTGTTTGCTCTAAAGGAAGGCAAAATCGTCTAATTTTTTCAAACAATTTTACAGGCATTAAAGAAAATGGGACTCCAGAATCAATTTCAAAGGTGATGGGTTGTCCCTGCACTCTATATTTGATTTTAAGTGGAGGGTAATTTACCTTAACATCAGATAAGTGATACATAGTATACTGATTATGTTCCAACTTTTCCTTTGTTTCTGATAAAAGATTTACTTTTGGTTTGTAACTAAAATTATTTTTAGACAAACATACCTTTGCTAGGTGCCCAAGTTTCTTGCAGGTATGGCATATTGTGTTTTTATGCCTTCATTCTGATGCCTTATGTTTTGGGTCTCCACAACGAAAACAATGTTTTCCTGTATCTGCAGTGGATGCAGATTTAGCGTTTTCGTATTTCCGTGGCCTTTGCGTCGTAATTTTCAGTTTCTGCACTTCAGAAATCGGAGATACCTTCAAATCAACTGCATCCCTTGCTGCTGCTTCCATCGAAACGGCGATTTCCGACGCATGCACAAGGGTTAAGTTCGATTCTGACAGCAATTTCCGTTGAATTCCTTCGTCCTGTATTCCACACACTATTCTGTCTCGTAGCATCATATCCAGAGTGGCTTCAAAATTACAATATTTCGCCAATTTCCGGAGTTCCGCAATGTAATCGGCCACCGATTCGCCAGTGCGTTGCACGCGGCTATTAAACTTGAATCGCACCACGATTTCCGAGGGCACCGGATCATAATGTCTATTTAGTATCCCAATAAGTTCTGTTAATGTCTTGGAGGTAGGTGCTTCCGGCGATATCAAGTTTCGGAGCAGTCCATACGTGGCAGATCCAACCACTGTTAAGAAAACAGCACGTTTCCTATCAGCCTCTTTGATCGCGTTTGCGATGAAGAATTGCTCAATTCTTTCAGCGTATTCGCTCCAGCACTCGTTTCCAGGGTTGAATTCTCCAATACAGCCAAAAGATGCCATGATAACACGCAACAATATCCACCACGCGGTCGCCGAACGTCGATTAGGCTTAGCACGCCGTCATCTGCCGAAGTTGCAATTTTTCTTAAACATAAGCGAAAATACGTTATATTTTCAAAAAATACGTTATATTTTCAAAAAATACATCGATAAAATTAATCCTCGTCGCCACTGAAGAGTTTCTTAAATTACTATTAGTAAGTTATGTTAAGAAATACACTGGATCCAATAAGATTAACTAGGTTTATTAGTGGATCCAAGATACAACCTGCATACATCGCGGCTGGTGTGAGACTTCGGTCCGATCACCGATCACGACCAGGGAACATTTACATGTGCATGTGGCACCATCTAGTGATATAGACTTAGACTTAAAGACTTCGAAGAACCTAGCACTGCGACCAGAGGTTTATTGTACTAGTGATATACAATGCAACTAATCTCGATTATAACAATTTGATATAATTTTTTTCCATTAAATTCTTTTCTCAGATACTAATTTAATTATTTTTAAGTTTTCTATTTTAATATTCAAGTGTATATATATTTTTCAATTGAGAAGTGTTTGGAAATATGTCATAATGAATTATGCCATTTTCTTTTTCAAAATTTATCCCATCAATTAGCTACTAAAATAACATTTTTTTTAAAAAATAAACTCTTCCATATTTAATAATCGATTTCTTTAGAAAACAAAATAAATAAATTTTATGAACTAATTAAAAAAATTTAATAAACCTAATCTTATCAAAATAAACTACAATAATTAAAAGTTCAGACATAAAATTAAATTTAAAAAATGTTAAGGTTAAAAATGTTCATTCAAAAATCGTATAAGTTTTTTTTTTTTTTTTTTTAATTTAAATTGTAACATTAGGGAATTATTTATAAATTTCAATAGTTTCATATTTTAACTTTAAATCACAATGCATTTCACTTAGATCACGCTAAAAATTAACTTAACCAACACAAAATAACTTTGTTTATATTCAGATAACTTTAACTACTTTATTCAACTTTTTTTTGGGAATTATCTGTACTTTAAATTAATCTTTGTACTTTTATTCATATTTTAAAGTATTATTGAGGATGTTAGCATTTATTTCATGCCTTTTCTCTCTTTCAAAACTTAATTTTTCCACAACATAAATCTTAAAATTTACACAAATTTTTATTCTAATTCACAAGGCAAAGTCTCTGTTTTTGGTTTTTCAATCCTAGCCATTTTGAATGTATGTGGCCGGAAGCGCTCACCGATCTTCCCCAAGGAAACACGTCGTTAAGGGTTGCCAATGACACTATCGCTGCTGCGATGCTCCGGACAGCTGCATTGTCGCATTGGGTGGTTTATCGCTCAGACATCCCAAGCTTTGGACACTGTCCGTAGAAAATGGCAAGCAATTGGTAATGGATAGGTGTTGTGTGATCTGGTATGCAGCAGAGTATAATTTTTAAAATTTGAGTGTAACTTCTTTAATTTCATAGTGTATTATGTCACAACTTCAATCTTCTAAGTGAAGAAAATTAAAAGTCTACTTACAAATTGAAGAGCAATAATATTGCAATAAGGAGGATGAAATTTATGTTAAAACTTCAGCAATAAACATTACTTGTGTAAAATCAAACAGATTTATTAACACCAGAAGAAACATCTCCAAGTATACATCAAACAAAAACCAGATAACATACTTGAGAAACCTTCTCACAATCACCACTAACCAGCACATGCTGGAACTGTTTTGCATAAAACAAAGTTGAACAACATTTTTCAACCTGAAGCAAAACATTACTTCTTGTTTAACTGACACAATTCAACCAACCATTCAACCAAATTTTAACTATGAATTTAACTGAAAAAATGTAAACAAGATGGATGCCTGCATGCTGGTGAAGTTAAGTGTTAGTTTTGTTAGTAAGTTAGTAGTTTCAGTGAAATACAGTATAAAGGTACCTTTTTAATTTTAATAAAATAAATGAAATACTTAATACAAAAATAAAAGTTTGTTTTTTTCCATCATTTTCAAGAATTGTGGGTCTTCCACAATAGGTTTTGGCGAGGAATTTTCGAAAGGTCGGATTTCCCACGCAGATTTAAAGTTAGTAATGTGTTCGGTTCAGGAGAGTGTTGGTGGCTTTCAAAAATATGGGAATTAGACAATAGTCTCTTGGTGTTTTTTTTTTTTAATTCAAACTAAACAATGTTTTTTTTAATGAAGTAATTTAAAGTCTCTTTAGTTCTTTTGGAAAGAACATTTTAAATGAAGCCTATGTCTGCCATATATTCCCCACCTTGGGCAAATGGCCTTATAAGTAATAATATTAAATGAATGGTTGTCACTTAAAAAATTCGAGTGTGGTTTCCAGTTATTTAGTATCCTCATCATACGATGATTCCCATGATGTCTTTATATTTACTATTACGAGCACCGACGTAAAGGTAGTATATAACCTTCATCAATTATCCACAGTTATGGAGCCAGGTATGTTGAATTACATATTAATTTTGAACAAAAAAAAAATTCACACAGCGATTTAATATGACCGAATCTAGAAGAAAATTTTGACTTTTTTTATTACTAAAGAATGATTTCAATAGTCTAACGGTATCTATCAAAAGGAATCCAAATTACCATATACTTCTCGTAGTAGTCTTTATATTAAAAGTACTTTTCGGAATGAACTTTGTTACAAAATATTATTTGAGCTTTTTTGAATCTGACCACATTAGATAAAAATGACTGTCTCAGACTGTGAATTAAATCGCTATTCAGGTAATGAAATTTTAAATAAAAATTTGAAAAAATAGCTTAAAAAAATGTGATCAATTTAAAGAAAGACTAAACATTGTACATCACAATCTAGTCAAGTATATGCTTGCAAAAGGTGGTTAAATTGCTATGCATAGTTTTTGATCCTATAAAACTTATGTAACTGAACTATTTTGTCCAATTTAAACATTAAATAGCATTTAAAACAATTCTTCGATTTAAAAACTGCTTGCTTCATTGTGTTTATTATACATTTCTCTATAAAATTACCAATTTTTATGTTTTTATATACAATAGTTTTTGCAGGATCAGCTGAAGTGAAAAGGTCATAATAAAATCAATTATGGCAGCCGCAGCATTAGTTTTTTTTTTTTTTTTTTTTTTTTTTGAGAATTGAGAGATTCATTCAGGTTGATAAAAAACTTCATAAATTACACTTATTCTGGTAAAAGAATTAATTATTATTAAAATTAATTGCTATGGAAGATAAACTTGTTGTGAAAAGTTAGATAACCATTAATTGTGACAGTTAAAACTGGTTGTAAAAGTTACAATGTTCAATACAGGTTCTCATAAAGGTGAAAACATCACTATTACAAAGAAAATGATGCATTTAACAATCCAAACTTCAAAAAGAGGAAAAGTAAAAAATGAATTATCCTACCTGTGATGGTGTGGAGAAGAAAAGAAGCTGAGGCATCTCAATGAGGAGAACTGTTGTCATATATTAAAGTTTGTTCACCTTGTACATTTTTACATAATTTTGCATTAGTCTTATTCAAGTACTTACAATTTCTATGCTCTTCATTTCAAGTATCTTTTCAACCTGGTCTTTATTTCAGTTCAATAGTTTCTCGTCATTCTTATTGTAGCGTGTAATTCTTTACTCACAAAAGTTTGCAATTACGTTACTTTAATTTTGTCGCAACTTCCATTTCCGACTTGTATCAACATCACCACAATTCGAACGCTGGTGTTTCAACTTTTTCACCAGTAGAGGGGGTCACAGTCTTGCTTCTCATCATGGCTCATTCCGTTTACGTCGACCAGTAACACAATATGCACACATCCAGTCAAGCATGATAGAGCGGAGGTGTTAATAACATCCATTCACATGTCAGCTGACTGCAGCGAACATACCCCTCATGATTCAGTGTCTGTTTTTTCATCTAGAATCATCAGAACTACTAAGTTTCATATAGTGCTCAAGATTGTTTATCTTAAGGGATGCCAGCAGTTGTTAATCAGTATTACATATTTTATGAATTTAACTTTGTCCTTCTGGAAGATTAGTTTTCCTTGTTCAAGACTGTTTATTATGTTTATTCTAATAGTTTCGTCATCATTTCTGAGATTCTTTTTACTTCAATTTCATAAGTTTATATTCTTTATTACGTTCTTTGCAAATAGTAATTGTGCTTATACAAGAACATTTAATACTGTGTTGGTTTAAATGATAATTACAAATGGTAAAGTATACAATCTTGTGAATAGACTATTATAAGAATATTATGAGAAGTTGTCATATTACCAAAATCCTAGTTTTATGTTCATCACATACTTTTATTTTATGTTGCTATCGATCACTTTTTATTTATTTATGTTTTGTTTCAATTTAATAAACATTAGTTATTTTTAAACCTTAAAACCTGTTTAGTTATTTTGCATCTACTTTAATGACACTCTACCAATACACTCATTTTCTTCGAGCTACTGTGCTTCAATTTTAAGCCATTTTAGAAGTCAGTATTTTAGATTTTAACTGGTTGACCTGGTTCGCATGTCATCAAGAACACATCTCCAGAAATAACTTTTATTTATTTATAATTTGATGCATAGAATAATGGCAAACACTAAATTACTGATCGAATAATTATCTAAACAATGAATTATTTAAAAGAATTTCAAAAAAAAAAAAAAAAACATATTTTATAAATTAAAGGTTCTTTTGTATGTCTCAGTCTTACAGCTAGCTGATTTGACTTCAACGATCAGAAATTCTGTCCATTCACCAGCACTCCTGTGATTCTAACTTGCTACTGCTGTTGGTAGTCATAATGATTTTCAAGAATGTTAATTAGTTGAAATTAAATGAATGGCAACACAGGCAACAGAGAACGGTTTTGAATGGAAAACGCACCATCAATTGTACCAACAATTGTGTGCTTTTGACAAGCACTTGGGAACAAACTGGGAAGAATGAAGTGCATCAAGTTAGCAATTTGTGACTGAAAAAAGGCTGGGCACGTGAGAATTAAAAACTGAAAAAAAAAGAAAGTGTATGCACTGAAGGCTAAAACATGAGTGGGTGGACTAAAATTGATAGGAATGGTTTTAAATTAAAGGAAATTACCTACAAATTATTATTAATTGATAAAAACAGTGATGAATGACCTACAAAATTAATTAAAAAGCTGAAATATTAAAAATGCAATGTCACCTATTGTTACAGGTGTATACTGTCCAACAGGTGACGCTACTATGCTACATTTATTACAATTTCCGTGACAGCTACATCTAAAAAAATATAGCGTGGAATTTCATGAAAGTGCCTATTCTGTTAAGTTTCACATAAATAAATGTTGATTCAATTTTGACTTAACAGGAGGCACTGCTATCCGATCCTTGGGACAAGTTTTCTAATCCAATTCACAACCAATTATTGCAATTTAGTGAACAGGGGTTTCAGTATTATTAACTCCATCCTTCTAGTTGTAATGCACATTTAAATAAATTGTTATTTGAATCGCTCATTTTGAGCGCCAACATTTAGCTGTGAGCCCAATTACAAAATATTAGTCCTATGCTTTTTGAATATTACAGCTGTATTTTATTTTCTATTGTGTAAAAATGCACCAAATTTTATTTTAGAGTTTAATGATTAAAAATGTATATGTTGATCTACTTTTAAATTTTAATACTGTGTGCGCTACTGTTCTGTTCGTTTAGTTCAACACTGATCATTGCAATTCTGTGTTAAATTCAAAGAAATGCACCATGTATATTCATAATTGTTCATGCTACTATAAATTAGAATATTAGAATGGTATAGAAGAAAGTGTTGTGATTCTCACTGCATACTAGTTTAGTTATAATATTCAAATATTTGCATTGTTTAAAAATTTTTTTGAAGCTGGTTTTGCATGAATAAGTAAGTATAATAACCCATGTTTATTTAATACTGTATACTGTTGAATTTACATCCCCCTCCCCTTAAAATTGTGTTTTTCATTTTCAATGTAATTTTATTTTATTCCAGTTATCTGTTGCCATTTCTTCCTGGAGTGATGTTTTAGTGGAAGCTGTCAATGAATGGTGTATTATTGTTGAAAAAGAGATTCAACATCTTCAAGATGAGAATTTACTTCTTCAGTGGAGAGAAAGTACAAAATCTAAAAAGGTATTTTTCCTAGAACTAATTTTTTCTCTCATAATGTTTTATGGTATTTTAAACTTTCTAAAATTATAAATATTGCTTAAAAATGTATTTTATTGTTCATTAACTGTGAATAATGATTTAATCATGATTATTACTTCATCATGCGGGTTTGCCGTAAGATATCGTTGGCCATTACTTTCATTGATATAATCTATTTTAGGGGTGCACAACCTTTTTAAACGAAGGGCCACTTACAAAAATGACCGGTTGTCGAGGGCCACCATCAGAAATTTTTTGTTTTGAGGAGATGTGACCGGGAAGGGTGGATCGATTAAAAAAACAAATTTTGAAAGGGTAGATTTAGCCCCCCTCTCCCCCCCAGGTTCCTTTCTTCCAGTCAACATATTCAGTTCTGTTGGCAATGATATATCAACAGTTTACGTTTGTATTTATACAAGAAATATAGCTAAGATTATTTTCAAAGAGTGAAAATACTCCTTGACTTTATTTGAAGGAATAAATTTAGCTTTAAAGATTGCCAGTGCCGGAAAAAAAAATTCTGCTTTCATGAATGAAGGTGGAGAGGAGGA
Source organism: Maratus michaelseni (assembly GCA_963931845.1). Taxonomy (NCBI): domain Eukaryota; kingdom Metazoa; phylum Arthropoda; class Arachnida; order Araneae; family Salticidae; genus Maratus; species Maratus michaelseni. Next base: position 344,894,721 of record OZ007593.1, on the reverse strand, counting down.
GAAACATATATTATTCTAAATTGCACTTCTTAACATATTCAGTCATAAAATGTGGATATCAAAGGGGTGCACAACCTCTATAAGAGGAGGGGCAGTCACTAAAATGACTGGATTGTCGAGAGCCAACATCCATAGGATGAACAAAATTTTGTTTCGGGCAAGGGGGCGGGGTCGGCCTAAAAGTTCATAAAAATGCTAATTTTAAAAGGAGGGTTAGCTCCCTATACTCAACCACCTCCTTAGTCAGCATAACCCAATTCAGTTGGAAAGGATGGGAAAAAAACTTGAATTTTTTTTCATGCACGATTGACAATATTCATGGTTTTTTCCTAGTGATTGACGAAATTCACGATTATTACGCTCACGTTCGGCGAAATTTGCGATTTATACGCACCCGATCGACAAAATTCGAGATTTTTACGGACTCGATCAGCAAAATTTGCGATTTTTAAGCGTCTGATCGGCAAAATTCGCGATTTTTACAAGCTCGATCGACAAAATTCGCGATTTTTACGAGCTCGATCGACAAAATTCGCGATTTTTATGGGCCCGATCGGCAAAATTCGTGATTTTTATGCATACAATCGACGAAATTTACGATTTATACGCACCTGATCGGCAAAATTTGCGAATTATACGCACCCTATCGGCAGAACTCGCAATTTTTATGGGCCCGATCGGCAAAATTTATGATTTTTACAGGCCTAATCGTCAAAATCTGTGATTTTTACACGTCTGATCAGCAAAATTGACAATTTACATGCACCTGATCGACAAAATTCGCGACTTATACGCACCCGATCGACAAAATTCGTGATTTATATGCACCCGATTGACAAAATTCGCGATTTATATGCACCCGATCGACAAAATTCGCGATTTCAACGGGCCCGATCGGCAAAATTTGCGATTTTAACGGGCCCGATCGGCAAAATTTGCGATTTTAACGGGCCCGATCAGCAAAATTCGCGATTTTTAACAGGCCCAATCGACAAAATTTGCGATTTTTAACGGGCCCAATCGACAAAATTTGCGATTTTTAACGGGCCCAATCGACAAAATTCGCGATTTTTACGGGCCCGATCGGCAAAATTCGTGATTTTTATGCATACAATCGACGAAATTTACGATTTATACGCACCTGATCGGCAAAATTTGCGAATTATACGCACCCTATCGGCAGAACTCGCAATTTTTATGGGCCCGATCGGCAAAATTTATGATTTTTACAGGCCTAATCGTCAAAATCTGTGATTTTTACACGTCTGATCAGCAAAATTGACAATTTACATGCACCTGATCGACAAAATTCGCGACTTATACGCACCCGATCGACAAAATTCGTGATTTATATGCACCCGATTGACAAAATTCGCGATTTATATGCACCCGATCGACAAAATTCGCGATTTCAACGGGCCCGATCGGCAAAATTTGCGATTTTAACGGGCCCGATCGGCAAAATTTGCGATTTTAACGGGCCCGATCAGCAAAATTCGCGATTTTTAACAGGCCCAATCGACAAAATTTGCGATTTTTAACGGGCCCAATCGACAAAATTTGCGATTTTTAACGGGCCCAATCGACAAAATTCGCGATTTTTACGGGCCCGATCGGCAAATTTCGTGATTTTTACGCATACGATCGGCAAAATTTGTGATTTTTACGCACCTGATCGATGAAATTTACGATTTATACGCACCCTATCGGCAGAATTCGCGATTTTTACGTGCCCGATCGACAAAATTCCCGATTTTTTACGCAGGCGATCAGCAAAATTCACGATTTTTACGCAGGCGATTGGTAAAATTCACGATTTTTATGCAGGCGATTGGCAAAATTTAAAATTTATACGCACCCGATCGGTAAAATTCGCGATTTATATGCACTCGCTCAGCAAAATTTGCGATTTTTACGCACCCGATGGGCGAAATTTGGCAAGATTCGCGATTTCTACGCACCTGATCGGCGAAATTCGTGATTTTTTCGCTTCCGATCGGCGAAATTGATCCACGGGCCACCAGTAATCCGATCGCGGGCCACAGGTTGTGCACCCCTAATCTATTTGGATGTTAAGTGTAGTGTCGTCGTTAGCTAAGGATTACAAAGTTCGATTGGACAAGACTTTATTCTTTTTTCCGTACATGATCCTTTTAAGTCTAGCCTAGAAGCTTGATAACTGTAGATCTTATAAGACAACTGTTATATTGTAAGAGTCCCGAGTGTCGTGTAGATAGTTAGGCAATCGATTATCAAAAAAGGACCTTGATTTTGACCTTCATCATGCTAATTTAAACAAGGAACACTTTTTAAAAAAAATTCTGATATATAATAACGAAATAATTATATAATTTTAGCAAATGCTAAAAACTTTTATACAAATGTCACCAAGTACTTGCAAGGAAAAGTTTGTAGCGGCCATATTAAAATGTCCGCTGGTGTGGTAGAGCACGAGGAAATAAGTACCGTAATTTCCGGCCTATAATCCGCGGATAATCTGCCAAAAAAGTGAAAACTTTTGCGATGCGAATAATCTGCCGCCGCGGGTTATCTGATTTTTTTTTTTTTTTTTCACTTTTGAAAAAAAAAAAAACGAAATGTTCTTATTTTGGTTTTCTGCTTTTCCAACAGATGGCAGCACCAAACAATCGCTTAATTTGGCTGCCTGCTTACGTACTCTTGGTACTCACTATGCGCATGCTCGTAACAAGCAAGCTTACGCAAGAAAGAAAATTTTTGCCGCCATCGCCATTTCTTTAGTGATAGCGTCAGTGAGTACATCTCTTAAAACATGCCTTACAAAAAACGTACGAGCTATACCGCCGAATTCAAGCTGAAAGTTATAGAAAATGCCGAAAAGATGGGTAACAGAGCAGCAGGCCGTGAATTTAACATTGATGAATCTAATATTCGATTGTGGAGAAAGAACAAAAATGAGTTAGAAAATAGCAATAAAAAACGGCGATCTGGTAGATATGGAACTCCGTCTTGGCCATCTTTGGAGGAGGATCTCCATCACTGGATTTTAGAGGAGAGAGAGAAGGGATCAGCGATCTCAACAGTTAAAATTAGGCTGAAAGCTAAAGCAATGGCCCAAGAAAGAAATTTAGAGAATTTTCAAGGTGGTGCTACTTGGTGCTATCGGTTTATGAAGAGACGCAATTTGGTGGTACGAAGTCGAACCACAGTAGGCCAAAAATTGCCTGACAATTGGCAAGAGAAAGCTGAATGTTTTTTGAAGCATTCAAGAAAAATTATACAACAATTTCATTTTACTGAAAATGAAGATTCCTCTCAGCTTTGACTGTCCTCCAACATGAACTGTTGAAACTGAGGGAACAACAAGTGTCCCAATTTGCACAACAGGAAATGAAAAGACGTCTTTTACTGTTGTGTTGTCCTGCTCTGCAAACGGACAAAAGCTTCCTCCTATGGTCATTTTTAAAAGACTAACCATTCCAAAAGAAGATTTTCCAACAGGATTGGAAGTTAGATGTAATCAGAAGGGGTAGATGAATGAAGAATTGTTGTTATCATGGATAAATAGTGTATGGTGTAGAAGAAAAAATCGGTTATTCAAACCCCGGGCTCTTTTGATAATGGATTCTATGAAAGCACACTTAAAAGAAACAGTTAAAAATGCATGCAAAACATCCGGTGCAAAGCTGTCCATTATTCCCGGAGGACTGACAAAAAAGTTACAGCCATTGGATCTGGGCATCAATCGATCTTTTAAGTCTAAAGTAAGACATTATTGGGAGAAATGGATGTCCGATGGCATTCATACCTATACAAAAAGTGGAAAACAACGTCGGGCTGCATATGCAGAAGTTTGCAGATGGGTAAAACAAGCATGGGATGATGTAACAGAATCGACGATTAGAAATTGTTTCCAAAAATGCTGAATTATCCAACAAGAAAACGAAAGCACTCAAGACTCTGAATCCGAAGATGAAGACTCTGAATTAAATGATGAAGATTTTTTAAAATTATTTATATCTGATTCAGATTCTGAATTCAACGGATTTTCATCCGAAGGAGCTGAATAAAATATTTACTATTTAGCATTTATTACTATTTAGCATTTTTTTTTTTTAGCATTGCTTATTATTATTCTAAGCTTTATTTTATTATTATGTTTTTAATGTTGCTATTCAAAGTAAGTTTCAAATTTTTAAATAACTAATATAATATTTAATATTTTTCATATATGTTCTATGTTTCATAGACTTTTTTTTTTTTGTAGATTCCTAGCTCCAAATACTGTATTTAGTGTAAATCTAAATTCAGTTTTTATGTTTTGGTATTTCTCCGATAGATGGCAGAACTGAAATACTTGTTCAGTTCGTATTTTCAATTTTAGCTATATACCTCACATCTGGAGCTTAGCTCCCGATAATAATAATAATAATAATATAGATTGTTCTGTTTAATTATAAATATGCTTCATAAAATTTTAATTATTTGCTTAATTAAATAATTTCATAAGTTTTAAATAATTTTAGATAAGCAATCCTTTTACTGGTATGTTAGGTTTTACGGGATGGAAAAGAAAACACAGTGTAAAGCTAAACCTGTGCAGAAATAAAACAACTAAATAAATTTTTAAGCATTATTATATAGAAATTATGAAAATAAATAAGATAGAAAATATGATAGCTATCTAGCTTATTTACTGAAAAATATTGTTCGTATTTTCGTTTTCTTTTTTTCAATTATCTGTTAAATACCTAGTATAATATTTAATATTTTTCATATACATTTTATTTTTCATAGATTTTTTTAATAACTTGATGATATATTAGTTTTGTTTCAATTCCATATTTTTTATACGTCTATATTCCAAGTTTAGATTTTTGCTTTATTATTTCTCCGACAGATGGCACAACTGAAGTATTTGTTCAATTATATTCTTTCATTTTCAATCGTCTTGTAATATGCTTTATAAAAATTTTCTTAAAATCTGTTTAATTATGAATATGCTTTATAAAATTTTATTTAATTAAATCATTTCAACTGTTATAAATAATTTTAGATAGCAATCTTATCTTATTGTTGGTATGTTAGGTTTTACTGGAGGTTTTCACTGTTCAGAGATAAAAACAAATAAATGAACTTTTAATAAAAATAAATAAAAGAAATTAGGATAGATATCTTTAAAAATGTTTAAATAATTTCATGTTTGTGTCAGAAAATAAATTTAACGCCGTAAACAAAGTACAATAATCCACACTATTGGCGTTCGCCAATAGTGCGGATTATAGGACGGTGCGTATTTTCTGCTAACTTTTTTCCGGTGAAAAGAAATATTGCACATGCGGATTATAGGCCGGAAATTACGGTACAACTGTTTTAAAACCAAAAACTGGTTTATTAACACAATTAGCAGGGGGTTTGAGCGAGCTCCACGAAATTTTCCTAAAAGTTTAAATTAACTAAAGGGTTTTTGCTAACAACTTGTAGCTTTAACAAAACTGAAACAATATAATTGAACCTTAACCTTTTAAATATATAATCACGATCCAATACTCATATCCTTCAAATTAAATACGCACTGATGCAGGTTCAAATCAACTTTACAACTGCATAAAACTCCAGTATAAAAATACTAAGGCCGATTATTAAACCTGAGACTCGATGCGAGGTCTCAAGGCTAAATCTAAATCTTAATCTCAACCTAAGTCGCAATATTCAACTTCCAAGGCCAAGTATACTCTAGTTCCCCTGAGCTCTCTCCAGCTCCTCTGAGCTCTGAACTCAAGTCAAAATTCGCTGCTTATATACTTCAGTGTCGATCGACCAGCTCCAGAAAATTTGCATAATTGAAATTACACGGCGACTCACAATTTCAGGGATTCAGCTGTCCATCGAAAGTTAAAGAAAGATAGAGAGCCTTTATAACTTGTACACACATAGTCGGTTAATGGACAAAACGATCTCATTCACAATTGCCTACTCACGTGATGATAGTAGTCAATACCTTACAAGTTATTCCTGAAAAATAATCTTTCGAAAAAATTAAAAGTTCTGTTCTCTCTTATTAGAAAATAGCCTGCTCAATCGACACTACCATCTATAAGATGCCTTGCTAATATGTTGCCCCAGGTAACAGTAGACAAAAGATTGATAAACTCACTGATGAGTGGAATATATATGTAAATGATGGTGATATTTGTGAGGAATGATCTTTTATGGGACTTGTAAACCAATAGATTATTATGGGAAAAACGTCTTTGACATGACCGATAGTGATCTACAGTACAAATACTTGCAGATGTTAGTTAAAGCCTTTTTGACCTTTTCACATGGTCAGGCATCAGTTGAAAGAAGTTTTTTTTTTTAATAAAAGAATATTAACAGCAGAAAATTCTTTTTAAACATTGATATAATAAGAGGTTTGAGGCTAATTAAAGATGTTGTGAATGGAAAAGCTGCAGAGATATGCATTACTCAGAAAATGATACAGTTTTATAAGGATTCAAGTTTTATAACTCCAAGTATAAAATTCATAAAGAATTTAAAAGATCTGAAAAAGAAACTAGAACTCCCCCTGCCTCCCCCCCCCCCAAAAAAAAAAGGGGAGGGGAGATTCTGAATCTCCAAAGAAAGGTAAAATGATGGAACTTAAAAAATATTTTGATTCTGCTCTATCCATGATTGATGCAGGTAATCAAAGATTAAAAAATAGATTAAATCAAAAATTCATGGAAGAAATAGAGGCTGCACAAGCTCTTATTGATGTAGGTAATAAAAAACTAAAATCTGTTAAAGATGAAGTAACAAAAAAGGATTAAACGAAAATAATCCAGAAAAAAACTAAATAGTCATACTAATAATTGTAAATAATTTTAGAAAAAAGTAAAAATAGATGTTGTATTTATATAAATTTTTCATATAAACTGAATAAGATTTTATCCCCCCAAAAAAGAAAAAAAAAAGATAAAAAAGAAAGAAAAGAAGAAAAAAAAAAGATGTAATTGATTGTATCAAAGTTTGGAGACGTTATTGCTGTGATAAGTTTATTATTATTATTATTTAATGTTTTATAACTGTAATTGCATTGATTTAATATCATTATTGCATGTACATATATTAAGTAACATAAACAATGTGTATAAAATTGATTTTATATAGCAAAATATTTCATATAATGCTGCTATTTTCCAAATATCCTATGTTTTTCAGGAAAAATGTTCTATATTTTATGAATTGATCACTTCTACCCCTGTCATTTGCCAAGTAGTTTAAGCCTTATAAAAATTAAAGTTTGAAACTCCCAATTGTAAATTCATTTTTAATTGTAGCTTAACAGATTACAATGCAGATAATTTTTTTAAGCGTAACTCAAAAACTACTTGGCAGAATGAGCTGTAATTTTGGATTTGCATATTTAAAGCTTCTAGAAATCCTTTTTTGTTAAAAAAAATCATAAGTTACAATCTACATTTATTTTGAAATTTTATTTAAATATATATATGTATATTAATTAATTTTTGAAAAAATATTAATTGTAACCTATGAATATTTTAGCAAAAATCTATCTCTAGAAGATTTAAATATGCAAATCTAAAATTACTGTTCTTTCTGCCAAGAAAATTTTGAGTTATACTTAAAAAATTACTGGCATTGCAATCTGTTTTGCTGTGATTAAAAATGGATTTAACATTATGAATTCCAAACTTTAAACCTGCATAATTCCTATACTATATTTTCTAATAACTTCCTGTTTGGTATCTAATGGTAAAAGTTATTGAAGAATTAAAATGTGATGTCAGAATTAGGTTTTAGTATTGAAAATTTTAAGTTTGTGACAATTTTGATATGTTGACAACCGCTTAAGCAAAATTTAAGCATAGCATTAATTAGTAGACGTTATTACTAATTGATTGGTATCAGTCACATTTTTAAACAATCATTTGTGGCCGACTTGGTAGTTGAGTATCTTCTTTTTTTTTTTCCATCACTGTACATTTTTGTCCTATTCAATAGAATAAAAATTATACACCATTTAAAAGCATTGACATATGTGATATAAGCAATAGTACATGTTGAGACATCTGGTTTTACTTTTCAGCTTAATTTTACTGAAGGGGTATCCAGTACTACTTTACAGTACAAATACTCAGGAACTTTAGAGGCTACTTCAGTTAGACAAAAACACCCGCTCACTAATGTTAATCCTATGGGCTAAATATTTTACGATATCTTGTTCGCATTTCAGTATTTTTAAATAATTTTTTCTGCATTGGATAGCTGAGGCCAATCTCTATGCAGGCCCTTTTATGTTTTTCTCGATTTTGATCACAAGTTTTTATTATTAAGATACTTTCACTTTCAGAACTGGTTTCGAAAGTGAAAGTATCCCCAATAAAAAAAACTGCAACCAAAATAAAAAAAATAAAAAAGAGTTTGCATAGAGATCGACCTCAGCTATTCAATGCAAAAAAAAAAAAGTCATTTAAAAATATTGAAATGCGAACTAGATATCGTAAAATATTTTCTCCAAAGGATTAACATTCATGAGCAGGTGTTTTTGCCTGAGTGAAGTAGCCTCTTAATAAATTCTTGTGGTTAAAAAAAGAAAGAACGAAACGCTCTGTACTCTGATTTTTATAAATACTAGATGAAGGTGTTCTCATGAACCATGGGCTATAAATTGTAAGTTGTGTTAACCATGTCAGTTTTTTTTTAGCTTTTCAAATCTATTTTGTGGTATTGAAAATACTGCTTTACATTATTGTTGAAACAAATGTTTATTTTTATGCAGTGTTTTGACATATTTAAAAATTACTTGTCTGTTTTTTTTTTTTTTTAATCATCTAAAATAGTTACAGTTTTCAAATTAAGTTCTTTGGAAAGTATGTTTTTTGTTCTATTTCATTGAGTGAGAATTGGAATTATGCGACATTTAGAAGTGAAGTATTTAAAGTGAATGTGATAGTACATGTTGGGACTTTTAGTGTTACTTTTTTGTGTGGTGTTAATTATGTATATATTTGTGTTTTATACTAGAGATACAAATAAACAGTTCAAATTGATTTATTTAATATATTTTCTCTCACAATCAGAAGCTAATAAATAAAAAATTGTTATGGTGATCTGTATATAATAAACATACACAATATATTTTTATCTTGTAACCTTTTTTTGTTTAGATTTCAAACTATTCAAGTGGTTCTCAATATGGTTACAAATCGACAAATTTTCATGACTATTTTAAAGAACTTGAAAACCAAGATAAATTCTTCAAAGAAACTCAGACTACAGTAAGAATATTTGCTTATCAATTAAATGTATTTTTATTTTAGTTTATACATATTTTAAAGATTAAAATATGATCTGATATACAAAATGCTTTGTGATTTTATAGAAATAGTTTAGATTTTCTGTTTATTAATGGCCTGAAAGTCCAAATTTCCCTCTCCTCTCAAACTCCATAATTCCACCTCGTATCCTCCAGAATTGCAAAAATCCCTCCTGGAGAAGAATCTCAACACTGATGTTTTTAATTAATAATTATTTTAATTAAAAAAAATACTAATAAATGAGTTAAACATTGTTAAAGATACAAATAAGCGTTGAATTAAGAATCATTCGGTGGCATGACAAACAGGTCATCACAAGAAAATATCATTGGTTGGCCTTTACAATAATAGTAGAGCTACATTTGGCTGAAAACTGATGATTTAGGAAGAAAAAAGTAATTATTGCCAAATGCTGGAGTAAAATCTTATCCAAACTGTGATGCCAAATAAACAATTTATCACATTTAGGAGATTGGTGTAAGATTGGAAGATGGCGTTTTGTTAATGGTAACTGTCCATTTACTTTTCAATTGAATTTTGATTGCCCATTTTTAAATGAAAAGAAAATTATCAAAACACAGCTACTATTATTGCTACTTTTACTACTAAGAATAATTTTAACCAGTCTTAAACTGTGATAATTTATGCATAAAATAATTAATGTACTTTTGTGTACATAATGTGCAATGTGAAAATAATGTAAAAAAAAAGAAAACTTTTATAAAATTTTTCAGCTAAATAAAGGTTTGTCATCATGGGATGAGATATTTGAAAAATCTGTTGAGCTCATTAAAGAAGACCGCAAAGCCATGAACTTCATAAAGAAAAAAACTTCAAAGCTTCAGTCTCAAGTATGATTTAATCTTACATGTAATTTAGCATTAATAATCTAAAATTATGTTACAATTCTAAGATCGCCTCTCCTTCCTTCACTAGTAATTTTTTTTTTATGCACATAACCCTTTTTCATCGGAAGATTAAATTTTTGTCTAAAACTGTCATTGTGATTTGTAAATTTGTACTGTACCTTATACTTTTAATATAAGTTTGTTTGTGTCAGAAAATTGTGATCATATAAATATCGGAAAATATTAAATTACTGGTAGCATATGGACAGTTAACAGCTAATTTCGATTTATTATTACATTTCATATAAATGCCTAAAAGTTTTGAGCATCACATCTATTGACTAATGAATTGTTAGTATGTATATGTATACTCAAGATTAACTTATGTATACTCTGAATTAACTTATAATTTTAATGTAGCTTATTGTTATTTCATTTACAATATTATTTTCAAATGCCATTAATGTCAAATCAGATAATGTAAAAATTCTACTATCTTATGGCATTTCTCAAACTGTCTTATTTCATGTAACATTATTTCATGTTACATAGGGAAAAATAAAGTAATAGTCTTATTATATTATAGGCTTAGTATAATAATAGGCTTATTTTTTGTATTATAATTATTATCTATGTTATAATTCATTTAAATATATATATATATATATATATATTGTGGGTTATTTTATTTTCTGAAAAAATTGTCATTTTAACGTTGTACTTAGAAATTTATATGGGTAATTAATAAATATTTGTATATGTAGTGTAATTACACTTTTAATGAAATTTACTGGAATGCTACAAACTAATGAATGAAAGCATGATAGAAAATAAATTCTCAATATTAAAAGATTATTGGTGTATCAGATAATTTTATTAAAAACTTTTTGAATAGATATGCATTAAGTAATCTCAATCATCATGGAAAATGAACTTTCAACACTATTATTATTTTGTTAATGCAACACTTCTATTTAATATATATATATATATATATATATATATATAATTGTAATACCTTTGAATTTCAAAATACATTAAATAAGTTCTTGCAATAAATCTAACCTAATCTCCTATTTAAAGATAGGTAATCATAAAGTGTATAAAGAATACATTTAAGTTAATACAAAAAATTAACAAGTGCAAACAGATTACCAATGCGCCATTTCAGTGATGACATGCAGCCAAAAATACTGAAAGATGTAAAGAAAATTTAGAAATAAATTATATATATATAATAAGTCGACAGGATGCTGTTGATCAACAGAAAGTTTGTGTAGTTAAACGTGAAATTTGCCGATTAGAAGAATATGTTACGAGGACGTCTACGCCATTACAGCACGTTTACGTCTGGTGTTTTGTTATTTTGTACTTTTATAATAAATTAAAAATGGTCAAGCCTAAAAGAGAAAAGAAGAGGAAAAGTTGGCCTAAGTGAAGTTGTTGCTAGAGAATATACTATTCATCTTCATAAGCGTCTTCATGGTGTTGGTTTTAAAGGATTGCGAAAAAGCAGAACTTTTGTGTTATCAAGAAAATTAAAGATTTTTAGATGTGTGAGACTTTCCTGTGAAATATGCTCAAGAGTAACTGTAAGTTGGTATTTTTATTTATTGGTATCTTTATATGTTGATATTTATTAGTTTATGTTATATTTAAAATGTTTTATTTATTTAATAGTCTACCTTGAAATTTAAAGGTTTTATATACTATGTTATACTGATTAAAATTTTGTTTTTAAAATTTATTTCTGTTGCAAATATTTAAGTGTTGTTAAGGTTAATTAATTTATTTGATGATTTCGTGTGATACGTCATTGTAATATTATAGACAGCGGTATAATTTATATTTTCATGTTTTAAGAACAGATATTCTTAAAAAAAAAAAAATCTATTATTTTTAAAATGTTACTGAGATCGTAAATTACATATTTATTTACTATTTTATCTATTTCGTTATTTGTATGGTATATAGTGTTATAAGTTTAAAATTTAATGTTTTTAAGATCCGGATATTTAAAAGAAGATCGAGTTAACTCTTTTGTTAGATTAAATAGTATGGCAGAACCAAAATTTATAGCATTTGATCCAGATTTAGGAGTTGAGATACAAGCGTGGTTAAAATACTTTGATGATGCTTGTGAAAAAGAAAAGAAGGATGATGATTGGAAGTTTAAAAATATTTCTCAAAATTTAAAGGGAGAAGCTCTTAAGATTTACATTAATGATTGCCTTAATTGCACTAAATACGAACAGATAGCTGATATCTTAACTGAGAATTTTATTAGGGTAAATATCCCGAAATTTTTTGAATTTTCTGCTTTGAAATTGGATAGTTTAAGTAACTTAGAAACTTATTTTAGAAAGAAAATTGAAATTGGTAGGAAATTGCATTTATGTGAAACTATATTACTACAAGGATTAACCGATGGTTTAAAACCAGAATATCAAAATTATCTAATTGTTAACCCTCCTGAGAGTACAACAGAATGGTATAGAATTGTTAAGCAATTTGTGGAAGTTTCCACCCCTGCTGTTACAAGTCCATCATTACCAAGTAAACCTAATGCAACTAATTTTGACATTCCTCGATATAGTGTGCAGCCTAATAGACCAAATTTTCAACAAATTAATACTCCTAGGCATTGGATTCAGTCAAATCGGCCCAATAATCAATTTAATTCTCCTCGAAACTGGGTTCCTCGACCAAACTATAATTTTCAAAGACCTAGAAATTTTCAAAACAGAGTACAAAACAATTATTTTCAGAACCAGTACCCATCTAGGCCATGTAGAATTTGTATAAACAAGGGTGTAATGAATGCTTTTCACTGGGAAAAAGAGTGTATTTTTAATAACAACTCAACACCCTCTGATACTCTTCCAATTGGTACTCCTAATGTTTGACAATTAATTGTGTATGGATATACGAATAATTATAATTTACCATGTGTCGTCGATACCGGTTCAACTATCGCAATTTTACCATTAAAGTTTGTTAAAAAATTGAATTGTAGTAAATTAATGAGCCACTGAAAGATTATTTATGATGTAAATATGTAAATAGAGTGTTAGTATTTTATTGTTTATTTAAACTGTGAATATATAAAATTAAATTTAGAATGTTATTGTTTATTTTCATTTAATGTAGGATTTATGATGCATTTACCAACTTGCTAAAATATTTAATATAGAAAATTTGAAAATTTTTGATGGTGTTATAATATTAATAAAGTGTTTAAATAAAATGCTAGGTCAGGTAGAAATTAAATTACTAGAACATGCAGACATTTAGCACTATGTTAACCTAGCTGAATTGCTCTATTAGGTAATTGGAATTTTAATAATCTTAAGCTCACCAATGGGGAATTTTTTTTTACACCTCATTTGTCCATAGCTTAGGTAAAAATAAGTTCATTATTTACAAAGTCCTCAGCAGTAATAAATTTACTAGAATTGAATACTCAGAATAATTATGATGTGATGATAGAATTAATACGTGATGACGATCAATATGAAGATAAAGTCATGTTTTCCTTGATGACAAATAATAAAAATATTTAGAAGAGAAATTGGAAAATGTAGGTAAGTTGCATTCAAAAAATTCATGGGGTATGTAATAAAATTTTGTTGATGATGTTGCTCTTCTTGTTCTTTTTGCTGATGATACAATTGTTATTATTATTATTACTATGATAAAAAAATTTATTCAAAGGTAGTTAATGCAACATATTAAATTTAAATTTAGCAAAAATAATAAATAAAATTTAGGAGATTTTTATGTATTTTATTGAATAAATGTTCTAGTTAATGCTTAATTTGGATTCACAAATTCTTATAATTCTTAAAAATTCAATAGGAAAGGTTTAAATTCAGTTATGTTTCTGTCAGAAAGGTATATAGGGTCTTAATTTGGAGACATGGAACAATTCGCAACCTATTTTTCACCAGATAACTTCAGACTATTTCATGAGCAATGCAAACAACAATCAAAATCACCACAGACATCACAATCACCATCACAAAATCAAACTAAAGTAAAAACAATAGAATAAATTCTAATTCTTTAAATATCTCTTATTACTCTAGTTTCAACATTATCAGGTATGTCTTTGGTGTACAACAGAGATATTACCCATTTTTGAAAGTTTAATATTTTAAAATTTAAAATAAATGTCACAGCTTTTATTTCAACATTGTGGTTATATTTTAGCCTGATCAACTAAAATATTTACTTGTTTTTGAGAGTTTTTGAGGTTGAGTAGACACCTTATGCAGGCATAAGATGTGTATTTTGATTTTAGGAATTGTCAAATTGATGTTGAAAAATGAAATTAAATGTTTTAATTCTATATCAAAATAAACTATTTTTACTTTATTTACTTTTTCTTAAACCAATTGTTTCAAAAATTTAATATTATGTTATTTACTTCAATAGATAATCAAATAGTAACCATTTATAAGTATTTCTATAATTATACAAACATATAAATGATTGGATAGTGATGATGTGATTTTACAGTGATTGTTTTGGTGTGACAATAGAAAATTAAGTATCTAAACTAATTGCCTTTGTATTCCATTTCTCAGCTAAAATTAACATCTTTTATTTGTTATTTATTGTCTTTATTTATTCTAAGTTTGCCAAAAAAACAACTCTCTGCATTTAGGATATGAATACTTATAACTTAACAGTATAATTTTGTAAAAGGGTATCAGAGGAAAAAATTATTGTAAGGAACTAATGGTTGAGAGTTCAATTTCTAAATATTTAGATTTAAATTTATTTGGATTTTGAAATTATTATATATTTTTTTTGTATACTTTCGACTGGCAAAAATACTTTCTTATATAATTAAAAAATAAGAAATTTATTTATTTGCTATGTAATTATTTTATCCTCAACCAATATTTTTCCTAACAATAAATAAACAAACTGTGATATTTTCTTAAATTATACTGATGTTATTATATTATTATTTCTACTATTGAATTATATTATGAATTACTACATATGTTGTGAAGTATTAGTTATATTGAAAGTTATTATTGTTATGTTTATGAATTGAATTTTGTTATAGCATTTATTTATATTATTGAAGAGTTATATTATTTATTAGTGAAAAAATGTTTGACAAATATTAGTTAAAGATGGTGGGATCCCAACAGAAATATAACAAATCCCACAGGAATATAACAAAGATAACATATTCCAAGTACAATAAACGACCAAGAGATAATTTGACTTGTTTATTATGTGAGAAAATTAATGTGATACTTAAGAGAAGATGTTGTGACAAGTGCTAGCATTATAAGGTCATTATAAAGTATTGGTAAGAATGACTACAGTTTTAAAATTTTGATGGAGTAATGTCTTTATTTTCAGCCTTTACATAAAAACTGTATTTTTAAGAAAGGGACTGCAGTAACCATTTTTAAAAACAAAACAAAATGAGGACTTATTACGATCCAAGAAAGAGACTGAAATAAAACAGTTGGATCTAATGAACTCAAATTTGAATTAAGTCGAATTTTTTTTTTTTTAAACTTTGTTTTAACAATTTGCTAGTGACTACTTATTCTAAAGCTTGTGAACTTGGTAAAAGCAAAATTCTGTTACTATTATTATCCTGTTTTTCTTGTTTATTAATATTTATTATTTATTGTTATTGTATTTTTCTTGTGCACTTACAAATGGTAAGTGAGATTGTAATCATTTCTTGTATTATTTTACAGGGGAAATGCTCGTAGCTTTATTTTTATTTATCTATTAATTTTAATTGATTACTATTATTTTATTTTTGTTTTTGTTTTTGTCTTCCAGTTCTTCAGAAATTTCCCATCTCCTTGCTGGCAGTCTCTAAATTTATACTAGTCAAAATTCAAATTTCTAAAGTATTAAATTTATATTGTCTGAATTTATAGTTACTTAACTATTAACTTCATCAAAAATCTTTAGGGAGGGGGGATAATATTACAAAATTTAAATTTTTTCCGCAATTATTCTATAAAATTTGTCCATTCAATAATATTCGGTATATAACCCAGCTTATTAAAATAATTCTCATTCTTAAAATAGCCTTTTACTATCCATATGTAAAGCCAATTATTCCTAATCCACTTAATAATATTTATTCGAATGTAGTTATTCTAAAAATGGCGATAGCTTTTTTAATTTATTCTTTAAATAGAACATCTTTATTTTAATCTATTATTAAAATTCATTAGTATTATTCCCGTGTGGTCAAATTGCTATAACTTCTTTATTTAAATGCTAAAATATCGTATCTCTTAAAATATTCCGCTCAAAAAACCTTATTTCATAAAGTTATCCTATTATTAAATATCAAATGTCTATTAAAATATTTCCGAAAAACTTTAATTCTTTCTTTTTTTTTTTTTTTTTTTTTTTGTCGAATATCTGTTCTTAAAACATGAAAATATAAATTATACCGCTGTCTATAATATTACAATGACGTATCACACAAAATCATCAAATAAATTAATTAACCTTAACAACACTTAAATATTTGCAACAGAAATAAATTTTAAAAACAAAATTTTAATCAGTATAACATAGTATATAAAACCTTTAAATTTCAAGGTAGACTATTAAATAAATAAAACATTTTAAATATAACATAAACTAATAAATATCAACATATAAAGATACCAATAAATAAAAATACCAACTTACAGTTACTCTTGAGCATATTTCACAGGAAAGTCTCACACATCTAAAAATCTTTAATTTTCTTGATAACACAAAAGTTCTGCTTTTTCGCAATCCTTTAAAACCAACACCATGAAGACGCTTATGAAGATGAATAGTATATTCTCTAGCAACAACTTCACTTAGGCCAACTTTTCCTCTTCTTTTCTCTTTTAGGCTTGACCATTTTTAATTTATTATAAAAGTACAAAATAACAAAACACCAGACGTAAACGTGCTGTAATGGCGTAGACGTCCTCGTAACATATTCTTCTAATCGGCAAATTTCACGTTTAACTACACAAACTTTCTGTTGATCAACAGCATCCTGTCTGACTTATTATATTAATGTCGTGTTTCCAAGTTCCAATCTGGGAAAAAGGCAGTCGTGCTCGTGATAAATAGGGTTAGCGATGTTATTGGTTTCCCTTTTAGTTCGCATCAGGCGGCCGGGTGGTATCATCAACAACAAGAAATGTCAGTCCATATTTTTGTCGAAGAACCTTTTATTTCCAGTTTAAGACATCTCTTCAGGGAAAATGCTCATTAGCCAACGCTAAACAAAAAAAAATACAACGTTACATTATTTTCTAGAATCCGTCCCGATTCTTTTAGCAAACACCAGCGTCGAAAAATCCTCTCCGAATCAGGATGATCGTGTTTTTAAACTAGCTTGCATAATAATACAGAATACGTCACGTGACCCACTTCTATCGAATCAAAAGGTCTCTTTTGGAACTTTATCAATATTTCCGGTGGATTTATTTTGTTGTAAAATGCAAAAACTTTCTACGCCCATCCAGAATATTCCATAATCTCGTACCAGATGCCTGTCATATCAACAAACGAGCTTATCTGTTTTTGAGGCTGTAGCTAAACTTCGAATTTAGTACGTAATAAAAATAATAAGAAGAAAAGAAAATGAATCTTTATAAAAGGGGAAAAAAAAGAAAGAATTAAAGTTTTTCGGAAATATTTTAATAGACATTTGATATTTAATAATAGGATAACTTTATGAAATAAGGTTTTTTGAGCGGAATATTTTAAGAGATACGATATTTTAGCATTTAAATAAAGAAGTTATAGCAATTTGACCACACGGGAATAATACTAATGAATTTTAATAATGGATTAAAATAAAGATGTTCTATTTAAAGAATAAATTAAAAAAGCTATCGCTATTTTTAGAATAACTACATTCGAATAAATATTATTAAGTGGATTAGGAATAATTGGCTTTACATATGGATAGTAAAAGGCTATTTTAAGAATGAGAATTATTTTAATAAGCTGGGTTATATACCGAATATTATTGAATGGACAAATTTTATAGAATAATTGCGGAAAAAATTTAAATTTTGTAATATATATATATATATAGCCCTCTTATTTCACATATTGAAAATATATGTTGTGTCTTATCACAACTAAAGAAGAGTATTAACAAGTTTAGAAATTAATTAAATTATTCATTATTATCATTGAAGAATTAATTACAATAGAAGACCCAAGGACCCAAATATTAATAACTTAAGAAAATAAAATATTAAAAAGACTTCCCACATAAGAAAATATTACATTTAAGAATACAATAAGAGAAAATTACAACCAGACAAAAATTTTAGGATAGAAAACTAAAGCTTTTAATGGAAAAGGAAGGAGCTGCGTTGTGAAAAACTCCTGAATTTGGAATAAGGAAGTTAATTAATTAAGATGAGAATCCCTGGTGCAATAACCCCAGCCATGGTCAGTGAATTTGCTTAATTACTGATTCAACATCATCTTCATATGGGCAAAAATTTAAAAACTGCAGAAGTTAATTAAAGAAACAATTACTGAATTTAAGGCAACAATTGAAAATTTTGAATAAAGAATGAAAATAGCTACCCCTCATGAAGATGACCTTAAATCCCTAAGGAAAGAAATAATAAAAATAATAATAACTGAGAGAGAGGCACTGCAGGAATGACAAAAAGGATATATAATTAAAAGGGATTTATTAACAAAACATATGACGATTCTTACATGCTATAACTTAAAAAATTAATAAACATTCGTTTTTCTGGTAGATTAACATTAGAATTGTATTATATTAAATATTAACTGTAACATTATAAAATTTTACTCATGATTACAATTTCTCATGCAAGAAGATGAATATTCTCCTTATATAATTTGACAAGACATTTGTAAATGATATTCATTTTTTTTTCTTATTTATTTAATTTTAACAATATAGAACTTTACTTTTACTCATTATAAAAAAAAAAAACACCCTTTAATTACAAAAACATTGAGATATGAGAATTGAGCTACGGAGGATTAAAGTTAAGTAACACATGGTGTCACAAAAAAAAAATAATTGGCCAATAAAAAAGTATAAAATAAAAGAAACAAGATTAATTAAAAATAAGGAAAGATTGAATTAGCTGCATCATGCTGAGCAGCTAATATCAAAAGAAAGAAGGAAAAACTTATCGTTTCGATGGGCCCATCTCATTTCACATATCAAGCATTCTCCTGTGCTAAAAATAAATCACCTTCCTTGTTGCTGGCTGAAGATCCAATTGCCTTCAAAGCTCCCGCGGAAGCCACCTGTACCACCTTCACAATCGTATACTGCCGCACTAAAAATATAGTGCGGAACTAAAAACTATAGGATAAAATTAAATCATATTTTTAAAGGTTATAATGTGCATAAATTTGCACATCAAGAAGTTTACTGTTTCTTTATAACGATGATTGATGACGATTTTAGTTGGTTTAAATTTTTTTTTCTTTTTTTTTTTTTTTAATTTATCCGTTGAAAACTCGTAACCCTCCGCGGAGCATGACGTCAGACATCTTCTCTAAGCAGCGTCACCACGTGACCTTCCAATCATTTTGGCGGGAAATGCTGTATCATTGTCACGATCGTTGCCACAATAACTTAATAGTGTAAAATTGAAGAAAAGGGAAATGTCAGGATAGAAAAGCAAAATTATAAAAAGGAATTTTAATGTTAATTAAGGTTAAATAATTTAATAAAAATACCTAAAATAAAATAATAATTCCTGTAGCTCAAATTCGAAACAAAACACTCCAGTAGCTCAAAATTAACTTCTATATAATTACACAAGTATGCATATCTATCTTTTGTAAAAATAACTGTATAAACAATATTAAAATCATAATTAGTTAATTACCAGTGAAACATTTGATATTCCACAGAATGAAAGCGCGCTATTTCAACCTGCGCAGCACCAAATATCTAACGTCCAACCAACCAACCGATTACAACATCGCGTACACAGAAATATTATTTTGAATTAAACCTGATGGATAGTGTGAAAAACCATTAAAAATTTTGTGCCAAAGATTAAATAAAACAATTTAAAAGCATAATGAATTTAAGTTTTACTGCAAAATAAACTGTGACCGCTAACCCTAACCGCCGCGAAAATGTAAACAAACCGGACCGAAGTCGCGATTTGTAAACATACGAGATCGAAAAGCGATCTTGAATAAAAACAAAACTCCAATTTCAGAGTTAGCAAAAATATGATTTTAAAATTAAAATTAAAGAATTTTGTAGAATAAAAATGTGTTGTTTGCGACACAACATATACATTGTTTCTGAAATATACATTTTAAATTAACTCATTTTTGACACAATAACAAATTAAACTTGTGTATTTTTGTGGCAACAATGTATAGAAATAAGACAAGCTGATGCATTTATTGCAGTAATTTTTCACACTAGTTTAAATTGCTCAAACTTGCTCTAATTTGGCCAAATCTTAAATTTACAGTGCAATGGATTTTTAAAAACAATTATTCTATATAATTAAAAAATCATTTTATCTTTTTATATAATTATGAAAAAAATTCATTAAACCTCATCATCTTAGCTCATTTTATCCATAAAATATACAAAATGACCACTACAAGAATGCAGTGGCGCAGCCAGAATTCGGTTCTAGGGGGGGTTTTGAGTTTCTGATAAAGGTGGTCGTCTGTTATATGAATCACCGGTTAATGGAATCAGTCTTTTAAATGAATCACCGGTTAATGGAATCAGTCTTTTAAATGAATCACCGGTTAATGGAATCAGTCTTTTAAATGAATGAAATGATAATGTTTATCTCTGCAATTACGTTGGTTACGGTTCATTTAAACAGCGTTTACAATATTAGAGTGACAAACTATAAAATGCACCAATGAAATAACACAAAAATTGATTAGATTTATAAAGTGTTTAAAAATTATGAGGAGAAAACTTTAAGATGGAAGAGCACAGTACAGCAATTAATTTTTACATAGAAAATAACAGATTTGCAATCCATTTGTTCAATCAAAAATCCACAAGGTTTCATGAGAATCACGAATTCTTATTCCTAAATTTAATAATAAAGAAGCAATTTTAACAAAATTTTCAATAGACTTACTTACCTTGCTTTTTGCCAAATGTGACAACTCAATTAAGGTAATCGATGTTTTGGAATGTAGTTGATATTAAACACGGTATTGTAGACACTAAATTACTGTGCCCTTACAGTACTTTACATGACATCGAATTTCGCATTATCTAATGTAAATCTGATGAAAATTTTGTTAAAATATATTTATTATTGTTAAAGTTCTCTAAAAATATCCGAGTTTGAATTGTAGTCGTATCTATACTAATATTATAAAACAGCAACATTTGTTCTTTTTTCAGGGGTTAATTCTGGAACTACAGAACAGATTTAAAAAGAAATTGGTCAATTGGTCATATGTGAGTTTTATTCGCGTACAAAGGGTTCCACACAAAATATCAGAACTGTTCAAAGGCAATATTCTCACATGACATAGTCACATACCTAAAACAATATTACATGCCAGAATTTAATTTTATTGGTATTGGAATGAAAAACAATGAATATATCTCCCTCTAAAACAAAGACCTTGTACAAAGTTTAAATTTGGCAGAGAACAAATCACGCTTCGGAAGAAGTCGCTGAGTTTCACACGAAAAGTTACTTGTCAATCATATTTGTCGTAATAGTAGACAATTTTAAGGCATTTGAAAAAAGTATGCTGAACAACACGAAACTTTCCGATTCATTTCAGTCACGATTCGTTTTCAAAAATGAAAACCTATCGAGGTATGATAATTCAAGTGATTTGTTAACGAGAAGATTTTTCATTATAAATGAATTATATATTGAATTATAAGCGATTGTTGTCTCAAAATTACTTATTCTTAATGTCTTAGAATTATTCTATGAATTATTTTTCAATATTTTCCCTCAATAATTGAATTCATTTGGTATGAAAAATGTTGACTATCATGATTTGTCTTACCTAAAGCAAAGATCTTGTTACAAAGTTTAAGCTTAGCATTGTGTCAAGCGCGCTTCAAAAGTAGGTCGCAAAGTAGCAACACAGTTTTGATACGTGCCGTTGTTTTCTAGATGGGTTTTAATTAATATCTCAGCTATTTACAAACATATATTTTCGAAAATCATTACCAACAATCCTTAGATGATTCTGCGTCGATAACCCTTAATTCCCCGCTGAGCGCCAGAAGAATAAGACACATGAGTGATCTTTTAATAGTTCGGTTTTTACTTTTTAAGTATGGAACCTTAATAATGGTGTCAAAATTCTGCTAACCGTCTCCTCTCTAACATAGGCTATATTTTATACAACAATTTCCAAACACTTTTTTTCGGTACATCACGTTTCAAATGGGTGCAAGAACAAAAAAAAAATTCTAAAATTGCACTTTCTATGATATTGTTGATTCTAGAAATTTGAAATTTGGACTAGCGGTTACTTTAAAAAGATGTAAATGCTCACTAAAAATGGTTTCTATAAAGTTCGAAATTTAAAAAGGGAAAAGGAGCAGGAAACGTTCTAAATTACAATTTATTTGTACAATTAGGGCTAGAAACATGAAATTTGGCATTGTTGTTACTTTAGAGACTTATATAGACCAAGAACAGTTTGCAGTAGCAGAAAAAAAAAAAAAAAAAAAAAACGTTCTAAAATTGGGCCATTCCATTGTGACGGGTGTGACATCCAGACAAAATTTTAAGAGTTTATAACTATATTTTGGGAAATAAATTAGTTAATAAATCCCTGAAAAGTATTTTAATTATGTTTTTCCATGCATATGCTTGGATAATTGAGCAAATATATAACTTCAATAGCTTTCAATATTTAAACAAGTGGGAAATTGTACGTCAAACGTTACAAACGAGGTGCGTTCGTACGCACGTTTTAGAATTAAATTCATGATCTCCCGTGCGTAGAACGGGTTAAACAGCTAGTTAAGTATATATTTTATGACACTGTTCATACAAATATCTTAACTAGTTATATAAATATTCAGATATATATGTATCATACAGTTATATAAATATTCAGATCTTGATGATTTCTAATTCTGTGAAATGAATTATATCGTCTGCAGATTAATTTCTGTAATAGAATAAGTATCTCGGTCGCTTGACGATTAAACTTCGGAAGCTCCTATAACAAAAAAGCACCGATTTAAAAAAAAATTCAAATTGCTTGATAAATATTTTTATTAATATCTCCTAAAGTTTTGATTCGATTTTAATAAAATTTGAAATGTCTCGACAAAATTCTGCAAAGATAATATATTTTAAATTGCAAACCATTCGGTTGGGTAGTTTTTGCGTTGTTATATGCGGACGGACGGACAGACAGACAGACAGACTGACGGACGGACAGACAGACGGACGAACGGACCAAGCGACGACTATAGGTGCTACGTATTTATATAATTACGAACGCACCTAAAAACAAACATTTTAAACTTGTGACGGGTGTGACTCTCTCGGGACAAGAGTTTTTACTTGCATACACATTTGTTAAAATTCCTGTGAATATTTAACTGTTTTATTATTAAAACAATTTTTTTCTAATGAAAGAGATTCAAATAAAACTTTGTAATTTTCATAATAAATTTTAATTATTTTAATGTATAAGAATTTTTTTCCTGCTGTGACGGGCGTGACAAAGAAGTGACGGATGTGACATTGTGCAAAGTGTACAATTTGAAAGTTGTTTACAAAAAAAATACAGTGATCAGTATAGACAGTAAACTCAACAATAGTAAATCTACAAAAGAAATTTAATAAAACTAACATATTTATGCAGCATGATCACTGATGTATCACAAATGATTAATTTCCTTTCATTAGGAGTTCTTGGGTATGTATTATCAATCTTTTCACGCGTCTATGCAACAACTAACTGCATTACACTGCTAACATAGTTTAAAAATGCAATACTCAGGAAAAGTCTGAACAATTTATTTATTTTTTCGCATAGCAACATTAAGAATTAAAAAGCATTAGCAAAACCATTCAGCAAAAATGTTTCAGCCAAAGATAAAAATCCTTATTATGCCCAAAAAAAAAAAAAAAAAAAATGTTCATATTAACTTCTAGAAACGAATTCAAAGACATTCAAAAACAGACAAGCATGTATTTCCTGTTGTGAATCAGTAATTTGCGGTTAAAACACAAGTTGTGGTTTAAACTTTATACCAGCTTCAAGTTTAGTACGAAGTTTGAATAATAGAGAAATGTATTTTGAGTATTTTCAAAATACAAAACACATGGAAAAATCATTTACACATGGAAAAATCATTTCAAAATACATTATCAAAATACTTTAGTTTTATCTGTTTAAAATACAAAATACAAATGTATTTTGAAAATGTATTTCAAATACATGTATTTTCGATACTGCCCAGCTCTTCTTGACAAAGTGACGCAGTCCAAATAACCAGTTTTGACTTTGACTTAACCGATGCTTGTAATATGCTCTTTCACAGTTTTAAGTAGAATTTTCGCCGTTTAATTGAATCACATTTTTGAATAGAATTTGATTTAACAAAGCGGCAGATTTCGCCAAGGCGGAAAGGCCAAAAACTTTAATTTTAAACTTTAGTTTTGATTCATATAAACAGCAATTATAGTAATTTTTTTTAGCTCTGGGGGGGGGGTTTAACCCCCAAACCCCCCCCCCCTTGGCTGCGCCACTGCAAGAATGGATTAACATTAAGAAATGTCGTTAACTTTTCAGATTGATTTATTTAGAAATCAACCTAATAATTTTATATTTTTATATAAATATCAAAAAATTCATTAAACCTTATCATCTTAACTCATTTTATCCATAAAATATACAAAATGACTTTGTTTATCTATCTATCTATAATGCAAAACTTGTCATTATGATAACTTCTGAAATACTCATCCAGTTCAAATCAAATTGGGATTGTGTATTCTTGCCAATTTTTTGGATGTGATCGTTAATCAAGAAGATTTGTTTTTTAAAAAGTGGCCCTTTGAAAATCTGAATAACATTACACTCAATGGGGCTATATTTTTATAATGACATGTAGCAGACGATTTTATTATCCTAGCTATGTTGCGTTGGCAACTACTGAATTTGTTATATATATTTTTTAATTTCTTATAGTCTGTAGATTTTAAAATAAAATTATTGTTTGTAATGCTGTAAACTTGAGGTAGAATGTATTTATTTACTAAGTGAGTAGTAAAAATATTTTTAATATTGTAGCTATCATTATATTACTCCAATTCTCACTCTCTTAGGGGTGAAATATTGCAAATAATACTTTTTGAAATTACATTTTTAAACTGGTTTATATAATTTTTTTAATGCAGTAGACAATATCAATGTTCTAGTTAAATTGCTATGGCAACAGCGATAAATAATATAAAATGAAAGTGATATGATTTTTAAAAAGCAGGCAAAATGGCAACAAAACAAGTATATATATTATTGTAAAAGTCTGAAGTCTGATAAATCCTAGCATTTACCAAAGTGAGTTGGTAAAAGCCTGAAATATGCTTCCAAACATCCAAGCACTTCATTTTAGGTTTTTACCAAACCATTTTAATAAAGTGAGAGGTTAAAAAATGAGAGGTGAAACTGCTCACTTATTTGTGCTTGCATCTTTGCTCGTCAAGGTTATCTGTTCCTGCCACTTGCAAAATAACTTCAGGCAAGTTTAGACAAGACTGGCTACAAAAATGCTACTATTTAATCCCCTGACCGTCGAGCAAAAGGGCAATTTTGTAATGTTGTTTTCTCTGTAATTTTTTTAAAATGCTTAATCTGAATTTTCAAACTTGAGATAAAAAACTTAATTATGTATATAAGTATAATCCTTCAGAGTTACAATCATTACTTGATGTTTTAAAAATGCATTATATTTGTAGAATTATATTAATTTAAACAAACCTTGTATTGCTGTGAAACCTACAGCATAGTGAACTGACATATCAGGTCGGGGCGGTGAAAAAGTTAAAGAAATGTAAAATGAAAATGTATTTGTGCAAATCAATCACTCTGTTTTGTAATTGAACATGCTACAACAGTCACCCTTTCTGTAACAAGTAAATTTAATTACGATTTGATAGAGTTGGAGAAAAATCTGAATAATAAATTTATTCCATGAACATATTCTTTTAATAAATTAGTGCAATGCAATAAAATATGAAAAATCAAGTTTAATATTTAAAAAAGTTATATTTAATGTTATTCTAGGCTTTGTTTAAAATCTAATATGAACAAGAACGAAAAATCATGCGTCAAGCATAGATTATGTAACACTTTCCAACGTTTCCAAAATAATTTTACAAATCATTACCGTTTAATAAACTGAAAGATAACATCGAAGTAAACAATTTGGTAAATGCATAACATATTTTAAAACGTAATTTCAGGAATTTCCAACATTTATTTCCAACATTTACAATATTCGGAAAAATATCCAAATACTTTTATTCAGCCCTGTATATGATCTATAGATTTGTATATATACTACATCGGATGCTAAATTTTAGTTCAGTTAAGAAACGCGTAGCACAGTTTAAAATTCTCCTTCTGGAGTTTCTGTCAATAAACAGAAATGTATTCGCGAACTTTTGTGCATCCCTGTATATGATCTACAGAATTTATACACACCACGTAATAAACAAAAAGTGAGTTAAATTTAAAATCACGTTCAGTAACTTAAAACACTTCCAGGAATTATTGTTAACAGACAGTAGAGAATTCTTTTGTGTGTCCCTGTAAATGAAAGATAACTGCTATACACACAATATTCTGTAGTAAGCCTCTTGTAATGCACCTTAGTGATATGTATAAATTTCAATGCGTTTAAAATAGTGAAACATTATTTAAATAAACTGCAGATGATTTTTTTCCATAGACGTAATGCAACGGAATTCTTTTGACTGTCCCTGTAAAGTAACTATGAGTGCTATGCACAGCCTATTCCATATTAAGCTTCTTTAATGCACCTTAGTGATATATATTAATTACGATGTGTTTGAAAATGTGTAACATCATTAAAATGAACCGCAAATGATTTTTCCCCATAGACAGTAATGTAACGGAACTCTTTTGAGTGTCCCTGTAAAAAAACTAAGTGCTACATGCTTCAGTTGAAATAGGGAACATGCTATAGATAACGACAATAACATATAAAAATTGCAGAGCAATCCGAGCATATTTACGGGAGTTAAAGCACAGCCAGACGGCAGATGGCTAGACAAACCGAAGTCATAAACACTTTTCAACTAGGTTGGAAAGTGTTAAAAAGCAAACTATTCTAACATTTAAGAAAGAAACATAGAGTGCAAATTAAATTAAAGTTATTTTACATTACTGTTCAACTCATGTAATCTTTAATTAAATAAAAAAAAATTAAATGTTCTGTTGAATATACCAGAAGTTTGACTAAGAGACTGCAATATGTTAACCACACATTTCCCTAACCCTGTGCTATATTAACCACACATTTCCGTAACCCTGTGCTATATTAACCACACATTTCCCTAACCCTATGCTATGTTAACCACACATTTCCCTAACCCTATGCTATGTTAACCACACATTTCCCTAACCCTAAGCCAGGGCTCGGAAGTAGCCGCTACTTTTTTAGTAGTTTGTAGTGTAGCACGCTACATTAAAAAAATTGTAGTGTAGCGAGTAGCGCGATACAAAATATCAGTAGTTTGTAGCGAGCATCGACGCTACTTTAGGAGGGAGGGAAAAAGTGCCAATCTTCAAATCAAGTGATCATAATTCGTTTCTTTTGTACAAAATATGTTCTCTGCAACAATTTGAGAATGTCAGCGACAAATCTCAGTGCAGTGTCATATATTTTTCCATAGACTACGGGCACGGTCAGAAATTAACTGTCATTTTCATAGTTTGGGTGTCAGAAACTTCGTGTATTGTCATTTAAATCCATAGAAATCTTCTCAATATAAAGTATTTTTATACGACTGCGATTGTTTTTACCAAAATATAGTCGTCTAGCTATGTTAAGTCTTTATCTAACTCTAATTTCTTCTCCCTTTTGCCTCCCACCCCCAGCAAGCAAAGAAATGTAAAATCTTTATTTAAAAAAAAAAAAAAAAAAAAAACAGGAAAAGAAAAAGAATGGTTTTATCTAATCATAAATCATTTAAATTATCTCTAACCTCTCAAATTCACGCTTCCCCCTAGTAGCATACAAATGAATTAAAAATATTTTTAAATCTTTATTTTTATACAGAAATAAAATCTTTCACTCCATTTATTGCTCTCTAATGACAATAAATAAAAATTATTTCCCTGTCCCCAAAATTTACGGCATATCCAGTATACAGTTTGAAATATTTAAACTCGTTATTTAAAAAAAAAAATGGCCACATTTGTTTCTACCTAATAATAATATATAAGTAATCATCTAAATTGCCCCCTAACCTCCCTTAATTTACTCCCCCCTCCCCCCAGCATACAAACAAATCTAAAATCTTTAAGTTATTTTTATTTATATATTTAAAAAAAAAAATCTTCTGCCTTAAATAGTGCTCTGTAGTGTCGATAAATAATCAGTAATATAAATTAATTATCCCCTTCCCCTAAAATCTCCCCCACCTCTACATATACAAAATTTAAAACTTTTTTGCTGTCTAGTAACATTAAATAAATAATCAATCATCTAAAATATTCCCTTTGAACAAAATTTCTGCTCGCTTCCTATCAGTTTAAAATCGTTAGAACTCTAATTAATATACATATATATTCGAAAAAGCACAGAAAATGAACAAGTACACCATTTTATTATTAGAGAAAAGTGCACTAGGTAGGAACGAATGATTTCTGCCTTCAAACAAACTAGCAGCTGAAACGTAAAGTGTCAGCATGCCCGTGATCTATTATTTGCTGGATTTGCTGATAAAACCGCAAGGTACTCACTCATAAAAAAAAATAATTTTCTTGCTGGTAACCCTTTGTCTTCTTACTCATTATTAGATCTTGTGTTTTTAATGTGGAGATTCTTCTTTTGAGATTGATGTAATAGAATGACAGACAAAAATAGTATAGAACTGCCCTGGTCGGCATATCTATACTATTATATAAAGAGGAAACGGTGACTGACTGACTGACTGGGTGACTCATCAACGCCCAGCTGAAACTACTAAAGTCAGGGTCACGCAATTTGGACTGTAGATTGCTGTTATGGCCTAGGCAAGCAATAAGAAGGGATGTTTGAAAATTCAAAGGGGGGGTTCGAATGTTTAAGGTCATTTTGCCATATCTCAGCAGCAGTTATAGGTAGGAGCTTGAAATTCCAGAAAACAAATCTACTAAAAAAATGATTAAACACCTCTTTCAGCGATTTTAGAAATTCCCCCCAGAAGGGGGTTAAAGGGGGGTGGTCGAATGTTTTAGGTCATTTCGCCATATCTCAGCAGCAGTTATAGGTAGGAGCTTGAAATTCCAGAAAACAAATCTACAAAAAAACGATTAAACACCTATTTCAGCGATTTTAGAAATTCCACCCAGAAGGGGGCTAAAAGGGGGTGGTCGAATGTTTTAGGTCATTTCGGCATATCTCAGCAGCAGTTATAGGTAGGAGCTTGAAATTCCAGAAAACAAATCTACTAAAAAAATGATTAAACACCTATTTCAGCGATTTTAGAAATTCCCCCCAGAAGGGGGTTAAAGTGGGGTGGTCGAATGTTTTAGGTCATTTCGCCATATCTCAGCAGCAGTTATAGGTAGGAGCTTGAAATTCCAGAAAACAAATTTACTAAAAAAATGATTAAACACCTATTTCAGCGATTTTAGAAATTCCCCCCAGAAGGGGGTTAAAGGAGGGTGGTCGAATGTTTTAGATCATTTCGCCATATCTCAGCAGCAGTTATAGGTAGGAACGTAAAAATCAGGAAAACAAATCTACTAAAAAAAGTATTAAACACCTATTTCAGCGATATTAGAAATTCCATCCAGAAGGGGGTTAAAGGTGGGTGGTCGAATGTTTTAGGTCATTTCGCCATATCTCAGCAGCAGTTATAGGTAGGAGCTTGAAATTCCAGAAAACAAATCTACTAAAAAATTGATTAAACACCTATTTCAGCGATTTTAGAAATTCCACCCAGAAGGGGGCTAAAGGGGGGTGGTCGAATGTTTTAGGTCATTTCGCCATATCTCAGCAGCAGTTAACGTGTTGCGATATATTTTTTATTTCAATTCTCCCAGTTAATCTTGATAGTCCCGGTATATCGGGACTGCCGGTGCATACACCAAAAATGCTGGCTTCTAAAATTTAATTAAATTATAAGCAGAGTATTGGAAGCTGAAAAATAAATGGCAGAGTGTGGGAGAGTGTAAAATAAACAATGAGAAAGCAAGTTAAGTTTTAAATAAACTAAACGTTTATTAACAAAAAAACATTTAAAAATAAATTCAAACAGAATATAAATAAACTTAAAGTATGGAAAATAAACTTACATAACGAAATATATTTAATGGCTGACAATGACAATGTGGCAAAAAAATATTCAGTCTCATTTTCATAACATCCATTAACATCTAATTCTGGAAAAGGATGTTTGTATAAAACTTATAATCCACTTGATAACTCTATACAACATATGTAGCACAAACATCTTTCCCTATTTGGAAAAACATCTTCTACTTTCAACCAAACAAAAAAAGGAAAATGAATAACTACAGCTGGAAACATCTGGTCAAATAAAACATCTAATAAAATGAAACTCCATTATGCTGACAAGGCAAAATGGTTTCTGGAACTTCTCAAAAGAAAAAAAAACCAGATAATGATAACATTGTGTTACAACCTTTATACCATCCAGTCCAAACCAACAGCTGAATGAAAGTTGTAGTACCTAAGGAGGGTGTGTCATGTTACATCATTTGTTCATAGAAGCCCTCTTGTGGTTAAAGATAACAAACATGCAATCCAGATAAGCTAATAATGTTGGAGGGAAAAAAACAGCAAGCTGATATGATGTTATGAAAAACAAAGTGAGGTAATTGGGATCTCTGGAAAGATAGATCTAAATAAACAACTGCTGGTTTGAATGGAAAAGGGACAGCTGTTTAGCTTAAGGTTAAAAAGTAGTTTAGAGAAAATAAATGAAAGCATTTGATTATTGTATAAGTGATCAAGGAAAGCTTTATATATGCTAACATTGCCCCCCCCCCCACTTGTCACTTATACTAGAACTAAAATCGTATTCAAATTGGAAAAATATTCTCGCTTCATACACCAAATATTTAAATCTACCACCTTTGATAGATGTATAAACACAATTTTCAATAATTACAGATTTTCATATAAAAAAACACTTCAACATTAACAACAAATATATATAGGACAATACAGTATAACAACCTACTTAAGTAAAGAAAACTTTACAATGAAACACACAACTTCACTTCTGAAAACTCAATTCTTATGAGCTTTGTATAATAGATTCAGAAATATACAATTAAAAAAAAATGCATAAGAAATTCTACAAAGTCCTATATTTATGCAAATAAATTTGAATATCTCAAGTTGAATCTTAACATTAGTAAATGCAGTCGCATTTTGAAGAGTAAATTACATGGTGATCTTGTACATTTTGTCTTGACCTTTGAACCTTGAAATTGAACAACAGATTTACCTCACCATATTAAGTATGGCTACACTTTTACCTTACCTCACCATAAAAATGGCTACATTTTTTACCTTACCTCACCATAAAAATGGCTACATTTTTTACCTTACCTCACCATAAAAATGGCTACATTTTACTACAGGATACCTCACCAAAAAATGGCTACACCTTTTACCTTACCTCACCATAAAAATGGCTACATTATACTATGCAAATCACTGGAGAAAAGTTACACATATACTATAAAAATTATTGAAATAAACACTTTCATATACAAGCAATCATATGACATATACCGTAAAATACCGTTAATCCGCCCTTCCCGATTAAGCGCCCCCCTCCCACTTTGTAAACAAATTGGAAAATTCAAAAAATCCCGAGAAAGCGCCCTCCCCCAAAAGAAATTTCGCCGTGCACGTCAAGATCAACACCAAAAATTTTATCTCCCGAGTGTTTTTTTTTTTTTTCCCGACGAATCAGAAAGGCGTGACGATTCTTTGATATATCGCAAACATGTACAAAACACATTGTCGATCTGAAAAAGCAATATAACTAAACATTAGTTTTGCTGTAAATTTAGCTCTATGGCGATAGGTTATAAAAATATCGATAGTGAAAATTTCTCATGAAATAAGTTAAAAAAATCTGTATTTGATGCTGTGTGGAAAATATTTTGATTAAAAGAGTATCTAATTATTTTATTAAAGAATTTATAGTTGTATTTAACATTATTATGAAAACAAATCACAAAAAAGAATATATCGATTGATTGATCAGATTAATCGATCTGTTGATACACAGTTGAATTTGTAGCATAATTTGTGCTATATTTGTGGTAGTAATGTTTTTTGTTTTTATAATCTGGCAACACTACCAATTCTTTCTATATGTTCTCAATTTTTGTGATTTGTATTATTTATTTAGCATTTATAGATACGAAACTATGATTAAAAAAAACGGCTTTTTAATCTTCCTAACTTACAACAGATGGCGACACCACATAAAATGTTACTAGTTCTCGAAATTACTTCAGGACATTTTCAACTGCAATTTCTCAGTGTTTTTTAATTATTTTAAATTATTAAGTTACTTTTATTTTTCTGTTACCATATTAATGACAGATATTAGTGTTATTACCCTAATTTCCTGCCTATAATCCACGGATTATACGTTAAAAAACTTTATTTTTCTTGTAATGCCGATTATACGCGGCTTCGGATTATCTGCGATTTTTTTCCTACTCAATATCTTTGCAAATGTCAATAAACATAATTTTTTTGAGCAAATTTGCAAATATCTTTCTTAAAAATCAACAGATGGTGCGACCGCGTAACTTATTAAATCTTGTTAAGAAAAGTCATAGCATTATTTCATATCTAGGTCTTACTGCCTCAAATACACTCTTTAAACACAAGCATTCATTACCATTTACTCATATGTCATCTTTATTTACAGTTATTTAATTTGAGTATAAAGTTCATAAACAGTACATATCAACATAACTTTATTATAAAAACGTAATTATTAATGTTAAAGTACTTTTAACTTACCAATAATCTTTTGATTTCTGTTTTATATTAACAACTGATTCCTTAAATCCATTCATTTCATGCTTTACAATAGTTTTTAACTCATATTTAGTTTACAAACATCGCACTCTATGCTTCATCCATTATAGCTATTCATTCTCCGCATACGGCGATATTCGATTCAACCGATAATCGAATTGCGTAGTAAGCTTTTACTTCGACAGATTGCGCCACACAAATCTTTGTCTGATTCGCTGATCTTGTAATATTAAATTATAAATAAGACAAAAAAAAAAATAACTAGTACAAGGATTTTATATTTAATTTAAACAAATATTTAAGTAATTAACTTACTTAATTATAATTTTATATTAAGTAATGTAAATCTTCTGAATTTATTCTTACTTATATTGCAAATGTTTTGTACTGAATTATCAATTTTTTATTTCAGATTTATTTATTTATCAAGTGTTATATTAAATACAAAAGTTAAAAATTGAAATATTTTACAATAGATTCAATATTTTTTCTCTTATGGCTGAACATTAGTCCTGTAGATCTTGTGAAATTTTCAGGAAATTAGGGTATTTATCTAAATGCATTCCAGTTTCAAAGCTTCTGAAATCCAGAATTTTCTATAACCTGAAATCACCATTAATTGTGAAGTTATACTGTTTTTCTATTTTGTCTATCATTTTTTCTTTCAAAATGTTTTTCTTTTGTTACTTTATTAAAATAATGCATGCTTTGCGATGATCAGCTCTCCCCCCCCCCCCCCCCCCCAACCACCACCCATAAATATCATATACTACAGTTTTAATACCGTGTAAGCGCCCCCCCTGCTTATTTTACGATTTTCCATCGTGTTTAGGGGGGCGGATTAACGGTATTTTACGGTATATGTAAAAGTAGATCAAGTAATTAATGGCCATTAAAAAAAACAATAAAAATCAATATTCATATGTAAACGGATATCATATTTTAACAGACATACAATCCATTCAGCTTCCATATGTGGGCCCACATTTTTCATACCAAACACTCAATAATATGATACAAGTAACAAAAATAGAGATATAGGTTAACCTTAAATAATTCAATATATATAAGAAATATATATATAATACTAGGTAAGTTTAAATTTTATGTATAAAGACTTGGTAATATTTATAGCATGCTAATTCAAAAATTTAACAACAACATGTAACAAACTTAACAATAAACTTAACAATTAACAAATTATTACATCTCAAAATTTCCATATGAGCGGGACCTAAATGTGACACTTCCATAACATATAAGGAGGGACTTACAAAATAAAGAAAATGTGCCCGCGATAAGGCCTTCCTGTGGCCAGAACATCCACGAAAGCCGCTACCCCCTGCAGGCCACTCTGGCTGATTACATTTCTCACCCCTGCGAGACGCTTCCTGGGGCCGCTCGGACCCCGGAGGATGAACTAACATGGGGTCTGAACCACATTCCAGCGGGAAATTAAATGCTCATTGAAAAGAAAGAGAGTAATAAAACTTTTTTTTTTTTTTTTTGAAAAAAAAACTTTTGCATAAACACCTTAAATTCAAACAATTTATAGAAAAAAATTCATATTTTGCGAATTGAAACTTGCAGGTTTCAGAAAAAGTTAAACATCAAAGTTTAACATAAAAAATTTCATACCGAAGTATGTGTTTATACTTAAATAATATGTGAAGTTCAAAGGAGGACTTTAGGGAAATGACAATGCAAGAGACCAAAAGAAATTTTATGATTTAGAATTAAATATAGCTTCAATAAATTTATTCAAATCAAATTTTGTAAGGGGCTTAGTGAAAATATCGGCTAAGTTGGCTTTACTATTTATGTGTTTAACAGTGAAAAGTTCTTGGTTAAGTAAATCACGGACGAAGAACAATTTTATGTCAATGTGTTTGGTTCTGTAATTCTCAATGGGGGATTTAATGAAGTCGATAGCAGCCATGTTATCCACTAAAAGTGTAGGTTTCATTTTTTGAACTGAGAATATGCTCTTTTCGTAACATTCATTGATAATCCTACTGAACCACAAGAGTTCTTTGGTTGCCTCGGTTAAGGCTACAAATTCTGATTCCATTGTGGATAAGCATATGGACTTCTACTTAAATGCCCACCATGTTACTGGTGATTTATCTAATAAA
This sequence comes from Maratus michaelseni, assembly GCA_963931845.1. NCBI lineage: Eukaryota > Metazoa > Arthropoda > Arachnida > Araneae > Salticidae > Maratus > Maratus michaelseni. The sequence continues at coordinate 344,859,155 of OZ007593.1, read as the reverse complement.
ACCATTTGCCCACCCATTGAGGTTCTATCGTCCCGATTTGATGCAAAATCTGCATCTGTATATGTAATTAGATTGATTTTATTACATGTTAAGTCAAGTTTTAGGTGTTTTGTTTGATTTACGTAACCCAGCAATTTCAATAATCCATTCCAATGTACAATTCCAGGATTACTTTGGAATTGGCTGAAAATATTGACCGTATACGATATATCAGGTCTAGTACGACTTGTAATGAATGCCAAGCATCCTAAGACACTTCTGTATGGATATTGAAGCATTTCTTTAATTTCATCGTTTGTTTGAGGACATTGTGTTTTGGAATAAACCATACCCTTAGAAATTGGTAAGGAAGATATAGGAAAATTAAATTCTTTGAAGCGGGAACATACTTCTTTTATATATTGTAATTGATGGATCAATATTTTACCATCGTCTTCTTCAAACTCTATTCCTAACAATTTCTTGGTTTTTCCTAAAATTTTTATGTCAAAATGCTTCATTAGGAGGTTAACTATCTTGTCAATGTGCTTCTTTTCTTTACCTAGGATTACGAAATCATCAACATATAATAGTAAAACAATATTTTCATTAAATGTATAGACACAGTTGCACCAACTTAATTTTATAAAACCTAAACCGATTAAAACCCTATGTAATTCTAAAAACCATACACGGCCACTTTGATGTAAGCCATAAATTGCCCTTAGCAGCCGACAAACTAAATTTTCTTTACCTTTTTGTATAAAACTTGGGGGGTTGCTTCATGTAAACCTCTTCTGTTAATGGAGCGTACAAGTATGCTCCTTTTACATCGCACTGCAAATGAGTCCACCCTTGAGCTGAAACTAAGGCTGAGAAGAAAAATCTAACTAGGCTGAAGTTGACGACTGGGCTGAAAGTTTCTTCATATGTTTCACCCTTAATCTGCTTGTATCCCTGAGCAACTAATCTAGCCTTGTATCTTGCAATTTTTCCTTTATCATCATATTTTATGGTGTATACCCATCTGCATCCAAGAGGTTGTATCCCGTCTGGTAGTTTCGTTAAATGCTATACTTTTCTATTATACATTATGGCCATCTCCTCCCCCATTGCACCTTTCCACTGTTCCCATTGTGGTGATTTGAGTGCCTGTTTATATGTGTTCGGTATGGTTAGGATTTCTAGTCATATATCAGTTTGGTTATTTTCTGGAATTTGACCGTATGTTTGTGTATAATAAGGACTGGAGCTTGAACTTGAACTTCCCGATTTACCTTGAACTAGACCTTCATATTTGTCTGCCCCTTTAAAAGAAAATAGATATGGTTCAAATTTGATACCGTTACGAAGACAGTACTCCCTCACATCTTTTATCGATCTTAGTCTCTCCCCTTTTCCTTGTTCATAGTAATAAATATCTGTTCGTCCCCCTACTGGTCTAGTTTTAGCTTTTCTTATCCAAACGGCTTCCTTCAGTGTGCGGGTTTCTTCCTCACCTTCTTCACTTTCGGAAGAATGATCTGAAATTTGAGGAGGACGTGCGAGAGATTCATCTTGGTTTTCGCTGTAAGGATCAATTTCAGGAGTAGTAGGGTTTAAGATATAAGTAGGGCCCAGGTCGTTTCCACTGCGATTATCTAAGATACCAAAAGGGTCATTGTCAGGTGAGTTTAAGGTGTAAGCTGGTCCTTGTTCAGCCTTGTTACGATATTTGGGAATAATGGCTTCTTCATTGAATGAAACATTTATTGTTTCAATTATTTTATTTGAATCTGGAAGCCAGATTCTGTAACCTTTCGTAGACATGGCGTATCCCACCATAACTCCCTTTTTTGCTTTTGGATCAAATTTTGATGTTCTGAGTTGTTTTGGGATCCCTACATATGCGTCTGTACCAAACGGTCTCAAATGACGAACAGAAGGTTTTCGACCTCCGTACAATTCAAACGGGGTTTTATTCTGGTACTTATGACATACACGATTCCAGGTATAAATGAAATACAAGACTGCTTCTGGCCAAAATTTTAAACTCAATTTACTTTCATTTAGAATAGCACGAGCACCGTTTGCAATAGTTTGATTTAGACGTTCTGCGACGCCGTTTTGTTGTGGGCTATACGTGTTAGTGAATTCGTGATGTATGCCACGTTCCTCAAAATATCTTGTGAAATTTTCATTTTTGAACTCTCTTCCGTTATCACTACGAACTGACTTAACTTTACGATTTAAAAATGTTTCTGCTCTTTGAATGTGGTTTCTAAAAACTCTAAATACTTCAGATTTGTGTCTTAAAGGGTAAATTGAGGTTTTTCTTGATTAATCTTCCACTATTGTTAAGAAAAAGTGTTCCCCTCCTCTACCTAATATGTTGGTAGGTCCCCAAACATCGGTATGTAAAAGCTCAAGAGGGTGTTTAGATCTTATTTGTCCTATTGGTTTAAAGGATACATGCCTGTGTTTGTTTAGTCTACAGGTTTCACAATGAAAATCTTTGTTTGTGATGCGTTAGCCCCCTAACTCCACTACACTTATATGTACCTTCAATTAAACTAGGACTAATGTGACCCATACGCCTATGCCATATTTTAAAATCATCTTTGTGGACTGTGGATGCCTCAAATTGTACCTTTTTGTTTTTGTTTTGTGACTCTGGGTAAATGTAGTAAATCCCGTTTTTAAGGTTTGCCCTGAACAGTGTGTAATCATCCCTGTAAGCCTTTACTCTACCATTGCCTCCTTTGAACTTAGTTCCCCTAGAATCTAGTCGGGACCCGGAGATAAGATTTCTCCTGAGACTAGGACAATACATTACGTCGCCGAAGCGAACATTCTTCCCCTCTAATTTTAAGTCAACCATACCAGTCCCTTTTATAGGAAAAGTAGCACCATCAACCGCTACAGCCAACTCATAATTGTTTAAGGGTTTAAATTTAACATAAAGACTTTTGTCTTTGCAGAAGTGATGAGAAGCACCTGTATCAAAAATCCAGGCACTCTCATCCTCCTTTACTTTACTTAAATTTGATTGAACAAAGTAATATACCTGTCCTTTATCATCCTTGCAGTTTAGCTTAGGTTTGTTCAAGTTACCAGGCTTTAAGTTTCTCTGCAGGCGATGTCGAGGCTTCCTAGGATTGCGTCTAGATGGGGATGATTCACGGGATGCAGAAGTACTGGAAAAAGAGGAGTCACGAGAAGCTGTCGTACTGGATACTGACGGGTGTTCAGGTCTAGATCTGGCAGATTTGCACCGATTCGCATAGTGTCCAGGTTTTCTACATCGAAAGCAGGTAACTTTCTGGCGTGGTCTAGGTTTGGTGTAATTGGCTTGGGCACTATACCCTCCATTCCGGTCACTGTCTCTCAACTTAAGTCTGGACTCTTCTGCTATCAGCTCAGTTAAAATGTCTTTGAATTTAAATTTATCATCCGGCCAGCGTAGGATTGACTGCACCAGGTTGTCAAATTGAGGTGGAATATACCGTAAAATTTGGAAAGATAAATAATCTTCCTTCATTGTCTGCTTCATAGCTGTTAGTTGGTCTGAAATTCTTTGTATTCTAGCAGCAAACATGTCAATGGACTCTTCGGGCTCAATTCGACAGGATAAGACTTCCGAAAATAGCTGCATATGTCTCGCTCTATTGTCCGGGTGGAAGTGCAGCTTCAGTTTCTCCCAGGCATCTTTTGGGTCATCGATATTTTCAATGATACGTCTAAATTCATTTTCAACATTTAAATAAATGATCGTGAGGGCAGAACGTTCTCTTGTTTCATAATCTTTCAATGCAGTAGCCTGAGATGCATCTGGTTTGGTTTCTGTACCATTCACAATGGACCATGCATTTTTATCCAATAATAAATATTTAACATCAGATGCCCAGTTTCCATAATTGTGAGCATTTAATTTCGTAATGCTGACTTGAATGGTTGCCATTGCCGCCAAAAATTTTGGAATAGTAAAAAAACAAATTCAGAAATTTAAGATTTTTTTTTTTTTTTAAAGTTTAAAAAAACTAATTCCAAATAAAGCCTTTAAAAAGACTTTAATTTCATAAAAAAAACCATACGAAACAATTATAAAAAAATACGAAAGGAATTTTTTTTTTTTTTTTTTTTACAAATTATTCTAAGTCCAAAATAAACATTAAATTACTTAAAATAAAAGAAAATGTTCATTAATATTCATTAAATGTAAGGAAAAAATGTACCCCCCCCCCCCAACTAAAATTTACTCTGAGGTCTTAATGGGCGCTAACTAATCACTTCTGCCAATGTATTCTGCCAAAGTTATGTCCCTTAAAGGGTTAAATTAACAAAATAAAAGACTCTGCTCCGGGCCCATAACCCGTGATAGTCCCGGTATATCGGGACAGCCGGTGCATACACCAAAAATGATGGCTTCTAAAATTTAATTAAATTATAAGCAGAGTATTGGAAGCTGAAAAATAAATGGCAGAGTGTGGCAGAGTGTAAAATAAACAATGAGAAAGCAAGTTAAGCTTTAAATAAACTAAACGTTTATTAACAAAAAAATATTTAAAAATAAATTCAAACAGAATATAAATAAACTTAAAGTATGAAAAATAAACTTACATAACGAAATATTTTTAATGGCTGACATTGACAACATGGCAAAAAAATATTCAGTCTCATTTTCATAACATCCATTAACATCTAATTCTGGAAAAGGATGTTTGTATAAAACTTATAATCCACTTGATAACTCTATACAACATATGTAGCACAAACATCTTTCCCTATTAGTAAAAACATCTTCTACTTTCAACCAAACAAAAAAGGAAAATGAATAACTACAGCTGGAAACATCTGGTCAAATAAAACATCTAATAAAATGAAACTCCATTATGCTGACAAGGCAAAATGGTTTCTGGAACTTCTCAAAAGAAAAAAAAACAGATAATGATAACATTGTGTTACAACCTTTATATCATCCAGTCCAAACCAACAGCTGAATGAAAGTTGTAGTACCTAAGGAGGGTGTGTCATGTTACATCATTCATTCATAGAAGCCCTCTTGTGGTTAAAGATAACAAACATGCAATCCAGATAAGCTAATAATGTTGGAGGGAAAAAAACAGCAAGCTGATATGATGTTATGAAAAACAAAGTGATGTTATGAAAAACAAAGTGATGTAATTGTGATCTCTGGAAAGATAGATCTAAATAAACAACTGCTGGTTTGAATGGAAAAGGGACAGCTGTTTTGCTTAAGGTTAAAAAGTAGTTTAGAGAAAAGAAATGAAAGCATTTGATTATTGTATAAGTGATCAAGGAAAGCTTTATATATGCTAACAAATCTAATTTAATTAACATTCATCACTTTCCATTTTGTCATCTGAGCTCTGAATTCAGCATTCATTTATTTTATTCCAATATTTTTCCTTTTTAAATTCATTGTACACTTTAATTGTTGGATGTGACTCATCTTCCTTCCTCTGACACTGTAGTGTTTGTTTCTCCTTCTTACCGTTTCCTCCCGCGATCGTTAGCTCCGCCCCCCCCATCGCGACGTCACGTCTTTCAGCTACGTGCATTCGATAGGACGGCACTTCGTTTGTATGCGCATGCGCGCGCTGCCGAAGTCGCGGGTGCTTCGATTCTCTCTGGCAGTTACTTGGGACAGTCTTACTGTTAGGAAAATTAGAACATGCCTAGGAAATAAGAGTCCCTCATTTCTATATATTTTGTCTCATCATTCTACATATACCTTATAAACTTATAGATCAACATTTATATATAAAGTTTAATAATATCTAAAGTTATAATACCTTACAGGCATCTTTAAATTATATTTCTGTTTTGTATTAAATTAAATGGTATTTTATTCAAGAAGTTTTCATAAAATATATCTTTAATTTGGTAATTAAATCTTGTTTTATGTTTAAAGTCATTATAAGATAGATACTATTTTTACTCAAACTTTCATAAAAATACATATTCATATTAAAAGATAAACTTACTTATTAAATGAATCTGGCCATATATATCTATTTTTAATGGAAATATAAAGTTAAACTTTACTTTAATATAATCCTTGACTTTCCGTTTCTGTGTTTACAATACGTGGCTTCATAACTCACGGTTACTTTCCCTCAATTGCGTCATTCGATATGCTTCATCGATTCTGATCTCCGTCATCGTAGTTGGCCTAGATGCCGGGAGATGGCGTTGTCGTGACGTAATCACGGTACGTGTTAGGAGGCTAACGCTGGTAGAATGGTTTTGCATAATTAACGTTCTAGAAGGTTTAGGAAGATTGTGGTGAGCATGTGTGGCGTAGTAATCTGAGGGAGTAGTGAAGTATATATAGTTACATTTTTCAGTGAACAATTATCTTATCTCATCTCATCTCGTCTGTTTCCTCCAGCTACCGCTTTCGGAGATGTTATTGTGTTTTTAGTATGTACGTTTGTTCCAGTGTCAGTCTTGTTTATGTTGGTTATGTTTTAACTTAGTTGGAAGTGAAGGCAGTTTATAGTCAGAATTTAATACTTGTTCTGCAGTTAATATGGTGAAAGAAATGGATAGAAGTGTTTCTGATGATGGTTTAGCTTTTAATGGAACTTTGTGGTGAACGAGTTACTTCAGAAACTTTTGACTTGGTAAATTTCTTTAATTAAGAAGTTGGTTTCTAAATTGAAAATGCTATATGACTTTCATTAGTGAAAGTGAACTATGTTGTGCATAAAGAGGAAATAAATCTAAGTGATTTGCTGCTGTATGGTATTGAAGTGGCCGAGGTTCCAGATGGTCAATATTTAAAGACCTAATCACGTCATGGTGTCATTTGGTTAGTGAGAATATTTATAGTAATTGTTAAAGTAAATATATTGAGTAGTATGATATTGTTATTGATTTTAAATTAAGTTTAATTATTATTGTTGTAATTGTTTAATTGAATGTTTAAATAAATATCATTGGTTTTTAAATATGTTATCTTTATTTTTAAACCACTACATAAGTGTTTAACTTAATGCATGTTTCATTCATCTGGGGTATAATAAAATCAGCTTTTACGTTTCCACTAAATGCGTGTTAACTTTGCTATCTTTTCTTAAACCCCATAACTATTATCTTTTATTATAGTTAACACTTACTAGGTACGTGACATAGAAAGGTTCGTTTGTTGGTGCGGTCCACGCGTGCAACAGCGCTGCGGATCCGCGAGTTTTTTTTATAGTTAAAGTTTTTCTTAAATCTTTTTAATAAAACATCGTTAGTATTTACACCTTGTAAAAAGATATTTACTTGATCATAAGATATGATCTAATCACCACAAAATTTTGTGAATATTAAACAAACCCTGGACTGCAGAGAACCTCACAGAGTATCTTGGAGCCAACCCAACGTCAATGAACCCCTAATAAATACATCATGTTCAACGTTAACAACGTCTTGTGTCAACTTATTTCAAGGTACTGTAAATTATTTAATTATTTTCTCTTTTGACAATCTCTTCAGAATAATTTTCAGAAGAACCTGTTTGTTGCCCTTTATGATCACATTTTATTTTCTGTCTTTGAAGCAACCACTAGAGGCAACATAATAGCAGTTATAGGTAGGAGCTTGAAATTCCAAAAAACAAATCTACTAAAAAAATGATTAAACACCTATTTCAGCGATTTTAGAAATTCCACCCAGAAGGGGGTTAAAGGGGTGTGGTCGAATGTTTTAGGTCATTTCGCCATATCTCAGCAGCAGTTATAGGTAGGAGCTTGAAATTCCAGAAAACAAATCTACTAAAAAAATAATTAAACACCTATTTCAGCGATTTTAGAAATTCCACCCAGAAGGGGGTTAAAGGGGGATGGTCGAATGTTTTAGGTCATTTCGCCATATCTCAGCAGCAGTTATAGGTAGAAGCGCGAAAATCAGGAAAACAAATCTACTAAAAAAATGATTAAACACCTATTTCAGCGATTTTAGAAATTCCACCCAGAAGGGGGTTAAAGGGGGGTGGTCGAATGTTTTAGGTCATTTTGCCATATCTCAGCAGCAGTTATAGGTAGGAGCTTGAAATTCCAGAAAACAAATCTACTAAAAAAATGATTAAACATATATTTCAGCAATTTTGGAAATTCCTCCCAGAAGGTGGTTAAATGGGGCGGGGGGTCGAATTTTTTAGGTTATTTCGCCATATCTCAGCTTTTATGTAGGAGGGCAAAATTAATTAAAACAAATGGAAACTCCCCCCAGAAGGTGGCTAAAGGGGTATTCAAAAGTTTCGGGTCAGTTCGCCATATCTCAGCAGCGGATTTAGGTAGGAGCGGGAAATTAAGGAAAACACATCTACTAAAAAATGGATAAACACGCATTTCAGTGAGTTTAGAAATCCCCCCCCGAAGGGTTTTAAAGGGGGTGGTTTCGAAAATGATTAAACACCTATTTCAGCGATTTCAGAAATTCCACCCAGAAGGGGGCTAAAGGGGGGTGGTCGAATGTTTTAGGTCATTTCGCCATATCTCAGCAGCAGTTATAGGTAGGAGCTTGAAATTCCAAAAAACAAAACTACTAAAAAAATGATTATACACCTATTTCAGCGATTTTAGAAATTCCACCCTGAAGGGGGTTAAAGGGGGATGGTCGAATGTTTTAGGTCATTTCGCCATATCTCAGCAGCAGTTATAGGTAGAAGCGCGAAAATCAGGAAAACAAATCTACTAAAAAAATGATTAAACACATATTTCAGCAATTTTGGAAATTCCCCCAGAAGGTGGTTAAATGGGGCGGAGGGTCGAATTTTTTAGGTTATTTCGCCATATCTCAGCTTTTATGTAGGAGGGCGAAATTAATTAAAACAAATCTACTAAAAAATTGGTTAAACACGTATTTCGGCGATTTTGGAAACTCCCCCCAGAAGGTGGCTAAAGGGGTATTCAAAAGTTTCGGGTCATTTCGCCATATCTCAACAGCGGATTTAGGTAGGAGCGGGAAATTAAGGAAAATATATCTACTAAAAAATGGATAAACACGCATTTCAGTGAGTTTAGAAATTCCCCCCCCCCCCCGAAGGGTTTTAAAGGGGGTGGTTTCGAAAATTTTAGGACATTTCGCCATATCTCAGCAGCTGTTTTATTTAGGTGCGCGAAATTCAGGAAAACAAATCTACTAAACAAATGATTAAACACGTATTTCAGTGAATTTAGAAATCACCCCCCCCCCTAGAAGGTGGTTAAAGGGGGATTCAAAAGTTTTAGGTCATTTCGCCATATCTCAGCAACAGTTTTAGGTTGGAGCGCGAAATTCAGGAAAATGAATGTAATAAAAAAATTACATTGTCTACCCGTGCAAAGCCGGGACAGGCCGCTAGTAATGAATATTTTGAAGTGATAGAACAACAAGAAAGTGGTAATTATTCTGTAGCATGTAAACTTAATCCAATTAATAAGAAATTATCAGTATCAAAATCATCTGCTTACAACCTGAAGTTGCACATAGCGGTGAGTTAGCATTTTCTTTATTAATAATAATTACTGGATCGCATCTCGCACCGAATATCTAAATCATTATTCATATTATTATTCAATTGTAATTACTTTGCAACCGAAAGACGTTTCCCATTATTCTTTATTTTATTTTATTTTATTTTATTTTGTTTTTTGGAAAAGACAGAAGATTTTTCAGAAAACACTGTCAAAGTCGGCATTTTCAACCGAATTTCCGACGTCGCAGCAGGGGAAAGGGAAAAAAACGTGACACGAATCGCTGATAACCTTATAAGTAATTTATTTATCAAAAAACGGAAAACTCATTTCTATTTCAAATCGCTTCCATAGTCAGGCCTGCCAATTTTATGCCTTTGCGTTTAAAAATGAGTCAGATAATGTGTCAAAGTTTCGCGTTGTTCAGCAAGGAATTTGAGAACCACCTTAAGCGCTACTGTGCTATATCACTCTCATAAATTTGTAAGATTATTACAATTTTTGTTTTCAAATTACCTCTTTTTAACACTTTCCAACTTAATTAAAAACTGTGAATTCGCTTTGTCTGTCTGCCTGTCTCTCCGTGCTCTAACGCTCGTAAATATACTCGGATTGTAGTGAAAGTTTTATATGTTATTGAAGTTTACCATTGAATGCTCAGTATAGAAAATGAAGTGTGTAGCATTTGTATCACGTTTACAGGGACATTCAAAAGAATTCTGTTCCATTATGGTCTATGGGGGAAAATCATTTGCGGTGCATTTAATTAGCGATGATAACTAAAGTAGCGAAAAGTAGCGAAGTAGCGACTACTTTTGAAAAGTAGTTTGTAGTCGCTACTTTTTAAAACAAGTAGTTGTAGTTAACTACATTTTTCATAAAGTAGTTTTAGTTCGCTACAAACAAAAAGTAGTTTTTCGACCCCTGCCCTAGGCTAAGCTCATAATTTATTTCTGACTTTTACCAAAGAGAACTGATGTTAGCAGTTACTGAAATGATTTGGTAAAAGTCCAAAAGGGATGCATTTAGTAGCATATTTTGAGATTTTACCAACTCACTTTGGTAAATCCATGGATTTACCATAGCATATATACACTCAAAAAATTGCTGCTTTTGGTGCATATTTTCATATGCATGAAACAAATAATGTCTGTTCCATTTAAAATCGATTAAAAAATAAATAAGCTTGTTATTTTTGAAGAAACATGTGAAATACACTGGTGACATTCAAAATTTACAAACTAATTTGTTTTAGCATAATAGTCCTGTGATTTCATGCTAATTGAGTAAAATACAAAGAAATCAACCTAATCTTCTGACTGAGCCAGAAGGTGTCTTGCTGCTGCTTTCATAGTAGACGCACATCTTTTTGCGCCTGACAAAGAAAGACTCAGATCTTTCGAAAGGCCTAGCGCATTTTAAAGTTTTTATGGTGTTTTAAGAAGTTATTTTAGTTCTCCAGAAGGACTTGTTTAATTACTGGAATAGATTTTCTGATTTTTGTATCATTGTTTAAACTTTGAACATAATTTTTCAAATTATAAAGTTGTAAAATTATACTGAATGCAATTTATAACATGTGCATATATTTTATTAGGTTATTAGTATTGCTTCTTCTTGGGATGAGCTATTTTCTAATGCTATTATTCAAAGAAAGAATGATTTGCAGGAGGAAGTAAATGAAAGTAATGAATTGAAAAGCTTAGCTAAAAAAGTAGTTAATGCAGATATCCAAGGGACAGAGCAAACTGCATTAATAAAGGTCTTTTATTTTACAATTCTTTAAATTCTAGTTTAAATAAGTTGAAAAATTTAAATCGTATTTTATGTCTTCACATAAATTTAAAAAAAAAACAGTTGTTAATAATTGTTTCTTAAATTTCAATTTCTTAATATTTGATATATCTTTATTATTATCAACTTTAATAGAAATGTTTCAAAAATTCAAATCAAAGTTTTCTGCTCCCAAGTCACAAAACTAATTTTTAATTGTTAATGTATTATTTTTATAATTTTAATTGTAAATTAGAATGTTTTTTATTATGTGTAAATAAGTTATTAAATTAACTAAGTTGTAAGTACGAATTTACGTATATTACTATACAGTTTATCACTATTTGTGAAATTAGTTATTTTGTACATTTCTTACTCTTATAGTAAAGTGCTCCGAATTATGGAAAAACTCCTTATCCAGAATACAGATCCCAATCATCCGGATAATAGATCCTATACTGTAATATAAAACATGCACTAGAACCTCACTCTTTTAAAACATGAAATGATATCTTCCAGTGTATTGACAATCTGTGTTGAAAATGTAGAGATATTCCCAGACATGTGTAGAAACGAAAACCCTTCCAAAAATGTTCTAAAGCACAATTTTCTTAAGATGGGAAACGATATCTTATGCACCCCATTGGCAGAGTTGTATAATATAGACGCACGTGCGCACACTGTGCGCGGAAAATTTTCTGCAAAATTCAAACTTTGCAGAAAAAAAAAATAATAATTTCTTTTTTTTTTTTTTTTTTTTTTTTTTGATATTAAAAAATAAAAATATATTCCCCAATTTTATTTACTGTTTGCGCACAAAAAGCATTCAGATAGTTAAAGATGCAAAACTTTGTTGTGACATTACAGACGCTTGCGAAAATATTAAGGATTAGGCTGTTTCTAAATACATTGACAAAATATTTGATAAGAATTCAGCTCTTACTATCATGGATTTTTAGCTTTATTATTTTTTTAACCAAAATAATTATTCTTTAATTAATATTAATTAATTTTAAATGATAATTATTTTAAACTATTGTTTTTAATTCATATCGTCAAAATAATATAACACGTAATTTTATTAAACATTAAATTAATTTGTAGAAAGTTTTTGACTCTATATTTATGTGCGCAGAAAGTTTTTGGTTTTATACAAGTCTGCCCATTGGCATACCTGTCCTCCTCCACCCTATTTTGACTTTTGGATTTCAACCCGAATCGGGTCGGGTTGGCACCCTTATGATACAAAATCATATATTAGTAAATTAATATACTCAAATTAACTTATTTCATAATTTAGATTCCTTTATTTCGGCTATAATATCTTATATCAAAAATCTATTTTAAGTCTAATCAAAAAGCAATCCATTATCCTAGCTTTAATATATATTTTTGGGTACATGTATTATAACCGTTTACTTTCGCAGTGATTAATTTATTCAGGCCTTCAATTCTCTGTGGTTTGTAAAATAAAAAGAAAGAAAAATAATTATGTCAGTGTATCTGTTAGGTGACCGTGTTTCCCCTCTCAATACATTTCGTTTAACCTTAACAAAGTCATCATAATGTTCTTATTTTTGTTTCGGCAGGCCATCTGCTCCTGTCTGATGCGATACCTTTAATTTTGCTGTTTAAAAGTTGTAATTTAATATTTGATTTTAGGTCGGCTTGGGTTGAAGTATTTCGGGTTTGGGTCGGAATGCGAAGGACAAAGCTTTTTTTTATCGGCCTCAAGTTGGGAGTAGAGTCCTGCATCATGTGGAGCAAACTGAACACGACCTGGCTCATGGTTTAAATCGTATCGGACTGACGCTAGTCTTTTTGTTGCAGGTCGGACTTGTATATTTTAACTGTGGGTCGGTTCGAGTCAAGTTAACTTTAACTGTTTCGGGCTCAGGTTGGTTTCGGGTTGGGTTTTGACACCTCCGGGTATGGTTCAGGTTGACCCGATTTCTCAAAAGAACCTTCAAAATATAGCTTAAAATAAAAAAACTATATATTTTTTAATATTAATTGTTTTAAGAATTATTTTTTGTTTCTAGTTGGGTTTCGGGTTGCAGTATTTCAAATTGAGGTCGACGAAAACATTTTTGTCGATTCTGGGTCAAAAGAAATTTTTTCGTGGGGCATGGGTTGGGTTTCAGGTTGGCTTTAAATGGAATGTTCGGGTCTGGGTCGGTACAACCCAACCTATTTTAGATTAAAATCTATATATTTTTGGGTATGAATAATTATTTACATGTTTATTTTTCAACACAAAGGACAAAATTGATATTAGAAATATGATTAAGGGCTTTTTTCCATAATTACATTAAATTTTGGATCAATTTTCTCTGATTGGGGCTTTTGATTCAGGTTGAATTGTAATATTTCGGGTTCAAATTGAAGTATTTTGGGTTCAGGTGCAAGTATTTCGTTTTCGGATCAGGTGGACCAAATATTTTTGTCAGGCTTGTTACGGGTTTCGGGTTGCTTTTAAATAAAATTTGCAGGCAGCAAATTTTACTTAATACATAAACAGGGCTCTAGTTTGGTGTAACCAGAGGTCGGAAGTAGCATGTTACAAGTTGCAAAACTATAGTAATCGATCTTTTTTCTATTAGTTTGTTTTGTATCACAATATGTTTAAAAAAATGGTATACAGTGCCGAACGCAGCGAGGACGCAAGCCGGAAATTGTTGCATTTTTTTTTTTTTTTTTTTTTTTTGGCTGTTAATATGTTATTATCATGTAATTTTGTTTTCTTTTACTTAAGTTCCTTTTTTATAAATGCATTAATTTAGTATATCATTTTCATTTTTATTTAGCGGAAAACTAGTATTTTTATTGTGTCTTAGTTTAATTTTGATGTTCTATAATATTTCTTATACTAATCAATTCATCTTTCTATGGTGTAGACTCAGAAATATGACAGTTGGCAGCAGCTCATTTGTGACACTTCTGAAGATATGAGAGCAGAGATATTAGATGCCTTAAAAGCCAAAAAAGGTGAAACAGAAAAGTCCTCATGGAAAAGAGCAGTGTTTGAAAGAGAATCAGCTGATAATCTTTTCTTAACATCCAAAGTATTAATGAATTTTAATTTTAATATTTGTGTGCATGAGTTAAAAAATTTTTACATTTTAAATCTCCAAACAGTTTGCTTAAAGAACTTTACATATGACAGAGCAATATTTTCTGAGCATAGACAAAGCATACAAAATTCCTATAAATTATACTTGTTATGACTAAAAATATATTAATTGTTCTCTGTAAACAATTTGATTTAAAGAAAAATACTTTAAAGTGATTTATATCAAAATATGCTTATTTTATGTGCTATTCAAGTATGCTCTATAATCCTGAATATATTGTCTAATTAATTATTTTATTTACTCCAATTCTGTAAAAAATGGCAAGGCTTTCTTTAATGTCTAGGTAAGGGGAAAAAAAAGCTCATTTGCCTTGTTTGACATCTTGAAATCCGAAATGAATTATCCAAGCGTTCCTGCCAGAGCAGATAAATATCCATTCATTAAGACACACTAGATGACTAGACTAATTATTAAGATTGTATTTAATTATTCTCATCAAGTTGCACCTAACCCTGAAATAAATTTTATATGAGACTGAATATATACAGTGTGGTATACAGATTTAGTAATTCGAAATAGGAGATAATTTTCCATTCACAGAATTTAACTTATTAATGAACATATCTTACATAACTAGAGATTAAATCTACAGTGTTAAGAGAGAAAAAGCTGTATGCATATAAAAAGTATAGTTTGGGTTAGAGTTTGACTGCAGAAGTCCTCTGTTGGTTTAATGTTCCCTTTTCAGCCCAGTAAAAAAAAATTGTTTTTTTTTTTCCCCCATTAGTAATCAGCTATTTTACTTTTGGTATAAGTGGTCAACTACTAAAATGTATATTGCTGTTTACTGGTAGTTTTAACCTATTTTGGGGTATACAGAATGTAAGTTTACTTACTGTTTCAAGCACACACACACACACACACACAAAATAATAATAGTATGCTGTGGCCATCTACATAATTGGACTAACATATATATTTTTTATTAATAACTTCAAATATGTAAAATTTGATTCATTTCCACTAAATAGAAATTGAGATACAGCTATAATGTTCACCAGCAGGGAAGACCGAGCAATGCTTGGTTAACATTAGCTTTGTGTTCAGCTCGTTAGCTTTGTGTTCAGTTTTTGCTGTATTATTGCAATAAAGCCTTTTATTTTATAACAGTATTATTTTCAGAATAAAATCAATATTAAAACTAAGTACATATTTCTAAATTTTACATTACTTACATATTATAACAGAAAGGCATCCTTCCAAACTACATTTCTAGTTCATTGTACACTTTCTTTTGCTAGCAGGACTTTTAGGCCTGAATGCTTTTTTACACATGCGAAAGCAGCGTACAGTATTCCATGCATAAAGACTATCGACTCTGATTGGTTGTATCATGTATCTTGGCTCCTATTGGCAATTTCTAGAAAATTCCTTCAGATTCTGAAAGCCAATTTTTTTGCCAAATGTCGCCAAAATTGGCAAAAAGTTGCAAACTTGGTGACATTCTTTCATTCTGTACCAGGCATGTGTTTTGGCATTGGCAATCTTGAAAGTTGATTTTCCTGTCAAATCATGCCAATGTTGCCAACATTTCACCAAATATTGCCAACATTGTGGCTTTGTTTACTTCCAACTGTTCAACAACTTAATAACTGTTTCAACCTCCATTGAAATGCGTTGACTTGTAATGATCACAAAATGACCCACTAATCAAATTTTCCCAAACATGTGATCTAGTCCAATAGTCTTCTCATACCCAAAACATTAGAATACAAAATTGGATGAAATTAGAGTGCGGTTTGGATGAAAATGCTTCTTATGATCTGAAATTTTGTTTAAGCAAATAAAGAAATTAGTTCCAAAAATTTCTCATAGATGGCGCTGCTTCTGGAAAGTTATCAAATAGGTAGAATGCCCTTATACATAACAATGGTGAAAGGCATGCAATGCATATGCACAGTTTTTGTCCAAGCAATGGCAACCCACATTCCAGAACTTAACAATACTCAGCCTCCTGAGTTCGATTAAACGAGTGAGGATGGATAGACGATTATTGTTAACTTATGGAATGTGAGTTGCCATAGTTTGGACAAAAACTGTGCAGATGCATTTTGCGTCTTTCACCAATGTTATATATAAAGGTATACAATTATATTTAAAGGCTACCTATTCGATAACTTTCCAAAAGCATCGTGATCTATGAGAAATTTTTTGAACTAATTTTTTTTATTTGCTTAAACAAAATTTCAGATCATAAGAAGCATTTTTACCCAAACCGCACACTTGTATGCCAATTGCTTGATCTTTTATTGAATTTTAAAATGTGTCAAAGACTTTTGGGATACCCTGTATATATTTTTTCTGATTTGAGATATTTTTGGGATAGGCATTGATTATTATTTTCATTTACAAACAAATTTTAAATTTATTAAGGCAAATGTATTTATTATTTAGTAATGCATTATTTTTCTACATTATATTTATAGATAAATGAAAATTTCATTTTAATCTAACAACTTTTTAAGTTTCAAATTATATATTTTTTTCTTTGTGTGACTTTATACAAATGTTTTTGTTTCATTTTAGTAATTTTTCTTTACTGCATTTTTAGCCAGAAATACTTATAGATCAAGGAAGAAAAATGATGGCTGATGCTCTTGAAATTAAAAAAAGTGAAATTGAAGCCATGGAAAATGAATTTAAAAAATTTTCTGCAATTAACAGAGAAAATCAACATTCTAATGAAGTATTCCATTTATTTCAAAAAGCTTTTATCACATCAACGTTTATTTATGTACAGTACAGTCTCTTAAATCCGGAATCGTTCCGGACATGGCTTTTCCAGATTTTTGATAATTCCGGATTTTAGATATCCTGAAATAACAACTTAAAATTATAAGCAAAAATGATAAATAATAATCATAAAAAATCGAAATTCTTATAAAAAATCATAAATAACACATTAAATGATTCAAAAACAAAATCAAACTTAATTTAATCTTATAAAATTAAAAATACACAGAACATTTTACGATTACGATTTTATTTAAATAAGTCTGTCAGTTTTTGTTGTCTTAATTTAGGCTTATTGGCCATTACTTTCTCTCTAATCCTATATAAGGACATTAATTCAGGCTCAGTTATAAAATCCCTCTGTTCTAATCCTAATATTGCTGTGTCTAAGCTTTTTATTAGTTGTTCTGTAGTTTTTTTTTTCCTTCATTTACCGAATCATCGGAGTCATTTTCCGAATCATCGGCAGCTTTTTCTTTGTTTATCACACTGTCAATGATTTCTGATTCGCTGAGTACACCGACAATTGGTATATTTTGATCAATGCCCATAACTTCATCTATATCTGATTGATCCAGACTTATATTTCCATTTTTTGCATGTTCTAATAGTTCCGAAATTTCGTCTTTTTTTTGTGAAACGTTAAATCCTTCAAAGTCAATAACCTTATCATCATCGTCATCATTAAATATTATTGTCAACAATAGATGGCGCCAGGCATTTTTGACAATTTCTGATTCAATAGAATCCCAGGCATTTGCTGCACAAAAAATTGCTTTTTTAATGTTGAAATATTTCACAAAATCAACAATACTCTAGTTATTGTTAACATGGCATAACATTTTCCTCAAAAAATCATTTTTATATCGGCATTTAAAAGCCTGCAACAATCCCATATCCATAGGCTGGATTAAAGAAGTGCAATTCGGCGGAAGAAATATCACTTTAATATTATTTGTATCCAAAATCGCAGCACTTGGATGCGCAGAACAGTTATCTAAAATTAATAAAATTTTAGAGTCGCTTGGGAATCCTTTAGATTGACAGTGTGCTTGAACTTCGGGAACAAAATATGAATTAAACCATTCCTGGAACAGTTCCTTTGTCATCCAAGCACGTTTGTTTGCCCGGTAAATAACTGGAATCGGTATACCTTTTAAACATCGGGGATTAACACTTTTTCCGATCATTAATAATTTTAATTTGTGAGTTCCAGCAGCATTCGCACAAGCTAAAACTGTAAGCCTCTCTTTCATATTTTTAATTCCTGTAGGATTTGTTTCATTTGCAGTGGTTAGTGTCTTTCTGGGAACATATCTCCAAAACAGCGAAGTTTCGTCGGCATTATAAACCAAATCATAGGGTATCTTTTCATCATATATTAATTTGGTAATCTCATCAATGAAACTTTCACTGGCTTCATCATCGGCGCTAACTTTTTCGCCGCATATTCTAAGATATCGAATTCCATGACGATTTTTAAATTTTTGTAGCCAACCAGTCGAATAATTACATGGAATACTCACCCCCATCTTTTCATGAAACATTTTAGCTTGTTCCTCTGAGTGATCAGTGGACCACTCAGAGGCACGTGTTCACTTCGCTTTTGGCGAATCCATTCAATTAACACATTATCTAAATCAACATTATTTGCAGTTCGTAATGTTTTTCTTTTTTTCATCGAAGCAGGTGCATCGCTATCCACAAAAAATTAGAGAATCTTTTCCTTTTGCTTCAGAATATCATACACAGTAGATTTTCCAATGCTATATGTTTAACAAATACTGTTTACAGATGTCCCTTGATCGTGTGCTTTTAACAACGAAATTTTATCTGCAATTGATAGAGAAATATGTTTTCTCTTTTTACTAATTGCAGACATAATTGAATGCACTAAGGATGAACTAAAAGGAATTTAATATATATTTTTAAAAATCTTAAGCCTAATGCAACTCAACGATTGCTGATCATATAAGAAATCATGAATAAAATAAACGTCTCTAAAAAGAATTAAGGAAAATGACTGGTACGGCCATCTATCGGCGAAATGCCGAACATAAACTAAAATGGCAAAAATTTAAAGAAATTGTTTGCTGCTGCCATCTATGAACACAATAAGAACCAAAACTAACAAAATTGTGAAAAATTAGATTAACATTTATGCAGTCCGGATTTTGGAGGTTTCCGGATTTAAGATGTCCGGATTTTAGAGACTGGACTGTATATATTTTTACTATCTATTTTAGTGTTATGTTTATAGAAAACATGGTGTATTGATAAATTTATTACAGTACAGGACCTCAAATTCAGAATCCTAAAATCCGGAAGACCCAAAATCCAGACCGCGATAGAACTGGAAAAAAATAATTTCCGAAAACGCCTATAGATGGCACTTCGTGTGTTCGTATCACAGTTTCCAGATGATTTAATGAAACTGCACTCTTCTGTATAATTTTTTGTAATGTTTTTAATCTAAATTACCATAAAATATCAAAAATACGCCCCTTCCCCTCCAATTTACAACAAATTTAATTTAATTTTTTTTTCCTCCCATACCAAAAATGTATAGTTGGAATATGTTTTTACCTATCCTTTAACGAAATTTTTACAGTGTCGATAGGTGCTCCAAGGTAAGTTTATTTTTTTTCATGCTACAGGTCTGTACATACCGAAATTTCCAGGCCTGACCCGATTCGTAGAAGAAAACTTTTGGTCTGGCCCGGTAAATAAGTTAAAATTTCGGCTTGCTATGTTCAGAAATTTTGTTAGCCTGTCCCAGCTCAGTATAAAAGCAAAAAGTTCGGCCCGAGTCCGGTCCGGTATAAATTGTGGTGTATTCTTATACTCTGTAATGAACATTCACTATAATCCTTATACTTTATTATATTGATCCAAAAAGACTGTGGATTCTGAGCCCACTTCTTCGCACCGAGACTCGAAACAAAACTAAAACTTTTTTACCATACGTGTTTGCTTCACGCATCCACTCTGTGCAACAGATGTTTCTGAAGCAAGAAATTTCTCTCTCGCTTTCACGAAGATTGCCATAAAATTTCAGATGGTGCCTGAACTGATTGGATTTCTAGAAAACTTGCCGATATTTCTGAAGCAACATTATTCGACATTTAAAATTATTCAAAAGCACACTTATTTATGCGTAGATTTTATTTTCAGGCTATGCTGGGTCATATATTACTGATTTTTACTCGGGCTCGGAAGAAGTCTGCCCGTCCTGTCCGGAGTCTGTAGTAAAAAGTTAGGAATGGATGAAGACCAGGCCTGATCAGGTTACCTTGAATAAAAAATTGCCCTGACATGTGCAGATATCTATTTCCTGCTCCCCAGTGTTACAATTTGGCTTTTTCAAAGGACGCCGCACCCTGGCGTTTTTTTTTAAGAGCCGGTGCCCTCTGCTCTTTTTACACGTGAGAAATGTACTCTGTTCCTTTTCCATGTATTTTCTTTAAGACCACGTTTTTTTTTTTCCCCGTAGAAAAACACATGACATTGGAAAACAGAAATTGATTTATAAATCTTATATGATAATGATAACATTATTTATTTATAATGAAACGAAACTATTCGCCGCAGCATCTTTATCATTTTCTAGATTGATTAGCTAAGCATTGGTAAAACATAGGGTTTTTTTTTCTTTACGCCCGTTCCCAAATCAAAAGTGGCTTCTTTCAGACATAAGTTTTAATTTATTTTTTTCTGAGACGCATGAAATTGGCAGGTGTTCTTATTCAGAAACTATGTAATCGAAATATGTTTTTCAATTTTTGGTAAAGGTACATTTTTTTTATAAAATAATGTTTAAAGTCGGCGATTTGAACCAAATTCTTGCTTTGGTGCTCTGAGCTAGGGAAAATGCATGCTGTCACGTAACATGAATCGCTTATAACTAGATAAGTAATTTATTTATTTATTAAAAAATAGAAAACTCATTTCGAATCCAAATTACTTCAACAGTCAGAACTGCCAATCTTATGCTTCTGCGTTTAAAAATGAGTCAGAAAGGATTCATGTTAGTGACCAGATCATTTGAGAACAGACTTAATAATAATAAAAAAAAATCTGCGCAATTTCCTTCTGCATAATGAAATATTATCCATCAAGTTCATGATCTCATTTTGATAACCTTCGACTTTTGACTTCACGGAGTTTGAATGAATAAACAAAACAAACGACTCTCCTTTATTTGCCGTTGCTCTTTAGTGGCCAATTTTATAGGGAGCTCTAATTTTCTAATCTGTATATATAAATGAAAGTCGTGACTGGGTAGATGATCAACACGCAGCCCAAACTACTGAACCTACAAACACGAAACTTGGAGGAAAAATACTTCTTAGGACATAGAGGTGCACTAAGAAGTGATTTTCAAAAACTCTATCCCTATAAAAGGGAATAAACTTTAAAAAAATTCCTTAAAAATCGGATATTATAGTTAAGTGACAAATGATAACATAATTTAATGTATTTTTGTATGCTGAATTGAATGGTATAAAGTACATTCTTCTAAGTCCTGTTCATGAGATAATACATATTTTTGTAACAATTATTGTTAATAGTTCTACGTTGTCTAATTATAGAACTAGGGGGGGGGGGATTTCTATAATGAGTTGAACCCGTGAAACATTAGCCTTTTTAAAAAATACTGCAACATGGATTTCGATTGAACTTGCATTAATAATTTTCCAGAGGTAATTTTAGTATATTGCATATTGTTGCATAGTTCTTTAGCAAATCATACTGTAAATGATTAAGTAAAGAAGTTGGTCTTTAATAGCTAAATTTTGTGCAAAAAATAGAAAATATAACAGAGCAATGGCGTCTATTTCGATTTACAACATTGCGAAGGACAATCAACGTAAAGGTGCATATTGCTTTAAAACACAAGATGATCAAATTCACGGATATATTTCGTTTGCAGAAACCGACCAGCGTAGCGGCAAAGCCTGCTAGTAACTTATATTTTAATAAAAAATTGTTACACAGCTTCATTTATTATTATTGTAACTAGCTGAAAATTTCAACAAAATCTGCAAATAAACAATGGAGATAAAAAAAAAAAATTATAACAAGAAAAAAATGGATTTTGCTTTTCGTTCTTTTTCTTTTAATATTTTTTTCTATTTGCTTGCAGTTTAATCATTGCCTGATTTACAGCAGGATATTCGGGGCATGGCCCATTCTCCCAAATTTCAGGGGCCCCCAAAAGCTACTGAAGATTTTTCAATTATTGGCTAAAATCAGATAAGTTTTTTAACTAAAAAAAAATAATATGGAAAAATCAGTTTATCGTGTTTATTTCATTTTAAAATAATATTTTAAGGGGCTACTTCACTCAAGTGAAAACACCCACTTAATAATGTTAATCCTATGGTAGACATTTTTTAAAAATATCTCGTTTGCACTTCAATATTTTTACAATTTTTTTTTCATTGGATAGTTGAGGTCAATCTCTACAAAACTCTCTCTTTTTTTTTTTTTTACTTTTTCGATTTTGTTTAGAATTTTTTTTATTAATATATTTTTTTACTCAAGGCAGCTGTAAGCATCGGTGTAAGTCCCCCTCCCATAAGCATCTGTGCCCAAGACCCCAAATTTTGAAATCAGTACCTGAGCTCAATAATTTCTTTTTCCTGCAGGCAAATAGCACAAACTTGCTGGCACTCACCGAGTCCTTTTTATAAGTTAAAAAAGGAAATTTGAATAGTTTCTCTCTTGCTAGTAGAGTTTTCCATTCACAGCGTTTTAGCAGAAAAATAAAGTAGGGAGTTCTGTTGTTTTCTAGGTACATCAAACACCGGGGAGGCATGAGACAGGAGACAATTTCATCCTGTAAACAAAGAAGAAACAGGTTTGAATTTCAAAATTTGTCTCCCGACGCACGGTTTGTGCCATGTCTCCCCGCCGTTTGTCATTGTGTTTCTCAAACAATATCAAAATAAAGGTAACATCTGGCTAAATTTTAGTCATATTTTGGAATAATTTTAGTCAAATTTATAAGATTTATGAAAATATTTCATTTATTTGGAACAGCTTGCGTAGAAGTATTTATGAAATAATATAAATTTTGATTATTGTATGTCTTTTAGCCAGATGTTGCCTTTATTTTGATATCATTTGAGAAACAAAATGGCGGACTGCGGGCTAATACGCAGTACCTAAAATCCGGAAAATTCTGAAATCCGGAATGATCGCGGCACCAGCCAGTCCGGATTTGAGATCCTGTACTGTATTTTAAAAACTTATTTGCACACTGTGTAGTTTAGGCATTATTTGCATTATTATTTTTAAAATATATATTTGTGTGCTATTTTTATATTACTTTCAATTATTTTTTAGAATTATTCAAACTAAGCCAAGTTAACTATTATCAGTTTTTTATTCTTAAAACATAGCAATGTTTATCATTATTAACCATACGATTTCATATATCATCTTATCTATTTTTTGCCTTTTCTTGTCTATTTTTCTATTTGTATTTTGATATTAAACCAGTGTTCTGGTATATTATTCTTTTCCTAAATGTAAGATGCTAGGTTTTTTTTTTTTTTTTTCTTGCCTCTTTTTTTTCCGAATAAAAGATTTATTTGTTGGTAGCAAAGCTTCAAAATTAATTAAGATTAACCTGCGATACATTCTTTTAGAGAAAAAAATGGATTGATCTAATGTTAATGCTGTAAATATTCATAATAATCTTCCTTTTAAAAAGAAAAAATTCTAAAACTATTTAAATACTTTATATTATTTGTCCTATACATGTCATCTGTAGTTTTTTACTCTGTAAATAAAATGAAAATTGCTTCTGTTTGTAAATGTATTTAATTTTGAATAGAAAACTACATATGAAGTTACAAGGTGATTTGAGTGCAATATTTTTAAGAATTGCACATAAAATTTTAGTTAGTATCTGAAAATCCCACCTTATTTTTCTTCCTGGCACAAACCAGGAATATATTATTATATTTTTAGCTGTTAATACTTAATCTAAGAGTTTATATATTTTATAATAATGCAATAAGTAAAGTAAACCTATTTTCCCTACTGCAAATGTTTCGGATATATTTAAGTGAAATCACTATTATCCATGCTATTATATCTTTTCCTGTTTTATATAAATTTATATTATTTGGGACACAATGCAGGTAATACATGTATAATTCCTTTCAGCTGTTTTATAAAATTGAATTAAATGACTCAGCATAGGATCTATTCAGAATTCCAAAATCTGGGAAGACCCAAAATCCAAAAAAAAAAATTTCATTCTAAAATTTTCTGAATTTATAAATTTTTACTAAAATTTTGCTGATACATAAAATTTTTTGAAAATTTTATGGATTTCTACTGTTTTAAATTTATTGTTTCAATGTGTTAACCTCTAAAATAACATGTTACTTCATTGGCATCACACCCCTCCCCAAAATTAAAAAAATAATTTTTCTCACACATTTTAGTTTAAAATTAATTTTTTAAATGTTTTGTTTAAAGAAAATTCGTCAGAAATTTCACCACTTTCCCCCCACTCTAAAAGAATTTCCTTGCTACACCTCTGTGTTACTTGAATACATGCAGAATAGCAGAGTTCTATTTATTTTCTTGTGCCCTCCCTTCTCTCACATTCCAAAGTAATCTGCCGTGGTTTCCACATTTTTTCTAATGGAATTCACAAAAATAGGTAAAAATCACTATGGGTAAATTTTCCCTGCATCAACAAAATGGCCTAGATTATGCAAAGAAAACACAACAATGTTAAATTTGTGCATACAGTTGACAAATAATGTGTACAAGTACAAAGGTAAGTAATGAAAACAAAATCAGCGATGCCACTTTTTTGATTTTTGGTAGATTTCCTCTTTTCTTGTTTTTTAAAAAATCAATCAGAGATTTTCACAGAATTGTAAAAAAAAATTGTGTTGATGTGCACCATGAATGAAGTCAGGGGCGGCGGCATGATGCAATTAGTCGGCAGCACAGAAAAATTTTTGTGTCGAGAACAGAATTTTTGAATCCCACTGATTCAATTTGGAGCTCGGGAATTATTCAGAGATGTTCTTAGAAGAATACACAAGATATGGGCATGTAATTCTTCTGCCAATTATTAACTTTTGGTCGAAATCTTCAATCGGTCACAAAGAAAAAAAGCGATAGAATTTAGTCAAATGACCGCCAAAAAAAAAAAAAAAAAAAAAAAAAAAAAAAAAAAAAAAAAGGAATTTTATTGAACAATCTCTGAAAAAATAGCTAAATTCGCAAATTTAGTCAAACGGTCGTGGAAAGAAAATCGAGAATTTTGTCAAACAGTTGTATAAAAAAAAATTGAGAATTTTGTCAAACAATTGTATAAAAAAAAATTGAGAATTTTGTCAAACAATTGTATAAAAAAAATTGCAAGTTTTAAAAAACAATTGCGGAAACAAATTGGCAATTTAAAAAAATGATCGCGGAAACATCACAAAATTTAAGAAACAATCATGGGTAGAAAAAATTATGAATTTCTTCGAATGATCATGGGAAAAAAAAATCATGAATTTTTTGAAACAATCACTTGAAAAAAATCTTAAATTTCACCAAGAGGTCATGTAACAAAATTACAAATTTTATCAATTGGTGCTGTAAAAAAGAAAAATTAATTTTCGTCAATTGGTCCAGACGAAAAAAATTGAGAATTTTGTTAAACAAGTGCAGAAAAACAAACCCTCAAATTTCGTCAATCTCTTGCAATAGACAACTGGGAATTTCATCAATTAGTCGCAGATGAAATAGTGAATTCTGTCATTCGTTAAAAAAGTCTAGAATTTCATTGGACAATTGTTGAAAATAATCGCAAATTACGTGAAACGTCACAGAATAAAATTGCAATTCAATCAGTAGAAGAAACAATCATATTAGTTCCAGAAAAAAAAAATCGAGAATTTTATTGAACGATCATGGAAAAAATCTAATTTTGTCAAGAGGTCATGTTAAAAAATCTTTTCCAAATTTTGAAAGGACCTTAAATCTGGAATTCCAATATCCGGAAAGCCTTCCATCCCAAGGTTTCCAAATAATGGGTCCTGTACTGTATTCAGATATTGAATGAATTGTTCTGACATGCTGTCAGTAAAGTCAGAATAAAACTTAAATTATAATAAAGTTCTGACGAAATTAACTTGGCAATAGGTCAATTATTTTGAGAACATAATTATTGTTCCCACAGGTGACAGCATATTTATTTGGAATCTGGTGGGAAACATTCTGTTTGTTTTCTTCTGATTACTGGTACATCGATGGTGATAGCTGACATTGTTGATGAAGATAGTCCATCAACCGTGATATTTGAGTATGAGAAACCACTTGCATCACTCTTGCTGCAAATTCGCTTATTTCATATTTAAAAGCCACCCTAGCTTAGGAAGTGTTACAGTGATTATTTGTTTATTTTGCATACAATTCAGGGCAAGATGGCAGGATTCATGCCTAAACTTTTGAAATCCTGTTGAAGAGAATTTCGCTGGTAAGAGCCTCTCTCCCAAAAAATTTACCAACTTTTAGAAAATTTGCTTTGTTGGAACAACAATCAAATGGAAGGAGCAATGCAATAGCCACTATGAAATTAAAACCACAAAAATTAAATGAAACCTAATTATTAAATACACTTAGAATTAGGTTAATTTTTTCTGAATTATTGACTTAAATTCTCTCATTGATATTGTGCTGTGTGTTGATATTTATAGATAATTTAAACATGTTAAAATAAATGGAGGGTTAAAGATTTCCCTCCCTACCAAGTTCTACTCCCCACTATTAATAGGTAAGGTAAACTTCCCTCCTAGGAAGAAAAAAAAAAGAATTTCAAGCCCTGCAATTATTTGAAAGCACTCCAGTAAATCTAAGCTGAGTTTTTGGGGATGAATTTTATAATTAGAGAGGTTTTATATGGTGTAAAATATTGTTTTATGGTTAAACGTTTATATATATATATACAGTAGAGTCTCGATAATTCGAGGTGCACGGGACCGGGCTTACCTCGAACTATCGAAAACTCGAATTATCGAAATCATAAAATTTAATTAATAAATAAATGAAGATAAAGCAAATTTTAAATTTCAGTGTATATTTGAATGAAAATTGTACTTACAAATTATTACATTACTGTTGATAGCAACATGTTAATTATATCTTAAAATAATTGTCAATTGTTTTTTTATTTTGACACATTACCCCGTTTCCGATCAGCAATATCATGCCATCGTCGAAGCAGTATATTGTCGGCTGGAGTCGACTCAGGCTATTGCTCCACGTATCGCATGGTGGACTCTAGTGCATCAAGCAGCCCCTCGCTGTGACTCATTAGCAGTGTGGAATCTGTCGGATTCTGGCAGAATCGTAAATTCTAGTTGTTCTTGACTATTTATCAATTCTTCGATAACTTCTGGCACAAAATCGTAAAAAAAAAAAACAGTTTTTAAATATTTCTTGAGTCATCCAAGCACTTTTTTCTCCTATACGTAACCGGCAGTGAAAATATCGAGACATGCTTAAATGCCCTTGGCTTTGCAGCTTTTCTGATAACAACAAGTTTAATCTTGTGATTTCCTGAAGCATTTGATGCAGCAAGAAGTGTTAACCTCTCTTTGCTTTCATGTGACCTGGTCTACTTTTCTCTTAGCTTGACGCGATAGTTTTAAATGGTAGCATTTTGAAATTAAGGCCAGATTCATTTCAATTATAACTTCCTGCAATTTCTTGCAAAATTGCACGGCAACAGCCTCAGAATCTTCAGATAGCTTCTCTCGACAGATCTCTTAGTTGCAGGATACGATATATGTTTTTTTTTTTCAACTTGTCAAACCAGCCTATCTACACTAGCAGTGACGTTTTCATCACTTTCTTCAAATTCTTTTCGAAACAGCAAAGCTTTTTCTTGAAGAATGGGACCTGAAAGAGGGCATCATTTTTTACTTTGCTGTGTAAACCACATATAAAATGGCTCACCGGTATTTTCATACCCAGGCTTTTTTAAGGATTTTCTGTCCAAGGATAAATCAAAGCAGTTGTTAGTAGAAAACGCTTCTAGTTTACTTCTGTTCCGATATGTTCGTAGTCGACAAAAGGAGTGAGTGGGGCGGGAGCTCGTTGAAAAACTATTCCCTGATTTTCTCCAATTTCACCCGGCGTGATCCCCGGCACGTATAGGAAGAATACGCCAGTTTTCTTTAAGAGGGTGGATTTCTGTAGGTGGCTTGAGGGTGCGCAGTTCACATATGACACGTCGAACAACAATAAAAATCAGATACTTGAATTTTATGGTGCGAAATAATTCTTTCACCTGTTGCATATATGTTGGTCATTATTTGGAAGCTAAACTGATTTTTTCACTAACTCGGATTTACGGGAAACTCGAACAATCGAGACTCGAATTATCGAGACTCTACTGTATATATATATATATATCAATTTCTAATTCCATAGGTTTGTTTATGGATATTTTGGAACTAATTATATTCAATTTTATTATTTCAGAATTTTTTTTTTAGCACCATATTTTAGTAATATTTTTTTTAAAATAAATGCATATGAGTGAGTACCCATCTAAAATGTTTTACTATTTGGTATTTTATTTTATAGATCCCAGTATCTGTTATACTTTGGAAGTTGATATTATCAGTTGCTTGGAGCTTCAAAATAAGGGGACTGAAATATGAAGCAAAAAAAGAAAAAGTAAATGATAATTGCTTAATTCACATATTACATTGTCTGTTTTTTTTGTTTTTGTTTTTTTTTCTCTCTCTTTCTCAGTCTTTAGTAATCAAGTAGATTAAAATAAGAATTTCCTCAATTGGTTTGGCATAACAGAGTGTTTTTTCTAGTAAACTTGTATTGCTATCCAAATTCCTTTTCAATTCAATTGTTACTAAGATTGTTCATTTTGATACCAATATTGCTCACTTTGATATGTAATTGATGATTCTGTATTTAAAAAAATTATGTGTCTCTGGTAAAATAAAAATATGCACTATATGATGACTTCTAAAATTGTATAGTAGTACTGTGTATACAATTTCATAGTGATTGGACAACAAAAAACTGTCAAGCAGACAAACATACCAATTTTCTATCTTGATAAAATTGAT
Organism: Maratus michaelseni; assembly: GCA_963931845.1. Classification (NCBI taxonomy): domain Eukaryota; kingdom Metazoa; phylum Arthropoda; class Arachnida; order Araneae; family Salticidae; genus Maratus; species Maratus michaelseni. Next base: position 344,829,965 of record OZ007593.1, on the reverse strand, counting down.
ATGGGACAATCACCAAAATGTGCTTGTTACAACAAAACATAATTATGAAAATTGGAGCATTCATTCTAAAATTACATGTGGACATACATTAAAATGCATATACACACTGTATTACCTTTTATGTTAGAAATTACTTTAAAAAAAATAATAAAAAGAAGAAAACATTTAATGTTTAAACATTAAACAAGAATCCTTTATTTTTTCCTGAATTTGAATTTTTATGGCAGTTTTAGATATGGATTATAGGTTTAATAGTACTAATTTTATTTAATCACTTAAATTATATTCATTGCTTTATTTATTTTAATATTTCCATTTGCTTAAATATCCTTAATTTCATCTTTGTGTTTTTAATTCAAAGGAAAAATGACAATTTTAAACAAGTTAACTTAATTTAAAAACTAAATTAATTTTCAATTTTTAACAATGTTTTCAGCTCACAAGGCTGATTGATAAATAAATATAAAGAAACCATTTATTTATGTATGGGAGCTGTAAACATTGTTAAAAATGTATAAGTATCTGTATGCATTTCTGAAGTTTCTCATATTTTTTGTGTTTTGCGATTGGCATTTTAATTCACATTCTGAGCATCTGGTATTTCTCTAGCAGAAGCTTGTGAAGATAGGTTGCTAAAGATATTATTTTTTCATGTGCAATCGCATGGACATGTTTTCATATTTTTAATCTATCTATTTTGATGTTATACTACACCACAGGTTTACACCTCGCTGGTTTCTGTTGGGTTAATATTAACTTTAAATGATAAAAGGAAATCTCTTACCCATTTGTTGGAACATCTCCGACTGTGCTTAAAAAATGACGAAATATTTGAATAAAAAGACATGTAGTGAAGATAATGATGCTGGAAACTTGATTAATGTAAGCTGAACTGTATTTTATTTTGGTGGATAATGTCGTAAAAGGAGGAAGTCTGATGACTACATTTCTTCTTTATCTCAGCTCTGGATATCCAACCATCTCCGATTGCTGACCCAACATAACTGATGATACAGCTTGAAAAATTGCGGGTCCAATCGCGCTTGGCTATAAAAACACTCGATTGACTAGTGGTGATATGCAAAAACTGGAATAACGAAGAAAAAGCGGCAATTGCCTGCGAACTGCAAACGCCAAAGAGCAATAACTGCACACATGCTGGCAGCCATGCGCCAATACACTTTGTGAACTCATGAGGGAAGGAGGATATTTCCGACCTTGAAATCACTGAACTTGAGAAAATGGCGGGTGCCACGAAATGCGATAGAGTGAATTGAAAAATTTATACAAATGCGATAGCATAAAGGGGAAGCAAAAATGAGAGAGACACATCGTAGAAACACAAATGATATATCAAATTAAAGGTAATTAAAAATTCTGAATAGAGGATATAATGGGATAGTTGATTTTTACAGGGAAAATATTCAAATTATTAAATTTAGTGAAATTACTGGGAGTTAGAGCACATACAATCGTGAATGTTATGATAACACTAAAAATGTCGCATTTCCAATGTGACATTACTCCCTGACGAATGTGGGATGAAAAATTTTGAAGTTACGACAAAATTTTTGGTCAGCAATTAAAATTTTAAACAACTGCGAACAATTTCCATTTGGAATTTGGAAAAAAAATTAATTTTTTGAATGAGACAAAAATTTATAAAATTAAACTGAACCTGGAAAGAATGTACGCCACCAGGGGATACACGGGATTGGCAAGATAACTGTACAGTAAGTCATATCAAGAAAACAGTAAATCCATTGCAATTAAAATAAATACAGTAATTTACCTATAAAATAAACAACATATTACCACACAATTTTAGTGATGCATTTCAAAGCAAATTGTGTGGGGAAAAAACCCCCCAAAAAACATTGCATAATTACATTGATATATATTAAGGTTAACAAATGTACTCCACCATTGGAATTTTTTTTTTTTACCCACAGTAATCATTGGTTAAAATTAGTAACTTTGATTTAATGTTAAATTGTTGTGTATAACACTGAATATTTTATCACCATAGACTAGTGTATCAACAAAATGTCACAAGTAAGATACACTGTGTGTGATTATAAATAACATTTATTGTAAAAAAGAGAACAACTGCCATTGTGCGACACTAATGCAAAGAGAAGGAATTGTGAAGCGTCCTAACCAACAAAAGCTGAGAGCATTGTATGTTAAATACAAAGAATCATAAACTATGGAAATGAAAAAATTGAGTATGTGTGGAAAAAAATTGAGTAGTAGAGTTTAATGCTAATGAATTGGCAAAAAACAATATTACGTGTAAACTTAGGAATGATTAAAATGGTTTCTTACAAAAAATTAAGAATGAATTAATTACAATTTACAATGTCTTTCTTATGTATCGTTGTAATTCAGGTTCTTTTGATGAATTTGCTGCCAGAATAACTTTGAATATGTGTGATTTAAATGTTTTTAAATTGAGTATTTTGCTGATGGTAACGATGATATTGAACCTGAGATTTTAAGGGAAACTATAAATGACAAGTCTAATTGTATTATTGAAAATGCTAATATAAATAATAAAACTGTTTCTGAAATTAATTTAAGAAGGGATTATGGTAGTACAAAAAGTTAAATGTTGCAACTTCTAATTCAAGATACTTTGTTGAAACCTGCTATAAATTTCAACGGTATTGAGAACATGATTTTTACATATAATGGTAATCCATTCCAAAGTGTTGAAAAAGTGATTGAGAATTTTGAAGATGATGTTTCCTTGTTTGTTTTAAATGGTCTATAGAAGTTAAATTTTGCCAGAAAATGCTTGGTAGGAAAAGCAAAATTACTGATTAATAGTGAGTCAAAACTAAATTCTTGGGAAAAGTAAAAGAAATTATAAATTTCTGAATTTGGCTCAGCTGAACTGCATTAATTATTATCTATTAGAATAATTAAAGATAGCGAATCATTTGATGAATATTTTTTTAATCATGAATCAGCGTTGCAAAGAAAAAAATCATCATCAATTTGTGTAATACGGATAAACGTGTAAAACTTTCCACACAGCCTCTGTTTTACCCAAAGAATTCAGTTGACCAAAAACAATGAGGGGGGGGGGGGGGGGGAGGGGATCAATCCATAATCATACCCATGGGGATCAACCCATAATAATAAAAAAAAATTCCAGAAAAATGGAAATAACCATTCAACTAAATTATGTTTTCTTTCAATTTATGTTTTAAAAAATAAGCTTAGTGGTTTGGCAAAATATTTTTCTTGATTGAAAATCTGCTAGTAATTTTGCATCAAGCAATACATACTGTATTGCACCAGTAGTCAAGGACCCCAATTATGAAAGAATAACAATAACATTTTTTAAAAATTGCATAAAAAACAGGGTTGTTCCATTTAACAAACTTTTGCATTTAACGGACAGTTTAATATTGACACAGTGAAAGAACGGTTTTCAAAATCATGTTAGTTATATTTGTGTTGCATTAAACAGAATATCATTCCACAACATTTTTTTCTCATCTACAAACACATATGCAAAATTTTAGCTCAACAGTTTTTAACTCGATTGTGAATGACAGTACGTCAGCAACATATTAGTGTTAAGATTTTTTAAACTTCAAAATTAACTTTGCTGAAGTCGATACTTATCTAATTATTTTCTCGTGTTCGAATCATACATAAATTTTGTTTCATGTAAATTGTATTAGACTGAAAATTGAACTCAGAAAAATTTACCTCTTCCAGCATTTTCACAATTCATACATCATTCGAAAGACAATGCTGTCTGATATGGAAATGTTAAATAGGTTATCTGACTGAATGCAATCTGCTCTAAGACTTTGGCAGACCGACCTGAAGTTCGACTTTCATTACATCTCTCATAAAGTAGAAATCTTCCATAATTATGGTGCTGATCAATGGCAAATAGTATTGGCGAGAACTTTTGTCATGAATTAACAGCAAAAAAAATTTTTTTAAACCTATCAAAGTGTATGTTTTTGAAATCCTAGTTAGATGGTTTTCCCGCACTTGAATTAGTATATAAGGCTTATGTTATAAAAATCACCCCAACCATTTTCCATTTGTAAGTTTGACATCAGCATTTTTAATGCTGAGTTCGTTCTTGCCTGTCAAAATGAATTTTCCCAAATTAAGGACCTAGCTAGACCATTTTCTTGTACTTGATTTAGTATAGAATGATAAATTTTCCTGATATTGTTACGGCATTTTCGATATCATCCATAATCATGTTGCTGATCTATGGCCAATAGCATTGGTAAGAATTCTGTTTACTGAAGATTAATTTTGAAAATTGCTTAAACCTATTAAAAAGATTTTTTTTCCTAAGTTAAGAACTAGCTAGATCCTTTTTGTATGCTCGATTTAGTTTAGAAGGCAAATTTTATGAAAATTGTTATGCTGTCTTTGATATTGTCCATAATCATGTTGCTGATTAATGACCAATAGTATTAGCAAGAATTCCGATTACTGAAGATTGATTTTAAAAATTGCTTAAATATATGAAAGGGAATTTTTCCAAAGTCTGGACCTACTTAGATCGTTTTCGAATAAGGCTTATTTTATTAAAATCTTCAGAACTATTTTCAATTTATATCATTTTCAGTACTGAGTTTGTTTTAACCATATAAAATGAATTTTCATGAATTAGAGACCTAGCTAAATAGTCTTATGCTTAAACTAGTATAGAGCCAAGTTTTGTGAAAATCGTTTGAGCCATTTTCAATATATAGCAGTATTTTCGGTCCTGAGTTTGTTTTAACCTGTCAAAATGAACATTGCTGAATTTGGGACCTAGCGAGATTAGATAGTTTTCTTGTGCTTGAATTAGTATAGGAGACACATTTTGTGTAAATCATTTGAGCATTTTTTGATTTATAACAAGCAGCCTTTTCAGTGCTGAGTTTGTTTTAATTTGTCAAAATGAATTTTCTGTAATTCAAGACCTAGCTAGATCATTTTCTCATGCTCAATTTAATATAGAAGGCAAGTTTCATGAAAATTGTTTCAAATGTTTTTGACATCATCCGTAATCAGTAAAATTGCTTGCTTGTTTAATATAGTTCATGATATTATTATTATTTATTTATTTAATTTTTTTTTTTTTGGAGTATTTCAAATCCTGAAAATTATGATTTGTATAAAGTTCTTTGTTAGAAATGAGTATATAATGAATCTCTTGGATGTAGATAATGTTCAACAAAAATTTAAACTTTGGCATATTTCATGTCTTCATAGATTTTTAGCATCTAATTATGGTATACAGTTTGTTCCATAATAAAATATAAAAAAAATTCCAAATTTCTAATAATTAAGATGTGTAAAAAGATGGCGAGAATTTTTTGTTAGGTGTGTATTTTTTTCCTTTTCTTTCTTTCTTTTTTTTTTTTTTTCATGATATCAGAATAAATTCTTAGTCAATATTCATTATTTTCTTTAGCACTTTAAAATGAGTTCTGAAGATTTAATTCAGGCTGCTTTACAAAGCAAATTGGAAGAAAGTGAAGATTTTGAAAGCTACTGGAAAAAATTTAGTGAAAAGCAAATTTTTATGCAGGTAATTTCTTCTAATTTTATTGAACATTTTATCCTTTATTATTTATTATTTTCAAAACCATGCTCTACTTATTCTTTCAAACACAAAAAGATAATTTGAGAATTATTTCAGTGATTTTGCATGTTTTAAATGATTGTTGTATGTGTGTGTGTGTGTGTGGGGGGGTGTTTTCCCAATTCTGATTCATTAATTTGATGGCTAAGACAAACCAAAATTTCTAGATTCAGTCTTGAAACACATATATAACCAGATCAAAGAAAATTTGCTTATTATACAGACTCTGCTAATTTTCATTGCAAAATTTGAATTATAAAGTCGTAATGTATTTAATTAATGTTTAATATACTGCAATAAATGCTCAATATACCATCTTTATTAAGAACTGTATACTATATTGCTTCCATACCTATGCCAGCTCTAACAGATTTAGCGTTCATGGTGTTTTTCCCAGTTTTTCTGAAAAGTGGTTACCTCAACAGCAAGAGATATAGGCTAAATTTCGGCCTTTTATAAAAATCTTCGGTAAATGAACAGTAGTCATATGGTGATATTCACACAATATCATCTCAACAAATACTAGCAATTTTTCTAGTTAATGTCAAAGATAAACATCGGCAGAAAATCAAATTAATGTTGGAAATCAATTAATTGGCAAATTTTGCCAAGTATGAGGTCGGCCGGCAATCCTGAATAGACTGAAATTGAATTTCTTTACAAGCAACATAATGTTTATCACCTTGTTAACCGCCCCCTCCTCCCCCCCGCCATTATGAAATGAGAAGTGTGTCACATGACTGAAACCCACCAATAACTTGCAAAATCTTATCTCACAAATCCTTTCAAAATGTTTTTTCATGTTCCCAGTACGTATCAGTTTTAAACATACAGTTGAATGGAGTATAGGGAGAAAAAATTCTTTCGTGATTTTGGTGAGAATAAAAATTGTTTAATTATAAATCAGTAAACATTAATGTCTTAAAATTTTATAGATATAGCATGATAAATAGTCAGAAAAAAAAATCAAACCATTTAAAAACAGTTTTTTTTTAAAATAATTACATATAGACATTCATAATTAAAATATATTTTGATAAATGAAACGTAATAAATTGAACTGATGTATACTAAATAAGTGGTTAGAAAAGCTTTGTTGATTTTGATAAATAAATTTAAATATGTGAGATATATTTGAAATTTAGACTATTACATAAACAAACTAATTTTCTCTAAATGTATTATTTTAATTAGAAATGTCTGAGTTGAAAAGTAATTCTTTTAGAAATTATTCTGGTAAAATTCTGTTCATTAAGAAAACAGTACACTATAACCATAAATAAATAAAAGATGTCCTTTTAAAGAAAAGTTTGGAAAAGTGTTTGAGAATATTTTTTTAATGTTATAATGTAAACTGTCTTATAAAGAAGTATATCATCTTTTTTCTTCATTTAGTAAGGAATTTAATTTTAGGGTTTTTTAAAAATTAAAAAAAATTATTGAACAAAGCATTTTTTAAAAGAATTATTTAGATATTAAAATTAATACTATTTTCTCATACATAACTGTTTAATAGTAGAAGTTTTAACGAATAGGATTTTCGTAGCTAGGAGCAATGCTAAATGAGTATATTTTCATTGTAAATTGTAAAAATTGTACAATTAAATCATTTGAAAGTTCGTTTTAAATCAAATAATAAATATTGTTAAATCAGATTATTTTGTGCTGTAAGATACAAAAATGTTTATATATTGAGGGTGTAACTAATTAAAACATAAGAAATTTTATTTTATTTAAAGTTTAAATATTGCTGTTAAAGGATTTTACAATGAAAATTACAATTAATTATAATTTTAATTGCTGTCAATTATTCTTTGTAAGATGCAAAAATATTTATATATTTACCATGACGAAATCCCTCTTTGCTTCCAATCTTTTTAAATTATCCCTTATTCAAATATCATAAAATGTATGTTTTCCTTTTTTTTAATTATATTTCAACCTCACATTTATATTTCACTTCAAAATTATATTAACTGCCTCCTTGTATTTAAATTATATTTAGTTTTGCCATTCAGCTGCCTTTTTCTTAACTCATTGCGTTAGGTCAGAAATTGAAGCAAATTTATTATATCAGCTAACCATGCTTTAAAAAATCTGTTTTGTTACTTTTATGTTAACAATTTTTATGTTGGTTAACTTGTATGATGCAACTTTATTAATGGTTATGTCATTTTTGTAGATAATATGTTTTACATGTGCTAAAGTTTTTCTTTCTAGTTGACAACATAATGTTAATTTTCTGGAACTAGTACTTTGGGTTATTAGGTAACAGCTAATATATTAAGTAGGTTGCTTGAGTGAATAAGTGAGTCGGTATGTAAGCAGCAATGTAGCATTGGTGAGGCAACCAAAAAATAATGAATCTACCCAATTCCAAACACTCATTTTAAGCACATATATCAATTCATTCAGAGTAATCATGCTCTAACAAGCAATATTAATACTATCGACAATAACCAGCGCATATTTAAGCTCATGTTATTTGCCATGATATATCAATGTCTTGATATATAGCAATATATATAGACCAATAACAGCAGCAGAACAAGAAATGGGTGATAAGTGTTATTCAGTATTCATCTCTAATGAACAGTGGGATTTCCAGTTTGCAGAGATAGGAACAAATGTAGCAAGTGAATGTATTGGGATATTCCTTACTTGGAGATCTTTAATGAAAATGAGATAATCAACGGATTTTTCTGTTTTGGATGAAGCAGGCCAGTGAATAAATACATGGATCAGGTGAAAGAAGGGATTGAAGAAGATATTGGTACAGGATATTTGGTGCTGTTTTTCTAGGCTCGAAATCACAGTGAATGCAAAACAATATTATTGTTATTGAGATATATTGTCAGAGTCAGAATTTAGATATTGAAAATACTAATAAAATTTGGTTCAATATTTTAAAAATATCAATATTTGACTGATATATTGAAATGGGATATATAACATAAATGTTTGTCCATTTATAATTGAGCCCTAGTTCTTTGTATCAAGTCTACATTTTTGTTCCCCCCTTGTGCAATAGTCCGAGTTTATAGGTCTAACAGAGGATTTATTGTAGATGCATTGACATTTTATACTTTTTTTATGCTATACAGTGTGTTTTTAATTACCACCCTACTTAAAATATTGTTACAGAAGTTCTTGCTATTTAGAGTTTTTATTACATTTGTTATTTGCAAAGTGTTACAGATATTTTTCTACTAATGCTGGTTCAAGTTGGAGTTAACAAATGCTGTTTTTCTTTAAGTTAATAAACTGTTTGTTCATTTATAAAAAGCTAATCTTTTCTACAAATTACACTAATGGTTATCGAAAAGTGATTCATGGCTTTATTTATATGCCCTCTGATTTGTAGGTCAAGTCTTGGATGAGCCTTCAAAAGAAAGCATTTATCTCTATATTTGAGATATTCAGCCAGTCTTTCAACAATCCAAAATAAGGATTTTTTGATTGCAGCACATAGTTGACAGTGAACAAGGACATATTGAGCACTTATTGTTGCGTATTAAACATTTATTTGAAGGTATTTAAGAAAGTAAAATGTATAAGCTCATTGAAAATTTGAGTGCTACAGTCTACCTTTTTGAAAAATTTTGTACTAAATTTTTTATTTAATAAATGATAAGCGCATCATCTGAATTATCCATAGTTGAATTTTATCTCAATCACAGCAGTGGAACATGCTCCAGATCTCTTTGAAATGGGTGACTTATCTCTTGCTAATGTTGTATAATGCTGTAATATACAGTGGGTGATCATATTATTAGAGCCACCTTTAATAATTGAAGAATATCTAGAATATTTCAAGGATTACTTGATGAATTCTTTTTGAACTTCAAGAACATACAGAACATGTTTAGTCTCATATTTTTCAGTAAAGATTCAGTCACAAGAGCAATTAAGTGACCGACAACAAATCAAATAATTTTTTTTAATTTGTAGTTGCCCTGTAAAATACAATGCTAGAAATGATCTGTACCTGTAGCAGATGAAAATGTGGGTCCTCTACAACATTTGTGTCCCTTTGTGTAAGAATAGGATGTATATTCATGAACAGGGCTTGGCAAATGCAGTCGTCAAGTCGCCACTGGCAACCACATGTATTCATCTGACGACCAAATTATTTAATCTGGTGGATTTTTTTGTTTGTTTGAGAATAGCTATTGATTTTTGTACAAAAATTGAACTAAGAATTGAATTAATACACAAACAGCATTATTTCTTTCCCCCACCCATACTAGTGTGCGGCAAGCAAGGATATTCCTCTTTTCTCATACATTTAATGTAAGAACAAAGTTTAAAAGGCATTTTCCATCTCATGCATAGAAAATGTATTTTTTTCCAGTCTAGCTCTCCAGCATGTCTTTTAAATAGAATGTGTGTGTGTTGGGGGGTGGGAGGTCTCAATAGAATAGTAAGAAATAATGTTAATCCATCCTTTTTGGTACCTAAAATTGGATACAATGCAAAGAAACTCACATATACAGCTATAGATTTTTGTAGCACTCAACTACCCAGGCATTTGAAGCATTCAGCAATAGCCATTTCATCAGCATGCCATTAATTCAGTCTTTACAGTATTTCTTTTTTTTTTTTTTTCCAGAGATAAAATTTTGATATTTTTCTTTATGAAACTTAGTTTATATAAGGATTGAATACTAGTCTAAACTATGTAACTAATAATTCTAAACTGTGATTGTTATTATTTTTTCTCAATTCATAAAAAATAATTATGCTTTTTGTTAATCAATGATTTCAGGGAGAGTGGCGACATAAAGATCTTTACTGGCAACTAGAATTTTTGGCTGGCTACCAGATTTTATCAAACTTGTAATGCCCTGTTCATGAAGATATAAAAGTTTCTTTTAAAAATATTTTTACATGTTTTTTGCTAGCGTGCAAGTTTTTCAACAAAATTTAATGCCGCTGTTAGAAAAATTGTCAAAATGCAGTAGAAACAATATACTGCAATTAGAATATGATTATATTAAATATTTGACAAAATATGACCATTTCTATGCAAGTTTTTCACTGCTCATGCTTGAATGATATATATATATATATATATATATATACAGTGGAACCTCGATTTTACGGTACCCGCTTCGTACGTTTTCCACTTTGTACGTCATTTTTCACTGGTCCGAACAAATAACCTATACTGATAATATTAAAAAATCCCGGATTCTGCGTCATCCATTTTGAAGATTTCCCGCATCGTACGTTTTTCTACCGACAGGCGGAAAATATTTTTTTCTCGAATTTTGCTTGTTAGAAACAAGCACGCCATGATTCACTCTAGAGCGCAATAGAGGATGAATCAACACTGCCATTTAAAAAACCTTCAATTAAAAACAAAGTTAAAACCAGTTAGTGTTAGCCAATGGCAGACAGCGGACAGCAAATGCATTTCATAGCTAAAAGATTAAGAGATGACGTTTCACCACGTCATCTCTTTTAGGGAAAAATAGATTTTCACATTTATCCTTTTTTCCCCTGACAGAATTTCAGATCAGTTTTTATCGCATGGTCGCCAGTCTTATTCCGTTGCTGTTAATGTAACACTGTCTAAGAAAGGGTGTTTTCCTGATACCGAAAAAGGCAAAAATTATCGAAAAGGCTAAACATTTTCACGGCACTAAAGTAGATCTGGCAAAATCGTTGAATATTTTTTATTCCACATTACAAACAATTTTAAAACATGACTTGACATTGGAATTACATTCCGAAAAACTGGAAAACTTTGCTAAGAAAAAAAAAATTCTCAAAACATCTCATACGAAGAACTTAAAAAATTTTTACTTGAATGGTTCAATGGCATGTGGGCAGCTAAAATTCCAATAAAATAGATCCATTTTAAAGGAAAAAGCTTTAGAAATTTCAGCTAGACTTCAACTGAAAGATTTCACAGCATCAAACGGTTGGATAGACCGATTTAAAAAAAGAAATAACTTATGTTTCAAATCTATCTGTGGAGAGTCGAATAGCATAGAGCGTGCTACCGTTCAAGAGCGGATTGCGAAAACATTGCCTTCTCTGGTGGATGGTTATTCAAGGTCAAAGTCAAACCAGGTGGGTAGGCCTATTTTTCGGCTTAAGCTCAACTAGCCTCGCCCAAAGGATGGTTATTCAAAAGAGAGCATTTTTAACACTGATGAAACTGGGCTATTTTTTTCATTTGTTTCCAGACAAGGCATACACGGTTAAAGGGGAAAATTGCCATGGTGGAAAACTATCAAAAATGTGTTTGACCGTTTTGCTGCGTGCAAATTTAGATGGAAGGGAAAAGCTGACGCCATTTGTAATCGGGAAAGTCAAGAAACTTTGCTGTTTCAAAAATGTAAAAAGTTTACCAACTGATTACGACGCCAACACAAATTCATGGATGACACAATCACTTTTTGAAGATTTTCTTAGGAAATTGGATAAAAAAATCGCATGCAAAATCAATAAATTATTATATTTTTTTACCAATCTACCGCTCATGTTGATCTCGAATTAAAGAATGTGCGTGTGGAATTTCCCCCTCATAATTGTACAAGCTAACTTCAGCCATGTGATTTAGGAATAATCCGAGCATTCAAAGTTATTAAAAAAAAGAGCAGGTCAAAAAGAGCATTACAGAGGGACTAATAAAAAAGGCACTTTTTGCATTAGACACTGGTGATCTCCAAGATGCCTGGAAGCAAAAGATTAATGTGTTAGAAAGCCTTCATTTGATATGTTCGGCGTGGGATAATATTGGAAAAAAGTGCATTTCCAGTGCTTTTGTAAAAGTGGGATTTCCGAAGTCAACCGATGAAGGATCCAGCGAATCACATCCAGACGAGACAAAAGAGGAAGATTTTATTGTAAATATTGAATTTGATCATCCAGAAATCGATGGTCATGAATATGTTGAATGTGATAAAGATGTTGCCACTTCAGGAATTCAGACCATATCTGATTGCATTCCATGTTATGACAGTGGATATGATGAAGACGACGAACCAACAGATAGTGTGCCTTCATCGAAAGAAGTTCTTGAAAATTGCAAAAACTTTTTATCTGCTAATGTAATCCAAGAACTGAATTTACGAAAACTTGCAAGTATTGAAAATGCTGTAAAAGACATTGTGTCTAAAAACAAAAAACAAGGTAAAATAATAGATTATTTTTAGTGTAATAAGGTGAGTGTGTATTTCATTTAGAAGATCTTTATAACGCAAACCTAAAAACACGAGGTTGTGCGTTATATAGAATTTTGCATTATATAGATCACATTTCACACATCATTAAATTTAGCTTGTAAAACATGGCCAAATATATGTGAAACATACCAAAATACATTAGAGTATCGTTATATTGCATTCTTTATTACCAGGAGTTGTGCAGATTATAATTTTCTGCATAATATAGATCATTCCACACATTGTTAAATTTACTTTATAAACATTGAACAAACATACATTTATCAAACCATAGTAATTTTTTCAGTAATTAGCTCTGAATTAAGGAGCTAAAGTTGAACTAATGTATCAAATTTAGTCCTCTAGAGAATAGCAACTATTTATAATGTGGGAATTCAGGTGTTTCTTAACTGAAAATTCATTGTTTACATCTGAGAAGTTGTGTATTATATGGAGAATTGCGTTATATAGAATTGCGTTATAAAGATCTTCTACTGTATTTTCTTTTCAATTTAGTTTTATTTTATTTTCATTTATTTCTTTTCAATTTCAATAGTTTTCCTTAAACCCCGATTTTACGATTTCCCGCTTAGTACGTTACTTTCCGTCGGTCCGGTGAAAAACATAAAACCGGGGTTTCACTGTATATATATATCATTCATGGAATATATATATATATATATATTTCATGATTTGGTAGTCAATTGTATAGGGCAGCTTATATTTAAAAAAAATCAGGTGAATATTCGAATAGATATTGGCGATATAGTGAACTGAATTTCTGTTGCTTCTAAAAGTAGCTGAAATGTAAGAGATATATCACAAATTGTCATTTTTTATTAACCAGTTTCAAACAAAGAAGTATGTATTTAACATATGCCTGTGATAGCTTTTGAACAGCCTCTACAATTTTGATAATTCTTTTTTTTTTTTTTTTTTTGATTGGATTAGACTCATTCTCATAGTTCTTTCAAGGAGAACTAAAACAAATAAAAAAGGACAGTACAAAAGATAAAAAATGACAGTTCATGAAAAAACTCTCACCATCTAGCTACTTTTAGAAAGCAACTAAAAATCACTATAGCGACAATATCTTTTTGAATTGTCATGATATTCAACTAGCCATTTCATATGAGTTGCCCTATATAGTTGACTACCAAATTATGAAAAAAATAAATGATTTAATGTTTACACATACACAGTTAGTAACTAGTTTATTCAAATGCTCATATTTCATCAAATATTTAATAAATTCGTATTCTAATTGTAGTTTATCATTTCTACTGAATTTTGTCAAGTTTTCTGAAAGTGGCATTAAATTTGGTTGAAAACTTTTTTTGCTATAAACAAAACACATCTGTAAAATTTTTAAAGAAGCTTTTACGAATGTATGTACTATTCTTACACAAATGTTGTAGAGGACATTTTCATCTGCTACAGCTACAGATCATTTCTAGCATTTTATTTTATAGGGTGCTCAGAAATATTAATTATCGACTTTGTTGTTCCTTTGTGATTAAACCTTCACTGAAAAATGAGAGTTCAAACATGTTCTTTATATCCCTGGTTTCAGAATAATTCATCAAGTATTTCTCTAGATATTCTTCAATTATTGAAGGTGACTCTATAATCAGCCACTGTATATCAGTCAAATGACAGAATAAGAAACATTGTGGAACAGTTTGATAAAATCCTGACTCCAATTTTTTACAAAATGTATTGTCAACTGCAAAAAAATAAAATGATATAATTTAATACATATTGGATATAATTTAAAGCTTATCTCCACTAAAAATGCATAAAAATCAATTTTGCATATTATAAATATTTTTTTTTTCTGTTTTTATCAGTGTTGCTCACTTAACAACAAAAGGGAAAAATTTAGCTCTTAATTTTGACTCAACAAATTTTCATTTGACCCTAATTTGTTGTTTGGCCTTTTTTAAAAATCTCAATTATATTTTAAATGTTCATTTGAATTTTTCCAGCTGTTAAGTTTTTCAGACATTTTAGTTATAATTTACACTAAACATATAGGATTTAACTCCTTTAATTTTAACATTTAGCAAGATATCGAAATGTCAGTAAGTAATTGTGATGTTTCAGATGTGTTTCATTCATGCTAGGTATGTTTTAGCAGTGCTTCTTGAATTATTAAACCTGTTACTTTTATTATCAAAGGATTCTATTTGCACTATTCTTACTTTTGTCATTTTCTTAATTATTATTTTTAATTTTTAACTATTTCTAATAAGACAATCATTGCTTTTTGAATTCGGTTAGGAATATAATGATATTAAAATCTCACTTTACAACTGCAATTTTTTAAGTATAGAAAAAAATAATTCAACTTCTACCAATTGTTGCTTTTTGTACTCATTCATGTGTTTATTTATTTTTTTTTTTTTTTGCTTTTAACAAAAATGAAAAGGTTCTTTTTTTAGCAATTATTTCTCCTATAAAAATTTAGCCTCTTTATAGACCTTTTTTATGCTACCTTTGACCTTTTTTTACCTCCTTGATGAGTTGGCAACACTGGTTATTATATTATGTATATTAATATATTTTCTTATACATATATATTGATATTGTAAAATGCTGAAATACTGTAAAAAATATTTCATAAGTATGTCATTAGTATATGCATTTAGGATTTTTATTTCATAGTGTGTGAAGCGATTAAAAAAATTGTCTGAAATGTTTTTTAGGTGTAAAGTGTATGTGAAAGATATTTCAATACCTTTTAATACTTCTGCATTTGTTATTTTCTTATTTATGATAAGTATATACACTGTTCTGCTGATTTGAATATTGTTTTTGACTCATCATTTGTTATTCTTGTGTCCATTGATACACTATAGATAGCTTAGTAACATAGATATTAAAAAAAAAATATGCATTGCTTTATTGTGGACATTATTTTGATAGATCACAACTGCTAATGTATCATGGAGTAAGTTATTAGAATCCATCTCAGAACTTGCCGAAACAGACATAAATAAAATGTCAATGCTTGGAATTAAATCTAAAGAAAAATTAGAATCTGAAATAAAGGTCGATGAGGATTTGGATGTAAATCTAGAAGTAAGATTTTTTTTTTTAAATGCATGCCTAATAGTAGCAGTTATAAATTATAAATTTAAATTAATGTCTTTAAATTATTATATCACTATGGTCAAATTTTAGTTTTATTATTTGTGAAATAATATTATCTAATTTTTTAAACAGTAAACAAATAAGTGATTATTTTTCTGATGAAAATAGCAGTTAAAAAATCAAGTTATTATGCTGTTGCTAGAAACATGTATTTTCTTTTGTTGTATGAAAAAATAAACATGATTTTCAGTGAGTTTCATTTCTTAGATGGTTATTGGAGTTTCCAATGCTTTCTTAGAAAAAACTGTTTTTAATCTCTTAGCCCTTCTTTAAGCATAGAAATTATGAAATGCTTTACATATTTTAAACAAATTAATGAAAAAAAAATTATAAAGCTCATATAAGTCTGGTAAAAGAACGTTTATAAATGTGTATTTAATACTTTTACTACTTATGATTGTTTTATAAGATACTCGCAGTAAACCTATTCTTTGCATAGATAGAATGAAATAAAAAAACTCATCAAACCTAATGTAAAAAGTCACAGTGTTTCAATAAATATGACACGTAAAAATATATCTGCGATTTCATCCATAAAAATGAAAGATACAATGATTGCTTAAAGGAGATCTGCTTTCCACTTTTATTTTTAGCCTAGACTAAGATTAAAGTCCCCATTATTAAGTTAAATTGCATTAATTTTCATGAATAAACCAAGTAGTGAAACTATTACAGAGGCTACGTGGCAAAAATCCATCATTGAAACAGTCATTTTTAAAAGAAAATGTATATTTTCATACATGAATTTTGAAGCATTTTACTTACAACAGAGTGAAAATGGATCATTTTCCCTTGAATCTCAGCATTCTTAATATGCATATATGTTTTCTATTTTCCCAAAATTTAGAACAAAAATAGTATCATCATTAGTGTCTCAGTATTGCACAAAGAAGCATAGTAATCACTTGCAGTTCGACATTTATTAAAATTAAAATCAAACATTTGCATATCTGCAAATTTTTAAAGTTTTTTTTTTTTTAATAATCATTAAAAGTCCATAAAATTATGTTACAGTTTTCAGATAAACTTTATATGAAAGTAAATTTTTTGTTATATTCTGTGCTGTAAAGACTGAAATTATGTGATATTTAGAAACAAAAAAGGGAATAGTGAAAGAAAAATACGTGGTGCAAATAATCCAATAAAATATCCCTTAAAACTTAATAATAACTTTTAAAAAATCTAAATCAAATTTTGAAACAAATCCCTTTAAAGGGTTATTGAGTGCATGTTTGACGAGACAAACACTAAGCTCAAAGCCGCAAGGATCTTTCAATAGCCTCAGGGCCCCGAGCCCAACACTTTCCACTTTTTGATGCATTTAATTTCTTCATTTTTCCTTTTAAATTTGTCTTGTTTCAATTTTCAGATTTTTTTTCCTTTTGTTTTATTAATATAGATACAAAATAATTCTATTACAGAAAAGTGTTACAAATTTAATTTGTTTTATAAAATTGTACTATATTGTGTTGAAACTACTAATTGATAACTATATTTTATTTTCAAATTTACTTCTGAATGAAAATGTAGAGGAAAAATTCTTTATGTAAATTTCAAAACAAAATAATGATGGTAAAAAATTAAATCATAGTTAGTGTCTATTAAATAATTTATTTATTTATCGCAAAATATAAAAATGTTTCTTTTTTTTTTTTTTTTTTTTTTTTTTTTGCCTTTATTGTATTTATACATTAGGATGTATCCTTGACATTAATTTTAAGTTCTTTCTTTACAGAGCTAGCTGATCATTTATTTTATTATTTGTTTCATTTACACCTATCATTTTTATAATTTTTTACAAAAATATTTATATTTCATTTATTAAAATATGGTCAAATGTTCAAAATATGTAAACCTTATATGTTTAGGTAGTAGAAGATTCAGTTTGCTGGATGGATTTAATAATTGAAGCAATTCAGTTAAAAGATGACAAAGATGTTTCTCCTGATGATTTTGAGTGTACGGTTCCTGATATTTCTATAGATAAAGTATGTTTATGGCCGTATGAAATCTTTATCTGCTCATTCTACTGTATGTTTGAACCGTGGCATATGTAATAACAGGCAAACCCATTTGTCTTTAATGTGTGATGCCTGTCGCTAGAGGAGCTATAACCCTGCACCAAAATTGATGTTTGGCCATGTTGCCAATTGACTTGTTTTATTGAACGTGGCATGCCAAAAATTTAATTTCATTATTGTAACAACGTTTTAATGTCATTTATTTTTAATTGCTTCTTTAATCAATTTTAAACAAGATCTGATGATAGCCGTTTCTATATAATTTTCTCCAGGTTCATCTTATTCAATATATAAAATATCGCTATGGTGCACACGATCCATGAAAAAGAATGAAAGTTTACATACCTCCTTTGCCTTGGTTTTTTTTAAGATTCCAGATCAAATTACGTCGTTCACGATCTTAAGGTTTTTTATCTGCTAATTTCCACCTATTGAGTTGGTGGTTGTGTAGTTAAGATTAGTTTCTTGAAATGAAGAGGAGACTTGATTATGTGACAAAAATAAAGTTTAATATATCCTGTGATGGCCATGAGGAGGGCTGAATCGACCAAAAGTAAAAATAGCTTAATTCTAATAATATGATTACATATTTCAAAAAAAAAAAATTTAGCACAGAAATAAATCCTGCCTAAATATTAATTCATCTAAGTGGCTTCATGCCGACAAAGAAAAAAAAACGGGAATTTGTTGCATTCCCAAAAAGAGAAAATATTCACTAAAAAATTATACGCCCTACATAGACTCGAGACAGATGCAGTACTGACTCCAAAAACCGTGCGAAATCCGAAGATATGAAAATCGGTCGCCAAATCCCGATCCTACCATTTGGCGCGTCTCTTGACCATGTCCAAGGCTATGAATGTTTGGGCGATAAATTGCCCATTGCGACAACGCAGCGGTCCGGAAAACACGCGCCAACATAGCATCCACGGCAGCCCTACTGACGCTTCTTCCTGAGTGAAGGTCAAATTCCGAAATCGGCGCGTACATTCAAGATGGCTATGCTAGAAAAAGGAAAAACGAAGATTTTGAATTGAAAAAAATGGAAAAAGACGTTAGCTTAAAATTAGGTTTAATCTGTATAAAAAATTAACTTTAATTGACATAAAAACCTGAAATGAATGCTAGGAATTATTAAATTTACTTTAAGCTAAAAATTAAGTTGATAGATTTATTTTTAAATATTAATTTTCCAAATGAATAAGATAATTATTTATCATGCTTTTGAATACATGTAGCTATTGTTACGTTAATGATTTTAATTATTATTAGCGTGATCGAATTGAAATGCGTTGTGAATTACAAATTGAAAGAAGAAAAACATTTAACTTTATAAATAATGAAGTATTAAGGTTTTTATAAAAAACGATCTTATTAAAAAATGTCTAAACGCTAAATTCCAATGTTTACAAAGATGAAATTTTTGCCTGAAATTAAATTCGGTTTGAAATGATATTAATCGTATTTTTATGTTTAAAATTTCCAATTTATTTATATTATTTCTTGAAATTAAATTTTCAAATGGGATTTTTAAGAAAAAATATTGAATTTTGGAGGGAAAAGATTTTTCTAAAAAGAGTTATGATTTTTAATTAAATGTTTAAGAAAAGAATATTACAATTAATGAAAAATGTCATGATTCATTGACATTACTCCGGAAAAACAAGAGGAAAAAAAATTTTAACTCTAAAAAAAAAACTTACTCAGTCGATTCAGCTACAAGGAGTTGACAGGCATGATGTACAATAACATCATGTTAGATTTTAAAACAATTCATTGTGAGATATAAGTACATTAATAGCATATGAATAGCTTGCAACAATAAGATGAACTGATCTTTTCTTGAACTTGACACACATACACAGAATTTGTTCGGAAAGCTTGTAACAAGTGCAAACTATAATGTTTGCCCTAAATGATGATTATTAACATAAACTATGACAGAACAACATATATGGATACAAAACTTAAACAAAAAAATAAAATGAACGTAAACAAATACTAAACAAAATACAATACCTAACAATACAAACAAACAACAAAAAGAAAAAAATGTAAGTGAAATCAACTTCTTTAAATTACACGTGTGGCCAATTTGACATCAAAGAGAATTTCTCAAATTTTTACCTGGATCCAGTTTCTCCATCAATTTTTCAAATCGGGTATACCCATTCATGTTAGAAGTTTCTGAATTTTTTTTTTCTTTTTAAACATAAACAGTAACATGAATAATTGTCGTAATAGTGAATGAACCAAGGTAATGAACTTTTTAATACCTGGTTAAATTTGACTCAAAACCAAGGGCAAGTATTGTGCACATACCTGTCCATGGAGCATGGGAAAGGATTGAATTCATTTGCAAAAATTAGAATATATATAGTAATTCAGCTGAAACATATATATTTGCTAAAATCTCACATATATAAAATATGCAGTGTTACCAAAGGCACGAAATAAACATAAACACATGACAAAACAATAACGAGTATAAACATAGACACTTGACAAAACAATAACGAGTATAGAAACCTAGTTGCTGATAAGAAAAATTTTTGGCTGCATGGATGTAAAAAAATATTGCATGATGGTATATGTAAACTTTAAATATACAAATACCAATTTCTCAAAATCAAGTAATAAATATAGTTGCTATTTAAAGATTAAACAACATTCATGCAAACACATTTGTGAAAATCTTTGGATGAAAAAAAATTGCATGAAAGAAATAACATACAACTATTAACCAAATTTATGGTATAAATATTGCACTATAAAGGAAGAATACCAGAATAGTTTATAGAAAGAAAAGAAATTAGTTGTTAAAAGTATGTAGTTATGTGATAGAATACGCGAAGAAAAAAAAATAAAAAAACATATATGTATACATATTTACAAAAATAAACAAATCCTGCAAAATAATAAACAACAAACTTCTTGAAGAAACAATACTAAGTAATTCTTTCACTTCAGATGCTTCATTATGTTTCCTTAAGGGAAAAAAATTATTCTGATTTTTCAGAATATCAAAATTTTGTTTCATGCCAAAGGCGTTGCGCAAAAAAGTAAAGAAAGTCAATGTACCAATCACATTGAGAAAAAAAATCAATGTACTAAACACATTGAAAAGAAAAGTTAAATGCAATGTACTAAACACATTGCCAAAAAGGTTTAAAATTGACGTTACAAACCCATTGAAAATTACCTGATAATAAGACTTATATGTTACAAAGGATTAAAGATTGACAATTTGTTATTAAACTACAGGATATCACCTATGATTTGATGTTACAACCAAGCGGGATTGAAAACTGCTCCAACAAGACACTGCTGATTGTTCATTATTATTATGAAAGAGTTCCTTGACAAACTTAATCTAAAAAAAGGAATTTAAAATATTAGTACAGATTAACAGTTTTGAAAGTGAATCGATGAAAGTCTTCGGTCGCAAAGTTTCCGCCAGCAGAAAATTCAAGAACAAAGTTCAGTAGACTTGATGGAAATCTATGTGTACACTAAATGTCTACATTTTTCTCTTTCGAAATGTCTTTCTGAGATTGTATCTGTTTGGGATAGTGGTGGTTGGGATTTTGCTGATTCTAGTCTTTTTTGGTTTCTCTGTTGCATTAGTTGTGATGTTGGATGAATCTACGTCGTTGGCTATAGCACCATTTGTTGCAGGAACAGTCTCTTGATCCGCCTTTTTCAAAGGTTTCTCATTGGAAGGCTGATCATCGGTTGAGGGTTCTGCTGCAGAGGCGTTAGTCGCTGTATTGTCGTTACCGGAAATTTGGTCTTTACTGGAATGGATTAAATGTTCCTTTCTTTTGGTTATGGGAAGTAATCTGTTGATATGAACTTTCTGTATTCTTGAATTTGGGTCGTTACTTAGTTGAATTTTAAAAATTACACTGGAACATCTTTCTATGATCTTGAATGGGCCTTGGGAAGCTCTTTTGAATTTATTGGAGTTATCTAAGTACACTTCATCACCTACTTTTGGATTACGGAGTTTAGCTGTTAGGTGTTGTTTGGAGTTTTGTATTTCTTGGTGATACAGTAGATTACTATGTACTTGATCATACAACTTCTGTAAATTGTTAGCCAAGTTCTAATAATCACTATGGACATCCAATCTGTCTTAATAAATGTCAGGGTTGAAAGTGTCTAATATGTTAGGCAATCTCCTGCCAAAATGAACTTCATTAGGTGAGGTTTTAATAGTGTTATGAAAAGAGCTGTTATATATGCTCTCATGAATTTTCAGTGCAGTATTGAAATTGTATTCTTCTGACATTAAGGTTTTGATTGTTGACTTTATGGAAGAATTGATTCACTCCGATACTGAGTTAGCCTCAGAATGTGCTGTTGTTGTATTTTTCAAGTAAACACCCAGCATCTTATTGAATTCATCAAAAATATTCGCTTTAAATTGGCTTCCATTATCAGATAAAATCATTTCTGGTCTCCCGAAGGTGACTATATAGTCAAAAATTGCATGTACTGCATTCATTGCGTTTATATTAGTCAAAGGATATAGTTTAATGTGCTTGCTGAAGTGGTCTATAAATGTTAATATATGTTTGCTATTTCTGAAAGGGCCAACAAAATCCAAAGATAAAAATTGACCAGGTCTATTGGGAATAAATGTATTTTGTAAAGGAGCTGGAGGTACCCCTTGTGGTTTTAGGGTTAAACATTGATGACATGATTTAACGTAATTTACAACATCAGAAAACATCCCTCTCCAGAAAAATTTTTTGTTCAAGATTTTGTAAGTTTTATCAATTCCAAAGTGAGTGAAGTGACTTACTCTTAAACATTTTTCTTTTAGATTTGAGGGTACTACAATTTTGTTGTTTCGTCCTACTTGATCATTATTTGGTCTTTTAACGGATAACAATAGTTTAGTTGTGGGGCATATCATATAATTTTTTTATTTTGTTTTGGCTTCCTGTGATTCTTGCTTAAGTTCATTAAATATTTTTCTTATTAATTTGTTCTTTTTTTGTTCTGTGAGTAATTCCGTCAGTTCTATGTCGAGTTGTTTGTTATGGGACTTTTCTTCTAATATATTACAGGTATGATTATTTGTTATATTTACTTCTGTTTCTTCAACTATCGGCAAAATTTCTGTTGAATGAATGAAATTAGGATTTGACAACAAATCTATGGAATTTTTATCTAATGGAGTCCTAGACAAATAATCTGCTAGGATGTTTTGACGTCCCGGTATGTGTTTGAAGAAATAGGAATATTCTTCTAATTCCATTAACCATCTGGTTATAATGCTCGCTGGTGAAGTCATTTTTTTATACTTTTCGATTGGTTTGCTATCTGATAGTATTAAGAATTTTCTTCCGTATAAAATATATCTGAATGCCGAGATACCCTTAACTATGGCCATGAGTTCTTGTTGTATTGCAGGATATTTAATTTCTGCTTTTCTTAATGCCTTAGAATAATATGCTACTGGGAGAAGGTAATTATCATGTTGTTGTAATAGAACTGCACTAATGGCGAATGATGATGCGTCTGTGTTTAAAATGAAAGGTTTGTTAAAATCAGGTTGTCTAAGAAAAGGGAAATTGAAAAATATCTTTTGTATATCATTGAAAGCTTGATCTTCTATTTCTGTCCAAACGAATCCACATTTTGATGAGGTAAGTTTAATTAAAGGATCCGTTAGTTTCGCATATGATGGAATTAAAGTTCTATAAAATCCACAGAGACCCAAGAATTTTTTGAGTTGTCTCTTGGATTTTGGTTTGGGAAAACTGTTTATTTTAATGATGTTAGAGGTAACTGGAAAAATATTATGATTCTCTATTTTGAAGCCTAAGTAATTGACTGATGTGGTATGGAAAGAGCATTTTTCAAGGTTTAAGGTAAGATTGTGTTTTTTAAATACTTTCAGCAGTTTGTCTAGTTTATCTATTGTTTCTTGAAAGGAGTTTGAGCAAATTATAAAGTCATCGATATAGGTGACTATGCCTGGGAGGTCTACATCTTCTACTATTGTGTCGGCTTGTGCCTGAAAATGGCCTGCTGAAGTTTTAAGTCCTTGAGGCATTCTTTTAAGTTTATATGTTCTGAACAGACTAGTAAAACAAATTCTTTCTTGATATTTATCAGGAAGGTTAACTTGGTGATAAGCTGAAGGCATGTCAAGTGAAGTGAAATACTTGTATCCAGCTATTTTTGTTATTAATTGTTGTATTTTTGGTAAGGGGTAACTTGAATGTTGAATTACGGCATTGAGTAATCTTAAATCTAAAGTCATGCGATAGGTTTCTGGTTTTTGACCTATTGATCTCTTTTTTACAAGTAGCATGGGACATGCCCAAGATGCTATGTTTTTCTCTATTATTCCTGCTTCTACCATTTCATCTATCTGCCTTTTAGTTTTGGCCTGAAGTGCTTGTGGGATTGGAAAAGGAAGAGTCTTGATTGGGTAGTCTGTGGTGAAATGAATTTGCAGTTCGATGATGTCAGTGTGTCCTAATGAGTTAAGGGAACTCGAAAAGGATTGAAAATTTGACTTTAGAATTTTTTTAATTTTTTTCTTTTTCATCTGTGTTCAGATGGTTTAAGTTTAACTTTGCTCTTTCGAATTCTGCTTCTCTTAGCTTTATTATTTCTTTGGTGGGTTGTATGACGTTTATTACCTCATTAATTGAAGGTGGAGGGGTTTCAAAGTTTCTACTGTTTTGCACATCAAAAGGAATTTTAATATCTTCTACTATATTTAGGGAACCCAATTTACAATTTTTCTTTAGATGAACTATTTTGGTGGATGTATTTTCTGTTAGTATGTGCAAATTAACCCAATGACTTTTCTTGTTATTGGTGTAATTTTTAGTGTTAGGATTTGTGAAGTACCGCATCTGTCTTGTCTTCCTGTTTGAACGAATATAAAGCTTCTTCTAACTTAACTCTGTTTTCATCCGGAAATGTGGTGAAAACAAGGTCTTTGTTTTGTAAGCTGTTATCTATCCTAACCTTTGCCTTGATATAGGCTTTTTCATTGGGTTATAAATTTACATTTTGTGCTAGGGTAATTATGTTGGTAAATAGATTTTCCTTTATAATGAGGTTTTCTTTGGGTATGAAAGGTGGTGCGTTGACAAATTTAGAAAGTTTTACTTTTTTCTAAAATTTCATCAGAGGAAATATTATTAGAATTGATTAGGTTGATGTTTTGATTTAATACTTCTTCAATTTTTCTAATTGTGTTATTCGATGGATGGTTTGCAAAAAAAATGAAATCCTTAATGGATTTTGCAGCATCCCATCTCAGGAAAGATGAGTACATTATATTTTGAAATGAAATCGTAGCCCAATATGATAGTAAAAGGGGAATTGTTGGAAATTTGGGAAATATAGATATGGTGTCTGAAGTATTGGTTGTTAATTTTGAAGGAAGCACTGATGCAACCACTAAAATTTACCTGAGAGTTTATTGTTGATATTGATACTGATCTTCCAAGATTTTTATATTTTAATTTAGGTTTAATGGATTCAAAGAAAGATTTCAACATTAAAGATATTGAACTTCCAGTGTCCATTAGACATTGTATATTTTCGTCTGCCATTTTGATTGATATTGTAGGGATTATTGGGTTATCTGTGCTGACATTAGCTATAATATGGTTTGTTGTTACATCATTTGCTGGGATTTGCATAATTTGAGGACCACAGGTTCCAGCGTCCGTGACCTCATTAACTAGTTTGGGTGGTTGATCATGGGAATATTAGGTATGGCTGGTAAATTGGTTGTTGATGGACCTTCATTTTGTCTGAAATTTTGTAGATTATTGCAAAATCTTGCCGAGTGTCCCCAAGCGAAGCAAAGTTGACACTTGACCTGATTATTTTGATTATGAAATTGTTTCTGTTATGGTAGCCCTCTCCCCTGAAATTTCTTCTAAGTGAAGTGTTGTATCTTCCACCCCTATTCAAATTTCTTTTGACGTTTCCTATATGTCCTTGTTCTCTTGAATGATTATGAAAGGTTCGTTTCTTATTAAATTTATGTTTATTGAAAAAGCTTTGGTTAGGTTTGTTTTTCTCTAGTTTATCCATTGTAGACTGCAGTGCATTAATTTGGTGAGTTAGATTATTAAATTTATCATTTTCCTCATTATTAGCACTTAGAATTTTGTTGTTTTGGATGCAGTCTTGGAGTAGATTTGCCTTTTGTACTGCCTCTTCATAATTAGTAATGTTGGTTCCCAAAATTTTTGATCTAATATCTGATGGTATGATTTGTAGAAATTTGACGGATTTTATTTTGTTTAGGGCAATTGGGTCTTGTATTTCCCTATATACCCTATGTGTAATTAAATTGAGTCGATGTGCTGTATTGTTGATAGACTCTTGTTCTAGCATTTGAAAGTTCTCAAAATCGTTAATATTAGCTGCCAAAGACTTAGGTTTCAAAAATTCTGTTAGTTTACTGAAAATGTCCTCTGTGGTTATGAATTTGTTAATTTCCTGTGCCTGTGTGATGAGCTTTTCAGCTTTTCCACATAATTTGGATTGAGTATATAAAAGCATTGTCCTATCATTCCATTTATTTAAATCAGCTAAATCTTTGATTTTCTCTATAAAGTATTGTACTGGAGTGTTGTCTCCATCACTCAAATGATTGTATATTGATAAATGGAATAGGAGCATTAGATGAAGAAAGGTTAGGGTTTTGGTTATTAGTGGTGGTGACAAGAGTATCTGAATGATTTGAATTTTGAGGACTTAAATTTGGCATGATCGTTATTGCATTGTTATTAACTTTCCTTTTTCTCGGAGGCAGGGTTTATGGAATATACAAAATAATTTTTCGATGGTAAAATATAAATTATTACATATGTAAAATAAGTATATGAAATATCTACAATTTTAAAAAGATGATCCATTAAATTTCTTCAAACAGGTGGTTCTCATTCAAAAAAAATTATTTACTATACAAAATATACTTTTCCTGTGTGCACCTACGAACTGGTGTTAAGCACCATTTGTAACAACATTTTAATGTCATTTATTTTTAATTGCTTCTTTAATCAATTATAAACAAGATCCTGCTATTATTAATGATAGCCGTTTCTATATAATTTTCTCCAGGTTCATCTTATTCAATATATAAAATATCGCTATTGTGCACACGATCCATGAAAAAGAATGAAAGTTTACATACCTCCTTTGCCTTGGTTTTTTTTTTTAAGATTCCAGATCAAATTACGTTGTTCACGATCTTAAGGTTTTTTTTCTGCTAATTTCCACCTATTGAGTTGGTGGTTGTGTAGTTAAGATTAGTTTCTTGAAATGAAGAGGAGACTTGATTATATGACAAAAATAAAGTTTAATATATCCTGTGATGGCCATGAGGAGGGCTGAATCGACCAAAAGTAAAAATAGCTTAATTCTAATAATATGATTACATATTTAAAAAAAAAAAAATTAGCACAGAAATCAATCCTGCCTAAATATTAATTCATCTAAGTGGCTTCATGCCGACAAAGAAAAAAAACGGGAATTTGTTGCATTCCCAAAAAGAGAAAATATTCACTAAAAAAATTATACGTCCTACATAGACTCGAGACAGATGCAATACTGACTCCAAAAACCATGCGAAATCCGAAGATACGAAAATCGGTCGCCAAATCCCGATCCTACTATTTGGCGCGTCTCCCGACCGTGTCCAAGGCTATGAACTTTCAGGCGATAAATTGCCCATTGCGACAACGCAGTGGTCCGGAAAACACGTGCCAACATAGCATCCACGGCAGCCCTACTGACGCTTCTTCCTGAGTGAAGGTCAAATTCCGAAATCGACGCGTACATTCAAGATGGCTATGCTAGAAAAAGGAAAAACGAAGATTTTGAATTGAAAAAAATGGAAAAAGACGTTAGCGTAAAATTAGGTTTAATCTGTATAAAAAATGAACTTTAATTGACATAAAAGCCTGAAATGAATGCTAGGAATTATTAAATTTACTTTAAGCTAAGAATTAAGTTGATAGATTTATTTTTAAATATTAATTTTCCAAATGAATAAGATAATTATTTATCATGCTTTTGAATACATGTAGCTATTGTTACGTTAATGATTTTAATTATTATTAGCGTGATCGAATTGAAATGCATTGTGAATTACAAATTGAAAGAAGAAAAACATTTAACTTTATAAATAATGAAGTATTAAGGTTTTTATAAAAAACGATCTTATTAAAAAATGTCTAAATGCTAAATTCCAATGTTTACAAAGATGGAATTTTTGCCTGAAATTAAATTCGGTTTGAAATGATATTAATCGTATTTTTATGTTTAAAATTTCCAATTTATTTATATTATTTGTTGAAATTAAATTTTCAAATGGGATTTTTAAGAAAAAATTGAATTTTGGATGGAAAAGATTTTTCTAAAAAGAGTTATGATTTTTAATTAAATGTTTAAGAAAAGGATATTACAATTAATGAAAAATGTCATGATTCATTATGACAATTATTATAACCTGGTTTGTTTTTCAGTTGATTATATGTCACTGGATAACAAACAGCTGGGGTAGTGGGGGAGGCTTAGTTTTAGGGGTTTTTTAGGTCTTATGTAGGGTGCTGATTCAGAAAATAGCATTGGATTTACTATATCAGCTCTAGTTTTATTAGATATGATTAACTTTATAAAGCAAGACAAGAACATTGAGGAAAGAAAGCTTGGAACATATAGTGGTGGGAGTACAAAGTGTGATAGACAAATCTTTAGTAGAACAAGGTAGAATCATACTTCCACCACTACATATAAAACAATTCTGATAAAACAATTCATAAAAGTTTTGAATAAAGACAGTTTGTGCTTTTAATGCATCACACATAAGTTATCTAGACTTAGCTGGAAAAACTTAAAGCAGGGATATTTGATGATCACAGATCAGACAACTTATAAATGACTCTCATTTCATATCATCAATGAATGAAATAGAATCATGGGCTTGGTCTTCATTTGTTCTTGTTGTGAAAAGCTTTCTTGGCAACAAAAAAAAGACAACTACAAACATTTAGTAGAGGATATGCTATTTAATTTTGAGAGCATGTGACGGTTGATCACAGTAGTAAAAATGGCATCGTAAGATATTGGTATGAAAAAAAACCAGGTCTTATAAGACATCCCTATGAAAAAAAAATCATCGTACCCACCGCCCTGA
This sequence comes from Maratus michaelseni, assembly GCA_963931845.1. Lineage (NCBI taxonomy): Eukaryota > Metazoa > Arthropoda > Arachnida > Araneae > Salticidae > Maratus > Maratus michaelseni. The sequence continues at coordinate 344,800,796 of OZ007593.1, read as the reverse complement.
TGTAAAAGCCGCATTTACAAAATTTTATACTTTTAAACTCGTATGTGCCGCGGCTCATATGCCCGAAAATACAGTAGTTTGTGTTGTACCTAGTTTCAGGGACTACATTATTTATTTGGGGGAATCGTTACAACATGTTGTATAATTTTTATTCAGCTTATTTTAAGTTTTGAAGTCACCTTTAGATCACCAGAACTTAAGGCATCTGCCTACCTGGTGTCATGTTTATTAGTTGTATGATTAAATCACAAGAGCTTACATCTGATATCTACTAATTCATCTACTGTTTATGTGCTTTCTATCAATCATAGTAACTTATACTTATTAAATTCCTACTATTAGTTCACACACTCTATATATATCTTGTTCAAATTTTCAATCGTTAATAAAATACTTTCTTTTCATCCTATCAAGTTCAAATAAATTTTTTAAAACTTGTAGTGGATGACACTTTATGTTAATACAGTTTTTTCAAGTATTAATTAATTAATTTAATATAATTAATTAATTTTAGTTTTAAATGGGAGAAAAAAAATTTCTCCCATTGTTTTCATAAATGAAATGAAAGATTTATCTCAAATTAGTGAGATTTTTTTAGATTTTTCTAGAAGATTTTTCAAATTTTCTAGAACTATACCACTTTTTGTTGAAGGTAAAAATAAAAATTAATGAATTCCTAAATATAGTCAGACCCATTTAAGATGCTCACAGTTAATACACGATACCGCTTAATATGCAGATTTTTTCCAGTCTCTTGAACATTACCCGTAAGACTAATGCAAAAACATCTTGTTTAACCCTTTAAGCGTCGCAACCGGGTTTTTCCGTCTTTAGAAAGAAACACGAAAATCGTCGAAGCCGGGTTTTCCTGCCACAACTTTTTGCTTTCAAAAGAGGCCCAGGCGGGTTTTTCCACACTCCAAATACGTCTCGTAAATCGGTCAAGCCGTGTTTTTTCTCCATATCCTTCCCCCCCGAGCAGAAGACATGTTGACAATGGAGGCGGGTAAAGGCGTAGGGTACTTGTCACTTTGCTTGTACACTAAAGGATTAATGTACAATAGGTAAAACTTTTAAGTGGGAATTTGTTTATCTTCAGATGGGAGATGTTGTTGCAAAAGATTAAATATATCGTCCGGTTATATACAATGCTGTGCATTAGAAGAAAAAAAAAATTTTTGTCGCGTTCAGAATAGAATAAAATTAAATTTTTACAGAGAAATAATACGTTTCAAATAAACAGAAGTAATTAGAACTACAATGTTTGTAAAAACCATGTAATATCATGAAATATTTGTTTTAAATTATGTTTGAATTTAAATATTGTAATAATGTTTTTGTAATTTCTCTTTAAATAATTTCAGTTTTTACATACTAATTTAAAAATTAATAATTTTGTAATTATACAATTAGAAAACAAGTACTTCAGAAACGTATAACTAAAATTTTTAATACATTTTTATTTATATTAACTAGTTGAGATCTAAAATTCATTTTTCTTTAATGTTTTTCTAATATAAAATAATAGAACGAAATTTTAAAAGATATTCAAATAGTTATATTTTTGAAAACCAATAATAATAGAATATTCAAAATAACGTTATTTAAAAATTTTAACATACTGTCCATTAAGGGTGAATGGATTTTTTCTTGATATGCATGTATGTTAAAAAATAATATAGAAGATAGTACATTTTAAGTAACATTTTATTTTTCATGTTTTGATCCACAAAAAGGGTACCTTAAAAAACGAAAGCATACACAGCATCAGTTTTTTCTTATAATACTTTTGCTGTCAAATGTAACATTTCTCACTTTGTAATAAAGAAATAAATACATAAATATATAAAGTAAAATTATTAACGGGATAGTAAGGAATAAGTGCCTTGTGATAATTTATAAAAGGATTTTGAGATTTAATTGTTACTATTTTAATGTAACTAAGAATCCAACTTCCCGAGTTCCGTATACAGATGAAAAACATTTACTTCTAACTCTAATATATTTTATCTATTTAATATATTTTTTAAGTTTCCCATTAATAAAAAAAGGGCTTTTTTGTATCAAAATATCAATAATGTATTTAAATAAAAGTCCAGAAATTTATTAAAAGCTATACTTTTGTATTAGCCGCATGACAGGAATTCAAAGATCACACTACATATTGCAGCATTTTTCATTGTTATAATTTCAGCGGTTTACGCGCGTAATTCAATTGCATGTTAGTTAAATTTGTGTTTTATTTATATGTTCATTCATGAAGTTTTAAGTTCGATCTAGAATATTAGCCGTATACAAATGGTAAACTATTTATATTGTTTTAAGTGCATATAATTAATCTTTTGTAATCGGGCTGCAAACCATAGAAATAGTTTTTAAAATAAGACATGCTTGAAAATTATTTTAAAAACCATAAACGACAAGTAAAGTGAGATGCAGTTTTCAAACAAAATATACTTGAAAAAAAAATTTTTTTTTCATCATTTGGCAATGTAAAAATTGAAATTATTCTGTTACATATTTGTTAAATTCGTGCTTTATTATTTTTATATATTTATGGATGCAGTTTTAATTTCCTTACGGAAAATTTCTCACAAAATTCTAGTTAATAAAACAGCCCCCTTAATAAAAATTAATTTAATAAAATGGGACCGAAGAGCAAAGAGAAAAAATTCAGCAAAAGGTTTTTAAAAAATTTTTGCTAATAAATGCATGGTTCAGATTTTACAAACTGGACTTCAACTTTCGTTACAAAATGCTTTTTTTTACGAAAATATAACCAATTTCACAGAAATAACCGTTACTTTTCACAAAATGGACCCCCCCCCCCCAAAATAAATAAATAAATAAATAAATTAATTAATTAATTAAATAAATTAAGCAATACTGATTTGCGGATGCTTACGAATAACAGAAATATACATGATTTAACAGATAGCCCTACTTGTCTGGCAAAACTGAAATTGGTCTGAAACATTTATTATATATATATGTATGTATGTGTGTATGTATGTATGTATGTATGTATATATATATATATATATATATATATATATATATATATATATATATATATATATATATATATATATATATATTAAAGACTGGTACAAAGATCAGAAAGTGTTTTAACTTCTACAATTGCAAAGCAATCTCTGATTGTGGTACTAAGCAATCGAATAGCATTTCACTTTCTCATACACAGACAAAAGATTTTATAGGAGAAAAAAAACAGAGCTGCTACTTTAAACCAATTTTCGAGATACATCTGTCGGAGATGGATCTGATAAAATATAAGTTATAACCCTAATCTATATAATAAATGTGCAAGTCATGTCACTGCCATAAAAAATTACAGGCTGGCCGCTTTCCTATCCGTATGCTAGATGGCCATTTTATTCAAACTTATTTTTCAAAAAAAAAAAAAAAAAAAAAAAAAAAACTGCAAAAAAGTAACGTTTTAAGAAAGATCGTCAAAAAAAATGAAAAATTTATAGATGAGATACATTAATGTATATACTCTATTATACTCTGATGTATATTATTGTATATATATATATAAATATGTATATACTCTAAGAAAGTTTCAGATGAAATTAGGCAGACAGCCCAATATCTCATTCCATCAAAGTAAACAACCACAAGAGAGTTGTTCTTCTTGAACCTTGAAAAAATTACACCAATGATATACTATTGATCAGCAAAATGTCTTTCAATACAAGAGTAACCGTGACACTAAAAAAAAAAAATCAATTTCTTAATTTTAAGAGCTCTTTAACTATAGATGATGAGTTGTTGGAATACAGCAAATATTTCTAAAGAAGAATGAACACATATTAAAATTTAAATAATGTACAAATAAAGATTAAATTCGGTGATTCAGAAAATCCTTTCTCTAGCAGTGAGTTGAATTACTATTAAATCTTTGTAGAAATTGCTTTTAAATTTTTTTATATATTGAAATGATTGAAATTATGTTACTAACACTCGTAAAATTTGCCAATATTTATAAAACATGAATCTTAATAATGTGAACTTTATTAAATTATTACATTTTTATAATTTTTTTCTCAGTTTATTAGTTATATTTATGTTTACAAAATATTTTCTTAAAAATAAAAAAATAGATATTTTATCTTTAAATGAGAATCTTAATTTAAATTGGATTGTATTACATCATAAGAAAATATATTTTTTAAATTACACTTAAGATTAGATACAAATTAAAATCAGCTATGTATTTCAGTTATTCAGTACTTAAGTTTTTTTTTTTTAAACTATAATTATTATAACAATTACAACAACCAACTATAATTTTTTTTTCGAAATTCTGTCTAAGGGATAATCTGTCTACCATCAAAAAGAACTGGCAAGTGTAAATTAGGTCTATATTATATTAAAAATATTTTACTATTATTATTATTATTATTATTATTATTATTATTTATGTACAATTTCATGAAAAATACTTGCCTAATTTTGGACCGTTTCGTATTTAAAGTGATATAAAAATCCTTAAAATGTATCCGTTTAAAATATTTTCGCAATTGTTTAATTTTTTTTTGTCGATTAACGAACGGCATATTGAAAGTAAAGAGATTTTAATGATTTTTTTCAGGTTGTTTCAGTAAATTTCTTTGCTATCTCATGGGTAATAAAATCTTTAACATTTAATGGGATGTTCGAAATTTAAATGAAATAAAATAGGCATGACCAGCAGGAATTTAATTGCAGAAAAAAGAGCACATAGTTGATATTAAATACAATAGAAAAACTACAGCCCTGTCAAGATTATATCAAGAAGAAACCATCCAAATAAATTTCAATGAAAGTAAAATAATATTTCCCTCCAGTCTATACTATCCATCCATAATAAGAGAAACCATAGAGATACTCACGCGCAAAAATACAATATGTAACAATGCGGCATCTTTTAATTTACCGAAACTGTGGCTAGAGTTACTCCATGGTCAAAGATATGAAAATAAACAATCAAGTAAAAAATAATAGATAACTAACGTGCGTACTTTTTAAAAAAGCCACATGAAAATAATAACTTCAAAGCCCGTGCAGCTTTATAATATTCTCATTTTGTTTTTGAAAATGACTCGGAAAGAGTCGAAACATGTAAAACAAATAATAAAAGTTATTTTAATTTATATTATGTTGTTAATTTTACACCTTTAGCATTTAAAAGTAATATACTATTTTACAAGGTGTTATAATTTATTATATTATTATATTGTGAAATAAAACATTTTTATACCATTGAATTATAAAATTATGATAAGGAAAATAAAAGCATTTTATTAAGCACATGAGAAGTATGATCTGATCAACAACCCCCAACATCCTGAGACGTTTTCTCGCTCATTTTTAGACACAAATGCATAAAATTGGCAGACCTGACTATTGAAGCGATTTGGAAGCAAATCGGGTCTTCCATTTTTTTATAAATAGTTTACTTACCGAGTTATAAGCTATTCATGCAATGTGATGACCAGTTTTTCTCCTTTTTCGCGCTGCGGCGTCAGAAATTCAGTTCAATACGTAGACTTTCACAGTATGTTCTGAAAAATCTTTTGTTTTTACCAAAAAATAGAAAACGTCTTTCGATTATAAAGTCTCTGAATAAGAACACCTATCAGTTTCATGCGTTTTTTGAACAGCAATGAATTAAAAATTATATCATAGAGTAGCCAATTTGAGAACAGACTTAAGGTGGTTCTCAAATAACCTCTGCTCAACAACACGAAACCTTTTGACACAATTTCTGACTCATTTTTAAACGCAAAGACATAAAATTTGCAGGCCTGACTACGGAAGTGATATGGAATCGAAATGAGTTTTCCATTCTTTAGTAAATAGATTGTGATGACGTGATGACACTTTTTTCGCTCTTCTCGTGCTGCCGCGTCGGGAATTCGGTTCAAAACTTCGACTTTGACAGTGTTTTTTGATAAATCATCTACCTTTACCAAAAAATGGAAAACGTGTTTCGATTACATAGTTTCTAAATAAAAACAGTTGCCAATATCATGCGTTTGCGAATAAAATTGAATTAAAAAATGTGTCAGAAAGTACTTTGTTTGGATTTCAGAACAGCCTTAAGAAATTTCCATTTAAACCACCCATAAGAAATCTCATGGAAAGCAATAAGGATTATAGGAAATATAAGAGCTAAAGTGTTGATAAACCTATTGCACACTGCTACATCGATAAAAGGAAAACTTTCATAACTTTCTGAAAAAGACGTTTTAGAAATACCTGACAGATTTTCCCAATCCCTACATTTTCAAAATTTGATCAATTTTTGATCTTTGATTAAAAAAAATGAATAAAAATAAAATATAATATTATTAAAAAATATTTAAAAAAGTAATAATTTTAAAAGTTAACAAACTTTATTATTCGGTTCAAAGGTTTGTAATAAAGCTTACTACTGGGCCCCTGATTTTGCTGACCCCCCCCCCTCCCCAAATGGCCCTGTTTACAATCACACATTGCTATAAATCATAATAAAATATAATTAAAGCCAAAAACAATTTTTATATATGTATGTATATGACAGAAACAGAAAAATGTTCTCTTTATTTGCTTATTTGAAACATTAGGTTTCTTTTCTGTCCATCCATCTCGTATATCAGGAATTATTAAAGATAAAAGAGAAAAATTAAAAGAAGAAAATGTTATATTTAATTATAGTAACACTTTTAGGGAAACTGAAGTATCTGGAAAAGTTCTTTATTTGTTGTCTGAGGTCAGACTACGTTCTGACGTCTTCTGTCTTTTTTTAAGACAGAATTTATTTATTTAAATGATTAAAAATGAAAAAAAAATATTTAACAATTTAACTGAATCCGACAAAATTAGTTCTTATGTTTTGTAATACTTATATTACATTATGATTAATTATACTTTATAATTATGTTTTATAATCCAGAAACCTTTTGAAACAGTTTTATTATAGCGAGCAAATGCTCGTTACGGATTCATTCTCACTATAAGTGGTTTAGCTGTTCAATTATTTAATGACATCTCAATTTTAGAAATATTGCAATTTGCGTCCTCTTAAAAAAAAGGGAGGGGGGGGGGGGGGTTAACATGAAACTATTAAAATGACAATTTACTTTTTGAACTTTGTATCAGAACATACTACAACTTTTAAAACATAATTTATTTTTATTTCAAAATTAAAAAAATATATAAACAAATGAAAATAAAGTTTGTATTAATCTTCGTACATGTAACGAGAATATTAAAAAATTTTGTAAATGTAAAACTACCAATAAAAGTAAACAGAGGAAATTAAAACAAAAAACAATTATTAATTTGCTTTGACTACTCATTCTTACAAAAAATGAAATACGACAGTATTTCTGTACTCTATCCTTCTAAATTTCCAGGTACAAGTTGATGTCTTAGTATGTTAAAAGAAATATTTCCCCCTCAGGAAAGGTGGAAAGCATTTGCTATACAAAAGGGTTTTATTTTGCTGACCCGCCTACAGGACAATAAGGAAAAGCTTATCTTTCACTAGAGATGGGGGAAAGAAACATCGCCTTTGAAATTTTTAACGTGCATTTGAAGATCCGAGAATGCTTTTTTTGAATGGAATTTTTGCTAGCCGTGAGAATTTTTTGGGGGATAATTTTGAACTAGCATTAACCGCTTAAAGGGTTAATACAGGGACGTTTATTACATGATCCTGCATAAGACATGATAAAGTTTTGGTCCCATGAGTAAAAAAATCTCCCTTAATATGCAAATTCATAGAGAGAGAAAAAAAAAAAGCAAATTTAGCAGGATTTTCTAATTTAGATATCTACCACTATTTTCAAATAGTGGTATTCACCTTAAATTAATGACAGATTAATTAAGGCGCGAATATTACTATTTGGAAATTGTGGTGGATATTTGAATAAAAATATCCTGCTAAATTAGCAGTGCTGCAACTCATCTTTGATCCTAATATTCTTTGTTTCTTGCTTTGTGTATGTTTTTACTGAAATAAAGAAAGATAGGTGATTATTTGTTACGTTTTCATCCTTATTTGTGTGGTGTATGTTGTCGATTCTTGTTTTTGTCTCTCATACACTGTGGTGAATGAAGTGTACTGTGGGCTTTTAAAAATGCATGTGAAAGAAAAGGGAAAAGTTCTTTTGTTTTCAATTGTATTTCTTCGTTTCTTTCTCTGGATGTCTGTCTGCTTCTGTTTTATTCATGGCTCATGAATTACATGTACCTGAATGTAGGTAAATTTTAATCTGTCCAGTCTCTAAAATCCGGACATCTTAAATCCGGAAACCTCCAAAATCCGGACTACATAAATGTTAATCTAATTTTACACATCTTTGTTAGTTTTGTTTTCTTATTTCGTTCATAGATGGCAGCACAGAACAATTTTGATAATTTTTTGCCATTTTAGTTTATGTTCGGCATTTCGCCGACATTGTTCATAGATGGCAGCACCGAACAATTTCCTTAAATTTTTGCCATTCTAGTATATTATCGGAATTTCGCCGATAGATGGCCGTACCAGTTTTTTTAGGGACAAGTTTTTTTTTATTCATGATTTTATAGGATCAGCGGTCGTTCAGTCAGATTAAGCTTAAGGTTTTTTAATATATATGAAATTCCTATTAGTTCATCCTAGTGCATTCAATTATGTAAATTATGCAATTAGTAAAAAAAGATAACATATTTCTCTGTCAATAGCAAATAAAATTTCGTTGCTAAAAGCTGCCGATGATCGGAAAATGACCCCGATGATTTGGTAAATGAAGAAAAAAAATAAAAGTACAGAAGAACTAATAAATAGTTTAGACACAACAATTATAGGATTAGAACAGAGGAATTTTATAACAGAAAATGAATTAATGTCCTTATATAGGATTAGAGAGAAGGTAATGGCCAATAAGCCTAAACTAAGACAACAAAAACTGACAGACATATTTTAAAAAAATCTTAATCGTAAAAATGTTCTGTGTATATTTAATTTTATAAGATTAATATAAGTTTGATTTTGTTTTTGAATCATTTAATATGTTATTTAGGATTTTTTATAAGTATTATGATTTTTTGTGATTATTATTTATAATTTTTGCTCATAATTTTAAGTTGTTATTTAAGTTGTTATTGTCTGGATTTCAGGATCTCTAAAATCCGGAATTATCGAAAATCCAGAAAAGCCATGTCCGGAACGATTCCGGATTTTAGAGACTGTACTGTATGCATAAAAGACACAATTTTTGACAGTAAACATATAAACAAAAGCTGTAAACTTCATTTAGATGATTACATGTATAAACTAGTCGTTGGGGGCCACCGTAATATTTACCCATCATGGATATGCATAATGTAAAATATTAAAATAAAAATGTGTAAACTACTTATAAAATGCATTGCAATTCAAATAAAATCGTGGCTTGATGACGTCATAAACTTTAAAGGCTCGATTACTGAATTGCTTGAAAGAGGTTTTTCCTTATAACTCCAAAAATAATAATCCTATTAACTAGCGGTTTATTGCATCTGATTAAGCGCCAAATTTCCAATTAGAATATCTTTAAAGTGAAATTTGGATGAAATACAGGGTCATGAAAAATCGAAGAGTATGGAAAATAGGATTCCAAATATCTCGGCAACTCATTATCCGATCGACTTCATGCTTTATGTAAAATTTGTTTTTTTATTGTCTTTTATATTCATTTCTTAAAATAAACAATTTCGAAAATTTTTATATACCTTTTATCAGAACGAATATTTTGAGAGTCCGAAAAAAATAATTCCGGTTAATCGAGGTTATTGAAATGAAATAGGCTTCTTCCCATTATTACATACTAAGTACATACCAAATTGCAAGTCTCTATCTCAATTTTTTCGGGAGATAGAGCGTTTACAGACACACAGACGGACGGCAAAATTTTTTTTCTAAAAATATGTTTTTCGGAATCTCCAGTGTCTGAAACGTGTAAATCCGTCAAAATTTTTTTTTCGATTTTCAAAACGATTACAAGACTTACCCTATACTACGTATGATGGGTAAGTAATATGCCCAGTTCCTGCAACACTATGAAAATCACAGTTAATATGTGATCCTGCTTAATACCCAACTTTTGTTCACTCCCTTGAAACACGTCTTAACTGGGTTCAACCGTACTAGTCATATATAATTATTCCAATCAGCAATTATATAAATAGATTCATTTTCTAATGCAGTGCACAGAATTTTGTCAGAATCAGCTCTAGCTATTAGAAGTAAATAAACTGAATGTCTATCAGAAAGGGAATAGGGATTTTAAAAATAATTTCTGCCTAATATTTCTTATTATGGCGCTTAGATGCAGAAGAATGATTGAATTCCTTTTAACAAAAAATTATTATAATCCTTTTAATATTTTGTGAAATGAATACATAATTTATTTTATACCTTACTTCTAGAACATCACTTGTCTGTTTTTCATTTTTAATTAGCCTTTGATGTCATGGAATGAAATCTTTTTCATGATGAATCTTATGTGTAAAAATTCCATAATGAAAATTTTTATTGGAAAAGATGTTTGGGGTCATGTGAAATTGAAAGATATACAAAATATGGTGAGTACATACTTTTGTTTATTTTACTTGTTTCTATTAATACTTATATATGGTGATTTCAAATAGAAATATATATGGTGATTTCAAATAGAAATGGCAGTGGCCTATTAGCCAAATGACAGAGGAGGCTAAGATCACCACAGGCATGAGATTCTTCCATGGATCTGTGATTTACTAATTTTTTTTTTTTTTTTTTTTTTTTAATATTTTCTGCTTTTTTCTCCTTTTCCAAGATTTTTTTTTCTATTATGACTTTAGTTTTTTATTCAGTTAAATCAAAATTGAATCATAAAATCAGATTTGCCAAGTCTCTCAATTATTAATCATTGTCAGACTTTCATGATCTTTCCTAAATTTCTGTTTTCTGCTATATCTGAAATTCTGTCATTTTCATTTTCCATTAATGCGTAAAACAGAACCAGCCAGTCAACCCTCTTTCAAAAGAACTCCTGGACACTTTTCTTTTCTGTGATTGGTGAGAGGTGTTTGAACGGCACATAATAAGCAAAGAGTAGTCACGATCCAACTGACCAATGAACACAAAGTGTTGTGAGTTTTGACAGGTAATGGAGATAAAGAATGTTTGTTTACTTTTTACTGTTATTGAGTGGAAGTTGGTAGTAAGATTTGAAATCTCATGATGGATTGACTGTTTAATTTCGTTGTTTGTTTTTTGATATTTTTTATTTAAATATTGCACCGAAATAGAAATATATCTCATCTTTCTGCTCATTTTCAGATTTTGATAATGCCATAGTATCATAGGTAAAAGAAAATTCACATGTTGATTGCACAGCATTTTGTTTTGATTTCACAATTTGCCAGGAGGTGTAACAAAGCCCAAAATCATATAGATAGTCTACAACACATTAAAAAAAGTTTAAATTAAATGTTGATGAAATCGATCAAAAAATCATTAAAGCAGAATATTTATTTTGATCTCTTTTAGTGGATTATAGTTTACCATTAATTAAATACTTCAGACCACCCAGCATCCCTATTTAAAAATATGTTCCTGGAAAGCGCTATAGCAAAAAATAATTATGCACAAGAACAAAAACAACTGCAATTGTGGACGAAATGGCCAATAAATTGGAAATATCTGCAAATGGCAGAGTTTTGCATTGGAGATATTTCTAGTGATCATCTATCTACTCTTCTGTATTACCTATTACAGTAAAAATTATTTTTAGTGAATGATATTTTGTTGTTAGACAGCAAAATTTAAAAAATAAAAAAAGATAAAAATTATGTTTTTATAATCTTTTGTTTATCATGAGAGACGGTAGTTTCTCGAGTGACGCAGCAAAAACCGAAAACCGAAAGCCCTAAACCGAAGATTTCCGTCACTCTATACATACACGTAGTTTGAGTTCAAAGGAAAAGCGAAAAGCCGACATTTAATATCTCAGCAAATATGAGGCACATCGTTTAGATTTTTAGACAGCTGTCTTATATCTCCGGTCTAACTCTATCCTGAAATTTATAGATTTCTACATGCAGTAGATTTTAAGATATGGAAATCCATTTTTAAGTAAAATGGGAAGTTTTTCGCTCTGCATGTAATGGTGTCATGGTGTAAAAAGCGTATCTCGAAAACCACCCGAAGGATTTTTTAAAAATTAATATATGATACTAATCGGTTTTAGATGAAGCGAATCCCCCTATCTGCTTAAATAGGAAAACTCTAGTTTTTTATATAATCCGATTTAAAAAATGGGACTTTTTTCTTAAGCCAAGCTGTACAAATGCAATGGTGTGATCACTCCTTTCTTCCGCCGGACATTACAGTTAAAATGGATGTACGGTTTGCCGTTAAAGCCAATCAAGCTTCTGAACGGGCTAATTATTTAGATTTTTTTTAAATGCAAAAACAATGAACTATATATTTGAAACATGTAATACATATTTATTAAATTCAATTGTTGTCTATATGTTTTCCTTTTTTGTTACAAAGAAATAATATCAGATTTTAGACGAGCATATTGTCGAAAAATTACTTCAATTCCTTTTTCATAATGAGGAAATATTTTTTAATTATTTGTGTTCATTTTTACTGTTATTTTAAATAAACTTTCGATTTTTTTAAGGATAAAATATTTTGCATTGTTTGCGCAGCTGCAACCAAACAAGCTCCCAATAAATTAATCTCCCAATCCCAAACAATTTCTCGTTTCTCGCATGTATGTATTCGTTCGCGAAGATCGCTTTAAGGATTAATACGTTATATCCATAGGTATTTTGTTATTTATTTATTGTTTATTTATTTTGACTTGTTAATTGTTCTTTTCATTTAGTTTTTTATCGCTTAATACATTTGAAATGTTGACTGTAAATCTGAAAAAGGGCGATCAAACTAAATTTGTGTGAAATATGTGGCAAACAATTATTTTGTGTTGGTATTATAATAGTGGATATTAACCCACGAGTAATGACTGCGATTGAATCATATTACAAAAAATCATGTTAAATTAAGCATGAAAAACTTATGTGGAAACACCGAGACTGAAAATTAAAATTTTAAAAGTGAATCACAGTATTTTAAATAAGAAAACTTAAAATATTAACAAATTTCGCGATATTTTCCGCAGCCAATCGGCGAATTCCACTATTTCAGCAGACACTTTCACAATATTATTATGCTATCTCAAGTGCTAATTTCATAAGCCTACATTGTGCCTACATCTGAAACATTAAGCACCAAAATAATTGTTCTCCACATATTTTACCCAAATTTAATTTTATCCCCACTTTTCAGATTTACAATCAACTTTTACAAATCCACACATTATGCACAATGTAAATTAAAGAAATAAATGAAGATTTTATTATTATTATTATTATTAAATTACATCTGAGGATTTAGTTTTCACAAAAAATGATTCTAAAAAATAATTATTTGCTTAAAAAAAAAAGGACTTCAACGTTTCTATTGACAATACTAAATGAAAAGAAAAGTCAGTTCTTAATGAACACCCAGCAAGTCAAAATCAGTAAATGAGTAAATACAGTTTACAAAATACCTAACTTATAAAACAAACACTTAAGTAATTCAGATTTTTGATATAGGGCAAAATTAACACTACCCACAGAGCCACTAAATGAAAACTATTGGGTAGGTACTTCTCTATTATCCTGTTGACCACTTTTCATAACAAAAAACTATCGCCAAACTGTAAGATTAAAGGCCAAAAATGCAGTCCCATTTACTTGATGTCAGAAGCATTATACTTGTTTGTTATGTCATCAAGTAGTTTTTAATCTACAAAAACAACTTTTCAAAAGTAAAAAAAGGCCAAGCGTAAAAAAAAAAAAAAAAAAAAAAAAAAAAAAAAAAGTTGTGGCTAAAAAATGGTGTGATATCAAATTTCCAAGCTATTATATTGCTTATTTAACTTTTTTCTATTAAATAAGTTATCATATATATAAGTCGAGTGCCTACGTATATGTTAATAGAAATCGTTTTCTCCTGTACTAAATACATCCTAATGAGTTTCTGAAAATTCAATTTTTTTCAAATTATGCATGATGGGCTTGGCGGCCATCTTTGCATATTATTCACAAAATTCTAATCACCCAAATCCGAAGTTCAAAATTGTTATTTAAGCAAATATTTAAGAGTTTCATTTATAGACTTGTATGCTCTGAAAATTGTGTCTTAAGATAATGATGACTTATCTTAAAGATTCATCTTATGATTTATTTTTTAGAGTAATTATTAATTTCAAACTAGTTAAAATCAATTTATCAAAATATCAGTCTTATCTAATTTATCTGTCCGTAGTTAGAATCTGAAGTTCGAAATTTTTATAAACATATTAGATTGCAAACATATTACGCTTTTACTTTAGAAATTTGGGTGCTTAGAAATATGAAAAGATGGCCGCCAAGCCCATCATGCATAATTTGAAAAAAATTGAATTTTCAGAAACTCATTAGGATGTATTTAGTACAGGAGAAAACGATTTCTATTAACATATACGTAGGCACTCGACTTATATATATGATAACTTATTTAATAGAAAAAAGTTAAATAAGCAATATAATAGCTTGGAAATTTGATATCACACCATTTTTTAGCCACAACTTTTTTTTTTTTTTTTTTTTTTTTTTTTACGCTTGGCCTTTTTTTACTTTTGAAAAGTTGTTTTTGTAGATATCATTTCTTTTTTTTTAAATATATTGAACATAATTTAAATAATCTAAACATGAGAAATACTTTAAAAATACATTTTACTTTCAGTCATTGTTTAAAGGGTTAACTAGAAATACCAGTAGATTTTTCAATTAAATTAATTACACTCTTAAAAACAACATACTAAATAATGCCTGTCCTTTACCGTTTTTTTTTTTTTTTTTTTTTTTAGAAATAAGTGAATCACCTTTAATTCATTTCAAAAGTTTTGTTTACGTTTGGAAAGAAATTTTAAATGCCGATAACTCTTAATGTATACATTTTAGAAGGTACATCTTCCCTCAAAAACTAATTTATTTTTAAAGATCTTTCAAAAACGTATATTATATATTTAAAATATTTTTTAAAGCATAAACACTACGTCTGATTACTTTATTTTACAATATTTTAAGAACACGCATTTTATCAGACAATTAAATGCACTAAACAAACACGAGTGAAAAATTGACCTGGGCCAGGACTGGAACCTGGGACCTTACGCATACCGTGCCGCCGCTCTGCGACTGAGCCACCCAGATCGGTACGCCTGACGGGAATTTCTCATACTTATGTTCTCATACTTATGTTGGAAACAGTCATCTGCCACAGTTTGCAGTCATATTTAATTGTTTGACAAAATGTGTGTTCTTATAATTATGAAGTTTTATTTTAAAAAAAAATATCTTCAGAAGAAAATGGCTGACTTGCAGATGAAATTTGATGTTGTTATAACTTGTAACTGATTTGTGCTATTATAATACAGACTATCCGCCACTGGCGACCAGTTTGGTCTCCCTTAAATATATGTTAAGCATTGTAACACGTTACTTTTATTCATAATTTAATTTTTTTCCTTAATCCTTCGCCAAACCGGATGATTCTAATAGACAAATCAAGAACTTTTGTGATCATGGTAGCATTTTGCATATTTTTTGTTGTTATGTATTTCATCTTCCATGATAAAAACCGCTTAACCCACTTAAGCATTTGTCCTTCATGTCCGTTTGCTTATCAGTTGCAATATGTTCGCTAAGGCGGAGATTCTTAAACATATTAAGTAATTTTTCGTAATTGGGTCCATTGCCAATTGGCGTATTTTAGTTAATACGATTTGATGCAATGAAGTCTATTTTGTGAAAGTCTTTAATGATATCCACATTTACACTGAACCATACTGTTGCTAATATTTGTTTTTGTTTTTCGTTAACTTTGGCTGTAGACTCGATTGCGAAAGATTATAAAATCTATCATTATTCTCATCTAAAACGTCTTGAGTAATGTGCCATGATCGGGCTACATATTATTACACGTAATTTTCGAGTATAGTTTGGTGGAAAATTGAACTTTTGAAGGCCAGTTTTGATAATCGCATTCCCTTTAAACCATATTTTCTGTCAGGACTTTTTTCCCATGACGTACAATCTGATTAAAATTCGCGAACTTCCTTTTAGATGCCTAGTACTACTTTGTTTTTCTCTGCTCCCCTTTCTTGATATAGTTCGGGAGTTTTTATAATAGCGTAATTCTCTTATTTCGGCATGTCTGCTTAATGTCTACTGACTATTAAGATTCGTAACAGGTAAAATACGGCGCGCCAACATTGGCACCTATAATTCTAATTACAGCAACCCGTTTTTTCTCTCTATATTGTAACTCTATAGTTAATATTACGTAGTAGAAATATAAAAGACTATTGAAGACGGTTCTATTGATATAGTAGATATAGATATGTATAGTATATTCATGGGTATATAATATGTGATTAGAATATATATATCTCATATTCATTCCGTTGGATATAACATACCCCAAATAAAATTTCCATCGTAAATGTCTAATCTAAAAACCATCAATATGATTTTATGTGTTTAGTAAGTGTATACAAAAATAATTTTCTGCATTATTTTACTTTAATTCTATATTATTAACCATTTTTAATGATGGGTCCTTTTGGGTACAGTTGTCGCAGACGCATCGGGGTATCATTTTGGTGCCAAAATGGCGATTTTATGCCTGGCCAACCTGGCGTTTTAGGCTAGATTTTGCTTCGTATGGCAACCTGGTAGAGCAGATTCCGCATGCTTTATAATAAATTGAATATTGTGTGTTTTATAACAAATTAATGATTGTGTGTGTTTTTAAATAAAATTGTGTGTTTTTTTTAAATATAAAATGACTTATTTCATAATAAAATAAAAGCAACATGCTGTTTTAGCAATCTCTAACAGGTGTCTGAAAATGGGATTTTCTCGCCAAGATGGCGCAAAACAAAAATCGCGCCAACACCGGAGCGTCTGTGACAGCTTTTCCAATTTAAAATGCATGCCGTTCACATTTTTCATTCAAAATAGAAAATAGATAAATAAAAAATAGGTACTTTTCCGTTATACGGACACCATGCCAAAATGTATGCTAATGCATAATGTATGTAAATGTATGCTTGGCGACAATGGTGTCCGTATAAAGGAAAAGTACCAAAAAATAATATCATAAATCAAAACATTTGATTTCAGAATCAAAGTATCGTTTCTAATTTGAACACGTGAAGAATAAAAGCTGGTATTGGCGATTTTAAAAATGATATTGGCGAGATTTGCACCCAAATAACATAAAAGTACTTAATGATGTTATGTATTTTATAAATGTATATTAAATTACTATTTGGAACGCGATTGGTCATTAACAATGGTAAATATGATTGGCAATTAACAATCATTTTAGGTGATCTCTCTTCCTGCCACGTATAATACATAAATATCAAATTAACTGACAATTCGTTTCGAAATTTGATTCATTAAATATTATTACATGACTTGTATTTGTTTACATTCAACTTTGTCAAGAAAAGATTCCGAAGGAAGTGGAGTTGTAAAGCACTTCATCAAGCAGAATTATGGTAAACTTTGATGGTCTTACAGGTCCTGGTGCAAATTACTTTTTTGACACCAGGCAGCGCTCCAAAAAATCATTCATGGAAAACTTATTTTACGAACGATTATCTCCATGGTTTAATGGTTTAATATTTTAAAACTTCACGACGAATGAATCTTTTTTTTTTGTTGTTTACTTTCATGGATAGAGAATTTGAACTGCGAAGCTAATTTGAACTGAAGTTATTGCAGAATATATACCTAATTGAACGTAAGTCATCTCTCAAATATTAATTTATTTTGAACGATCTTTCTAAAAATGTCACACTTATGAAGTTTTATTCAAAAAAATAATTTTGAATAAAAATGGCCGCCTGGCATATGAAAAAGCGATACGGGCATCCCGGAACTGTTGATGACAGTCACATGACTTACGGTTGTATTATAGAGACTAGCCGCCACTGGCGACCAGTTTGGTCTCCCTTAAATGTATGTTAAGCATTGTAACACGTTACTTTTATTCATAATTTAATTTTTTTTCCTAATCCTTTGCCAAACCGGAAGATTCTAATAGACAAATCAAGGACTTTTTGAACATGGTAGCATTTTGCATATTTTTTGTTGTTGTGTATTTCATCTTCCTTGATAAAAACCGCTTAACCCACTTAAGCATTTGTCCTTCATGTCCGTTTGCTTATCAGTTGCAATATGTTCGCTAATGCGGAGATTCTCAAACATATTAAGTAATTTTCCGTAATTGGGTCCATTGCCAATTGGCGTATTTTAGTTAATACGATTTGATGCAATGAAGTCTATTTTGTGAAAATCTTTAATGATATCCACATTTACACTAAACTATACTGTTGCTAATATTTGTTTTTGTTTTTCGTTAACTTGGGCTGTAGACTCGATTACGAAAGATTATAAAATATATCATTATTCTCATCTAAAACGTCTTGAATAATGGGCAATAATCGGACTACATATTATTACACGTAATTTTCGAGTATGGTTTGGTGGAAAATTGAACTTTTGAAGGCCAGTTTTGATAGTCGCATTCCCTTTAAACCATATTTTCTGTCAGGACTTTTGACCCGTGACGTACAATCTGATTAAAATAACTTCCTTCTAGATGCCTTGTACGACTTTGTTTTTCTTTGCTCCCCTTTCTTGATATAGTTCAGGAGTTTTTATAATAGCGTAATTCTCTTATTTCGGCATGTCTGCTTAATGTCTACTGACTATTAAGATTCGTAACAGGTAAAATACGCCGCGCCAACATTGGCACCTACAATTTTAATTACAGCAACCCATTTTTTCTCTCTATATTGTAACTCTATAGTTAATATTACGTAGTAGAAATATAAAAGACTATTGAAAACGGTTCTATTGATATAGTTGATATAGATATGTATAATATATTCATGGGTATATAATATGTGATTAGAATATATATCATATTCATTCCAGTGGATATAACATACCCCAAATAAAACTTGCATCGTAAATATCTAATCTAAAAACCGTCAATATGATTTTATGTGTTTAGTAAGTGTATACAAAAAGAATTTTCTGTATTATTTTACTTTAATCCTATATTATTTACCATTTTTAATGATGGGTCCTTTTGGGTACAGTTGTCGCAGACGCACCGGGGTATCATTTTGGCGCCAAAATGGCGATTTTATGCCTGGCCAACCCGGCATTTTTGGTTAGATTTTGCTTCGTATGGCAACCTGGTAGAGCAGATTCCGCATGTTTTATAATAAATTAAATATTGTGTGTTTTATAACAAATTAATGCATGTGTGTGTGTTTTTAATAAAATTGTGTGTTTTTTTAAATATAAAATGAATTATTTCATAATAAAATAAAAGTAACATGCTGTTTTAGCAATCTCTAACAGTGAAAATGGGATTTTCTCGTCAAGATGGCGCAAAACAAAAACCGCGCCAACCCCGGAGCGTTTGCGACAGCTTTTCCAATTTAAAATGCATGCCGTTCACACTTTTCATTTAAAATAGAAAATAGAAAAATAAAAAATAGGTACTTTTCCGTTATACGGACACCATGCCAAAATGTATGCTAATGCATAATGTATGTAAATGTATGTAAATGTATATATGTAAATGTATGTAAATGCATGTAAATGTATGTATTAAATGTATGCAAATGTATGCTTGGCGACAATGGTGTCCGTATAACGGAAAAGTACCAAAAAATAGTATCATAAATCAAAACATTTGATTTCAGAATCAAAGTATCGTTTCTAATTTGAACATGTGAAGAATAAAAACTGGTATTGGCGATTTTAAAAATGCTATTGGCGAGATTTGCACCCAAATAACATAAAAGTACTTAATGATGTTATGTATTTTATAAATGTATATTAAATTACTATTTGGAACGCGATTGGTCATTAACAATGGTAAATATGATTGGCAATCATTTTAGGTGATCTCTCTTCCTGCCACGTATAATACATAAAAATCAAATTAACTAACAATTCGTTTCGAAATTTGATTCATTAAATATTATTACATGACCTGTATTTGTTTACATTCAACTTCGTCAAGAAAAGATTCTTTAGGAAGTTGAGTTGTAAAGCACTTCATCAAGCAGAATTATGTTAAACTTTGATGGTCTCACAGGTCCTGGTGCGAATTTTTTTTACACCAGGCAGCGCTCCAAAAAATCATTCACGGAAAACTTACTTTACGAACGATTATATCCATGGTTTAATGGTTTAATATTTTAAACCTTCACGACGAATGAAAATTATTATTTTTTTTTTTTGTTTACTTTCATGGATAGAGAATTTGAATTGCGAAGCTAATTTCAACTGAAGTTATTGCAGAATATATACCTAATTGAACGTAAGTCACCTCTCAAATATTAATTTATTTTGAACGATCTTTCTAAAAATGTAACTTTTATGCAGTTTTATTAGAAAAATAATTTTGAATAAAAATGGCCGCATGGCATATGAAAAAGCGATACGGGCATACCGGAACTGTTGAGGACAGTCACATGACTTACGGTTTTATTTTAGAGGATGGTACATGGTCATTGGCATGTTTTATCTCTGTTTTGGCATAATTTTTTAATCGCCAAGTTAATTAACAGTTTTTTGCTAATTAAGGATAGAAAATAATATTTTTTTACACTGAATTTTATAAAAGCACTTAGATTACGTAATTACTTGTCCAAAAATGCAATCCTTTTTTTATTCTGCCGAATATTAAGGTCTGTAGGTTGTTTGAAAAAAAAAGTTTGACTAAGAAAAAAGTGATCATTTTAAGTATCTCGACGTTTTTAAAAAAAATCTATATCCCTGTTTATAAATCACTTATGAAGATGAGTTTGTTCTTAAATTGAAGAAATTCTTCATTAGATTCTTCTAGTTTTTTTTTTTTTTTCTGCGACGCTTGGTTTATTTGATATCTGATATTTTAATCTGGCATGTTTTGTCGATTTAACATTGCGAAGTTGATTCCTGTAAATAAGCAGTAGCGGTCTAGTTCAGTTTTTGGCGTTGTTTGTGTGGCGTTTTTTTTTTAAAGCTTGGCTTGGCAGAGCGACCGCCCTGCTTGATTCAACATTTGTGTGTATTTTTTATTATTTTCACTGATTTATGAGTTATTTCATTAATTAAAATAACAATTTAGTCCTTAAATTCTTATATTTTATTTATTTTCATATTCTAATGGCAACGTTCTCCTGTCTATTTGGCGTTACAGTTTGATATTTTTTTCTTATGAAAAGCGGCTGACGGGATAGTAGAGAAGTACCATTTTTTATTTAAAAGTTCTAAACAGTAAACTTTTATTAAAATTTCAATTAGTATTAATAAAAAATTAAACAGTCCAAATAAATATATTAATATAAACATTTTTTCAACCAAAAAAATAAAAATAAAATAGAATCCTTGATGAAATGCCAAAAAAAATTTTTTTTCCTTATAGGAAAGGGGCGCCGCTGACAGATAATTTTTAGTACTTTTCGGTTAGATGGGCACCAGTGATATATGTATAAATTCATATGTATATACAGTCATATGTACATATATATATATGTGTATGTATATATATGTACATTTAGATATGTGTATGTGTGTGTCTATATATATATATATCACTGTCGCCCGGCTAACCAAAAAGTACTTAAAAAAGTGGCCACTATAAAACTGCTACTATTGGCCACTGGTCTCTAATGAAAATTCCGAGTTTTGCTATTTAGAAATGAATACATTAATTTGCTTGCCCTAGGTGATTGGATTTTCTGACCAGGCGAGTGAATTTTTATAGTCTTTTACATACTGCTTTCTATAAATATAAAAAATTTCTTATATTTTTTAATCAATGACCGTATTTCATGTTTTTCCCAATTTCTCTAATGTAAACAAGACACTAAGTTTTAACCAGTAATAGAAATTGGGAAATAAAAGGTATGTGTAAAATGATGCCCCCCGAGTAAGAAAATTTAAACAGAGTCCCAACTTCGCCTGAAAAGAACGATTGCAGCGGATGACTTAAAAACTAAATCATCGCTTTGGCGATTTTTTATCTTCGTGATTTCTGTTTAATTGTAACCCTATTCTGCTTGTCGCCTTTTGCTGTTGTCATTTGCAAATATGCAAATTTTCGACTTTCTCTATTTGAATTTTGAATCTTGATTAATATTTATTATTAAAATTATGCTTTGAAGATCAAATAGGTTATTATAATTATTCAAAATACTAGGAAGAGATAAGTGTATTGTTTGTAAGAACAAGAGTGAAAAGTTTTTTTTAAATTTCCAATGATCGGTAAGTTGTGATTTATTTTCATGTGTTATTTTTGTTCTTTTTTTAGGTCATAATGCTTTCCTATGGGGATGCATATGATTTTTCAAATTTCATTTTTATCTGAAATGAAAATGGAACATTTGTATAACGGATTTAGACGTAAAATTATGAATACTAAATTTTCGATATGCATTTCCAATAGTTTTAAAATTTTGTCAATAAATTTAATAGAATTCAGAAATTAATTGCTTAAAATATTTGAAAATGTTTTTGCATCTGTTCGTGAAATATAAATATCTTATTTTCATACTTTTTGGAATTTTTAAAAGCGTTTATTTTTTATTTTCCTCTTTAATTTATTCGCTGCTTAGCAGCCATATTTCAAAGAGTATAAAAAATAATAAAATTCAAGGAAATCTCACTGTTTTGGTGAAATATCTTTTTATTATTTTTTTTTTTGGCTATGATGTCATACACTCACGCACAAGTTTTTTTTCTTTTTTTAAAAACTATTATAAAAAGGAAAAAGTCGCCAAATTTAGGGGATTTTTTCCTTTAATGGCAACTTAGCCATTATATGAAGTTATTGGTTTGGCGAGAGCTTGAAAATCGCGCTTACCAAAGAGTCGCCAAACATCGCTGCGTGAGTGTAAAGCATATTTATGTAATATGTCATATGTTCCAAAGAATAAGCAATTAATCAGAATTTCAGAATATTATTGTATAACACAGTGTTTAATTTAAGGATTCTTAATTTCTGGAACATTCGAAGAATTTTATCTGCTAATAAATATGCATGCAATGGAAAAAACAATAATTGTGGATTTTTACGCTGTTAAATGATATGAAAAATGAGATTTAAAAAACAAGCAGCAACAAGCTATCGCCATTTTTTTTTCCTTTCCCGCATTTGGCGCCAAGGAAGCAATATATAGCTGTATTAGAAATCTCACTTTTGTTATGGCCGTAGTTCTTGCATCACCTACAGCAATCTGCACTGTCTATGTGTAATCCCATGTTAAAAAAGTTGCCATTGCAGTGTATGAGAATTGATTCTCTATTTAAATCTCCTTACTCTGTGATGATGTCTACTGTAAATGTTTTAGACATCAAATTAAAATTTTTAGTTGGAAAAAATTGCAATACAGGTGTCGCAAATGCACCAGAGTGTCTTTTTGGTACCAAAATGGCGATTTTATGCCTGAGCAATAATTCGAAATTGGTGAGATTTTGCTTTGTATGGCAGCAGGGTTGTTTGATTTAAATCAGCTTGATTTAAATCGTGATTTAAATCATGATTTAAATCAAATGATGTTTTTAAAAAAAATCTTTGATTTAAATCAGTTTTTTTAACATTCATATTTACTGGCTGAATAAAGATCAAATTCCTCATTCATGTTAAAATAAAAGTTAAAATCATTCATTTCAGAATAAAAATTACCTTTTAATAACATTAAATAAAACTTTTACAGATTAAAAATACTATTATATTATGAAAGTAAATGCAACACTGCATTAAAAGTATTATCTATCCATAGTACATTCTCCAAAACTACTGATAAATACTTACTAATTTTTAAAGTTTTTTTTTTCTTAGTCACTTCCATTTTTTGAAAGCAAGATGCTGAAGCTAAAGTTAAATCTATTTAATATAATAGTATTTTCAGTGGAGAGTCACTTTCTCTAAAGCAAATTATACATAATTCACAAGTTTGTTTTACATTTACCTGCAAATTACAATATCCCATATGTTGATATACATGAACTAATTATAACATAAATATTTGGACTGTTTGTCTAACATAGAATTAATTCCAGTTTCATGTTTCTTCTATACTTTAATCCCTGTAATTTGATCCCTTTCCTCTTTCTTTTCCTAGAATTCATTGCTTATTGCAATGGAAAAAAATAAGAAATGTTATTGTACTAAGCTAAGCACTAAGCAGTCATTCGTATTGTCAAGTAAGCAAGATTGTTTTCTAAAATTGACCATGGCTGAGTAAGGGGGGAGGGGGGGCAATAACACTGATAATTGATAGCTTCACACTTTTAGTTATAAGATTACCTTGCATTTGGTGCCTTAGAATAGCATAGTGTGAATTTGACTAATGATGAAAAAAAGAAAGCCTTATTTTTTGCTAAAGACAAATACAGTTCACATTTTATATCCGTGATAATGAAATTTCAAGGAAAATCTGATCCTTTTTCTGAATTTTTATTTGATGAAGACATCGTAACAAAGATTTCTCCCTTAGACTGGTGGAAAACACACTTTGATTCAGAAATTTGTGTATCAGATGGTGAGGGGAGTGTAAAAAAAGCCATAGAGCAACTGTTTACAGCAACAGCTACTTCTTCCTCCTTGGAACGGATTTTTTCAACACATGGTTTAGTTCAATCTAAACTTGGAAATAAATTAGGAAATGATAAAGCAGCCAAATTGGTGTTCTTATACAAAACCTTAAATGCATAAATAGTTAAAAATGTTAATATAATTACATATATGTAAATAATTACAAAATAAAAATCAGATTTTGTAAGAGATTGAATTGTAATCTAATATTAAACTATAATTTTATATTAATGATTTAAACAATTATCTGTTTATAGATATTCACCAATGTTAAACTGTTTCTAAATATTTTGTAGTAACTTAAAAATTATAGAATTGTTCTTGCATGATGCATAATAAATATATACCCATATGCATTTAGCATTCTTTGTTGTATTTATTATACATTGTTATATAAAATGTGTTATTTGGAGTAATACACGAAAAAAAATTTTAATTACTTTTAAATTAAATAGAAATTTATACATATAACACACATATTTATATGTAAATAATTTAATATTAGAATGTTTTAAATTTTATATGAATCGTCTAAATTTGTTTGCAACAATTTTAAATTTAAATTATTTTGAATTCTTATCTAGAAGTTGTAATGAAATTAATAGAAATATGTAAATCTATACAGAAAATATAAATAAATATGTGCAGAGTACACAAATAATATTATACTATAAAAATATTTTTAAAAAATCACGATTTTTAACAACCCTGTATGGCAGAGCAGTTTCCGTGAGTTTTATATTAAATTAAATATTGTGTATTTTTTAATAAATTAATCAATGTGTGTGTTTTGTAATAAAAATTGTGTGTGTTTTATAATAAAAATGTGTTTTTCATAATAAAATAAATTGTTTCAAAGTAAAATAAAACTAACATGCTTTTAAGCAAGCTAGGCCTAACAGTTATCCAAAAACAGGGTTTTCTCGCCAAAATGGTGCAAAACAAAAATCACGCCAACCCTTATCCATCTACGACAGCTGTTTCAAAATTGCAATTCTTTAGAGGAATAAATATGATACATTTTTTAATGAAATAATTACAATACAATTTTTTGAAAATGCAAAATATAATGTAGGGGTGCGCAACCTTTTTAAGCAAAGGGCCTTTTAAAAAATAACTGGGCTGTTGCGAGCCACCATCAGTAGTACAGAGAATTTTGTTTCGGGAGGAGGGGGGGGGGGGAATCTAAACCAATAATCAGATTTTTAAAAAAACATCTATTTCAGAAGGGTAGATTTAGCCCCCTAAGTTCCCGCTTTCCAGTCAATATATACAATTCTGTTGGCAAGGATATATCAAGAATAGGGGTGCACAACCTTTATAAGAAGAGGGCTAGTCACAAGAATGACTGGTTTGTCAAGGGCTAACATCCGTAGCGTAGACAATGTTTTGTTTCGTGGTAGAATGGGGGGGGGGGGGGGGGGGATTGAAAAAAATTTGCAATTTTTTCCGTAAGTGGTTGACGAAATTATTTTTTTCGCATCAAACTGACAAAATTTGGAACTCTGGAATTTCCAATTTTGGCATCTATAGTTTCCATCGGCCGATTAATGAAATTCACAATTTTTCTTCTCTTGACAATGGTGAAATGCGCGATTTTTTTTCTGCGACTGTTTGTCAAAATTTACAATTTTTCTATGAACATTCGACAGAATTCTTGATTTTTCCATGCCCAATTGACAAAATTCGCGATTTTCCATGCCTATTGACAAAATTAATAATTTTACAGACCCGATAGACAAAATTCATGATGTTTTCCTATGATCTATGGACAATTTGCATATTTTTTCCATGACTGTTTGTTGAAATTCGCAATTTTTCAAAGCCCATTCGAGGAAATTTGCTGTTTCTCTGTGCTCGATCCATGAAATTCATGATTTTAAGTGCCTTATTGACGAAATTTGCGGGGTTTTTTCAGTGGTTTACAAAATTCAAGATTTTAGTGATTTTCGGAATTTTCGATTTTGGCATCTCTGGTTTCTGTTGACCGATTATTGAAATTTGCAATTTTTTTGCGACAAAATGGCGAAATTTGTGATTTTCCCATGCACATTCAACAAAATTCGCACCCAGTCGACGCAATTCATGATTTTATGCACCCGATCGACAAAATTCATGATGTTTTCCTACAATCTATGGACAAATTGCAAACTCTTTCCGTGACTGTTCGTTGTAATTTACGATTTTTCCATGCCCATTCAATGAAATTCGCTGTTACTCTGTGCTCGATCCATGAAATTCATGATTTTACGTGCTTTATCAACAAAATTCGTAGGGGTTTTCCTGTGGTTTACAAAATTCAAGATTTTTTTGCGTGATTGAGAAAATTCACAACTCCGGAATTTCCGATTTTGGCATATCTGGTTTCTGTAGAGCGATTATTGAAATTTGCGGGGTTTTTTTTCTTGCGATAAAATAGAGAATTTTTTGATTTTTCCATGCCCATTCAACAAAATTTGCATCCAGTCGACGCAATTCATGATTTCATGCACCTGATTGACGAAATTCATGATGTTTTCCTACAATGGACAAAATTTGCAATTTTTCACGAATTATTAAGGAAATTGAAATTTCTGGATATGTTGGCATGTATGGTCTCCTCGGGCAACGAGTTACCCATCACAGGCCACGTTTAGCCTGCGGGCCACAGGTTGTGCATCCTAAATCGCGACGCAGTTTGGCTTATTCGACTCGATATCAATAAAACTTACCGAGTTTAGTTCAGAGTTTCACCACCAGAAGTGCTTTCTTATCTATGGTTATATGGGCCCAATCGCGACGAGGTATGGCTCATTCGACTCAAAATCGACAGCCTCAAAAATTTCAGTTATGTTCGTATAGAAAAGATTGCGCCCCCTGGCAGTGGAAGATGGAACTAACGGATTTTGCAGCTAACTCGAGTTCTATGGGTACCTTCACGATGCGGTTTGATTCATTCGACTCGACATTGACAGGACTTATCGATTGTAGGTACAAGCTTCACCACCAGGGGGCACTTTCCTATCTCCGGTTCTATGGGCCCCATCATTACGAGGTATGGCTCATTCGACTCAAAATCGACAGCCTCAAAGATTTCAGTTAAGTCTGTATATAACAGAGTGCGCCCCCTGGTGGTGGAAGATGGAACTAACAGATTTTGCAGCTAACTCGAGTTCTATGGGTCCCATCACAATGCAGTTTGATTCATTAGACTCAACATCAACAGGAAATATCGATTTAGTTCCAAGTTTTACCACCAGGGGGCGCTTTCCTATCTCGGGTTCTATGGGCCCGATTACGACAAAGTTTGGCTCATTCAACTGGATTTCGATAGCTTTACTGATTTCGGTTATGTTTGTATAGAACAGAGTGCGCCCCCTGGCGGTGGAACTTGGAACTAAAGGATTTTTCAGCTAACTTGAGTTCTATGGGTCCCATCACAATGCACTTTAATTCATTCAATTCGACATCGACAGGATATATCGATTTTAGTCTCAAGTCTCACCACCAGAGGTGCTTTCCTATCGGATTCTATGGGCCCCATCATTACGAGGTATGGCTCATTCGACTCAAAATCAACAGCCTCAAAGATTTCAGCTATGTCTGTATAGAACAGAGTGCGCCGCCTGGTGGTGGAAGATGGAACTAACAGATTTTGCTGCTAACTCGAGTTCTATGGATCCCATCACAATGCAGTTTGATTCAATCGACATCGACAGGATATATCGATTTTAGTTCCAAGTTTTGCCACCAGGGGCGCTTTCGTATCTCGTGTTCTATGGGCCCGATTACGACAAAAATTGTCTCATTCAACTGGATTTCGATAGCTTTACAGATTTCGGTTATGTTCGTATAGAACAGAGTGCGCCCCCTCGATGTGAAACGTGGAACGAAAGGATTTTTCAGCTAACTTGAGTTCTATGGGTCCCATCACAATGCACTTTAATTCATTCAACTCGACATCGACAGGATATATCGATTTTAGTCTCAAGTCTCACCACCAGGGGGCGCTTTCCTATCTCGGGTTTTTTGAGCCCCATCATTATGAGGTATGGCTCATTTGACTCGAAATCGACATCCTCAAAGATTTCAGCTATGTCTGTATAGACCAGAGTGCGCCCTCTGGTGGTGGAAGATGGAACTAACAGATTTTGCAGCTTACTCGAGATTTATTGGTCCCATCACGACGAGGTATGGTTCATTCGATTTGAAATCGACAGCCTCTAAGATTTCAGCTATGTTTGTATAGAACGGAGTGCGTCCCCTGGCGGTGGAACTAACGGATTTTGCAGCTAACTCGAGTTCTCTGGGTCCCATTGCAACGCGGTTTGATTCATTCGACTCAACATCGATAGGATACATCGATTTTAGTTCCAATTTCTGTTTCCAATTAGTCCCCATTTCTGCATTCCAGTTCAGACCCTTCATCCTAAGGTCCTGCTCAAAACTGTCAGCTGGCCCTTTTGGGGCCCTCACTATAGCTCCCTTAAAAATCTTCCAATTCACTAGCTTTTTTTTCTAGCAACTTCCAAGGACTTCCAGCTACTACATGAACAACACAAAATTTTCTCGGACAAAACCCGGTCTCCCTGTAATCTTTTAAGTTTTTGTGCCCTAAATTTTTAATAATTTGCCTCCTTTTTCACCGATCTTCATTTTTGGGGCCCCTTTCTCCATTTAGTTATTCCCTCATTTCTGAATTCCAGTTCAGATTCTTCATCTTAAGTTCTTGCTTAAAACTATCACCTAGCCCTTTTTGGGTCCTCTACTATAGCTCCCTTAAAAATCGTCCAATTCACTAGCCGTTTTTTTCTAACACCTTCTTAGGACTTCCAGCTGCTACATGAACAACAACATTTTATTCTCAGACAAAATCCGGGTCCCCTGGACCCCTTTAAGTTTTTGTGCCCTAAATTTTTAATAATTTGCCTCCTTTTTCACCGATGATCTTCATTTTTGGGGCCCCTTTCTCCATTTAGTTATTCCCTCATTTCTGAATTCCAGTTCAGATCCTTCATCTTAAGTTCTTGCTTAAAACTATCACCTAGCCCTTTTTGGGCCCTCTACTATAGCTCCCTTAAAAATCGTCCAATTCACTAGCCGTTTTTTTCTAACACTTTCTTAGGACTTCCAGCTTCTACATGAACAACATTTTATTCTCAGACAAAACCCGGGTCCCCTGGGTTTTGTGCCCTAAATTTTTAATCACTTTACTCTTTTTTTGTCTGATTTTCTTCGTTGTTGGGGCCCCTTTCTCCAGTTAGTTATTTTTCCATTTCTACATTCTAGTTAAAACCCTAGGGTCCGATACGCGGCCAATTGACGTTTTTGTTCCATAAATTGTAAATAACTTGACTCCTTTTAATCTGATCTTCTTTGTTTTTTGTGACCTTTTTTTCCATTTAATTATTCCACCATTTCTACAGTCCATTTAGGACACTGGCCTGAACCCGTTCCGGGACCTTTGAACATTTTTGTGCCATGCATTTTCATCCCTCTAATTATGTTACTCTCTCGCTGCATAACTTTAAAGTTGAGTCTTGCACTCCCCTCCCCGGCCATCACCCTCATATTTTTATTGGGGCCCTAGGGGTCTTTTTTAGCATTTCTTTAAAATTTTATTCTAATGATTAATTTATACTCTATGATTAGTTTCGATTAATTGACATTTTCATCAATAACCTCAAAAAAGTAATGATATCAGTACAAAACCCCTTAACGGGTTAAAAGTTGTGACACAGCATTTTCTTTTGGCTCTAAGAATTTTAAATATGGTCTTAAAAGCAATGATATCAAATTTGAGTGACGCTATGTTAATAATATTTTTAAAAATCATCATTTTCTTTTTAGTTTTATTTATATTCACAGGTGCAATTATTATTTTAACATGAAAAAATATATAAAATTTATTCGCTGATGCTTTTTCATTCAGATCTCTCAGGAATTCAAAATATGGGTTTTAAAAGAAATTATATCAAAATTTGAGTGACACCTTGACGGGAATTTAGTAGGATTGATTTAAAATTCAATTTAAATTATTTTTCGTTTGTCTTTTAAAGTATATTTACACATACAAACAATACTTTTAATTTTTCAATACACTGTTAAATATATTACTTTCACTGAGCCTATATTATGCATTGAAATGTATTTATTTCAATAAACTGATTTATGTGTTGTGCCACGCTATCCAAAATCATAAGTAAAATTTATGTAAATGATTATTTTGCGTCATATTATCCAAACAAAGGGAAATGTATGCAAGTGGATGTGCCAGAATATACAGTATTTTAAATTTTACTTCATATACTTAGTTATGGATACCAATGCTGCAATTTCATTGAGTTTTGATGAAAAAAATTTCATTTTGAGTTGCTTATCTACTTGTTTAGCTTGCTGTTTTAATTTTTACAAAGATGCACAGATGGATTTGTATTTTCTATTAAAAGATGTTAATTATAATCATTATTATAATTATTAGGTATACAGGGATACTCATCATATACCTTCTGGATTTTTTAAAGAAACTGTATACACCCTGTTTCTGAAGTAAAGCTATAAGTTATACTATCCAATGTAAACTATCTTCCTTTAGTGTATAGAGGTCTCTGCCCAAACTTTACTCACAAGGTCCTGTTTTTGTGAAAATTTTAAACTATATTTTATATTTATGAAAAATCTAATAATCTTGTGAATTTGAAATAAGTTTTATATTCAAGTTTCTGTTTACCCATTTTTAACATTGTCTTGTTTTAATGAACAAATATACTTAAATCATTAAATTTTGGTATACAAATGTCTACATAATATATGTCTACATAGTTATTTTATATCATAGCTAGATAATAGATTCTTGGGCGTTCCTAGCTGTTTTGTGACAAGTCTGATTTTAAAGGACCCAAATTCTCCCTAAAGAGATTCCTGGCATGTCCTCTCTGCGTTTTTTTTATGGCTATAATGAAAATAGTATTTTTTTTTTAAATATAAAATCAAACTTTTGTTAATAAAATGCCTGTAACTAGAATTTTTAATAGCTTTAAGCTGTTTTCCATTCTCCATTTAAAGGAAAAAAAAACACGGGTCAGTTTTTCCCCTATTATTAATACATTTTTACTTTCCCTTACTGCTTTGATGTATTGTAATTTGACTGTACATTTGTTTTTTTAACTAAGCATTTCATTATTTCAAATTACTTTTCAAAAATTATAAAAAAGAAATTGTTATTTTTGTAAATTTAATAATCTTAGACTTGTAAAACTGTCAAACTCTGTGTAATAACATTATTATTTTACTTTCACACATTCTTAGTATATTCATATGGACACATACTTTTTGTAAAAGTATTTTTTTGTTAATTTTGAATTTTTATGGATTTTTGTTTTCTCTATGTAGGTATCAA
Source organism: Maratus michaelseni (assembly GCA_963931845.1). NCBI lineage: Eukaryota > Metazoa > Arthropoda > Arachnida > Araneae > Salticidae > Maratus > Maratus michaelseni. The sequence continues at coordinate 344,768,637 of OZ007593.1, read as the reverse complement.
GCAACTTTTTTATTTGGGATAATTTAATTGTTGGAGTCTTAGAAGAAGTGATATGGACTTTGCAAGGACTATCCGAAAGTTTTAATGAGACTCCAAATGAGGAATCTGATCCTCTTTCTCTTTTTGATGAGTATTTGGAAGACAATTCTTTGAATGATATTTTAAAGGTTTATTTTTTTGTTATTAAAAAAAAAAAAAAGTTTTGCAGTTACATAAAAGGCTTATTTATTTACTTATTTTCTGTTAGATACTTCATATTTTAAAGCAATATTATTTAATAGTAGCTGTTGTGGATACAGTGTGATGCATATTTTTCTACTATTTTTTTTTACTTTATTAAACATTTCTGTCAGTGCATATGACATTATCTTTTAATTCAGTTTAAAATATTGTTACATTTATTTTCTTTCTTGTATAAGGTGATCAGAAGCTCCAGTTTTTCCTGGACAATCTCAATTTTAACTGTAATGTATGAGGTCACAAATTTTTTTTTAAATATCTGATTTTTTACCAATTTATTAAATTTTCTGGTTTTTACGAATTCAACTTTAAAAAAAATGTTTTTATTTCGTGGAAGCTTATTCAAAAAATAAAAGGATGAAAGAAAGTCACCAAATTCTACTTATCTATTAAGAAATGGTTAAGACTGGAGTTAATATGGGTTAATATGGGAAGAAATGTCACAGTTGACAATTCTTTTACTTCTCTTGAGTTGGCTAAGAAACTAAAGGAAAGACGAACGAGTTTAGTTTGCACGGTAAATAGGGCCAGACGAGAAATTCCAGATTGTATAAAGTCAGGAAAAGAAGTGTTATATTCAACAAAAATATTGAAAAATGAAGAATCGGGCACAACACTTACAGTTTGCCAGTGTAAAAAGAAAAAAATGTGATAATCATGAGTTCTATGCATTCAAACATTGCAATTGCCAATAATTCAAAGAAAACACCTGAAACTGTCAGTTTTTATTATGAAACGAAATGTGGCGTAGGTATTGTTGACCAAATGGCAAGTCAATATTCAGTCAAAGCAGGATCAAGAAGATGGCCAATTTACACATTCTACAATATGTTAGACTTTGCTGTCATAAACTCATGGATTATTTTCAAACAAGTGACAGGGATAAAATATCAAGGCGTACTTTTATACAAACATTAGCTGAAGAATTACGAGCAGAATATATTAAAAAATCTGCTAAAAGACGCAGTAGCCATGAAGACGAACTGCGAACTGAAAATCCTTCTAAGCGTAGGAAATGCGAGGTTAAAAAATGTCATGGAAATGTGACAAATAAAATGTGTTCATCTTGTAAAAGAAGGACATGCGGCAAATGCACAAAATATGTCAGCTATAAATGTATTGACTGTGAGTGATATAAGTAATGTAAGTATTTTTTTCTCTTGTTTATATTTTTATATCATCTTGAAAAAATATTCTCATTTTACAAGTATAATAATTATTCGTGTGTACAATGTATATGTTCATATCATCTTGCAATATTTTTCTTATTTTACAGATATAATTTTATTTGTGCGTAACGTATATTTTTTCCTATCATCTTGAAAAATTATTATTTTACCGATGTAATATTATTTGTGTGTACCATACATATTTTCATATAATCTTTCAAAATTATTCTTATTTTAAATATATAATATTATTTGTGTGTATCATATATATTTTCATATAATCTTTCAAAATTATTCTCATTTTAAATATATAATATTACTTGTGTGTACATCATATATTTTCATATAATCTTGTAAAATTATCCCTATTTTACAGATATAATAGTATTTATGTGTACAATATATGTATTTGTAAAAAGAATATTAAAATGTACATTTTCTTTGAAATTTTTGCTTACTTATCGACCAGTGTCAAAATGACACCTGGCCGGCGTTTCAGGGGGTAGTAAGATTTCAGGCGTTCTAGTGTTAAATCATGTTTCTATCTTAATTAGAAGAGGATATATTAATTTGTTGTTTTTAAAATTTAGTTTTCAAGTAGTGGTTGTCATGGAAATGTTTTTGGGTTTTTCTGCAGAACAGGTTTTTCAAGAGTTCTCATCTTTAAATTGTTATAAGTCAAGAACTGTTAAAGATAAATGGTTCAAACTTGGAACATGTCTTTTTCAATTATTTTGCTTTATTTTTGATTCTGCAAATTTGAAAAAAAATATTTAGTTTTGAAAATAGGATTTTTTTTTAAATAGTTACATATATATATATATATATATTAAAGTATTTTTAACTCTTTTTCAAATTAATATTTAAAAAAATGCTGAATCATAATTAAAACTTATATATTTCTGTTTAATTAAATGAAAAAAGTTTGAAATTTTTCGAATTATAACAATTTTACATGACCCCACTTTTTTTTTAATTATTAAATATTTTTAAAAACTTCATGAGAAGTTTTATGATTTGATTTTGTTTACAAATTATATGGTTAACCATCATAAAAAAAACTCAAAATTCTAATTCAATAAATATAAATATTTTTTAATGTATCCCCAGACCCCCCCCTTAATCCATTTATGCTTCTTTAAACATTACGCAAATGAAGTCACAAGGAAAGCTATTAATTTATATAAATGTCTAATATTTTAAAGTTATTAAGAAAAAAAATATAAGCAAGAGAGATACAATGAATAGATTCAAACATAATCTAGGCATTTTTTAAAAATTCAAACACATCTTTTTAATTATAAAATTATTAGTAAATCCATGCTAGAATATTATAAAATGGTCTACATTAAATTTTTCATATAAAGAAGCGTCACTGTTGAAAATATGGCTGTGTGCTTTTACATCTCATTCTGATTTTTAGCAAAATCATTTTTATCATCAGAAACATTGTTTAACATTTATGTTTTTAAATATCATAATTATTATTAAAAGTATTTCTATTAAGAATGACCACAGTTAAACAATATATTTATAAATAATATAGTTTCCCAAAATTTCCCTAACAATACTAAGATTGGTAACTATTACTGAGCACCCAGGAATGTAAAGAATTTTGTTTACTACTTTGGTGGAAACAGGTGCATTGAACAGAATAAAGGCCAAAACTAGGGGGCAAAGAGTGCCAAATACAGATTTAGTTTGTCATTTGATAATATATATATGAAAGGATAAAAGTAAATCTTTGTTACATTCAAAAATAAAAGTTAAAATCTAAATGGTAAAATCCCTAAAACATTTTCTCTAACACACAAAAAACCAATACTTAAAACTAATTTACCCCTCATAAAGACCTTTAGCCATAAATTTTAATCCGTTCTCATCAACATGACAGTTATTATATGAACCAAGAATGTAATCAAAATAGATATTTCCTATCAGAATTGCATCATAATATTTTGTAATATAAACAAACTGAGTTGTTCTTGTGGTGCATGATTATTTAGGAAACAAATTATAAACAATATATTATTATTGCAGTTCAAAATTACTTTTAGATCATAAAGTTTAATCAATTTTCCCCAAAATGACAGTTATTGCAGTCAGATTAAGAAATCAAAGTGAATAATTATGTCCAGACAATAAATTCTAATTAATGTCAAAATAAGAAATCCAGAATTACAATTAGATCATAAAGTTTAATCAACTTTCTTCAAAATGACAGTTATTGCATTCAGAGCAAGAAATCTAAGTAAATAATTATGTTTAGAATATAAATTCAAATTATTGTCAAAATAAGAAATTGGTGAGTATATTTTAGGATCCAAATTAACTTTTGTCTGTTTGACAGTTAATATGATTGGTTCATAAAATAACTAGTAAAATTAAAATTAGAAATGTCTGTTGTTGATGCAATGGGCAAAGACCTATTGCATCATAAGACCAGATTAATCAAACCTTCTATCCAATTAAAAGTAAGTTCACGCCTATATTTGATTAGTTTGCCCTCGGCTGGAGAATATGACAAGTGCCAAACAAAAACAGAGAACAGCTTTTTGAGCCTTTTTTTTCCATCTACCAATTACTCAAAAAAATTATGGCCGCTCCGCTGTCCTAAAAATTAACTGGCTCGGCTCAATGCCCTAAATCATGAGCCTTTAACATCTATAGACTCTCAAACTCCTGGGTCTGACTTGCAAAAGGAAATTGTAGTATAAAGGAAATGAAGTCCGATTCCAGGAAAAAACTCTGTTGTTATTAAGCCATGACTACACCAAGAGAAAAAAAACCTGAAGGAGTCAGGCTTTGGAATATATTTCAAGAAAACACAAAAGAGATGCCAGGGATGAATCATTACATACATATATATATATATATATATATATATGGAATTTTGATAAAAAAATCTTTTGAAGCCAAAAATCCAAAAGAAAAACTGAACTAAGTGTATTAACTGAACTAAGTGTATTAAAAGTGTCAAACAGATAAAATTATTAATCTACAATACACAGCAGCAAATGAATAAGAAAAAGAAGCTGTTCTCTTAAGCTATTTACATTCTCCCAATCCAAACTTACCATGCCTTTGCCTCCTATTGCAGAAATCACTTCCTGTGTAGGAAGAATTTCTAACTAAGATTTTTCAAAGTCACTGTCATGTCCAACAAAGATAATTGCCAAGCCATCCACCCACTTTTCTATTAAGCAAAACAATTCCATGAAAGCTGGTCTATTTTTTTTCTTTTTCGCTAAACAGTTTAAAGCTTTTTTTCCTTCTTTACCATAATTTTTTACCAGGTAATTTGCCAGCCTATGCGATAACTGAAAAATGCCACTCCATTACCTTTATTATAATTACATTTTTACATCCATATCTAGCCTTAGAGGGGGAAATATCAGACAGCTGGCCGGGACACTAAAAGCTAAGGGGTGGATAATTCATAAAATAAAATACTTAGTAAAAACTTAATTTTTTTTTCCAAAATATATCATTTGTAGACATGCAAAAAAAAAAAAAAAAAAAAAAAAAATATATATATATATATATATATATCGAACAGGGCACCAATGTTAGTAAAGCCGCCCTCTGCCTTTATCACCCCAAATTATTTTTTCTCATCCTTTTGCCATTTATTTTTTGCTGTTTTGCTGCCCCATTTCTTTTACTACAATTATTTTTCTATACCCAGATCCATTCTTAGATGGAGCAATGTCAGGTGACTGCCTGGCACATTAAAAACTGTAAAATCCAAAAAACAAACTACTTAAACTTAATATATATATATATATATATATATATATATATATATACCGTAAAATACCGTTAATCCGCCCTCCCCGATTAAGCGCCCCCCTCCCACTTTGTTAACAAATTGGAAAATTAAAAAAATCCCGAGAAAGCGCCCTCCCCCAAAATAAATGTTGCCGTGCACGTCAAGATCAACACCAAAAATTTTATCTCCCGAGTGTTTTTTTTTTCTGACGGATCAGAAAGGCGTGACGATTCTTTGATATATCGCAAACATGTGCAAACACATTGTCGATCTAAAAAAGCAATAACCAAACATTAGTTTTGCTGTAAATTTATTTCCATGGTGATATGAAGGTAATAAAAATATCGATAGTGAAAGTTTCTCATGAAATAAGTTAAAGAAATATGTATTTGATACTGTGTGGAAAATATTTTGATTAAAAGAGAATCTATTTATTTTATTAAAGAATTTATAGTTGTATTTAACATTATTATGAAAACCAGACAGAAAAAAAATATATCGATTGATTGATCATATCAATCGATTTGTCGATACACAGTCGAATTTGCAGCGTAATTTGTGCTAGCTTTGTGGTAGTAATGTTTTTTGTTTTAATAATCTGGCAACACTACCAATTCGTTCTTTATGTTCTCAATTTTTGTGATTTGTATTATTTATTTAGCATTTATAGATACGAAATCAAGATAAAAAAAAAACGATTATTTAATCTTCCTAACTTACAACAGATGGCGACACCACATAAAATGTTACTAGTTCTTGAAATTACTTCAGGACATTTTCAACTGCAGTTTCCCAGTGTTTTTTAATTATTTTAAATTATTAAGTTTCTTTTATTTTTCTGTTACCATATTAATGACAGATATTAGTGTTATTATTTATCTAAATGCATTCCAGTTTCAAAGCTTCTGAAATCCAGAGTTTTCTATAATCTGAAATTGCCATTAATCGTGAAGTTATACTGTTTTTCTATTTTGTCTATCATTCTTTTTTCAAAATGTTTTTCTTTTGTCACTTTATTAAAATAATGCATACTCTGTGACGATCGGCCATTAGCATCCCCCCCCCCCCCGCCACCACCACCGATAAATATCATATACTACAATTTTAATACTGTGTAAGCGCCCCCCCCCTGATTATTTTATGATTTTTCGTCACGTTTAGGGGGGCGGATTAACGGTATTTTACGGTATATATATATATATTATACAACATTAAAGCAATATATATATTATACACCATTAAAACAACACACAAACATCATACAACATGTGGGGGGATTAATATATATATTTTAAAGTATTATAATTTTGAAAATTAGCATTGAGTTCAGAAAAGTATCTAGACATATCAATCTATTTATTAATAGAAAGAGTGGTATAAGTGATTGTTCCATGACACTGGCTCTGACTGCACATGAAGATATTTTATGTATTGAAACTCTTTGTTATGCTTACAGAAAACCCTGGCTTGTGAATTCTTAAGACAAGGTGATTCAAATCACTATAATTTTAAACGTATTATTTGTAATCATTTGTAACGCTACAACTACAGTAAAATCTATAAAAATGAAATCTGTACGGAACACTATCTATAACGGAAAATGAAATCTATATGGAATTTATACATCTATAAAAGAATCCTGTCTAAATGAAAATATTACATGATCCCAACAGAAGGAATACCAACAATTATATACCTGCTAATACGGAAGCCTGTATAAAGCAGAATTTTTTCCAGTTCCTTTCGATTCCTTTTCGTGCATTTTAATTTATAAATATTTGACAAAGCTGATTAAGTATTTCTATACTGTGTATTTTATGATTACATATTTTTAATTTTAAAATAAGTCAGATATTAGAAACTTAGTAAAATTTTCTTTGTAAATGCATTTTGCAGAAGACAGGGGACAAAATCTTACTAATTCCACATATTTTCCAGGTGCTTATAAAAGAATATTTTCAAATGGTATATGATTTTCTACATCACATTTGAATTTAAAGATAAGATATTCTTCTTCAGATTTGCATTAATATTCTTTTATACAATTTCTAAAATGGAAAAAAAAATAACAATTATTCTAAATGTGATATCGAATTTTCAATCATTTTTACTTAGTATTCTATTTATTTATTTATTTATTTTTTATTTTGGCTTTTTTATGTTGATCTTACATTTTTAATTTAATTATTAATATAATATTGTATTTAACCAACTCTGTATTTTGAATTATTCTGTTTGTTTTTACATGTGATTTTTTTTCTTTTATATATAATAGAAACTTAATGTGAAATCTTTCCTTGATTTGTTACCAACTGAAGAGTATGCTAAAAAATTAGAACTGGAAGATTCTTTAAACAAACAAAGAAAGAAAATGCTATTTTCTGAAGCTAGCTATGAAAAAATAAAGGTTATTAACATTTTTTATTATCATTATTTAACATTTTCTTTATTGTACTACATTATTATATAATTGTTATTATGAGTAGTATTAAAACTTTTTTAAAATTTAGTTTGATGAAGAAACAATTTGGAAGACTTTATTTCCGATTGCTGTTGAAGTATGGATGAGAAACATGAAAACTTATCTGGATTTTCAATCTTTATATTGTAAAGATTCCAGTTTGAACAATTCACTAACAAAAGTAAGCAATAGTTTCAATACTCTGATTCTAAATTTGTACTTGTTTTTCATCATTCTACTACCAATTCATAAAATTAATTGTTGTGTATTTGTTCTGCTTTATTTATTAAATTTTTTGAAAAAGAAAGAGATTCTCTGTCCACTTGCTTTTCATATTTTTTATTTATTTATTTTAATGTATACTGATGACATTAGTATATATAATCCAATTTTGACAACTCCTTCTGTTTGAATTTTGCACTAATGTATGATGGTATTTATGTCATTATTCCTGATATGTCTCTAATGCAAAAAGTGATACTAATTCTTAAATGGAAATATTCTGTAAAGTACATTTAATAAACTTTGCTTACAAGAAAAAAAAAAAAGTTCTGATGTAGTAACTTAATGAAATATTCATAGATTATAATAAAGGTAAATCAAGAAATCTATATGCAAATGAAGATTTTTAAAATGTTCCTTTTCATTTAAATTGTAAATACTACATTGTGTTTAAAATAGGAATATCGTTATCTGTTGCTTTATCAATCAGTTTTACAATGAATAGGACTGAAGGAGAAGTTCTATGTTAACTGGATATGAATTATAGTTGTTCTCAACTATACATTGGAAGCCATTTATAACAAATCTGAAAGGAATGCAAAAATTATTCATTATGTACAGATTTCATTATAATTAAAATACACTGTAAACAGTTTTTCTCCATACACCATTGTGAATCTTACCGAATACTTTTATGTGACACTCTAAACGAATGATAAATGCTTTACACTCCATATTCTACAGGAAGCTTGTTTTAGTGTGCCCCAGAAGTTGATATAAATTTCATTATGTTTCTAATATTGTAACATGATTTAAAAAATGCACCACAAATGACTTTTCCTCATTGACCATAGTATAACAGAATTATTTTGAGTTTCTCTGTAAACTAATTTTAAGTGCTACACATATCATATTCGATAGTAAGCATCTTGCAGTGCACTTGAGTGAAGTATATCAATTTCAATATATTTGAAATAGTGTAACATCACTAAAATTCGCTGAGTGGTGAGCAACCAGAAGATCTGGGAAATGTCAGGGGATTTCGTATGTCTGGAAAAGTCACTGAAATGTCATGGTATTTGTTGAATCTGTGTTTATTATCAGAGAATTCTTTAAAAGTGGGAAAAAAAAATCACATCACATCCGGAAAAGCAAAATTTGGATCAAAATTGGTAAATATATTTTCGTGAGTGATTTAAAAAAAATGATCGGTAAATACGTTTTCCGATCGATTTCCGTAAAACATACTCTAAGGAGACAAACTTTCAAACTAGAAGCGACGTGCTTCTGCATCTCTTTTGGCTGCCTCATACTGTTTTCAGAGCAACACCTGACCACGAGGAGAAGGATGTTCTTACCCTCCCACCCTCCCACCCTACCTATGTGTTTAAAGTCAAGTTATATGATTGTCATTCGGTCTTTCGATTAGCTGATTCAGTTCGTATTGTTTGCTTTGCTGTTCAGATTCAGAGAAACGCGAGCATGAGGTGTGTCAATTAGTGTGATCAGAAAAAAGTTTTGAAAGGAGATTTTTGAGATATGCTGTTTGTATATATGTAAGTATTATCTTCAATTTTCAAATCATCTTAGATTTTTATTAAGCTCTTGTTGAAAAGAAACTATCTGCAGGTTATTTTGTGACAATTTAAGACTATATTAAATTTTGTGTTTGATTTTACAGTATATTAATTTTTTTGAGCAGGCATGTCAAACTCGTTTACCGCTGCAGGCCACATTAAAAAGAAAAATGTAGACAATATGATATTATTACCATCAGGATAAAATTTGCACGTACAGGATAAAATTTGTATGTACAAAACGCAGCCTTGTTAACAAAATGTTCATGCAAAGTTCTAAATTTCTTATTGTTATACATAGTTTTTCTTATCTTATTTTTGGAAAATCTACTCAAAATTACATTTCATCAACCAAATGTATAAAATTTGATTGAATTTTCTAAATTGCATTTATTTTTTAAATTGCCTGTACATGCTTCTCTGTTAGTCTTGATATAACAAAGACTCTGTCAATCTTCCGTGTTTTCTTCAAGTTAAAACTAGTCGTTGGGGGCCACCATAATACTTACCCATCATGGATATGCATAATATAAAATATGAAAATAAAACATGTGTAAACTACTTATAAAATGCATTGCAATATGAATAAAATCGTGGCTTGATGATGTCATAAACTTTAAATGATCTATTACTGAATTGCATAATTAAACATCCTTATAACTCCAAAATTGATTATCCTATTAACTTACGGTTTACTGCATCGGATGAATCATCTCATTTCCAATTAAAATATATATTTGAATTGAAATTTGAATGAAATACAGAGTCATGAAAAATCGAATAATGACTTTTCATGAAAAGTCATTAAAAATCGAACTTTTTTTAACCTCATGAAAAATTGTTCGTAAGGAAACATAACGAAATATGTTTTCTTATTATAAAAACATATAATAAGGAGTTTTTTATATTCACTCCTTAAAATAAACAATTTCGAAAATTTTTATATACCTTTTATCAGAACGAATATTTTGAGAGTCTGAAAAAAATAGTTCCGGATAATCGAGGTTACTGAAATTCAATAAGCTTCTTCCCATTATTACATACTAAGTACATACCAAATTTCAAGTCTCTATCTCAATTTGATCGGGAGATAGAGCGTTTACAGACAGACAGACAGCAAAATTTATTTTCTTAAAATATGTTTTTCGGAATCTCCAGTGTCTGAAACGTGTAAATCCGTCAAATTTTTTTTTCGATTTTCAAAACGATTACAAGATTTACCCTATATTACGTATGATGGGTAAGTAATAAAAATAAACATATTTTGAAACAAAGAAGTTATAATAAAATTTATCTGATATTTATGTGTTACATACTTGATTTTATTTATTAAATACATTTTCTGTTTCAAATTTTGTTTATTTGACTTGAAAAATAATAAAAGGTTGGCAGCTAAGCAAAGATGTCGTATAACAGTGCGCTACCGAATGTAGCTAATATATGCCTAGTTGCACATTATACTTTAAAAAATCGGTCGATTTATGAATAATTACAGGAATTTGGAAAACTTCACTCTAATATGGAATCGCACTGAATTTTGATTAATTGCAGTAATAAATTCAGCAGAATAATTTCAACATCTATTATAAGAGTTAAAGTAAATAGATTTAACTGAGTTTCATATTTCTGGAAATTCAAAAATCTTCTTCTTTTATACTCAATTTTTAATATATTTTTAGTATATTCTAAAAATTCCCACTTTGATGATTTTGTAATAATGCATGACAACATTTAAAATAAAATACATTTTCTGTTTGAAAATTGTTTTATCAAAGTAATAAATTATATTTTAAATCGCTAATACTATCAAATAACAAGATAGCATTATAAAATTTTTCTTGAAGTTAAATTTTACTCAGATTCTATGTAATTTCAAATGAAATTCCAAGTACTTTGGCTATTGGTGGTCGTTTAATAATCCACATTCATAATTTGGCTATTTAAAATTAAAATTGTAACAATTTTTAGCAGTTCAAAATTAATAGCTAAAACTTTAGGATGGAAAGCCATGCAATATCTGTGTAAAATGGTAGATCTGATTATCTTCACTTACCCATATTTCGAAGATATTTTCTAGATTGACGATCATTAAGCATATATGTTTGAATATAATATAAGTGTATAAGCACTATTATAAGTTTTAAGCTCATATCAGGCTTTTATAAATCTATCCATTATACATAAATATTTAGCAATAATACTTATGCTTATAGTATTTTCTAATTTCCCTATCTTCTCTAGACATCAATTTCGTAGTGAATGATTTTGACTCGTGGGACATTCAATGTAATAAAGATAATAATTAGTTTTTAAAGCAAATGTATTTTAAGCTTGGTGAAAGAACATTGATTCTCTTTTAAAAAGTATTAGTTTCAATTCTGACAGTTTATCTTTCCGATGTTTAGCCAGATTTTTTGTGAGTTTTCTTTATATTCTGTGCTGTTGCACCTCTTAATGTTACATTCTTTCCAAACTCCAATAGTATCTACCTATCAAACGTAAAATTTCAGTTTTCCTTTGAGTATAATTGTGTTGAAAACACCCTTAAAAAAATCTATGATGATCATCTTAAGTTTTTCATAAAGAATAATTTTGGTAAAGAGCTTTAACAATTTTTTTAATCCTGAGCTATATGAGAGTATGTCAAGAAAATGTGTGTATATCAATAAAATAAAATGACAGAAAGTAAAAAGATTACACAGTATTCCAGAAATATCACACACGAGTACAAAACTAAGTAATGAAAATAGTTAAAGAGCTTGAATCCAAAATTCATATGTTCGACTAAAACCCAAGTCAAGAACCTGGATAGCATATTCAAGGTTTTGTGTCCAGCACAAAAGTGATAACTTGTGTCACTTTCAAAGCATCTCATTTAAAGCTATTTAATTTAATTTTTTTATTTTTTAACAGTTCTTAATTAGCGCTGAATTTTATTAATTTTACAATGCATTTCTTTGTATTTAATATATACAGCATAATATTTTGTAAAGTAGTGTAAAATCGAAAAACATAGTGAGATAAAGTATTAGTTTAAACATAAAACAAATAAAAATTATAAGTAAAATAATTTATATTAAAGTTTACGAATCTTTAAATTTTCAGACTCAAGGTCCCGTGTTTTGCTGCGTTCCGATTAGTTATATTTGTATCCACAATTTTTTTGTGCGAAAATTTAAAATTGAGTTACATCTATCTATAAACATCACTGTTGCCAGATGAGTGGGAATTTTTTAATTCAGGATGGAACCATATTCTGAAGAGAAATATTCCCTTTATTTAATGATAGAATAAAGATGACAAATATTTTTATTCAAAAATTGTGGTAGCACTCTGAATAATAAAAGAACCCTGCAAAATTAATAACACTGATAAACATATCTTTCTGATGTTTCCCATCTCTAAAACCCCAGTTGATGCAAATGTTTTTGTGTAATTTCAGCATGCACTTTCTAATAACTAAATTAAACACAGATAAGATGCCAAAAGCTTCGCAGTCCACACATAAGTTGTCGGAGGGCCAGTTGTGGCATGCGGGCCTCGTGTTTGACATGCCTGTTCTAGAGAATTAAATTAAATGTTGCAGGTTAACTTTTTTCTATGGAAGATATTATTGTGTAGATTATTTGCTGTGTTAGTCAAAGTATTTTTTTCGCAGAAAAAGTAGTATTGAATTTGGGCGTGTTGTATATAAGGTGTATTGTAATGTTCTAGTTGAGAAAACTTCAGAAAAAAGTCGGGTAATTTGTAAATGGAAAATCATTAGCCACCCTGATACACTAAAAAGGATTTTCCCCCATGAATCATAATGTAACAGCATTCTTTTGTGTGCCCCTGTAAATGAAGTATAAGTGCTACATGCTTTATTTTCAACACCGAACATGTCATTGCATATATCAATTGCATAGCAATCTGAGTATATTTATGCGAGTTAGAGCATGGACAGACAGTAAACAAACAGACAGACAAACCAAATTCATAAACACTTTTCAACTATGTTGAAAAGTGTTAATAAATAAGTAAAACACAAATTTAACAGATATGCAATTGAACTACGTGCTTAAACACTGAAATAATTAGACTCACAAAGGTTACTACTGTAAAAAGTGAAATTGTTAGCAATTACAACAGTAATTGCCGAGCTAAAAAAAAATATAGCAAAGTTTCCTAATACAGCATATGTGGAAACGCGATAATCTGGATTATTATTAGTTGTCCACTTCAGATGTAGCAATCTGTGACCCATTGTAAAAACAGCAAGAACTGTGTAAAAATAATGAAACAATTCTCAAATGTGACTGGAATAAAGACAATGTATTTCTCAAAAACAAATAATTTTATTCAAATTTAACATGTATAAAAATTACTAGACTTATTCATTAAATATATATATCACATCACCAGAAAAACACCAAATATTTAATTCATAGCTCATAAAGTTTTAGCAAAAATATTATCAAAGATTTTGCTTTAGTGGAACTCCAAGAAGGTGTCATGCCAATATATCAATTAAAAACAGAGAACTAAATGGTATCTTTAAACAACTTTATCATTATAATAACTTTAAAAGTTCAATTAAACCCTCAATTAGTTTTTCATAAATTAACTTTAGACATAAATATTAACTCTTTAAATTCATTTAAGTATTAAGTTCAAATATAACTCTTATCCACTTTACAACGTTTAAAATTCTAATCAAGTTAACTTTAATATTTATCTTTATAAACTTTAATTCAAAACAATTAAACATTAATCCTTTTATTATATTAAATCTATTACTCAAAATTATCAAAAGCTACTTTACAAAATAAACTTTAATTCAAATGAAATACAAACTGTGTACATTCTTTTAATTTACTTTTAATTTTCAATACAATTTAACTATTACGGCAATATCGACACGCAACGATAAAATTGTTCCAGCACATTATCTAATCCTGAGCTACACAGCCTTAACTAAAAAAAGAAAGCAAATACTGGAAAACTTCAATTGAATAGAGACTTGTTTTAATACCACCGGACAAACGTCATCACTGAACAGGGATAAAGTTCACCTCCTGTCATTTTCTAATACACATTTTAAAATGTCAACAGTCCTGCAACAATCTCTCCTACATTCAACATAAAGACAAGCCTTACCGGTTTAAAAGCAATCCATTTTAAAACAAGAAAAAGCCTTCGTTTCCACCTCCCCCATCCATCACATCATGTTTGAAATACTCAATTAACGAAAAACATTATCGTCATTTCGGCAGCTGACTTCACTATAAAAAATTACGATTCGATGAAAAACAAATTGAATGTCGACCACATCATGTTTTATCAACTCGAACCAAGCCTTTTAATTCTTTATTACGTTCTGCATTTCACCATAAAGCATCTCCAAATTATTTCTCAAATAACAAACGCTCATTTCCTTCCTGGCCAGAGAAAAACAATAACTTATTGAAAGCGATGCAACATCGTACCGACACACCCCGATATCGACCAACTAATACGAGCGACAGGCATCTTTTAAATACCTCTATCACTGTCCAACTTCGTCTACTACGCAATACGAAAGTGGGGAACGCTGTCCTCTAGGGGATTATGCAGCGAGCAGCTCTCGGCCGAAACGCACGTGTCATGGACAGATACCGGCATCTATTGGCGTACCTCGATACTGCCATGAACCAAAACGAGAATCCAAGGATGAAGCATGAGGGGAAAACAACCAGCCTGCCTGTTCATAATTTGAACATTGTGAACGATGAATGTGATGGAACGCGATGCATAAATAATTGAACTCTCCAGATAATTTAGTTTAAAAGAAAGATAGATGAGGTAAAGATTGGTAATTAATAATATTCACTTTAAAACCCTTTTCCAAATATATTTATTTAAAGTAATAAGACCAAAAGGGTATGACATATACAGGGGTCGATCCAGGAAAAATTTGGGGCCTATTTAGGGCCCCTTCACAAAATTCTATTCCATAAAATCTTACTATTTATTATTTTGTGATGTTTTAAAATGTGTAATTTGTAAACAAACAAGTTCACCAGAGAGGAAATCTTCAGCAAAAAGGTTTTAAAAAGTTTTTGTTTATAAATGCTTGGTTCGAATTTGATTAAATGGATTTCAACTTTCGTTACAAAATGTTATTTTTCACAATAATATAATAAATTTCACAAAAATAACCTTTACTTTTCACAAAATGGGCCCCAAGAAAAAAAAAAATCTGCATCGACCCCTGATATAGCTATATTGGCATAACAGAAATGTTTCACAATTGACCGGTGTCATACGGCTAGATACTAAAGTACCCAAAATGTTTTTTGGTGTAGTTGCTAGATAATTCAAAAAAATATTCTAGGTATAAAAATTCTATTAGACTTTAAAATTAAAATTATTTTCATATATGTTCTGTACTCTGGGCAGTATATTAACATCTTTAACCCGTGTAGCTCGCATTGGATTGCCTGGTTTCTTTAAATTTAATAAGGAGTTATTGTAATCAGTATATAAAAAAAGCCTATACAACAAAAGCCTGCATGAATACCTGTTTGAATACCAACAGTACCTCCTGTTTGGTATTCAAAGCTAAAATTAGACCAACATATTAATATTTTAATTAATTACCTCAAATATGATATTTAGTACATTTCTACACAGTAGAAACTGAGATATATCTACAATATTCATTTCAAAAAGCATAGTATAGCAACACCGCCTGAAAAGTGATCAAAGCCAAAATTGAATCAGCTTTTTTTTCACAATAAACAAGTTAATAAGTTTGGGGAAATTCAGTCTCATAGATGGCTAGATATAGCTATCATGCAAATTATAAAAAAAAAAAATAATAATAATTAAAAATGAAAAAACATAGCTACATCATCTGTTAAGCAATATGCACAAAATTTACTCAGCTCTAATTTATATCAATATCTAACTAAATAGGAAGTAATTAAAAACTTGAGTTATGATAAAACATACTCTTTGAATCTATATCACACCCCTTCCAGTGCCTCCCACCCATGTTGGTTTGTTCCATTCCCCAGCAGTGAACGATGTTCTTACTGTTTTTTTCGCCGTTTGTCAGTTGTGTACTTGCGTTTTGTTTTGTAACCCTGAAGATGAGCAAAAGTTTGCTTGAAAGCGCTCAGTTGTCTATGTAAAAACAGTTTTGTATATGAAGTCAAACACCTTCAGTAAAATATTTTATGAAATGGTATGTATATGTTTTTTTTTTTTTTTTTTTTTTTTGACATTTATGTTGTTTTTAATTAGTATAAATAGGAAGTTTTATAGAATTCTGTATACATTAGCTCTTGAGTTACAGCTCCTACAAAATTTGTGTAGCATACTGACCGACAGACATCAGTTTAAAAGTAACAAAATCATATTCAAGATACCCTTAAATGTGTAAATTCATCAAAAAGCAGAAGTCGAAAATTTTCAAAAATCCAATACTTTCTTGTTTTAGAAACCAACTTTGTTACTCATTCCTTAAACTTCATTATAAATCAATCATAAGAAGGTTTCAAATTTTGTCCACAGTATGCTGCTAAAGTTAAAAAGGTAAGAAAAACAAAACAATTAATTATACTTAGAGTCAATTAATCTTGTTATTTTTAAAATGTTTCTTCAAGCTAGAAAATTTCTATTTGTACCAAAAAATAAACATTGATATTCAAATTTTATTTGTAGGTCTGTTTTGAACATAGTGGCAATGAAACATTTTCCAATTCAGAATTTCATAATAGTAATTTGAGTTCGTTACAGAATTTGGAAAAAGTGATTGCTTATGAGTATCTCTCTGATATTGAACCAAGTGCTTTTGAGGTGTGTAAATTGTCTTTCTATTATGTCTTCAGCCTAATTAAAAAATCTATTTTCGTTTTAATTTAATAATCATTTGACTCATTCAAAAAAATTCTGACCATGTGTACCGAGATGTTGGAACCGGAGAAAAGAGCAAATAAAAATAAATAAATAAATAACTAAAAATTGATATTGCAATTAATATAAAATCTGAATATATCAATGATTTATTTGAGTTGAGAGAGATATTTGCTCCAAATACCTCTCCAGCAAATCAATACAGCACACAGTCATATAGTGGCAACACATGACGCTGAAGGAATTTAATTTATAACCTAAAATATGAAAAATGCTAAAAGTTAAGCTTTAATTTTAAATTTAGTGATAATAGAAAATCTTTTAAATTAAAATTATTATATTTATCTTCGATTCTGAATTAGGATTTAGCCTGGAGAGTTGAACAATTAATATGGCCAGATAGTAAGTTGAAATAAAGATATTTAATTTAAAAACATACCTAAATCTATACTAATATTATAAAGGAGTAAAGATTGTTTGTTTGTTTGTTTGTTTGTAGGAGGTAATCTCTGGAACTACCGAACCGATTTCAAAAGTGATGGTGGCAAATTGATGGTGACAACCCCTTCTCCAACATAGGCGATATTTTATGTCGGTCCCACTAACCCCAGGGGGTGCAGGAGATAAAAACGTTCTAAAATTTCGATTTTTTAGCTATCAAACTGGCTATCTAGCCCTGAGAGCTTGCCAGCCGGTTCTGTATGTATGTATGTACGTACGTAATGCGATAACTATTCATAGAAATATCCGTGTTCCTTCAAATTTTGTTTATAGGTTCACTGTGTTAAGGCGCTTCCCTGATTAGTTTTCAGGATTGATTTGTTAAGTATAAAGGGGGGGAACGGGGGGCTAATTCCCCCCTCCCCTTAATTTATATAAATGGGTTTTTCATGCAGAATTCCGTTTTCCTTCAAATTTTGTTTATAGGTTCACTGAGTTAAGGCGCTTCCCTTATTAGTTTTCGGGATTGATTAGTTAAGTATAAAGGGGGGGGATCGGGGGGCTAATCCCCCCCTTAATTTATATAAATGGGTTTTTCAAGCAGAATTATTCTGTTTTCCTTCAAATTTTGTTTATAGGTTCATTGGGTTAAGACGCTTCCCTGATTACTTTTCGGGATTGATTGGTTAAGTATAAAGGGGGGAACGGGGGCTAATCCCTCCTTAATTTATATAAATGGGTTTTTCAAGCAGAATTATTCCGTTTTCCTTCAAATTTTGTTTATAGGTTGACTGTGTTAAGGTGCTTCCCTGATTAGTTTTTTGGGATTGATTGGTTAAGTATAAAGGGGGGAACGGGGGGCTAATCCCCCCCTTAATTTATATAATGGGTTTTTCATGCAGAATTATCCCATTTCCTTCAAATTTTGGTTAAAGGTTCACTGTGTTAAGACGCTTCCCTAATTAGTTTTCGGGATTGATTGGTTAAGTATAAAGGGGGGAACGGGGGGATAATCCCCCCCCCTTATTTTATATAAATGGATTTTTCATACAGAATTATTCCGTTTTCCTTCAAATTTTGTTTATAGGTTCCCTGATTAGTTTTCGGGATTGATTGGTTAAGTATAAAGGGGGAGAACGGGGGGGATAATCCCCCCCCCTTAATTTATATAAATGGGTTTTTCATGCAGAATTATCCCATTTCCTTCAAATTTTGTTTATAGGTTCACTGTGTTAAGGCGTTTCCCTGATTAGTTTTCGGGATTGATTGGTTAAGTATAAAGGGGGAACGGAGGGCTAATCCCCCCCTTATTTTATATAAATGTGTTTTTCATGCAGAATTATCTGATTTTCTTCAAATTTTGTGTATATATTCATTGTAATTAGAGATTTACCTGATTAGTTTAAGGGGTTCATTAGTTAACTATGGGGGGGGTAACGGGGGGATGACCCCCCCTCCCCTTAATAAATTGTTTATTTCTTTATTTTTCGATGGGCTTATTTCAAATTCTTTGAAATAAGAGTATAATATACAATTAGTGTGAATAGCCTGTGAACTCAATGCCCTCAGTTTAACTGGGCAGTTTTATTTTTATTTTTTATACTGAAGGAGCTAGAAATTTGAAATTTGTCATTGTAGTTACTTATAAGATGTAAATGCTCTCTAAGAACAAAATAAAAAAGAAATTGAAATTTAAAAGGGTGAAATGAGCGAAAAGCGTTCTAAAAACAGTCTAAATTACAATTTGTATGAAATCTCTGGAACTACAGAACCGATTTCAAAAGTAATGGTGGCAAATTGATGGGGACAATCCCTACTCCAACATAGGCTATATTTTATGTTGGTGCCACTAACATCAATGGGGTGCAGGATCGAAAAATGTTCGAAAATTGCGACTTTTTTATACTAAAGGGGCAAGAAATTTGAAATTTAGCATTGTAGTTACTTATAAGATGTAAATGCTCTCTAAGAATAAATTTAAAAAAAAATCGAAATTTAAATGGGTGAAATGAGCAAAAAGCATTCTGAAGTCATTCTAAATTACAATTTCTATGGAATCTCTGGAACCACGGAACCGATTTCAAAAGTGATGGTGGCAAATTGGTGGTGACAATCCCTGCTCCAACAGCCTCTTTAATAAAAAACTATGCATTGCTGACAACTGGGTTTTTTGCTAATTGTTGCACCAGATTAATCTCGGAAAATGAAACATTTGAAGTTACTGAAAAAAATGATAGCTCAAAAAGTATTTGTCAGAAAATTGTTAGACAAACTGCGTTTGAAAGGTAAAAAATTGTATTTTTCTTGATATAAATTTCAAATCTAATGATTATGCCGTTTTTCAAATATTGAATTTCAAAAATTACCAAATTTTCCAATGGAGTACCATAGCGAAACCTTCATGCGTAAAAAGATAATGATAAGGGCGACGTGTATATTGGCTATAGCACGAGTCACAAATTATAGTAGCCTTATTATTCTGTTAAAATATAAAAGTTATTTGAAGTTTTGAATCCATATGGTCAATATTTTGTTTGATTAAAGGTTCGTTAAAAGAAATTGAACAGCGTAGCGGGCGTAGCTTGCTAGTACTTTAAATAAAATATACTTTCATAAATGAAACTTAAGTTATTATTCTGAAAGATTTAACTATTGAAATTAAATATGTGACTGAAATTATGTACTTTTAAATGTAAATGAATGAAACTAAAGGTAGACAGGTTGAAAAGTTGAATGACTGAATAAGTTAATTAAGATAAATGAGTTGAATGAGTGATAAGAATACCGTAATTTCCGGCGTATAATCCGCAGCTCAAAGAGTCGTTTTTTGACCCAGAAATATTATTTTATAAAATATAACTTAAAAGATCGCTGTAAATATTTAACTACAATTATTGAATAAATTTTCTGGGTCGAAAATTGATTCTTTGAGCTGCGGATTATACGCCGGAAATTACGGTACTTGGAGTTAGTTGAGGAAAATGTCTGTTTTACCCAACATATTTAACAAAGATGCCATTTTTCTGCCTAAAGGCAGAATTCTGCTTTTTTACAAATTTCACGATTTCCACTTTTTAACAAAATTGAGATTTCTGATTTTTTATAGAAAATCTGTGATTTCTGCATTTTTATATAAAATCCCCGATTTCCCCCTTTTTTATATATCAAATCTATGATTTCTGCTTTTTTATATAAAATCCACAATTTCTACTTTTTTTATATATCAAATCCATGATTTCTGTGAATTCTTCTCCATAATTTGTTGATATTCGCTTTTTTTTCTATTGTCCATAGTTAAAAAATATATGATTAAATGATGCGACTTCTTTGAGTTTCATCTCAATACCCTGTATGGTTTGCTACACAGCACTACATTTTCCCAGAGATGCACGGGAGTCGCGAGAGACGTTCTACTCTCCAACCTGCATATTATCAGGAATGCCACTTTGACACTTTTCTTGTTTTTTTTTAAAAAATCGATCTACAAAATGGGAAAAAAAAAAAAGTGTTGATGTGCGCGGGGAAAAAGGTTTGAGAATTGCGTCAAACGATCTAAAATCACAAAATTTGGTCATTCACTGGAGGAAAAAATCACAACTTTCTTCAATTTATATGGTAAGTTATTTATGAAAGCAATATATTTAATTATATGCAGCTTCAATATTTAATTAATAAGTGTTTATTTGAAATATTTCTTTTTTCTCTGTAAATCTTTATATCAATAAAGTATTAAGTAATTTTATTAAATGTCTGAACTTCATAAATTTTTGTTCAAAACTTGGATAAAATTTGTACTTAAAGTATTTAGAAATATAGAAAAGTAAAAATGAAAACGAACCATTAAATAAAAATAACTAACTAAAGAAAGCACCTTTTAATATAAATATCTTTTAATGTATTTATATTAAAATTACGTAAATGTTTTTTTTTTCTATAGTTTAAAAGCAGTTGCCTTCGTTAAAAAACTGTTGAGTTTGCCCACTAACAATATATTAAAATATATTTTATATATTTTTTATTTTAATTATATAATATATAATAAAGTTACAATTAGATAAATTGTTTTATCCCAGCTTATCTTTTCTTTCATTTTTTATTTTTTGTTATTTTTACATTTCGCATTTCAGAATTTTTCCCACCTTGATCAACTTAAGGATCAGTCATTAATTTCTAAATTTTCACCTGTTGTGGTTGCTGATATGAAGAAAAAATTTGAAGATGGGGAAAACATTAATCCTGAGGTATAAAAAGTATCTTTTCTAATTTACTTTCATAAAGCTCAATGTAAGTAAGTTTAATTAATAAAATATTTATTTGAAATGATGACATTTTAAACATTTTTATAGCAGTTCTTAAAAGAATTCATTTTAAAAATGCAAATTTTTAACAGATTTTTTTTTTTATATGTTTTATGTAATTTACAAAGTTGATATTTTGTTTGAGTTTATGTTATTAATGTAATGCCTGGTAGCTCAGTGGTTAGAACATTCCCAGCTGCATTACAAGTCTGAGGTTCCATGAATCTGGTTTGAGCAAAATTAACTGAATGTTTCATCCATTCAGGGTCAAAAATTTGAATACCAAGTCTACTTATGAATTAGACACTGGTGATTACAAGTCAAGCTGACTACTTAACTGAAACATATGGCAAAAAGAGCCAAGAATTTGCAAAAATCTGAAATTTATACAACACCGTAGGTACATATCTTACAAGGAGACCGATAAACATGATGCACACAGATTTTGATGATTTTAAAGTATGTTGTAGGGGTCATACCCCTAACTATTCAGGTCAAAGGTTTCCTTCAAATGGGCTTTAGTTTTTGAGAAATTTCGGGTTAAAGTTCAGCATACAATTCAAATACCCATTAGTTCACATTCTTGAACGAGGTCTTCGTGGCTTTGTGCTAGTGCGCGCGATTTGAGAGCCGGAGATGGGGGTTCTTATTGGTCAGCACAAATGTACTGACTGGGGTTTAAAAGAAATAGCAGATTAAATTTGCAGCAGAAGCATATATAGCTGATTTTAATAACCCCAAAAAGTTAATTTTAACTATTAAATTAAGATTTAATTTTAACATGAAATCTATGTCCAGCTTAACTAACTATTAAAGTAAATGTATGAATTCCATGAAAGATTAGAATTAAAGACAATTATATTTAAAACAATCAATATATTTATTCAAAACTTAACACATGTAAAATGTAAAATACAATAAACTTAAATATATATATTTACTTACTCAAACTAGAAAAACTTATTTAAATAAACGATAGACAGACATCATGACGTGTAAACTCAAACTTCATTAAATACACAAATAATATTTTTCCGGAACTCAAAGTAAACAAACCAAGAACGTTCATTTTTAACTTTATTTAACTTGTGAAAAACTCGAATAAATGAAACTTGTTCCAACGTTAAATAAACGACAAATAGATATCCAGCACATCTTTAGTTTAAAAACATCACATGAAAAGGAAAACCACTTGAAGACATTTAAGCACTTATTCCGTTCGTCAAAAACTGATCCATATTCTTCCATGTTCACACTTTAGAACAGTGAACACATCGACTAATACAAGTTTAAGACTTCGATGATATCCAGCCAGGTTGACCACACATATTTCACTTTAAAACATACTGGGAAAATCCATCAGGCTTCACCACTATCGATCATTTTCGAAAATGTCCAGAGTTCCAAAGATATCCCAAACAAGGCACTACGATCTTGACAATTAAATTAACTCATGTGAAACTAAAACAATGCTTTAAAAACGAAACTTCATTCCAATTCATAACTATTGCATCATACCGGAAAGATTACAAAACAGCCTTCACATTTCTACAGACGTCTCATGAGATAAAAACAAACAACTAAAAGGATGCAAGCCACGAATGTCAGTGGGCAGAACTATTTATACTTACAACACCCTAAAAGAGAAGCTTCCACGCATGTCTGATCACTTCTTCTATCAGCTTCTCGAATGCCGTATGCAAATCTGACAATATCGGCACGAGGCAAGGAATGAAACGCGGCTGTGTTGAATCACACCGCCATCTATGAGCGTTCGTAAGAACCACTCAGCTAAACAAGAGAAATGCAGTCAATGTGTCGATACGAGGTTATCCGGAAACGTTGTGAGCAACAGATTGATATACGAAGTAAAAGGGCTTTAAACATTATAAAATATGAAACAGTAGTTTGAAAGAAAGTTTATTAAAAGTACTTAAAGTTATTTTAACCAAAACATTTATCAAAGATGTCTTTTAAAGATATTTATTAAGGATATTTCTTAAGGATAAATTAAATAAAGGTAAGCTTTAAATTTACATTTAGTATATTTAAAGTATTGTATTATATTTAATGATTAAATAAATAGTATTATATTATGAAAGTATATTATATTATGTATTATAAATGACTTTAATGAAATGTAAATGAGGTAAGGTAAAGAATAAGCATGGTGATAAGACCCAGGGACTATTTTTTCCTAACAAATGCCCCCCCTCTTATCATCCATGCACATGGAAAGCCTTGCCAAAAGAAAAACCACCTACAATCACGAAGAATTGTCACCTAATACCAATGATCCTCCAATGGCTAAAATAAACTCTCCATATGTTCAAGAAAACCCCAAACATTAACCAGTCAAAAACATTTCATTTCAAAAAATTACCTGACACAAAAAAAAACTAAAATTAAATGAAGAAAGAAGGCTGGAGAAACCTAAAAATTACAATGAGTTCCAGAATGCTACAAAAAAAAAAAAAAAAACCCATATATAGACTAAATACATTAACACACATAATAACAAAAATGTATAAAAACAGTCCAGTTCATCATCATCAGTACCCCTTCCTACAGGTCTAACACTATCAAAATATGTGTACACTGTAATATTATAAAATTATAACACATTCAAAAAAAATTTAAAGTTCTTTATAGAAAATCTTAAAAAAATACACCCATCTAAAACAAATTTGAATCTATTCCTGCCACATGCATATCATACTTCAAACATATGTTACCAATATATAAAAAAAGAATTAACTTGTTTATACTATAGACTTATTATCAAGCAATGCCGGTCAAACACTTCAAATTCCACTCATTTCAGATTTGTAAATCAACTAATCCATATGGCACCTGTATATCAGTCCAGAGTATATTCTCAGGAAACATGTCGATCCTTACTAATTTAAGGCTTTACATTTATGGTAAACCCGGAAAAATGCTCTTCACAAACATCCTCAACAACATATTACTTATTAAATCAATTAAAAATATTTTAATGCTACAAATCACCTTATCAAAAACCAGATAGACCGGGCACATATGAAGGGGAACATAACATTCATTCAACACCGACGCCTCGGTACCTTTTGCCTTCCATACACTCTCTCCCATTTGCTCTAGCGCTAGAGACTTCATACACAACCTCTCAAAAAAAATTGGACAAAGGAAAATTGTAGACTCTGATAAGTAAAAACTTACTCAAAAAAAATTGACAACAACTTTAAAAAGAAACCATTTAAACACCAGTAATTTAAAACTAAAATTACAGCATTACAGCCGTTATGGTAATAGAGCATCAAACCACATTCACCACTTCTAAAAATTTCAACTATGACTACTACAGGCACTACACAGACACTAAAAATTCTTACACTTAATCTATCAAGCATCCCGGACACCTGATACAACTTTCCTTAAATATTCGTAAAAAAAAATTCCCCTTTCCTTTCTCTACATCTAGATCTTAAAATACAAAAAAAAAACTCTGAAGCCTATTGCACCAGCATCACCCTCCAACAAATACTATCAAATCTTTTAAATTACAGGAATTCAACACCTGCCAAGAGAAAACAGCTTTACTTAAATTACATTCCATTATCCAAACAACTTAAATTTGAACAGCAAATCACCATGTCCCTCGAATCCTTATCCTAAAAAAAAATGAATCAACAGGACTTTAATCTCTTAAGGTTCATTAAAAATTAACCCCAATTTCCAAATAGGTAATTATTCAACCTCTTACGTAATTTGCATAAATAATCCAAACCGTTTCTCTCTAAAAGAATTTTCCATTTAACACTTATTAAAAATCTAACCATTAACACTAAAACTAACATCTTATCAAAACAATTAAAAACCACAGGGCCTCCTTTTTAATTCTACTTTCACTAGATGTTACATCTGCAAAACAAAAGAACCTCTAACACATGTCAACTTAAAAAAATCTATACTAAAAATCTATAAAAATTTATAATTTAAAAATTAATCCAGAAAACCTAAAGCTATTTTCAACAAACATTGCTCATTAAAAGAAATCCTTCATCCGATTAAGACAATGCAAAAAAAATCTCACCTTCATACAGCTTAACTGGCCAAACACATAAATCCACATTAACGATGGATTATATGCAAAACTGATACTCTCCAAAAACACCACTCTCCGTTATACCATTCTCAAAAACTACTTTAAAAATTTATGTAAAAAAAATACAAATAAAAACCGGGGAAATGTCAACACTGTCAAAATGAGAATTAACGTAACAAAATTACTAACTAAAATATCTCAAGATGGTATATCCATCATGAGAACAGAGCATTTAGCTCACCACCAGTCAAGACTGTTTCGATGCACACGATGCCAAGCAAATATTTCCCGCATCTTTACTACCCGACAGAAGGAGTATCAAACCTCTGAAATCAACCCCCCCATCAAAACATGACTGTCACAGGAAAAATCTAAAACTTCATACGTGAACTGTTACCTTAAAACCATATGATGGCCAATTCCAATGAGCAATTAAAATAAACAGAAACAAGAAAAAAAAACAAGCATCAAATCCAGGAAATCCAAGTTTGTCTCCCTTCAAAGATATCTCACTGAGCAACCACATAACATACAGCAACCTAAAAGAGCTGTCATTTAGTATACTCAGGACACTCAAAACTTCAAACGCTGAAAATTAAAAATTTCCTAAATATCCAAGAAATTTTTATTCAAAAACACAAGATCTCCCGGACAAACACTAGTAAATTAACAAAATATAACATTTAAAATAAAAATTTATTCAACATAACTTTAAAAATATATTACTAAACATCAATTAAAAAAAAATTCATTATGATGTAATTGATTAAAATACAATCAATGATTCAATGATTAAATAACTTCAACATCTTTAAAACATGAAGATTAAATCTATTAATTCTATCTATAAAACTTAAAAGTTATTCTGTATAGTCCATATGCAACATCTGCAATCTTTATATAAGACCAGAAATATTCAGGATTTTTAGAAATATTCAGAACAAGAACAAAAAAAATCTATATTTAACATCTACAATGAGTCAGCAAAAACAGGATTCATGCAACATACTAAAAAAAGTGGTTGTATAATCAACCCAATATGACCTAACCTTAAAAATGTCATCAATCCATTTAGCAGTATGCAAAACCCAAATATTCACTGAACTCATTTAAACTTTTATATTAAAAAAATATCCAAATAACAATTAAAAATTTTACTATTGATATTTAAATGATTTCCCTTTATTAACTAAAAAAATTAAACCAATTCATCATTGCTTCAAAACAATTTAAACTTTACTACTATTATTTATCTTGCACTAATCTGAATAACTGAGTAATTGTGAATTTATACCACAAACATCCAAAAATTTATAACAGAATTAGGAGAAAGGAAAAAAAAATTATTACCATTACTATTTAAATTAAAGTTCAGTAGATTAAAAATTTTAACATTAATTCAGAAGGATCATATATTTTTTTTTTTTACTTTCTTAAACAGTTACTGATTTAACATTTAAAACAAAAACCCAAAGTTTCCATTCATTAATTAAGCCAATTGCCGGGCAGACTGTGTCAAAATGGCACTCTCAATTACTTAACCTCAAAATAAGCCTAAAAAAAAATTAAGGTTAAAAAGTTTACCACTTCAAACAGACACTCTAAATGTCTACCTGACAAAACAAAACTCAATAAATGACAACTTAATTTAAATATAAAGTTAAAAAGAACTGCAAAAGTTTCCATTTCTTAAAAACATTACCTTTAGTATAAAAAAAAATATTTAATTATACATCAATTTAGTTTAACCTTCCATTATCTTAAAACATATTTAATCTTATTAATTTACATATTTAAACATATACTACTTTAGTCTAACCATAATATCTCAATTAGAAATAGTTAAATTTTAGTTAAAGTCCCTGCAATTTTCAATTAAAAAAAAATACATATGCAAAAATACAACAACATTAAATGCATTAGCAGGTAAAAAGCATTCACAGATGATGGGGCATTTATTTGTAACACTTGTAAAACATTCCTATGCAGTAAATATCCCTCTAACACACCTTTAACACTTTTCTAACACCTTAAAAGATCTTTATAACATTACGATAAACTGGATAAAAAAAAACATTAAAAATCCTCGTGAGATCATCTTCTGATAAAAAATGGATCAATTTGAGTCACTATGTCAATAGTTCACTATAGTTCTCTTCTGAAAAACAGGTTAAAATGAAGCAAGAATGATCATGAAACCACATGAAAAACCAGCATAACTTTTAATCAGCAGGCTATTTCTTTAAAAACACACCAGGGTACCATCACGCTCCACTAACTCACACTTTTCAAAGTTATGAAAAATAAACCTTACACCAATTTATCACAAAACTTCATGCAAAACAATTGCATATATTGAAGCTTGCCTAATACATTCCTGACACTCATAAAATTCCACAGGAGAGCAATTTCCATAGTTGACTTCAATTAAACAGCACAGATTCACTAATATTCCATAAACTTCAGAAGGAAAATTCTTGCATCCCTCACAATCCTCCGGTATACTTATATTTTCACAGAGAAGATACTAACTATATTCAAAAATTCTCTTGAATTTTTAACACGCCATGAGTCCGGAACAAAAAAAATTTAAATATCCTCAAATTTCACCCAATTACTTTAAAAAATTTACTAATTTCTACAGATTATAATACTAAACTTTACAAATGGTTACATTATAATTACATTTCATCAAAACTGTTAACAATTATTTCAATATTTCTTACAGTTAAATAAGATTTTAACATAATTTATGATTCAGCCCCCCCTACTAAACATGTCGCTAACATCCTTTAATGGCCGAAGTTATAATTTATCATATCATATACTAGACCTGTTAAGGTCAACAAGATAAAGCTACATTTTTAAATCAACAAATATATTTATTAGCAAAATTTAATTCAAAAAACGATCTTATTTTAGATTTACTTTAAACATTATTTCAAAAAAAAAAAAAAAAATTTCAATTATATTTATTTATACTTTTAAAAACAATTCTTAATTACATATTCAAGACAAAACTTAAGATTAGGTAATAAAATTAACTAAAAGTAATCCCTATTAATAAAAAAAAAAAAAAAAAAAAAATGCATTTTCAAGCAAATCAAGACCAACTGTAAAAAAAACAATTTATATTTTAATTAAATACAACTTATAGTAAGATATGAAAAGCCCTATTGTTATATTTAAGCCCATAACCCTTATTGGTCAGCACAAATGTACTGACTGGGGTTTAAAAGAAATAGCAGATTAAATTTGCAGCAGAAGCATAGATAGCTGATTTTAATAACCCCAAACAGTTAATTTAAACTATTAAATTAAGATTTAATTTTAACATGAAATTTATGTCCAGCTTAACTAACTATTAAAGTAAATGTATGAATTCCATGAAAGATTAGAATTAAAGACAATTATATTTAAAACAATCAATATATTTATTCAAAACTTAACACATGTAAAATGTAAAATACAATAAACTTAAATATATATATTTACTTACTCAAACTAGAAAAACTTATTTAAATAAACGATAGACAGACATCATGACGTGTAAACTCAAACTTCATTAAATACACAAATAATATTTTTCCGGAACTCAAAGTAAACAAACCAAGAACGTTCATTTTTAACTTTATTTAACTTGTGAAAAACTCGAATAAATGAAACTTGTTCCAACGTTAAATAAACGACAAATAGATATCCAGCACATCTTTAGTTTAAAAACATCACATGAAAAGGAAAACCACTTGAAGACATTTAAGCACTTATTCCGTTCGTCAAAAACTGATCCGTATTCTTCCATGTTCACACTTCAGAACAGTGAACACATCGACTAACACAAGGTTAACACTTCGATGATATCCATCCAGGTTGACCACACGTATTTCACTTTAAAACATACGGGGGAAAACCATCAGGCTTCACCACTATCGATCATTTTCGAAAATGTCCAGAGTTCCAAAGATATCCCAAACAAGGCACTACGATCTTATCTTGACAATTAAATTAACTCATATGAAACTAAAACAATGCTTTAAAAACGAAACTTCATTCCAATTCATAACTATTGCATCATACCGGAAAGATTACAAAAACAGCCTTCACATTTCCACAGACGTCTCACAAGATAAAAACAAACAACTAAAAGGATGCAAGCCACGAGTGTCAGTGGGCAGAACTATTTATACTTACAACACCCTAAAAGAGAAGCTTCCACGCATGTCCGATCGCTTCTTCTATCAGCTTCTCGATTGCCGTATGCAAATCTGACAATATCGGCACGAGGCAAGGAATGAAACGCAGCTGCGTTGAATCACACCGCCATCTATGAGCGTTCGTAAGAACCACTCAGATAAACAAGAGCAATGTGGTCAATGTGTCGATACAAGGTTATCCGGAAACGTCGTGAGCAACAGATTGATATACGAAGTAAAAGGGCTTTAAACATTATAAAATATTGAACAGTAGTTTGAAAGAAAGTTTCGTAAAAGTACTTAAAGTTATTTTAACCAAAACATTTATCAAAGATGTCTTTTAAAGATATTTATTAAGGATATTTCTTAAGGATAAATTAAATAAAGGTAAGCTTTAAAAGTAATTATATTTAGTATATTTAAAGTATTGTATTATATTTAATGATTAAATAAATAGTATTATATTATGAAAGTATATTATATTATGTATTATAAATGACTTTAATGAAATGTAAATGAGGTAAGGTAAAGAATAAGCATGGTGATAAGACCCAGTGACTAATTTTTCCTAACAGTTCTGTCCTCTCCTGTGACTTTTACCTTTTTTTAATCAATTTTATATGTTTTTCGCGTTATAAGTTTTATGCAGATTTATGAATTCTGCATCTTTGAACTTTTTGTTATTTTCCTAAAAATTCCATTTACATTTTCGAATTTTTCGTGAAAATTTATAGTTTTTGCGCAATTTTTATTCTAATATTTCTGTTGATGAAAATCCAAACTATTTTAAGTCTTGATATCTCGTCTTTTTAAAATGATTCTTGTTTACATTTATGTATATTTAATTATTTATTTATTGCATTTATGAAATAATGCATTTTTTTAGCTGCATTTTCTAATTAAAAAAATTTTAAATGATTAAGAAAAAATTAACAAAATAATGTATCCTTTTAATATTTGATTTGTTCTAAATATATTGAAATATGTTAACTGCTGAAATACTAAAATATTTATCATTACCGACATCGACATTTTTAGTTTATTAAATATGGAACTAATTGTGTGATACATATCGCAAAAATATTCTAAACAAATTCTGCATTAAAAATCGCCTTTAAATATATTCTTTACGTAAATTGTTTTGACAATATTGGAAGAATGTATAAATTAGCATATTTTATATTCTTTAAATACTTAAATTGTGATAAATTTATTTAAAAATGCATTAAATTTGGAAAAGAAATTATTTCAAACGTGGTAATTTTCTTTAAAAATACTTAAATTGTGATAAATATTAAAAAATGCATTAAATTTGGAAAAGAAATTATTTCAAAATGTGGTAATTGTCTGCAAAGGATTAAACGAAATGGATAAAAAGAAAATTTTATTTATTCTGATATTCCCGTAAAAGTCATTGCAGACTATTTTTTTTCAGGTATTTTTTATATCTATCATAGAAACTCGACAGAGTTTCTCGCCAAGCATAAGAAACAGCAATGCATTGAACCGTAAATGAAAGGAATTTCTGCCAATAGATGCCAAACGATTTTACAAATTTTTTTTTTTTTTTTAACTCTGTCTAGTTTATATTTTGCGGACGGGACAAAACGGGTTTTTGACACATCTATATCTCGCGTTCTATTTATGATAGAAACAAAATTCTTGATTCTATGGAATGGGGCGTGCCAAGGGACGAAGAATTCAAAAGTAAAGCAAAATCTGACGAATAGGTTTTCAGTAAATGCGATTTCAAAAGTGCTGTTTTTTGCACTTTTTAAATCTTGTTCAGACCAAAAACTGTTGACAGGGCTACAGCAATGTGTAACTATCGGATTTTTACGCGGTTTACGTTATTTGAATCGTTTTTATGAGTAGTTTGGACCTTTGTAAGTTTCATGTAAAAATATTAATTAGTTTTTGATTTATATCAGTTTAAAGTTATTGATTCCTATACTTAACATAGAGCAAAAAACTGTTGACAGGGCTACAGCAATGTGTAACTATCGGATTTTTACGTTTTATTTGAATCGTTTTTATGAGTAGTTCAAACCTTTGTAAGTTTCATGTAAAAATATTAATTAGTTTTTGATTTATATCAGTTTAAAGTTATTGATTCCTATACTTAACATACAACAAAAAAATAATAAATGACCCAACTCTTTTAGGAATGGTCGTATGCACATTATATTAAGATATGTTATTACACTCGACCCAAGTAAGCTTCCTATTATAAAAAATCGTAACATTTAAGGTTCGTTTACAGGGTCTCGCAAAAGATCTTTTGATATAGGGCTAAAGAGTTGTGTAATTATCCGATTTTTATGCGGTTTGCAGCATTTGAATTGTTTTTATGAGTATTTCAAATGTTTAATATTTCGTGTAAAAATATTAATTAGTTTTTTATGTATACCACTTTAAAATGACTTATTCCTACACTTAGATGAAGCAAAAAAAATATTAAATTGTCTAACTCTTTTCAAAAGAACGTATGCGCATGATGTTAAAATATGTTACTACGAATGACCTAAGTTAGCTTCCTGTTGTAAAACAGAATTGTAGAATTTACTTTTCATTTACAGGGTAACTCAAAAGATTTTTTAATAAGACTAAAAAGTTGTGTAATTAGCGAATTTTTACGTTGAAGTACATGTTTCCTGTACTTAACACAGAGGAAAAACAATAGTAAATTGCATAACTTTTGTCAAATTGGCTATATACACAAGATATTCAAATATGTTACTACATCGTCTCTATTGTAAAGCGGCATTGAAGCATATACGTTTCGTTTACAGAGTCTCTTAGAAGATCTCGATTACATTACAACCGATGTATATTTACTGAGTGAGATGTATTTTAATGATTTTACACTGTTTCAATCTCTGTAATGTTTCATTATCTTGCTTTAAAATTTAATATGAGTTCATTTTGTCCGTCTAAAATCTCGTCGATGTTAAGCTCTAAATCTATTAAAATATAGTATTTTCATCGATTAAAAAAACTATGTTTATTTATAAATATATAATTCTAGCGTATCAGGAATTGATTGAAATAGCGATTACAAAATTCCAACTTTACGTTCATGCGCTGAGTAATATAATGTAAAAATGTTGCTACCCCAAGATTGCAAGTTTTGCGTTTAAATATTTGCCGTTCATCGAATCTCCGGCTATGACGAACTTAAAATGCTAAATTTCGTATACAATAGGTGATCGGTAACGAACTGTTTGGTTTAAGAACAAATCAGTTAACGAACACTTTCGCGTGAGATTTTTATGTTCGGATAACAAACACTTTCGAGATATTTTTATGTTGTGAGAACAAACACCGCACTAAACAAAGCCATGATGAAGCAATGGCGTGTTTCATATTTGCCGAGCTATACTTATTGCCTCTATTGTCAACTTTGAGAACATTTTAATAGTTGCATACATATGTCCTAATTAATTCATGGACTGCTGGAGATTGGGGACCTATATTTTAGGATCACTGAATTGGAATGAACGGACTATATGAACAGAAATCACTTTAATATTTTTTATACTTTTGCAAACGTTGCGAATTTTATATTTTTCAAATTCTCGAAACGTTGAGTTAAAAAACTTAAACAAATAAAAAACTTCTAAGGTGCTCAGTAATTTTCAAAAATAATATATTTAATATGTTAGTATAAAAATACCTGTAAATTTTTATATTAATAGAAATAGGTTCGTAGAAAAAAAAAATGTTGATTAGTCTCGGTAAATTATGCTCCATAAACTTATCGTTGTAGTTGACCGAAAAAAAGTGCTTCTTATTTTTCCACATTTTTCTGAAACGATAGTATTTTAATTAGTTTGTAAACTACTGTAAAATTGTCTAATTTTTTGTTTTTGAATGTATATAAATGGAAAAGTGATATAAATAAAAGAAAAAGGAAAATAAATGTCATAAATAATCTGATGAATACAATGTAAGGAAATTAATATAAAAGTTTTCCCGTTGTTATGGTAGCGACATGTACATTGTAATCAGTCACTCAATAAATTGTATAATTCTGATGTATAATTCTGTATATAGCATCACTATTATTTTTTTTGCCCCTTTCATCTTTTCTTTTCTGAATAAAAATGGAATTCGTTGTAGTTGACCGAAAAAAAGTGCTTCTTATTTTTCCACATTTTTCTGAAACGATAGTATTTTAATTAGTTTGTAAACTACTGTAAAATTGTCTAATTTTTTGTTTTTGAATGTATATAAATGGAAAAGTGATATAAATAAAAGAAAAAGGAAAATAAATGTCATAAATAATCTGATGAATACAATGTAAGGAAATTAATATAAAAGTTTTCCCGTTGTTATGGTAGCGACATGTACATTGTAATCAGTCACTCAATAAATTGTATAATTCTGTATATAGCATCACTATTATTTTTTTTGCCCCTTTCATCTTTTCTTTTCTGAATAAAAATGGAATTCGTTGTAGTTGACCGAAAAAAAGTGCTTCTTATTTTTCCACATTTTTCTGAAACGATAGTATTTTAATTAGTTTCTAAACTACTGTAAAATTGTCTAATTTTTTGTTTTTGAATGTATATAAATGGAAGAGTGATATAAATAAAAGAAAAAGGAAAATAAATGTCATAAATAATCTGATGAATACAATGTAAGGAAATTAATATAAAAGTTTTCCCGTTGTTATGGTAGCGACATGTACATTGTAATAAGTCACTCAATAAATTGTATAATTCTGATGTATAATTCTGTATATAGCATCACTATTATTTTTTTTGCCCCTTTCATCTTTTCTTTTCTGAATAAAAATGGAATCCGTATAGTTGAAATTAAATACCTTACAAAAAGGAGTGATATCTCATCAAAAACAACTCGTTGTAAATGATCCCGCCAAGCCACAAACCTAAAACGTCAGTCACAAAAAGAAGTGATATCACATAAAAAGAAGCGATATAGAAGTACATACTCCGAGTCCCGTGTAAAAATCTATCACCACTCATAATGTTTCCATAGGACTCGGAGTGAGGTACTGTATGTGAAAACTGCTTGGCGACCTGCAGGCTTTTATAATGTTTGCGTTTCCTACAATTACATATGGCTATATTATTTTTATTTTATTTTATTTTATTTTATTTTATTTTATTTATTTACTTATTTTGCTCCCATAAAATTGTAAAAGTTGAAGCTTCTGTGTTTGCATGTCCTTTCTTATTTATGAGCTTGAAAAATCAAATTGTTGATTTTATTTACCATTATTTAAACTAAAAACACCACTCTTATGAAGAGGATTTTTTAAGTAAACGTATAAAGATTTTGAGTTTGTAAAATATATAAACCTTATAATAAACGTTAACTAAATTGAGATATATTGCAGTAATTCTAGCGTAAGGGAATGACATAGATCTGGGGGAAAATCCGTTCTGTCAGTTCTTTTGCATACAAAAATATTTATAAAAGTGGTATAACAAAAATATAAAATTTAATTTTCGATTTTCGAAACTGATATACTACATATAGTATAAAAGCCTGCAGGTCGCCAAGCAGTTATCACATACTGTACCTCACTCCGAGTCCTTTGGAAACATTATGAATGGTGATAAATTTTTACATGGGACTCGGAGTATGCACTTCTATATCGCTTATATTTATGTGATATCACTTCTTTTTGTGACTGACGTTTTAGATTTGTGGCTTGGCGGGATCATTTACAATGAGTTGTTTTTGATGAGATATTGTAATTTACAAACGATTTTTCATTTCTAGTTGAATTTTTCTGTATGGCATCGACTTGTTAGAATTTTAAAAAAATTAATTGTAATATATTATTTTTTATTTGTGCAAATCAAAAATGATGTTGAGTTTGAACTTTACAGTTAAATGTATTTAAATAACAATATATCTATATCTATCTATCTATCTATATATATATATATATTTTATATATATATACATAACTGGCTAAAACTTGGATATAAGCGTTATTGCTTTAATATTTTATTACTCCTTTCAAGATATGTTGTTGAAATTACCTAATCATACATACCTTTAGAAGATTTGAAATAAAAATATTTTGTATAAATTATAAAAGAATATAATTTTTTTTTTTTTTCATAAAGTTAAAAAAAAGTATTATTTTAGAACGGTTATTACAATATAAAGGGTAAATAATAATAAAAAAAAATAAACAAAATCTAGACATAAATTAGTTTGGAATTTCGTGAAATATTAATTTCAAAACTGCACAAAAAAGAAAAAAAAAAAGTAAAATATCACGAAAAATTCGAAAAAGTAAATGGAATTTATTAGGAAAATATCAAAAAGTTCAAAGATGCAGAATTCATAAATCTGCATAAAATTTATAACACGAAAAACATATAAAATTGATTTTTAAATTGATTGGTGGAAAATGGACAAATAATTCTAACATTTTTTTACTGATCGTAATATGTGTTATACATTTATTCATTTGTATACTCACACTGAAATGAATTGAAATTTTTGATTAAAAAAAGGGTAAAAGTCACAGGAGAGGACAGAACACCCATTTCCGGCTCTCAAGTCGCGCGTGCTAGCACAGAGCCATGAAGACCTCGTTCAAGTTTGCGAACTAATGGGTATTTGAAATGCATGCTAAACTTTAACCCGAAATTTCTCGAAAACTAAAGCCCATTTGAAGGAAACCTTTGACCTG
This sequence comes from Maratus michaelseni, assembly GCA_963931845.1. Lineage (NCBI taxonomy): Eukaryota > Metazoa > Arthropoda > Arachnida > Araneae > Salticidae > Maratus > Maratus michaelseni. The sequence goes on along the minus strand of OZ007593.1, from coordinate 344,731,614 downwards.
AATAGTTAGGGGTATGACCCCTACAACATACTTTAAAATCATCAAAATTTGTGCACTTTTTAAATTATGGTCATTATGGTCAAATTCATTTTTCCAAGTTGTTCAAGTGGTTTTAGAAGTCCTGAACTTGTGAATTCAATAATCTATATTAATAAAAGAAAGATGTTTGACTGTCTGTGTCTGTTTGTTGGTGATGGCTAGGGAAATCTATCGCACATAGAAGTTTACAAAAGATTCAAGGCCATTAAATCCTCCATTTTGATGCGGGCTTCAGCCAAACATTCACATACACAATCTCATCTATACTAATAAAAGAAAGTTTCGCTCTGTGTGTGTGTCTGTCTGTCTGTCTGTGTGTGTGTGTCTGTTGGCGATGGCTAGCAAAATCTAGCCCACCTAGAAGTCTGGAAATTTAGATGTGGATAGTCCAAGGTCTGGCCATGTGCACCTGAGCCTCAGAATTTTAATATTTTGATAATTAGCCTGGATATTAATTAGATTCTCATTAACCATCGCTTCTAAAATGTCATCTTTTAAAACAAAATGGCGAATGAAACGGGCTGGCATGTTGGATTTGCGAGCGGAAATGAACAAATTCGAAATTATTTTACTAATTAGTGAATTTTAAGAAAACTAATTGAGATATCAATTTGAAAATTTCTGAGCATATGTAAAAAAATATTCTGTATCTGACTATGTGATTTTTGAAAAATTCGGTTGGTAATTTTTTTTAATTTACGCAAAAAACTGCCAAAAATCTGCAGGCGCCAGTGAAAACGATCCCAGAAAGTTTCAGACAGGGATCGGCTTTCATTAAAAACTGAACTACAAAGAGATCTGTTTCTCTGGCCGATCCCTCTCATTTAGTTTGCGAAAATGAAAGGAAATAATTGCCAAATTTTACTAATGAACAAATATTTAGGTAACTAATTAAGATATAGATTTGAAATTGAGGTCGGGAAGGGGTGTCATCTGCCGGCTATTTTAGCGTAGTGTCTTCGTTATGTTCTAATTATCAGAAAAATGTAATTCTTTTTTTAATGATCGCGTTAATGTACGTGACAGTGGTTATCTTGAACAAATTATTCATTATATTTGCGGGTATGGGGAGGGAGGGGGTTAACGCCTTTCTCTGAGATTGTAATTATCTCGGGCCCGGGAAACGCCGGGCGGGTTAGCTAGTTTATAATATTATTAGGATTGTCTGCAAGTTATTCATAAAATATATAGGGAAAAAAAACTGGCACTGAGGAATTTACAGAAGAACAAATTAAAGTTAATTGTATATTATAAATTAAAACAACATGAATATTCAAAACACATTAATATGTATAAAGAATGTAAGGAAGTTCAGGAAGGGTTAGTTGGTGGAAAATGGACAAATAATTCTAACATTTTTTTACTGATCGTAATATGTGTTATACATTTATTCATTTGTATACTCACACTGAAATGAAAGTATTTGTAATGAATAAAAGGGTTGCAGAAACAGTTACTTAAAAAAAAAAATTTTTTTTTCTTTTTATATCTTAAAATTTGTTTTTTTTTTATGCTTTAGCATATAAAATAATATATTTTAAACATGGCTAAATAAAACATTCGTTGTTATATTTCAGATATAAATGATAATTTATCAGTATCATTAGAAATAAAAAATTATTTTTTTAGAAAATACCTCATGTCTTATTAATGGGTTGCCACCAGAACAATTTTTCACCAAGTAATGAAATTTTCATAAATTTATAACTAACTTAATATGGAGATTCTGCCCAAAATTTATTTAAATCTGTATATCCACATAAGTAGTATAGTATCTTCACTACTTAAAAAAAAAAAAAAAAAAAAAAATCAAGTATATTCTTATGGAGACCTTCCATGTAAGTGCAGCCTTGTTCACACCGACTGCACAAGCAGACTTCACACCGACTTGTTCAAGCAGACTGACACCATCACTATTTTATTATATTTAGAGGTTTTTCCTGTAAAATTTATTCATAAAATGTACATAAATTTGTTTTAATATGTATTTTTTCAACAGTATTTTAATGTGACGAGTACTTGGCGTGAAATGTTTAAAGCTGCTCTTCAGAGAAATAAGCAGTTTCTTAAAGGAATTATGGATTTTCAAGAAACAGAAGAAAATTCAGTTATTCAAAACAATGCAGCTGAAACACCTGATGCATCAAAGAAAGGGAATTTAAAATCAACTATTCAGAACAAAACAGCTGGAACACCTGATATATCAGAGAGAAGGAATTTAAAGTTTAATGTAAATATATTTATTAGAATTATCATCTATAAAACTTTAGTTAAAGATTTGTTCTAGCTTTTCTTTTTCTTCTCAAAAAAGTATTGTTTGCCTATTCTACTTTTTAATTAGAAACCAAATGAATTTAAAGTGTGATCAGTTGAAGCTTTTGTAATATACACAGAGTTCAGTTTTAAGTGTAGAATTGCTTAGATATAGTTAATAATAATAAAATGCATCTTTTAGCCTAAAAGAAAAGATGTTATTTCTTGAAGCCAGTAGGTAACTTCAGTCAAATATGTTGCTATACATTAATTTCATTTATTTAATTATGATACTTATGAATAAGTGAAATATAAAACAATAAGTTCCTTAAATTTTCTGAATTATTATTATTATTCAATTTATTTCATTTAAATGATTTATGCCCCAAAGCATGCTTATTTTACTTAGCAGCACTACAATTATAATTGGAATATTAGCTATGTGAAATTTCTATATATTTAATGTATTGGTTTAAATGCCTAATGAAAAGTAGTTGCCACATTGGATATTTATGTATTATTGCTATTATAAACTAGCAAACACAAGCAAATCACATGTAAACAGAAACAAGTTAATAATTAATAATTCTGTTAAAAACAGAATAGTTTTTTTAACATTGAAAAGTTTTCTCGTACACTGTATTTTTTTCATGTATAAGGCATATTTGGGTAATTATATGCACACCCTGACTTTTAATACCTAATTTGGAAGAAAAGAAATTAGACAGAAAATATTTCAAACAGATTTTATTCTAATAAAATTTAAGGATTATAAATAATATTGCACAATAATTACAAAATATTGCTTGATGGCTTCATTAGTAAATAATAGTAATGCAATTATTATTAATAATATTATCTGCTAATAATATTATTAGTAAGTAATAATATTTATATAATTATTATTAATGATATCATCTGCTGAATACAGTTAGACCCTGTTAATATGCAATCCCACTTAATAAGCAGATTTTTTCCGTTCCCTTGAACATCATCCATAAGACTAATGCAAAAGTATCATGTTAATACATGAATGGTTATTGTGTGATCCCGCTTAATGCGCAACATAGTTTTGGCCTCTTGGGTCAAAAAATCTTACCTAATACATGAATTCTTAGATCAAGGGAAAATTTCTTCTCTCTTTTCCTGTGTTGCCAATTTAGTGGGATTTTTTTATTCACATACCTACCACCATTTCCAATTTGTAGTATTTGTCTTATTTAATGTAAATTAAGGTGAATATTATTAATTGGAAATAGTGGTAGATATTTGAATAAAAAAATCCTGCTAAATTAGGAACACTGCAACTCTTCTTTGATCCTGCATCCTGATATTCTTTGTCTCTTGCTTTGTGTATGCTTTTACTGAAATAGAGAGAGATAAACAAATTTTTCTCACCTTTTTTTAACTTACTATTCCTTCTTTGTGTGATGTGTTGTCGATTTTTGTTTTTTTCTCTCATACACTGTAGGAAAAAAACCCTCTCTACCACTCTGTACAAAAGTGTTTGAAGAGAAAAGGAGCCATTCTTTCATTTTTAATTTTATTTCTTCGTTACTTTCTTGTGATGCATACTGCTCCTGTTTTATTCATGACCGGTGAGTTGCACCACAGGTTTCGTTTTGTCAAGTCGTCTCTGATTATGTGTCTCCAGTTCTAGCAAATTTTCTGTTAATATGGAAAATAATTACAGAATCAGAAGGATAATCAGATAAATTGGACATTATACAAAAATATGCCCCTGAAGGTCATGGTAAATTAAAAAAAAAAAAACATTCACAAAATCAATAAATATTTCAGAAGGAATGTTATGTATCCTACTAAAAAATTCAGACACAATCAATAGAATTGCAGTTGCTTATTTGTCCAAGAGAATGAAGGTAAAAACCAAGAAATACGATGGCATGTAAAAAATATTGTATGAATGGTATACTTGAGATTGAGATTTGATCTCTTAAAGGCCAGTAGTGAAACCGAAAGCTTTTATCCCTTTTTATAAATTTCCTAACTTGTCTAATAATATTCACATGATTCAGACTGTGTAATTTTGATTTTAGGTGTTTCATGTATTAAATCAAGAAATTACCTTAACAGATCTCCTTGAAGTAGTTGATTCTTTAAAAAAGAAAAATCTTGTTCTGTTGAAAGAATTGAAAAGAAAAGAAGTGACGGTAATAAAATAACTTGTAATTTCTCTAATTTCAGCCTATCTATCTCAGCCTGTCTATTTTTTTTTCATTTATACAAAAATTTGTCTGTTATTTTATAGGTTGAAGATACTCCTGTAGTAAATTTAGAAAATTTGGAGGTTTTGTATTGTTTAATTTTTATTAATTTCAGTGATAATTGTTAAATATTTCTTGCTACTAATAATATTGCATCAATTTAGGTTTGTAAATAAGATTAAAGTACTTTTTTAATGTATATAGAATACAATGTAGCAAAATCAAATCATTTCTGAAATGTAAGTAATAGTGCCATGTAGCTAGCTCATTTAGCTTATTAAAAATTAATTTGAGCAAAGATTTTTCTGTGTGTAATGGTTCATGATGAAAGTTTGTTGCCATTACCTTTTATAACAAGTTGGAAATTGTACGTCAAACGTTACAAACGAGGTGCGTTCGTACTATAGCTAGTTATATAAATATTCAGATCTTGATGATTTTTAATTCTGTGAAATGTATTATATCGTCTGCAGATTAATTTCTGTAATAAAATAAGTATCTCGGTCGCTTGATGATTAAACTTCGAAAGCTCCTACAAAAAGAAAGCACTGATTTAAAAAAAAAATCAAATTTCTTAATAAATGTTTTTATTAATATTTTCTGAAGTTTTGATTCAATTTTTAAAAAAATTGAAATGTCTCGACAAAATTCTGCAAAGATAATGTATCTTAAATTTCAAAACATTCGGTTGGGTTGTTTTTGCGTTGTTATATGCGGACGGACGGACCAGACGATGACAATAGGTGCTACGTATTTATCATAAGAGACGGTAGTTTCTTGAGTGACGCAGCGAAAAACCGAAAACCGTAACCCCAAAACCGAAGATTCCGTCACTCTCATATATACAGCTAGCAGGACATCAAAGGAAAATCGAGACGCCAACATTTAATATCTCAGTAAATATGAGGCATACCGTTTCGATTTTTTCACATTAGTCTTATATCTATGGCCTAACTCTATGCTGAAATTTATAGATTTCTACGTGCAGTAGATTTTGAGATCTGGAAACCAATTTTTAAGCGAAAATGGGAGATGTAATAGTGTAATGGGCACAGAGGTGTTATCTCCAAAACGGCTCGAAGTATTTTTTTAAAATTAATATATTATATTAATCGGTTTTAGATGAAGCGTGTAAGATTTTGAGCTAACGTAGGAAAACTCTTGTTTTTTATATAATCCAGTTTCAAAATCGGACTCTTTTCTTATGCTTTTTCTGGTAGACTAACATTACAGATTTTCGGCCTTTTCACCCTTTTTTATTACTGCGCAGTAAGGATGTTCATGGCTATCACGGTTACAGTTAAAAGTTAAAGCATCTCCATATCGTTGAAAAACTATTTAGATTCTTTTTTTTTTTAATACGAAAATAGTTTATTATACATTCCAAAATATGTATTAAATTAAATTATGGTTAAATTTTTTTTTTTCTTGTTCGGATGCAAACAATTTATATTTTTAATCTGCATTTGGTCGAAAAATGATTTATCTTTAATTTTAAAAATGAGAAATTCGTAATTACATGTATAAAATTCGATTGATATTTATTATATTGGTATTTATGATTTCAAAATTTTTAATAAGAAATTGTTTTTTTGCTAGTATACAGTGGACAAAGTCTCTAGCTTCTAGCCATGCCAACCAACCAATCTGTTGCTGGACATGGATCTGCTTATATCTTATATCGCTTATTTGTATAACTTCGGCTTGGCTGTCACTAGTTTGTCTTTGGCTTGCCTCTTGTTAGTTAGTCTTGACTGCTAAATTTTTATATTTCACAATTTAATTACAATACTTCAGGTAAGAATGCTTTTTAACTTGATTATTTCCTGTATTTATAATCAGTGCAAAAACCCTTAACGGGTTAAAGTTTGTGACGCAGCACTTTACCTTTTGTCTGTAAGAATTTCAAATACGGGTCTTAAAATTAATGATATCAAATTTTGAGTGACGGTATGCTATAAATTAAAAATCTTCTCTTTTTTTTTCCCCCTATTGTTATATTGATATTCAGTGGTGCAAATATTATTTTCTACATGAAAAAATATGTATAAGTTTTTTGCACATGCTTGTCATTCACATCTCTGATAAGTTCAAAATATGAATTTTAAAAGAAATGATATCAAAATTCAAGTCACGCCTTCATGTGACTTTAATGGGTTTGTTTTAAAATCCAATTTAATTTATTTTTGGTTTATCTCCTTATGTATATTTACACATGCTAACAATAATTTTAGTTTTCCAATACATCATTAAATATATCACTTGCAATAAGCCTGTACTATGCATTGAAATGTATTTATTTCAATAAATTGATTTATCTTTTGTGCCATGCTGTCGAAAATTCAAAGAAAAATTTATGTAAATGTTTTTTTTTTTGCATCATACTATCCATTTGCATACATTTCACTTAGTTTGGATACTATGATGCAAAATAAACCTTTACATAAATTTTTCTTTCAATTTTCGACAGCATGGCACAAAAGATAAAACAATTTATTGAAATAAAGAACCTTTAGTAGCTTTTTCGCCAATCTTAAATTTTGCACCCATTAAAACATAAGAATGTTAGTAACAAAAAATTATTATAAATACAGGAAATAATCAAGTTAAAAAGCATTCTTACCTGAAGTATTGCAATAAAAATTATGAAATGTGAAATATAAAAATTTAGCAGTCAAGACAAACTAATAAGAGGCAAGCCAAAGACAAAATAATAACAGCCAAGCCAAAGCTAAACTATATGAATAAGTGATATAAGCATAAGCAGATCCATAAGCAACCGATTGGTTGGTTGGCATGGCTAGAGACTTTGCCCACTGTATACTAGCAAAAAAACAATTTCTTATTAAAAATTTTGAAATCATAAATACCAATAATAAATACCAATCGAATTTTATACATGTAATTACGAATTTCTCGTTTTTAAAATTAAAGATAATTCATTTTTCGACCAAATGCAGATTAAAAATATGAATTGTTTGCATCCGAACAAGAAAGAAAATAAGGAGACTCATGACCCCTTGACTCATATTACCTTTATTTTTAACCTCATCGACAAAATTAATACTTTTTATGTACCGGATTGACAATACATTTTTTTATCGCCCGATAGACAAAATTCTTGATTTTTATGCACCTGTTTGATGAAATTTGGGATTTTTACGTGCAAACTTAACGAAATTAATGTTTTTTCATGCCCGATCAACGAATTTTTTTTTTATGCAAGCGTTTGATGAAATTTGCGTTTTTCATGCGCTAATAAATGAAATTCATGATTTTTACCCGCCTGTTTGACGAAATTTATGATCTTTTCTCCCCCTATCGAGAAAATTCATGTTTTTTCTGTTCCGATCGATGAAATTCATGATTTTTGCACATTGATCAACGAAGTTCCTCATTTTTATAATGCAAAATGATGAAATTTGCAATTTTTTCAGAGACTAATTGGTATCTAATGCAGTTTAATTCATTCGACTTGACAATTTTTACGCACCTCATCGACAAAATTCATACTTTTTATGGGCCGGATTGACAAAAAAATTTTTTATCACTCGATTGCCAAAATTCTTGATTTTTATGTACCCGTTTGATGAAATTTGTGATTTTTATGTGCAAACTTCACGAAATTAATGACTTTTTCATACCTGATCATAGAATTTTTTGATTTTCATGCGACCGTTTGATGAAATTTGCGATTTTCATGTGCTGATAAATGAAATTCATGATTTTTACCCGCCTGTTCGACGAAATTTATAATCTTTTCTCCCCCTATAGAGAAAATTCATTTTTTTTTTTTGTGCTGATTGATGAAATTCATGATTTTTGCACATTGATCAACGAAATTCCTGATTTTTATGCTGCAAAATAATGAAATTTGCAATTTTTTCAGAGACTAATTGGTATCTAATGCAGTTTAATTCATTCGACTTGACAATTTTTACGCACCTCATCGAAAAAATTCATACTTTTTACGGGCCGGATTGACAAAAAAAAATTTTATCACCCGATTGCCAAAATTCTTGATTTTTATGCTACGGTTTGATGAAATTTGTGATTTTTACGTGCAAACTTGACGAAATTAATGTTTTTTCATGCCTGATCAACGAATTTTTTTATTTTTATGCGAGCGTTTGATGAAATTTGTGTTTTTCATGCGCTAAGAAATGAAAGTCATGATTTTTATCCGCCTGTTCGACGAAATTTATGATCTTTTCTCCCCCTATCGACAAAATACATGTTTTCTCTGTGCGGATCGATGAAATTCATGATTTTTACGCTGCCAAATGACGAAATTTGCAATTTTTTTCCGAGATTAATTGGTATCTAATGCAGTTTAATTTATTCGACTCGACATCGACAGGATATATTGATTTTAGTTTCAAAATTCACCATCAGGGGCCACTTTCCTCTCTCGGGTTCTATGTGCCCAATCACCACGTAGTATGGCTGATTCGACTTGAAATCCACAGCCTCAAAGATTTCAGCTATGTCTGCATAGTACAGAGTGCGCCCCCTGATGGTGGAAGATGGAACTAACGGATTTTGCAGCTAACTCGAGTTCTATGGGTCCGATCACAATGCAGTTTGCTTCGACTCAACACCGACAGGATATATCGATTTTAGTTCCAAGTTTCACCACCAGGGGATGCTTTTCTATCTCGGGTTCTATGTGCCCGATCACGACGAGGTATGGCTCATTCGACTCCAAATCGACAGCTTCAAAGATTTCAGCTATGTTTGTATAGAACAGAGTGCGTCTCCTGGTGGTGGAAGATGGAACTAACGGATTTTGTAGCTATGGGTCCCATCACAATGCAGTTTAATTTATTCGACTCGGCATCGACCGGATATATCGATTTTAATTCCAAATTTCACCACCAGGGGGCGCTTTCCTATCTCTGATTCTATGGGCCCAATCACGACGAGGTATGGCTTATTCGACTCGAAATCGACAGCCTCAAACATTTCAGCTATGTTTGTATAGAACAGAGTGCGCCCTCTAGTGGTGGAAGATGGAACTAACAGATTTTGTAGCTAACTCTATTTCTATAGGTCCCATCACAATGTAGTTTGATTCATCGACTCGACATCGACAGGATATATCGATTTTAGTTCCAAGTTTCACCACCAAGGGGCGCTTTCCTATCGGGTTCTATGGGACCGATCACGACGAGGTATGGCTCATTCGACTCCAAATCGACAGCCTCAAACATTTCAGCTATGTTTGTATAGAACAGAGTGCGCCCCCTGGCGGTGGAATATGGAACTAACGGATTTTGTAGCTATGGGTCCCATAACAATGCAGTTTAATTTATTCGACTCGGCATCGACAGGATATATCGATTTTAATTTAAATTTTCACCACCAGGGGGCGCTTTCCTATCTCGAATTCTATGGGCCCGATCATGACGAGGTATGGCTCATTCGACTCGAAATCGACAGCCTCAAACATTTCAGCTATGTTTGTATAGAACAGAGTGCGCCCTCTAGTGGTGGAAGATGGAACAAACAGATTTTGTAGCTAACTCTTTTTCTATAGGTCCCATCACAATGTAGTTTGATTCATCGACAGGATATATCGATTTTAGTTCCAAGTTTCACCACCAGGGGGCACTTTCCTATCGGTTTCTATGGGACCGATCACGACGAGATATGACTCATTTGACTCGGAATCGACAGAATGAAAATTTTCAGCTATGTTTGTATTGGAAAGATTGCGCCCTTTGGCGGAGGAAGATGGAACAATCGAGTTTTGCCATGCATTTTCATACTTCTAATTGTGCTACTCTCTCGCTGTATAATTTAAAAGTTGAGTCTTGGATTCCTCTCCCTGGGCCACCACCCTCATATTTTGATTGGGGTCCAAGGGGTCTTTTTTAGCATTTCTTTAAAATTTTATTCTAATTGATCGCGGTCCGGATACAGGGACCGGTCTAAAAAATGTAATTAAATTGAAAAACAGAGTACGTGGAAGTTTGATAGCTGAAATTGGCAAGGTAGTGACTAGAAGTGTTGAATGTAGATAATACACATTGATAAAACAGTTTTTAGGTTTAAATAAAGCTAACGTTTATTAAATATATCACAAAATAAAATAAAGATGAAAATATGACAGACAATTTAATTAAATAAAATATTATGGCATATGGCAACTTAAACAAAAGGTGGCAAAATAATATAGCATGGAGTAACTTAAATGAAGCCTTCAAAGTATACTTGTAGAAAAGTTCATTTTAACTTACATGATAATTAATTGAACGTGATGACACAAATTAAAACAGGCCTTTTATTTTATTAGTCACCATGGCATTGATGTGAAGAAAATGAGTTGAAGAACAGTCCACACACACTATTAATCCTTGAGATGAATGTACATCACCAACAGAAGAAAGAAAAACCGCAACTTCAACAGCCGAAATAAACAAACACTAAAAAAACGTTTAACACCATCATTGCACTCATAAAAAACTTTATACCGCCACTGATATTGTTTCTTCTGGCATCTACCAATATCATTTTACCAAAGCTGCCTCACTCTCGCCATTCAAACCGCCTTTTCATCCCTTTTAAACAACATCAACATACCGCTTTCCGAAAACGCCCCCTTTCTGATGTGCTAAGTTGAGAAGTTCTCAAACTGCCCATCGGCAAAGTAATCTAGAGTGCCTTTGAAGACTGTGGCACGGCGTCTGGGCGCATGCTCCCCTATACTAGTACGATTGAAACGATATCGAAGCTGGCAGTTGCAACTGAATTCGGAAAAAGGCTGAGAAAACGATGGTCGATGTGGTGAAGGATATCGAAACGAACAGTAAACATTATCGGCGAGTTGAAAAATGAAAAGAAAGATTTGAACGATACTAGAGATGGAAAACGATATCGACTGAAAAAAATTAATACAGGATTGAATGGAAAATTAGGCAAGTACGAAAAGGTGACATTATGTAGAAGTTTCGTTCCAAAAATATATACATAGGGCTAACACTAATGATTAATTTATATATGCTTAATTTTGACTAATTGACATTTTCATCAATAACCTTAAAAAAGTAATGATATCAGTACAAAAACCCTTAACGGGTTAAAAGTTGTGACGCAGCACTTTGTTTTGGCTCTATAAATTTTAAATATGGGTCTTAAAAGCAATGATATCAAATTTAAGTGACGCTATGTTAATAATTTTTTTTTTAATCATAATTTTCTTTTTAGTTTTATTTATATTCACAGGTGCAATTATTATCTTAATATGAAAAAAATATATAGAATTTATTCGCTGATGCTTTTTCATTCACATCTCTCATGAATTCAAAATAGGGGTTTTAAAAGAAATGATATCAAAATTTGAGTGACACCTTGACGTGAATTTAATAGGACACTTTTAAAATTCAATTTAAATTATTTTTGGTTTGTCTTCTAAAGTATATTTACACATACAAACAATACTTTTAATTTTTCAATACACTTTTAAATATATTACTTTCACTGAGCATTGTTGTATTGAAATGTATTTATTTCAATAAATTGATTTATCTTCTGTGCCACGCTATCCAAAATCATAAGTAAAATTTATGTAAATGATTATTTTGCGTCATATTATCCACTTGAATACATTTCCCTTTGTTTGGATACTATGACGGAAAATAATCCTTTACATAAATTTTATTTATGATTTTGGATAGCGTGGCACAGAAGATAAATCAATTTATTGAAATAAATACATTTCAATACATAATATAGGCTCAGTGAAAGTAATATATTTAAAAGTGTATTGAAAAATTAAAAGTATTGTTTGTATGTGTAAATATACTTTAGAAGACAAACCAAAAATAATTTAAATTGAATTTTAAAAGTGTCCTATTAAATTCACGTCAAGGTGTCACTCAAATTTTGAATTCATGAGAGATGTGAATGAAAAAGCATCAGTGAATAAATTCTATATATTTTTTTCATATTAAGATAATAATTGCACCTGTGAATATTAATAAAACTAAAAAGAAAATTATGTGATTTAAAAAAAAATTATTAACATAGCGTCACTTAAATTTGATATCATTACTTTTAAGACCCATATTTAAAATTTATAGAGCCAAAACAAAGTGCTGCGTCACAACTTTTAACCCGTTAAGGGTTTTTGTACTGATATAATTACGAACGCACCTAATAAACAGTGGATCCAACCCGGATGTCCTGGGTTATAGAATGTACTGCCCATTGTAAAGAACATATGTGGAAACCATTTTTTTTATTATTGGAAAGTGTAATAGATTTTTTTTATATTTTTATTAGATTGTCCACTAAACAACACCAGGAATCAATTTTTATATGAAAAATATCAGTTATGTGTTAAAATAAAGTTTTGAAATTTATTAAAAGCTACATTTTCACATTAGCTGCATATCAGAGGTTAACTTCTTCATGGCAAGTGCCTTTTTTCACAAGCACTAGTTTTACTATATTGTAATTTTGGCATTGTGCCTAATTGCTGTAAATCTGAGATTAGATAAGGTGGAAATTTCTGTACTAAATTACCGATGTTCAAATTCAAAGATTTCTTGTATGTTAAATGGCATATATATGTGCCGCTTGTCATGAAGGGGTTAATAGTTGAAGGAATTGCCAAAAATTTTGCTGTTTACACTAGTTTTATTTATTTTAATTATTTCAGTGTTGAAACATGTAGTTCGATTACAATAAATGTATTTAATGTTTGATTTTATAAGCACAGATTGATGAACAGGCAGTAATTAAGTAAATTCTTCTCTGCTAACAATACATTACTTTACCTGAAATTATCAGATTTCACCAGGAGGGGGAGGAATTCCATGTTTTTTTCCATTTTAGTTTAAATATATATATATATATATATATATATATGAAAAAAATTATAAGAACTATTTGATAATCAAGTAGAAAATCATTTTACTACTTTTTATGTGTCAAAATGTTTAAATTCAAAATATTTGCAAGCATTTTTTTTTATTAAAAAAAGAAAATTATGATTTTTTTTTAATTAAAACATGCTGAGTGACTCAAAAAAGAAGTTCAAGCCCTTGTCTAAACCCTAAATTTTTAATGACCTTGAAAGCAGTTGAAAGAAGATGCTTAAATACTACTGTTAGTTATTTTGCATCTCAAACTTGTACATAACAGACTCAGTTGTGAGCAAGATGACTCTGTGCAGAAGTTTTTGTTTGTTTGTTTGTTTGTTTTTATTTATGAATTCAGTAAAACCATGATTTTTTATCTGGAGATTTTTAAAAAGACCAGTTTATTTACCTTCTCTAGCAACAACTTAAGATGAACTATTTGATAATCAATCATAATCATATCACAGATGTGTGAGCTCACAAGGAAGATCTCCTTAAAGTACATATTCAAAATATTTTAATAAAAATGGTTAAAAAACTACTTATGTACATAATAAAGAATCAGTCAAATTTAGCTGCAGAAACCCAGGAGAAAATCTGTAAAAAATTAAAATACTTTTGAGTATTTGGCACGAAAAGACATACGATTTGGCAGGCAACATATTTCCTTGCCAAATGCAACTGGTTTTAAAAAAGCATTTGGAAATTCCTTGTTAAATGAGTGTTTAAATGCACAGTACTTGATGAATTTAAACTTAAATAATTAAATAGTTATCATTATTTTTTTTATATAATCTTACGTAATATATACAAGTTGTGTGTTGTTGCAGTTATTTAATTTTATACTGAAAAAAGCTTTTGTATGTTTTGTAAGTTGCAAATATCTATTTTTAGTTATAGTCAAGTAACTTTTTTTTATTTATGCATTTCACCAGTTGTACAAGTTTAAAGTATATTTCAAAAGTAAAGGTCCAATTAAGGATATTGGCATTATACATTACAATATCAAAGTATTTGTTGTTTCCATAGCAACCATACTTTTCTTTTTTTGTCTCCAACACTAACAATATTTAAGTCGAATTCACAGTGATAAGAATCGGATCTTAAGTTTGAGTTTGAAACAATTTTATTCAATTTTAATTTTGTTCTAAATCACATAATAGGATCATTAAATTTCATTATATATACACATAGGTGTATGTGACAAATCTGTAGTTATAAAAATGTGTTTATTTATGTTAAACTTTCTATTATTCAAACTGAAATAGTTTAAGTAAGTATTTATCATAAAAGTGTATTTTTGAAATTTCATTGCATCGCCAACAGGCAATAAATCACAAAAATAAAAAGAGATTTTCATTATTTTTTTATATCTGACTAGCTAACTCGCCCGGCGTTGCCCGGGCCCGAGATAATTACAATCTCAGAGAAAGGCGTTAACTCCCTCCCTCCTCATACCCGCAAATATAATGAATAATTTGTACAGTATATACTTTACAGTAATATTCATATTATTCTAAAATCTTTTCTGGCAACATAGTAAATCATTTTCTAAATCTAAATTTGGCAACATGTAATGGTTTTTTGCAATTCATTCCCTAGTTTTGGTTGTGTTCATGTGTGGTTCATGTGGTGCACAGGTATCTAGTTTAATCAAAATGGATTATCTCATCAAAAAGTCACCTGTAAAAAATGCAGCCAAGTCTCGTAACTCATTAACCGTAAAAAGTACTGAGATCGTATAAAGCCAAGTTTAACTATCTTATTAACTCTGAAATTTTCATTCACAAATCAATCCTAGTCTCTACATCTTTAGTTAATTATTATTTTGTGACTTGGCAATTACGTAGCACGAGAATGTGATGTATATAGTTAGTCTTAATCAAATAATACTATAACATATTAAAGTGTAATAACTTCCCTGTGCGTATATAATTTGCCTTAATTAAATTATCCCATCCCATACCATAACATAGTAAGGTGTAATAACTTCCCTGTGCTGCGTAATTGCCAAGTCACAAAATAATAATTAACTAAAGATGTAGAGACTAGGAGTGATTTGCGAATTAAAATTTCAGAGTTAATAAGATAGTTAAACTTGGCTTTATACGATCTCAGTACTTTTTACGGTTAATGAGTTACGAGACTTGGCTGCATTTTTTACAGGTGACTTTTTGATGAGATTTCACTTCTTTTTGTAAGTAATCCTCCTTTTCTTGATTTTCTCCTTTTCTTGAGATCATCCACTGATTTTCGCTAAGCCCACACTCTGTCCCTATTATTTACAGGTATCAAAAATTTGAAGCTTTAGTTTCGTTTGCAAAGTACTGTAGATAAAAAGAGATTTCAGGTTCCTAGGCAAGCACTAAGTTATGGGAGGGGGGGTGTCAAAAGTACTCTCAATTGCTTCCAAGATAGGTGCTATCCATCTGAGATATTACTCGCAGCCCTAGATACTTGATATTTAACATAAAAGAACTTTTTAGTGTGAAAAGAAAGCCAAAATTAAAATTTCCGGAAATTTCCAATAAATCAAATTATATTCCTTTATTCGATGTTTTTTTCGTTTTTTTAGTCTTTTTTTTATTATTTACAGATCTTTTAATTTTTCCTTACTTTGTGTACTAAACCCTGCCTTTCTGCCAAATGTCAAGCTTCTAGGACTAAAAAATCGAATTATTTTCGAATTTTCGACTTTTTATAAATTTATTGATTTTTCGATTTTAATTCTAAGTTACCTGATTGTCATGCCAATATAGTAATTATTTGATCCGTCTTCTTAGGATCATTTAGGTTCAATTTAGAGATACATCAAGTGAATCTTAGAGTTACCATGATTTTATTTAGAAACGACTATCAAGCCATAACCAGCCAGTAATGTCGGGAGGGTAGGGGGAGCTGTGAAAATTTTTGTGGGGATGACAACATTTAACAATCCATATTTCATATGTGAAGTACATAGAGTACAACCTGTGAAAGAAAACAAACCTGTCTATAAAGAAATCGCCTATATCGTAGCCAGTCTATAGCGGAACTTCTCTATAACGAAATTCGTAAACGAAAGAAAAGAAAAACATAATCCGGGGGAAATAACATAAAACAATTAGGGGCGTTGTACTAGCTAATAGGACAATTATCTTAAAACTAATGTTTCTAGCAGTACAAAATCAAATTGTTTTCGAATTTTCGATTTCTTAAAGATATTTTGATTTTTCGATTTTATTTTCGAATTTAACGAATATTTTAATTGTTCCTTTTATTGAATAGTAAATACTACTTTTACACCAAGTTTTAAGTTTCTAAGACTACAAGATAAAATTATTTTCAATTTTTGATATTTTCGATTTTTTTTTATAATTTTCTGGATTTTTTAATTTTTTCTTATTTTGTATCCTTTATTACAAATTTCAAGTTTCTAGCGCTTTGAAATCGAATTATTTTCAAAATTTCCTTATTTTTCGATTTCTTGATTTTATTTTCGAATTTTATTGAGTTTTTATTTTAACTTATTCTGAATCCTAAACACTATCTTTACTGCGAATTTTAAATTTCTAAGGCCAAAAGATCAAATTATTTTAATTTTTTTCAATTTTTTTCCAATTTTTCGAATTTTTGATTTTTTTTTTTCGAATTTTCTGGATTTTTTAATTTTTTCTTATTTTGCATCCTAAATACTACCTTTATTCCGAATTCCAAGTTTCTAGCGCAACAAAATTTGATTATTTGAAATTTTTCCATTTTTTTCGATTTTTCGATTTTATTTTTAATTTTTTTTTTTTTTGTGTGTTTTGATGTTTTCTTTTTCTGAATTCTAAACACTACTTCACACCTAATTTTAAGTTTTTAAGACTACAAGATCGTGTTATTTTCAATTTTCAATTTTGTTCGATTTTTTTGAATTTTCGAATGTTTTTTTTTTAATTTTCCGGATTTTATAATTTTTCCTTTCTTTGTATCCGAAACACTAGCTTTATTCCAAATTTTATGTTTCTGTGGCTGCGGGATCTACCCAAACTTCTTGATGACGCAAGAGTGAGTGAGTGACAAAAAATCGAAACTTTGAGTTCATATATCGTCTGCACTAATTTATGGGTATTTTTTGAATTATGAATATTTTGAATTTTTCCTTATTTAGTATCTTAAATATTACCTTTATTCCAAATTTCAAGTTTCTAGCGCTATGAAATCGAATTATTTTCAAATTTTCCTTATTTTTTTATTTTTCCGACTTTTGGATTTTATTTTCGAATTTTATTGCGTTTTTTATTTTAACTTATTCTGAATCCTAAACAGTATGTTTACTGCGAATTTTAAGTTTCTAAGGCTAAAAAATCAAATTATTTTAATTTTTTCAATTTTTTACGAATTTTTCGAATTTTTGAATTTTTTTTCGAATTTTTGGATTTTTTAATTTTTCCTTATTTTGCATCCTAAATACTACCTTTATTCCGAATTCCAAGTTTCTAGCGCAACAAAATCGGATTATTTGAAATTTTTAGATTTTTTCAATTTTGCTTTCGATTTTTTTGGTGTTTTTGATGTTTTCTTTTTCTGGATACTAAACACTACCTTCACACCAAATCTTAAGTTTCTAAGACTACAAGATCGTATTATTTTCAATTTTCAATTTTGATGGAATTTGTTGAATTTTCGAATGTTTTTTTTTTTTCGAATTTTCCGGATTTTATAATTTTTCCTTTCTTTGTATCCTAAACACTACCTTTTTTCCAAATGTCAAGTTTCTAGGGCTACGGGATCAACCTAATCTTTTTGATGACGCGTGAACGAGTGAGTGAGTGAGTGACAAAAAATCGAATGTTTAAGTTCATATATCGTCTGAACTAGAAAAGACAGAAAGTTGTAATTTTAAATTTTGGTTCTGTGTGCCAAATACTCTAGAAAAACAAAGTTTCAAATTTTTGGGATACTCCAGCGCGGAGATGGGGGGGGGGGGGCAAAAGTGCACTGAGTTGCTTCCAGAAAAGTATGCTTACGGCTGTCCTCTCTCGACTTGGCGGAGGCACTGCCGTGCCTCCAGATCTTGCCAAGGCTGTGGTTTTCCTATTAGACTTAATGTTAGCTATATGCTCCATTTTTCTGCAACTAAATTTCCTCATGCCAATATAGTAATTCATTGATCCGTTTTCTTAGGATCATTTATGTTCAATTTAGAGATAAATCAAGAGAATCTTAGAATCACCATGATTTTATTTAGAAAGGACTATCAAGCCATAACCAACCAGTAATGTCGGGAGGGAGGGAGAGATGTGAAAATTTTTGTGCGACCAACATCTTTTAACAACAAATATTTCATATATAAATTAAATAGAGTAAAGCCTGTGAAAGAAAATGAACCTGTCTATAAAAAAAAAGGTCTATAGCGGAACTTTTCTATTACAAAATTTGTAAACAAAAGAAAAGAAAAGCATAATCCGGGGAAAATAACACAAAACAATAATGGAAGGTGTACTAGCTAATAGGACAATTATCTTAAAATCTATCTAAAACAAACTATCCCCATCCTGTGGGATTTGTTTTTCAATGTTTTACTTTATTTAATGCAAAACATAGATTGCATCCGACAACTCATAAAAAAGTCCTCCGGCCTGTACTGGCAGGAAAAGGTAGCTTTCCTATATCTTCGTTTTAAAATTTTAGCTAATGTTACTCGAAAACAGCAAGTTAAAATGCAAAGAAACCGTTTACAAAAGATTCGTTTACACTGAATTTGAATAAGAAATTCGCCAAATTATTGAGCTATAGCCAAGTTGGCTTCATTTATGAAGACTTATTTTTATCGCCAAATTTGGCGAGATTTCGCCAATTGTCGCCAAGTTTGGCGAGAATTTGGCGCTAATGGATATGAATATATAGTTCTATGCGTATGATTGGGAAAATGATTACAACAATGAAAGAAAATAATTTGCGAGAAATCGCGTTCACTAAAACTTATAAATTTATATTAAAATCATTAAAATTACAGACATTACAATACACTTTCATAAAACATTAAAAACATATTAAAATTGGACGTTTCGGATTTACATGGAAAATCCCTCTTCAACAACAACATTTCACTTAGCGTAAATCATAGTTCAAAAATATCAACAAATAGAAAATGCAACGTATCAAAATTTCGAAGTCAAAGTTACAGTTATAATAACACGGAGTATTCATTCGGGATTGCACCTGCTTGACCGTTATTGACCATAAATTTATCGTTGGTTTTTTGTAATGTGCTGTTTTGTTTCAAAATGTCAGCCACCCTAGAATTTCAAACTGCTCTATCTCAGCCAATTTTTAAGATAGAGGTAAAACAAAAAATGCTCTGGAATCCTTGTATCAAGTCCTAACACCTAATTAAAAAATAAACTTGATTTTTTAACTGTTTTGTATATTTATTTTAGTTTTAAAATTTTCCGTGGCCACCATCTTGAAACAAGATGGCGGACCAAGCTGGCCAACGAACTCGGTCGAGGCATTGGTGAGCTTAATACACACAATTAGTTTCATCCAAATTAATTTATAAATACGAGCGTTATCGTATCAAATTATTTTCATTTCGAATTTTTTTATTTTTTTTTCGAATTTTCTGGATTTTTTTAATTTTCCTTTTTCTGTATCCTAAATACTACCTTTATTCCTAATTTGAATTTTCTAGCGCAACAAAATCGGATTGTCTTCAAATTTTCGGTTTTTTTCAATTTCTTCGATTTTTTCAATTTTGCTTTCGATTTTTTTGGTGTTTTTGATGTTTTCTTTTTCTGGATGTTAAACACTACCTTCACACCAAATCTTAAGTTTCCAAGACTACAAGATCGTATTATTTTCAATTTTCAATTTTGAAGGAATTTGTTGAATTTTCGAATGTTTTTTTTTCGAATTTTCTGGATTTTATAATTTTTCCTTTCTTTGTATCCTAAACACTACCTTTTTTCCAAATGTCAAGTTTCTGGGGCTACGGGATCTACCCAATCTTTTTGATGACGCGTGAACGAGTGAGTAAGAAGTGACAAAAAATCGAATGTTTGAGTTCATATATCGCCTGAACTAGAAAAGACAGAAAGTTGTAATTTTAAATTTAGGTCCTGTGGGCCAAATACTCTCTATAATTGAAGTTAAAAATTTTTGGGATACTCCAGCGCGGAGATATGGGGGGGTCAAAAGTGCCCTGAGTTGCTTCCAGAAAAGTATGCTTACGGCTGTCCTCTCTCGACTTGGCGGAGGCACTGCCGTGCCTCCAGATATACTTTCTGACTCTATTTCATGTTTTATCTGTATATTATAGGTATGACTTCTTTCCTTTTTAATATTGTATTTATTTTTTATTTTTTCACAGGTTTGATTCAATGTTTATGAGTAGGTAGTCCCAAAATCATATTCTTTAGCAATTTTATAGCTAATATGATGATGAAACCACTCATTTCATTTTATTTGTGGTATTTAGGCATTTGGGACTTGAAGATTCTGTCTAAATTCCACAAATTTAATTTCATTTCATTCATTTAATTCCATTTATTCAATTTTTAATTTAATTTCTTATTCTTTTAAGTAGGTTTTTGTATCCATATTCAGTATGTTGGGGAATACTTTCATTGACAACTAATTATTACATACTTAATTGTTATTTCATAGTTTAAGTTGGTGTTTTCATTTGTGGTTATATATATATATATATATATATATATATGTAAGCATATCAACATGGGAAAAGTTTTGTTTTAAATTTTTAAATTTTCTCTTTGGCTGAACTTTTCTTTAAAGTCATAAGTAAGTTTATATGAAAGGATGTAATATTTGGAATAATGAATTATTATCTTGCTTAGAAAGGGGGTGAAATAAGTTTTTAATTTCTATTTACAATTTTCAATTAATATTTTTATCTGTGATTTATAGTATTGGCATATTTTTCATATATTTGGATATTTTCTTTCTTTAAATTTCCATGCATGATATTTTAAATGCCTCATATATTATTCAATAATTTTGTTAAATCACTGTTATTTATTAGATATTATTAAAGCTCTGTCAAAATATTCAAAACTTTAAAAACTTTTCTTCATATCTACTTTAATATAAAACATTGTCTAGGATGATATAGTGCGTCTCAAAATTATATGGACAGGCAATTTTTCGAAATAACAGCTAAGAAAATAAAGCAATAATCACGAAAAAAATAATTAGCATATGGAATCATAACATAACTTTATTACGATACAGAAATGTTATGTTTATATCACAGATTTTTTGTAAAAAAATAAAATTCAAAATAAGCTGTCTCAAAAATATATGGATAATGAAACGAATTGCTTTGATTACCACCGTATCAGAAAATTTTGAATTTTCTGCGTTCTGTACTTGTGACTTAACCACTTCAAAATATAAAATCACTGCTCTTTATTCAGTTGTCGAATAGTTGGAAAATGCCTCGCAATGTTGAATTCTCTGTTACTGATATTGCTAAAATTTGGCGTTTAAAAGCTCAAAATGTTAAAGTTTCTGATATTGCAAAACAAATGAAGCATAGCAGATCTGTAGTTCATGCAATTTTATCAAAAAGTGATAATACGATTGCAAAAAAGTGTTCAGGTCAACCAAGAAAGACATCTCTAAGACAAGATAGAGAACATTTGTGAGCAATTTCAACCCAAAAGAAATCTGTTCATGAAAGTGTGAGGACTTTAGCATTTTCTATTTCTAGATCTACTCTTCACCATTACATACAGGTAAGCGAAAATTATAAATATTGCAGAATGTGTCGGACACCTATGCTGAAAGTGCACCATAGAAAGCCTTGAGTTCTTTGGGATAAAAAACACATGCATTGGACGGATGAATGGTTAAGTGTTTTCTTCAGTGATGAAAAAAAATTCAATTTGGATGGCCCTGATGGCTGGGCATACTATTGGCTATGACTTACAAAAAGAACCTCGCGAGTTCTTTAGTCGACAAAATGGAAGGGGTTCACTAACGATGCTGGGCGCATTCTGTTTCAACAGAACAACGGATATTGCTTTTCTTAATGGTTGACAGTGGTCTGAGGATTATCAACATGTCCTTAAAAGCAATCTACTTCTAATCAAAAACATCTTAGGGGAGGAAAACTGGAAATTCCAACAGGACAATGCATCGATTCACACCTCCCACTCAAAAACAGCTTGGTTTAAACAGAAACAAGTGACTGTTATAGACTGGCGAGTCATCAGCCCAGACTTATATCCAATTGAAAACCTTTGGGATGTAAAATTGCACGAGATGTGTATGCCGATTGTCGGCAGTTTTCTACTATTCAGGAATTACAGCAACAAGTACAGTAGAGTTGGTTCTCTTTACAGCCGCACACACTCCACACACTAGTTGGAAGCATGACTGATATGGTTTTTAAGATAATTAAACGGATTGGATACAAAATTAGAATTTAAATGCAAAATATTCGAAAAGTCCATATTCTTTTGGGACAGCCTATTTTTATTTTTAATTTTTTACAAAAAATCTGTAAAACTTATACTTTATTTCTTTGCTGTAATAGATTTATGTTATGATACTATATGCATATTATTTTTTTTCATGATTATTGCTTCATTTTTTGAACTGTTATATCAGAAAATTGCCTGTCCATATACTTTTGAGACGCACTATAGAAAGTCTTCCTTAAAATATGTTACCTTTTTTTTTTAATTTCCCTAGAGTTGAGTTATTTAAATTAGTAAAACTTAATTTATTTTCCTATCAAAAATCTAAAATTTATCAATCAAAAAGCTTATTATTCTTTAATTTAAATGAGTTTTTGATTATAATACTGTGTAAGTAGAATTGTAATTGACAGAGATAAAATTTTGTTGGTTTGGTATTCTTTATTTTTTTAAAGAACAAAATAAAAATCATTCAATGTGTAAAGTTAATTTTATTGTGAACTGTTTTGTACTTTCAGGTTTCTAACATTATTCAATCATTTAGCGAGTTTTTCTTGAAAGCTTATCAATTTAGACATTATGAAAAAAAAATGTTAGAAGAAGAAATTGGACGACTAGAGATAGTAACCATAAATAATTGTCACAAATATAAGGTAATTATAATTAATAAAATAACTTACAAAACAAACCATTTTGAGAATTTTCATGTGTAATTTCATTTCATCAAATCTTAGTGTAGGTGTATTGCCGCACTGCATATAACGTCACATTCATTATAAATAAATTACAATACCAAGTTTAGAGCAATTAATTAAAACCTGCGATAAATTTAATGCTGACTTTTCATTTTTTTCTTTCACGAAATTCAAGAACAACGCTTTCTTTTCCATCCAATCACCGGTAGTTTCTGACCCATTGTTACACGGGTTCTCATCGTCAATCTGTTTCTTTTACAAAAGCGACTACATCACTATAGACCACCTATAAAGTCATAAAATCCTTTCTCTTTTGCCATTTGTTTCGCCTTTATCCGTATCAAAACAGTCAATAAAGAACATCCGTTCTTACGTTGATACTCTATCCAAATGCGGAGCTCTTTTTCTAAGCCTGGACAATGTGCCTCAGGCCCCTCGACATTGTGCACGTTTCTCTTTTGGCATTTTCTACTCAATCTTGCTTCCGCCACTCTCCAATTCTTTTTTCGTCCACATTTAGTTCTCTAACAACACTATGATTACCATTAATTTTTGCTAATTTGATAGCATTAATTTTGAACTTTGCCATATAACTACGACGCTTACAGTTCATACTAGAAAACATCTTTAAAAAAAAACTTATATTGGTAAGATCAAATTAAAATAAAGCATGAGATATTCTTTGATATTGAACTGCAATGTGTATTACCATGTGCACAGTATATTGAAAGTTTAAGATTAGTCGAGCTGTTGCCAAACATGAGTATACATATTTTTTTCTGCTGAAAAAAAATTATCAACATAGAGTAAAATAGATTCCCGTAATTAGGATTTGGCACCGCTGAAGATTGAAGGAGGAAGAAAATGCGAGGAGGTATTCTTTATATCGCAATCAAGATGCTCTGAGGCAAACTTCAGGAGAGCTATTGTGATTGGATACAATGCCCGGTCAAAGTGCAATTTTCTGCTCATGAAAATTGAATCATTTGTAAACACGCTGATACTTTTCTGCCGTGTGAGATATTTTATTTTATTTTCACAAGTATGACATAAGTCACTGATTTATTTATTTTTTTTTTTTTTTTGTAACCACATTTCCAAATTTTTAAATAAAGATCAGCTGTACATTTGGTTCTATTTACAAGCCACACCCAGTTATTGGCCACATTTTTGTTTTCAAAGCAGAAAAATCTAGTTTAACATTGCGCTCTTATTCCCAGAAAATACGCTAAGCTTATATTGTTACATTTTCACAAAAGAACGATGATTTATTTTCAGAAAAATACATTAAATCAAGTTAAATTTCACATTTAAAAAAAAGGAGAAAACAAAGGTATATTAAAAAAAAAAAAAAAAGAGAGAGAGAGAAATAAATGTGTTAATTTTTTTCACATTATAATATTTAAGTTTTCTGCCAGATTTATAGAATATGTCTAAGAAACATAATAGGAAGAAAAAAAATCATTCATTATATCCATAGATTTGTTATAACACCAGTTCACTATTGTGGAGTTTGATTGTAAGCACTGTAAAGGAAAAATCTGTTGATTTCTGTATTTTTACGAAATTTTTTTCTTTAATTAATGTGTCAGAAATTAATGAATATGGATTTAAGAATATCCTTGACAGATAAAAGTGCTAAATGTCTACTTTGTTTGTCGTTTTCACTAACGCTTTGGAATTTTTTTAGGTAGCTTTCATTACAAAAAGTAACAAGCAAGAAAGAAAAATCATGCGTCAAGCATAGATTATGTAACACTTTCCAACGCTTCCAAAATAATCTTACAAATCATACCGTTTAATAAGCTAAAAGATAACATCTAAGTAAACAATTTGGAAAACGCATAAAATATTTAAAAACATAATTTTAGGAATTTCCAACATATACAATATTTGGAAAGATATCCGAATACTTTTATTCAGCCCTGTATATGATCTATAGATTTGTATATATACTACATAGGATGCTAAATTTTAGTTCAGTTAGGAAACGCGTAGCGCAGTTTGAAATTCTCCGTCAGGAGTTTCTGTCAATAAACGGAAATGTGTTCGCGAACTTTTGTGCTTCCCTGTATAGGATCTACAGAATTTATACACACCACGTAATAGAAAAAAAAACGAGTTAAAATTAAAATTGCGTTCAGTAACTTAAAATGCACTTCCAGGAATTATTGTCAACAGACAGTAGATAATTCTTTTGTGTGTCCCTGTAAATGAACGATGACTGCTCTACACACAATATTCTGTAGTAAGCCTCTTGTAATGAACCTTAGTGATATATATAAATTTCAATGCGTTTAAAATAGTGAAACATAATTTAAATAAACCGCAGACGATTTTTCTCCATAGACGTAATGTAACGGAATTCTTTTGGCTGTCTCTGTAAAGTAACTATAAGTGCTATCCACACCCTATTCCATATTAAGCTTCTTCTAATGCACCTTAGTGATATATATCAATTGCAATGCGTTTAAAATAGTGAAACATTATTTAAATAATCTGCAAATGATTTTTCCCCATAGACCGCAATGTAACATAATTCTTTTGAATGTCCCTGTAAAAAAACTATAAGTGCTACACACTTCCGTTGAAATAGGGAACATGCTATAGATAACGACAATAACATATAAAAATTGCAGAGCAATCCGAGCATATTTACGGGAGTTAGAGCACGGGCAGGCGGCCATCCGGCCAGACAAACCAAAGTCATAAACACTTTTCAACTAGGTTGGAAAGTGTTAAAAAGCTACCTATTGTAGCCATTCAGAGGAAAGCAATTCCTGAAAATTGTGGTATATTTTCACCGATCATGACCCCCAGACCCCAATACCATCCTCCATTCAACTGTTAATTTATAGATACATATATATGATCTATGTCATACGATAGCACTCGTATTTATAAACCGATTTAAATGTAACTAAGTGTATGTATTAAGCTCACCAATGTCTTGACCGAGTTCATTGGCCAACTTGGTCCGCCATCTTGTTTCAAAATAGTGGCCACTAAAAGATTTAAAACTAAAAAATATACACAAAAAAAATTAGAAAATCAAATTTATTTTTTGTTTAAGTATTAGGCCTTGATACAAGGATTCTGGAGCATTTTTTGTTTTGCCTCTATCTTGAAAAATGGCTGAGATATAGCAGTTTGAAATTCTAGGGTGGCTTACATTTTGAAACAAAACAGCAGATTAAAACAAATCTGGGATTATGAGTTTTTGTGATCGTGATTTTTCACAAATTATCTTGCATTGTTGTAATCATTTTCCCAAACATACACATAAAATTATATTCATATCCGTTAGTGTCAAATTCTCACCAAGCTTAGTGACACTTGGCGAAATATCGCCATATTTGATGACCAAAAATGAGTCTCCATAAATGATGCCAGCTTGGCTATAGCAGACTAATTTGGCAAATTTCTTATTCAAACGAATCTTCTGTAATTGGGTTCTTTGCATTTTAGCTAGCTGTTTTCGTGTAACAATAGCTAAAATCTTAAAACAAAGATATAGGAAAGCTACCTTTTCCTTCCAGTACAGGCCAGAAGGACTTTTATATTTTTACACTCTAAAAATAATTTCCTTATTTTACTAGTACAATTTCTGGATTTTTTTTTTTAGATTGCAGTAATAATAATAAAAGTATTGCACAACTTTTGAGAAAATGAAAATTTAGCATTATCTGTCAGAGAAGCAAATTTTTTCTGCTTGGTGTTGAAATAACACTTACGGACATTCTTGGTGAATTTAGCTGAAATTTTTTAAAAAATTGAATCAAATAATAAAATTTTTTACAGTGTGCTTATTACATAAAATGATTAAATGTCATAAAATTTGAAGAATATGGAGGGGGGGGGGGAAATGTGATAGAGAGATAAAGATAAATTTGCTTTGATGTCGAAATGACACCAATGGATGTTCTATTGCTAATATATCTGTAACAAGATGAAAAAAAAAGAAGTTTCAAAAGTTGTCATTAAATACAGAAAAGGTAATTTATAATTTAAATAAAAATTCATAGTTTTTTTTTTCTTTGTTATTGAAAAACTGTCATATAATAAAACAAAAACGAAAAATTATGCTTCAAGCATAGATTATGTAATACTTTTCAACACTTCCAAAACATTTTTACAAATCTTTACCATTTAATAAGGTGAAAGATGATTTTGGAAAACATATAATATGTTTAAAAACCCAATTTCAGGAATTTTCAACAATATTCGGAAAAATATCCAAACTCTTTTGTGCAGCCCTATATATGATCTATAGATTTGTATATATACGAACTACACACAATGCTAAATTTTAGCTCAGTTAGGAAATGCATAGCGCAGTTTAAAATTGTCCGATAAACGGAAATGTACTTGAGAACTTTTACGTTGCTATGTATACGATCTACAGATTTGTATATATACTACATAGAATGCTAAATTTTAGATCAGTTAGGAAACGCGTTAAAATTCCCCTTCTTGAATTTCTGTCAATAAACAGAAATGTACTCGATAACTTTTCTGCTGCCCTGTGTTCATATGATCTATAGTATTTATACACACCAAGTAATAGACAAAAAATGAGTTAAATTTAAAAATGCGTTCAGCAACTGAAAAAGCATTTCCAGCAGTTATTGTTAACAGACAGTACCAAATTCTTTTGTGTGCCCCTATAAATAAACGATGAATCTTATGCACACAATATTCTATAATAAACCTCTTGTAATGCACCTTAGTGATATATATCAATTTCAATATGTTTGAAATAGTGAAAAATTATTAAAATAAACCGCAAACGATTTTTCTCCATATACCATAATGTAACGGAATTCTTTTGAGTGTCCCTGTAAGGAACTGTAAGTACTATGCTATGCACACTATATTAGTAAGCCTCTTGTAGTGCACCTCAGTGATATATATCAATTTCAGTATGTTTGAAATTGTGTAACATCATTAAAATAAATCGGAAATGATTTTTTCCCCATAGATCTTAATGTAATGAAATTCTTTTGAGTGTCCCTGTAAAAATTGTGCTGAAGTGCTCTGCACTTCATTTTCAATACCGAACATGCCATAGTAAACCTCAACAACATATATTAATTGCATGACAATCCAAATATATTTATGCAAGTTAGAGCATGGACAGACAGACAGACAGGCAAACCGAATTCATAAACACTTTTCAAATATGTTGGAAAGTGTTAAAAGGACAAATTATTCATTTTGATCATACAGAACATAAAAAATTAAAATTTTAAATATGATTAAATATTGCAAAGAAAATTGTCACATAATGTGATGAAATTTTAAGAAATTATTTTATTTATTACAAGATTGTGGAAGATTTATTTTTATTTTGACAACATTTTCACTGGAATATAATATTGTTTCCAGTTTTTTATTTGATTATTATAGTTTTACATAGTAGTTAAAGTAAAATAAAATTGTAAAAAAATTGTTAACAATGTTTTGAATAAATTTATATTCAAACATAGATGATCAGGGTTTGTAACAAAAATAAAAATAAGTGTGATTCCGAGATCCTAACTAAATTTTTAAGCGGAGCGATTAGAGTTAACCTAGTGCTAATCCTAATGATAAACATTGCCTTATGAACAGAAAAGTGGTTGAATTATAGCCTCAATTTAGTCATAATTTGCCAAAAACATGTAAATTACTAAAACTGTAATGTTCTTAAATTAGATCAATGAAATTTAAGTGCAAGTCCCAAAAGTACATCACCAATCCCTATCAAGATCAGCGAATGAAAATGTTGACAAATTGCACTGCTGAAAATATTGAATCTGAAAATATCAAACTGCACTGCTAAAAATATTGAAGTTCAATTTATTTAGGTTATAAAAGCTAAAAGATATATTACTTTAAAAAAAAAAAAAGAATTATATATAAATATATATATATGAAATGAATGTGAAAAAGTATGAAAGAATATTGAATGTGTACGAATGTGGATTGATATGAAAGGATAGTTAGTTAAACCCATTCCAAATCAGAAACTAAAATATAAAAATTCAAAGTTTAAAATCCCTAAATCGTGTGTCAAAATTTTAAAGTTTTGCCTTCATTTCTAGTTGCCCCTGTAACTTAACTTTCTTTACGATACATTTATTACGAACAGATATCAATTTTGAATCCTCGTTAAGATTAAAAGTGCTGACGGTAGCGCATCTCTCTTCTCCCGGTGGCTAGATCTTGCATATTAATTATCTGGGCTGCTTACCCAGATATGAGTCAAGGGCTAATTAGCCAATTAAATTACATTATTTCATAAGTTGCAAAGCGGTCTCTGGCGGTAGTTTCGATGTATATAATGTGAGGAGCACGTTTTTGCGTGGCTTTTTGACTCTAATCACTCTCCACAAAAACTACGGCCAGTATTCTTCGAAGTGCGACGGCATCCTTGCCGGTGTAAGTCCGGCAATTCGCCGAAATATGAACGATAAGACGATGTTTCCCCGGTAAAAGACTCTTCAAACTGTCCCCTGGGCCTAGCTTAAAGAGAGACTTGTAATTAATTGGAATAAAAGCTAGTTCCCAGGAAAATGCCTACTGATTTCTTACATTCGCACGACTACATCAACGACGTTATACCTTACTGGGATGTGTGGTAGCGGCGATCAACCGTCCGTCGTTACAGAGGGATCGATGTGCGTTCGGTATACCGAGATGCGCTCGTTATACAGAGGCGTGTTTATATATAATGTAAAATAATATGAAAGAATTTTGATTGTGAACGAATGTGGATAGATATGAAAGGATATTTAGTTAAACCCATTCCAAATCAGAAATTTAAATATAAAAATTCAAAGTTTAAAATTCCTAAATTGTGTGTCTTAAATTTTAAAGTCTGGTCTTCATTTCTATTTTGCCCCTGTAACTTAACTTTTCGTACAATACTTTTATTACGAACAGACATCAATTTTGAGTCCTCTTTAAGACAAAAAGTGCTGACGTTCATATAATTTTCCTTTCTTTGTGGTTAGATCAGCACGAGCTCTGGCCCGGGGATGCTCTGGAAGATCTGGCCCAGACATCAATCAAAAGCTAATTAACCAATTAACTTACTTTATTTCCTAATTTGCAAAGCGCTCTCTAGTGGTAGTTTCGCTGTATTTAACATGCAGACTGCGTTTTTTGCGTGGACTTTTACTCTCATCACTTGCCCCATAAACACGGACGATTTTCCTGAAAATGAGACTATACCTGTTCGGCTAACGTGTCGGTGACTCGTCGAACTCTGCCCGGCAAGACCGATGTTCCCGATGTAAGACTCTTAAACTCTACCCTGGGCCTAGCTTATAAAAGGAGACTTGTACAGAAAAGGAAAATAAAGTTAATCCTCAGGAAAAAACTCATGTCTATTTCTCTTAGACTCTCATGACTACAAAGTCATAGCTTCCAATCTATGGATTAAACACAAGGTGGTCATACAACAAATGAGCGCGGAGAAATTACCTCAATGCCGTGATATATGTTGCTGGATATATTACAGAGTGTATTACATATATATATATATATATATATATATATATATTGTTGCATGTTCCACTTTGAAAAGATTCAGTTAATGTCTAATATCTATTTCAACAATGCAATCTCCAGTATGATTGCATATTGTAGCAGATAAAAAAGTCAGTGGTGGACATTGTGGCAGTGAGTGTAAATAATGATGACAGACTGGATTTTAGTTAAAATATATATATATATATATATAGAATATTAGCAGGTGGAAAATCATTTCACTCAGGACCTCGTTGTAGACCGAACTATTTTGTTAACAGTTCTACAATACAATCAATAGTTATGGGAGTCCAGTCATATTTGGAGGAGCTCCAAGAACCATATTATTTAGAGACTTACATGGTCATCAGGATTAACTCAACAGGAGTAGATTAACTCAAGGAGTAGATTAACTACGTTGAGTAACAGGAGTAGATTAACTCAAAGTTTACGAAAATCTGTCTTCATTGTGTGTGTTTTTGCTTTTTGATCCAGCTCTTGTAATATTTTCCAGCAGGGGGCAAAAGTGTCAATTGGGAGGAACCTTTAACTTAATTAGTTTAATACTTTTGATCGATGTCTGAACTTCTGATCAGGAGTGTACCCTGAGTGCAACTGAAACTGCAGACTCTTGCTAATAGCGCTGGCTTGCATTTTAAATCTTAAAGTTGGATAAAACTTAATATCTGATAGTAATATTTGTTGGGCTAAGAAAACAACTTAAAAGGGGCAGATTCAGAACTATACCCTTTCAAGAGCGTCACGTATATGTGACACATAAAGTGCTCAAAATCCTTGATTATTCCTACCAGTAATTTCTTCATTGAAATTTTTGTTTTACTTAATCAAAGCATTTCTGCAATTCAATTAGGCAAAGATGTATATTTTTAAAAAACATCGCTAAAAGATTTAAAAATTCTTTAAAGCATGCTCATCGCATAGGAGTTAAGAGTTAGAAAATATTTAATTGGAAATTAATTTAAATTTTAGATTTAAAAGGGGATTTTAATATTCTAATTCCTTTCATACCCCCTCTCCTCTTTCCTCCAAGATGAGGTCTGCCAAGTTTTTATGCTTGAATTCTAGGTTTGGGGTTATGGCTTAAAATTTAAGGTTTGAGGATTGTGGATTGTGGTGTAAGATTTAAGGTTTGAGGATTGTGTCTCTTGTTACAACCTGGTCAAACTTTACATATAAAACTTTAATAATACAGCAATAATAATATAAAACATAAGAAATATATAAAGGAAACAGTCACAAAATATTGTGAGGCCCAAGCCAGCCTGGAAAGAGTGAAGAGTAGGCTTGCCTGACCTGAGTTTCAAGAATGAAAATTGGTCTGGAGGGCTTTGGGCTAAGCCCGTGCAGCCCTCTCGTCTGCTATATCATACAGCTTAACAGACAAAACCTCAGGTCTAGGAATTCCATTAACCACGGATACGTAGTTCTGAAATTAATTTTATCTTGATCATAAATTGATGAAATTTTAAGATTTCGTTTATTTATGATTGAGATAAATTTAATTTTATTGATTTTTGTTTTAATAGAAATAAAGCACAATTTCTAAATACTTTTCATAAATATTCTTATTATATGTTAAAATAATGTAAGGATTTTTTTTTTCCTGTTTTAGGCACATCTAGTTCTATCAAAATTAAAGTTTTATTTCGACATGGCAGTTAAAAAACGACATGAAGAAAATGAAGCAATTCATTTTATATTAGAACACTTGAATAAATATAAAGTATGTCTTTTTTATTTATGTTAAAACATCATGTATTTTAATCTGTTTGACAGGCAGTAATATTCTTTCTCATTGTTGATTTTCCATTAATTAGAATATTTTCTATGGTTATCTGGAATGTCCTGTGACAGAATCACTCATCCAAATGAATGATAAATGTGTAAGGAAAATGAATGCTTCCTTGACTGATATTGAGAAGCAACAAAATGATTTAACAGAAATTGTAAGAAATAGTTTTTTTTTCCACTATTTTATTATTATCTATATATTTTCCCCTACACTTTATATTGTGTAATTCAAAAAAGTTGTGTAACAGTTAGTTAAGATCTAATTTTATGGTTCCTGATGCTTCTAATTCGGTAAACCCTATGATGGAATGCTACAGAGTGATCAATTAAATTATTTGAATTTAAGTCTGACTGCATAGGATTTACCACTATATTGCTGTTAATTGATTAATATGAGTATTTTAAATTATCCGAGACGTATAGTATTTATTTTGCACCTATGACTCTAAGGATCTGATATGATAATTTATACTTAGAAAATTTTATTAGACAAATTATCAATTAATTATAGAAAAGAAAAAGTTGCGTTGTGAATTATTTTTGATGTTCGGATCCTCTTTGAGCCAATTACAATCATCAAAGGTTACCTGCAGAGAGTTATGTAACATTAAATATATAATGGCTTATTTTAAAACCTAGATTGTAATATTAAAGAAAACATTTCCTAAAATAAAAGACTTAATATTAATTCAATAAATTAAGTAAACAAAAGGAAAACTGACTAAAATTAATTGAATATAAAATTGAGTTTATTTACAAGGTAATTATAAGCATATGATTAAAAACAAACATAAATGTTTAAAAAAAATAAAAATATTCAATCCTAGTTGAGAACTGTATTCTCAACATTTATTTTCTGAGAATTACAGTTTATCTTACCGAATTCACAAATTCGATTTTGAAAGGCAGAGTTCCATACCCTAGAAGTATTTATTTGATTAGCCTTTTTATGTTTAGATCGGGGTAGGATCTTCATACACACTTAAGTTCGTATTATTAAAAGAATATAGCTTAATTAAATAAAATGGAACAATGGTGAAGGAAGATTGTTTGTTACCTTATATTACTAGATAACGTTGACAGCAGGAGGTAATGGCTGACGCGTTTTCGCTTTTTCTTAGCGCGTACATTTCCATCTATTGGCACACACACTCAAAATCTGTTTTTTTAGTTAGAGAGCAGTCAACCTTCTACTTTTCCATCTTTTTTGAATCTGAACTCTCAAGAAAAATCACATTCTTTTCGTGGAGCAAAAAAAAAGGGATGGAACCATTTTTCCCTTTTCACATAAAATTAAGGCCTTATACGTTTTAACTTCTTGAAAATTTGCATGTTTCGGCCATACCTCTGATTTTAGAGAGATGACCATTGGCATGCGGGAGAAATTTGGTACTCCCCTTGAGTGTTTCATAGGTCCGTCGGTACAATAGCGATTCCTCTTGACGCCGTGCTGTGTCTGGGAGGTAAAGATGCTTTTACTTGTGAGGTCTTCGTGCCTATTTAAGCTCTCATAAATAAATGTGTCATATTATTGTTCTGACAATTTTCTCCATGACATTTTTATTAGGTGTAGTTAAATCATTCGTGGGAACGGAAAACCAAATATTTCCTTGACTGCCGTGGTTCACTTTGTTCCACAATTATCTATCTGTATGCGCTGATCCTAAAATGGATCATTAATTTGTATTGTTCACTGTTCACTGATTAAAATGATACCAAATACTCTGCTAATATGCAGAAAAAAAACCAAATACTTTTTTTTTTATAGTGTGTGCTAGTTTAGATCTAGATGGTGGTATTTCTCACCATCAGTTCCTTTAATTTATTTTAAGTTTTCAAAAAGTCAAATTAGTTTTTTTTTCACCATATGTTAAAACTTTTAATATTTATCGTTCTTAATTTACTATTTTTCTAGATTAATTAGAGGGGCTCTGCCCCTTGTGAGAACCTCAGGACTTTCAACAGATTTGCATGTTGTAAACTTTAATCCATCCAATGGTGGAAACACACGGAAATATATGAAGTGAATAGAGATGTAACATTTCTGGAAATTTTGACATGACAGAAAAAAAAAAAGTTTTCTATATCCAGTTAGATTTTTCTTGTTTAGTTTTTTGAAAAAAATGCAAATTTAGGAAAAATTACTTTTTACAAATAATATATATATTTTTTCATTTATACATTTTTTTAAAATGTGAAATATTAAACATTTTTCAGATTTATATACACTGAAAATTTTTTAATTTCACTTTTCATGAATATATTACAAAAAGAATAAATGCTATCCAATGGTTGGAGTATCATAGTTGAAATTTTTTCCAACAGAGCGAAAATATGCTGGGACCAGGACTCGAACCTGGGTACTTTGGTTTGCCGTACCAACACTCTCCCTACTGAGCTATCCCGATTATATACTTTCCTCTATTCATTATGAGAATAAATGCTTTCACTATTAAAATTTTTGCTTTTCAGTCTCAGAATTTCCACAGTAATTTTCCTTGCTGAATTTAACATTATTTGCAATATGTCATTCACCTGTTTAAATGTTCATATCAGTCGCATTTCCTATTTTAAAATTTTATTAAAACTAATTTTAAAAATAAAATTATAAGTTTCACCTAATATTTGCTGGAAGTTAGGTTTATTAATGAGAAACTCAGTATTCTAACAGATTGTTCATCTCCCAGTAGTGTAGAACCAATATAATCACACACTGATTCAAAATAAAGAAAGTCATAAAAATAAAATATAGATCTGTTCAAAGTTAATTAAAAACCTAAAAAATTGGAAACTAAAGATTTCAATTAATTTTTTGATTATTTTCAATGTAAAATTAATTAAATTTAAAAAAAGGTATAAAACAGGCAGTTTTTTGCAAACTCAATTTATATAAATAGTTTTTAACTAAATTTTGTCAGAAAATGGATTAATTTTCCTAAGCAAAGTTTATTTATATTCATTCATTTATATATTTACAAAGAAACATGCAATTAAGCAAATCTAAGATTATAAATTTAAAGTAAAGACAGAAAAGAGTAAATAATTTCAACTGTGTGTTATTAACTAATAAAATTATGTATTACTGGTGATTACTATCTAATTATATGTAAAATTGCATTATATAGTTATAAAAATAAATAATTTTTTTCTAATGATATTATATAGTCCAAGAGGCAGCATCACATTTTTGCAACTAATTTTAGTGTCAATGATTTTAGTACATACAGAGCTGCCAACTGCTACGAAAAAATCGTAGTTGCTACGATTTAGAGTTAAAAACTACGATTTTCTGCAAAAAGATGCGAATTTCGCAAAAGAATCGCCCAAAAAAATGCGAATTCTGTCAATGGATCACTGAAATAAAGTGAATTTCATCAAAGAAATTGTGGAAAAAATGCAAATTTCATCAAAGGATCGCGGAAAAAATGACTTGAAGCTTGTTTAAACCGCAAATTACTGATTCACAACAGGAAAGTACGGGCTTGTCTGTTTTGTCTAGTCTTTGAATTCGTTTGTGGAAGTTAGTAGAAACGTATTTTTTCAAATTTGGTACAATAAGGATTTTTATTTTCTCCCGAAACATTCTTGCTAAATATTTATAATAAATGCTTTTATAATTCTTAATGTTGCTATGTGAATTATAATATTTTGTCGTGTGATACACAAGTAGGATCGTCCAGAATTTTCCTGAGTATTGCATTTTCAAAGTATGTTAGTGGTGTAATGCAGTTAGTAATTGCATAAACTCATGAAAAGATGGATAATACATTCTTGAGAACTCCTAATGAAAGGAAATGAATTTATTGTGATACATCGCGCTATGCAATAGATATACTCAAAATATTTAAAAATAATATTTTTTAATGATAATTGGTGTAAGACCAAAACACTATTTTCAGGTCGAAACCAACTGAGCCTGGTCATTACTCTTTTCAGACCGGACCGGGTTTGGGCTTTACTTTTTCCTGCAGATTCGGGCCACGCTGTGTCAGATTTCTTTTTTTTTCAGACCGAGATGAACCTGAACATTCTTCCAAGAGGTCTGGACGGGAAAATTTTTTCTGGACCAGTCTTGTCCCAGATCGTATAAAAATCATTAGCCCGGCCTGGCCTGTGCAAAAATCAGTAAAATTTGGCCCAGTCCAACAGTGTTTGCAAAAAATGCATATATTTTTAAATCCCTATTATTCTACAATTAAAATTTATAATTTATAATTTTTGAAGAATAGTACATATATTTCTAGGTAATAAAATTAAAGTACGCGAAAACTTGTGAAAAGAAACCTGTCTGTGATGGAATCCTATCTTAAACGGGAAAAAGTGTTGATTCATGCAAAATGAATGCAATAATAGTGTCAAAAGAATATAATGCATTTACAGCAGGTGATGTATCAGCTAAGGTGGTAACTTCTTTATGACAGATTTTTCTCGCTGTTATGTGATTCTGTCATAGAAGATTTTTCTGTATAGCATTTTTCAGATTTGTAAGTCTCCAAGCCATGGAATATGGATTAATGATAACTCAAACATTTGCGTACAAATACAGGTTAAAAAAATAAAATAAAATAAACAGTTTACATGAGCACAGGCAGAAATAAATCTAGGCATGGCAGTATTTTGGAACTGATGTGTCTGTACTTCGGAGCTTTATGCACTTTTTAAAAAAATGACGAATTATAAACATGAAAAATTGCTAAAATAAATATTTTTTGTCAGAATGCCTCAACAAGAGAATTTTTAACCACAATGGCGTAAAAAAATATCTTTTGTAGAAATTCACTAAGTGCCAATTAAGTTTTTGTACTGGCCAGGCTCGGGCCAAACTTTTAGCATTTATACCTTACCAATATTTTTTTTCGACGAACCGAAGCAGGCTCGGAAGAAATTTTTAGCTTTTAAACCGAGTCGGGCCAAAGAATTCTTTGTACGGAAACAGCCAGGCCTTGCCTAAACTTTTAACTTTTATACCGAGTCGAGCAGCAATTTTTTTTTTTTTTTTAAGGGGCTGGGCCTACGCCTGGAAATTACGACCCATGAAGAACCCCCCCCCCCCCCCTTTTTTTTTTATAGACATGTCCATACAATACATAAAAATTTATACCATAACATTGCAATTAAAACATTTTTGCGTAGTGCAAGATAATGCGCAATAGTTAAAATTTAAATTAATGTATTTTGTATTTCAAATGTATTTTGTGTTTTGAAATTTAAAAATTTGAAAATATTTTGTATTTTAGGCTCTAAAACCAATGTATTTTGTATTGTTGTTTTGTAAAATGGTTTTTCGATGTATTTTGCCCAGCTCTGACTACATGTGATACATTTAAACATACAAAAATTCAGATTTATTTAAAACTTTTAATCCATTTCTCACTAGAGGGCATTGTCAGGTTTCTTAGAATCAGCTGCAAGAGTTGAAAGCTATTCTTAAGGGATTAGCATATTGTATGTATTGTATATGTATCTATTGTGTACCGTTAAAGGCGTCCTTTAGAAAATCTTAATCCGAAGGGTGGCGAGTGGAACAGAATGAAGGAAGTATTTCCATTGCAATGTAGTCTTTCATAGATAAGAAAAACTATTGCACCCTTTTTTATTTAAGAAGACAGATCAGTCAAGAGGGAGGAACGGTTGTCAAGCGACCCTTGGAAACAGACCAGTAGCCCCGTAGACAGAAAGGTGCTAGGGAGAATGACCAGAGAGGAAGTTAGTTCGAACGTAGGAAGCGAAGGTGGAAGGTCGTTCAGAGTTGGAGCCCTGAGACCGGTGTTGAGTTCTAGCGTGGCAGCGAAGTGTGAAGGTTGGTTTTTCAGAGAGCAGCTCTGAGCATGTGTATGGAACGGCATCTCTCTAAAGGAAGAGAGATAGCGTGTGTGAGATTAAGAGAAATCTCGGTTCTGAGTGAAGCAACGTAGTCTAACGGTACACGTAAAGCGTTTCTGTAATTATTTTGATTTAATATTAAACCGGATACTTTACCTCCGAGTTTAAGTGTAAATATTGTTAATAAATTGTTACTTTAACTTTAATTGAAAGAGTTAAGTTTTTCTTGAATATATATCAAGTATCGTGCCCGATATCACGTATTCATATCGGTGGTGGCAGCATATCAAAAGACCGGATCTATTTCGAAGTTGTGTGGACGGAGAAGTGGAATCCGACAATGTTGGCAGCGACGGGATTGAATCACCGAAGACCAGTGCCAGTTAGCCGTGTTACTGAGAGTTTGTGCCGGATTGTCTAGCGGAAGTGTTTGTGCTCTATCGTCGAAGACCAGCGCCAGTTAGCCTTTTACTGAGAGTTTGTGCAGGATCGTCTAGCGGAAGTGTTTGTGCTCTATCGTCGAAGACCAGCACCAGTTAGCCGCATTAAGTCAGTTTATGCTGGATCGTCTAGTGGAAGTGTTTGTGCTCTATCGTCGTAGACCAGTGCCAGCTAGCCTATCGTCATTACAGTGAAGTGAATTAGTGGTGGTGCTGTGTTAGTGTAGTGTTGTGTGTAGTGTTTTTTGTGCATCGTGAAGCAAGGTGCAGTGATTGTGGCCCGAGAGTGCAAGATTTACCCTGTGGAAAAGTGAGCAGAGAATTGCCCAGCGAATAAAGTACGAGGTAAGGTGTTTTGATAATTTTACTCTACTGACATTCTCGAACCTACTGTTTTTTTATTGTGTATAATTCATGGTAATTTAAGTTAATGTGGTGGTTAATTTATGTGCAATATAATAATTGGTCTAAATCAAATGAGATATTAACAACCATTTTACACTATTGTTTTAAGAAAAGGATCTTATATTAATTACTAGAAGTGATTTTCTAATTGTTTTAAAAGGATAAGATTAATGATTAAAATTAATGCATTGGGTTAATAGTTGGAAAGAATAATTGAAATTTCATAAATTTAAATTATTATTAAAGTAATATTTAAATTAAGTGATATTGTTTGCTTTAAGTTTGAAATATTGATAGTAAATGAGGAAGGCAAATTTGTGTAGAATTTAAATTAAATTCAAATAACCTTCAAGGAAGAACTGAAGGCCCAGAGAAAAAAAAAAGTGCTGTGATTTACTTTTTAATGTGAGAACTAATTTTGAAATGGAAATATTTTATTGAGATTAAATTTAGGAATTTATGTGTATTTCATGCAAATTTTTGTTAGGTGGATATTTTTATGTAGTGATTAGCATCAGTGTTTTATTCAAATTGCAACGTATCAGTATTATTGTGTAAATTGTATTTTATTATTTAATGGTATAAATTTAAAATCTGTATTGCATAATAGTCAAATTGAGATTATTGTTACTTTGTTATTGGAAGCAAATTGTGGGGTATCATTGTTTAAGGAAATTTATTATTGTATGATTACTTATTTGAAATATGTTAAATAGTATAATACGTGGAGGTAACTTATGAGGGTAGGATTTGAGGAAGTATTAATTTGATATTGTGATTAAGTATTGTTGTAGGGTGGTGATAATTAACAGTAGAAGGTATGGCTTTCTTACTAAAAATAAAAAGGGTGGATCTTCAGGCGATATGTGAAGAGTTCGGGATTGAAGTTTCGGAAGATGATACCAGGTTTAAGCTTAAGAAAAAGATAGTGGAGAGCGACGAATATGAAGAGGGGGCTGTTATGGAATTATCTAACACTATTGTTACGGAGCGGTTAGAAAAGGTAGAAAGGGAGGAAAAGTTACAACGAGAAACGTTAGAAAGGGAGGAAAAGTTACAACGAGAAACGTTAGAAAGGGAGGAAAATTTAAAGTTACAACGGGAAAAGTTAGAAAGGGATGAGAGGTTAGAACGGGAAAAGGTAGAAAGGGAGGTACAACGAGAAAAGTTAGATAGAGAAGAAAGGTCTGAAAAATTGAGATTGGAACATGAGTTAGAGTTGGAAAGGATAAAAATTCAAAGTTCGACAAATAATTCTAATGGGTCTAGAGAATATAATAATGAGAGTAGCCTAGAGAAATTGATTAAAAGTGTTAAAACTTTGTCTATCAAAGTTCCAGAAGGGACTGAGGGATGGAATCTGTTTTTTAGCAGTTTAGAACGGGCATTCCAAACAAAAAATGTACCGGAAACCCAGCAGGCCGAAATTCTGCTAAATATGTTAGGAGATAAGGCCGATAACTTGCTAATATACACTACTAGGGAACAAATTGAGAGTTATGAGAAGTTAAAGGAATTAGTTCTAAGGGAACACGAGCCGACACCGAAGGCGTGTTTGGAAAATTTCAAGAAGGCTAGAAGGAATTAAAATGAAACTCATGTATTATTTGTGTCACGTTTAATAGCAACGTGGGAAAATTATTGTAAGATTAGAGGTGCAGATACGTATGAGAAGGTTAATCAGTTAATTGTCACGGATAAGTTGTTAACTACTTTAGATGAGGAAACCGCGACGCATGTTGGATTAACTTAGCACAGTAATTGGTTAGAAGTTTCTAAAATTGCTAAGGAATGTGATAATTTCTTTGATGCTAAACAAAAATCTTATGCGGTAACTTATAAGGGTTATAAAGGTAAAGAAAGGTATGTGAATAATGAAGATTCTAGAAGGGCAAAAGATGAGGGTTTTAGTAGTAATTGGAGACAAAAGGGGAATAATGAGGTCAGTCCATTTTTGGGTAGAAAACCGGAATATAGGAAACCTAACGATGCGACGCCTATCTGTTTCAAGTGTAATTTACGAGGTCATGTACAGCGATTTTGTACAAAAGGAAATAACGAGGGAAGTAATCAAATTAATAACCGACAAGAACCAAGGGCTAGTATCAATAATGTCTCAGTGCGAGGAATTAAAGAATTACCAAGGGGAGCGAGTATGGCAAGAATCGGAGCAAAAGGGAATTGGAGAACTAAAGTTATTGGAGAGAAGTTAAATAAACTCGAGAAAGTGGAAGTTAGTGTAAATGGGAAGATAGCAAAAGGATTAGTGGATTCTGGTTGCGAAATTAGCGTCGTTCATAAAGATTTAGTACCAGCAGAAAAACTAAGAGGGGCTGGTAGCATCTATCTACAAGGGATATTTGGTAAGGCAGTTAAATCGCCCTTAATTCAATTACCTTCAGCTATTCCAAAACGTGGTCAGACTAATGTAATTCATCAGGATGTACTTTGTGCAATAATTGATAATAGTAAGGAACAGGTAATTTTACATCCTGACGTGGCTAATGAATTGTCAGGGTTAAACAACGAGAAATCATTATGAGAATCGGTAGAAAGGGAATGTAAGGAAGATAGTAGGAATAAAGTGAAGGAAAGGGAAAGGATTGGAAATGATAAGAGTGACTGTTATGCCGTAAAAACGAGATCGGTAAATTTACAAAGTCATGAGAAGGAAAAAGCCGAGGTAGAGAAAAGTAAGATTAATCAAGTTACGGAAAGTAGTTCAAATGTATTTCAGGAATCCCAAATGAGTTGTAAAGATTTAGAGAAAGCTTGGGAATTGGCTGAAAATGAGAAAGGGTCTTACTATGTTGTAAATGGGTTATTGTATCATAAAGAGAAATTAGTAGATGAAACTGTAGCTCAATTAGTATTACCTAAAATTAGAAGGGAGGAAATTCTAAAATTAGCGCATTCTTCCTTATATGGGGAACATCACGCAGTTATGAAAATGTTAGACAGAATCAAGTATTCATTTTATTGGGAAGACATGGCTGAGGAAGCTAAAATATATTGTGAATCATGTTTAGAATGTCGATTAACGAGGGAAATAAATGTGAGTGATAGGGAGAAAGAGGAAATATGTCGACCTGCATTTATAGCTGAGTTAGGGGACGGGAGTAACAAACTGGTGTATCAAGATGAAATGAGAGCATTTATGGCTAAAAATAAAGTAGTCGATATTGTCTTGGATAGTGACGGGGAGTTTGAAGACTGTAGGAAAGATCTGTTGTTAGACCGAGAACAACCGGAAAATAAAGACAGGAAGGGATTTGAGATAAAAGGGTTAACAAATATTCAAGTTGGGGACATAAAATCAATCTTAAGGAAAAATAAGGATTTATTTATGGGTCCTATCGAACTGGTAGAACTGGTGAAAAATCGGATTGGTCGTAAACCGGAGAGGGGTAAGATAAGGCAGAAATTGTACAATGTCTTTATTACGTACAAAGAGGACTGGGACAGACAGGTGCCTGATTGGTTAAAGGAAGATTTAATTGGGACATCAGAGGCATCAGAAGTTAGTCATTCAAGCGGGTGCATCACGAAAAGGGATGTACCAATTAAGTTAACGAGGAAGCACTGGAGGGAAAAAGTTCCGCCTCCAGCAATCTCAGCCTAAGGACTGACATTGAAATGACATAATACTAGTGTAACTTTATTTTTTTTTGTGTATTTATAATTGTATTTGCATTTTGTGTTTATAACAGTGTATTAGCATATTGTGTAATTTTTTTTCTGTATTTATCACAATAGTATATGGTTCATTAGAGATGTCAGTAGTTAAATTTTCAGACACCTTGAAATATTTATGTAATTGTAGTAATGAAGAAACCTATCAAGGAACTGTTGAACTCTTCTCAGACATTACATAATTTGAGGAAAATTAGCCCCTAAAAGGCATATTTTCCGCTAAGGTGGGGGTGTCAGGTTTCTTAGAATCAGCTGCAAGAGTTGAAAGCTATTCTTAAGGGATTAG
This sequence comes from Maratus michaelseni, assembly GCA_963931845.1. NCBI lineage: Eukaryota > Metazoa > Arthropoda > Arachnida > Araneae > Salticidae > Maratus > Maratus michaelseni. The sequence goes on along the minus strand of OZ007593.1, from coordinate 344,688,148 downwards.
CATATTGTATGTATTGTATATGTATCTATTGTGTACCGTTAAAGGCATCCTTTAGAAAATCTTAATCCGAAGGGTGGCGAGTGGAACAGAATGAAGGAAGTATTTCCATTGCAATGTAGTCTTTCATAGATAAGAAAAACGATTGCACCCTTTTTTATTTAAGAAGACAGATCAATCAAGAGGGAGGAACGGTTGTCAAGCGACCCTTGGAAACAGACCAGTAGCCCCGTAGACAGAAAGGTGCTAGGGAGAATGACCAGAGAGGAAGTTAGTTCGAACGTAGGAAGCGAAGGTGGAAGGTCGTTCAGAGTTGGAGCCCTGAGACCGGTGTTGAGTTCTAGCGTGGCAGCGAAGTGTGAAGGTTGGTTTTTCAGAGAGCAGCTCTGAGCACGTGTATGGAACGGCATCTCTCTAAAGGAAGAGAGATAGCGTGTGTGAGATTAAGAGAAATCTCGGTTCTGAGTGAAGCAACGTAGTCTAACGGTACACGTAAAGCGTTTCTGTAATTATTTTGATTTAGTATTAAACCGGATACTTTACCTCCGAGTTTAAGTGTAAATATTGTTAATAAATTGTTACTTTAACTTTAATTGAAAGAGTTAAGTTTTTCTTGAATATATATCAAGTATCGTGCCCGATATCACGTATTCATATTGGTGGTGGCAGCATATCAAAAGACCGGATCTATTTCGAAGTTGTGTGGACGGAGAAGTGGAATCCGACAGGCATTATCAGCAAAAAAAAAAAAAAGTTTAGTTGAAACTGTTCTAATTTTAATTTGGAGTATGGTTACCATATGAGAAAACGTAAAAAAAAAACTTTTTAAAATTTTAGTTATGCAATTTCTCACCAGGGTTGCTCTAGCATAAGAACTGTTATCTGAAAATTTTTATCAAAACATAAATTTGATTGTGGCAGATACTTATTTTGAACATTTCATTAAAAAAACGCAAAATCAATTTTACTTAAATTTAATTACATTATTTCCCACAAGGTAATGATATAAAAAAATAAATTGTGTCGAATTTGTGTAACTTTTTTTAAAATTTTGAATGCAGCTTCATGCAGTAAAACATAAAAAATCAATTTTATTTAATTGTGGTTACTTTTGTCTTGCTAGGGAACATTATCAGCATAAAAGAACATTGTGTCAAATCTATATGTCTTATGTAATTTTAACTTGGAGTATGGATTTCCATATGAGAAAGCATAAAAAAGTCTCTTTTAAAATTTTAGTTATGCAATTTACCATTAGCAACGCTACATACATAAAAAAAAAAAAAAAAAAAAAACTATCATGTGAAAATTTTTATTTAAACCTAAATTTGACCATGTCGGAAGTTTATTATGAAGATTTGAGCAAAATTTATTCATATGAAGTGAAATTAAATGAAGGCATAGCTCAAATACTACTTTTGCGTATAATGATACATGAAGCATCATATGTTAAATAACAGTGATATAAAAAAAATTAATACATCTGAATTCTTTTGTTTAGCCCTGTAAAAGAACTATAAATATTACACCGCATTTTTTTCAATGCAGTAAATGCTGTAATAAGACTCAATAACTCACACAAATTTTGTAGAGTTTTAAATAAAATAATTACATAAAGCATTTTACCCAATCACTGCTCATAGATGGTGGTATAATTGAATTCTTTTGTGCACACCTGTAAAATAAATATCAGTGCTATTCACAGTATCTTAGAGAAAAATCATTCTATAGATGACTTTAACAACATACTAAAATTATGTTACCATCAGCATTCTACAAACCCTAAATTTAAGCGATTTAATAAACATTTCATAAATTGTTACATTAGGATTTCGTAGTATAGGGTATATATAATTTCTAATAACAAACCTATCACCTTTTCCAGGATGGGTAGAAAAAACATTTTTTTTTTTTTTTTAAATTCCCAAATTACAATATTAATTATTATTTCTCTACAATAGGTTAGGAATTATTACAATTCACTTTTGTCGGCTTTGGATGGATATTTGAAAAGGCGAGAATCAGAAGTTGAATTAGTTGATATGAAACAAATAAATCAGTTAGCTGACAAATTAGAAGTTGATGTAAGTCTTAATTTTCTCACTATCTGTCTGTATTATAAATGCATGATTAAAGTTATCTTGCTGGAAGCTATTCTGAAATTTAAACAAATGTGGTTATGTCAGATATAACTGAAATATAATTTCGATCTAAACAAATCTTTCAGTTTATATTTGCTAATTTTTCAAAATCAATATAAATAAATAAATAAATGATTTTTGAATTTAGTGTTTTCAGTTGGAAATATTGATCTGTAATTTAATTTAGTATTTTCAGTTAGAAACATTGATCTGTAAAAGTTTAAGAAAATATTTTTTTTAAAGAAGAATGTATTTGATCATTAAACAGCATCATTTAAGAGCTTTCTGGTATTCTATTTTTTCAAAATCAATGTAAAAAAATAAATAAATAAATGATTTTTGAATTTAGTGTTTTCAGTTGGAAATATTAATTTGTAATTAAATTTAGTGTTTTCAGTTAAAAACATTGATCTGTAAAAGTTTAAGAAAATAATTTTTTAAGAAGAATGTACTTGATCATTAAATGGCATCATTTATGTTTTCTGGTAGTAAACATATGTATCTTTGGGCAAGTATGTACTTTGCATGCACATTAAAAAATTGTGATTTGGTTTTGAATCTTTCTAAAATGTTTTAATTACTGTAGCTTGCTTATTTTAAGATAAATATGTTAATATGATAATTAAGTGATCATCAACCACATGCCTATGAACTTACTTGGCCCTACTGACTACTTTTGTTGTGCCCACGAAGTCTCTAGAAATTTATATATACTAGTTTATACATCACACTCACATACAACTAAAGTGACAGGTGATTAGTTTAAGCCAGAGGTTCTCAAAGTGTGCTCCGCGGAGCCTTTGGGTCTCCGCCTATACTTTTCAGGGGCTCCGCGGCGTTTCAGGAAAATAAACAAAACATGAAAGAAATTAGCAAATTGCAAGGAAAATTTTTTCGATAGTATGTAGGAATCTTTGTTCATGTGTGTGTCAAGAATAACTGCATCTGTCACTGGGTTGAAAAATACAATGATATATTGTTTGAAATCATATAAAAATTTGCATTATACATGTATCTTTTCTATATAATATTTTTGGTTTGATCTACTTTATTTTATGTTTCTGCATTTAATGTGTTTAAAAAAATTCGATTCAAAATAAGCTACAAGAAACAGTATTCTGAATCGAATGCACAATGGGAGTCGAAAGACAAAGGCACTGTTTATGTTATTTCTATGAATTTTTAGTTATTTAAATTTTCTGAACTGTTTTTCATAGTAAAACAATGTTTGTCGCTTAAACATCTTTTTTAGAGCATCTTGTATCATTTAAAGCCCCTCATTAGATTGATTTTACATTTGTGTATATTGTGTATGAAACAAATTTTAATTTTGTCGCCGTTGGCCTCATCAAATCTATAATTCTATTTATTTCCCATTATTCTAAATTATTTTCTCGTTCTAGTATTTAGACTGTCAAAATCCCGCCTGGCTAAAAAAATTTTATTCTAAATTAAAAAAATGGCGCTAGATGCTGTTCTGTTAAAATTACACACTTTTTATTCCATTAAAATAACGCATCCTAAAATTTAATTCTTTTAAAATATCACTTTCCCAGCTAAATATTTTAATTCTCTCGAAAAACCAACCTATATCTTTTTATTTTTATTTCCCTGTGTTTTCTGGCAAAAAAGTATTCTTTCTCAATAATATGAAAGCTAATCTCAGTTTCAATGTAAAATTTTTATCTTGGCATTCTGCCCACACTCAGTAAAACCTACGTATTTTTTTTCTTTCTTATTTGTTCGAAATAATCAGGTTTTTTGCGGAACAATCCTAGAATATTTTCCCTGCGTTTTTTCAGTCTGAAGCTTAATCTCCTTCAAATCATAGCACCCAGAAATTGAGTTCCGTAGTGCTAATTGGTCGAAAGACTGTTATTGACTTAAAATTACACACTTTTTATTCCATTAAAATAACGCATCCTAAAATTTAATTCTTTTAAAATATCACTTTCCCAGCTAAATATTTTAATTCTCTCGAAAAACCAACCTATATCTTTTTATTTTTATTTCCCTGTGTTTTCTGGCAAAAAAAGTATTCTTTCTCAATAATATGAAAGCTAATCTCAGTTTCAATGTAAAATTTTTATTTTGGCATTCTGCTCACACTCAGTAAAACCTACGTATTTTTTTTCTTTCTTATTTGTTCGAAAGAATCAGGTTTTTTCCGGAACAATCCTAGAATATTTTCCCTGCATTTTTTCAGTCTGAGGCTTAATCTCCTTCAAATCATAGCGCCCAGAAATTGAGTTCCGTAGTGCTAATTGGTCGAAAGACTGTTATTGACTTAAAATTACACACTTTTTATTCCATTAAAATAACGCATCCTAAAATTTAATTCTTTTAAAATATCACTTTCCCAGCTAAATATTTTAATTCTCTCGAAAAACCAACCTATATCTTTTTATTTTTATTTCCCTGTGTTTTCTGGCAAAAAAGTATTATTTCTCAATAATATGAAAGCTAATCTCAGTTTCAATGTAAAATTTTTATCTTGGCATTCTGCTCACACTCAGTAAAACCTACGTATTTTTTTCCTTTCTTATTTGTTCGAAAGAATCAGGTTTTTTCCGGAACAATCCTAGAATATTTTCCCTGCGTTTTTTCAGTCTGAAGCTTAATCTCCTTCAAATCATAGCGCCTAGAAATTGAGTTCCGTAGTGCTAATTGGTCGAAAGACTGTTTTGACGGCTCTGTATTCGTGAGCGTTGGAGAAGAGTTATACACTGGTTTTCCCGCCTTGAAGGCAGATTTTCCTTGGAGCATGAGGTAAGCAGGGGTCCGGCGCGTGGTTCGCGACCATGGAATAAAATTCCCGTAGCCGCCGATAGAATCTATGACGCTGCCTAGTACGTCGTGTGTCTTCTTCGAGTATTTAATTTAATTCACGAAAGCTCTCTTGGTACTGAAAGTCCTTCTGCATGGACTTATCACCTGAACTAGTAAAAGCATAGCCTACAATTTTCCGGAGTTTAATAAAATGTGGTTCGGAATCAATTGCCTTATTATTTTCCTTCAGTCAGCACACCATGAATTGGACGACTGCAAATTCCTAGGAGGAAACCTCTGGCCTTTACAGTGTGATTTATAAAAAATACGGTGAACCAGTGGAAACATCACATATAATAATTTAACTCGACCAGGATGGACAGCTATTCTCGAATATTCGACAGAATGCCAACGTATAATCTTCACTTGTCATAGTGAATTGTATAAACATCGATTTGGTATAAATGAAAAAAGAGGACAAACGGCAGATTGTAAGTTTGTTTTGGATTGTTATTCTAATTGATATTTTTATTTTGTTGATTTGTTTTTGTTCTTTTTTTGCTAAGGAAGATTTTAATAATAAATAATATGGACATACAGCCAAATAAAATGTGAAAAGAAGACATACGGCAGTTTTAAAAGTTTAAACTATTTCAAATTAAGCTCCTAGCTTAACCAAATGAATCAATCTTTAAAAATGTATAGTGGTCCTCCTAATTAGTTATTTGCTGAAGGGCACTTGAACATCTGCTTCCTCGGCCCCTTCTTCAAGGTTTTTTCTCTAACTATGCCCTATTTCCATATTTCAGCAACTATCTTTTCGATTTCAAAGCAAGTGATTCCAAATATTATAATTAACTTAATAGTCACCCTCTATAATATTAAAGTAAATTTATGAGTAGCAGTTACCACTATTTCCAAATAATAGTTTAAGCCAAAAATTTGTAATTAAGTTCCTAGCTTAACCAAACGAACGAATTTTTAAAGATGCATAGTGGTTTCTGAAGGACACTTGAACGTCCCCCCGGCACCTCGCTCAAGGTTATTTTCTCTAACTGTGCCTTATTTCAATAATTTGGCTAATAATGTTCTCATCTTCTCCAAACCAGCTCAATTTTGTAGCACGCCTACTATACAGTGCCATAGGCAGCAGGGTCCTGTCTCATAGGTTTGTTTGGAAAGAGGTTTGTTTAGAACAGAATGCTTCCCTGGTGGTGGAAGGGGGTAATAAAAGATTTTCCGAAGCGTATGCTGCGTGCCTGTTGTTATATGGTGCCGAAGCCATCAGAGCATTCAGAGGCCAGAGTTTTGTTTTCCTAATTTCTTTTGCATTCTCCCTTTCTTATTCTATTTATATCAAAAATTTGAATAGTCTGTGAAATTTTTTTAATCTGAACATCTAGCAGTCCCAGTTTCTTCAGAGTATTGGGTTTCTACAATATTTTGTAAATAAAAATTTCCATTCATACATGGTATTGTGTACGTTTATGCAATGTGCATTGAACAAACATGTGAATTTTTTAAGGTATGCAGTATGCACACAAAGATGTTTTAATAATCCAATTGTATCTAATATAGCAATATTAATATGTTGAACTAGATTTGAACCATATTCAGAAAGTATAAATTTTTAAAGGATCTACAAATAATAATTTAAATATTTAAGTATGTTTTTGTCAAACATTGAATCTAATTTAAAACAATTCAAACTTTATAAATGATTTAATATCATGTTGTATCGCAAAAAATATATACTTTATTATTTCAGCACCGAGAAACTTTGAACAAGTTACAGAAGATATTTTTATCCTTTATGGAGTTTAGAAAAAGAGAAATTACTGACATAAAAAAACAACTGTTTCATTGGAAAAGGCTTTATAATACAGATGAATCTATTAAAAATATAGTAAATATTTGTTTATTACCTTTTTATTACTTATTTATTTATTTATTTTACACTTACTGCCTACGTTTTTCTGAGAATTTAAATTAATGCATTTTTTTAGTTTACTGTCCAACCATTCTGATATTTCTCCAGCGACATATTGTACCATCGTTCCAGAGCATTTCTCCAAGAGTGTGTATGTGGCCAATTTGTTTTATAGATGACAAGCACTGCATAATGCATGGCCAACTGCATCACAAGTGATGCACTTTTGGGGGTTTTTTATTGCTTGCTTTGAATTCAACAGTTTTGTTTTTTAACATATCATTTTAAAGTTTGCCTGATTTTATAAAAGTTTAATTTCTGATCATATGCTCAGAATCAGTTGAGTTTGCATATTCGTTCATTGAGATGATGTCGATGCTTTTCTGAAGAAAATTACTGTTTAAATCTTATAATGAAGATGTTTGCTTAAGACTCCTTCATATTTAATCCTCCGGGATTGCTAAAATTAATTCTGCAATTTCTTTAATGTCCAAGGGGAAAAACTTCCTGCTATTTATATGATGAAAGAATACAGTTTTTAACCTCACAGTGGGAGGGTCAATGTTATTTGTCACTATTTTCATTATGTGGTATGCTTATACAAGATGCATGACAATTTACTTCGTAAGTTATTCTTAATAACTTTTTAATAAATGTTGTGATGTAAATTTTATCTGGCATGATCATATGTGTAGTACTTTCAGTTGTGTTATTTATTTTTTGCAATTATGGAGGCAACAACCCCTTACATAAAATATTTAAGTTTTTCTTTTAATAGTCAATGAAATGGAGAAAACATAAAATGATCTTACTTAAGAAATGCATGTTGAGGTGGAGATAGGAACTACAAATTTCTTTAAATCCATCTAAATAATCTTTTTCCAGAATTAAATGTAGAGAAGTAGATAAGATTTCCTTCTTAACCACCAACAGAGATATTTAAAAATTCTGACTCAAGTCACCATATTAAATCATTGCATGTTTTTTTATCTGTCTTTGATATATCTTTTAGCTAAATTTTTTAGAAACCTTTTTATAAAAACATTTTCGGAGAAAAAAGGATTTATCTTAATATGAAAATTACCACTTGTTTTGACATCTGGTGAGAAATAAAACTCTTAAGGTTCTTGCTTGTTTATTGTGTTTATTGCTTCTTTTCATATTTGTTGATTATGTTAAATATGATGTTTTGAGAGCATATTAAGAATCTATTTTCTTGTTGTAAGAAAATATAGTTCCACAGCTTATTTATTTACAGAAAGTTTAAAAACTGGGGCATTTAAAAAATTAATATTTTTATTGATCTATCTTATTATTAAAAACTACCCACACTGTAGTTTTATTATATGAATGGTAATTCTTCCTACATAATTATTGTAATCCCTCAAACTGTCTCGAAGCTTGCATGTAAGCATAATCCTCATTGTAAGCATACGTAAGCATAATCCTCATTGCATGATGTCTATCTAGAATGCTGATTCAAATGAAATAATTTAAAGCAGAAAAAACAATTTACCATTTTATAACACACAAGTTAAGAAAAACTGAATTAAAATAGATTATATTGCGTAAAAGGTATTCTTTAAATTAGTAATGTAATTAAATAACATACAATTAAATTAACATGTGTTGAAAATTTTCTTTTATAATACTTAGTAATTTGATGATTATCTATATTTTTATTTATTAAAATTTATCTCCAGTTGTAATAATAAGTTGTTTCTTAATCTTTTTTTTTTATTTTTTCACAGATTCATGAAATGATTTCATCCATTTTGAGACACTTAGAAAATGAGATAATTAACCGAAAGAAAACTGCTTTTTTAATGTCAGAGGAAAAGGATGTTTATCAAAGAAATAAAGCTGATTTGAAAAATAAAGTATATTTTCGTTTTTTATTGAAGGAAAAAATAAGCTTAAAAAATATTTCTTTTTCTCCATTTTTTTTTTTTGTAAATTATAAACTACACAAATGCAACTTTTATACTTTTTTGAAGATGAAGCTAGAAAATATTGTGAAATAAAGGGGCTTCTTTTATTGATACCACATTATTGCATATGTAGCGTACATGCGTGTATATAATATAAACATATAAGATGCAGCAAACTAATTTAATGCCATAAATGGAGAATTAAATGGGCAGAAGTGAAAATGATATGATTTACGAAGGCATAGACAGTGATGATTGTAACAAGAGTGCATTTAGTGATGATGATAAGTAATGCACCTATTGCAGATATCGTTTCATAATTCTGCATACTGAATTTTGAAAGTGTGCATGCTATTTACAGTCACCTCTCACTTATACACATTTGAAGGGATTGATTTAAATTCTCGCATAACTGAGGGCCGCATATAACTGAGAGGATGTTTTATGTAGTAATTCTTTATGCATATTATACACATTATGAGAAAGAAAAACATTTTGAAATATAAGAATTATGATTAATAACATAATTCTTATATTCTTAATCATAGGACATTAATATAAAATTTAGTTAAAAAAAATATAAGTAAAATTTCATTTTACGTAGAAGTTAACATAAAAAAATGCCAGGATGCCAAAATATGACAGGAGTACTACAGCACTAGCACGACTACATAGAACCGAAGCAATAGAAATTGATTTTAAAAATAGTAAAATAATTTACCTATCAAGAGTCTACTTCCCATCCATTATCCGTGAATCAATAGAAATCTACATGCGTAACGTAAACATTTGCAATGAATCCGCTTCATTTGAATTGCCTAAAATTTGGCACGAGGTACTGTTCCATTTTAAAAAGCAATAATGAAATATAATTTTTTCTTGGCTACTTCAAGCACCTGCTTTTCTCTTTTTTTACATATTTGAATCTCGTGATTCGTGTTTTCACGCTTATTTTTCAAAATTTGAAAGAATACTTTGTTTATCATTATATTTTCTTGAAAATGACGCCGTAGTGAGCGTTGAAACGTATGTTGGATCATTAAAAAGGTTTTTATAAGCCTTTTGTTGTTTCTTTTAGTATCACTTAAGCATGTCTCTAGATTTTAATTAGATTTCAAATGCCAATTAGTTCTCTTTTAAGAAATCATCAATGCTAGTTTGTTTTTGCTTAGGCCGTGTTTGTAAAACAACCTTTTATAATGCATTAAAGTGCGTCATTGTATTTGATGCTACATCAGCATTTTGAAGGTAACATCTCAAAGTGTCCAGGGCTCATAAAGCAATAGCATAGGTTAAGATGGGACAATTACAGTATCATTTTCTCCTTTTTCAGCTGTCATGTCATTAAAAACGTTTCAATATCTCTTATTGCCGTTGATGTTAAGTTTTCATGAACATTGACAAAATCTTGAAAGAAACATAATCTTAGCTTATGCTGTTCCATTCTTCTTTGTCTATGTTAAAATCATTGCTGTTGTTTTCATTTTTCTGTAATGGAATAAGTTCAGCATCATTTGAATGAACAAAACCTGCTTTTCTAATGCAGTTAGAAATTGATGTAGCTGTTACATTATTCCAAGAGGAAACAAACCTATGCATAGCATCCAGGGTTCGTATGTTTTTACCACAATTTTTAATAGAAAATTTCTATTTAATAATTAAATTGCAGAAATTGTAGACACCTCGTTTAATTGCAGAATTTGTAATACTTTTCTGCATTTAAATAAGGCAAAAAATTATGTTAAAAAATTGTGGTAAAAGCATATAAACCCTGGCATCAAGAATCCAAATTTTCTTAAATTTCTTTTTCTGCTCTAGTGATATAAATATTTTTCTCACCAAATTTTTCCTATACTGTGCTTTAACTGCCCTTACTACACCAAAATCTAATGGCTGGAGTCTGCTAGTACAATTTGCAGGGGAAAATATAACTTGTGTATGAGACAGCAGTAGGAGATTTGAAGGATGAATGGGACAGTTATTTCCGAGTATAACTGAGAGAAACAATTCAAATTGATGCTTATAAGTGAGAGATCTATAGCATTATTTTCCTATTCCTCGTGTCAGACTTTACGAAATTCGCGTATAACTGAGAGGTAACTGTATTTTACTGTGCTTGCTGTGTGATGCTAGTCTAGTAAAGATGCTATATGTATTTCTATTTGTTAAATTTTGATTTTTATTTATTATAATACATAAGGTAATTTAGCTCAAAATAAAAAGCATTATTTTTTCCCAGTCATTTTGGCAGAAAAAACAGAAGTGAGTAATTGATGCATATTTGCTCTTAATGTAGAAGCCATAGTATGTATAAGTGTAATTTCACTTGTTTTACTTACTACATATTCATACTTTTTTTTCACAAAATCTTTGCTATACACTGTGACTTATTCCATGTATACTGTTCTCCTGTATTTTAAACCTAAAATTGGAGGGGAAATGTGTGTATCATATAAGTGTAATTATTAGCTTCTGTCATGATAAGTTTCATGACATTCTCATCGCATCGCGATGTCGTCATTTTATTAGAGTATAACTCCGTATTTTTATTATTAATTCTAATATTTTCCCTCAAAATTTAATTAACGTTTTATTTTCCTTTTTCGGCATTTATTCTTAACTTTTATTTAACGCATACTTCGGTTCTTTCCAACGCGTCGTTCGTGTTTTGATTTTATCACGACGATTGGTTGATTGGTTTCTCTCCACATCGGCTCAGTAATTCACCCGTCGCTGCAACGCAGATTCTATCAGAACTGCGGGCCAATGTTTTCGTCGTATGTCACCGCGACAAGTTTATCGCTCTTTTGGCATTCGGCGCGTGCGGCTGTTTTGGCGGTTTGCTGGTTTTTCGTCGCCAAGCGCGCGGAGCCGGTTTTTCACCAACCGCTCTTCTCCAGTTACGTTAAAGCAGCCAGCGGAGTAGGTGGTTTTCTTGAGAGGTTTTCCCAACTCTCCGGAGTCACACCAGTGACTCGGCCCGCGGTTCCGATAGAATCTGCGTTGCAGCGACGGGTGAATTACTGAGCCGATGTGGAGAGAAACCAATCAACCAATCGTCGTGATAAAATCAAAACATGAACAACGCATTGGAAAGAACCGAAATATGCGTTAAAAGTTAAGAATAAATGCCGAAAAAGGGAAATAAAATGTTAATTAAATTTTGAGGGGAAAATATTAGATTTAATAATAAAAATACGGAGTTATACTCTAATAAAATGACGACATCGCGATGCGATGAGAATGTCATGAAACTTATCATGACAGCTTCTTATGTCAATTATGAAATTACTGAAGGTTCTCTGCCCCCTCCCTCCCCCTAAAATTATGAGAAGTATGCAAATCTCTTGAAAGTAATTACAATTTTAATTGCCTAGTGTAAAAAGGAATTAAACATTTTGAAAGAATTTTGTATAAATAAAATGTAATTTTTTATAAAAATAATATTTAGGCACTTAGGTTTTTAGATTTTATATATAAAAAAAGCAAATTTGCATATATAATCATTAGTATATATTATGCATAATACACATAATGTTTTTATATATTTATTTATTTTACAGATTTCTTCAGACTTCTCTTATTGCAAAGATTTTCTATTATCTGCTGTTGAAAACAGAAATAAAGAAATTGTATTTATAGAATTAGATTTGAAATCTATGAAATCCCTTTCAAAACAACGAAACAGAGAAGTATGCCTTTTAAAGTAATTGCATACAGTAGATTCTGGTTAATTGGGATGCATCAGTTCTGCACCATTTGTTCCAATAAAGCAGATGTTTTAATTATCAGAAGTAAATTTAATGATATTTTTTTCTATTTTGTTTTTGACATTTTTTTCTAACTAAACAGCTGCACCAATTAAACAGTCCCTAACAACCAGAATCTAATGTATATATTTTTATTTCGAAAGTGCAAAACATTATATGTATGTAAATGCTCAACTGTTCTTATTCCCAGGGATTGACTTAGACTATCTTGAACCCTGATGCGAGCATTATTTTGGTTGGGGGTCCTTCTATTTATCCATAAAAATTGTTCTGAAGTGACTAATACTAAACTACATACCTATTGTACACATGAATTTTGTACCAGGTATACAGGCAGGGCTGCTACTGATCACTATTTTTTAATTATATCACACCACTTTCTTAAAACAAAAATCTTTCACATACTTTGACAACATGTGCAAAAAAAATATGCTACAAAATTAATTTTTTTTTAATTAATTGTAGATAGAATATAAAAATAGTTGTCAATGGCAGCACTGTATAGGGTATCACAAAGAAGATGATCACAGATTTAAGAGATGATAGAATACACATTTCTAATAGAAATATAAGGGCTCATGTGAACCTTTGAAGTGTAAATACAAGTCTTTTAGTTACTCTTGGCTGTTTGTCATAATACTGTTAAATTTATGGAACAAAAATTTCAAGGGGTCATCTACCAGGCACCAGGAGGGTCAGGGTCTTAACTGGAATATAGAAATGGGAGAATAGCTAAATGGAGAAATGGGTGCCAAAAACATTATTAACAAGTTACTAACAATTAAGTGGCCAAAATCTTAAAGGAGCCCAAGGGGTCCGGTTTAGTCCAAGAAATTTTTTTGTTGTTCATGTACTAGTTGGGAGCCCTAAGAAGTTGTTAGAGAAAAAAAGCTAGTAAATCAGATGATTTTTAAAGGAGCTGTAATAGAGGACCCAAAAGGGGCCAACTAATAGTTTTGTGCAGGGCCATAAGAGGAAAACATTTTAAAAGGTCCTAGTATTTAATGCTTTAGATCTTCAATTAGTTGAAATTAAGTTTTGGCTATAAATTAATCATTAGAATAACATTTTAAAGAAATGCTTAAAAAAGGGCCCTAGGGCCTCAATAAAAATATGAGGGTGGTGAAAAATGCATGACACACAAAAAGTTCAAGGGGCCCCTGACCAGACCCCAGGATACTAACTGGAATGTAGAAATGAGGGAATAACTAAATAGAGAAAAGGCCCCCAAAACGACTATGATCCGATTTAAAGGTGGCAAGTTATTAACAAAAACTTCAATGGGGACCTCGCACCAGGTCCCAAAAACAAAGAAGATCGGATAAAAAAAGAGCAAGTTATTAACAATTTTGGACACAAAAATTTAAAGGGGCTTGGGTCTTAAAAAAATTAAAAATCTGAGCATGGGGCGCATCAGGACCTGCCTTGGACTATCTGCACTCAAATTTTCAGACTTTTACATGCGATAGATTTCTCTAGCCATCACGCACACACAGAGCGAAATTTTCTTTTATGAGTATATATTTTTCAGGAAATCATGAAACATGACACCCTGTGTATAGTGTATTTTGCTTAAAATAACTTTTATTGTTTGTTAAATATGTTTTAAACTGACAAAATATGTCTAATTTATTTTACAGACTCGAGAAATAATACATTTATATGAAAAATCATGTAACGATTTTGTAGCTATGAGGAAAGCTGAAATTAAGAAACTTGGAGATATCTTTCCAGAACTCAATGTAGTAGAGGTAATAAGTCCTTTTTAATACAATTTTATCTATGAGTGTTCAAAGGTTGAACTGTTAAAAATTGTTTCAAAGTATTAAGAAAAAACAGTAGTCAGAAGTAGCTTGCTACATTTTGAACAATGTAATATAACGAGTAGCATGATACAAAAAATCAATCATTTATAAGGAGCACTGAAGGTACTTTTAACACTACTTCAGGAAGAAAAAAAATGTGCCATTCTATAAATCATGTGATCATAACTTGCTTCTTTTGCACAAAATGTGTTGTACTTTGCAAAATATGTTGGGTAATTTTAGAGAGTCAAGTGTCAATATGTAAATTTATGTACTTACCTTGTGTTATATATTCCATCGAAGTCTTGGATGAATTTCTCTTGTTTTCTTCATGATGAAATATATATATATTTTTCAACTTACCTGAACACATTTACCTTGTGTATATATATATGTATGTAATTTTTCTGGCATTTACTGATTTATATTTTCAAGTTGAATTCACACTGTATATAACATATTTAGGAAGTCAATTTTTGATGCAAAAATTTTTTTTCATGGCTATTGTATGTGTTTTATGCAATAGTAGGGTTGTTGATGTTTTTTCATGTTTGTATATAGTATATCTTTTTATTTATTTTATATACATTTGGTATATAAGGGTCATGTGTTAAATATAGTTAGGATTCAGCTAATTTAAATTTTTCCTTTAACTTTAAAATTTCATTTCAACTCCGTCAAAATTTTAAATTTTCAAAATTCTTGTTTCAGTTTGATGCCACAGCTTGTAATTTTTTTTTTTTTTTTTTTTTTTTTTTCCCCTATTGGCCATGGGTAAATGTTATGTCACGAACATAACATCTGCTTTTTTTTTATTATTAAAATTTTTAGATGCAAGATTAATTTATTTATTTTTAAATTTAAATTATTTATTTCCCATTTTTATATTATTCCCATTTTCTAAATTTATTTTCATTTGATCGGCAACCATAACGTTAATCTCTGTGTTCTTTTTAATTTGTAAACAATCGCCACCTTTTTTTATCAACGTTCTTTTGGCCACTTTTAAATTCAATTAGCAGTTGTCAATCAATTATTTAAATTATTTTAAAAAAATATATACATTTTAGTACTTAATTTGAAGTAATATTATGAGTGGTGAAATGCTTAGTGTTGATGTTAGTACATATGAAATCTCAAAAAGATGGGCTGATCAATTCAACCTCTCCCTGGCAGACAGATTTCCATTTGTGCCCGAGATATTTGTGAATATAGCACATGGAGAACAACAGTACTTCTACAGGACGGTAATATTCAAATTTTTTTATGGATACTTTGATGTACAAGACAAAAGTAGCATTTATGCATAAAATTCAAGTAACGAATTTCTGTGCACTTACTATGAGATGTAATATCTCAGTTTTTACCACCTAATTACTTGAGTGGTGATGAGAGAACAATTTCTACAAAATTTGTGTAATCTTCTCTTAAGTGATTAGTTCGAAGGAGGTACAGTACGTATGTATTTTATACACCAACAAACTTTTAACGAACTTTTGCATTCCTCATTTAGAGACTTTTGTTTGCTGCTCAATAACATAAATAATAATCCTGTTATATCTAATCCTATCTAATTTAAATGACATAATAATTACCATCCTAACTAATATAACAAATTATGAATATCAACTTTTAATTTAGGAATTTGTATGAAGAAATATTTTTATTTATATTCTGAATACTTTGTACTGTAGTGCGCACACCAAAGAAAAGTTATTTGTTTTGAATATATATTTTCACTTAATATATGTTGCTCAAAGAATGTCTGTTTATTGTGTCTTTAAAATTTATTGTCTATCAGATATTTATAATGTATTTTTCACAGAGTGCCTTTAAGTTAAAATAATATTTAAATTAGTACCTTATAGATAAATATTACTTTATAATATGCAATTTGATTCAATACTGATTGATACTTATACAGTAAATATTAAATTTGATTTGATTTGACAATTTAAAGTTCACAGATAGATTCTCTAAATTTAAATTTAATAGTGGCACTATAATCGATTGATAGTTTTAGTGTTTTCAGTGATGCAGTTATTTTCTCAGTTCAGGTAAGAATTGTTATATTTTATCATGAAGAATTTATTTTTATTATATTCTTAATTTCTATCTTCTCATAACGCATTTGTTTTTGCTTTTACCACTTTCGATTGTTGGCAAAATTTTAGTTCTTCTCTTTTAGGAAAATGCAAAATTTAAAATCACATTTATGATATTCAAAATTCTCTGTAATATCTATTTCAGAAAAACCTTAATCCAACTTCTCTATTTCCTTT
This sequence comes from Maratus michaelseni, assembly GCA_963931845.1. Taxonomy (NCBI): domain Eukaryota; kingdom Metazoa; phylum Arthropoda; class Arachnida; order Araneae; family Salticidae; genus Maratus; species Maratus michaelseni. Next base: position 344,671,523 of record OZ007593.1, on the reverse strand, counting down.
TTTTTACTTACCCGTCATACGTAGTATAGGGTAAGTCTTGTAATCGTTTTGAAAATCAAAAAATTTTTTTTGATGGATTTACACGTTTCAGACACTGGAGATTCCGAAAAACATATTTTTAGAAAAAAAAAATTTGCTGTTCATCTGTGTGTGTGTCTGTAAACGCTCTATCTCCCAAAAAAATTGAGATAGAGACTTGCAATTTGGTATGTACTTAGTATGTAATAATGGGAAGAAGCCTATTTCATTTCAATAACCTCAATTAACCGGAACTATTTTTTTCGGACTCTAGAAATATTCGTTCTGATAAAAGGTATATAAAAATTTTCGAAATTGGTTATTTTAAGAAATGAATATAAAAGACAGTAAAAAAACTTAAATTTTGCATACAACATGAAGTCAATCGGATAATGAGTTGCCGAGATATTTGGAATCCTATTTACCACACTCTTCGATTTTTCATGACCCTGTATTTCATCCAAATTTCACTTCAAAGATATATTTTAATTGGAAATTTGATGCTTAATCAGATGCAATAAACCGCTAGTTAATAGGATTATTATTTTTGGAGTTATAAGGATGTTTCTTTCAAGCAATTCAGTAATCGAGCCTTTAAAGTTTGTGACGTCATCAAGCCACGATTTTATTTGAATTGCAATGCATTTTATAAGTAGTTTGCACATTTTTATTTTAATATTTTACATTATGCATATCCATGATGGGTAAGTATTACGGTGGCCCCCAACGACTAGTTTCTATTTTTTTTCGTTACAATATCTATGTGTGTAATGTGACGTTTCTGTGATGTTCATTTGTGTCAACAAGTAATAAATTTATGAAAATGCCAGCCAAGTATTGTTTCTGGTGTTCTAAAGAAGTATTCTTTCCGCCCCAAGATCAAATGTGTATGATTGTTCTAGAGTACTGACACAGTTTGATAAATCAGCACTCTACTGTATTTAAAAAAAAAAAAAAAAAAAAAAAAAAAATGTTACCATTTGTTTTTATTTTAAAATTGAAACACTTATTTTCATTTCCTTTACAAATGAGATGCTGAATTTAAAATTAATATTTTTAATTTAGGTACATAAAGTGCAGTCTGTATGCAGCGAGTATGTTTCTCAAGCTTTAGTAAAACGAAAGAATGAGCTAGCAATCCTAACAGAATATATTGAAACCTTAGATGATGTCTTTGGAGAAGATGCTGGAAGTGAAGTATATTAAATCTGTTCATAGTGTTTTATAACATACATTTTAGATAGCTCTAAAATATCAATTTTATAAATTTAAACAAATTTTGACTTTTTTTTTCTATTTTAAACCTTCCTTTCCCCCCCCCCCTCCCCCCTCAACAAACTTACTTTTATTAGGTAGTCATACCACCAAGCATTTTCTTCAGTATGAAACATACCGTAAATACCACAATTAAAGGAAATGTAACTGGGTTTCTAATAAATAAACTTAAAATACTTTGACCTCCAAAAGTTAAGGTACAATAAGATTTTTGTATCTAACTTGCAAGCAAATTAATGTAAAAACATAAAATTTGAGCAAATTGTTTTTCAAGCAATTACTTATTAATTTTATATACTTTGACATCATGCTAAATTTATAGATAAATAAATATATTTTAAGGACGTTCATGTCATGTTTAGGTATAAAGAATATATTAAAGGTTTTTATGAATATATAGATTTTTTCACATAAGGGACACAAATCACAAGTAATACATTGTATATCACTTATAAACATTTATTTACTTTATGCACTTCATATACTCTCAGTTACACAACTGAGTAGGATAAAGGAGGGAACATGGTTACATCATAGATAAAAATTTCTATATAGAAGAATAATATATCCTGTCCTTACAATATAGGCACAAATCGAAAATTTCATTCCAAACTAAAGTACAATAATGTACTTTATTTTCCGGGAATAACGCCACAGTAACCTGTTTTTTTTTAGAACTAGAAAACTAGTTTAATGCCGCATCGGGTATAATGCCACATCAGGTATATCACTGCACTAAGTATTCTACACTAGGAAAAATTTACAAAAAGAAGAGGGGCCAATGCGGTGTTTCAGGCTTCCGTCATTACGCTGGTTTAATAGTTGACACCCCTTGGTGGGTTGTAACATGAGATAAGTTTGACTACCAATCATCAAAAATCAAAAAGATTGGGCATATAACTTGTTTGCGAGAAAATAGTATACAGAAAAACACTTGCATAAAAAAGTTGCATCCCATCCCTTATAACACTTGAAGGTGCAAATGTTGACTAAATGCATTCCTGTATATGAGGGCTTCATTGATAAGACATTTATGATAACAACTAAGTTTTTATTATTTGACGAAACATTACATAAACAAAATGTAGACTGACCATTTGTCAGTAATATCGATAACCAAAAATGAAAGCATGCATAATTAATCCAACTTAAAACCAATCAGAGACGATAGTGATATGGAATTACAATACCTTTTTATCCTATTACATCGAGTGTCGAAGGAGATTTTAGCTATCAAAAGAGCCATGTTTATAGATGTTTTCATCTCCAGTACTTCTTCTTCAATCGTTTCAAATGAAGGTGCAATTACATAAAATAATCATACTTCGAAAGCATATCGCGATATGAAAGCTTTAACATGGTTGGGTTTCATCACGACATCGTCTAATGTTGAAAGATGATGCTTTAAAATTTGATGAAATCAAAACACAAGCACATCACATTTGAAAAACATGTGGGTATTTAAACTAATCAGCTGAGCGAACAAATGTTGCCAAAAAAAATAGCGAAACTTTAAGATCGCGGGAGCCGGTCTCTGATTGATTCATTGTTGTAAATGGTGAAAGGCTTCACAATTTGTGAAGTCTTCCTGTCTGTTACTTAGCTAACGAAAATTTTCTCCACGCAGGGAGATGGAGCTACAATCTACATCAATTGCAGTGACGATCGTTTAATGTGACTTTCCATGCGACAACCAACCAACCATCCGATTGGCAGAAAGGTGGTAAAAATATAAACATAGCGCGATTTAACTTTAAGAATTTATGAAAAAGGAAACGTAAGTGTAAAAAATTAAATTACTTATGTTAATTTAATAAATTAAATAGACATACGTTTATAAAGGGGGGGGGCTTAAAAATAAAGAAAATATGCCAACTTTTGGCAGAAGCAGGGAAAATTATGTTAAAATTTACCTACAATAATCATTAGATATGAAATTTATATCAAGAAAAATACAATTTTTTACCTTTTGAACACAGTTTGTCTAACAATTTTGTGAGAAATACTTTTTGAGCTATTAATTTTTGGAATTTTAGCTATTTTTTTTATACAAAAATAAAATATTTCACTCCATTTGTTGCTCTCTAATGACAATAAATAAAAATTATTTCCTTGTCTCCAAAATTGATGCTTCCCTTTTTCCCCCTCCTCCAGCACACAGTTTCAAATATTTAAAACTCTTTATTAAAAAAAATGGCCACCTTCATTTCTACTTAATAATAATATATAAGTAACCATCTAAATTGCCCCATAATTTACTCTTCTCCCCCCCCCCTCCCAGCATACAAATAAATCTAAAATCTTTAAGTTATTAAATTCCTACTATTAGCTCACACTCTCTCTATATATATATCTTGTTCAAATTTTCAATCGTTAATAAAATATTTTCTATTCATCCACTCAAGTTCAAATAAATTTTTTTAAACTTGTAGTGGATGGCACTTTATGTTAATACAGTTTTTTCAAATATTAATTCATTAATTTTAATTAATTAATTTTAGTTTTAAATGGGAGAAAAAAATTCCTCCCATTGTTTTCATAAATGAAATGAAAGATTTATCTCAAATTAGTGATGCCACAGACATAAAATACCGCAATGATGATTATAAAATAATGTTCAATAAAGATAACGTGGGACATTAATGCTGCATGGGTTTATTTTATATATTTATGATTAAAAAATAGAAATTGACTTAAAAAATAATTATATTACTTGTTTTTGTATTTATATTTTAAAAAAAAATCTTCTGCCCTAAATAGTGCTCTGTAGTGACGATAAATAATCAGTATTATAAATTATCCTCCTTCCCTTAAAATCTCCCCCACCTCTCCATACACAAAATTTAAAACTCTTCATTTTTTTTTTAAAGTTCCGTTTTCTTTGCTGTCTGGTAACATTAAATAAATAATCAATCATCTAAAATATTCCCCTTCGAACAAAATTTCTGCTCGCTTCCTGCCAGTTTAAAATCGTTAGAACTCTAATTAAAAAAATATATATATATATATTCAAAAAAGTACTGAAAAAGAACAAGTGCACCATTTTATTATTAAAAGTGCACCAGGAAGGAATTATTTCTGCCTTCAAACAAACTAGCAGCTGAAATGTAAAGTGTCAGTATGCCCGTGATCTATTAATTGCTGGATTTGCTGATAAAACTGCAATGTACTCACTCATCAAAAAATTAATTTTCTTGCTGGCAACCCTTTGTCTTCTTACTCATTATTAGATCTTGTGTTTTAATGTGGGGATGCTTCTTTTGAGAATGACAGACAAAAGTATTATAGAACTGCCCTGGTCGGCATATAATGAATATTTTGAAGTTATAGAACAACAAGAAAGTGGTAATTATTCTGTAACATGTAAACTTTGTGTTTGTCCAATTAATAAGAAGTTATCAGTATCAAAATCATCTGCTTACAACTTGAAGTTGAACATAGAGGTGAGTTAGCATTTTCTTTATTAATAACTAGGGGGCTCTGCCCCTTATGAGCTACGCTTGCCAACCTCCGTTCTGACACCACAAACTTTAAAAACACTCTTATTTGATCAACTCTAAAACGATTGCAGAAGATTGAATTATAATTAAACGACCAATGACTGTCTGCTCTAATCGGGTTTCCATTCATTTTCCTTTGACTGAGGGATTTTAAGGCCGGATCAAATGCTGTCGAGACAGCTAACAACTGTTTTTGTGATTGATAAAATAAGGTTAATTAAACATTTGAAAATCAACTTGTGCAAAATGGTTAAGTTAGCAATGTCGATGCATCGGGAAATTATATAACGATGCTATAGAAAATTGGGTACTTCTCCATTATCCCGACTACTACTTTCTATAAAAGAAAAGAACTGTTGCCAAAATATAGAATTTAAAGCCAAAAGTGCATATCTGCGGCGTCACATTCAATTGACACTAGATGTGTTACGCGTGTTAGTTATGTCCTCGTGTGATCTTTAATTCAACGTTTATCTGTATTTTTAATTATATTTTACCAATTTATTAGTTATTTCGTGGATTTAAACGTAATTATTAAACGTAAAAATATAGCTTTTAATTGAAGGGAAATATTATAAGTTAGGCTGTTTTAAAATTTGCAATAAGAGATAAAATATTTTGTCAAAATAAATTAATCTTACTCTACTTAATGCTTTGAAAACGCATAATAATTTAATTATTTCACTTTTTAATATTCACGTGCAAGTATATTTTTTATTACATCATTTTCTACATTTACTGCTTTTAACACGTGATCATTTAATTATTATTTTACAGTTTTATTTCTGTTTTTAATAGTCACATGTAAATACAATTCTTAATTGAAAGGGAATATTATTATGTGCACTATTTTACAAATTGGCAATGATTCAAATAATGGAATTTATGAAATATGAAATAAATCTTCGTCAAAATAATGAAAATTTTGAATAAAAAATTGAAATATAACCTCAAAAAATTACTCAAATTAAAAAAAACAATTGCAGTCTGCCCATCGCAAACGTGTCAACTATATCCTTATAAATTATGATTGAAATCCTGTGCATAGTTTTCGTTTCTATAAAACTTTTTTAAGACAACTATTTTGACCAACTTTAATATTAAATATCTCTTAAAATAATTCTTCGATTTGAAAACTGTCTGCTTCAGCGTGTTTATCGAACATTCTCTTATAAAACTACCAATTTTCTTATTTTTATATACAATAGTTTTCTGGATATTAGTCTAGAAAGACTTCAAGGCGCAAAATCTTCATTGACAGTGGCTGCTGCGATGGTGGTTACTTTTTTTTAATATAGAGAGATAATTACTGGATCGCATCTCGCACCGAATATATAAATCGTTATTCACTAAAATTCATAAATCATTAAAAAGAGTATTTTCGAATTAAGATCTCTGGTTCAGAAAATATTCTTATTGAACTGTTTATTATCGCAAAAGATTATTATTTTTTTTTGTGTCTTTTGATTGTTGTGAAATATTTGCCCAATGTATGCATACAAATTAATTTACTGCATATTTCCGTTTGAAGATTCCAATAGATAAAACAAAAGTTGTTGGCAATTAAAAAATATTACTTTAAAAAATGTCTAAGATTGCTTAATTTTATTTTTATGGCTATTTAATTTTACTTTAGCTGCACAGGTTTTTTATTGCTAAAATAATTGATTTGTAATGTTTTATATTTGATTTGATATTGGTTAGCTTGGTGTTTTAATGAAATATCTTTATCTTTGTCTCCAGAATGAATCTAAATCCCAGTATGTTGAAATTTGGGTTTTCAAAGAGAAACAAACAAAAAGAAATAAAAAAGAAAGGAAAAGCTGGGATTTAACTTATGCAAGTCTATATGATCTTGTTCAATTTTTAAATTGCTTTCAGGAACTAGATTTAAATTGTAAAGAAATAGGACTATTTAGCTCTATTTAAAAAAAAAATGTATATTCAAATTTACCAAGGGCTATCCGCTCTTAAGGTTGTCCTCAAACCCAAACTGGCTACTTTATGACATATTCATTTTTGTTCAGAAACGCATGAAAATGCAGGTGTTCTTATATGAAACTTTGTAACCGAAAGACGTTTTCCACTATTCTTTATTTTATTTTATTTTATTTTTTGGTAAAGACAGAAGATTTTTCAGAAAACACTGTCAAAGTCGCCGCTTTCAACCGAATTTTCGACACTGCAGCAGGGGAAAGAAAAAACGTGACATGAATTGCTTATAACCCGATAAGTAATTTATTTATCAAAAAATGAAATACTCATTTCGATTCCAAATCTCTTCAATAGTCAGACCTGCCAATTTTATGCCTTTGTGTTTAAAATTGAGTCAGATAATGTATCAGAAAGTTTCGCGTTGTTGAGCAAGGAATTTGAGAACCACCTTAAGCGCTACTGTGCTCTATCACTCTCATAAATTTGTAAGATTATTACAATTTTTGCTTTCAAATTTCCTCTTTTTAACACTTTCCAACATAATTAAAAAGTGTCTTTGAATTCGCTTTGTCTGTCTGTCCGTGCTCTAACTCTCATAAATATACTCAGATTGCCATGAAAGTTTTATATGTTATTGAAGTTTACCATAGAATGTTCAGTATTGAAAATGAAATCTGTAGCATTTATATCTTGCTTACAGGGACATTCAAAAGAATTCTGTTACATTATGGTCTATGGGGAAAAATTGTTTGTGGTGTATTTAATTAGCAATGATAACTAAAGTAGCGAAGTAGTTTTGAAAAGTAGTTTGTAGTCGCTACTTTTTAAAACAAGCAGTTGTAGTTGTAGTTAACTACATTTTTCGTAAAGTAGTTGTAGTTCGCTACAAACAAGAAGTAGTTTTTCCGACCCCTGGGTGTAAGTAATGTGCATTCTAATTGCTGCTATTTGTGGAGCAAGCAAAACCATAAGCTCTTCTAGTCTGCCCAGAATAGTAGCAGACCCAATCATGAAAGATCCCACCAGAAAAATTTAAAAACTAAATTCAATAAATTTAGGACATTGAACAGCAGGTTATTGATGAAGGGAGGCATTTAATACACAGGACAACCATGGTGCCTTCAAGCTCACTCATTGCTCTCATTTCCTTTCTATACAAATAATCAAATTGTTAGATAACAAAATGGAAAAAAAAGACCATATGTTAGAGCAATTCTTGCATATTCTAGCTTATTGAATGAACTTGGAAGAAGACAACTTGGTTAAACATCATGTGTTAATGTTATTTTTCTGAAAATATAGTGTGGAATTTTTTCATATTGAACTTACTTTTAAACACTTTTTTTTTCACGCATCGTACTTAGTGTTTCATCTAGTAAATAACATTAAAAATTGAGATTTTCAGATAAGTTATAATCCATTATGTAAATTATTTTAGTTTTTCATTTCTATTTTTTGTAAGATCCATTCTGTTTTCAAATGTTCAAGGAGGGGAAAAATATGTGTACCAATATAATTATAAATGTGAAAAAAGATGAATTTTATTTGCAGATCTCTGAATCATTTGAAGAGGCTTTAGCTGATGTAATAGATTTTTCATCTGGAAAGAAATTTTTACACACTGCATCCAGCAAAAGAGATGAAATAAAGGATAAGTGTGATATTAAGGTTCATTCATTGCATTATTCTAAATAATTTGTTCTTTCTTTTACTAGCTTTTATTTAACTAATGTGGTTCATGTATGTAAAGATGCAATTTTGTAATTGTTTTTTTTCAATCACTTCCTGATGTGCTAAAGTTCTGGAAATTATGTACAGTTGTGTGAATGACAATACTGTATGACAATATTCAATGACAATTACTGTATTTTCATAACTCAATTATCAACTAATAGATTAATTTTAATTTAATTTTGATTATATGTTTAGAAAACAAGTTACAAATTCTAAGTAGTTTAAGTGATTTTAAGGCATGATTTTTTTTTTTAATTATTGCCATGTGACTCAACAATAAATATTTGTTTGTTACAATAATGCAAAGTAACATTTGAAGTAATATAAAAATGAATTTTTCTTTTCCTGTTCCCATATCTTAAAAGCTTTAATTAAGAAACAAAATTTAAAGGAAAAATATATTTTTTTAATAACAATCTATCTCTTTTAATCTCCCATTTAATGTATGTTTTTTATGTTAGAATTCAATGTCGTATAAAGAATATGAATTTTCATTTATAAAATTGGAAAAAAAAAGAATTTTTATTAATTTTAAATTTGGCATATTTCTACTTTTAAGTACAATAATAAAAACATTAATTAAAAAAAAAAAAAAAAAAAACTTTTTATGTGAAATTTCTCTTAAAATTCTCATTTATTTTTAATTTTGTTCTTACGAAAACAAGGTATTAATTAAATTTATGCATTAATATTTAAAAAATATAAGAAAGGCAATTAATGACAAGTTTTTACTAAGTACATCTATTTTATTGTATTGTATACAGTTTGGAACCGTTTACCTGGAAACCAGTTAACCAGAAAAACAGTTATACAGAATGATATTACCAATTGACTAATTTCAGAATATTTTCAGAAAAAATTGTCATACTGTGCCAGTTTGACACATGTTGCTTGAAACATTACAACTTGCATGGTATAACTTGTTGGATTTGAAATAGGAGTATATTTAGTTAGATATTAGACATTTTGATTTTTATGCAGATGTAACAGGGAAATTTTTGTTTCCAAAGGATTTCCATAAAATGCCTTCTTTCGAACTCTAATTAATCTTTGATCTTGTTTGCATATGATTCTTTATCTGAGTAATCTAATAATTAATTTAAGATCAGAAACATGCCACAGACACACATATTCTACAAATCTGATCAAGTGAATGTTGCTTTGATGCCCCACCAGTTATCCAGAAAAACCAGTTATCTGGAATACATCTGACCTCAACCATTCTGGATAAATTGTTCTGTACTGTATTTTACATAGAATTCACAAAAGAAATATAAAGTCTGTGCAATTAGATGTACTGTGAAGGTAGGAAATAATTACTTATACAGTTGAAGCACTTTATAACGAATTACGATATAACGAAAAGCACGATATAACGAAATGTTCATTACCATTTAGTTGGTCTGCATGTTAAAGAATACTGAATTCGAAACGATATAACGAAATATTTATAACGAAAAGCACGATATAACGAAAAGAATTCAAGCATGAACAGTGCAATAAAAACGATATAGCGAATTTTTCACTTTTTTTTTTTTTTTACTTAACGCGGGAAATATTTGTTTTTTCTTAATTACTAGGTTTTTTCCTCCATGACATAACCTTCAATCTTTTTCTCTACGGCCAATCACATATTTTCAATAGTTCCAGGAGAGATTTGGGGGAGGCAGTATTTTAAGACAGACAGAAAGACGACAGCTTAGCAGAACTGTATGTTGTTCTTTTTTATTCGATGACTGATTTCATTGACATTTGCTTTGCCTGTAAATTTATGGCGTGTTAATTTTTAAAACTCTGTACGCTGGCTGTGTCTGACAAAAGAAAATGATTGAGTTTAGAAGAGAAAGTCGAAATTATAAAATGTTTCCCAGAATTATGTTAAAAAAAAGCGATGTAGCGAAAAAATTTAGGATTAGCACTCTCAGCACAATATTGAAAGATCGAGAAAAAATTCTTAAAATTTTCGAAAAGGATGCAGTTTTCTCATCATTTAAACTTTTACGTACAGCAAAATATGCTGATGTGGAGGAAGTATTATTTTCATGGTTTAAAGATGCACTATACATAAAAAATCCCGTTAGTGGAAGCATTTTGCATGAAAAAGCATATCACTTTATAACTTTGATCAATACTTTATAATGTTCAATAAAGAGAATAGCGCCAAAAGAAAAAAAAAAGTTAAATATGAGTTGTCTGATGGCAGTGTCAGTGAGCAAGAAGGATTTGTAGAAATTTGCTAGAAACTTTTACCATCTGATGCACTCGAGTATTTACAGAGAATTGTGTGTTACATGCGTAATAAAAGCTTGTTAGCGAATGAAATTAATATCTATGTTGACAAAATAGAGCTTACATTATTAGATAATCCTGTAAAGAAAAGAAAGCAGAGCTTGTTAACTTCATTCTTCAAACCATTATAGGTATGTAAAAGTTTCCTTTAACAGAATTAAATCAATAATATATATTTTTTTAATTTGCCCAGTTTTTTTTTTTCATGTGTAGCATTGTAATATATACTATACGCATTAATTTAATATGAATATATGAGATCTAGCTTTTTTTTTTTTTAAACAAAAACAATTTTAAGAGATCTTAAAGAAATAAACAGACTTTTTATGATTGTCTCCAATATCCAGACTTATGTATAATCAGATTACGTTCAGATCACATTAATCTGGATAATTGGATTTCTTACTGTATAAAGAACTAATTCGTTATAACATTTTAACGAAAGCACTTTATAACGAGCAAATCTATGGAGCACTTTCGATTTCGTTATAAGGTGCTTCGACTGTACTATCATAATTTTACTGTTATGAAAATAAAATTCTGTCCTAGCTTATGTTTATTTTTACAGCTTATCAAAATTTTTCAATTGATGTTAGCGTCTATTTTTTACTTTTTCTTCTGATAATTAAGAATTTACTAAAGTGTGTTTGAATCATATGTAATGTAATTAAAAAACTAAATCATTTACAAATTTTGAAACATACACAACTTATTTACAAAAAGGGTTTTTTTTTTTTTTTTTTTTTTTTTTACTTATTAATCAATTCTAATACCAAAATTTTTAGACAATTTTGGGGTTTATATTAAATGTAATAGGATTTATTAGAATATCTGACTAAATCAATATCCAGTAACTGAATTTCATAAATTTGATTTGCACGTGTTTTCATAACAAAATAGATCTACATTACTTAGTGAAGATCTTATTATCTAACCAAAAATGTTTAATTAAGAGTTAAACATATAAACATACATGTTTATTCTTTGTTGTATTTGCAAGTTTTTCATTGGTTAATATTTTCAGTGTCAACTGAATCAGTTTGAATTATAATTTCTTAAAAACTAGCTGATCCGCACTGAGTTGTCTGGGACCATGATAATAACCTTAAATAAATCTCAGATTTGTAGGATTTTACATCTTTAACCTGATTCTGTATGAATTTGTATTTTTAAATGAAAAATTCACAAAAACGTATTGATATATAGTAGTAAAAGTGGTCACAAGAAGACATTTTCTTGTTTTTTTTATGTTAGTCATTTTATAGTTTTAAAAAAATAATAATTCTTGTTGTCCGAACACTTTGGAATTTTTTATCAGTTATAAATATAATGGTTTTGCAGCCCATTTAAAAATTTCATGAAAAAATATTGTTATCTAGTTGTAAAAGAAATATGTTTCATTCTCACTTTTTTTTTTGTTGTTGTTGTTGTTTTCAAGTTTTGTCCTTTAGCAAAAAAAAAAGTTTTTATCGTCGAAACTTTTAAAAATTTTAATCTGTTATAAATATAACAGTATACCAGCTCTCTTTAAAAATTCATGAAAAAATATGCATATTTAGCAGTGAAAATATGAGATGAAGCCGCATCGAAACAGACCATTTTGCCATTTTAATCGAAAATTTCTCATGTTTATTTATTTATTTTTAAATACTTCGTTTGTAGGTTTTAAAGAAGTGCTTTGATTTTTATGTGCAGAGGAAAAAAGATGTTCAATTGGAAGTAAAAACATTGGAAGAAACTGCTGAATCATTGAAATTGTTTAAAGGAGGTTCTATTTTAAAGGTATTATATTCTATCAAGTATATTTTAAACTTAAATTTCATATTTAAATATGTTTAAAATTTCGCTTTCAAATAAATCATATTAGATATAAAAAGATTTTTTTTATTTGTTGCAAGTTAGTTGAAAATAAAATGTGGGAAATATTTATGTATTTTTTTCATGCTTAAGAGGTTTTGCATTACATGTACCAAATACTAAATCAGCAACACAATGTTAATAATAATAATAGTAATAAAGTTTCACTGCATTAAAAAATATAGCCACTAAAAATAATGAATAAAAAAAAAAAATATTGTTGTCTTGGGAAAATGTTACTTTTATCACAGAGAATGCTGTACAGAAAATTTAATCCACTAACTATTCAAGTTTATACGGAATTCAAATAATGAATTATTATTTATTTATTGAGATACAAAAAAAAATATAAAAATACATTATTAAAATAACTGGCCATCAGTAATACTCTAGTATTTTTTTTAAAAAAAGAAGAAAAAAAATCTGTGCTAAAGCAATTTTGATAATATTTATCTGGGGTATATTTACAAGCCTTTCCTACTCCTTTCAGCCTAACATAAAACAATTGTCAGAAAATGTAACCAGGGTTGTCAGTTTCTTTGCAATTATGTCAAAAATTCACACATTATATTAATTGCTCCAAGAAACTGCATGCATAGAAAATAGATTTTTCCCTACAAAATAAGAAGTTTCTGATTTGCTAAAAAAAATTCCTGAGACACTTTAATCTTTTTGATCACATTATTTTACCCTCTTCTATTATAAACATGACAAATTTTCTACAAATAGAGATTTTTAATAGCAAACACTAGTAAAATTTATTGCTTTGTTAGTTGTGGGAAATTTGTTTTGTGATTATCTACATCAATTGTTCCCAACTTGGGATGCAAGTATCCTTAAGTGTATGCAACAGACTAGTTGGAATTACATGAAAATATGATTGATAATGGCAGTTTAATGTGTTCTTTAAATTTCATGATTTCTCAACCATTTTTCAGCAATAAAAATATTACCATTGGCAAATTTTATTGCTTTTATAAATATTTAATTTCAGTTATTTTACAAAAATTATAAATTAATAAATTATTATTGATTATAAATTAGAATATAATAGTTGTAAAGAAATAAATTTTACAAATTAATTTTATGCAAATAGTTAAAACAATTCTCCTATATAATTAATTGAGATTTAATGGTAAATTACTTAAGAAAATTAATTGCATCAAATATATTTTGTTTTTTAAAATTAGTTACATACCATAGTGTAATAAATTTATTTTAGCCCAAAATTTATTTTATAAAACACAGTTTATGTTAATCAGAAGCATTAGAATGACATAATTATAATTTATTATCCTGTGCATAAAGGGCGACAGCATTAAACACTATTATGTTAGCGATGAAAAGCTCTGAAGAGTTGGACAAGTACAGCATGCACAACAGAATATGCAGATTTGTTTTGGAAGGTTTTGAGGCAGAAGATGCAAGTTTAATGTGTTTTTGTTGGTACATCATTCATGATTAGAGAGCCTATATGCTGAAATTTTAGCTGTGACATTTACAAGGATGTAGCATTTATGCATCGTTTTTTATTTTTTATTTTTTTGTGATGTAATAGGTTTTCTATAATTTATAGTAAATTTAAAGTGATAATATAATTTTCTTGATATTTTAACTATAAGCATTCTAAAATACTTTTGTAAATATGTTGACAACAAACATTAAAATATGCCTTTGTCATGCCCTCACCTCTGTCATTTGTGATTTGCTTGTATTTTCAGAAATTTCCATATATAAATAAAAAAATTTCACTCCTGCACACTACTAACCAGGGTTGTAAAAAAACCAGGTTTTTTTCAAAAAAACCCAAAAACCGGGTTTTTTTGGTTTAAACCTGGTTTTTTTGGTTTAAACCAGGTTTTTTTGGTTTAAATGATTTTATATTTTAGAAAAACGAAGAATATTAATATTTTCAAATATTTGAAGTCAAGCATTAAACAAAAATTATTTTAAGTTATTTTGTTGAAATTATATAATAAAATTTTTACTATTTTAATTTAACCATTATAATATTTTTTTATTATTATAATATTTTAATATACAATAAACAATAAAAAGTGTATCACTTATATATATATATATATAAATCAATCACTACTACTAACACACTAGTCTATCTACATTTTCTTTTAAAGAAAATTAAACTAAGAAATTTTAACTGACACAAATAACAACTATTTGAAAAATATTTGCAAACTGAAGATAAAGAATCACAAACTAATGAAATATATCTAAACATTTTATTGAAGAAAGAAGAAAAAAACTTGACATTTCTTGAATAGATATTTTACAGCAGTATTTTAATAATAGGAATGAATAATAAATTTTACCCTCAATCATTGTTCATTTGTTTCATTACGAACACTAATTTTGATGCTTTCTCTACTCCTAATCTGTTTCGCAATTTTGAATGAACTACACCAAATGTTGAAAAAATCCTTTCAACACAGGCAGTCGATGCTTTGGCTGTAGTTAGCATGTTCACAAATTCCAAATCATTCTCCGTAATCAAAGATTTACCTGAAACATTATAAAAACTATTCCACCATTAAAAGTCAGACATTGTATCAACTTTGGGGTCAAAAAAACATTTTGATCATGATTATGAAACGGTTCCAACTTCCCCAAAAATTTTAATGTAAGTGCTAAGAAATCAGAGCCACATTTTTGTTTGATAAATTCAAGACCCTTGTTTTTCTCTTCTTTTGTGACATCAATTCCTATGTTAGAAATTAATACCGATGGGCTTAAAATAAATGCAGCAAAATGTGCATCTACTAATGATTGTTCATATCTCTGTTTATACGCTGATGATATGGCCTTTTTATTGTTTGATGTTGATGCTTCAATTCTAGCTTTTTCCATGCTAATACACATTCAGCGAGAGAACAGCTATTCCTCTGTACAAAATCAATAGTTTCAGCGATTGGTTTCAAAATCGCAATCATGTCTTCGACATTTCTTTTTAAACCGATATTTAAGATTTTACTGGAGATGTCACTATCAATCTCAGATCTGTGATCCTCACAAACTTTTGTAAGAATTGACCAATTTTTAACATAAGATTCAAGTGAATCACAACAAGTATTCCATCGTACCTCTAGAGGAAGTACCAATGCACTTCCACCTTCTGCATGATACCATGCTTTCGGGAGATGATGGTTGCGAAAATATTTTAAAATACTTGTAACATGTTTTGTTACATCACTTTTAACCAAATCTTTGGCTAACAGATTTAAAATGTGGGCACTGCACCCATATGTAAGTCCCGAAAAACCAAGCTCTTCATGCAGAATGTTTCTGGCAGAAACCATATTTGCAGTATTGTCTGTGACAAAACTTGATATTTTACATTTGAACTTTTCTTCTGCCGTCTTCACTGAACTCGAGACCAAATTTCATTCTGTTTATTTGGCCTTCCAATTCTTTACTGCAACTTTTACATTTGGCTCTAACACCTTTCCTGGATTCATTTTTTATTTCTTCAAATGATAACCATGTTATATCCTTTTTTCTCCCAGTAATATTGGCAATTTTATTTTTTTAAATGACAAACTGAGAATAAAAATGTTATTTTTCAAATCAAAAGTTAAACTCAATGCTAAATAAATAAAAAAATAAATAAATCTATTAACTGCAGATTCTCTAACTAGAGTACCTGCCAATCACATCACAGATCACATGGAATAAGAACAATCAACCAATAAGGAGATACCTGATGAGAACATACCAAACATCTTGCATCAGAGTCTGAGTTGCATCATTTAATTGTCTTACGCAATAAACATGTTTCACTGCTTCTGATTTCAAATTATTTATACAAATCTAAATAATTTATCATCACATTTGAGGAAAAATAAATGTTTTTTTTTTCTTTTTAAAAAGTTTTGGTATTTTAAAAAAAACAAGCCTGGTTTTTTTTTTTAAAAAAACCAAGTCTAGTTTTTTAAAAAAACCAAATGGTTTTTTTAAAAAAACCATTTGGTTTAAACCAAGGTTTAAACCATGGTTTAAACCAGCGTGGTTTAAACCTAAACAACCCTGCTACTAACCCCCAGACTTATTTGCCATTTAAAAATTGCTATAGACAGTATTTCTGATCATGTCACTGTACTTTACACCTCCCCCCTCCCTCTCCAAAGAAGAAATTTTGAAGAAACATCTTAGTAATAGTTCATTATGTGTATTGTTTTAATTTCAAAGCAATTGATTAACTTAATAATGATTCCATACATTTATTACATGTTTATAATATATTCCTCTTTTTTTTTTAGTTAATAAATCTATTTGAAGATTTGAATACTCTCTTAGACAAGAGATTGTATGCGATTGAATTGGATCGTAAAAGTATCATCTCTGAGCAGACATTTGTGAAAGAGCTTCAAACATCCTTCATTTCAAAAGTAAGTATTACAAAACTTTCTTGATATTATTCCTTTTTTAGCTCACAGGCTATCAAAGCCTGAGAGCTAATGTGCCCACCCGTTCTGTATGTATGTGCGTAACGCGATAACTCTTGATAGAAATATCCGTTTTGCTTCAAATTTTGTTTATAGGTTCATTGTGATAAGGCACTTCCCTGATTAGTTTTGGGGGTTCGTTGGTTAAGTATAAAGGAGAGAACGGGGGGCTAATCCCCCCCCCCTTAATTTAGATAAATGGGATTTTCATGCAGAATTATCCGATGTGCTTCAAAATTTGTATACAGGTTCATTGTGATAGGGCACTTTACAGATTAGTTTTGTTGGTTCATTGGTTAAGTATAAAGGGGGAAACAGGGGGGCTAATTCCCCCTTAATTTAGATAAATGGGTTTTTCAGACAAAATTATCCAATGTGCTTCAAATTTTGTTTATGGGCTCATTCTGATAAAGCTCTTCCCTGATTAGTTTTGTTGGTTCATTGGTTAAGTATAAAGGGGGAACGGTAGGCTAATCCCCCTTAATTTAGATAAATGAGTTTTTCAGACAGAATTATCCGATGTGCTTCAAATTTTGTTTATAGGTTCATTGTGATAAAGCACTTCCTTGATTAATTTTGGGGGTTCATTGGTTAAGTATAAAGGGGGGTACAGGGGCTAATCCCCCCTTTCATTTAGATAAATGGATTTTTCATGCTGAATTATCTGATGTGCTTCAAATTTTGCATACAGGTTCATTTGTGATAAGGCGCTTTCCTGATTATTTTTGTTGGTTCATTGGTTCAGTATAAATGGGGGACAGGGGAGCTAATCCCCCCTTAATTTAGATAATTGGGTTTCTCATGCAGAATAAGCCGATTTGCTTCAAATTTTGTATATATGTTTATTATGATAAAGCGCTTCACTGATTAGTTTGGGGGTTCATTGGTTAAGTATAAAGAGGGGGAACGGGGGGGGGACTAATTCCCCCTTAATTTATTGTATGTTTCTTTATTTTTCGAGGGGCATTATTCTTTGAAATAAGAGTATACTATACAATTAGTGTCAATAGACTGTGAGCTCAATGCCATCAGTAAGAACTGGGCACTTTTCTTTTTATATATATCTTTATTATTTTTAATATTAGCTGATTTTTGTAACAAAGTTAAAATTCTGAAAAGTACTTTTAAATATAAAGACTATTATGAGAAGTATATAGCAATTTGAATTCTTTTTGATGGATATTACTAGACTATGAAGGTTATTCTTTAGCAATAAAGAGAGTCACAATTTCCTTCCAGATTCGGTCATTAACTTGTTGTGTGCATTTTTTGTTCTGTTCAAAATTAATAGTATGGAATTCAACTTACCTGTCTTTATAATTGTGGATAATTGGTGAAGGTTTCATACTACCTTTATGTCGATGCTCATAGTAGTAAATATCAAGACATCATGGGAAACATTGTATGATGAAGACACTAAATAACTGGAAACCACACTCGAATTTTTTTAGTGATAACCTTTCATTTAATATTATTAATTATTAGGCCATTTGCCCAAGGAGGGGAATATATGGCGGGCTTAGGCTTCATTTAAAATGTTCTTTCAAAGAAAAACTGGTACATTGAATTACTTCATTTAAAAAACATATTTAGTTTGAATTTAAAAAAGACCGGGAGACTATTGTCTAACTCCCAAATTTTGAAAGCCACCTACTCTCTCCTGAACCAAACACATTACTAACTTTAAACCTATGCAGGAAAACCAACTTTCGAAGATCCCTCACCAAAACCTATCCATTTTCATCCTTGGCGTTTTCTTCTGACAGTGTCCAAAGCTTGGGACGTCTGAGCGATAAACTGCCCAATGCGACAACACAGCTGTCCGGAGCATCGCGCCAGCGATAGCGTCCTTGGCAACCCTTAAGTATGCGTTTCCATGAGGAAGATCGGTGAGCGCTTCCTGTCACGTACATTCAAAATCACTAGGGTTGAAAAACCAAAAACAGAGACTTTGCTTTGTGAATTGTAATAAAAATTAGCGTAAATTTTTAAGATTTATGTTGTGGAAAAATTAAGTTTTGAAAGAGAGAAAAGGCATGAAATAAATGCTAACATCCTCAATAATATTTTAAGATATGAATAAAAGTAAAAAGATTACTTTAAAGTACAAATAATTCCAAATTAAATTGAATAAAGTAGTTAAAGTTATCTGAATACAAACAAAGTTATTTTGTGTTGGTTAAGTTAATTTTTAGTGTGATCTAAGTGAAATGCGTTGTGATTTAAAGATTAAAATAATGAAACTATTGAAATTTATAAATAATTCCGTAATGTTATGATTTTTCATAAACAAAAACAAACTTATACGATTTTTGAATGAAATACCCTTAACATTTTTAAAAGTTAATTTTATGTGTAAACTTTTAATTATTCTAGTTTATTTTGATAAGTTTAGGCTTTATTGATTTTTTTTTTTTATTAATTCATAAAATTTATTTATTTTGTTTTCTAAAGAAAATGAATATTAAATATGGAAGAGTTTATTTTCAAAGAAAAGTATTATTTTATTAGCTAATTGATGGGATGATTTTGAAAAAGAAACTGGCATAATTCATTATGACAATTTTATAAACCAAAATATTTGAAAGCTTCTCTTAACAGCATTTTCATGCAGCTAAACACACTTGTATATTTAAAATAAATATAAGCCATTCTCCCATAATTTTAACTTTCAAGAATAAAAAGCTTGTGAAATTCAATTTAATAAAATAGCATTTTTAAACTTCCAGTTTAAAACTTATGTGTTCTTGTTGCTATAATTAAACATGTTTTTGTTCGGCATTAATGTTTAATACTGTACAATCCCCATGAGACCCTTACCATCCATTTAATAGTAAAATAGAACAAGGATAGTAAGGCAAATCACCACCTATTTTTAGGCATCATGTTAAGCCTAAGTGGTAGCCTAAGTGGTTTACTGATGTTTAGAAACAGTTAATTACATTGAACTAAATAACAAAAAAAATTGTAATTTACCTCTAAAAGTTCAGGAATAAATCTTGGGGACGGTAAGACTACCAATAAAGCCACACTGCTTGAAATTGATATTTAAATTCTGGAGCAAATTTATTCCTGTCAAAGAATTACAGCCATTTTTTCTCTAGCATAGTTCTTGTCACAATACAATTGTGACATTTTTATCACAATTGCACACGGTTTAACTGCAAATTTTTATCATTAATTTTAATATCCTCCCCCCCTCAAAATTTAAATAATCTGGTATTTCCTTTGTTCAGAATTTATTATTACCTACAATTTTGATGGATATTAAAAATCCATATGTCCTAGTTTCCCTCGATCTTATTACAGGGGTTATTGTGGGTTCATGAAAAAATACCTGAAATTTTGACAAGAAAAGGGAACATAGAGAATATCCCAAGAGAGGGAACATATGATTTATTACAAGGAGGTCAAATTATGAAAAATATGAATTTTAATTATGTTTAGCAATCATATGAAATTGATATTTTAGTCTTATTTTATGAATTTAACTATCAGAAAAACAGGAATTTCTGTATTGAAAATAAAAAAAATACCTGAATTCAGGTATATAACCTGAGCACAATCACCCCTGTTATTACCTGTATGCACTCAATTACATAAATCACTCTTCTGTTGCTGATTCCTTTATATATTATTTCTATTATCTTTATATCATTTATTATAGTACAATAATTAACTTACCTTTTATTTTAAATCTTTAAGTTTTGTTCTTTATCTGAAATAAATGTAATTACTTTTGAAACCTATTTTATTTATCGGAAGTTTTATTACCGCTCACAGCTTTCTTTTCTCGGCATCGTACATGCAGTGCTCTTCTGTTTTCCTTAGTAGTTGCTTCAAACGCTACAAGATCGCAGTATGATCACATGCAAATAAGTTTCACTTTTCTGTGATCCGTTTTGCCATTATTTCTTCCTGTGCGGTATTCTAGAAGTTATAGGAGGATGTGAATACAGGCATGCATAGTAGCGTCTTTGTGAACTGCCACAGTAGAGCATTTGTTCTTTAGTTTGATATCGAGAAATGTGAGCAATAATCAGACGCTTCACGGATCAGTTGTGTTTTCAAAATAAGTTTAACTTAAGTTTGACAGTTCATCTTTTAGTCCGTTCATTGGCTTGAACATGGATTGGTTTCAACACTTTTGTTCAAGTATAATTTAAATCACTTCACTATAAAATATGAATATGGTAACTTTAATTTGATTGCCATCTTGAACATTGCTTGTTATCTGTCACCTATGATTTTCAAGAACTTTGTTTTCTTTTTGTGTGAACCGGCATTATGGATTTCATAAGTCATGTTTTAAACTCTTGATGAAGATAAGCTGTTTGCTAAGCTCAAGTATGTTTTTTTATGAGAGTTATGTCTCCTGAGTATGCAAATAAGTTGAAAACAATCAGTGTCGACTTATGTTTAAAAGTTTGGAGCTTCATATATATATAAGGGCTGGAATAATTGCTAATGACATCATGTTTTCTATGATAATTAATGGCAAGCTTTAATGAAATTTATTTTGGTTAGCGTGTCCTTGTCTATGCATGTCGTTATCCGGAAAGTTTGATATTGGGCTCTGGAATCACTTTTATATGTTTATTCAAGAAGCTGTAATGCAAATGCATTACTTAAAGTTAACATGTCATTCTGTCCTTCTCTTGTGTTCCAGATAAGTTAAATATTTATATCGTTTCTGTTCTTTAATGAGATGTAACATCATATTTTTAGGTACGTTCGTAATTATATAAATACGTAGCACCTATTGTCGTCATCTGGTCCGTCCGTCCGCATATAACAACGCAAAAACTACCCAACCAAATGGTCTGAATTTTAAGATATGTATCTAAGTAAGTAAGATAAGATCTGTAAGTAAGATATCTTTGCAGAATTTTATCGAGACATTTCAAATTGTATGAAAATCGAATCAAAACTCTAGAAAATATTAATAAAAACATGTATTAAGAAATTTGAATTTAAAAAAAAATCAGTGCTTTCTTGTTATAGGAGCTTTCGATATTTAATCGTCAAGCAACCGAGATACTTTTTTTATTACGGAAATTAATCTGCAGACGATATAATTCATTTCACAGAATTAAAAATCATCAAGATCTGAATATTTATATAACTAGCTATAGTACGAACGCACCTCATTTGTCACGTTTGACGTACAATTTCTAACTTGTTATTTTATAGTTTATCTTAATTTATGTTTTTGTTTAAAATAAATGTGTTCGTATTTTAATCTGTCATTACTATTTTGTTCCACCACATACATATGTTTATTTTCCAGCTAACTTTATTGGACTTATTACAATTTATCTTTTTAATTCATTTGTGGTTTAATCTTTAAAAACTAGCACGTGGTGCTCTTAGGCCTTATAGATCAAGCATGTGGCCTCACACTTCAAGCTAATTACTTAAGCAATGTCTTTCAATATGACCCATTAATTTATTAACACAATAGTTCTGTATAAGAAAAAAAATGAAAAAGACTTTGTGGCTGCATCTGAAATGATTTTCTGCATAATTTTAGAAAGAGGGATGGTATGGAATCTAAAATCTCAACAGAGTTTTAAAAAAAATTATAACCGTAAAAATGCATGCAGCCTAATTTTTGTTACATTTTTATATAAAACAATATTTTCAGTTTTATTTAAAAAATTAAGTAGAACTACTTCTCTTGAAACAATTTTATCCAGACAGCTCCAAATTTAATTATCATCATCAGGGACAATGAATGGTATGGAATTTAATGCTACATTTTGAATCACAAAATTGTTCAACACTTATTTTCTCATTAATATTGTTATACAATCATGCAATGGCAGACATGTTTTATATATAAGAAATAACAGAAAACAAAGAATATGTACTAAAATAAAAATTATTACTAAGGAATTAAAAAGTCAACATTATGTGAGAATCACTCATGTATAAAGTAAAAATCCCATTACTTTAGCTGCACTTTTAAGGAGACTCGCTACCCTTCACTATGCGAAAAATGATGAAAATATAAATTTTTTGATTTAAATGTATTGAGACATCCCTCGTATCATTCTTTCTGGTGTATAAGGCACATTTTTTTAACCTTTAAAATGTGCCTTAAAAATGGGGGTGCATCAATGAAGAAATTGAACACAGATGAAGTTATTAATCGCATTGAAGATAATGGAAGTATTTTTTCTTTTAAAAATGTGTTCAAATTTGGAGTTTTCCTTATAGAAAAGAGTGTCTTATACACCAGATAATATGGTGTATTCTGGCCACGAATATTAACGATTACTGTATATGATATTATGAAAAACCCAACATAATGAACATTAGATGTCAAATATTGTGTATGTAGAAAAAATAAATCTGATTCTCATAAAAACAATTGTCAGTTGAAGGCTTTCATTGAAATTATTACAAAAATACATAATTATTGTCTTTTAGGGGAAAAAAACTAGACAGAAAAAAATGGTCTGTAGATATTAAATTAGTAAAAATTGATACAATATGACAGCATACTTTTTAATTGAGTTTACCACCTATAAATTTTAATACACATGTTTGTTTGTTTTTTATCATTTTTTTAAATTACCCCATATAAGGTACACTCGCCAACCCCCATTCTGACACCGCAAACTTTAAAAACATTCTGATTTGATCAACTCTAAAATGATTACAGAAGATTGAATTATAATTAAACAACCAGTGACGATCTGCTGTAATCGAGTTTCCATTCATTTTCCTTTGACTGAGGGATTTTAAGGCTGAATCAACTGCTGTCAAAACAGCTAACAACAGTTTTCGCGAATGATTAAATAAGATCAATTACAAATTTAAAAATCAACTTGTGCAAAATGGTTAAGTAAACAATGTCGCTGCATTAGGGAATTTTATAACGATGCTATAGAAAATTGGGTACTTCTCCATTATCCCGTCTACTACTTTCTATAAAAGAAAAGAACTGTTGCCAAAATATAGGATTTAACGCCAAAAATGCATACCTGTGGCATCGCATTCAATTGACATCAAATGCGTTACACATTATGTCATCAAGAGATTTTTAATTCAACATTTATCTGTATTTTTAATGATATTTTAACAATTTATTAGTTATTTCATTAATTTAAACGTACATATTAAACATAGAAATATAGCTTTTAATTAAAGGGAAATATTATTAATTATGCTGTTTTAAAATTTGCAGTAATAGGTAAAAGAGTTTGTTGAAATAAATTAATCTCTTGTGTAAATATATTTTTAAATTGAAACTGTTTGGAAATATCATTATTTGAGCATTTTAAATTTGACGGAAGTTTCCCCATTTAATTCTTTGAATGTGTAATTGTTTAATTATTTCTCTTTTTAATATTCACGCATACGTATATTTTTTATTACGTAATTTTCTACATTTACTGCTTTTAACAGATGATCATTTTATTTTTATTTTAAAGTTTTATTTCTGTTTTTAATAGTCTCACGTGTAAATACAATTTTTAATTGAAAGGGAATATTATTATGTGCACTATTTTACAAATTGGCAACAATTCAAATAATGGATTTTTTGAAATATGAAATAAATCTCCATCAAAATAATGAAAATTTGAACAAAAAATTGAAATAAAGTCTAAAAAAAGTTAGTCAAATAATAATAAATAAAAAAATTCCACTTTGCACACTGCAAGCTTGTCAACTATATCCTTTTAAATTATGGTTAAATTCCTATGCATAGTTTTCGTTCCTATAAAACTTTTTTAAGAGAACTATTTTGACCGACTTTAATATTAAATATCTCTTAAAATAATTCTTCGATTTAAAAACTGTCTGCTTCAGCGTGTTTATCAAACATTTTTTTATAAAACTACCAATTTTTATACTTTTATATGCAATAGTTTTCTGAATATTAGTCCAGAAAGACCTCAAGGGACAAAATCTTTATCGACAGCAGCTGCGGCAGCTGCAGCGACGGTGGTTACTTTATTTTAATTAAGAGAGATATCTTTTGTCATTAGTTTTATTTCTGTAAATTAATTGTGTTTCTGTAATAATGACATGAACTGAAACCATAATATCTCTATAATAAAACCGTAAGTCATGTGACTGTCATCAACAGTTCCGGGATGTCCATTTCACTTTTTCACATGCCAGGCGGCCATTTTTATTCAAAATTATTTTTCGAATAAAACTGCATAAAAGTTACATCTTTAGAAAGATCTGTTGAAAATAAATTAATATTTGAGAGATGACTTACGTTCAATTATGTATATATTCGGCAGTAACTTCAGTTGAAATTAGCTTCGCAGTTCAAATTCTCTATCCATGAAAGTAAACAACAAAAAAAAAAGATTCATTCGTCGTGAAGGTTTAAAATATTAAACCATTAAAACATGGAGATAATCGTTTGTAAAGTAAGTTTTCCGTGAATGATTTTTTGGAGCGCTGCCTGGTGTAAAAAAATAATTCGCACCAGGACCTGTGAGACAATTAAAGTTTACCATAATTCCGTTTGATGAAGTGCTTATACAACTCAACTCCCTTCCGAATCTTTTTTTGACGTAATTTGAATGTAAACAAATACAACTCATGTAATAATATTTAATGAATCAAATTTTGAAATGATCAGTTAATTTGGTATTTATGTACTATACGTGGCAGGAAGAGATATCATCGAAAATTATTCTTAATCGTCAATCATATTTACCATTGTTAATGACCAATCGCGTTCAAAACAGTAATTTAATATACAATTCTAAAATACATAACATCATTAAGTACTTTTATGTTATTTGGGCACAAATCTCGCCAACAGCATTTTTAAAATCGCAAATACTTATTTTATTTTCCGCATGTGCAAATTAGAAATGATGCTTTGATTTTGAAATCAAATGTTTTGATTTATGATAATATTTCTTATTTATCTATTTTCTATTTTAAATTAAAAGTGTGAACGTCATGTATTTTAAATTGGAACAGCTGTCGCAGACGCACCAGGAAACGAGATTTTGGCGAGAAAACCACATTTTCAGGTACCTGTTAGAGATTGCTAAAACAGCATGTTACTTTTATTTTATTATAAAATAGTTTATTTTACATTAAAAAAAACACACACAATGATTAATTTATTATAAAACACACAATATTTAATTTGTTACAAAACATACGGAATCTGCTCTACCGGGTTGCCATACGAAGCAAAATCTAGTCCAAACCGCCGGGTAAACCACATATAAAATCGCCATTTTGGCGCCAAAATGATACCCCAGTGCGTCTACGACAGGTGTACCCAAAAGTACCCATCATTGAAAATGGTAAATAATGGAGAATCAAAGTAAAATAATACAAAAAAAAATTTAGTATGCATTTATTAAACACATAAAATCATATTCATGGCTTTTAACTACGATGGTGGTTTTATTGGCGGTATGTTATAAGGAAATGCTACCATGATCGTAAAAGTTCTTCATTTGTCTATTAGAATCTTCCGATTTGGTGAAGGATTAAGGAAAAAATTAAATTATGAATAAAAGTAACGTGTTCAATGCTTAACATACATTTAAGGGAGACCAAACTGGTTGCCAGTGACGGCTAGTTAATATTTAATTAATTATAAATCAAATGCTAATATAACTTATATTAGTTTAACTTAGTTAACTTAGATAACTTAGTTTATTTGAATATCTTAAAATAATTTTATTGTCTGAGAAACCATTATTTTTTTTTCTTTTACTTTTCAGATTTATGGTTATTTACTAAGAAGCAAAAATTATTTTCAAGATAGTCTTAGTAATACTAAGGATGATCTTTACATTTTGAAACGTAAATTAAAAATTTTAAATGAAGACAGTCAAGATGTATTTGATGAAAATGTTTCGGTTAGTAGATTTTCTGTATTTTTTGTGCAAGCATTTGTATAATTCTTATTTTTTTTTTTTTTAAGTAATGAAATTTTGATATTCATGAGTGGATTTTTTTACCTTCACAAAATATTTCTAAAACTATAAAATTAGACCTGATCATTTATAAGTTTAAATATTAATTATCATTAAAGTATAAAAAATCCTGTATTTATTTATATATTTTTTAAATATTTATTTAAAGGATCCACCATTTCCTGCTTTGGATGATTTTGATAGTAGGACAACTGATGAAGGCAAAGCTGAAGTAGCTTTTCAGACTACTTTGACAAAAGAGGATACACAATATTCAGAGGTAAAATTGAATTTTTCCTATTTCAAGAAATAGTTTGAATTTTTGCTTCTGAACTTTCATATGCTACACAATGCCAAGTTCTTTTAATATTTATAAAAATTTACATTAAAAATCTGTAGATACTGTAAAGAAAGTTAATATTAATATTATGTTGTGTGCTTATTTATAATTTCAAATAAAATTTTATTGTTCTTTTTATTTTTGAAAATTTTTATATGTTGCTTTGTTAAAATGATTTAATCTGTCCTCTTTGAAAAATCTAGAATTCTTTCTTTAGATAAAGAAATTAGTGATGTACCAAATATTCTGTATATATTCGGTATTTGTTCGTACTACTGAATATTTGGTTTGGCCAAATATCAAAACATTCAACCTGTCGAATATCAAAATATTTTGAATACATCAAAAAATTTTCAAAAGAAAAAAAAAACTTTAAAAAAAAATATGTAACTGTTATTTTTTAACATTCAATAAATTTAGATTAATTCAGTTTAATTAAGAAATAGAATCATTATAAAAGATAAATAAGACATAGAATTTTAATGAAATAAGTGAGATTGTTTTAATATTATTTTTTTTTGTTGTTGTTTGATATTTTTTTGTTGTTGTTTGAGAAGTGATACTGAAGAAAATTAATTATTAACTAGATTGAATTTGTCAAAACTTGACGGAAAAAAATTATTATAACAATATCAGTGAAATAAGCTTCTTTATTACATAAGAAGGGGTGCATATGAAACAGTCTTTCAAATATTTTATTTTAAAAGTTTTTTCCCCAGTGAAATACAGTACTGTTTCCGATGCAAACTCCAAATAAAACAATCCGTAAACAACTGTGTAATGCAAATCAGTTTGACATTAACGCCATATTCCCCATGACAGGAAAGAAAATTTCATGGATCTATGAAGTAGCATACAAATAGTATATCCTTACTTTCATCTCATATTCAGTAAATAAAAGAACATAGTAAATAAAGCACACATCCCCCCCCCCCTGTGATAATGCAACCGAATGAGCTCCTATGCGAATCTGCATTGCATCTACCCAAATGCACCATCAAAATTCAACGTTAAAAAAAGTTTTAAAATGTTTAAATTATAAGTTTTAAAATGTCCTCTTTAATCATTGTTCGTTTCAAATCCATATCTTCTAAAATGCATCCATTGTTTTAAGCTAATCAATTTTTATGTAGAGATGAAGATTTTTTTTTTACAATAATAAATCAATCTGCAGATGAAGGAGAATTTTAATGTTTTCAAGTGTAATTTATCTATATGATTTCTTCGATTTCTTTACATAATCAGGATGATTATTCCTTTTCCATCACAGTTGGGGATCTTTTCCCTCTTGAACAGTTAAATATCCAGTGGATCTTTAAAAAAGTAATAAAATACAGTAGCATATTCTGATGAAACATATACATCAACAAATTCAACATATCAATTTTATATTAATCATAAACTGAAAATAGTTTTTTTTTTTGACAGATTTTAGTTTAGTGCCAAAATGCTCTATCTTATGGATAATCTGATCTTATGATTTATCAGGCGTTTTTATTATTATTTTTTCACTTTTCATGATGGTTAAGGAAATCTATTTTCAATTGTGGCAACTTTCCAAGGGGCTATTTTACATTATACTTTACTTTTGTGAATTTTTTTATTAAAAAATGAAATCTTCTAACCTATAATTAAAAAAAAATAATTGGTAACATGTAATCAAGGTATGCATTCAAGATGAAGCAACCAATAAAGGCTCCAGTTCTAATCTTTAAGATTAAAATTTGAAAAATCAGTTAAAATTATGTCATGTTGACACAATCATATAAATTTTCTTTTTAGTTTTATCAATGTTAAACTGCATTTCAAGCTAAGCATAACGTCATTTTCACCAGCGCAAACCTTTCACACATACTTTGTATACACTACTTTTATGCTTAAACACCATCTATACAAATAAAAATATATTTTGTATTTAATTGTAATGAAAAAAATGGCATCAACAAAGTTATAATGCATATTGATAAAATAAACCCAATGAACAATATTCCCATGACATCACAATAAATATGAATTTTTATTCACTTATAAAACACACGGATAAATATTTTTACCGAAATTTAACTTACAAATTAAAAAATTCGGACTAAAAGCCTCGTGCTTTTAATATTTGTTATTTCTCTTTTATCCTCGCAACCTATGAGTTTCTTGTTACTCTGTGCCTCGCAACAGTGGCATAATTTCCGTCTCCACCACCGATCAACGATTGGGACTTTAACGCTTTCTGATTATTTGTAAAATCAAACTCTTTTTAAGTCATTTCCGGTATTTTGGAGGATTATGAAGATTTAAGAAGATATGATATAAGAAATTAATATATATTATTAGATTATATAGAAATATTAGATTATATAGAGATTAGATTATTTAGAAATTAATTAGATTATATTACTATAATATTTATTATATTACAGTTATAAATTAATTAGATTATATAGAAATTAATAGATATTATATAAGAAACCAAGTTCAACCAGAAATGACTTAAGAAGCGTTCAGTTTAACAACTAATCAAAAAGCGTTAAAGTCCCAATCGTCGATCGGCGGTGGACAGGGAAATTATGCGCAACAGTGGACGTTGTCCGATTGCCGACCTTATGACGTCATATGCAGAAGTAAAAGTTTAATTTAAAATTATGGCTAATTAATTAAATTTTCAAACAAATGAATGTACGATAACAAATCTGTGTCCAAATATCTTTCATTTAAAAAAAGAATGATGTAATTTGATGCAGTAGTTTGTTCTCACGGATTGTCAAAAGAAAACGCTTAGCATTTTAAATATATAGATGACAATACTTATATGAGTTAATGATCCTAAAAATGGAGGTTATTTTTTTATAGCAATAATTTAACAAAGGCAAGTTATTGTGAACAAATGCATAATTAAAAAAAAAATTAATAATAAAAAAAAATTCTTACATATTTGCTATTTTTAAATGTGAACTAGCAGGTTTCTCCCACTATGCTGGTTGATGTTCAAAATGAACATTAAATTAATGTTCATTTTTATTTTTAGGCGAAAATCTTTCCAAATCGACCTTTTTTCAAGAGAACATAGAGTTTGGCGGACAACTGCCTTTGGCAGCACTATACACTCTCTGGTCTGTTTTTATAAACAAACACCGAATTAGCATGATTTTATATTTTTAAACAAAAATCTGAGTCAAGTATTAGGAGCCCCACTGCCTTCGGCAGCATGCACTCAGGTGTGCTATGCACATTCTGTTCAGTTTGTTTTTGCAAACAAACTGTAAATTTTTATTATTTTTTATTTTAAACAAAAAATTTTACATACAAACCTAGGGTTGGAAGCCCCTTTTCCTTCAACAGTGCACAACCAAACGTGATACACATGCTCCAGTCTGTTTTTGCAAATAAACCTCGAATTTGTACGAAATGTTTAAACAAAACTCTTTCCAAACAAACCTACTGTTAAGGATCCCGATACTTTCGGCATAGAGGTCTTCACAAGCCCTGGCCGGCAAACTGAAGGAAAATTTTCAAACAGGCTGGGCCGAGTGGCAGAATTAAGACAGTTTTTTTAATGGGCCAGGACAGGTGTTTAAAAAATTAAACAAGTCAGCCAGGCCAATAAAGCTTTAGCCAGCCGGCCCAATAAAACAAATTTAAAAGAATCAAACTAAGCTGATAAAGTATGAACAATTTTCAATGGATGTGACTGGGATGAGAATAAGTATAAATGTGCTGCATGAGCTGATGCAGTACATTGATCGCCAGTAAATTTATATATTACAGCTTTTCTTACAATTGACCGTCACATAAAAAGATTCTTCTAATTTCAAGGAATATTTGTCTATATCTGCCATATATATAATCCATGACTCCAAATTGACAACATCAATACATAAATATAACATGTCCAGCATAAAAATCTGCATCGGACAGTTACATCGTGTCTGAGCACAGGCTTAATTTTTTCATCAGACTCCAACAGGCAGGGATCAGGGTTACATTTTATTCTACAATACTCAGGCCGGGTCAAAACTAGACTTAATCGTTCCCGGGATGCATCAAGCAAGCAATTTATTTTGTAAAAATAGTAATAGCGATAATGAACTTTTGTTAATGGTATCTTTGGAAATATACCGTATTTTCGGGAATATGCGCCGCACCCATCGTAAGCGCCGCATCATTGAAAAATCGGTACAAAAAAAGCAAATATATGTAATTTTAATATAATGGTTTATCGAAGTAAGCAGAGCATATATTAAAATATGCAGATAGAAGCTTAGCTGGTTTAAGGAATAGTCTCATTAAGTTAGAGCAATAAATATGTATAATGATAAAGTTCTTTAATTGAAGACAACAATTATTCAGGCACTAATAGTTTATTATAGCACAAGAAGAATACTCACAAGACTTGACAAACAGCATCGTAAAAAACACAGTCCAATCAGTTCCAGACAATACATCATCTTTAAGCATAATGTAACAGTATAACAGATAAACATGTAGACAAAACGATTTGTAAATTGACTAGACATAGTACATTATATTTCACCCTTATTGCACCAAGCTGCACATATTAAAATAACTATTGAATGTAGAAGAACGCCATCGACTATTTAATACTCCTAGAACAGTGTAGACATTTTACAGACACAACGACAGAACTAAAACTATATTGTTGCTATCTTGACTCACGATAGAATCCAAAACATAAGATATACTGATACAAAGACCTAACATCTATTTATACTAGCAAAAGAAACGATTAAACTCCAGAAACACCCACTTCCAGAACACTCTACCGTAATTAGCATACACGTGTCTTTGTTGATTCGATGTCCGATCTTCCAATCGGATCGAACAACGTGTGCCGCCATCTGGTGAGTAGCCAAGGCACTATTCAGATAAGCCTACGATGTATGCCGTGTGTCGCTGTTCCTTGCAAAGTGTGAAAACATTTCTGTGTTTATGTTTTAAGATTGGATTCATTAAAAAGTATCCATTCACAAAGGATGGCTAAAAACATTGAAATATTAAAGTGCAAAAGGTGAGTAAAAATGATATATTTATAAAAGTAAGATATATTTATCAGATGTGTTTTATATTTAATAAAGATGGAACTTTAATGTTTATTGTCAAATGTGAGGGATGTTAAGAGTGCATGAATGTTAATGACTGACAGTATTATGAAATACTTTATAATTTAATGAGTTGCTTGAGTCAATAAGACTAACAAGCATTATGGAGGCATGTGATATTCCTAACATGTGCCCCCCCTCTTATTGTCTCAATGCAACTAACAGCCTATTGCCCAAAGAATATGGCAAATATTTGAAAAAGGCTGAGAAAAATACTAGAAAAATTGGATATAAAATCCAAGCAGAAATTCACTACACACATCTTAGCTAAAGACTTTT
This sequence comes from Maratus michaelseni, assembly GCA_963931845.1. NCBI lineage: Eukaryota > Metazoa > Arthropoda > Arachnida > Araneae > Salticidae > Maratus > Maratus michaelseni. Next base: position 344,638,808 of record OZ007593.1, on the reverse strand, counting down.
AAACCTAAACAATTAAAATCAGTGCCCATTTTTTCCATATAGTTAAAAACAATGTAAAAAAAAAAAAACATTAAAAATATATTTGGATTCTCGATCAAATTTGTATATCAACTCTTCAACATTATTAGTAAAAATCTCAATCAACGACCATAACTTTAAATTTATTACAAATTTAAAACAATGTTCAAGAAAAATTACAAATTTTAAATTTAATAAACTATCCAAAAATCAATTTAATTCTTTGCAAGCCTTTCCCACTTACACTAGTACCTCCAAAAATGTAAGTATTCACTTCAAGTCAAATTTTACCACAAAGTCCAAAACAAAATTTTCCCTCCAGAAATTTTCCTCTCATGGACTCAAAAACTAGTCGAAAAACTGCTGCAAAAATTAAGTTAAGTGCAGCTTAATACATTACAATTCTTTAACACAAAAATTTAAACAATTCAAACAGTGCAAATATGTACCAAAAATAAATTTTTTATTTTAACACATTAAAGAATGATGATAATTTGTTTTCCAACTGCCATAAAAACATACACATATTTAACCACAGAAGAGTTCTTTATTTATAACATCAACAGTAAACAATTTTTAACTTGAAAAATTTCTAAAAAAAAATTTAAAGACTTGACTCCTTGGGATATCCACTCAATATCCATTACAAAGTAACAAAATTTGAAGAACTTCCAGCATCTGAGTTAGGATGACTAAATCTATTGACTACAATCAAACTACTACTTTCTTACATGTCATTCAGCGTCAATTATTCTCCACGCCTGGATTCCATACATACTAATTGAAGTCTCAGATGCCTAAAAGAAATCAGAATTAGATATCTGCATATAATACAAATTGAAAAACCATATTTATACTAAATGTAATATATTAACTTATCAGATCAAATACTTAACAAAAATAAAAAAAAAATTCCTTTAACAGATATAGAATAAGTAGATTTATATTTACAATCATTCCCTTGGAGTCAGTTACTAATTTAATTCATTTACTTCTAAATAAAATTTACCTAATGATCAGAAACATTTCTCCATCTGGTTGTTTAAACAAACGGGCCCTCCCAGAAGAAAAAATGCATACTATTTCAATTTAACAATATTAAAAAAAACTCTTATAACTTCATAACGTATATAAAACCTAATTTCATTATATTATATTACTTTAAAAATACAAGATCTTTGCAGTTTGGAAAACATAAAAAAATTACTCTTACACATATTTCCATAAAAACTTTCTTTCAAAATTACTTTGACCTTACACACTAATATATCAATAAAAATTATATATGTATATATTGCACAAATATCCTTACACATTATTCTGACACAATACAATTTTTACAATAAAGAAAGAGGTACGCATTTGACTAGAAAAATTTAATTTCTTTTAAATAACATTTCAACAAATTTTAGAAGATCATATTTGGTGAGGGGCTTGGTAAACACGTCTGCGAGGTTGGCTTTACTACGGACAAAAGTTATATCAAAAATATTTTTATAAACAAGATCCCTGACAAAAAACAATTTAACATCAATATGTTTACTAAGGTGATTTTCTATTGGGGACTTAACGAAATCTATGGCCGCCTGGTTATCCACGTATAATCTAGATTTGAAATCGCTCTCGCGAATGATCTGCCTACCCCGGCATTCCGCAGGATCCGGTCGTACCAGACAATACTCTTCGTGGCTTCCGTTAGGGCGACAAACTCTGACTCCATCGTGGATAGACTAACACATTTTTCTTTAAAAGTTCTCCAATCCACGGGCGAGTCTCCTAAAAGAATGATTTGTCCTCCAATAGAAGTCCGGTCATCCCGATTCGCTGCAAAGTCTGCATCAGAATAGGCGATCAAATGCTCCTGATTACATGATAATCGGAGGCGATAATGTCTAGTATATTTTACGTAACCTAACAGCCGTAGAAGTCTGCCCCAATGAAATAAGCCTGGATTACTCTGAAATTGACTAAAAATATTTACTGCATATGAAATATCGGGCCTGGTTCGATTTGCTAAGAATGATAAACAGCCTAGTACACTTCTATATGGTATGGTTTTCAAGGTTTCAATATCAGACTGTGATGTTGGACAATCGACTTTGGAGAAAATTGTACCTTTACTAATAGGAAGTGAAGAGATAGGAATTTTAAACTTCTTAAATTTATTACAAATTTCATCTATGTAATGAGATTGATGAATATCTAAACCATTCCTCTCATCAAATTCCACTCCCAAAAGTTTCTTAGTTTTCCCCAATACTTTTAAGTCGAAATAATTTCCCAGTTTTAACAATACTTTATCTATGACAGTCTGATTTTTCCTGAACAGAATAATATCATCTACATATAACAATAGTACTATTTCAGAATTATATACATATACACAATTACAACTTTTTAATTTGGTAAATCCTACATTTAACAAAACTTCATGAATTTTAGAGACAGGACCAGAATACAGATTGTTACCTTTAAAATCGAAAGTGTCTGGATTGAACTTTATTTTATTTCTATCACAGTATCTTTCAACATCTAATAATGATCTTAATCTATCTGTTTTCCCAGTTTCATAGTAATATACATCTACCCGTTTACCAGTAGGTCTAGGGACTGCTTTACGGGTCCAGTTAACATCTCTGAATGAGGAAATATCAGGACCAGAACTGTCGATGGACTCGGAATCGGATTCCCCCTCCCCAGATGTCTGTGGATCATTAACTTCATTGGAGGGACCAGGGATGACCTCTGGTTCTACCTCAACAACATTGTCATTTTGATAACTCACCAGACTATCCGGAAAAAGGTCAACCTCCCCCGGGCCCATCACGGCTCCACTGTCGTCTGGGTTAAACCTAGATTTTTCATCAAAAGTAACATCTATAGATTCAATTATGCTATCTGACTCTGGAAACTTAAATTCGGTAACCTTTAGTTTTAAATGCATAGCCTACTAGGATCCCTCGTTTTGCCTTTGGACCAAGTTTACCCTCACGCCTTTGTCTAGGTATTCCCACAAAAGCAACTGAACCAAATGGCTTTAAATGTTTAACTGAAGGTTTGTTCCCTCCATATAGCTCAAAAGGAGTTTTATTTGAAGTTTTAGGGCAAACACGGTTCCAAGTATACACAACGAATTTCACAGCCTCAGGCCAAAAACTAAGATCAAGGTTACTTTCAGATAGAAGAGTTCGGGCTCCATTTTAACTGTTTGCATAAATCGTTCTGAAGTGCCGTTTTGTTGGGGAGTATAGGGGTATGTCAATTCATGCATAATCGCTTTGGACTTTAAAAACTCATCGAGGTCCTCATTAACAAATTCACCACCATTGTCTGTATGGATGTTTTTAACCCTTCTACCTATGAAGGTTTCGGCTCTAACAATATAGTTACGAATAACCTCATAGGAGTCTGATTTAACTCTAATTGGGTAAATAGACACCCGGCGGGAATAATCATCTATTATAGTGATGAAATATCTTTCACCATTTCTGCCCAATACCTGGCAGGGACCCCAAACATCTGCAAAAAGTAAATCCAAAGGGTATTTAGAACGTCTCTCACCTATTGCTTTAAAAGAAACTTTCTTATGTTTATTAATTTTACATGCATCACATTTAAAGTTTATATCTTTTAATTTTGGTATTCCCCGGACTCAGAGCCGTCCTTAGGGGTGTGCGACAGGTGCGGCTGCACAGGGCCTCGCGCTTAAAAAGGCCTCGCGCTCGGGTAAAAAAAAAAAAATATCAATTTAATAAAAAATTAAATATTTAGCCTTTGTTTTACTGGAAGATATTTATTTCACGAAAAATTTTGAATATTTAAAAATGTTTATTTATAAAATGTAAAACTTTTATCTAGACGCGGACATTCGAGAGCAAAAAATATTACTTGTGGTCTATTATATTTAATCTGTAGCCATTATTATACTCTAGTTTTGTGCACATGGTGCGACCTTGTCACAGAATATGCTGAATAAAATTTTCTTAAAAAAAAAAAAAAAAACAGAACAAAACAAAACTCTAGGTGCCACCCTGCATGACTCAACTCTGTGTTTCCCCTCCCCGCATCACCTCTTCCCTTCACTGTAGACACATTGGCGTTAATGTAGTAGTCTATGCTGAACAAACAATAAGTAATTAATTTATTATTGTATCTAACCACTGAGTTACACGCTTGAATTTAATTGTACCTCTTTACTCCGTGGAATTTAATACTAAATTTTTTGACGCAGTTATTTCAAGAGCTCAGGTATTTATCTAGATTTTTCAATTGTTACTAAAAATTTTGAGAATATATGTTGGGTTTCTTTGAGGGTTTTAGTATAATAGTCAGTGTTGAATTCAGAGCGTGTCCCGGGGGGGGGGACATTACCTTCAGATCATTAAAATGTCCCCCCCCCCCAAGATTAGAGATTTTATGCTTTTAGTGGTCAGAAAGTGAAATCTCCCCCCCCCCCCCCCCTGAACTCTATAATGTCCCCCCCGGAGCAACGGAAATCCCTCCCGGAGAAAAATGTCTGACTTCAACACTGGTCATAATGATTGCTTTTCTCAATCAGGAAGCGTGTTTAATATGGCGGAAATGTTATATATTTACATAATTAATATGAAAATTAAAATCCTGATATAACATAATTAATGGTCTCGTATTTCGTCCTGGAAATTTGGATAAAAAATGTTCTATTCTGTTGTAGTAATTTTGGGCCACAAAGACATATAATTTCTTAAATTCATCTTTCATTATCCTCATCTGATAAAAATGTAATAAAGAAACTTATATTTACTTTGCTTCAAAATATTGTATTTTTCTCCTTTCAATTATATCAAATACATTCCAAACATTTATTGTTATTATTTATTTTGCATAAAAATATTCAGATTATATACTTCAGTTAAAAATTTCATTCCAATTTTCATATATATATATATATTTTCCATATCAATGTATTTTAGAATTATATATGTCATTTATATTGTCTAAACTTTGATATGCATGTATGTTTGAGCGCGATCTCTGATTAGTGTTTATTGGTCAGCACAAATGTACTGACTGGGGTTTAGAAGAAATAGCAGATTAAATTTACAGCAGAAGCGTAATAGCTGATTTTAATAACCCCAAAAAGTTAATTTAAACTATTAAATTACGATTCAATTTTTAACATGAAATATATGTCCAACTAAACTAACTATTAAAGTAAATGTATGAATTCCATGAAGATTAGAATTAAAGACAGCTATATTTAAAACAATCAATATATTTATTCAAAACTTAACACATGTAAAAATGCAAATATAGTAAACTTAAATATATATATAATCACTTACTTAAAAATAGAAATAAACTTATTTAAATAAACGATAGACAGACATCATGACGTGTAACCAAAGCTTCATTAAACAAATCATATTTCCTTTCTGGAACCCAAGGTAAATAAATTAAAACGTTCATTTTTAACTTTATTTGATTTGTGAAAAACTTGAATGAAACTTGTTTTAATATCCAAGAAACAGCAAATAGATCTCCAGCACAACTTTAATTGAAAAGCACCACATAAAATAAAATCCAATTGAAGATATTTAAACCCTTATATGTCGATACTTTAGAACAATGAGCACGTTGACTAACACAAAGTTGACACCCGATGTTCACTCGATGAGGAAGATATCCAGCCAGGTTCACCACACGTATTTCACCTTAAAAACATATGGGGAAAAACCATCAGGCTTCACCATTATAGATCATCGTTAAAAAATACTAAAATGTCCAGAGTTCCAAAGAAATCAAACACAGCTTTACGATCTTAATCTTAACAATTATATTCCTTCACGTGTAAAACTAAAACAATACTTTATAAACGAAACTCCGTTCAATTGCATTATACCGGTAAGATTAAAACAACAGCTTTCTCATTTCTCCAGACGCCACACGAGGATAAAAACAAAACAACTAAAATTGGATTGCAAGCCACGAATGTCAATGGGCAGAACTATTTATACTTACAACACCCTAAAAGAGAAGCTTCCACGCATGTCCGATTGCTTCTTCTATCAGCTTCTCGAATGCCGTATGCAAATCTGACAACATCGGCACGAGGCAAGGAACGAACCACGACTGCGTTGAAACGCACCGCCATCTATGAGCATTCGTAAGAACCATTCAGAAAAACATAAGAAATATGGTTGATGTGACGATACGAAGTTATCCGGAAACGCCGTGAGTTAGAGATTGAAATGTGAAGTAAAAGAGCTTTAAACATTATAAAATATGAAACTGTAGTTTGAAAGAAAGTTTATTAAAAGTAACTTAATGTTATTTTAATAAAAACATTTATCAAAGATGTCACTGAAAGATATTTATCAAGTATATTTCTTAAGGATAAATTAAATAAAAGGTAAGCTTTAAAGTGATTGTATTTAGTATATATTTAAAGCATTGTATTATATTTAATGATTAAATAAAGAATATTATATCATGAAGGTATATTATATAATGTATTATAAATGACTTTTAATGAAATGCAAATGAGGTAATGGAAAGAATAAGCATGGTGATAAGATCTAAGGACTGCTTTTTCCTAACAAATGCCCCCCCTCTTATCATCCATGCCCGTGGAAAGCTTTGCCAAAAGAAAAACCACCTACAATCACAAAGAATTGTTACCTAATACCAATGATCATCCAATGGCTAAAATAAACTCTCCATATGTTCAAGAAACCTCCAACATCTACCAATCAAAAACATTCCATATCAAGATTTACCTAACACAAAAAAAAAACTGAATATGAAGAAAGAAGGCTGGAGAAACCTAAAAATTACGATGAGTTCCAGAATTCTACAAAAACAAACACATATATAGACAAAATACATTAACACACATAATAACAAAATATATAAAAACAGTCCAGTTCATCATCAGTACCTCTTCCTACAGGTCTAACACTATCAAAAAATATGCATATACACTGCAATATTATAACATTTTAACACATTCAAAAATTTAAAGTTCTTTATAGAAAATCTAAAAAAAATACACCCATCTAAAACAAATTTGAATCTACTCCTGCCACATACATATACTTCACTCAACGTATGTTACCAATATATATATAAAAAGAAATTTAACTTGTTTATACTATACTTATTACTAAGCAATGCCGGTCAAATACTTCAAATTCCACTCATTTCAGATTTATAAATCAACTAATCCGTATGGCACTTGTTTATCAGTCCAGAGTATATTCTTCAGGAAACATGTCAATCCTTACTAATTTAAGGCTTTACATTTATGGTAAACCCGGAAAAATGCTCTTCACAAACACCCTCAACAACATATTACTTATTAAATCAATTAAAAGCAATGTTAGTGCTACAAATCACCTTATCAAAAACCAGATAGACCAGGCACATATAAAGGGGAACATAACATTCATTCAACACCGACGTCTCGGTACCTTTTACCGTACATACACTCTCTCCCATTTGCTCTAGCGCTAGAGACTTCACACACAACCTCTCAAAAAAAAAAAAAATGGACAAAGGTAAATTGTAGACTTGGATGAGTAAAAACTTACTCAAAAATTGACAACAACTTTAAAACAAAACCCTTTAAACACCAGTAGTTTAAAAACTGAAATTACAGCAGTTATGGTAATAGAGCATCAACCACGTTCACCACTTCCAAAAATTTCAACTATGACTACAACACGCACCACACCGACACTCTAAAAATTCTTACACTTAATCTATCAAGCATCCAGACACCTGACACAACTTTCCTTAAATATTCGTAAAAAAAACTTCCCCCCTTCTCTTTCAACATCATTTCACACCTAGGTCTTAAAAATACAGAACATCTCTGAAGCCCATTGTACCAGCATCACTCACCAACAAATACCATCAAACCTTTTAAATTACAGGAATTCAACACCTGCCAAGAGAAAACAGCTTTACTTAAATTACATTCCATTATCCAAACAACTTAAATTTGAACAGCAAATTACCATGTCCCTCGAATCCTTATCCTAAAAAAAATGATTCAACAGGACTTTAATCTCTTAAGGTTCATTAAAAATTAACCCCAATTTCCAAATAGGTAATTTGCATAAATAATTTAAACTGTTTCTCTCTAAAAAATTTTTTTTCTATTTAACACTTATTTAAAGAAAATCTAACAATTCATGCTGTCTCAGTTGAATAAGATGTCAAGATAACCTGTAAGTTTATTACCTGTTCTGCATATACTTAATAAACGTTAGTTTGAAGCCACTGAAATATTCGTCTTGTCAATATTCATCAATTACATCTGACACGCCATTTGGAAATGAAAGTTACATTACGATCTTGAGTTATGAATTTAACCAGCATTAAGCTTCTTTATTGTGCTTTTATTGCTTTTGATATTTCCAACTCTGCAAATGAACCTAATCTCTCATAATAAAACCTATATCAATTTGTCGAAATTCATCAGACTTGTCTGGCGCCATCTCTTGGAGCCAAAGTGTACTACGCCAATCGATTATTGTTTTACTCGAACATTGCTGTGTGCTTATGAAATAAATATAATTTATCAACTATTGTAAAGTATACAATAAATTCTTTTAAAGAGTGAGCTATTAATATTGAACAGAAAATAGAGAAATATGGGTAAGTTAAATATATTTTGACTATAGTAATTACGTTTTTATAATAAAGATATATTGTGATATGTACTGTTTATGAACTTTATACTGAGATTAAATGAATGTAAATAAAGGTGAAATGTGAATGAATGTTAATGAATCCATGTGTTTAAAAGTGTATCTGAGGCAGTAAGACTAAAAAAACATGACATGAAGGCTTGTTTTTCACAATATTCAGATTTTGCTATGTTGAGAAAAAAAATCCATGTACCCGCCGCCCTTGTGTATGCACCGCATTGCCGATATTTTGAACTTTTAAACACGTATGCGCCACGCCGCTTACTCCCGAAAATACGGTACTTTAATAAATTATCGAGAAGCATTTTCCAAAATCTGCTTATACAGCAACAAAAGTTATGATGTTTTTAATCATGTTTTTTCTTTTATTCTAAACTACATTAATTTATTTTTTTTAATGTCTTTATTTGAATGTAATAGTCTAAGAGTCTAAGTGATCATTAATGTTGCTGTTCTGTATTCTATAACTTGTGAACACATAGTAATGTAAAATGTACTGTAAAATTTTCTCATAAATATGTATGTAGTATTTATTAAACAAATCTTTGTTTGGAAAAAGCAGAAATTTTTGTAGAAATTGAGTTGGGCAGGTCCTGTTTTCACTGATTTTTCGATGGGCCAAGATAGCTTTCATCCAGGCTGGGCTGTGCCCGGGCCTGGAAATTCCAACTGCACAAACCTCTACTCCGGCAGCATATACTGAGTATCCTACTCATGCCCCGGTCTGTTTTTGTCTGACATTTTGATACAATTAAACTTTATGGACACAAAAAATATTTAAAAATCATTTGTGTGTTATTCAAATCGATGTATTTTACAGAGCTGCCAACTGCTACGAAAAAATCGTAGTTGCTACGATTTTGAACCACGAACTACGATGCTACGAAAATCTGTCTAAAACTACGATTTTCTGCAAAAAAAAAAAAAAAAAAAAAAAAAAAAAAAAAAAAAAAAAAAAAAAAACGCGAATTCTTGTCACAGGATCGTGCGAAAAATCACGAATTTCGTCACAGGATCAAGCTTAGAAATGCGAATTTCGTCACAGGATCGCTGAAAAAAGTGGATTTTCGCCAAAATATCGCTGAAAAAACGTGAATTTCATTCAACTGATTGCTGAAAAAATGCGAATTTCGTCAAAAGATCGTTCAGGGGTGATTCTGGTCCGAATTTTCCGAAAAATTAAGGCAATGATTTCCGAAAAAAGAAATATATATCGGTCATAAATCCGAAAATTCGGACATTACATGTATCGGTATTTCGGCAAATGATCGCCGAAAAAAAATCAATCTCGTCTTTCGTTCGAAGAAAAGTCGCCAATTTTGTCAAAAGATCGCGGGAAAAACGTGACTTTTGTCAGAAAATCACGAAAAAACGGCAAATTTCGTGAAAAACATTGCGAAAAACGACAAATTTCGTCAAAAGATCGCAAAAAAACGGCAAATTTCATCATAAACATTGCGAAAAACGGCAAATTTCGTCAAAAGATCACGAAAAAACGACAAATTTTTGTCAACAGATCGCGGGAAAAACATGACTTTCGTCAGAAAATCGCGAAAAACGGCAAATTTCGTCAAAAACATTATGAAAAACGGTAAATTTCGTCAAAAGATCGCAAAAAAGGACAAATTTCGTGAAAAACATTGCAAAAAATAGCAAATTTCGTCAAAAGATCGCGAAAAAACGACAAATTTTGTCAACAGATCGCGGGAAAAACGTGACTTTCTTCAGAGAATCGCGTAAAAACGGCAAATTTCGTCAAAAACATTGCGAAAAGCGGCAAATTTCGTTAAAAGATCGCGAAAAAGCAGCAAATTTTGTCAACAGATTGTGGGAAAAACGTGACTTTCGTCCGAAAATCACGAAAAAACGGCAAATTTCGTCAAAAACATTGCGAAAAACGATAAATTTCGTCAAAAGATCGCGAAAAAACGGCAAATTTCGTCATAAACATTGCGAAAAACGGCAAATTTCGTCAAAAGATCGAGAAAAACGACAAATTTCGTGAAAAACATTGCAAAAAATGGCAAATTTCGTCAAAAGATAGCGAAAAAACGACAAATTTTTGTCAACAGATCGCAGGAAAAACGAGAAATTTCGTCAGAAAATCGCGAAAAAACGACAAATTTTGTGAAAAACATTGCGAAACATGGCAAATTTCGTCAAAAGATCGCGAAAAAACAACAAATTTTGTCAACAGATCGCGGGAAAAACGTGACTTTCTTCAGAGAATCACGAAAATACAGCAAATTTCGTCAAAAACATTGCGAAAAACGGCAAATTTCGTCAAAAGATCGCGAAAAAACAACAAATTTTTGTCAACAGATCGCGGGAAAAACGTGACTTTCGTCAGAGAATCGCGTAAAAATGGTAAATTCCGTCAAAAACATTGCGAAAAACGGCAAATTGTGTCAAAAAATATCGAAAAAACGCAAATTTTATCAACAGATCTTGAAAAAAACTGCAAATTTCGTCAAAAGATCGCGAAAAAACGCAAATTTCGTCAAAGGGATGCAAAAAAAAGTGGCGGGAGTGGACACCCCCACTCCCGGTTGTATCAGCTTACTCGACCTGATGAAGAACTCAGACATTTTTCTCTGGAAGATATACCCGTACCATCACCCCCTCCCCCCAACTGCCTTGGAATCTTTCAGAAAATTCACTGTGAAGTTCAGAAATTTGGCTTAAGAGTGGACAGAGCATTAATTGAATAGGAATAATTATGTTTAATCAATCTCACCCGCAACAAAAAAATTAGTAAAAACAAAAGAGTCTCCTACTTTGTGTGCTTATGGATATACACGTGCGTTTAATTGATTAGTATTTGCTAGCTTAAAATTTACAGCGAAAAAAACAGCCACCAACCAACCAACCTTCAGATAAAATTGAATTTGGTGTGCTACTATTTCTCATTTTCAAAGGTTGGCAGGTCTGATTTTGTTATTATATTATGAATATATTTTCTTTTTTATAAAATAAAGAAAAATAATTAAATTGGTTAACACTGCTATAATGTTCTGACAAAAATTGGCCAATAATTTTAGTTATGAAAATTTCCAGAGTTGGTATTATAGTCCTGCATCAGGTCAGGTAACCCAATTTTACTTGCATTTGACCTGACCAACAGTTGGTGCTAATTCTTTTCCTTGTAGGTTAGATTTACTCTAATTATTTCAGATTGCATTTTGATTCTTATGGGTCAGTTCATGTTAATCCGTTTTTCAAAAGAAAATCCAGAATATTATTACAGAGGAAAAATTATATATTTAAATATGAATGAGTCTTTACGTGTTCATTTTTTTATGTAAAAGAGAAAATTTATATTAAAGATATGATTATTTACTATTTTTCCACAATATCTTTAAATTGTGGATCAATTTCCTTGATTTCAAGTTTTAGGCTGAGTCTGGTTGCAGGTTGATGAAACTGTTTTGTGTGTGTGGGGGGGGGGGGGAAGAGGGTTAGGTTGGGTTGCAATTTGACTTGTAAGTACTTTTATTTGACACACATACTTACATGCATAAATATTTTGTATTTTTTTTCTTTAGGAATCTTTTTTTGTAAAGGAAAGTTATGACACTTTAAATTCTGCTTTAGAGCTTAGGATGAATTACATTGGCATACTTTCTTCTGAAGTAAAGAAATCCATGAGCAATTTTAATATCAAGGTTTGTTTTTTTCTCTTTCATATTTAGATTTCACAGGAAATTTAAGCATGGATTTTCTCTATCTTCTCATTAATATATAGTATATGCATATCTTGTGTAATTTTTATTGCAGATCTTTCATTTTCTTTTGAAATGCCATGATGTTATTTTTAATATGACTAAACAAAGAGAAAAGGAGAAAACAGTAATTGAAAATAGGTTAAAGTCTACAAAATATATTTCTGTAAGTTTAATTTAAATTAGTAGTTAAATAAGTATAATGCATGAATATTTATGCATTAAAATTTGTAAGTAAAATTCAAGTAGCCCTTATTATATTGTAAATGTTGGGAAATATGAAAAAAGTGCAGTATATGAGACTAATATAACTGAGAGTATTGAAAAATCAAGAAATTGCAATTTGAAATGTTAACGTTATCTTTCAGCAAACACATGAATTGCAATTTAGTGGTACAGTACAAAGTCTCAAATCCGGACATCCGAAATTCGGAATTCTCCAAAATCCGGACATTTTGGAAACTAGCCTTTTTTTTTTTTTTTTTTTTTTTTTTTTTTAATATTTCGTTTTTTGTTTTTTTTGTTTTTTTTTTAATATTTATTTATATATGCCTTGGACTGAATCGTTTTTCCCGCTTCTGTTATATTTGTCTCCATATATTTTCCAATTTGATATCTTTACGCTTTTATTCGATCATTCCTTACTCAACGCCCTCCCCTCCCCACCAATCTCTGAAAATTGCATCAATTTATTCAATAAATTGAAGCCGTGATATAGATGTCTGATAATCTTTATTGGCGACTTCCCAATATTCCATTAGTGGGGTGAGATAGCTGAAAATTATACCAAAACATTCACATCTGGCAACCAATGCGCCACTTTGGATTCAGATAGTACATGGATAGACGAGTATAAAAAGCCCGGGACACAAATTTTTTTGGTCCTCTAGCGGCGTTGATGACGTAATCAATATGGCCACCAAAGTTTTGTGATGCGCTTCTATATTTTTCTATATAACTCCGTATAATATTTTGATATTAACCTATATTGTTAGTGATTATTAATCCGGAGAAAACGCGCTTTCCAACGGTATATTTGACATCATTGTTTAGGTTCATAATACCACAATTATTTATAACTTTATTAAAACTTTTGGTTTTTATTTTGATTTTTTTCAAAACATTTTGCTAAATAACTTGAACTCTGTTGCATGCAGCTAAAAACGTGTAATATACTTTTTGTTTGTCAGAAAATTACCTTTTGAACGGCATATATGACTTCTATTTTATCACAAATATTTGCTGAAATTTTCCAAAACAACGTAGCGTTGCACAGAGAGTCGTTATGGCAACAATGTAATTTATACGGGTTCCGAAAATTAATACAGTGGCTTTATAATTGTTTAAGTATCAAATGTAATTATTGTAATTTTTGATGTATATGTAAATAAATTCTAGTTTTTTTTGGGCTATGAAACTTTTATTTCCATTTTAAAATCAGTGACATGAGGAACACTTAAGGCAGCTGTAAGAAAAGTTTCAAACAGTTATACGTACATGACTGAGAAACAAAAGAATGTACAATACAATATTATTCCAATTTAATATCCAAATTTAATCACATCCTATAGATTGTCAAATACACTAGTGTCAGCCATAATATCTTGCTGTAATATGCAATAATATCCAAATGATTTATGTAAATTCACTTGTAATTTCCAATGACTGTCGGAGAACTGTCCTTCACATACACTAAGTTTCGTATATCGTATTCCCATTTTAACACATTTACAAGATGTGCAACGCTTGTGGCAAGTACAGGAGGTACGTTGTTCACAGTGTTTTGCCATTTCTGGAATTGTTGTCCACACAGGTCGGTATGATCCTCCTGAAGTTACTATCCATCTCCACTTGGTTGGCGAAGGTATTGTGTAATGTGGAACGAGGCTGTTGTTCCAAATTCTTGCTTGGAGAGTAGCTCGTTTGATGTGTTGTGTCAAATCATCTGCTGTAGGAAATATGTTTTCGATGGTTCGATTCTTTCTTGTAAATAACACTCGTCTGCATTCATTGATACTCTGAAGATCTGATGCTTGATCATAATGTAGTGTAACAAATCGCTGAAACAAATCATGACATTCATCATCAATATCAGAAGTGCCTGTACAGAGCTGATGCCATACACAATCAATTTCACGAAATGACATCCAGACCTTCCAAGCTGTCTTTTTTGCCAATGCCACAAAATGTGGAAACTGTGTCGCAACTAGTTACAGAGTGAAAATCCAACAAATTTCTGGTGAAAGTTTGGCATAGATCTCATGAATTGGAACGAATTTCCTGTAATTCCCACAACCGTACTCAATCCATAGTTCATCAATATCTTGTATTTGTGGGACCAGTGATAAGCCTTACATCTGAGTCCATAGTTCGTTTTAAGATGCGAGTATGTTCACTTTCTACTGCATGCTTAACATGGAGAAGTAGGTGGCCATATGCTTCTTCGTGTGAGATGGGAGAAATGCTTGATACATCCCAAATGCTTGACGTGCAGACTCGGTCATCATAAGTACAGACAACATGCTTTCCGGGATACTCGTCTCCCACCATTTTCTTATCTAGAAACGGGAACAGTTGGGTATTGTTTTCGTTAACACATAGGAATTGCTGAAATTAGTTTGGAATTGCAGTTGAGTCTGAGACTTTAATACTTATGCCACTCTCTCTTGTTTCTCGGGTATAATTCTCGGGCTTCATTCTGTTACTAATATATCTGTCGAATACAATATCTAGTCGTGAACTGTTTTTCAGTTGATTACTGAAATATGGTTTAAAAACATTTTCATAGCAAGGGATGACAAGGGATGACCGCCCCGGGAACCAAGCTTTCAATGTTCATAGCATCCGGAAAATGTCGTTGCAATACCAGGATTAAGCATGTGTATTACGGCTGCTCCATCAAATATTTTAGCTGTTACTTTCGGTTGGCTGTGATTAAAAATAATGTCATATTTTGTTTGAATGTAGTAAAAGATATCCGACTTGTTGGTTGGTTTTCGGAGTACATTTGGTCTTCATGTGGAAAAAAATCATCAATGTTGCCATCCCGTGCTTGAGATGCAACATACAACCTGTAGAATAAGTAGGAGTCTTTACGCGAGTAAGCAATTTTGGACTGTACATGAAGTACATACCTCATAAATACTCTAAGAATAAACATTTTAAATGCATATCACACCTTAAAACCTAAATCCAGCAGCTATAGCTCATAGTCAATTCTGTAACCGAATATTAAGAGTGTCTCTGTAAATAAGGAAAGGGCATGTTTACAAAAAAACAGTTCCCTCAACCAATCTACCACTGCATTTTTGTCGCAGCTATCATCACAGGAATCGTCATGGCGACTTAGGCCAATCATATCACAGACTAGTTTAACGTAGACAAATCAAATCGCTCCATCTCATGTGTACTGTAGGAGTCGTAAAGAACGAACAGGTTTTTCTCCCAAACCAACAGTAATTTAACCTACAATGACGTCAATCGCCCTTTCCTTATAAACAAAATATTCTACGCACTCAATAAATCTACAGGAAACATGCTCTAGTACACCTCAGTAATGTATACCAATTTCATTAAAATACAATATAAATGATTTTTCCCCATATAAATATTAATGCAATGGAATACTTTTGTGCGTCCTTATTAACACTAAATCGGTTTCTTCAGATGGATTTCCTTGTTCGATTAAGACGTTAATCATTTCTTTGGCATGGGTCAAGAACCTTTTCTCATGTGCACTGTTATCTTCATGATGCTTTGCGCCCACGTTTTTATCATCTTTTAAATTTGGTTTCTCTTCAAATTCCTCAATTAAAGAACTGATCCTAGGGCCTTCTACCATCCACTTAAGCATAACAGTTTCACTATCAAGGATTCCAATAGCACCACCTTCACCCTTGGTAACTTTGTTATTGTGTTCATGAAGCTAATCGTCAGATATTCAAGAAAACGGTGTAGCAGTTTTGCTGTGTAGGGTTAGATAACACCTCCCCCACAGTATCTTGAGCCACACTGCTTACCATTTAATTAAAATAACTATGTGCATGATGGAGGCTAAAATAATTGCAACATTTTCTGAAGGAAACAAAAAAGGTTTATTAAAACTGTAGGTTATAGGTAGCAAACACATCTTTTAGAAAATACATCATCACAGGCACATAATAAGTCAAACTCTCAATAATTTCTGAAGTCCAAACATAGTTCATTTATACTGCATATATTAACTGAATATTTTATACACCAAAAAAAAACAAGTAGTCACCTGCTACTAAATAAAACACTTAAGTAAAAAAACATCTTCAAAATAAGACCTATTTGCAAAAGCTACTCACATGTTGAACTGACTTCTCAAACTACAAACTTCCCAAATATATACTTCAAACACAATACAAAATCTGCATTTTAATGTTGCCAAATTAGTAAATATAACTTTCAATAAGTGATAGACACACCCACTAGAACAAAATGACATCACTGTGTCAGAATGACATCAGAAGAAACAACAAATCAGAAAAAGGTTAACTAAAAAGTAACAGAAAGTTAACTTCACTACCAACCACCCAACCATATGCTGAAAAAGGTAAACAAGCATGCACACTTGCTGTAAGTACCAGACTATTGAATTTAAACATTAAAAATGATTAACTAAATAAGATACTTAGAAAATAAATTAAACTAAACATAGAAGCAAGCTTTTATATGGTGGTGGTGGTTATTAAATAAAATGAGGAGCTGGGAAAACACAAAAATATAACTTTAAGCCTACAAATGCCCCCTTTTTTCCAGGTCCTCTGCCTAGCCAAACAACCATTTTCTAAAATAGAAAAATTTTTCACTTGACAATGCTTTTGTCATTACATCAGCAACATTACATTTACTAGATACATACTTAAGTTCAAAATTTCCAATATTTTCCTTTACAAAATAACTACGTGTATCAATATATTTGGTTCTTGTATTTTCTATATTGTTTTTAGAAAAACTTATAGTACTTTGATTGTCACAATGAATTGTTGGTTTAGTTAAGTTTAAGTTCAAAAAGGAAAAGTCATCAATTATTCTTGTTAACCAACACAGTTCCTTGACTGAGTCTGATAAAGCAACATATTCAGATTCCATACTTGATAAGGCAACACATTTCTGTTTAGAAGAGTTCCATATAATAGGTACTTGGTCAACAAAAATTACTAAACCACTAACTGATTTACGATCAACTAAATCTGAAGCCCATGTAGCATCAGTATAGACATTAATATTACAATTTGAAATTCTAGATAGATTTAAACTCAATTCTTTAGTATCAATAACATATTGCAAAACCTGACACAAATTTTTCCAATGATCCCATGATGGCTTATTAGAAAACTGAGATAAAGCAATAACTGAAAATTGAATATCAGGTCTACTTCTAGAAGCTAAAAACAACAAGCAACCTATCAACTGTCTGTAAGGGACATCTATTTGTTCCCCCTCATTCGTTAAGTTTAACACTGTTCCTGGTGTTAACGGCAATTTGCATTTTATTCTAGGAACATTAAAAATTTCTGCAATTCTTTCAATATATTTAGTTTGATGCAGTACATAAGACCCCTCACGTTGCTCGAATTCAACTCCTAGAAAATTTCTAATTTCACCTAAAGTTTTTATTTCAAATTTAGACTTTATTAATTCAATTACTTGGTTTAATATTTCCTTATTCTCTGCAAAAATTGCTAAGTCATCAACATAAACTAGAATTACTACTTTTAATTTATAAACATATATGCAGTTGCAATTCAATGCTTTATCAAAACCTAAATCCTTAAAAGTTTTGTCTAATTCATTAAACCATTCGCGGCCAGCCTGGTGGAGTCCATATAATGCCTTGTTAAGTTTCCATACATACTTTTCATCAACTTCCCGGAAACCATCTGGCTGCTCAACATAAATTTGTTCATTTAATTTTGCATATAAGTATGCACCTTTCACGTCAATATGCTGGCTAAACCATCCCTTTAGAACCACAAGTACAATAAAGAAAAATCTAACAAGTGGAAAAGCTATGACAGGTGAAAATGTGTCAAAATAATCGATTCCCTCAACTTGTCGGAATCCCTTCGCTACTAACCTAGCTTTAAAACTTTTAATTTTACCTGACACATCCTTTTTCAGTGTATATACCCATTTTGTACCAAGAACTTTACTCTTTTCAGGACGGGTTACAAGGTCATACACTTCCCTATCTTTTAATATTTTAAGTTCAGTACTCATAGCTTTAACCCACTCTTGTTTCTCAGGAAGATTTTTGGACTCACTAAAACTAATTGGGATTTTTATCTCAGCACAATGTGCTTCTGGGCTAGATTCTACGTCCTCTTCATCAGTTTCTATTACAGGTTTAGCATTAGAGTCCCTTTTCAGTTTAACTTCAGGCTGGGAGGGATCTGAATTAGTTTTAAGTGGTTTAAAATCAAATTCCTCAGATTTAAAAACTAGACCCTTTTTCTTACAATAATCCTTCACATCATTTTTACTTCTTAACCTAATACCAGGTTCTGGATAGTAGTAAACATCTACACGACCTGCAGAACTACCTGACTCTCTAACCTTTTCAATTCTCTTCCAATCTGAAAAAGAGGTATTTTCAACTGGGTCATCTTGCACTTTAAATTTAACCATTCTATTGCTAGAGTCTTTAACTGGTTCTGAAATAAAATCATTTTCAATGATTTTCAAATGTTTAGTTTCCTGCACTTCTTTAGTCCCTTGAAACCATACTCTATAACCTCTCGTGCTCCTGGCGTAGCCAATTAAAATTCCCTTTTTAGATCTTGCCTCTAATTTATTACGATACCTCTTTGGAATATGAACAAAAACAGTACTTCCTATAACTCTTAAGTACTTAACCGAAAAATTTCCACCTTTCCAAACATTCAGAGGGGCTTTCCCATGCAATTTAGTGTGAGGGTATCTATTTTTTAAGTAATTTACAGTACAAACCATTTCAGCCCATAATTCTTTAGGTAAATTTGCCTGAATTAACATTGCTCTAACTCCCTCCATTAAAGTACGGTTGTATCTTTCCGCGATGCCGTTCATCTGTGGCGAATACGTATTCGAGTGCTCATGTTTAATCCCCTCATCTTTTAAGAATTTCTCAAATTGATTAGAATCAAATTCTTTACCCCAATCAGAACGAAGTCTTTTAATTACATGACCTGTCTGCTTCTCAACTAAAGCTTTATAATGCTTGAAATAATCAAATGCCTGACTTTTATATTTAAGAATGTATACATGTGCATACCTAGAGAAATCATCAACTAAACTCAAGAAAAACCTAGCCCCACCTAAAGAAGGTTCAGGAGCTGGTCCCCAAATGTCGAGGTGCACTAACTCTAAAATGCCACCTGTCTTAATATCATCTATAACATGATGAGATTCTCTGGTACTTTTAGCTAAATTACAAACTTCACATGACCCCATTTCACCGGATAAATTTTTAAGTCCAGTTACATAATTTGTTTTTGAAAATTTTATCAAGTTTTTAGCATTTAAATGACTGAAACGCCTATGCCATAGCACTAAATCATTAGAACAATTATTTAACTTACTATTTCTAACAACATAAGCACAAGATTCATTAGACACACATTTAGCAGTAATACAATAAAATTTAGTTACTAAAGGCACTGTTAAAAATTCAGAATTATCAGGATTAAAAATTATAGCTTTACATTTCTCAAATTTTACTTTAAAATTTTTATCAGTTAATTTTCTAACAGACACAAGATTTCTCACCATATCAGGAACATAATACACATTTTTTAAAGTAAAAGTTCTTACTACAGTACCACAGTTCACTCGTAAGTCAATGTCCCCTATACCACAAATGTCAGCAATTCCTTTTGCTATAACAGCTTGACTTTCTAATTCTCTGAAATTGTAGAAGAGAGATCGATCATAACTGAAGTGATCTGTTGCTGCAGAATCCAAAATAAATTCGAGTTCAGGTCCATCAGACAATAGGGCGGATGCGAAGAAAGCTTGATTAGGCAGTTGGGATTTCCTTGAACTTGATCTGAATCTTGGTCTATACTGATTTAATCTCCTGGTTTGGGATCTATGTCTACAATTCTTGATTAAGTGGCCAACTTGACCACACCGATAGCACTTTCGGGTTTCTTGTTGCACAGTTGAATTCACAGCACTAGGAGGATGGACCTTTGGTATAGTATCAGTCGAAAAATTTCTAGAAGACATTAGAGCTGTATTTTGATTTTTGAATATATCTTGGTCATCCATCTGTTTATTTTGCAAACGGTCATATTCAGCAAGCAAAAATGGTCGAAGACCTTCCACAGTGAATTCATCATCCGCCAATTGATAAAGACGAGATATAAGGGTCTCATAAGATGGCGGTAAACTTTCTAAGATTTGAAAAGCAATTTCATCTTTAGGCACACTCTTTCCTGTTTGCTCTAAATCTCTAACTATTTCCAAAACTTTTCCAATATACTGACTCATAGTATCACTGGCCTCAAACTTTGTATTTATGAACTTTCTCCGAAGGTGAGCAACTCTTGCACGTGACGTAGGTTCATAAGCACTTTTTAATAACTGCCACGCCTCAAAAGATGATTCAGCACTAAAAACTACACTTTTGATCTCTTCAGTCAAGCTTAAACATATGTATGCCAATGCTTTCTTACTTTTCTTCATATACTCCTCAAAATTTTCAATATTTCCTCCATCGGCTTTTGCTTTACCTTTTTCTTTATCAGAAGTATAAATTTCTAAACCTTGGCTAATTAGCATCATATCCATGCTGAACCTCCATGCCTTCCAATTATCATTACCCAATTTAGGGAAAGAGAGAGTCTGCTCAGTTATCTTACTCATTTTATCACAAAATACAGCACCACAAAATAAAAGGTAAAGCAGTAAAGGTAAGCAGAGCGCCCAACCACGCTCTGCTACCACATTGTAGGGTTAGATAACACCTCCCCCACAGTATCTTGAGCCACACTGCTTACCATTTAATTAAAATAACTATGTGCATGATGGAGGCTAAAATAATTGCAACATTTTCTGAAGGAAACAAAAAAGGTTTATTAAAACTGTAGGTTATAGGTAGCAAACACATCTTTTAGAAAATACATCATCACAGGCACATAATAAGTCAAACTCTCAATAATTTCTGAAGTCCAAACATAGTTCATTTATACTGCATATATTAACTGAATATTTTATACACCAAAAAAAAACAAGTAGTCACCTGCTACTAAATAAAACACTTAAGTAAAAAAACATCTTCAAAATAAGACCTATTTGCAAAAGCTACTCACATGTTGAACTGACTTCTCAAACTACAAACTTCCCAAATATATACTTCAAACACAATACAAAATCTGCATTTTAATGTTGCCAAATTAGTAAATATAACTTTCAATAAGTGATAGACACACCCACTAGAACAAAATGACATCACTGTGTCAGAATGACATCAGAAGAAACAACAAATCAGAAAAAGGTTAACTAAAAAGTAACAGAAAGTTAACTTCACTACCAACCACCCAACCATATGCTGAAAAAGGTAAACAAGCATGCACACTTGCTGTAAGTACCAGACTATTGAATTTAAACATTAAAAATGATTAACTAAATAAGATACTTAGAAAATAAATTAAACTAAACATAGAAGCAAGCTTTTATATGGTGGTGGTGGTTATTAAATAAAATGAGGAGCTGGGAAAACACAAAAATATAACTTTAAGCCTACATGCTGCTTGTAAAGTTGCCACGAAGAAATTCAGCATGTATATCTGGATGTTTTTCTGGAAGGTCCTGTAGAGTGCGCACGAATACTGGTAAGCAACAAGAATAGTGGACTGTGTCGAACGCAAATGTCCACTGACATAACTGAGCCAAAGTATCGACGTACATTGTAAAGTTAGATGTACAAATACTCAATACAAGATGTACTAGAAAGGACCCCAGTTTGGTGACTGTGTTCCAATACTGAAACTGCGGACATTCCGATGTTTTCAATAAAATCCACAACTCAATCGAATTTTATTTATTTAATCTATTTTATTTATTATTACATTTTTTAAGTTGACCCCCCAAAATTTAAATTTCGAGGGAGCTACGATTTTAAAAATTTCTCCTTAAAACCCTACAATATATTTACATATACATACAAAATTACAATAATAACATGTGCTACTTAAATAGTTATAAAGCCACTGTATTAATTTTCGGAACCCATATAAATTATATTGTTGCCATAACGACTCTCAGTGCAACGCTATATTGCTTTGACAAATTTTCAGCAACTGTTTGTTATAAAACAGAAGTCATGTATACCGTTCAAAGGTAATTGTCTGATGAACAAAAAGTATCCGACATGTTTTCAGCTACGTGCAACATATTCCAAGTTATTTAGCAAAATGTTTCGAAAAAATCAAAATCAAAACCAAAAATTTTAATAAAGTTATAAATAATTGTGGTATTATGAATCTAAACAATGATGTCAAATATACCGTTGGAAAGAGCGTTTTCTCTGAATTAATAATCACTAACAATATAGGCTAATATCAAAATATTATACTGAGTTATATAGAGAAATATAGAAGTGCATCACAAAACTTTGGCAGCCATATTGATTACGTCATCAACGCCGCTAGAGGACCAGGAAAATTTGTGTCCCGGGCTTTTTAGACTCATCTATCCATATACTATCTGAATCCAAAGTGGCACATTGGTTGCCAGATGTGAAGTTTTTTTTAGCTATCTCACCCCACTACATAGGAAGCGCCGCATTCATAGTTGTATTTAGCTGCAGGGAAACAAAAAAAAGTAATTAAAAGAAAAGAATGAAAAAAACGTTTTCCTTACCATAAAAAGTAAAAAAATATCTCCGTCGTTATTTGACGAATTATGTTCAAATTTACAGCAAGTTGCAATAATAGCAAATTAGGCTGTTTTCCCAAATTTTATCAAAATATGATAATTTATTCCAAAATCGGAGCACCACACAAAAAAGGCCACTAGAGTAACTGAAAAGAAAAAGAAAGGATTGAATTATCTGGCTGTTTGTTTTGTTTATTTTAGTCGTAACTTCCAAAGTCGAAAGTTAAGTTATCGGAACGAGATCGTTAGCTTTCAGTAGATACTATGTTTCGTTATGCAGAAAGAAACCATGCACAGATTTTTATTATTATTATTAGGCTAGGCTTGTTAAGCGGATTAGGAATGATGACATGTGAGTCAAAGCTTCTGTTTTCTTCTATTTTTGCACGAAAAAAATAAAGGAAAAATATTTTTAAAGGGAAAAAAATAGACGACGTAAAGAAGATAACATAGGAAAGGGGCAGGACACATTTTTCACATCTAAAAACATCAGGGCGCATCGGCACTTAAAACAAAAAGGGCAGTGCGCAGCAACCTTTGAGAACATCAAATGGGAACAATAGGGAGCATAAAAACAAATAATAACGTTTTTTTTTAACGTTTTAAAAAAATATATTATTTTATTGGAATATCGTATTAGTGTGTATCTTTATACAGCATTGCAAATGCCTTCCTGGCGTAAATAAATCGGTGTGTGTGTGTGGGGGGGGGGGGGGGGGTTGATTAATTTTTAATGATTTATAATTGATAAAGCAGCGTAAAATAATGGACATATTCAATTACCTAACAGAAAAATTATGTTTTGTAAGTAAAATTTTCTGAAATTGTGATAATTAAAAAAGAAAAAAAAATATTCCTCTATTGAATTATTTGCTTTATTATTACCTTATTTCAGTAAAATAAACTGGGGTGGGGTGTAGATTATTATTATTTTTTTACCTTTTTAAAAAATATATTCATTTTTTAAAATATTTAATTTGCAAATCAGAAATACGGAATCGCTGAAATCCGGAGGATTACGGATTTTGGACTTTGTACTGTACAACAGTTCCTAATTTGGAGTTTTGTAATTTTATTATTAAATATATTTTATCTAATTATGAGCTCTAAGAGTGCATATTGATTCAATTAATACTTTAATTATTTAATAACATTGCTGTTGTTCTCTTGTGTTATGTTTTAAAATTTCATATTTTACTGGAAGGATGTAAATGCATGTACTGAAAAGAAAAATAAATCATGCATTATTATATTAATATTATCTTTGTTGTTTTGTTTCATTTAAACAATGTTTTTGATATTTAAAAACATTTCTTTAATACTTATATATCATTTTATGTTTCATATTCAGAGAACAAATATTGTGCATACTTGCATTGATTGCCTTAATTGCCTTCTTCTTTATGACACTGAATGCTTAAATGCTATAATGCTAGATTTAGAGGAGCTGCAAAGTATGTTGAAGAACATGAAAGAAAAGGTAACTTTAATTTAAGAAACTTCTTAACTAAGCTTTAACTTATTGATAAATTTTAAATCAATTTTATTTTACATTAGAAATTTGAAGCTTGTTGAGCACCAGTAGGGGGGAGGTAGGAGATTTTGTCCGTCCTTTAATTTTAAAATTAAATTAACTACACTTTTATTATCTCTGATTTTAAAAAAAATAGTAAAATATATTCTTCCCAGGTGACTTACAATAATTAAACACTCAGAGAAAAAGTAATAAAGAAATTTTTGTCAGGATGATTTTTCCTCTTGAATACACCCGCTTCCCCATTGAGACTTTTATGTTTTAACGGGGAGTTAATGGGGCAAAGCCTCCAAGAAAAACATATGTATAATAGTATTAATATTTCTTAAATTTATGTATTTTTTTTAATGTTGATATGTTTAAAAATTGTCTTGCATGGGAAGGTTTTGAAAGTTCTCTTTGTTTAGCATATTAAATGTTTATATTTCTCAGTTCAAAAAATGTAGGTTTCAGGAAGTTTTCAATTGCCATTGCCATTTTGACAACTGGGTTTTTACCACAGTGTCAGCTTGGAGATAAATTTCAGAAACAGCATTTTGGATTTGAAATATCACTAGTCCTAGGCTGCTGACCACAGGCACACCTGTTTCAGAATCTTGTCCTTCCCCTGTATTTGTTTTGTTATTGCCCATGAAATTTGTTGCAACTTTGTTGAAATTGCTTTCTTTTGTAGTTGTTGGGGAACAATTGCATCTGAGCTGAAGTGAGATATTTAGGAAGATTTCTTATATAGCATTATTCATTAAAGGAGTTATGATGTTACATATTCCTCTTTAAATATTTAGCTAAATTGTATTGTGCTATATTAACTAAAATAATAGTAATTTTACTAGCTGGCTTCGCCTGCTAGCGGCCCCTAATTTACATCGGGGCCTCGAATCTAATTGAATTCTCGATTTATATTCAACTTAAACCTTAGTGAACCTCAGGCTCGTGTCCCCGCTGCCTTCGGCACCATATACCGGGCATGCTTCTGATGCACCAGAAAAATCCTTCATTTCTGATAAGAAATACAGGGTGATTCATAATGAATGGGACAAAAAGAAAACATGATTGTGAACGTTGTAATTAATATATTTAGAAAATTCAAATTTACCTCAAAACTATATTTATTCAAGTTTCTACAGGTGTTCAATATGTGCTCCTCCTGTGACACAACAAATGTCTGCACGGTAATAAAGCTCCTGCCACACTCGTGATAGCATATCCCCTGTGATGGAGTTCAACACTTCAGTTATCCGCTGCTTCAGTTCCTCTAAGTCCTGAGGAAGTAGAGGCACAAACACCTTGTCTTTAATGAAACCCCAGAGAAAAAAATCACAGGGCGTTAGATCTGGTGATCTCGGCAGCCAATGAAGACATGTCAAATCCTGTGGTTATGCCTTATGTTATGCCGATGCAGTACTTCTTTACGAAATTCCGTGCGAAAATGTCTTTGCACAACAGTTACCGAGGAGGTTTTGGCATATTCGAAAACGCAGTACGCTTTCTCCTGCATTGACGACATTTTGTTTAACAGCGCCTCTAGCGGCGAGTTCGTCATTCGATGATTTTTCCTTGTTGCCAAATAAAACTTGTATAATTGTAGTTGCAGAATAAATTTGTTTCGGCTGAATAAATCCATTATGGCAGTCACACTGCGCTATTCTTTTTGGCCCATTCATTATGAATCACCCGGTATATTGCTCCTCTTGTCACCGTACGAGGAATATCCATTTGGTTTCTTTACTTTGTTTACATTTTTACTTGGATATACTTTATTACAATAATCTTTATTTAAATCATTTATTTAAACTACATTTGTTTCTACTTACCTCTGTTTCTTTTCCAAACTGTATTTTCCATTCTTACCTCACATCGTCATTATGTTGTCATTCCGT
Source organism: Maratus michaelseni (assembly GCA_963931845.1). NCBI lineage: Eukaryota > Metazoa > Arthropoda > Arachnida > Araneae > Salticidae > Maratus > Maratus michaelseni. The sequence continues at coordinate 344,612,068 of OZ007593.1, read as the reverse complement.
TTCTTAAGTCTAAACATCGCACACGTTTCCAAACTCATAAGTCACGATCTCTGTCACCAATCTCTCTCTAAATGACACGGTTCTAGTATCCGCCACTAGATGGCGTCGATTGTCTTCAGCTGATGCACATCGCTCCTACATTCTCTCACAGCGGTGTCGTCCTTCTGGGAGAGTTCAATCTGTTGCGTGAGATCATGCGTAACAGTCCTACTTCCATCTGACTGTTTTGGGATAAAACGCGATCTCTCATCCTCAGTCTTTGGCTTTGTTCCGATCACCGTCTTGTATCGTCCGTGTGATGTTTATATGTTGTGCTGTCTTCATAACTAACAATCCATGATGTTGATAAAGGAAAATAATGTGTGTGTTGAATAAGTTTTAATCAATTATAATATTCTGAAATAGTATCCTGATACAATATGCAGCAACCTGGGATGAACTCTTACGTAAGGTATCTTCTGATTGACCTCCGGCGAACTTTGCTTTTGGAATTAATGGATACCACCGCCTCACGGCTTTTAGGGAAGTCCAGTGTAATGGTTGTCCTTGAGATACATAAGCTCTGGAGGGATTATATTTCATGATCATTTGATGAAAATCGTAGTTCTATTTCGTGACAGGCATGAGATTTTGCCACGGATCCCCGGTTTTCCGCTTTTTTGTCATTTTTTCCGTTTTTTTGCCATTTTTCAAAAAACGTTAATTTTGTCAAAAGATCACGAAAAAACACTAATTTAGCCAAAAGATTGCGTAAAAAACGCTAATTTCGCCAAAAGATTGCAAAAAGACGCGTTTCGTCAAAAGATCTCGTGTAAAACACAAATTTCTTCAAAAGCATCGCTGAAAAAACGCGTATTTCGTCAAAGTATCGCTGAAAAAACACGAAATTCACCAAAAGATCGCGAAAAAAAAACACAAAATTGGACAAAAGATCGCAGAGAAAATGAGAATTTCGTCAAAGGATTGCTGAAAAAACTCAAATTTTCTCAAAGGATTGCTGGAAAAGCACAAATTTCTTCAAAATTTACTGCTTTGGATTAAAAGATTGGAACCAGATTTCTTTTAGTAATGTAGAAAAATCGCCACAAAATGCCAAAACAAATTAAATTAAAAAAAATTATGCAAAAAATCCAAAAACTGGCTTTAAGCTGACTGGTATAAAAATGAACGTCTGGAATCTGGAATAACCATGCACTGATTAGTTGGTGCCACTGATAATGTCCTTAGAAAATCTATTTAATTCCTTAAAAACTTTTTTATTTAAAAAAAGAGTGGGAACTCTTTGGTCTATCATTTATTTAAGGTGGTTGCAATTATTAGCATATACTTGATTTTCTGTTTCAAGAAAGGTGTCGTACTGTTTTCAAAATTTCAATTAAAAACTGTTAAAGCCAATGAAAGATTTTATTAATGTGCTGTATCTTGGTAAAATAGACTTTTTATTAGTCAGTAAATAATTTCTTTTTAATTTACTCAAAGCTAAATTGATGTAATATATATATATTGTATGTAATATATATATATATATATATACATATAACATATGTATATATTAATGCTAATTATAATATTTGTTGCTTTTGAAATTCATAACTATTATTGCTGAAACGTTGTTCGCACAGTTTTCAGCTTTTTTGCTTTTGTGTCAATCTCATCCTTGTCACGATCACCTGCCCTAAATCTTTATTTTATTTCACCATGGTTTGATGAAAATTATGATTTTGCTTCACGATCGTTTGACGAAAATTACGGTTTTATTTCGTGATCGTTTGATGAAAATCCCAGTTTAATATCGCGGTCCCTTGCCGAAATTCGCGATTCTATTTCGCGATAGTTCGACGAAAATCGTACTTTTTTTCCACGATCACTTGACAAAAATTGCGATTGTTTTCTGCAGAAATCGCCGATTAGATTTTTTTTTTAAATTAAGAAGCTGAAATCTGCCATTCGCGGGCAAGTGGCATCCCTGGAAACAAAATGGCGCTAAGAAATCGGATTTACTGCTACATGAAAAATAGAAATCGCCTCTTTGGCAATCAGGTGCATAGCATAAAGTCGCCAATGTTTTACATTTAGTCACTCTGTGGCTGGTGGTGATCAAGTATTTTAACATTTCACAAGAAAACATCACAAAAATTGAGTGTTTCAAACTCTCAAGAAAAAAATATAAAAAACCTCTGGTCATCTTAAACAATTTTGATTTGGTTCAACATCTAATTAACATACTTATGAAATGATGTTGACCATTTTAAGAGCTTAACACAGCAGAAAGACGCAACTGGAAGCATGAGCTGGTATGTTGTAAGATAATGTAGTGAAATTAATTTAAGGAAGCAGGTTTTTCAAGTCAAACAGTTTATTCAGAATAAAGTCACGATACCGGTGCATACACCAAAAATGCTGGCTTCTAAAATTTAATTAAATTATAAACAGAGTATTGGAAGCTGAAAAATAAATGGCAGAGTGTAAAATAAACAATGAGAAAGCAAGTTAAGTTTTAAATAAACTAAACGTTTATTAACAAAAAAACATTTAAAAATAAATTCAAACAGAATATAACTAAACTTAAAGTATGAAAAATAAACTTACATAACGAAATATTTTTAATGGCTGACAATGACAACGTGGCAAAAAATATCCAGTCTCATTTTCATAACATCCATTAACACCTAATTCTGGAAAACGATGTTTGTATAAAACTTATAATCCACTTGATAACTCTATACAACATATGTAGCACAAACATCTTTCCCTATTAGTAAAAACATCTTCTACTTTCAACCAAACAAAAAAGGAAAATGAATAACTACAGCTGGAAACATCTGGTCAAATAAAACATCTAATAAAATGAAACTCCATTATGCTGACAAGGCAAAATGGTTTCTTGAAACTTCTCAAAAGAAAAAACAAACCAGGCAATGATAATGTTGTGTTACAACCTTTATACTCCCCAGTCCAAACCAACAGCTGAATGAAAGTTGTAGTACTTAAAAAAGAGGTGTGTCATGTTACGTCATTCATTCATAGAAGCCCTCTTGTGGTTAAAGATAACAAACATGCAATCCAGCAGAGCTAATGATGTTGGAGGGAAAAACAACTGCAAGCTGATATGACGTTTTGGAAAGCAAAGTGACGTAATCGCGATCTCTGAAAAGATCGATCTAGATAAACACTGAGATTTGAATGGAAAATAAATAGCAGTTAGATTAGGGTTTAAAAAAGGAGTTTTAAAGAAAAGAAATGAAAGCATTTGATTATTGTATAAGTGATCAAGGAAAGCTTTATATATGCTAACAAGTCAAGTATATGAAAAATCTCTTTAACACATATCCAGTCAATAATAAAAACGAAAAACAAGCTTTAAGATGAAGTAACTAAAGTCAGAATAAACATAAGCACAACTTAAAAATAACTCACTAAGACTTGTTTCACAGCATGATGACAAAACTATTAAACTGAATAACTAATTACAAAAGACATGATAATTCCTTATTATGAGGAAGCCTAAGCTTCACTCACGTTCGTGATTGTTTCAACAACAACTAAAAATCTGCTCAAACACACGATACACAGCCTTTTATAGTAGCCAAAGCTAATTAAACATTCAAAACAAACTCTCCAGAACATACGGCAATGCATCATCACGATATCGATTAAAGCGTAATCGAATACGGAATCGAATCGCACGCAAGTAGATGCGATTTGCAAAAGCTCTACTTGCAAAAGAAAAATAGGTGAATCGATTAATGATCGCAGATGAACGGAATGCCGATGTTAGATTTCGGTAGTTGTTTATGATAGTGAGTGCCGATATGCCGGTGAAAACAAAAGTTTTAGCATTAAGTCAAAGTAAATAAATGAAAAATAAAAGGAATTTCTAAATTAAACAAAGGCCAAAAACAAAAGAAAAACGTAAGTAAACGATATTTAATAAATATTTAAATGTTAAAAATATATGTAAAAATGAAATTAAGAAAACGTAATTTAAACTTAGCACTGACTCTGTATGGATAACTTAATGTCTTTGAGACAAGGAGAAGCATAACTATTTTAATCCCTAACAGAAGCCCCCCCTTTCGTTGTCTCAACATTTTTTGAGCCATCTGATAAAACAGAATCCAAGGCTAAGTAGAAAGCCAAGAAGAACTTTAGCTATTAACTTTAACCATATCAAATTTAAATAAAAATTCAACAATAATTAAACAATGATTAAATATTAGTAATTCAAACCATCATGGCATTCCAACTAACTGAAATTTCAAACATGGACTAAAAAGATTTAAACAGCCAAAAACAAAAAAACTTTTCAAATAAATTTCTAAATTCATATTTTTAAAAAAACTTGCCAAAGTAGAAAAATTCTCACAACTTCAAAACCTTTCAACAGTCTTCATTTAACATTAACAAACTTTAAACTAATGAAAAATACAATACAAACCATGCTGTGATACATGACATACAATACCTTCTATTTGAAGGATTTGAACAAGCCAACAACATCATCTTGACCTTGATTACAATCTTGACCTTTTACATAACAATTAAAAAAAATATATAAAAAGTTCATTTTTATTATACAATCATCACACTGTATCCTCAAAAATTACAATATCCATATTCAGATTAAACTGACTGAATATATATCATCTCTCAATAAACTTCGTCAGGCATCCAAAATATAGGACAAAACCCACGGAGCACTTGCTCGTTCCTTTCATACTAAATTCAGCCATTCTAATTAGGTCAAGCATTCTCCAGTCATTCCTCCGTATGCAGCTGCTAAATGCAAATACGGATAACATCTCATTAAACCACAAAAAGATGGATGGATATCCTAGATGCCTTCAAAAATAGAGAAACTCATTCATTACACATGAATAACATTACATGGATACAGATATATAACAATTCAAAAATATCACAGTATAGAAGTTACATTTGTATATATATCTTTAAATATTTAAATTAAGTTAAAAGCTTTAAATAAAAATAAATAAATTTTAACTGAAAAATTAACAACACAACCCAATAACAATGAGCTGGACAAAAGTGACACTCCCAATTTCAAAATCAAGGACTTACTGAAATAAAAATGACGTGCCGCGGTAAAGGTCTTTGTATGGTGGTATGTTTCCGGAGGATTACCCCAGATGACTCTCTGACATTTACCGGACAAGGGTCACCTTCCCGAGGCGGTACCGAAGGCTGTTCGAGCCATCTGAAAATAACCCCCACGGAAACGCCATTTCCACACTCGGACGGGAAATTAAATTGCTCATTGCTATGGGATACAGATATAAAAAAAATGTTAAAAGGTCAGATGATGGTATAAAAACATGTTTAAGTAAAACAATGTTCTAACAATTATATAAATAGGCTTTAACATGTATCACATTACACAAAAATATATTTATAAAAATTATATATTGAAAAATAACTTAATAAATATAAGTAAATCATGGCGGGTTTGCGGCTTGGTAAAAACGTCGGCAAAGTTTAATTTACTACGTACAAAATTTAATGAATATACCTCATTATAAACCAGGTCACGTATGAAAAATAACTTAATGTCAATGTGCTTGGAACGGTAATTTTCAATTGGTGAATGAACAAAATCTATAGCAGCTTGATTATCAACTTTCATTACAGATTTGTTGCTAGGTGGAGAAATATTGTAACCTATACATTCTTGCCGGATCCAGTCGAACCAAACCAGGTTCTTAGCAGCCTCAGTCATGGCGACAAACTCAGATTCCATTGTAGACAAACTGACACACTTTTCTTTAAAAGTGCGCCAGTCGACTGGTGAGTTGTCTACCATGACTATCTGGCCGCCGATCGAGGTTCGGTCGTCCTGGTTCGCGGCAAAGTCTGCATCTGAATATACTGTAATATTATTTGCTTTACAAGATAATTTAAGGCTATAATTACAGGTGTATTTGATGTATCCAAGCAGTCTTAACAGACCGTCCCAATGAGGCATTCCAGGATTGCTTTGAAACTGAGAGAATATATTTACAGCATAACATATATCAGGTCTTGTACGACTGGCAATGAAAGACAAACATCCTGTTAGGAAAATTAGAACATGCCTAGGAAATAAGAGTCCCTCATTTCTATATATTTTGTCTCATCATTCTACATATACCTTATAAACTTATAGATCAACATTTATATATAAAGTTTAATAATATCTAAAGTTATAATACCTTACAGGCATCTTTAAATTATATTTCTGTTTTGTATTAAATTAAACAGTATTTTATTCAAGAAGTTTTCATAAAATATATCTTTAATTTAGTAATTAAATCTTGTTTTATGTTTAAAGTCATTATAAGATAAATACTATTTTTATTCAAACTTTCATAAAAATACCTATTTATATTAAAAGATAAACTTACTTATTAAATGAATCTGGCCATATATATCTATTTTTAATGGAAATATAAAGTTAAACTTTACTTTAATATAATCCTTGACTTTCTGTTTCTGTGGCTTCATAACTCGCGGTTACTTTCCCTCAATTGCGTAATTTGATATGCTTCATCGATTCCGATCGATTTCTCCGTCATCGTAGTTGGCCTAGATGCCGGGAGATGGCGTTGTCGTGACGTAATCACGGTACGTGTTAGGAGGCTAACGCTGGTAGAATGGTTTTGCATAATTAACGTTCTAGAAGGTTTAGGAAGATCATGGTGAGCATGCGTGGCGTAGTAATCTGAGGGAGTAGTGAAGTATATATAGTTACATTTTCCAGTGAACAATCATCTCATCTTTCTTTCTTTCTCTGATATCTCATCTCGTCTCTTCCCTCCAGCTACCGCTTTCGGAGATGTTATTGTGTTTTTAGTATGTACGTTTGTTCCAGTATCAGTCTTGTTTATGTTTTAACTTAGTTGGTAGTGAAGGCAGTTTATAGTCAGAATTTAATACTTGTTCTGCAGTTAATATGGTGAAAGAAATGGATAGAAGTGTTTCTGATGATGGTTTAGCTTTTAATGGAACTTTGTGGTGAACGAGTTACTTCAGAAACTTTTGACTTGGTAAATTTCTTTAATTAAGAAGTTGGTTTCTAATTAAAAAATGCTATATGACCTTCATTAATGAAAGTGAACTATGTTGTGCATAAAGAGGAAATAAATCTAAGTGATTTGCTGCTGTATGGTGTTGAAGTGGCCGAGGTTCCAGATGGTCAATACTTAAAGACCTAATCACGTCATGGTGTCATTTTGTTAGTGAGAATATTTGTAGTAACTGTTAAAGTAAATATATTGAGTAGTATGATATTGTTATTGATTTTAAGTTAAATCTGTTTGCAAATTTTTGTGCGGATGGAGTGTTTTTTATGTTTTTTTTAAAAAAGGCTGGGAAAACAGGTAGTACGCCACTTTTACTGCAGCTGGATGAAAAATATTGGGGTGCAGCTCGAAGACGAAAGCTGATTGGTCAATTGCGAGCCTTGCAGCAGGGTCCCATTGCAGTCAAAACTGAAATTCTTTCTTTGTTTCGGAAAAAATGTTCCTTTTTCACTAATTTTCGAGACTTTCTTAATTAATAATTTTCTTAATGAAGGGCCAACTTCTTCGAAACTGAATATCAACAATTCCGCGATTTTTCTGATTTTTTTTTTTATATTAAAAGCGTTTTGCTGCTCGCTCCGCTTGCAGAGTTTTTCCAAGTTCCGACACACAGACGTTTCCAAACATTAATAATAGAGAGATTAGTAATATTCATAATTTTCTTTCCAAAATATATCTATGATTTCTGTCCTCCAAATTAATCTATTTCTCTTTTACAATGCAACCTTTTATTTTCCTACGGCTGTTCAAAAACAACACATTCTTTTCTTATTTTAATAAAATGAAATAAAGAAAATAAATCACATTTACCTTTTATTTCTAAATTCTTATAGTTAGATCGTTCAACTTCATTCATTTTATCTCAAACCACTCTATACTTTCCCTCTAATTTAAACACATAACTTTAATTCATCTCACTCAGTTAATATGTACAATGTATATATTTTTATCTTGTTTCTAGGTGTCTGTCATCCATAATTCCTCTCTTTTAGCATTCTGCAGTACAATTTCCTGCTATCTTATCCATAATACAGACGGAAAACATTGCATCTTTAATTCTTTACTTACATTAATTTTAATAGACAAATCTTTTCCCCATCTTTGATTTGGCATAATTTATTGTTGCGTACTCCCTTATTGTTAAAAATAAATAAAATTATCATTGTATTCCAATCAATCCCTTGCTATTCTGTAACTGGTGTTTTCACCAGTATGCAAAAAATTTTCCCCACAATATTTCGAATCTGATGTGAGAAATCACTTACCGTATTTTCGGGAATATGCATGTTAGGAAATAGGTTATATAACTGTTCTTATAACTTCTATCATTACTATTAATTGTCACTATTCTAGCTAAATTCCGTGCCCATTACATCTATTTACCTAATTCTCTTATTTCAAATCTATCACATTAAGTTTAAATGTTTATGTTTCATTAACTTTTAATATTCTTGAACATAATTTCATTATATTTAAATATAATTTACATTTATTAAATAAATTATATCTTTTAAGTTCAAATAAGTTTAATTTACCTGTTCTATTTAAGTTATATCCTTTATAAACTCTTTATTGCGTTTCAACTTCCCGGGAACATCCGTTGTTTACATTCTCCAAACATCGTTATTTCGCTCTTACCAGTTGACTGAAGAGTTTGGCCGAAGGCGTTCTTCGATCAGTATACGATTCTCACCACTGCGGCTGTCATGTATTGCATCACTTCCCAGATGCTTCTAGAGTTCGGAAGGCACGTGTACGAGCTGTGTAGTATGTTTGTTTTTCTTCCACCGGGAGCGTATATAAGCAGATGGCTGGAAGTTTTGAATCAGCTTCGTGTATGTTGTTTTTAAACGTTTAGTTCGGTTTTCTTTAGTTATGTTAAGTTGGTGTTTAGTTAAAGGTGGCTTAGTAGGTCATTTTGCATATCTTTATAATAAACAGATACTGTCTTTTAAAGAACTTATTTCTGTTCAAGTTGTAAGCTGCCGTTGTGTTTATAATGTAGTGATCCGTTTAGAAGTGTTAAGTGTTTTCGTCTGCACGTTCAACGATGGCCGTTATCAACTTCATGTGTAATTTATTTTAGAAGTTTGGATGATGAATTATTGACAGTGAAGATGTGCAGGAAAGAAAACGAGTTTCCCTCTTCTATCGTTAAGAGGTTTCAAGGATCGTTTCATCAAACATTAGATGTTTATTTTTCTCACGATCGGCATCGTCATCATATCATTAGTATAGTATATTAATCTTTTCAATAGTTTTAATTGGGTTTCTATTTATAATGAATATTTAAAGTTTACTTACTTAGTTTAATTTCATTTTTGACGTGCTGGAAATTGGCTTAACATATTTAATTTAACCATGGTTCCATTTCAGTTGAGTTTGTATATCAATTAAATTAAATATTAATTGAAATAAATTTAAAGTACTTGTTATAAAAATCTTGATCTTCATAATATTATCCATTTAGTTATGTTAATTTCTTTTGTTTTTATTAACTATTTTTAATAAAGATATTTGGTTGATTTAAAATTTGACTTCCTTTTTATTTCTAGATTAATGCTTTATTTCCATAAATCATAATAGACATTTTTACAGATAAATTTGACCTCAGCTAATACACTTTCAGTCTGCGTGTTAGTCTTAATGACTAACCTCTGCTTAATTTTTAATCAATTTTATGGCGATACGTTAATCTATCAACCATCAATGCGCCGCACCCATCGTAAGCGCCGCATCATTAAAAAATCGGTACAAAAAAACAAATATACACGTAAGCGCCGCACCCATTAGAAGCACCGTATCATTGAAAAATCGGTAAAAATGAAATAGTCACGATAAAAAATGATTGGCAAAATTGGATTAAAAGTAACAAGCATAGCGATAAAATCTTACAAGATATATGAATTAACAATAAAACACAGGTTTTCTTAAAATACAATAGGAAAAAAATCATAGGAAAAAATTCAATTTAACAAAATTGTCTATGCTTACTTTGAAGATCGATGCTTTGAAGAAGATTAGGCTTGAATTACTAATTAAAAATTCATAGAATTTCCCTTTAGAAAAACACATTCTTGGTTTATTGTAACATAAATAAAACTCAAATAAAACATACCATAATCGAATACCAAGCTGCCGGTTTTAACTGATAAGATTCCATATTTAAATATATACCACAGCCATTTTTAAGACGACTGCTTACGAGATTGTTTAGTTAATCAAAACAAAAACCCCCGCTTTAAACAATCGAGGTAAGACATATACATACTTTGCCAAAACAGGAATAATCATTAGATTGGCGAATCAGACAAAGACTTGTCTGGCGCCATCTTTCGGAACAAAAGCGTACTCCGCCAATCGATTATTCGATTATCGTTTCAATCGAACACATGGCGTTTGAATGTTTATGAAATAAATATAATTTATTAACTAGCATTGTAAAGTATACAATAAATCCTTTTAAAGAGTGAGCTATTAATATTGAACAGAAAATAGAGAAATATGGGTAAGTTAAATATATTTTTACTATAGTAATTACGTTTTTATAATAAAGATATATCGTGATATGTACTGTTTATGAACTTTATACTGAGATTAAATGAATGTAAATAAAGGTGAAATATGAATGAATGTTAATGAATTCACGTGTTTAAAAGTGTATTTGAGGCAGTAAGACTAAAAAAAATATGAAATGAAGGCTTGTTTTTCACAATATCCAGATACTGCTATGTTGAGAAAAAAAATCATTGTACCCGCCGCCCTTGCATATGTGCCACATCGCCGATATTTTGAACTTTTAAACACGTATGCGCCGCGGCGCTTACTCCCGAAAATACGGTACTCTTTGTTTGCACCTCAAGTTGACAAGATGTTGTCTTGATGGCCACCCTTTCTGCTCATATTATTTTTATATATTACTAAAACGTATTGTTAATCTTTTCTGTGTGTGGAGTATTTTAATAAAAATACTTTATGTATCTAAAGTAGATTATTAATTTTTTTAAAGTGGACTCTTTTGTGCTAAAGTTTTTAAGATGTTGAACCTATTTTAAATACAGTGAGCTCCCATTAGTACATACTTCCCAGGGACGTAATTTTTTGTCTGCAATAACCAAAGTCCCCATTAAACAATGTAAACATTTGAGTGGTATAAAAATAATCCATTGTGCTGAGTTAATTGAATTAAATTTTTTAAAGAAATTAAATAGGTTAGAGTTTTATGCTAAAAGAAACAACATTCTTTTATTTTAGCATTTTTACTAAAAATGCAAATTAATAAAAAACAGCTAAATACCCAGGGCAAACCAAATGTAAAAAGTAAATTGTTGTACTTCCATAATATAAATTTATCTAAGTTATTAAGTCCCTTTTCTTTGCGATATTGGGACAAGCTATCATTTTACTGCATTATTTTGTAATTTTGGGACACACTTCAAAATTTGGTCTGTTACATCAAATTTGGATTAGTAATATCGGGGAACAGCCAGCAGCATTATTTCAATTTCTCATATTGTCGGTTGTGGACTGTTATGTTACTCTTCATCAATGTCACTGACAAATTCTTGATATATCAATAAAAAATATGGCACCAAAATTTCTTTTGAAAAATTAACATTCAAAACAAATGTTTTTATATTCTACATAGTTAATTGTGGAAAAATCTGTATGCATTAACTCATGAATAATACACATTAAACGATGTCCTTAACATTAATTCAAAATAAAAAATGAAGGGGAAAACAAAATTGTCTTCATTAACAGGAGGTCTTAAGGAGTGATGCATTAATGAGAGTCCACTGTATTTATATTTTTAATTTGAAATCTCAAGTCACTTTGTAATGTCATCATTTATTACTTCATAGGGTCCATATAAGTATAGGTGCCCACAAAGAGGGAGAAAGGAGGGCAATAGCCCCTCACTGAATTTTCAAAAGCTAAATTTTCTTTTCTCAGATGATTTAAAAAATAAAATAAAATTTGTTCTTCTCGGTGACTTAAAATAATTAAACACTAAGGTAAAATTGAACTAAGGATTTTTTGTGGAAGCCCCCTATAAAAGGGGATTTTTAGTTCTACCTTTATTTTAGTTTAGTTCTACCCTTAGTTTTAGTTTAGTTCTACCCTTAGTTTTAGTTTAGTTCTACCCTTAGTTTTAGTTTAGTTCTACTTTTTCTTTTTACATCCATACATTGAGAAATTATCTTAAACAAAGGGATCCCCCTGACAAATAAGAAAGTAAACTGTTTTAACTCTTCATTTAAACAACAACAACAAAATAACAGATAAAGCTAACTTTTGAATTTTTGATATTACATTTCTGTACTGGTTTTTATGTTGATATTTTTAAAAACTGTCTTGAACAAGGTGTTCTGACAAAAATTGTTTTGTTTAGTTTATTTATTTTTATATTGTCCTTTTGAAAAAACATGGCCTTGATAGCAGACTATTCCAAAATCTTTCACCTCCCTTGATTTTGTTCTGTACTAGCTCATGTACATACGGATATTTTGTACTCAGCCTCATAATGTTTGTCAACATCCTTCATATATAATTAAGTATTTTGTTCTTGGTTAAATATACTGTACTCGAGCCTTGTGATGCTGGAATAAAGCCTATAAACTCCTAAATATTTAAATAAAGATGTGTTTAAAATGAATGCAAATCCAAAATGTATGCAGCACAACATCATGAATAGTATTTTTCAATATCTGTTTTATAGTCTGTTATATATTCTTATCAAATTCATTGTATATGAGACATTAATTTATTATTTAAGTAATATTGAATTTTCCACTCTTTTTTTTTTTTTAGCGAGTTGGTATTTTAAATTTTTGTAAAGAAAAATTACAGTCTGCTATTGATTTAAATGTTTCTGAAATAGAAGATATGAAAGTTATAGCTGTAACAAAGGAATTTATCCAAACTAAAGAGGTTGATATAATTTTTATTTCTTTGTAATAGTATTATATATTTTTAAAATAGTTAGTTATTTTGATTTCTTTAAATATTCATTTCTGTTTCTAAAAAGGATGAAAAATATGTTAATTCAACTGAATTAATCATTGAAAGAGGAATTGAAAATCGCAGCAAAGAAATTGAAAGCATGAGAAGTATTTTGGAGAATTTACAATTTGAGACAGAGGAGGTTTGTTTTTATTCTTTTATATCTATCTATCTGTCTATATTATATGTATCTCATCATTTTCACAATTATATTCTTTTGTGTTGCTCCTTTCCTGCTTTCCTGTCTTTTTTTCATGCCAAAATCCTACTTATTTTTAAGGTTTTAGGAAGCTTTCGTTACAAAAAGTAAAAAGCTACCTATTGCAGCCATTCAGAAGAAAGCAATTCCGGAAAATTTTCGTATATATTTTCACTGATCACGACCCTCAGACCCCAAAACCATCCTTTGTTCAAAAGTTGATTTATATATATGTTATTGCTGTTTTGTCACACAACAATCGAAATTTATGCAATTCAGTGAAAAGTCATAGCTGGTTTTCATTATTTTAATAAAGATTCTTGATTATATAGTACAGAAATTATAATTAAAAAAGGATTAGGCATTTTACATGGCAACTGCTCATCTAATGAATGAATTTAACACGTCCAGCACAGGACATAACAGAGAGTTAGAATGCATTCAAAAGCAGCACATAATATGTGTGCATCTAAATTTAACACAGCAATAGCTGACTTTGCTAGACTTTGACAAAGAGATTCCATTGAGCAAGCTGCAATTCTTACATGACAAAAACTAATGATGAGCTTGCTCCATTTATTGCTGATCTCATCTTGTTGCTAAGTGCTTTGACTTTATCGCTGTTGTCCCATTCTGTCACACTCACACTCGTCACATTCGACTTGACTGGGCCTCCAGTCAATATAGCAATAATGATATATATATATAGATAATTGACATATGAAAAAAAAATATATATATATATATGATATAATGATAACATTAAACTTGCTTACTATGATAAAAAATGAAAGCAGACTTGTTCTTCATTTATTACCTATGACAGTATTTTGTCTAAGATTTACGATTAACATCTATGATTAACACATGATCATTGTCTTTCAGATATGGGAATGAAAAAAACAACACTATATTCTTTGTCATTTTTTGTCTTGTGAAAAAAATATTGCAAATACAATTTGCCAAACTCACAATTCATCAAAAATTTTCACAAATGTGCACCATCATCAAAAAAAAAATTCTCTACTCATTTCTTCCTAGGCAGGTGTAGTTGTCAATACAATCAAGAAACAAAAATAAAGTCTTAAATAATGTTTGTAAAAGAAAATAATGTCTGAAGAAAGTCATTAAAATAAAGTAATTTTGATAATGGTCTAAGAAAAGTTTGAGTAAAAAATGTGGTCTGGATGAAACAAACAACAACAACAGAAAAAAAACACTGTTTCTCTAGTGTCTTACATGGTTTTAATTAATGCTAAAAAAAAAAATTGGAATTTGGTAATAGAAAAATAAAAAGTCAGCTTCATGACTATAAACAGTAGATTTTCTTTTTCAGTGTAAGTAGAAGCACTAAAGATAGTCTAACCAAGAAAAAAAAAAATCAGTATTTCTATTAGAACCTGTTTTTGTAATATACTTAAATTCGTCAAATTGTTTAAAAAAAAAAAAAAAATGAAAATTTATGTAATCTGTTCTTAAAAAATCAAAAACGAAAAAATAAAAATCACAGCAGTTTCTTGAGACTACTAACATATGAAAGTACTGTATTTTCCATCTGATTTGAACACTCAGTGAGGCACTAAAAAATAAAAATAAAAGTAGCACACTTGAACGTAAATAACACACGACAAATGACAAACACATTTTCGGATGATAAGCATGGTTGCTCCATGAGACTAATGTGTCATACTAGCAGATAAGAAATATTGGTTGCTGGGTGTTTATGAATGAAACTGTCAACTAATAGTTATCTGTGGCTCAGCACATCTATGATATTAATGCAGTTCTATTTGGCCTATAAAAATGGTATACAGTCGAAGCACCTTATAACGAAATCGAAAGTTCTCCATAGATTTGCTCGTTATAAAGTGCTTTCGTTAAAACATTATAACGAATTAGTTCGTTATATAGTAAGAAATACAACTATCCGGATTAATGTGGTCTGAACGTAATCTGATTATGCATAAGTCCGGATATTGAAACAATCATAAAAAAGTCTGTTTATTTCTTTAAGATCTCTTAAAATTGTTTTTGTTAAAAAAAAAAAAAATCTAGATCTCATGTATTCATATTAAATTAATGCTTCACAGGAAAAATTACTTTTACTAGAAAGAGTGAAAAGAAGAAAAGCATTGATTTAAAAAGAAATTTCAAGATAATTATATTTTTACGAATGTTATACATACAATTCATATCATAAAATTTTTATTTTGTGATTATTGATCTGGATGACTGGATTTCAGATAATTAGAGTTTTGTTGTATCATTTTAATGGTATATGTATAGTATATATTACTATGCTACACATGAAAAAAAAAATAACTGGGCAAATTAAAAAAATATATATTAGTGATTTAATTCTCTTAAAGGAAACTTTTACATACCTATATTGGTTTGAAGAATGAAGTTAACAAGCTGTGCTTTCTTTTCTTTACAGCATTATCTAATAATGTAAGCTCTATTTTGTCAACATACATATTAATTTCATTGGCTAACAAGTTGTTATTACGCATATAACACATAATTTTGTGTAAATACTCGAGTGCATCAGATGGTAAAAGTTTCTGGCCAATTTCTACAAATCCTTCTTGCTCACTGACACTGCCATCAGACAACTCATATTTAACTTTTTTTTTTTTTTTTTTTTTTTTGGCGCTATTTTCTTTATTGAACATTATAAAGTATTGATCAAAGTTATAAAGTGATATGCTTTTTCATGCAAAATACTTCCACTAACGGGATTTTTTTGGATCTTGCATCTTTAAACCATGAAAATAACACTTCCTCCACATCTGCATATTTTGCTGTACGTAAACGTTTAAACGATAAGAAAACTGCATCCTTTTCGAAAGTTTTAAGAATTTTTTCTCGATCTTTCAATATTGTGCTGAGAGTGCTAATCCTAAATTTTTCGCTACATAGCTTTTTTTTAACATAATTCTGGGAAGCATTTTATAATTTCGACTTTCTCTTCTAAACTCAACCATTTTCTTTTGTCAGAAACAGCCAGCGTACAGAGTTTTAAAAATTAACACTCCATAAATTTACAGGCAAAGCAAATGTCAATGAAATCAGTCATCGAATAAAAAAGACATAATACAGTTCTGCTGAGCTGTCGTCTTTCTGTCTGTCTTAAAATACTGCCCCTCCCCCAAATCTCTCCTGGAACTATTGAAAATATGTGATTGGCCGTAGAGAAAAAGATTGAAGGTTATGGCAAGGGGGAAAAAAACTAGTAATTAAGAAAAAAAAATATTTCCCGCGTTAAGTAAAAAAAAAGTGAAAAATTTGCTATATAGTTTTTAATGCACTGTTCAGGCTCGAATTCTTTTCGTTATATCGTGCTTTTCGTTATAAATATTTCGTTATATCGTTTCGAATTCAGTATTCTTTAACATGCTGACCAACTAAATGGTAATGAACATTTCGTTATATCGTGCTTTTCGTTATATCGTAATTCGTTATAAAGTGCTTCAACTGTATATATTTATATTAAATAATAGATACCAAGTCAATGCTTCATCAAATATCAACTAAAACAAATCTATAAGCCACTTAAAAAAAAAACCTTGAGCATTCACCAGCACATCTAAGAATCCATCCAATAAAAAATAGACTGGGAAACAAACAAACAAACAAAAAAAATTTGTATATATATATATATATATATATATATATATATATATATATATATATATATATATATATATATATATATATATATATATATATATATATATATATATATATATATATATATATATATATATATATCATTGAATTATGTCAACATTAACCTTCTAACCTTTCACCATGCTGAAACACTGGGGTGAAGACCGGTACATCGACCCAAGGATCTCAACATTCCCTTTCAACACTAATCCCGTAGCATGCATTCATTCCAAAAAAAAGAAAAAAAAAGTGGTTTGTTAACCAGTTTGCCCTTGGCTAAAGGTCTTCATTTATGCCATTCATCCAACATAAACACATAGATGTGCTAAGCTCAAAAAGGTTTTTAAAAAATGTAACAAAGATTTAAAGCAAAATTAATTTTTTCATAATTTTAAAGCACTAACATTTATACCAATATAAAACCAACACTGCACCAATTGACATCACACAGATACCCAACAGAAAAATAATTACTGCAAAAGAGGGTAGAATACTATCAAGTAACAGAAAAAAATGCTCATTAACTATGATTCAAAAGCTTTTTAAAAGAGCATATACATTTATCCAAACCTTTAAAAAAAAAACACCTGAAGAAAAGCTTAAAAAGTTAACGTTTAGCAGAACAACATATCATTTTTTTCTTTTTCACTCAAAAATAGCAAGATAAGTAAGTTTCAGTATCACTTGACAATATTACCCGGGCCCTGGACAGACTTATTTTGTAACACAAGGACTTGCAAGTTAAAGGAAAGGTACTTAGTCTATCTAAAAATTTAATTGAAAAGACTAGTAATTTTCAAGTTCCCTCATTTTATTGTTTCTACCAATCTGTTCAAATCTCCATTTTGAATCAAACTTTCTCTCGGATTCAAAAACTTAATAGTGCAGTTAAAAAAAGAAAAAAATGCAATGTCGTTTCTGTTTTGCAAAGATTCATCACCTTTATCCTATAGATGCAGATTCACGGTCGCCAGTCGCCACGTGGCGACTAAATTTTTTACTTTGACCACTAACTTTCGATGTCTTAGTCGCCAAGTGTTTTGTAGGGATGCCCCTTCTCTGCCGAATGGCAGATTTCCGTCTTTTTTTTAATGTAAAATCTGCAGACTGTCCTCCATAATTCTGCGATATTTAGCGCATTTTTTCTCTTTTCTATTATCCATAATTAAAAAATATGATTGAACATGGATGCCACATTTCCGCTACTTTCCTATTTTCTTCTAAAAAATAAACTGCAATGTCAGAAAAAAAAAAAAAGATGTACCGGAAATGAACTCTGCGACGACGGCGGCATACTGCAATTAGCCTTGTAGCTATGTGATTTTTCACATATGTTCTTACAGTTAGGCATAGATATCGGCATGCGATTCTTCCACGAATTAGCGGAACTCCTCGAATTATTATTATTATTATTATTATTATTATTATTGCAAGATCAGTTCGTCAGTCAGTCATGAAAATAAATCGGGAATTACCTCAATTGGTCGCGAGCTTCGTGAAAATGGTCACGGAAAAATTCCACAAATTTCAACGATCGCTCGCCAAATAAAACCACAAATTTCATCAATTACGAAATAAAACCTCAAATTTCGTCAAGTGGTCGTGAAATAAAACCTCAAATTTCCTCAATCAGTCCCGAAAAAAAAAAAAGCAAATTTCGTCAATCGATACAGAAGAAAAAAACACAAATTTCATCAATCGGTCGCCAAAAAATTGTGAAGCTCAACAATTGGTTACAGAAAAAAACTGTGAATTTTGTTGGAGGATGTACAACCATATTCCTGTTTAACCAACTGTTTTTAATGGACATCTAAAGAGTGTTGAGATGATTGTACCACTGTATGTTGAGATAAGTCAGTTAAGCAGTGAAACCTTCTTTATAACTAACAACACTTTATTAACAGATTAGTAAAACACATCCTTAAGAACATTATTATTAAACTTATTAGAAGAACACAGGAAAAACATTTAAACTTATTGACTGCCTGCAGCCTCATCATAAATAAACTAAAACTCCTTTTGAGCATTGGAGTTAACTGCTGGCCAAGCAAGTACACACCACACAACATCTATCCCATATCCTTTTAAACTAACAAGTGAGGTTACAGTCACAGGCAATTGAAAAACATTAGCATAATACAAGAAATAAAATAAAAGGTTATGGTTGCAGGTTAACAAATATTCAAAAGTTCAAAAAACAGTTTAAGATGTCATCATTAACTTTAGCACATGACACCAACCAACCTACCACTACTGGTAACTGTTGACATGGCAGTTTAAGCTGCTGAAATGAAGTTACTTTCTTCACAACTAAAGCATTCAGGATATATCATTTATAAGTAACTATTAAAACAGTTCTTAATTAAAGAGACAGCAATATATATATGCATTTAAACCACATTAATTTTACTTTATGTTTACTTTAAGTTTACTTTATGATAGATGTTTGTTTACATTTAATTTTATTAACTATACTTAACTTTAAACCTTTTTCAAAAGTATTAAAATGAACTTTAAGATAAATAGTATCAATTTTAAATATATGTATTAAAAAGATTTAACAACATAGAGTGGGGGTGAGTGAAAGAGATGGGGGAAAACTTACTGGGAAAATTTAACCAAAGTTAAAACAAAAATTGCAAATTCCAACAAATTTCACCAATCGGTCGCGGAAAAAAATCGAGTTTCGTCAAACGATCACGAAATAAAATCGTGAATTTCGTCAATTGGTCGCAAAAAATCTCAAATTTCGTTAATCAGCAGCTGAAAAAATACCGAATTTCATCAATTAGTCACAAAAAAGTAAATTTCATTAATCAGCCACAGAACAAATACTGAATTTCGTCAATTAGTTGCAAAAAACGTAAATTTCGTTAATCAGCCGTGGGAAAAAATACCAAATTTCATCAATTAGTCGCAAAAAATTGTAAATTTCGTCAATCAGTTGCGAAAAAAATCGTGCATTTCGTCAATTTGTCACGGGAAAAAATAGCGAATTTCATCGAATGATCGTGAATTTTGTCAAGCTGTCGCGATAATAAAATGAAAAAATCGGTGATCGGCTACGAAAATTGCAATTTATTGTCTCATAGGGATTAAAAAAAATCCTCTTGCTAACAAAAGTTTCGAACGAGGCTTATATTGTCTGATCTTTCTCCATCATCTCTGAATGTCAGAAATTGCGAAATTTATTTTATTAAAATCTAAAACCTAAAATAAATCTTTTCCATATGTTTTCATATATATTTTTTAATTTTGTTTTTATAGACATATTTTTTGATGCAAATCACCATGTTGAGCCTTTATTTTCAGCTATGAAAAATACTTTGGGAAGAAACGATGTATTTATATAGAACAAAAAACTTTATCGAATCGTTTATTTATAAAATGTTCAAACCTTACCTTACAAACATTTATTCCTACAAAGTGTATACAATTATTGTGGAAAGATTCTATAAAATCCCGTCGTACAAAGTTAAGGGAGAAAAAATATTGTTTTTGTGTTTGTTTCACAATGTGGCCACTAGATTTTTTAGATTTAGGAGCCACTGGCACCTTCCAGATTTTGGGAATCTGCACCTATACTTTATCCACAGTAGCTTCTTAAATATTGCTGAACTTGCTCAATTTCACCCAGGATTCTAAAGTAAAAATTTCATAACAAAACATCTTTTATTTAAAATTTATAAAAATTACAGAATTCCTGAATCTCTAATTTTCCAGACACTTCATCTCTTAAACGTATTTAGCCATACTAAAAGACAATCTAAAAAAAAAAAAATAATAAATAGAATTAAGAGGATATTACAACATAAACAGGAATTCAATTCTTCACTGCTCAACAGTTATCCAATACACCTCTATCATCAATTTCTTCACCTACTCAAGCATAGGCTCATTACCTCAAGAAAACTATAATACCCAAGACTGCAGGAGAGGAATGAAAATAAATCTGTTAAAACTGGATCAATCTGCAGAAAATTGAAGCAAAAATTGATTAACAGATACTGAATGGAAAGTAAAATCATGAGGAATAAATTATTTTACTTTCTTTAAAATTAATTTGAAAAGGTTTTATGTTCTTTGGTGCAACTAAAGCTGCAGTTTTCTTACTGTACCTGATATCTGCTATTGCTCTTTCTTCCTCATTTTAAATATTCTATTTGTCATTCTTGTGTACTATTGCACTATTCCATTGACTTTGGTGAACGGAATTTCCCATCATCTGATCGCAAAATCTGCCCTAAAATTAGAAAAAAAAAAATAGTCTGATTTTAAAGAAAGTAAAATAATTTATCCCTCGAGATTTTATTTCCCAACAATTATCTGTGAGCCAATAAAAATTTATATGTGGAATGAGAATAGATGCAATGAATCAGCCTGTTTTGAATTATACCTATAATTTGATGTGAGATGCTGTGTAAGCTTAAAAAAGATAGTATAACAGGGCTTGAATTTCAGGGCGAGATTGCGGGATTTGCGGCAAAAATTTTGAAATCCCACCCAAAAGAAGATCGTGGGCGGGAGCCTCCCGCCCAAAAAATTTTATCATTTTCCGGAGAAATTTGCGTTATTTAATTTACCTGCAACTGAATGATAAATTTTGTGATTTTTTTTCCCACAACCAATCGACAAACTTTGCATTTTTTAAGCGACTTATCGACGAACTTTGCGTTTTTTCCGCGACTGATCTACGAACTAGGCGTTTTTTAAGCGACTGATCGATGAACTTTGCGTTTTTTCCGCGACTGAACGACAAACTTTGCATTTTTTCTGCGACTGAACGATAAACTTTGCGTTTTTTCCGTGACTTATCGATAAACTTTGCGGTTTTTTTTTGAGCGACTGATCGACGAACTTTGTGTTTTTTTGGCAACAGATCGGCGAACTTTTCGTTTTTTTGGCGACAGATCGACGAACTTTGTGTTTTTTCTGCAATTGATCGAAGAACTTTGTGTTTTTCTGTGATTGATTGACGAATTTTGCATTTTTCCACGATCAATCGACGAACTTTGCGTTTTTTCCGTGATCGATCGACGAAATTCACGTTTTTTCTGCAATTGATCGACGAAATTTGCGTAATTAATCCTTTTTTTTCTTTCGACAGATTCACAAAGGTCGTGATTTTTTTTTCTTTGTGCGACTGACAAATTTAGATTTTCTCCTCTGCATTCGACTGATGAATTTCACGATTTTTCCCCACGACTGACTGATGAATTTCACAATATTTTCCCCCCGACTGATTGAAGAATTTCGCAATATTTTCTGGTAAGCAATCAACTAACTTCACGCTTCTTTCCTTGACCGACTGACGAACTTTGCGAATTTTTCCATAACTGATTGGTGAATTATTCGGTTTCTTCTGGTGACAGATTGATGAAATTCACTATTTTTTTTCTCGTACCTCACTGAAAAATTTCAAGATTTTGTTCCGCAACTGATTGACGAATTTCGCGTTGTTTTCTTGCGACCGATTAGCAAACTTCACCTTTTTTTTCTGCGATTGATCGCCGAATTTAGCGATTTTTTGTTCTATGAACATAGACATAGATAAGGACTTCTAATAAAATAGCCTTTTGAATGAGAAAATCATTTCTCGAAAAATATTTCAAATACAATGTCTGTGTAGAACAGTTGTATTAGTTCATCTACCTTTTCAAATCGTCTGCTTGACAGCCATCGTCTGGTAGGTATAATAGATTTATGCTATGGTATTTATCCGTATTGTTGTTTGTAGGTGGCGTTACCTTAGTACAGTTGTACACTGGCTGCCATGTAGTCCCAAAGTCGAAAATCGATATTAACACTATTTCTTTAGAAGTCCTTATCTATTTCTGCTCATGCGTAAGGCGAATTTTATTATTTTATTCCCTCAACCAATTGACTAAATTCACAATTTTTTCAACGACAAATAGACGTATTTAAAGATTTTTTTTTCTTGCGACCGAAAAGAAGGAAAAGAACAAAAAAGGGCAGTAAGAGCCATCGGTCGCTGCACCCTGTTAAATTGGCCTACAGTCAGCACTAAACAGAAATGAGATTAGAAGAGCTGCAAAGGTCTTATTACTTTTACTCCTTGAGGTAAATGAGTAAACCTTTTTATTCCTTGTGAAGGAGTAAAAGTGTACCTTGTGAAAGAGGCTGCAGGAACTCTAAATCAAATAAAATCTAAATTCCGAAATTCATTTACAACCTAATTGTTAAGGGTCCCTAACATTTGGTGGAACTTGAAAAATACACTGCATATATAAAATTTAACTTTCTTCCTTTTTTTATAATAAAAATAAACATTTTACATAATCATTCTGAGTTGACTTAATTTTTCAATGGTATTTTGTCATGTCTGCATTAATATAATTCTTTAAATAGCACGTAAAATAATAGTGGGGTTTAAAGATTTTTTTTTCTCCCTCCTAAATATTACAACTCCCCTCCATTTAAAAATGTTGGGAGGGAAACTCCCCTCTTTGGAAAAATTTAATTTCAAGCCCTGTATAAAATAAATTATGTTAAAAGAAGAATATAGTGTTAAAGCAGAATGACAATAAATGTGCCCACTGCTATTTTGTGATACCTGTTTATCATGTACAAAGTTAAATGCTGTGTAAAAATAATTTATTTATAATTTGCGGACCTTGAGAATGTCACCGTTGAATTGTCTGAAACTAGTCAGTTTGTTTTTAAAACCTTTTTAAAGGTTTTACTTTTATATGTACTGCAATCACCTTTAGCATTTATATGTATATTTTATTTTGGTAAGAGCTATTTTTTATTTTCCAGACCTCATCTATTGTAGTTTATTGTCATCATCGATTTGAAATCTCTAGCATAAATAGAAATGAAGAAATTATTGCTGTTGAGGAACTAATTAATACTTTAGAACAAGAGGTAATATTGATTAACAATAAAAAATTGTTGTTTCAGTTTTAATTTACTTATATTCATGTTTTAATGTATTTCTTCATTACTTTATTCTTTTGTTTAGGCCCCAATGCTGTTTTTAGTTTATCTTACTGCACTTGAAACCATTATAAAGGAAAACAAGAAGGCAGTTGATCACTCAAAATCTGTTAGAGAAAATTTAATCAAGATTAAATTTGAAATGAAAAAAGAAGTAAGAAATCTGAATGAGAAAACTAAATTCTTTGTGTTTAACGAAACCACATTTTAATTCTGATGAAATAGTCCTTTTTTTCTACAATATTTTCATGTTATTTTGTATTTTTTCTGGTTACAGTAGCCCTTCATTATATTTATTATATTGATCATTCAAATATATCAAGTATATATATATGTAATGAATTATCCGGGGACGACTTGGGAGACTAATAATTGACAGAAACAGAGAAATAAGTTGGACTTGGAACCTCCTGACAGATCAAGCTTGTTTACTAATGCATTTCTTCATACAGTCATCTTCGCGCGTTCAATCGGAGGTCCCGCGAGCCATTTACGTTAAGTTTTGAGATCTACATGGCCCAGGATTTGGCTGACCGCTCAAATTTGCCAAAAATCTGTCTTCCTCGCCCTTGCAGGCTGGTTTTAATTCAAATTTAGGATATTTTCCAGCAGAGTGAGAAATAGTCAAATTGGGAGGATCATTTATTTTAATTGGTTGATTAGCTTTTGATTGATGTCTGGGGTCTTATGCCGACACCAAGGCTTGGCTGGGCCTGGAAGCCACACCCCACAGACTGCTGCAAGGAATGCAAACTCATCACTTTTAAAACTTAAAAGAGATGTCGAAATTGATAGATGAAAGTAATATTTGTGAGGCTGAGAAACAAAAATCACAGGGGCAGATTAGATTTAAGCATTAGATTTATAAGTTAGAAAAAATGTTTTGGGATTTTAAATTTAAATTTTGCATTTAAAAAAAGGTTTATTTATATCATTTCACATCCCCCCCCCCCTCCAAGATGAGATCCACCAGATTAGCCTGCAAAGCTGGGAGGCTCACCAGGAAGACCGAGAATGCCAAAGTGAGTTAAAAAGAAGTGTTTAATTGAGTAAGACTTCAAAATAAGTTAATGTTAAAGTTAAATTTACAACTAAGATTGTTAAAAAGTGAGGGCTGAATTTTGCTGCTGGAAAAATATTAAAAGTTTACATTTTGATGCATAAAAATGAGGAAAAATGAAAGATTTTATGTTTTTATGCTAAAAATTTCTAAGTTTGGTGTATGGCTCTCGGGACAATATGACCGAACTTTACATTAAAAACTTGAAAAATATAATAATTATACCACAAAACATATGGAATCTATGAAAACAATAATACAGTAATATTACCACAAAACTATATGAAAAAAAAAAATACTAATAAGATAAAGACCAGAGATGCGTGTCAATTTCAGTGCGAGGATTTCGCACTGAAATCTAATATTTTTTAGGTACTGCTCTATTATCCCGTCGACCACTTTTAATAACAAAAAACTATCACCAAACTGTAAGATTAAATGCCAAAAATGCAGTCCCATTTACTTGATATCAGAAACATTATACGTGTTTGTTATGTCATCAAGTGGTTTTTAATTCGACATTTGCATGTATTTTTTATTATGTTTTACTGATTTATTAGTTATTTTATTAATTAAAATAAGAATTGCGTCCTTAAATTCTTATATTTTATTTATTTATTTATTTTGCTATTCCAATGACAACGTTCTCCCATTTATTTGGCGATAGTTTTTTGTTATGAAAAGTGGTCGACGGGATAATATAGAAGTACCATTTTTTATCAATATGTAATATTTCTTAGATACAGGTTTAAACATCTAAAGAAAAAGTAAGGATAAAAATATCTGCAAACAACATTTAGTTGTTAGTCAAGCCAGAATATCATCTAATTTATTCCATCAAAGTTACAGTAAAAACTGATCCAAGATTGAGGCACTTAATTTATGCAAAAAACTGCCGGCGCCAGTGAAAAGAATACGAGAAAGTTTCAGACAGGGATCTGCTTTCATTAAAAGCTGATCTACAAAGAGATCTGTTTCTCTGGACAATCCCTCCATTTAGTTTGCAAAAATGAAAGGAAATAATTGCCAATTTTTACTAATGAACAAATATTTAGGCAATTAATTAAGATATAGATTTGAAATTGAGGATGGGTAGGAATGTCATCTGCCGGCTATTTTAGCGTAGCGTCTTCGTTATGTTCTAATTATCAGAAAAATATAATTCTTTTTTTAATGATCGCGTTAATGTAGGTGACGGTGGTTTTCTTGAACAAATTATTCATTATATTTGCGGGTATGGGGAGGGAGGGGGTTAATGCCTTTCTCTAAGATTGTAATTATTTCGGGCCCGGGCAATGCCGGGCAGGTTAGCTAGTATCTAATATTTTTAGAAGCAGATTTAGATATCTACAGAAACATTAAGGATAAAAATATCTGCAAACAGCATTAGACAAGCCAGAATATCATCTCATTTATTCCTAACAGTAAAATTTCAATAGAAACAGTCACGCGCAAGGGAAAAAAAAAAGTATCTTAAATGCGTTAGAAAATGGTATCATCTTCTTCGGGAAAAACATGGGATAAAGAAAAATAAATTTAAATACACTTAAGTTACAATTTAATCTATTATAACAAATCATACCTTTTATGCTACACGTTAATATCGCTGCTTCAATCGATCAATAATATATTTTTCTTCTAAACTTTTCAATTTCAATTTTGGTTTTTAATCATTATATAAAATAAACCCGCGAGAAGACGTCACATTTTATCTCTTTTGTACTATTTATTATTTTTTATGATCGTTGTTGAAGATCATATAATGCGGTATTTTATTTTTGTGGCAACATTTATTTGAAGAAAACCTTTCATTTCAGCTATGAAAACAATGCCGGTTTAACTTTTAATTAACAGCAATTTTTGATCGAAAATCATGTTTTAACGAAATGTGAGTGTACTATCTCAGAAGCCTGTTGAAAATCCTTTCATATGGTATCTCTTTTATCATCTGGATTTTGTATTTTCTTAGAAAAAGGGATGTTGACAACAGAAATAATATATATGATAGAATGCCTCTTGTGAAAAAAATGGAGAGGGAAGTAGTTTATATAAACAAATCCATGTGTTTCAAGCTCTTTAAAGCACAGAATGATTTAAATGTCGCACTTTAGCAGGCACTTTTTATTTATTTAGGGGTATTTTTTTTTTCAGCAGGATGGCTGGGAATTAATGATTGTTTAGTAAAGGTGGTTCTATCATGTAAAGTAGTCTTTGATTGTTTATTGAAAGCGATTCTATCATATAAAGTGGTCTTTATTCTGTCATGTCTGATTTTTACTTTCTCTGAGAAAGGCGTAGCTAAACGAAAAAAGTATTTAACATTAAAGTGAGATTCACAAATTAATGAATCTGTCTAAAAGTGAATTGGATAAAACTAGATCAGTGTTTAGCTTTTTGTAGATTCTGATACAGATTTGTCTCACAGAAAATGTAAAACCTGTGATGTTAGATGGTGTATTGAGTGTTTTGAAAATGATCATATGCATCAAAATAATTATTTTTTCTTTTAACCATGTTATGGATATAATTTAATATTCTTAAGTGTTTTCAAATGTAAATATATGTTTTAGTTTTTTTATATATTTTTTATCAAAGCAGTTTCTCAGCTTATCTTGTAAGTCATTAATAAAATTAAATTGTAATGCTGCTTTTATCGAGAAAAATGTAATTTAAATAACATATGTCAAAAGTGTACCATTTGTATTACCGGTTGATTTTATATGAATTTTTATTTAAAATTAGATGACCCGCCCGGCGTTGCTCGGACCTGTGATAATAAAATTAAACAAACCGAAAGTTTGTATTATTTTATATTTTTAACCCGATTTTGTATAAAATTATTTATTTAAAAGTGCTTTGCAAGCCAACTGAAAATCCTTTATTTCTACTTACCGCCAATACGGGCGCATTCTGATAAAAACAAACTTCTTGTGATAAAGATATATCACAGTTTTATCTTTTTAATTACTTTATGTTTCAGCTCATCGTATTTATGTATTTTATAGCCCTTCCAGTTTAATTGCTGTTCTTTTAAAATGCCTTTTTACCAGCGATCGCGCGCCTTGTATGTTGCTTTTTCAGCAAGGTACTTCTCCTTCCTTTGCACTCTGAGATCGCTTCAATCGGCGCTGAGCTGTGACGTCATCGCATTCGGTGGCTCTTCCCCGCTCCTGCCTTTTTATTCATGCGTCGCTCTTGTTCGATGTGTTCTCCGGACTTGGGAAGTATTTCACATTTTGGCGCCGTTTATTCTTTTATGAAGAGAAAAGTTGAAAATTTTATTTTGTTCTTAAAAATTATTATGAAATTTTGAAGCTCATTTTATGATGCAAACAATATTATTTGAAGATTTGATGCTCTCTTAATTAATATACATTAAAAATGGAATATTATTTGAGAATTACTGATTTTTATTAAATTTATTTAGAAGTTAAAAAATATTCTTGTGCTGCTGAAATTAAAGAA
Source organism: Maratus michaelseni (assembly GCA_963931845.1). Taxonomy (NCBI): domain Eukaryota; kingdom Metazoa; phylum Arthropoda; class Arachnida; order Araneae; family Salticidae; genus Maratus; species Maratus michaelseni. The sequence goes on along the minus strand of OZ007593.1, from coordinate 344,583,627 downwards.
TTTTTTTTCCACAGACGATCGATGTTTGCAATACATCGTTAATTTCGGAACTTTTATTCTCAACTGGCTTGCATATATTTAATAATTTATTTAATTGAAAAATGATATTTTAACATAAATTAATTTTTATTCTGGTATTTTTCCATGATATTTCTTGAATATTTTATGCAAATTTTCATGAAGAATGAAGTTTTTAAAAATGAATTTATTCTTGTTAACAAATGAAAAATTATGGTGCTTTTTATACATATAAAGTAAAAAATATATATAATTCATGATGAATTCAAATATTTTTGAGAAATGTGAAAATTGTTCTTGATAAATTTTTGAGAACAAAAATTTAAAGAGGCTATAATTATTGTTCTTTTTTTATTTTGGGTTAATTTTTATTAATTTATTGGCACTTTTAAATGAAATTGATATATTTTATGAATATTGAAAACTTATTGAAGCAAATTTTATTGGAATTAAATTTATTGAAGCTATGTTCTCATCATATTACTAATTTTGCTGCATTTATTCTGAGTATGATATGCCTTCATAGAAGCTCAAGTTTTCATGTGATTTTGTAGTTGTTTTATCATATATAAATTTTTGAGTTCTTGGTTGCTTCTACAAAAGTTAAATTACTTATTGCAATAACACTCAAAGTTCATTGACTCTCGCCATTTTTATACAAATATTTAGTATGATTATGATGTGCAAGCAGTCTGTGTTCTTTCTAGAAATTAAAATTCAAGAACTTTATTTATATTTTGAAAATATTACACAATATTTTGTATTTTCTGTTCTACATTTTGAGAACTCTGTTTTTTGAATTTCAAGGAATTGTTGCTTCATCCTAATATCAATTTTATATTACACAGCATCTGCATCTTTTTATTAAAATTCTCATACCATAATCACAAAAAAAGAGACTGGTATTATATATTTTTTTCTTTTTTGAGAAGTTGTAGCCATTCCAACTGCTGCATATTCTTGTTCCTGAAATAATTACTATCTACTCATGCTGCATTTTTAACATTTTACAATCTGAATATATACTAACAACTTCAATAAACTGGTTATTATTATCATCTGACTTTGCTTACTGATGGAAAAGTCTTCAGAAAGTGTTATATCCATTGTTGGCTGATTTTTTCTGCTGTTTGCAAATATGATGGTTTCTGATAGTACAATAATTACTTACCTGCACTCTTTTGCGAGTTGAAGTGACTGTTGATGGTCGCCATTCATATAAGGCAGATATATCTGTGTGATTTCTTCTCGTCAGTCATCTTCATCTTGTGGAACTTGTTTCTCCCTCATCAATATTACTCATTTTTATGGATCTAAAGTGTTACAAATTTACAGCTGTGCCTATTTGCAATAGTTTTCTATCTTTTTCTACCCTGTGTTGCAAAACCCGATTATGGAAGTGTACTGTCATTTATTTTAAAGTTCAGTTTCACAACATTTACAGAAATTGCTGCTTCCTCAAATAGAACTTCTCAAATTTAGAAAAATTATTATGATTATTTGAAAATTTTTATTATGCTTAAATTATAGTGGCTTGTTATTCTAGTATTATTTCATAACCCGATGTTTTCTAAATCATTTTTACCATATGCCTCACTTAAAGAAAATTATTTTATAAATGAAGAAAATTATTTTATAAATGAAGAAAATTATTTTATAAATGAAGAAAATTTATAAATGAAGAAAATTTTTGTTGCTCCATTAAATTATATTGCAAAGTTACATGCAAAACAACACATATTCTTAGAACTTTCCAGCGCATTATAAAGAAATATTCTTCCACTTGTGAAATGGTCTTGGTGAATATTTTATTTTTTCTAAGAATCTAAAGTGTTTTTATAGTCTTTGTGACTTTCTTCAAACGTCACCAATCCCAATTTCGTCTCTAAAGTGTGCAAGTAGTGTTGTATTGCCTAAAATCTGCAATTTCTGCTTGAATAGACCTTTACAAAAATGTATATGAGCAACTTAGACTTTCCAGCGCCTCTCAACAAGAGTCTTGTGCTCCTTGTGTTATTTTATTCTAAGTGCCACTTTGTCATTTATTCCTCAACATCATGGAACCACAGTTCATGATTTAGTCTCTGCTAATTACCTGATGTGTCTTCAAATGCTCTTACCTGCTGTGTCTTCAAATGCTCTTACCTGATGTGTCTTCAAATGCTCATCATTGTTTAGTGCATCCCTTCATATGTCATTAAGTGCTAATTTTTTTAGTGCTAAAATGTCCTTATAAAGTCTTCAATTTTATTTTAGTGGTGTGTGTTTCTGGAAAAAGGCCAATTTGCTGCTACACTGCCATAGTGTCAATCAACCAACCAGTGTGCCACTTAACTTGCAAACTTTTCAGCAAGTAGTTACTTTTTTTCTGAATGTGATTAACCTTTTAAAATCAAAACTGATTTTAGAATTCTTTAAAGGTGATCTGATTATTTGTTATGTAAAAGCATCTGATTATTTACATCTGATTATTTGTTATGTAAAAGCAGAACGTTTATGATACTTCATCTGTAAACAAACAATTTTTTTTCCTTCAAGCATTTTTATTAGCAATATTCATCTGTTTCTTTACAATAGTTTTAACAAGGATGTTGTATATTTTTATCTAGTTTATATACTTGCTAATGGTTTAACGGGAAAAGCGCTATTAGCATTTTTGTAAGTTTTGATGAATTTATATTATGTTTTATGCTTATTTGATTTACAGATTTGTCATCGGTTCTGGAGATCGCCTTTGACAGTCTTGTAAGTTTTGGTGTTTGTTCAGTTTGCAGATCTACTAATTGTTTAAAACGGGCTGCTATTAGTGTTTTGTGAATTGTAATGAATACATATTAATAGTTTATATTTATTTAATTTACTGGTTTGATAAGGGTCTCAAGATTGTGGGAGGCTATTACCACTTTTGGTAAGTTTTGTAGATACCACCCAAATAATTCATATATTGTCAATAGCTGATTTTTCTATAGGATATATTATCCTTTTCATTAATGTTATATAAATTTATGATTATAACATGCTTTACATAACGGTGCACTGTGTTTGTTTTTATACTCTCATAAAATGTGTCATTTGTTTTTTAACTTATCTTTCATTATGAAAGTTAATGGTTAAATTATTTTTTTTTTTTTGAGGATCCTCACCTTCTCTTATTTTTTCTCTCATTTTTACAAAAAAAAAAAAACCATGGTATATTAAAAGAAAATTTATTGTGTATGAAAAGAAAATTTATTGAGTATTAAAAGAAAAATATATTGAGTATAATTGAAAGAATTTTGTTGAATATTTCAGAAAGAGTTTTATTGAGTATTTCATGAAATATTATTTTTACTGAATATTTATAGAAAAATTTTATTGAGTACTTGCAAGTATGGAGTATTTTACTGAAGAAATGTGTCATTGTTGGTTAAAAACTTATATATTTATAAATCCAACTATTTTGATGAATTTATTATTAGTTATGAAAAATGAATTTAAATTTTGTTGCAACATAATTTTATGCAAATTTCATATAAATTTTGGGTAATAATTGTTATGCATGTCAGTATTTTATGCATTATATTAAATACTTAATTTTATATGATTTGAATTATTACTAATGCAATGTGTATGACTTTAAAAAAAGAAGTACATACTTGGGCCTTTTTATGAATTTAAATCCTTACAATGGATTGTTTTTGTGCACATATATGTTATTTAGAGTTAATTTTATATACTCTATATTTTAAAAAGTCCTAGGCAGTCAGAATTTAAAGTATTCTTGACTTTTTGTTGCTTTAAAATTGCAACTTATTATTATTTTAAATATTTGTCTAGACAAGTCGGAATAATGGAGATATTACCGACTCTTTTTATGTTGCTTTACTGTTGCAACTATTTCGATATGATCTCATTGCTAATTTAAATTAAATATTAGCTTTTTTTATATACATGATGATATTTGTTTAGAGATCAAGATTAATGGAAGGTATGCCTTTCTTTGCTAAAAAAAAAAAATGCAATGGGGCTTCTGTATACTCTGTTATATGTATACTATAACATCTTGTATAATTTGTGATGAGATTTTTGAATGTACTACAATGATGTATATTCTTTCTCTTTTTCTTTTTGGTCGCTGCACATCACATCAAATTTCATTAATTAATAATTAATTTATTTTTCATGGCTCTAAATTTAAGTAATTATGTCATTTTTACTTTGGCATTTAAAAATTTTGTCTTCCCTTTGTCGAAAAAGGCTTTTACTGTTTTTAACCCTTTTTCTCCTTCTGGTCAGTCAAAATTTTTTTTCGGTGAATGGGGGTATTGTGATAAAGATATATCACAGTTTTATCTTTTTAATTACTTTATATTTCAGCTCATCGTATTTCTGTATTTTATAGCCCTTCCAGTTTAATTGCTGTTCTTTTAAAATGCCTTTTTACCAGCGATCGCGCGCCTTGTACGTTGCTTTTTCAGCAAGGTACTTCTCCCTCCTTTGCGCTCTGAGTTCGCTTCAATCGGCGCTGAGCTGTGACGTCATCGCATTCGGCGGCTCTTCCCCGCTCCTGCATTTTACACATGTGTCGCTCTTGTTCGATGTGTTCTCCGGACTTGGGAAGTATTTCATATTTTGCCCGCGTAGCACTGCAGGTGATTGGGTGTGTCTTTCAAACACAAATTAGAAGGCTTCTTTTAACTGTTAAATGTTAATGAGTTTTTGATTTGTTATTTTAATTTTCACGTAATTCATAATCAACAAATTAGTTTAAATTAATCTTGCTGTCACATTTGTGCACCCCTGTTATGGGTATATATACTAATGTTGCGCATTTTTCCAACAGAATTTTAATAAAAATGATGCTGTAATTTTTTGCTAAACGTCATCTGGTCTGGAGGCCTGGCCTGTGCTGGCGCTCGTATCCTAGAATCGCAGTTGCGCAGATTCTTTGGAGATCAATTTCGCGTTTTCAGTTTTTAATTATTCTATAAAAATGCTGTTTTAAATTTTAAATTTAATATTTTAAAGGTTTAAATTACCAGTTAAATTAATTAATTCTTCATTAATTCTACAACCCTTAATGGATTTCGCCAGAAAGAATATTTAAAGAATTTGGTTGATTTTTGTGATGTTTGAACCTGAACTTTATAAAGATATGATGTGCAGCTTTCATCTCATCCTTCCTCCTTCTTCAAGAAAATATAATAAACATTATTGGATCCAAACCTAATGGAGTTTTTATTTCAAGTAGCATGAGTCTCTTATTTTTCAACAAAGAACAAGTAAGAATGTTTTACTTATTTAATTATTAAAATTAAGTATAACTTATAATTTACTTATTTAATCAAGAATATCGACCTAAAGAACAGATGCACAAATTGTGCAGGGTTAATTGCTATTTCAGTCACAACTGTAATAATTTAAAGGTTCACTATACGATTTATTCCTTATTCCTCCATCCATTAAAATAATTTTATAACGGCACTTGCAATAATTATTCACGTCACACTTCTGACACGTGTTCCCGCTGCCTGCAGCACACGTGCTGCAAACTCTTTTAATTCCACCTTCTGCTGCCAGGGGGCACACCCTGTTCCAAAGAAACCACCTTCCGAACGAAACTCCAAATCGTGTCCCTTCTGCCTCCAGCACTGTTTAGCAAGTGTGCTCAAAATCCTTTGGTTTCACTTTTCACCGCCAGGGGGCACAATTTGTTCCATAAGAACATCCAACACAGGTACCCGTTGTATAAAGGGAATTGAATGAACCAATTCCCGTCGAAAACAGGCCCATAGAACTTAAGAAAATAATGTGTCCCCTGGCGGTGGAAGGTGTAACTAAAATCTGTAACACGAATGAAAACCAAGTCGAATCATCCAAACCTCATTGTGATTGGGCCCATAGAACCCGAGATAAGAATATAGGAAACTTGTAGGATTGCCCACCAGGGAGCGCTTGCTCAACAACAAATCATTTACTTAGATTGTTGGCATCCATCAAGTAAATACGGGTTGTGTACTATTATTAGAAACATAAATTTAATTTTTATGAAAATCGTTATTTGAAATTTCTGTTATTATCTATATGTAACATTTATAAAACGCTACGTTAGAAGCTAAAAATGTTAAATTTCTTAAATGGAATTTGTTTTGCGCAAATCAGAGCAAGGTGTTAACCCCCTCCCTCCCCATACCCGCAAATATAATGAATAATTTGTTCAAGAATGCGAAAATAAAGTAGATAGTTTATTTTGGAGTAAGCAGAGGATAATTTAATTATCGTATAAGTGAAAGCTTTTGCTGGTTTCAAAGGTGAGCTATCATATCAGTTGAAGTTCAAAAATGAAAATGTAGAATGTATATATATGTAGACTTCAGTGAAGACAAAAGTTATTCGAAACACAGGTAATTTATTTAAGCAAAGTACTCACATATTACTGGGAATTCAGCATCGTGACATTTAACAACTGATGAAACAGTTCCGTTTTGAAGACAATAACACTTCACTTTCAATGATCACATAACGTAGATATTTAACAGATAGACGTAGATAGAACAAGGCATAAACTTATTCAACACATTAGATATACTTGGATATAACTGCATTAAGCTGCACAAGTTTAAACACTATCGCCATCAAACACAACGATCATCATTCACTTTTAAACTACATTAATAATCTAGACATTCCACCGCCACGACAATATCTTTAGAATGACTACTGCCGATTGCTTGATCAATCGAATTCCAATATACACCGATGTAAATATTCAGCAACTATTTATACTGGCAGAATGTCGGCTAATTACCAGAAACACCCACTTTACTAGAACAATCCATCGAAATTTGCATACACGTGCCATTGTTGATTCGACGTTCGATCTTCCAAACCGAACGACCTTCGTGTGCCGCCATCTAGTGAGTAGCCAAAGCATTAAATCAAATGCACTTACGATGTTTACAATGTAACGTGGTTCTCGTTAGAAGTAAAAGTGAGTTTGTGTTTCTGTATTTACGTTTTTAATGATGGACTAAAATAAAAAGTATTTGTTCATGAGAACAGCTCAAATTATCGAAATAGCAAGGTGTAAAAGGTAAGTAAAACGATGTATTCATAAAAGTAAAGTATATTTATGAAGTGTATTTTACATTTAATCAAGGTGAATCTTTAATGTTTATTACTTATTATGAGGAATGCTAAGAGTGTATGAGTGATAATGAATGTTAGTTTTATGAAATACTTTATGAAAAGTATTTAAGTAAATGTGTTGCTTGAGTCAATAAGACCAACATATATTCTGGAGGCATGTGATTTTCCTGACAAAGAAAACCACCTTCACCTACATTAATGCAATCATTAAAAAAATAATTAAATTTTTCTGATAATTAGAACATAACGAAGACGTTACGCTAAAATAGCCAGCAGATGACACCCCTTCCCGACCTCAATTTCAAATCTATATCTTAATTAGTTACCTAAATTTTTGTTCATTAGTAAAAATTGGCAATTATTTCCTTTCATTTTCGCAAACTAAATGGAGGGATTGGCCAGAGAAACAGATCTCTTTGTAGTTCAGTTTTTAATAAAAGCAGATCCCTGTCTGAAATTTTCTCTGATTTTTTTCACTGGTGCCAGCAGATTTTTGGCAGTTTTTTGCATAAATTAAGAAAAATTACCAGCCGAATTTTTCAAAAATCACATAGTCGGATGCAGAATTTTTTTTTTACATATGCTCAGAAATTTTCAAATAGATATCTTAATTAGTTTTCTTAAAATTTGCTAATTAGTAAAATAATTTCGAATTCGTTCATTTCAGCTTGCAAATCCAGAACAGCAGTTCTTTTCTTTAGCCATTTTGATTTAAAAGATGGCATTTTCGATACGATGTTTAATGAGATATAATTAATATGTTGGATAATTATCAAAATATTAAAATTCTGAGACTCAGATGCACATGGCCAGACCTTGGACTATCCACACCTAAATTTTCAGACTTCTAGGTGGGCTAGATTTTGCTAGCCATCGCCAACAGACACACACATAGAGTGAAACTTTATTTTATTAGTATAGACCCAGATAACAATTTTTGATTTTTAAAACATTTTTATAACCCCAACATGTAAATGACTAGATGCTTTTTAATGGCTTTGTCTGAAAGGTTTGCCAACATTTTAAAAAGCATTATAAAAGGTTGCTAGTTGACACAATCTGAGGTACTTTGTAAGTGTTTTAGGACAAGCATACCAAAATGTAGAAACGTAAGGCTAGTTACAGGATTTCATATTAAACATTGTAACAAGAATTACAATCAAAGGCAGATAATAATGCTTTTATTATAAGCATCTATAAAAGAAATTAAAAATGTTTTGATAACCTGTTAGTTTTAAATCTTAATTGCATTAGATTTTCATCAAAATTATCTGACTTAGAAATTTTCTTTGTTTCTGTGGGACACTAAATTTTAGCTTAATTTCTATATACTGAAGAAAAAAAATGGAAAATAGGAATTTTTATTAGCTGATATTATATTTAAGAACTCATAGTAAGTTATATATTTTAATTAATATATTTCTTTTTTTCCTTTGCTAAAATTCCTTTCCTATGTAATTGCTAAAATTTGAATATATTTGATTTTTTATATTTTAATTAATGTATTGCTTCTAAAAAAATATTAATTCTTGATTACATTAATTTTTTTAAAATCTAATATGCATTTTGTTAGAATGAACTATAAGAATTAATTTACAGAAGTTTTCTAACTTTTGTTTGAATTTGACAGAACTAATTAAAATAGATAACTTTTTTTGTATCTTCTACCATTCAGTTTTAAAAATAAAGTCTAAATTATACCGGGGATAATATTTTCCTTTTAAAGTGAATTCGGGCAACAAGAAAATTTGTATATTATATTTTTTCTTAAGCCCTACTACATTATCCTGAAAGTTTCACAATAGTTTAAATTTCTGAGTTGGGAATTGTTTATGTCTTGGTTTTTATGTTGCCTTTACTTTTGTGTTTTTATATTTGGAACGTGATAATGGTTACCCACTATCAATTACTCTTATTTATTAGTTGATTGGAAAACTAAAGTAAGTTAAACATTACTGCATAATTTAATTTCATAAAGATTTAAGAACTATATAAAACCAAATTTTGGTGTTTAAATAATTACTAGAAAAAAAAATGCAATTTCCATATATAATATTTTTATATCATAAGCATATTACCTATTTGTTTATTTTTAGTCTACTTTAAGCATGTTTTCATTCTACTTAATACAGAAGAACAATAATTTTTCAGAATGATTTATCTCTGAATTAAATCTATTGATGCTCCGTAATTAAAAATAAATAATAATAAACGGTTAACATTATTTAGACTTTTTTTATTTTCCCTTTTTTCTTTAAAATATAAACCTTCATTTTTAAAATCTTTCATAACTATTAGTATGTACATTGAAATGTCAAAAATTTAAATAGTTTGATTTCATTAAAACTCATTTTTTTAACTTCATGAAAATAAAATGTATTAAACAAAGTAATAAAATAACAATACTTTAAAATATTGTAGCGACGCATACAATAAAAATTTTATATCTTAAACGTACATTATATAAAAGCAATTGTCATTGAATGATATTTTTAAATGAAATTTTATACAACATAAATTACTAAAATATAAGAAAATAAAACGTATGCGCAAAAATAATTAACTTTGACTAAATTACAGTTTAAATACTAGTACAAAATCTATTATTATTATTATTACGCAATATTTCAAACTTTTGACGGTAATTTTTAAGCACATGAACTATAAGATGAATATTTTAAAATTGGGGAGCATCAATAGATAATAACATAAACGATAATAATATATTTTAAAAGATAAACATAAACAAAATGCTATTCTCTATTGTATTTTGTAATGAAAATATGTGTAAAGAACTCGCATTTATTCGTTAAGAATAAAAACATATTATAAATGGAAATTTCAAGAACTACAACAGAAATATGCATGTGTATATAGTTCTTACAACGAGGTAAATCTTTATGAAATGAAATTAATACAAAATAGTTTAAAATACCTTAGATGGAGCATGATTGCAAATGCAAAGCCGGCACTTTCAGACCGGTGCTACGATGTGACCTGCTCGCACATCATATCACCTTCAATGAGTCATGAAACGCAAGCACAAGGACAATTTGCAGTGCGAAATAAGTTGCGCATGTGCGAAAATGAATGTGCAAAGCATGATTTTAGACCGTAGGTTTTCTGACGGTTATTCCAAAAATCTAACATTGAAAATATTACTGTGACCGTGGTATACGGTAAAGATAATATACCTTTGCAGAAAAATCGAAAGAAAAGGAAAAAAGACCGTTTTCGGAACATTGCTTGCTATCTGGGGATTGGGCTTAATTTAATAGTAAGAAGCACCAGGGCAGAATGTGACACTCTACAATAGGCACTTTTGTTCACTCTCCCTTTAAGCAAAGGTGTTAAAAAATATATAAGTAAATCACCAATGAAACCTATTCTGTGTCTGCCAGTTACTGTACTTATTCTCATCTTATAAATTACTTTAAACTACTTTGTTAATGGTGTTTCTAATGCATTTTTGGAGCTTGTCTCCTGCAGATAACATTTTCAATTATGTTTTTTTGTGTGATTATGTTGATGTTCTCAACCTCCTCTTAAAATTTGTACATGGAGTTTTGAAACGCTGTGTATATATATGTGTTACTTATAAAAATGAGCTTCTATTTTCTGAATAATAACTGAATAATTTAAAGCATTTATTTTAGTCACCAACTTTTAAAAATAATGTAATGTCAATTTTTTTATCATTCTATTTTAAATCACTTTAAAAATATATATATATATCATATATATTATTTCTCCTGTCAACATCCTTTTTTCAAAAAAGATACGAAATGCAGAACGACGAATGAGATACCATATGAAAGGATTTTGAACAAACTTCTGACATAGTACACTTACATTTTCCTAAAACATGTTTTTGATTAAAATTTGCTGATAATTAAAAATTAAATCAGCATTGTTTTCATAAATGAAATGAAAGGTTTTCCTCAAATTAGTGTTGCCACAAAAATAAAATTCCGGATTATATCACACTCAACAATAATTATAAAAAAATAAATAGCACAAAAAAGATAAAGTGTAGCATCTCCACACATGTTTATTTTATATTTATGATTAAAAAACAAAATTGAAATTGCAATGTTTAGGAGTAAAAGACACCATGGATTGTCCCATATTTTATTTTCGATGCGGATGATGTCATCCTCTAATGCAGTTAAAATACGAGTTTTTTTTTTTTTTTTGCGTGTGCCTTTTTGTAAGTTTGATGGAATAAATGAGCTGATATTCTGGCTTGACTAACGTTAGGGAACAGATATCGCAGCGCAGACGTACTGGGGTTGGCGCAATTTTTTTGTGGTGCTTTTTTGGTGAGAAAACCCCATTTTCGAATACCTGTTAGGCCTAGCTTGCAAAGACATGTTAGTTTTATTTTATAATAAAATTCTATTATTTTATTTTAAAACACACACATTTTATTTTATTATTAAACACAGTTTTATTTAACACACACATTATTTTTACTACACATATTTAAATTTTAGTCACCAGGTTACCCTGCCAGGCAAAAAATCGCCATTTTGGCACAAAAAAAACCCAGGTGCGTTTGCGACATCTGTACCAATGTAGTTTACAGATATTTTTATTCTTAATGTTTCTTTAGAAGTTTAAATCTATATGTAAAATTACTACAATGCTGAAAAATTTGGATTGCAGTGCAAAATCCTCACACGGGACTACTGGTATCATATTTACTTGCATAATTTATGTTCTTGCATTTTCTTTGTACCCCTTACTTTTGAAAGGAAATTTTGGGAAGAAATAAAGATTTACATAATTTTCTCTTGAACAATATTCGACAATTTTAGTTAATGAAATGGCATTTCATATTAATCTAAATATATGTGGTCAAATGATATTCATTTCACAACTGGATTTTAAGTCAAATTTCAGTTTGCTTCTGTATATCGAAAGAGAAAATTTGCTAGTTTGTTATTCATAATTTTTTCTATTTACCTGCTGCAAGAGTGCATTTTATAGCCAATAATGTTACATCATCCAACAGGTGCAAGCTTCATTGCAGATTTTAAAGTTACTGCAGTTTGATTGGTGGAAAAAATAGTAATGGGGCAAAAATTATTTTAGTGTGAATAAGGAATTATTCAATAACGATGCAAGCAAAAGTATGAAGCAGGCTTAAGAGCAATACATTGTTTCAAATATGTTAAGTACTCTCAAATACATGTAACACTTATGAGGAACAGTAATTTTAGAATTCCCTATGACGGTTGTGTATATCTTCTCTAATGTTATAATTACAGGCATGCAAAATCTGAATATTTCATAGTTAATACTAATTATATAATAGAGTGTTATACTCACATTACAAACAATCATTTCTTTTGTTGTTCTAAGTATTCCTCTGAGAAAAATCAATATCAATAAATACTGAAAGAAAATAAGTCATTTTTTGCACCTCTTTCTTTCAACACCTCAAGAAATGATAAGAAAATTACAAAATATACACAAGTAAATATGATATATCTGTATACATCTGTTGCACTATTTAAAAGGTAATTTTTATTCTTTTTGCCTGCCCTTTAGAAAGAAAAAAGTATTCAATTTTGTCTTAAGTTGTATTGTAGTATTCTGGAAACTCTAAAGATTGAGAAAGAAGCTATACAATATGATATTGATTCTCTTCAGAAGATTGAACAAGAAAGCAAATACAAAATTGTCACTGAGGTACTTTATTTTGCAGCTTCTTTATTTTATATTTTGTAGAGAGAGGGGGAAAAGATAGCATCTTACAGAACATATAGATATAATTTTTTTTTTTTTTTTTTTCAGGGTAAAGAAGTTATAGTTTCCTTTAAGGACTTGTACCTTGCAGCCTTTGACATGAAAAAAATTAAGCTTGAGAATAAAATAAGAAAACAAAATGTCGAAGAAAATGTAAGATCAAAAACAATTGAAATAGTTGAAAGTTTACAGAAAGAGAAATATTCTGACAAAAGTGTTGCTAGTGAAAAATTTTCAGAAGTAAGTGGAAGATTTTTATTGAAATTATTTATTTAACTCTTTGTATGTATGTCTGAGAGAAAAAAAGGGGGAATTTTTTCATTATTAAAATTATTCAATTTGACATCAACTTGTACTAACTTTCTTTCTCATTAAATTTAATACTGTTCAGTTTCATTAGAATAAAATCTTAGAGAATAAAATGTTTACCCATTCCTGATAATATCATTATTAATGAAACCTAATTCTATTATAATAAAATTTCACTATGGCAAGCACATAATTGCAGTTTTGAGGAGTTCTAGCAGTACTCCTTTGTATTTAACCTTTTAGTTCATTGATATTTATCCAAAAACTACAACAGCGACAATTTAAGAATCCTCCCTCATAGCAGGCAGCAGCAATTGTTAACAATGATTGTCCTATAGAAACTTTTCACATGTCTTTCCATCTTCCTAAGTAGGAGAGAAGGGTGGGCAGATTTAAAATGTGTTTGTTTATTGTTCTTTTCAAGGACCATATTTGGACTCTTAAAGAGGTCAACTTACACAGTGGACAACTCAGTGTTGGGCATGAGCACACTCATTGAACGAAAACTCACGAACTTAGTTCACTTTCTGTGAACGTGAGTTGAATTTGACTCACTTTTTGATAAACGAACGTGAGCTGAACGAAAGCTCAAAAAATCTGTGAGTTTGAGCAAAATTTAAAACTCAAACTCAATTTTTTTTATAATTTATTTAAATTCTTTCCAGCCGTTAAGAACACGTTTTTCCCATTTAAATGCTATTTAGAGGCCTACACGGACTCAGGACGGGTCGAGTCTGATCCTCAGTTTTTCTGCGTCATGCCCAGGTCTTGTTTTCTCTGGAGGCACGGGCGAACCGGGCTTATTTCTGGGCCTGTGCTTTATTCTTCGTAGAAATCGTCACCGACCCAAATTTTCTGGCATGGTCACAACAACCCTTGTATGAAAATTATTGACTTGTCCCTGTTTGATTCGTGCAAAAATCTGTTTAAGGAACAACCTCCTTGGGTCAACAATTTTTGCGAAAAATACATATATTTTTAAATTATTCTTATTCTACAGTTAAAATTCCCTTTAAAGAATATTACATATACATTTCTAGAGGAGGGGATATACAGTACTTTAAAACCTGTTATAAAAATCTGTGTATAACGAAAACCTGTTTTAAATGGAAAAATTTCTTGATCGGTGCAAAATGGGTATACAAATCCGTTTGAAGATAAATAATACTTTGCAGAAGACGACAGACCTGGTAAAAAAGGAACTAAACCATAACGATTTTATTCTCTCCTATGTGATTCCGTCTTAGAATGTTTTTCGATATAGAATTTTTAAGATTTTTAAGTCTCCAAGCCATGTAAAGGGATTAATGGTATTAATAATAATTCAAATATTCTTAAAGCCAGGTTCCTTTCCTTTGCAGTCTAAAAAGTTAGAAAATCTCATTTTCCTTAAAATACAGATATGAATACATAATATAATACATATTTAGATAAATATAGTTTTTGTTTCAATCCTATTCTACTCTAAAAGTACACAATATTGATTATAATCAGTAGAAGGTTTTACAAGAGATTTGAAATATCACCTTTACGAACACTGATTATGAAATTTGGGGCTCTCCGAAATCAAGGGTCCCAGATCCATGACCCAGTTGTCCCATGTTTTAATCCGTCTTTGCTTAGATTTGTTTTTTTTTCCATGCTCAACTATACGAAACTTTCTGACACATTAACTTTCGCGTAATTGCATGAAACCTATCGACATTGCTATATGAAATCTAAGCAGTTTAAAATAGTACAGCTCTTTAGATTTTCGTTTTAATTGTGATATATCATTATTTATTATTGATTGCTTCCATTATTATATGCAATATCTCAAAAAAAAAAAAAAAGAGAGAGAGAGAGAAATTTAAATAAATTTTGGTGAAATTCAGTATAAATGTCCCAATGAACATTTATATTGAATTCAACGAGATGTTAATTTGGAGAAAAGGAAAGAAATTGTTATCCGTACGTAAGATTTAAAAAAAAAAAAAACCTACAATCAATATTCTATACAGTAAAACCTGCTAAAACGGAACAAGGGATAGGAGAGACTTTTTTAAAATTAAGTTTTAACAGGTTCATCGTCTATTGTAACTATACTTCATTCATTTCTCTGCGCAGGGACTAGATAATTTTTCGTTTAAGTCAGGTTCCGTTTAAATAGATTCATCATATTTTTTTCTTTTCTTTTTTCAAATTCTGATTAAAATTAGCAGAACATTTAATTTTCATTACGTATGAACACTTAAAAAATCATTAAATTGTAAAATTCAAATGTCATAAATATAGTTCAAAAATAGAAAAGAAAAAAAAAAGGGGGGAGGGGGGAATTAAAGTATTTTGATGAAACCTACTCTGTGTAAGCGCTTCTTTTAAATTTATTTTGAATGTTCAATTTATATATAAAAAGAAAGTATTTATTTATTGAATAATTTTATTTAACCCCTTGAAGGGCTGTGGGATATAATATATCCCACTTAATTTTAAATCCCAAATGCCACAATGACATCAGAATTTTGGAATCAAATTTTGCTTTCATAATACGTGAATAAAAGATTTTACTTACTTAGAAATAAATTTGTTGTTAAATCCCGGTGTGATTCAATGATTTCAATATTTTAGAAACATAAGTACTTTGCCCCTGAAAGGGTTCAGTAGTTTGATTTCTCACTCAAGCTAAGTGTTTTCTTAAATTAATTTCTAATCAATTTTTATATTTCATTTAGAAATATTTCTTTTTATTTGAAAGAAAAATTCAAGGACTATAGCAAAGAAATCCGAATGCATGCATGACACACACACACAAAAGACTATGTAAAATTATGTCTACTAATGCCGTAGATATTATTGTTAAAAAATTAAAAACATTAGTTTAAAATTGATAAGGACATTAGCTACAGACAAGCAGAATAAATCAATAATTTATTATTTTTTATAAACATCGTCGCAATAACAATGCTTAAAATTTGTTTATTTTCCGCTCTTTCTTTTTTTTTTCCGTTCTTACTCCGCTTTCCGTGAGAAGTCTTTTCTTTTGATTCATACTATACAAATTACCAATATAGAGTTAGCTTGGGCTCTGAGGCTGGCACGTCTCAAATAATACTCCAAAGCAGCTGTGGACCTTTTTTTTTCGTTAAAATTGTATGGGGTCCTTTGAAAATAGTTATCAAAACAAATTGCTTCACCACAAAACAAGCTACTTTTATGTCCTGTCTATCGAATGGAACTGCTCTTTTGTCCTTACAATCACGGTGTGGGGTGCTTTTTTATCTGATATTCCCTCAAGCCCTTTCTCACAGTGGTTCTGCTGGTCACACTATCAGTTCAGACGGATCACTATCACTTCCAAGAAATTCTCCTATTCTGTAACCAAAAGTAAAGAGACAGTTTTAATACCATTCAGATAATAGTAATAGTTTTCCCATGGAAGTAGTTGTTATTAGAGTGTTAAAATGTTTTCCATGAAGAGATTATAAATGAAATCTGTATTTTCAATGTAGCTTAGTTTTTGTCTTTGTATTAGAGCAAAATATTCCAATTAGTTCTAAAACCTTTCACGGCAAAATATTTTTTTAAAGAAAAAAATATCTTTGAAATAGTAATTTTAAAGTTCTACAAAGAAAAAAAAAAGTAGATTTAAAAAAAACATATCTCTTATTTATTAAACCAAATAAAATGTCTAAAGATTTCGCTAAACAAATGTACAACATAACTATAATTTTTATATAAATAAAATGCCAAATTCAATATAGCCTCGGGAGGGGGGGGGGAGGATTATTTAGACTTCTGCATGGGCCCGGCCGTACCTGAAGCCCGCTCAGATTTCAAGCCGAGTCAGGCCTAAATTTCATAGTTCCAGGGCTGTGTAAAGATATCACTAACAGGCTATATACTGTAAAAATAAAAGCTAAATATTTGTGATATTCTATATTAACAAGACTTTGATGTAAATTTAATTTGGTTTAACAGATTACAGGGACTTTTTTATTTACTTTATCTTTGCTGAATTTTAACATATTCGCTGCCGAGTTAAAATTACCGAATTGTATTTTATTTAGAAAATTCAAATTCACACCAGAAAATAGTAACAGCAATATTTACTATATTTAATTACAGGCATTTTGCGATTACAGCAAATAAAAATTCTTCTTTCGTAATTTCTGGTACAAATTTATAATTTTAGATTTAGAGATTCGCTGCCAATCGCGCGTGATTAGCAGCGAATGGGTTAAGATTATAATATTTTGGAAATCATTTTCTTTAACTACCATATGCATCGGCATGGGAGGCAGGATAGGACTATTGCCCCTCCTTGGATTTAGAAATGTAATTAAATATCTTTTACTTCTGAGGATTTGAAAAAAAAAAAAAAAAATTTATTCTTCGTAAGTGACAAAAAATAATTAAACACTAAGAGAAACAAGAACTAAGAATTTTTAGACATGGTTGTCTGGATTTGCATTCTGAACACCGAAAAATCCCTTACATACAGGTTCCCTTCTTAGCAGGTACATTGTCTGTTGTAAATGTATTATATTTTTTTCGCACAGATTATTATATTAACTGAACTCGTATCAAGACTTTTCCATTTAAGACAGGATTTCGTCATACACATGTTATTTTAACAAATTTTACTATACTTTAAATTTGTTTGCCTGGAAACTGTGGCGCAACCAGAATTCGTCTCTAGGGGGAGAGGGGATTGAGTTTTTGTTAGCTAGTCCAGTAGTCACCGTTTATTAGAATCACTGGTTAATCGAATCATATTTTTTTATAAATCAGATCATAATACTACTTTTTTCCATATATAACAATCAGCAACTACATTAGACATGATTCATTTAATCATAAAATTTACTATCTTGAAGTTACATGACGTAAAATTATCAAGAAAATAACATAAAACTATTTAATTAAATTACACTTAATTTTGTCACATTTAATCAAATTGTTTCATAAAAGATGAGACAAGGTTTAAAAAGTGGAAGAATACGCATACACACACAAAAAAAAATGTGTAGGAAACCAGGGTGGCAATCCATTTGTTCAGTCAGAAACAGGAACTGTCTCACTCCAAGCCAAACACGAATTCTTGATCAAGACTTTAACAATAATGAAGCTATTTTAATAAAATTTTCGATAGACTTATCTTGCTTTATGCCAAATGTAACAATATCTCAAGAATTGGTGGAAGTTATCATCATCCGCGTCCAAACAATGTTGAACAAGGCGAGATGGTCCATATTTTGAAATGAATGAAGTTGAAATTCTATATGTCACTGACCTAATTACTATGCTTTTCCAGCATTTTTTGTGATTTCGTATTTCGCATAAGAAAGGTAAGACGGTTTCATATTTCGTCAAACTATCCCCATTATTGTTAAATGTCTGCATAAATATTAGAGTTTTGCTTGAAGTAGATAAAATTTATTTTTTCTTTTAATAAATGGACTGCGACTCTGGTTTTGTATACAAAAATTGTAAATCGTAAGTGTGCTCTGCCATCTCTTACAATTTGTTTCGTATTTTTTTTAAACAATCTGTATGTCACAAATATTTTATTTTATTTCTTCTAAAGGAAAATAATAGTTCTAATGAAATATTTCTAATTATATGACTGCACATTTAATGACACACACACTGTGCCATTTTATGACTGTACAATACTATTTTTGTGTGGTACTTCTAATTTTTCGATTACGCCATGTTGCTGTTTTTATTTTTCTTCCCAGAATAAACACTAAATTTTTCTGGTTGGCATGTGAAGAGGTCTGGACGGACTGAAGTTTCTATGCTCAGGTCCGACCTGGTCCGGCCCGTAATAAAAGCTAAAAATTCAAGCCGAAACCTTATGAAAGCTTTCGGTATTGGCTGTGCTCTGCCTGTTAAAAAAGCTAAAATATTGATCCGTTGCCGGTACGAGCCTTTTATTTTTTGCTTAGCTTATGAATCCAGTTAGACCCAATTTCCGAAAAGCATGTCAATAATTCTTAACAAACATTAAAGTTCTTTTAAGAGAATATTGCATACAGTTTTATGTAAAGATTTTAAGGTACATCAGATTATAAGTCCACAATTTATGGAATATGGAATAACAATACTAATAATCACTTAGAGACTATTAAATGAACACCCAATAAAAAATTTGTGTAATTTAGAATGAAAAAAAAAATCAATTTTAAGACTCTATAAAGAAGAAAAAAGTATATTTTGAAAAATATTTCAAATGAAAAGTATGATGAATATTTATAATGAAAAGTAATTTGTTAAAGATTTAGTTAAGACGGCTATCAAAATTCCTGCTCAACAACGCAAAACTTTCTGACTCATGTTTAAACGTAAACGGATAAAGATGACAGTCCAGACCACTGAAGCGACTTGAAATTGATTGGTGTTTCCCATTCTTTAATAAATAGATTACTTATCGAGTTATAAGCGACTGTTGTTACGGGACGATAGGTTTCTCTCCCTTCCTGCGCTGTCATCCCATTACATAATTTCTTAATAAAAACACCTGCCCATTTCATGTGTTTCCAAACAAAAAGGAATTCAGAAATGTGTGATAAAGTAATTCCCTTGGACAGCCTTAAACAAATGTTTCATTACTGTTATCCTCATTTTACATAAATCAACAGTTTGTTTTGTTTAGTTTTGTTAAACACGAGATTCCATCATAGGCAGGTTCTTTTTTTCAGATTTTACCGTATTTTAATTTTATTGCCTAGAAATGCATCTACCCATCTTTAACAAATATATATATATATTACAAATTTTACTGGACAGGCAGAGCCGTGCCGGTTTAATGATTTTCATACAAGCTGGGACTGAAATTTTCTGCCTGTTCAGACTTCAAGAAGAATGCAGTCCAGCCCCGACGTGGGCGGAAAATAAATCTTGTCCCAGCCCATCTGGGTCCGAACCTCTAGAAAAAAAGTAATCTCCAAACCAAGCTCGGACAAGGTGTCGGGAAGGAAAATTGAGCTGTGCCCAAGAAGACCCTTACATCAAATAACCAAAAGCTCACAAAATTTTGTAAATTTGAACAAAAAAGTTCTAATATTAAACAAAAAAAAAAAAAAAAGCTTTTAGTGAACTTTGTTCACTTTTATAAATGAGTTTGAGTTGAGCGAGTTCGTTTGAAAAATTTTGAATTTGAATGTGAACTTGACTCATTTTTGAGAAATTAAACTTGAGTTTGAATTAGTTCGTTTTTTTTGCGAGTGTGCCCAACACTGATTGAAACATGCTTAACTCAGCAGGTCTTGCTGTATAGTTAAACCTCTGTGTAGGGCCACACTGCTACACGATCATTCCACTTATTGTTTCATGTTTCTTAAGAGCCTACATCAGTCATGCAAAAATAACACACAAGCTAATGTTAAGTCTGGGTAGGTTCTTGGCAGATTTCTCGCTTGCATTTTAATATTTTTAAATGATTTTTTTTTGCATAGGATAGCTGAGGTTGATCTCTAACATTGTTAGTTTTTACTTTTTTGATTTTGGTTCTAGATTTTTTATATAAGGGTACATTCACTTTCAGAACCGGTTCCAATCAATTCCAAAATTAAAAATGTCTGCTTATAAAAAAACACTGTAAACAACATCAAAAAAGTAAAAACTAAGAACGTTAGAGATAGACTTCAGCTATCCTATGCAAAAAAAAATATTAAAATGCGAGCAAAAAATCTGTCAAGAACCTTCCCATAGACTTAACATTAGCTTGAGCGTTTCTTCGTGTGACTAGCGTAGGCTCTTAATTCTCTGCTAAATTCCAAACATATAATTTTACTCCTGTTGTAAGGTCATCATGCATATAAGGTCACTAATAAAGTTTTTATGAACTTTAAAGCTAGCTTTGATGCTGTTATTGAGGTAAATATTTTTTTTACTTCCTTCTATCTTTACAAGAAAAAAGTATTGGGTTCATGAAAATTTTCAACTTCCGGCTTTTGACAGATTTATACGTTTTAGAAAGTCCTGATCACAATTTGACTATTTTTAGAAAATGTCTGTATGTGTGTTTGTGTTAGTTTTATTATTTACTAATTATATTTAAGTCCATTTTAAGTACAAAAGACTTTATTTAATATTTACAGAAATAAACATATTGCAGAGTTCTGGCACCAAGCCTAGCACAAGCACACAGCATCATGGAATACATAGAACTGCCAGTATCATTTGCAGTTATCAGTTAATCATACAGTTATACACATAACTGCTACTAAATTTTAGTTACATAAAATATATTAAATCACAGTTACATAATATAAATCACAGTTACATCTAGAATATTATAAATCACAGTTACATAAATATTATAAATAACATGTACATAAATATTATAAATAACATGTACATGTTAACACATGTAACACCCCTCCATGAAGATTTTTAATTAAACATAGTCATCTAAATATTGGGGTCTTTTTACAAGACGCCCAGACCTTGTTTGCTTTTGGTTTAACAGAGGTGTGTCAGTTGCTGGGGGAATTCTAGTAATTATATTATTAGATTGGGATACGGGTTGATCAGACATATCAAATTCCTTTTCAATTTCAAATGGAATTTGTGATGGCCTCAAATGCACCCTATTTCTCACAAGTCTCTTATCAGAGCTAATTTGAATGATATATGACCTAGGTTTCTGACATTTAGAAATTATTTGAGCAGGCTCCCATGTCTTCTGATTAAAATTACACGCACTTACTGTATCACCTGGATTAAAGTGCTTCAATACCCTAGTACCCCTATCATAATAACGTTTTTGCTTTTCTTGCTTACCTATCATTCTTTCCTCTACATTTTTAAATATTTCAGCATTTAATAATTTATTGTGTATTGGAATTTTAGTTTTTAGCCTACGACCAAACAATAATTGAGCAGGAGATAAATTCAACCCTGAGATAGGCGTATTCCTATATTCCATCATTCCCTCTATCCAATCTTTATTATCTTCATCAGCTTTCCTGAATATAGCCTTAACAATGCCAACAGCTTTTTCAGCCATGCCATTGCTTTTAGGGTATCTGGGACTTGCAAAACTAGGCTCAAAATCCCATTCCTTGGCAAAGGTCTTATATTCTAAACTGTTGAATGGATTGTTGTCACTGACAACCACTGAAGGTACCCCAAATTTAGAAAAGCAAACTTTTAATTTATTAATTATTTCTTTTGCATTTTTACTACTTAATTTTTCTACTTCTATCCATTTCAAATAATAACATATAATAATTAGGTAATTTACATTTCCATATTCCATAATATCAATACCTAACTTGTCGAATGGTCTATCAGGAATATCATGCGACAGAAGAGGCTCTTTAACATTTGCTCTTTGAAATTTTTGACATACCTCACATTTCATTACTAAAGATTCTATGTTTTTAGACATTCCAGGCCAATACATGATCTCTCTTGCCCTATTTTTACTTTTCTCTATACCAAAATGTCCCTCATGGATTAATGACAACATTTCATTTCTAAGCGCAGCTGGTACAACAATTTTAGAGTCTTTAAATAATAAACCAAATTCGATATACAAATCACTTTTAAATTTGAAATACTGTTTAATGTTATCAGGAATATCATGCGACAGAAGAGGCTCTTTAACATTTGCTCTTTGAAATTTTTGACATACCTCACATTTCATTACTAAAGATTCTGTTTTTAGACATTCCAGGCCAATACATGATCTCTCTTGCCCTATTTTTACTTTTCTCTATACCAAAATGTCCCTCATGGATTAATGACAACATTTCATTTCTAAGCGCAGCTGGTACAACAATTTTAGAGTCTTTAAATAATAAACCAAATTCGATATACAAATCACTTTTAAATTTGAAATACTGTTTAATGTTATCAGGAACTTTACGAACATGATCAGGCCAACCTCTTTCACAATACGCATAAACTAACTTTAGTTCAGGATCTAACTGAATAGAATCCTTAAATTGTGCCAACCTTCATTCACTCATGGGAAGTTGCTTTACAGTATGAATGACATTTAACATATCAGGATCATCATTTACTTTATCTTTAAAATATGCCCTAGAAAGAGTATCTGCTAAAAACATTTCAGTACCTTTTACATATTTAATATCATATTGATACTTTAATAATTTTAACAACATTCTTTGTAATCTGGTAGAAATATTACACATTGGTTTATTTACAATACTGATAAGGGGCTTATGATCAGTTTGGATAGTAAATTTTTTTCCATACACAAAATTATGATACTTTTGTACAGCAAACACAATAGCAAGCATCTCTTTCTCTATTTGAGCATAATTTTGTTCTGTTTGAGTGAGACTTCTGGAAGCATAAGATACCGGGTGACCCTCTTGGACAAGACAAGCTCCCAAACCATCTTTGGAACTATCACACTGAATAATAGCTTCTTTTGAGCTACTAAATACCTTTAAGACAGATGAAGAACTCAACAAACCCTTTATTTGCTTAAAAGCACTTTCATGCTCAGCAAACCAGTTAAATTCTACTTTCCTTTATAAGGTTTCTTAACGGAGAAGTTATGCTAGACACATTTGGTATAAATTTAGAAACATAATTAACCATGCCCAGGAATCTTCTAACACCCGCCTTATCAGTTGGAGTTTCCATATCAGTAATTGCTTTTATATGCTGAGGATCAGCTTTGATTCCCTCTTTTGAAATTATCTTGTCCTACATATTTAACTTCATGGACTTTGAATTGAAATTTTTCAGGATTAAATTTAACATTACAGCTTTTTGCTCTACTTAAAACTTTGTTTAACGTTATATCATGCTCACGTTCATTTTTTCCTGCAATTATGACATCATCAAAATAAATTTCTACATTTTCTATATCATCAAACAAGTTTAAATTCCTCTTTTGAGAAACCTCAGGAGCTGATGCAATACCGAAAGGCATGCATAAAAATTGATATCTTCCAAATGGAGTATTGAAAGTACATAAATATGCACTTTCTTCATCTAATGGCACTTGCCAAAATCCATCCTTTAAATCAAGAACAGAAAATACCTCTTTCCCTTCTAATCTACTAATTAATTCTTCTGCAGTAGGGATAATGTGATGCTCCCTTTTTATTGCTTTATTGAGATTTCTAGGATCTAAACAAATTCGCCAACTCTTATCAGGTTTCTCAACAATCACAAGGCTATTCACCGAATCTGTAGGTTTGTTTACTTTCCTTATAACACCCTTAGATTCTAAATTAACCAAAGTCTCTTTAAGTTTCGCATTAAGTGCTAGAGGAACCCGCCTAGGAGGATCTACTACTGGTTTAACTTCAGATTTTAATTCAATGTGATATGGGTCACCAGGAAATCTACCCAAACCCCTGAATACTTCACTATGAACATTTATAATATTTTGCTTACTGGGTCATTCTCAGAAAAATCAGGAATTTCATTACTGATTTTTTTAAAATTAAAATTTCTTCTAACATGTTAATACTTACATTCAAGTTAGATCTTATCTGAAGTAATAACACTGTTACAGTTGTTCAGATCAAACATGTAAATATTTTAAGTTTTTTAAACTTAAAAAAAAGTCGGGTCCACGGACATGACGACCGGGTCCACAGACGTGACAATTTGTTCCACAGGTGTGACAGAAAATAACAAAAGAGTTTATATACTGAATAAAATTAAATTTATTAACGTACTACCATTACAATTCAAAATTAAAAAGCCATAAGTAACATTATTCATAGAAAGGGTGGAAAATATGGACAAACATTGCAAGACAATTTACAAATCATAATGGGCTGTAGACCTATGAGTTCTCAACAGTAAAAAATTAGCAAAATCAATGCATATTTTTAAAATTTTGGATCTTTTCTGCAAAAATATATTGGTTACGTTTATTTATTTCTAAATGTTCTAAAACTTTAACTACATCACTTTTATCGACAGTTTCCACACTCATTTTATCAGGGAAAAAACTTTCCAACTCCGGTCGACTTTCGCATAAAATTTACAATCTCTTCATTAATCTCATCATTCTCAACTCTTCATTAGATTGTACTCTTTCCACCAACCCAACATAATGTTCAACAAGGTGCGTTTCTGAAAAAAATTTAACAACTATATAGCTGTTAGGTGGCTATTGTCTCCAATTGTTCTTTATCACTTTCCTCATCAGAGTATACCTCATGCACCTTTAACGGCTTCCAACTTGCAATACATGTTGAATCATCAATCTTGATTTTTCCAATTCCATAGTGATTGCAAGTTTGTCCAGCTGTGCACTGCATACAGGAAAGCTGTCTTACCTGAATTGTCATCCTGTTGTCTTTACTCCAAGTAATTTCATGTACTTTTAGAGTACCTCGAAATGTCTGTATATTATTAGGGAGTTGTTTATCCAGCTCCTCAACATCTTCAGAATTAATTCTGTGAATGTCTATGGTGCTGCTGATTTCTGTAAGTGCTGATACAAGAGCATCTATATTTTGAATATCTCTCCCATGACTCGCAATAGTGTCAGCTAACCTTTTGGTACACCCACCTATTCCATTGGGTGCTCCTTTCCCATATCCTTTTTCTGAATAATGCCAATGAAGGCTGTCAACTTGCAGCTCTTTTGCAGCTAAAGTTGCAACCAAGTAAAACATTTTTTTTATTCCTGTATTGGGTACTAGGACCATCACTTAGGAAATGCACTTTTTTCAGATCAGAAACAATTTTCTTTACTTCGGCAAAAATAGGCTTTAAGTGCACACATATAGCCACAGGATCATGTCGTTTGCTGTCAGACATTGTGCAGATAGATTTGTGTTGCACGATTTGTCTCTTTCTGTTTTGTAGTACAAGACAACAGTGTGCAATGTCACCTGACTCCTGGAACCCCCAGAGTGTACAGATTGAACCTCTTCACCATATTTACACTGGTAATTTTCTGAAAAATCAATGTGTATAAAAACTTCATCTTCAGCTAAAGAATTCTTTATCTGGCTTGTGATTTGATACTGATGCTTAATATTGGCCACATGCTCTATATACTGTTCAATTAGCATTCTAAACTTTGAAACTAGTTCATGCTTAGTAGAAGTGATTTATTCTTTGCATGTATTTTGTGTGATTTTGCTTCCATTTTCAGTCTCAATCTTTACTCTTTTTGTTATCCACTGCTCATACTTAACTTCTTCATCTTTGAATTCATTAATAATCTGAACTGTATCATTTTTGCAGCATTCCATACAAGTTTTCTCCAAGCACTTGATGTCAAGTTCTTTTTCACACGTTATTCTTTGAAGTAATGCATTAGGAGATCTTTCTTCACTCATTCCTAGCAACTTTATTTTCTTCACAACCATCCCAAAATTATCACACAAATTACAATTGCAAGTATTTCGCCTTTGACAATCCGGAGAAACAATCCAAAATGGACATCCTCGACAAAACTGGGAACAACTAAGATCTTTGTATTCTCAAATTTTTGGTGCAAGTTTTTCAATGAATTAGATAATAGTTGCTTTTGTTTTTTTCTGCTTTCTTTTTGTTATAGTGTCCTTTTTCCCAGGACAGAGCCGGCTATTGTCATCTTGTTCAAGAAACATAATTAAATTTTGAAGTTTTTCTTTTTGTAGATATTTCATTTTTTGAAGTCCGAGTTTTGGTTTCAACAGGTTTTTAGAAGTCAAAAGAGCAATCTTTTTCTTAAATCTGTACTTCTTAATAATTTTCCCTGTTATCATACTTACTAAGTTTCTTTTCTTATGCAAAACTACTTCTTTCTTGAAGTTTTCATTAATCTGTTTTTTTTTAACACTGCAACGGAGCCAGCGGGATTCGAACCCGCTGTGATGTCTTGACCACTCAGCCACGGTGGGCCCAAAATAATTTTTAAAAAATAAACAAGCAACAAAAAATAAATAAAACATGCATATAAATTGTTGCTAGTTAATTTTAAAGACATTATGTCTCAAATATATTATTGCAATGTTTAAATTTTAACCAAATTGGTATTAAAGTCACATCCATGGACACAGTGTCACATCCGTGGACAAGCAGTTTCCACGGATGTGATGTCCACGGATGTGATAAAACTAACCATTTTCTATATTTAAGAACAAATGCTTTTGAGGTTATGATATGACAGTTGGTAAACAAATACTTTACATCTAATATTATCAATTCATTGAATTATTTTATTATCTTTCCTGATTATTTGAAATCTGTATGTGCCACAGATGTGATGAGTTGATCTCAACCTTTTAAAAAGAAAGACCAAAAACTTTAAATAAAACCACACAAATCACAAAGCATGGCTTCTGTCTCTGTAGCACTGAACAATATGGCTGCTCTAGTGCTGATTTTTCAACCAATACAGTATTGTGCTGCCATCAGGAAGAATTTATTGGCTTTTTTTTTTCTGTCCACAGACGTGATCTACTGCTCTAGTGACAAACATTAAACTTGCAATTAAATAAATTTGAAAATTAAGTTTAACTTTAAAGTTTTGGGAGAAGTTTTCTAATTGTGTTCTTAATCTAAAATATAGTCGAACCAGTTAATTTCTTCTTTGATGCATGAAATATAAACCTGGAAACAAACAAAACAGTAAGTGGTTACAATCCACGGATGTGACAAATCACATTCTGTGGACAAACTTTAAACAATAAATAAAATATTTTTGTCTCAACTTACAACTTCTATATACTACATTAGTTATATTAAAGTGTTTTAATTAATTAAATTACTTTTTAAAACTTTTTTCTTCACAATAAAAACCAGATACACAAATTCCTGATTTTTCTGAGAATGACCCTACTATCAGATTGAATCTGATCAATTTTTCTAATAAGATTTAACATTTGGCATGCTTTTAACCCTAAAATAGGTTTAGATGACACATTAACTACAATAAATTTCAATAGAATATTATTATTTTCATTTACAGTACAATGCAACAATAACTCACCTTCAGGTATTAATTTAAAGTTACCATAAGAAATTAATGTAATATTAGTCTTATTTAATGTCACATTAGGTGGGAGATTCATATTTTTATATACAGAATATGGCAACACATTAGTTTCAGCACCTGTATCAAGTTTAAATTCAATCAAATTATTTTCAACATTAATTTTCTTTAACCATATATTATCTAATGAGTTGATACTTACCAATTCACAATCAGAACTGGAATCCATTGCTTGCTCTGACACACTGTCTATGTACAATAAGTTCAATTCATGTGAGTTTCTTTCTATTTCATTAACTGTTTTGTAGGTATTTCTCACTACTGCTTTACACATAGCTGCAAAGTGATTTTTCCCTTTGCACTTGGCACATAGTTTCCCATAAGCAGGGCAGTTATACTTTTTGTGTTCTCTTTCACACCTTGTACAGTTAGTCACCATGTTATTTTTAGCACTAATATTGTTCTTTTTTAACTTTGCTGTCCCTTTTGAAACCTTTTCACTGTATTTTTTCACTTCATGAACTTGAGACGTAGACTTAACTGTTTCAATTTGAAGTTTACTTGCCTCTGCTGTTCATAGAAAATCTACTGCTTTCTGTAATGTTAAATCTGGCTCTCTCAGTAGTCTCTCCAGTAGGGATTTTTCTCTGATACCCAAAACTAGTCTATCTCTCACAAGACTGTCTTCTTGATCACCAAAGTTGCATGTAGAAGCTAATGTCTTTAATTCAGTCAAATAGTTATCCACCTGCTGACCTTCTTGCTGGGAACAGGAAAAAAATTTGAATCTTTCAAAGACTACATTCCTTCTTGGAATACAGTAGCTTGTGAACATTTCCATCACATCTTTCAAGTTTTCCTTACTTTTGGTGGCCTCTGGTTTGAAGGTATTGAATATTTCTGTTCCTTCATCACCCAAGAAGTTGAGCAAGATTGTTATTTTCACTGCTTCAGGCTTGTTTTCCTTTTCAGATGCTACTAGGTAATTTTGGAACTTCTGAGTCCATTTGTTCCATTCTTCAGCTAAATTACTGGATGTGAAGCTAAGTTCACCTGGAGGCTTGAATATCTCCATATCTGTTTTTTTTTTTTTTTTTTCTTTTTCTTAAAGGAACACTAAGTTCATATAACAGACAATCAAGCTTTCACCAATTTCTCACTCAGAGATCAGGATCAGACTCATCACATGGATAACATATTGACATCCATTTACATCTGCTCATTATTTATAGCGAGGATCTTTCTTTACCTGACACCATGTTAGTTTTATTATTTACTAATTATATTTAAGTCCATTTTAAGTACAAAAGACTTTATTTAATATTTACAGAAATAAACATATTGCAGAGTTCTGGCACCAAGCCTAGCACAAGCACACAGCATCATGGAATACATAGAACTGCCAGTATCATTTGCAGTTATCAGTTAATCATACAGTTATACACATAACTGCTACTAAATCACAGTTACATAAAATATATTAAATCACAGTTACATAATATAAATCACAGTTACATCTATAATATTATAAATCACAGTTACATAAATATTATAAATAACATGTACATAAATATTATAAATAACATGTACATGTTAACACATGTAACAGTTTGTTTGTAGGTGACAAAAATTTTGTGGGATCCTCTATCTCAAGATCTAATCCACGAAATTGAATAAAACTTTAGATTTAGTTAGATATTGATATGAATTGGTGCTGATTAGTTTTTGGTGTAAATTGCTTATCAGGTGACACTGCTATGCTGCATTTTTACGATTTCTACAATAGCTCTATCTTAAGAACTATTGCATGAAAATTTTCATCAAACTGCAGATTCAATTAAATGTAGGCATATGTTGTTGCTGATTAGGTTTTGGTGTAAAAAGTCCAACAGGTGGTGCTGCTATGCTGCATTTTTTCAGGATATACAGGATTTTAATGATAGTCTTATCTCAAGTATTAATGCACAGAATTTCATCAAACTTCATATTCTTTTAGACCTTGACATAAGTTGATGCTGATTAGGTTTTCTTGTAAATCATACAACAGTTGGCACTGCTATGCTGCATTTTTGTGTTCTATAATGCATACTTAAAAAAATTACGTTCTTTGAAATATTAGCACGTATGAGATAGAAGAAAGTTTTGGGATTGGCACATCCAACTAGTTTTAATATAGTTTTCTTTAAATTAAAAAATTGTGAAAAAAATCTAGTCTGTAACTGAAAATTTGTAGCCTAAAGTTTTTTTTTTTTTTTTTTTTTTTTTTTTATGATACAAAATAAAGGATAAATAATATTAAAACACATTGATAATTTTAATTTAATCTAAAAACTCTGTATTTCTCTAATTATTTTGAATACAATAACATTTGTATATTTTCATGTACTGTAGAACCTTGTTAATGTGAACTTCAATGAGAAATAAAAATTCGTTCATGTTATCAGTAACTAAGTCTCATTTTGACGGGCATTGTGAGTACAATTCATGTTAAAATGTAATTCCCGTTAAGTGTGTTCACATTAGGGAGGTTCAACTGTATTTATTTATTTTTTATTCACTTGTTTATATATTTATTAATAATTTTTTACAGATGACATTTGAAGAGTTTGTTAAATATTATGAAATTAAAAAAGAAAAAAGAAGATATATGATTGAGCAAGAAATTATGGATGAGTTTGAAACAATTGAAAAAATGTTTGGCTTTGATGAAGGTTTTAGTGTATGCATCTTTCCTACCATGAAATTTATATGAATTAATTAAAATGTGATGGAAAATCTTTCTCAATATAAGATATCTAGTATGATAAGCCACTTTATTTACAACACAGCTGTTTATTTATGACTTTTTTTGGAAAGAAAAAATTTGTGAATAAACTATTGGGAATGTTTTCAGGCTCTGCATATTTATCAAGATTTGATGTTGCTTATTTTGTGTCATTTCCTTTATCCTTACTGATCACCCCCCCCCCCTTCCGTCCCTTCTAAGTTTAAATATACCAAATATTAAAAAAAATAATTTTTAACTATCCATAATTTTAATCTTAGAAGGTAATCAAATTTAGCTTGTGTACTTTTATTAATGATTTCATTGATTCTGCATTTAGATAATGCAAGAAAGATTATACAAATTATATTTTGTTTTTATTTTCTTCAAAGTCATAATTTCTGTATAGACAGTTCCTAATCTTGTTTAACCTTCACCTTTAAAAAATATCTTGCCATTGACAGTTTTAATTAACTTATTTTTTACCATTAATTTAGTTAATTATGCTACAAACTTTTTCTTTGAGTGGATTTCTGTAATAATTAATTACTTTTAACTTTTCTCGGGATATACAAAAATTTTTTTATATGTCTTATGAGGAAAGAAGCAGTATTATGTGAAGTTTAATAATGTTTTACTTGCTTTTATTTGTAGTTAACTTAATTAGAAATGGACGTATCTGATTTTTTATTTTTTTTTTAATTCTGTTATGAGATATTTTCTGTCTTGTAGCAGAATGTATCTCAGAAATATCAGAGTAATTAATAGTAGTAATTAGTAGTATAATCAGAGTCTATTGCAAAAGGTTACTCACCCATCTTAGGAGAGGTGTTAAAATGTCTGTGTTCCAGGGTTGGGTTTTTGACGTCAAAAAGTGGTTTTTGACATGACATGTCAATAACCTGTCGAAAAGTGTCAAAAAGTGTCAAGAACTGTCGAAAAGTGTCAAAAACCTTATACATATTTTTTTTTAGCAATCATTAGTGATATTTTATATTATATCAAGCTAAAAGCTGATTAAATAATAATTTATATATTATAAATAATTTTCATTTAGTCATACTGTAATTAAGTTGCAATAAAATTATGTATCATTATTCAAAATATTTGTCAATTGCCATGCTAGGAAAAATAGCAAAAAATATTGAATCTACTATTAAATGCATTTTTCAAAGTACCTTTTATATCTTTATTACTATTAAATTAAGTATTTGGTATATTATAAAAAAAATTAGCAATCTAATTTATACTTAAAAAAATAAATAAAATAAATAAATAAAGGCTTGTGTAAAGCTAAAGTAACCACTATTCAATGACTGTTCATAAGTTACCTAGACTTTTAATGATTCTAAATGTTTATGTTGTACATAAACTTTAAATATAAACCACAATTGCAACACAAACGTTCTTTAAGTAATTAAATTAATTATAATATAAAATCTACATAATTAAACGTTCTTTAAATCAATAACTTAAAAGAAAATGGGTTGTTATTTTCAATTTTTATACACATACATAATATATCTTCATGTTATTATGTTAGTTTCAGTTTAATTATTTAGAATTATTTCTTTATGTTAAATTTATTTGTTATACATTATAAAATAGTATTTTTTTTTAATCCAAAGGTTTGAGTATCATAGCTGAGATTTATTCCAACAGAGCGAACATATGCCGGGACCAGGACTCGAACTTGGGTACTTTGGCTTGCCGTGCCAACGCCCTTCCTACTAAGCTATCCCAACGATATCCTGGTTGGCATAATTCACTCTTATTTGTTGGACATGGCTGTGAACTGCAGTGCTAATTTTATTCATATGAGCTATAACTATAGCATTTTTACATGATGAATGTGATACAACGCAGAAACTAACTCCTGTATACCATGTAATTAGGTCATAATGAACAAACCCAGGTTCGAGTCCTGGTCCCGGCATTTTTCGCTCTATTGGAATAAATCTCAACTATGCTACTCCAACCTTTGAATATGATTTACCTATTTGAAAAAAAACATTCCTCTGTTTTAGTACCTTTTTTGGGGACAAACATTAAAACAATATAAAAATAAGTATGTTATTTATATGAAATGTTATACATTAAATTATACAAGTAAAGTACTATTTAATAGTTTGTTTAGTTTAATGTAACGATACTTTTAATTATTATTTTATTATATATTTATAGCTTACAATTATTTTCAAAGTAATTTGTTAAACCAAACTCATGTTTTGAGTTTTCAGGTGTCGACACAGATTTTTTTTTTTTTCTTGAGGCTTATGTTTGAAAACTAAAAATTATTTTTGTGAAATTTATTTTGTTATGAAAGATAAAATCCAGCTGCTCAAATTCAAACCAAGCATTTAATGATAACTTCTTTAAGTCATTCTGTTAAAGTTTTCATTTCTTGTGAACTTGTTTTCTTTGTAAATTATACATTTTAAAACCTAACAAAATAAAAATAATTAATGGAGAGTATGTTTTTATGGAATGGAATTTTGTGAAGGAACCAATTTTATTAAGAGAAATTTTGTGAAGGGTTTTGATTTATTAAATCGATTTTTGTAAAGGGGTTCTAGATAGGTCTTTTTTAATGTCGAAAAGTTTACCCATGTATCTAACACTAAAAATTATGAAAAATTGTAAATTTAATGTTGTTGTAAAAATAATTTTAATCAGTTTTTGGACTCAATTTTAGGTTTTTGACAGTCATTGTCAAAAACTATGTCAAAAAGGGGTTTTTGACATGACGGTTAAAACCGGATAAAACCGTCACACTGTCAAAAACTTGCCAACCCTGCGTGTTCTGATTGCAGAGTCATATGTTTCTATCCACTGTTCTTCCAAAGCAATGTTTTATTTTGGTATGATATTTTTAGATGGGGCACGTGCAGTTGAGTCTTCATGTGGGGAAGTTGGAGGAATTTTGCTCTCTGTATGATGTCTGTAGAACATCAAATGTTAATATATTTCACCTCCATTCTGTACTCTTTTTGTTCAAGAAACTCTTTTTTGGATGCATTTAAAAAATTATAGGACAGACTCAGTTGATCATTTCAAATAAACTGAACAATTTGGTTATCAATAATTAATCAAATATTTAAGATAATAATTAATTGTTTTCTGCCCTGGTCAGATTAATTTACAGAAAATTGTAGATTGTTACAATTATCGAATTATGAGGCAATGAGTGTTTTCACATAAAATGAAATAGTTTTAGAATATGTATATGTAATCATAATTCCCATTGCAATTCATAAGAATTAAACATCCTGAAATTTCTTGAAATCTTACTTGTAGTGATACTAATATGAAAGAAGTCAAGCTGCTGGTTGAAATTTCAAAATATTAAATAAAATTAATTCAAAATAAAAATGTGACTTGTAGAGCTGACATTGAAACAATATTTAGATACTTTTCTCATGAAGTATTTTTGAAATGCTTCAATTAAAACTTTCAAATTAGTTTTCTTATCATCAGTAAAGATACTTTAAATACTTACCACTTCATGACCATAAACAAGGCCAATTGAATTTTATATGACTTGTCTTCCTATTCGATGACCATTGAAACTGTTGATACCAATCTTGCCATGATTTTGAAACATCATTCGACGATAGGTTTAATGGTACTGGTGGTTGAATATTATTTGCACAATTATTGCTATTACTTTTACTACTAATTGCCACTGTTACTTTTGTTTCCCGTCATAAAAATTTATTTAACTCTGTCTAAGATGGAATCCATGGGTCTGAGAAAAATTTCCATCTTAGACAGATTTTACTGTATTGAAAATAGTTCTGTGAGACTTTAAAATCTTTCTGCATTAGACAGATTTCTGCATTAGACAGATTTCTGCCTTATACAGAGTCTACCTTAGACAGAATTTAGTGTATTATCAATTTGGCACGGTAATAATTAGTACAAATGTTTCTTTAATAACATTTAATAAAATAATCATCACACACTAGAGGTCTGACTAGCCCGACAAGACATGAGCTGGGCCTGGGCCTAACTTTTTTGTGCAGACTTGGGCTGGTCCGAGCCAGGCTCTTTTTTCCAGGCCAACCTCGTTCTGAACTTTATTCTACCTAAAGATTCTACACGGGCAAAATTTTCAGGCCTAGTCCCCACCCAGCCCATATAAAAATCATTTACCCGGCCCATGCAAAAATCAGTAAAATGAAGTCTGGCACAACAATTTTTGAAAAAAATACACTTTTTAAATGGCCATTATTTTACAATTAAAATTCTTTTTAAAGTACATACATTTTTAGGCAAAAAAATTAAAGTACAGTACACAACCTGTGAAATAGAACACGTCTTTGATGGACACCTCTCTTAAATGAAAAAATGTCTTGATCCATGCAAAAAGAATATAATACACTAGCAAAACCTGTAGCTTTGCTTGCGTAATTCTTAAAATATGCCAAGTGGTATTCTTCGGTCTATTTTTATTAGAGAAAGTTATACTACTATGGATAATTCTAAAATTACTAATTATAAGCTAAATTTTGAGTAAACTTTATTCTGATACTGCATTAGACAAACATGAGACTTTAATGAATGAAAAGGGCTAAAATTAATTCAAAATAAATGGTAATTTAGAATGTATTTTGAAGGTTTTCCGCTCATTTTATTTTTCATTTGAAGATTAGAAATTTTTAGAAACTGTACTAAGCTATTTATATCTTAAAAGTAAGCACCATGCCAAATTCCATACTTCTAGTTAAGCAAACTGCTATAACAACTATATCACAGAAATATCTGTTAAAGAACTTTTTTCTTCCTGTACGCATTAAAATTTCTAAATTTTTAAAAACTGTTCTGTGGAGGAATTTATGTCTCTAACGTAACAGCCATGTAAAATTTCCAGTTTCTATCCCTAACGATTTCAGATAAAGCATAGTTTAGAAGGTACCAAGCTTCTATACCAACTGTACCACATAAATTGCAATTTTAGAAAATTTTTTTTGCTCCTGCACCCTTTTTAATTTCTCATTTTTAGAAAACTGTTCTGGACAAAAATTTACATCTCTAGAGTAACAGCCATGCCAAATTTCCAGGTTCTAGTCTTAACAGTTCCAAATGAATCGTAATTTAGAAGGTTTTTAGAATGTTTTTCGTGCTTTCATACTTTAATTTTTTTTTTTTTAACTGTTCTGTGCAACCATTTATGTCTTAAAAGTTACAGCCATATCAAATTTCAAGTTTCTATCCCTAACAAATCCAATAAAATTGTAATTTAGAACGTTTTTAGAATGCTTTCCGCTCATTTCACCCTTTTAAATTTCGAATTTCCTTACAAACCATTGTTAGCTAGCATTTATAACTTAAAAGTAACTGCCATGCAAAATTTCAAGTTTCTAGTCCTTTTAGTATCAGAGAAATAGTAATTTAGAACCTTTTTTTTCTCCTTCATCCTTTTTAAATTTCAATTTAAAAAAAAAAAACTTCTGTGTGTAGATTTGCATCTTAAAAAGTAGCTGCCATGTTAAATTTCAAGTTTTTATCCTTAACTATTCCATTAAAAATCGTAATTTAGAACAGTTTGCCCTCATATCATCCTTTTCAGTTTCGAATTTTTTAGTATATGTTCTTAGAGAGCATTCACATCTTATAAGTAACTACCTTGCCAAATTTCAAGTTTTTAATTCCTTCAGTATCACAAAAATCGCAATTTTAGAACATTTTTCGCTCTTGCAACCCCCTGTTGGTAGTGGCACCGACATAAAATATAGCTTACGTTAGAGCAAGGACTGTCACAATAAATTTGTCACCATTCTGTTTGAAATCGGTTTGGTAGTTCCAGAAATTTAACTATGGAGAAATTTAACCACAAGATAACTTTTTACCTTATATAGTTATCAAAATTTGGCTATCACCATCAGAATTTTGATGTCAGATGTTAATGTACTATGGAAAATAAAACCATTTTTCTAAATTTTAAGTATTTTTTAAAGGTAATAAAGTTCTAAATTTTTATATGAGCAAAATTTTTTTAATTTATCATCAACTTAAATATACTTAAAATGTAAAGGGCAAGTTTTATAAGTGCTCTGATGGCAAAAACGGAACTTTTTATAACTGAGAATCATTTTCTTAGCTAATCCTGTGTTTAAATTTTTTTGTAAGTTAGCATGAAATATTGTAATTAGCACCTTAAGTACAATCATTTACCATATGTTATTTAATTCCATACAGCTCAAAACATGACATTATAGCTTTCGATAACCACATAGTTTTGTTTAAAATTGGTGCACAGTTAATCTACAGTTACTAATTTCACAATTTTGTTTTAGATTGTCAAATATTCTGAAGAGAATTCTGATGATGAAGTTGAGATGGAAACTAAATCAAAGTCTCCGGTAAAATGCTATCTAATTGTTGATGATTTTAACTATTTTCCTACTGGACAAATATTTCATTTGCTTGATTGTTACAGGTTTTAATCAAGAACTTATAATACTATGAAACAGTACACCATGTTTTCAAGAAAATAAGAACATGTCCTATATTAATTTTTGTTCCAAAAGACTCACTAGTTCTTATTTGAAGGGGATTTTTTTTTTTTTACATTTACAACAATTTGCATTTATACCATTACAATAATATATTATTCATATACTCATTTAAAACAATCTATATTTATCTGTAGTTTTTTATTCATAAAGATGATGTATTTTGTATTTATAAGTGCATCGCAATGATGCACTTATTTCACAGATTGTCTTTTCGACAGACTTTTTATTCTATCAGCTCCAAAATTACAGACCAGAGTAGAGATGCACTGAATAATGATTTTGGCCGAATATTCGGCATACGGGTAAGCCGAATGCCGAATATTCAGCCAGCCAAATGTAACTGTCAGGCCGAATACCAAATATTCGGCTGGACAAATTTTTTTATATTTCAGAGTTTAAAGGCATTAAAAAGTTAAATTTTAAAACAATTTTACATAATATTTAACACAGATACTTCTATTTTGATAAACAAATCCTTTTTACAAGTAAACTTTACACCAAAAAAACATGGTTTTATTTATTATTTAAGAAGATGATAGTTTAAAAACATTTTTAATTAATAAATTTTTTAATTTAATGACTTCTAATGCAAATTAAAAACAAATAAATAAAATTTTCTTACATTCTCAAACAAATATTTTAAAATCAAAGAGAAATTTGGAAGGACCGAAGAAAAATTTACAGTCATACTGTTTATTTGTCAGGAAGGGACTAAATAAAAATAAATAAATAAATAATACAATCTATTAAAATCGCGACAATTCAGCAAGAATGATGTTCCTGTTCCTTTTGATTTAGCAGGGAAGTTTTTAAATGTACCAAAGAGCAGTGTCTGAAGTAGGTGATCATTTTTAGTGGTTGTAAACAGGCAAATTGTTCCTAAAATCTTATAACAAATTTCCAGGGGAGATAATGAGGTCAAGACAAACATTTTTTGAATAAGAAATAACATATTAATCCACTTATTCCATCAAAAATACAATGCATTCAATAAAAAATACAGGGTGTGCCACTAAAAGTCGAAATTGAATTTTTGTTCACGGCTTTAACAATAATGAAGATATTTTAGCGAGATTTGCATAATTAATTTTTGCTTGTATAAAATGTGATGATATCATTGAAAGTGATCTAATTTTACCCAGTGACACAGTATAAGTATTGTCAGCTGCATTCTGATTAAAGGAATGTCTGTCTCAGTGTTGTTTAGACATTATTGGTGGCAATTTCCAGCACTTCTCATCATGTTATCATATTCACAGAAATCAAGGTAACTCTGTTGAAAATCTAGTTACAATAACTTCATTATTGTTAAACTAACAAATGAAAATCCAAATTTGATCTGGAGTGAGATACACTGTATTTTGGACTGAATAAGTGGCTTGCGATACTGTTTTTCAGAAAAAAAAAAAGTCTGTCTTTATGCCCATTTTCACTCCTGAAAATTTTTTCCATTTATTTTAGAAAAACTCTTTGAGAAAAATAAGAAATAGATTATTTAACAAACAATGTTCAATAACTCGCATTTGTACATCATTAATTCCTATGAAGTATGAAGATCATCATTAATGGTTAATTTTCTTAAGTGACTCTTTTCAAACAGCAATTAAATAATGTTAAAGCACTCTCTTTTATTTAAATATGATTTTATTTATAATTATTCTGAATATCTTTATTAATTGATAGTTAAAAGTAGAAGATGTGTAAGGTTTTTAAAAATATTTTTAAAAAGGATTTTTGAAGTACAGTCAAACCTCGTTAACACGAAATAATACTGAGGGCCCGTCAGATGAGCCTGAAAATCAATGTTAATTAATTCGTTTAACACGAAATAGAATTTCGGAAAATCACGCTTAAGGCAAATATTTTTTTTTGCCTCAAAGTTAAAAAAAATAAATCCTTATGCAATGTTTTCGATATTTTAAACTTACATGTCACATCCTCTTATTAAAAATGGAATTTTCTCGTGGTTTGAAAAATATATAAAGGGAAAAAGGGTTTCAGAAAATCGTGAAATGCTAAATTCCTGACTAATGCCTGCTTTTCTTTGAATTCTAATGTGCACAAGTGTTCCCACATTAACCATATGAGCTATAAATCAGTCACAATGAAAGTTTGGGTGAAGGAATTTCTTTTTGGAAAGTGATTGTTACATTACTTGGTTGACTGTATTGACAGTGACATAAACCATAGTCCGGGTTTCCGAATTCTCCTATCTGTGAGTGAAAGTTGTGACAATCCTTACTTCACTACCTGACTAACATAACTGAAACTCTGTTCACAGCTGCTCTGTAGAATTCTGTAAAAGATGAGTCGAAAACAGCAAGCTGTATCTTTAGAAACCAAGCACAAATTTTAGAACGAAGTTAGCGATAAAGTGCTGAAAAAATCAGATAATGCGGCGAAGAATACCTACAATTATTTTCAATTGGTCTTCTCTACAATTTTAAAGAGTCGTGAAAAGATTGAAGCGACTTATGCTGTGAGTCAATTCAAACCAGTAAGAAAACGAATGTGTAGAAGAAAGAATGCATAAATTGAAATTGCTCACTTGCGGTGGATAAAAGAGGCAAGAAGCCAGAACATTGTTTTATCTTTTGCAGTTTTGCAAGAGAAAGCAAAGGCTTTTGCTGATGCTCTCGATGAAAGAGATTTCTTATGTTCTAACGGATGACTGACAAGATTTAAAGAGCGTCATAGATATGTAGTCAAAAAACGAGAATTTTTTTCCGAGTACATTTGCATAGATGAAGATGTGCTGACTTTGGATGTGACGACAGACGAAGAAATAATTGCTGAAAAAAGATGACAACATTGAAGTGTCAGACGAAAATAATGAAACTGACACAGATCAGAAAAGTTTAATGTCATTAAATGAATCTACCACAGCATTGAAAACTGTACAGCGTTTCTTTATGGAACAAGATGATGCTTCCCAAACATTGGACAAATTAGATGAAGTCCATACGTTCCTAAAAAAACTACTTGACAAAAATTGAAGCAAAAGTCTGAATATTTAAAAAAATGATTATCAAGTAAATAAACTTATTATTGCCTAAAAATGATGATTAATTGTTAATGAAATTGTATATTTCTTATTAATTAATGATTTTATGAGCAAGGATATACTTGTAGGTTAATTTATTTAGTTTTTATATCTAACACTAGTATATAACCCCGTCAAAAATGACGGATTGTTGATCTGCGTTTCATTTTCATAAGACTTCATACAAACAAACAGCATGGAGATTTATAGATTTATTATTGAAAGGTTTGTATTGTAGAAAAATACATTTTAAAAAGGACAAATGATTTCTACAAATAAAAATAATAAGGCTATATATATATATATATATATATATATATAATTAATTATCTCTTTGGAGATTTAAGTAGAATGATAATAGAACTTGATATGTTTTTTGAAATTCATAGATATTATAATTATATATATATATATATATATATTACTTAGTATTAAATTTCTGAAATAGTTCATCGATTGGACAAAATCAAATATTAACAAATAAACCATGTGCGAAAGTTTTTGTAAAAAAGTGTTATCAATGAGTTTTTAAACAGCTTGACTTACCATATAACTCATTGTTTAATTACATAAGCAAAATTAAATGTAAATTACGCTGTACTATGCATTTCTTATATTTTAATTACGTTTGATAAGAAAGAATCATTTTACAGTATATGACCCATTATCCGAAAATCCAAAATCCGGAAAAACCTGAAGTCCAGAAAGAAAAATTCGAAAATTTTCTAAATTTGTAAATTTTTACTAAAATTTTAGATTTTCTGAAATTTTTCGAAAATTTTACCGATTCCTAATTTTTTTTCAGTCCATTGTGTTTTAATGTTTAATCGCTAAAATATTGTTACTTCAGTGGCGGGTGAACACGGTCCCCCCCCCCCCCCCCCCCCACCCCTTCTTTTCCCGAAATTAAAAACAAATCATTTTTCTCTCAAATTTTAGTTTAAAATTAATTTATATTACGATTTGTTAGAAACAAAAAATAGTTATGTATTTATTTCATCAGGGGTAATTCTGTTCAAGTTTTCCTAAAAATGTAAGGCATTCGATTTCGAAAATTTAAGTCTTCAGTCCAAAATTTCGAACATAAATATCTCGAATTTTGAACGATAGTTGCCGAAAAAAATCAATTATGTCTATCATTCGCAGAAAAAATAGAAAATTTCATCAAAGGATTGTGGAAACAACGTGAATTTCGTCAAAGTACCGAAAATAAAAACGCAAATTTCGTTGCAGGATTGCAAAAAAAAAAAAAAAAAAAAAAAAAAACGCTAATTTTGTTAACAAATTGCAGAAAAACGCGATTTCCGTCAAAGACTTACGAAGAAGACGCAAATTTCTTCCAAGGACTCCGAAAAAAAATGTAAAATTTCATCAAGGGATCACAAAAAAAAAAAAAAAAAAAATTGGTTAATGGATCGCAAAAAAAACCTGCGAATTTCGTCAAATAATCGCGGAAAAACATGAATTTCTTCAAAGGGTCTAGAAAAAAAACACAAATTTCTTCAAAGCAGTGCGAAAAAATGTCTAATTTCGTTAAGCGATCGCGAAAAAAGTGAAATTTCGTCAAAGGATCGAAAAAAAAACAACCGCTAATTTTGTCAATCTCAGAAAAAACTCGAATTTTGTCAAAGGATCGTGAATAAAAGGCAAATTTCGTCAAAGAATAGCAAAAAACGCAAATTTCCTCAAAGGATCGCAAAAAGAAAACGCAAATTTCTTCAAAGGACTACGAAAAAATGAAATTTTGTCAAAGAACAGCAGAAAAAATGCAAATTTTGTCAAAGAATCACGAAAAAAACCATGAATTTTGTCAAATAATCGTGAATTTCCGGAGGACACGAAATCCGGTACGATGGAAGCGATTTCAAAATCCGCCAGTAGATGGCGACACTATACTGATTC
Source organism: Maratus michaelseni (assembly GCA_963931845.1). Classification (NCBI taxonomy): domain Eukaryota; kingdom Metazoa; phylum Arthropoda; class Arachnida; order Araneae; family Salticidae; genus Maratus; species Maratus michaelseni. The sequence continues at coordinate 344,541,268 of OZ007593.1, read as the reverse complement.
AACCTCAAATCTCTCCCAAGGAAATAAATCACTGCATTCTGAAAAAAAAAGTGCTTACAGAATTTTTTTTTTACAGAAATGTTAATATACATTTTTTTTATGAAATAGTGTTTTAAGGTTTTAAACAAAATTAAAAGATTTAAAAGCTTGAATATGCTTTTACAAATATTTAAACGACGAAAGTAGATAATATAACTTCTTTTTCAGTAAGCCTAACATGGCGTTTAACTACGGTCGAATCGCAGAGTGGTACAACCCGGTACCGTTACAGACACTTTCTCGCCTTTGGATTTTATTATAAGTAAGATAGATGGCGCCATTATTATGATGGTTAACACGAAATTTCGGATAACACGAAAAAAATTCGCAGTCCCTTCAATTTCGTGTTAACGAGGTTCGACTGTATTTGGTTTGACCGAATACTTTGTTATTCGGCAGGCCGAATAGTTTGATACTCGTCCAAGCCGAATATTCGGTCTACTGAATAGTTTGGTATTCGGCCTAACCAAATATTCAGTAGTATGGCCGAATACCGAATAGATACCGAATATTTGGTGCATCCCTGGCCATAGTCTTAATACTGGTGCAGTAAAATATCATGAAAAATTGTCATTTTGATGTAGTTAAATGCAGGGCCTTATCACAGGAGCACAAGGGGCATGTATCCTAGACCCAGAGTTTTAAGGGGCCCCAAAATGCATTTTGTCCACTCTCTGAAGATACAAATGAATGCATATTTCTATTTATAGTTTATAGAAAAAAAAAAGAATTTTTCTCATTCATCTAAACTAAACTATCTCAGTGTTTTTCACTAATGACAATGTAAAGTAATGTAAAGTTTGAAATTCTGAGAACGGATATTACATCAGCTGTGTTTCACTCAATCCCGTAGATTTGTAGTTTTACTTAATAGCATATGGTGCCAAAAATTTTACCTTTCCATAATCTTTTTATATATATTTTGTGTCTATAATATATTCTTTTAGCATAAAACTATGGTTTAAATTTTAAACTACATATAAAGCTGTTTGTCGTGTTTATAATGCAATTTTCTTGAGAAAGGAGGCCCCTACATGACCTGTATTCCCCAGGTCCCACAAGCTCTGGTTAAACAGCTAAATCTTTTGTTAGTATTATGATAAAATGTAATTTTATGACATTACTTTTTACTGATGGAAGCATTCTTCCATTATGAAATCTGTGTCAGAAATCTTCAAACAATGTGATTTTGTAAAATGATATAATTTACAATATTTTTTTATTTGGCTGGTACTAAGATTGAAGCTCTAATCTCAAAAAAGCAAAATGCTGTCACTTGAGAAAATAATGTCATGTTTAAAGATAATATTCATTCATAAAACTGAACAAACAAACAAAAGAAAAAGATGGGGGGGGGGGGTCATGTTTTATTGATGCCTGTTTTTAAATTCAACTTCTCACACATTCATAAAGTGATTTTTATTTGTAAATGCATAAATTTTCCTGTAAGAAATTGAAATCATGATTATTTTAACTAAATCCACATTGTTTGAAATTCTATTTATGATAGTATGCATTTTTTTTTAAAGTAAGAGGACTGTCTTAGAAAAATATTGTTTTAAGAAAGTGAGACAGTCATAATAGGGGATATGTCTTATTTTCAGGGTGGGTCTTTTATTATGAGTACACTGAAAAAGTTCTGTACAATTCAGCTTCAAATAACTAAACACATGTCAAATCAAAATTAAAAAATTAAAAAGACATTTAAAATCAGACATTTAATAAAACTAAAAAACAATGCATTAATACCACATAATAAAATAATAAAATAAATTATAATAGATGTTTCAAGCTTTATACAAGCTCCCCATCAGTACAAATGTCAATGAATTTTTGAAGCTAGGTGTATAAACAACAACTTTGTTTATCAATTGACATTTGTACTGATGAAGAGCTTGTATAAAGCTTGGAATGTCTATTATAATTTATTTTATTATTTTATTATGTGACATTAATGAGTTGTTTTTTAGTTTTGTTAAATGTTTTTTTTAATTTTACAACTCAACTTGTTTCACAATATCTTCCTGATGTAAGTTAAATGTAAACAAACTCAACTTATTTTAAACAGTGCAAGTAAGTAATGTTTATTTTTTCTTTTCAGATTACTTTTTATTGCAGTCCTTTTTTTTTTATCTGGGTGAAAATTCTATCATGCCTACATAACAATAAAAGTAAAAATATCCTTTAAAAACACTCTTTTATAAGCATTCAATGTTTATTTTAAAAATCATGCCTAATTTCATGACTGCAATTCATGTTGTTCCAAAAATGTTCCATTACAATACATTAATTTGGCATGGAGCCCTATGATGTAAAATCATGTATTCATAAATTAATTCATTCAAAATTTCTAATTTTAGAAATTTGATTCCTTTATTTCGGATAGAATATCTTAAATCAAAAATCTATTTTTATCTCTAATCAAAAAGCAATCCGTTATCCTAGCTTTAACATAGTTTTTCAGGTACATGTAATTTAACAGTCCTTTCGTAGCTGTGGTTTGGAGAAAGAAAAGAATTATTTTAGTAATTCTACCATTACTCTTTTTCCATCTCATTGTTCACTTAATTTGAACTTACTCATCATAAAGTGATTTTAATTTTATTAGGTAACCAAGAAAGTTCGTGCGGTTTTTGAGAACAGCTACTTTTGTTGCGTAGGCGTGGTCATACAGATTCTGATGACGTCATTTCTGTACATTGCCTTTAAATTGCAATCAGTAGAGAGTTGTTTAACGTATCTCACGTTTCGCTATCAGTTTTGTAGGAAGTACAATCGTTGACAAAGGAGATTTTGAGGCCTATTTTGCTCTACGAGTTCAAATTAGGAAACAAAGCTACAGAGGCCGCTAGAAGAATATGCTCCGTGTTTGGAGAGACTTCAGTGAGTGAACGGACTGCTCCAAAGTGGTTCAGCAGATTTTCGTCCGGAGACGAGAGCCTCGAAGACAAGCTCCGTGTTGGTCGTCCATCCATCTTAGACCAAGTCCAGCTGGAAGAGGAAATCAAACAGAATCTTGATCTAACATGCCAGGAGCTTGCGCAAAGGTTTGGAGTATCTGACGAAACCATCGGATCTCATCTTCATAGCCTTGGGATGTCGTGGAAACTTGATAAGTGGGTTCCTCATGTCCTGTCCGAGGAAAACAAGCTCCAACGATTGAATATCTGCTTGTCATTGCTGTCGCGCCACAACAAAGCCTCTTTTCTAGATCAGATATTGACGTGTGACGAAAAATGGGTAATGTATGATAACCGAAAGAGAAAACATCATTGGTCGACTTCTGGTTCCGTCTCATTGGTTGCTAAACCGGACATCCATCAAAAAAAGATAATGTTGTTTATTTGGTGGACTAGCGCTATGAATTCTCAGAAAGCAGGAAATCAATCACAGCCGAAGTCTACTCATCGCAGTTGAAAAGGGTTTCAGCTGCTTTGTTCGAAAAGCAGCCAGCGCTGGTCAACAGGACAGTTCTTCTCCTCCACAATAACGCCAGACCTCATACGGCCAAAGCGACCAGGGACGTGATAAAATCATTGGGCTGGGAAGTTTTGCCTCACCCACCTTACTCCCCGGACATCGCCCCATCGGACTATTACTTGTTTTTGGCCATGGATAATCACCTGCGGGAACAGCAGCTCCGAACCCAGGATGATGTCACAAAAACTATAACCCAGTTTTTGGACTCTAAACCAAAAGATTTTTTTAAAAAGGGCATTTATAAGCTTGTTTCTCGTTGGGAACACGTAAGTGAAGCCAATTGTGATTATTTCAAAGAATAAAATAAGTGTTTGAGATTTTTGTGGGTAGTTTTTTTATGTCTGATGAAAACCGCACGAACTTTCTTGGTTACCTGATATTTCTGTGAGCATCTACATTCTCACATGCCTTAATTGCCGCTGCTACAGAAAGGTCGCTGTTTAAAAGTTGAACTTAATCACTCGCAAATGTCTGTAATGTCTCTTGGCCCGATTTCTGTTCCAAATTATTATGAATCATTTAACGGTCAAAATCTTGGCTTGATATTTTTAATCACTTTGACTACCAATGTATGAAAAGTAGGACACTTGATTGCTGACTGCTCAAAGAGCAAGTTGTAAGAATTTGTGTTTGTGTCAAGGAACCGCCTGATGTACCTTGGGTTTTATATCGCTCCAATAAAAGATGTTCATTGAAAGACCTACTGTTCATCCTTTAGTGACTTTTCAGATTATTTGCTCTTTTTCACGGGGTGAGAACCTTTTGTGAACTGCAACATGCAATGGATATTAACAAATAAAGTTCCCACTGTACGCATGTTCTTCATTTATATAAAGTACTAGCTTACTCGTCCGGCGTTGCCCGTGCCAATAACCTTAAATGTACCTGAAATCAGTGTTGAACAATTCTTTATTTTTAAACAAATCTAATGTTGGGGGCCCCACTACCTTAAACAGCAAACACTGGGCGTGCCACGCACACTCCCTAATGTTACTGTAAGTCGAGTCAAAAGAGCCATACCACATTGTGATCCAACCCATAGAACCAGATAGGAAAGCACCCCTGGTGGTGAAAAAATGAACTAAAATCAATAAGCTCTATCGATGTTGAGTCGAATGAGCCATACCCTGTCGTGATCCAGCTCATAGAACCAGAGATGGGAAAGTGCCAACTGGTGGTGAAACTCAGAACTAAAATCGGTAAGCTCTATTGCTGTTGAGTTGAATGAGCCGAACTGTATCATGATGTGATCCATAGAATCCGAGTTAGCTGCAAAATCCTTTAGTTACACTTTTTACCGCCAGGGGGCACAATCTTTTCTATACGAACATAACTGAAATCATTAAGGCTATCGATGTCGAGTCGAATGAGTCATACCCCATTGTGATCCAGCCCATACCCTTTTCTTTAAAATAAATCTCAAACATAAACAAAACAATGGAATTTGTGGCTAGCCGCGTGCGTAAACTATGAACATGAACTGTCGTCGCTGGATCCTGGATCATCCCATATTCACACCTGCTCTCATTGGCTGGCTGCTTCATTTTACGCAGAGAGCATGAAATAGCCTCAAACCCAAGATTCCATATGCACGTTTTAATTTAAAAAAAAATAAAATCTAAATTGAAATTTAAAAATCCGGCTGCGAGGTGCACTTTTCTGTGACAGCATCTACACATGACAAAAATTTCCGAGTCCTAGGTGTTATAATTACGGTGCAGGCAGACATCTGTTATTTTATATATATAGAGATGTTATTTATGTAAAGATTACGAGAAGACCACTGGTCTAAGTCACATGTTCAAGAAAATTTGATTAATGAGTCATTTTTGGGTCACTACGGGTCAAGCTATTTTTATCTAAAAAACGGCTCTAAACAATTGACTAAATTTTGTATTCCACTGTTTTGGATTATGAGAAAACCATTGGGCTGAGTCACATGTTTGAAGAAACTCAATTAGTGGGTCACTTTTGGATCACTATGGGTCAAGCTAATGTTAGGTAAAAAAGGGTCAAAAGATTTTGATTATTTTGTATCATACTATTTTGGGTTACTAGACCATTGGGCTAGGTCATATGTTCGAGATAATTCGATTTTGGGGTCATTACGGGTCAGTGCATTTCAATGTGAATAAAGGTTGAAACAGTTATTAAGCTGTTGAAAATTTGGCAGTAAACAAAGTTGCAAAGTTGGCAAATTTTCGCAAAATTTGGTGAAATGTTGGCCTTATTTGGTGAGAAAATTGACTTTCTAGATTACCAATGTTAAAACACATGCTTGGCACCAAATGAAGTAATGTTGCCAAGTTTATGACTTTTTGCCAGATTGTGGCGATATTTGGCAAAAGAAGTTGGTTTTCAGATTTTGAAGGAATTTTCTAGAAATTCCCAATAGGAGCCGAGATACATGATTTAGTCGGTGATTCGAGTTGAACACTAAGCTAATTTTAACCAGGCATAGCTCGGTCATCCCTGTTGGTGTATTTTAAATGAAAATTATATATTTTTAATGAAATGAATGCAATTGCAAATGATGGAGATGAGTACAATGATTGGTGATTTATCATCTAATTTAGCACCTTGAGGATGCTATAAAATAATAATAATAATAACATCATAATTTATTTGATTTTCATTTTAAAAGATCAGTCACTTGATTAATTATATTATTGTGTGTTTATTTGATTTTGAGTTTTAAAGATAAATTGTGATGTATTAAATCCTATTTTTGAAATTATGGAAAGATTTTATAAACACTTTTTTCATTTTCTATTGTATGTTTAAGTAATTCTTGAGTATTAAACAAATAGATATTTTGTTTATAACTTTCCTATTTACTTATTTATTTTTGAATATAGGAAAGTTTTAATCATGTTTATGAAGTCAAAATGGAAGAAGTTAAGGAAGATATTGCTGACAAATATAAAAAAATAACTGGTGCTATAAATGTGCGAAAAAAAGAGATGGAAAGTATCGTTTCATTGAAGAAAAAATATCTAGTAAAAAACATTTCCATGAAAGAGGGAGAAATGAAGGATGCTATTGAATCAATTAAAAGAATGGTATTTATTTCTGTTTTCTCTATTTCTCAAAACTTTATCCTAAATAATTTTCATAAATAAAAATTTATTTATTTCATTTTTTTTCTTAAATTTATATTATGTGTTTCATTTGTTCATTTAATGCAATGGTATTTACTGTGCGGCTCTCGAGTTCATTCCATGTGTCCCCACAAGTTGGGTTGATAATTATATACAGGGACTGACAAAAGTTGAAAATTCTTAGGTGCCAGAAAAAATTCTCAGGAGCCAGATTGAAGAATCATTTCTCTGACATTAATGCATTCACGGCAAAATAGAACACTGGCTACTCATAATCGTATTCGGCTATTTTTGAGTGATATGTGACATTTCGCAGTGAACAAGTTAACTATTCAATAAAAAAAATCAAACTGAAATTTTTTTAAAAAAGATAATACCACTTTTACATTGTAAAAATTAAATAGAAACAATGAAATTAAACATTAAAACAGTAGATAAATATCCTTACCTTTAATTCCCAATAAGAAATTATATACATAAATTAACAATGCCTTTGAGATTTTGATTTAAAATACCATTTATCAATTGATTTTTCAGGATTGAAATCCTTTAAAGATGGTCCATTTAAATTTATAAACAATAAACTGTTCATACTATCCTCTTTTAAGTTTGAACGGAGTTTACTTTTGATAAGGTTCATTTTGCTGAAACCTCTTTCACAAGAAGCTGTTGATACAGGAAGTGTCAGCACAATGACAAGGAGATTTACCAAATGTGGGAATCGATCCTTCATAGAAAAACACCTTTCAAAAAGAGAATTAATTGTTAAATTTCTGCCGAGAACTTTAAACTCATACCATTCATCTAAAATATGAGTAATGTCATCTTCTTTGATAGCAAGACAACTAGCAAAATGTTGCGAAAGCAATGTTATTTCTTTTTCTCCAAACTTGCATAGTTCTTTGCCTTCAGGCCAACTGAAAGTATCAAATATACCAGTAGGTGTTATTATTTCAGTTTCAGTTTCTATAAATCTTTCTTTCAAATGCCTTATCCCTGCTTCAATGAGAATACTTTTATCATTGGAAATTTTTTTGTGAGATATATCTGACAACTGCACATTAAGGTACATTCCACTTAATGAAACATCATTTAAAATTTTTTTTTCATTTTCTGCTGGAGTGTTTTTAAGGTTTTCTAATCTAAGCAGTGCTCTTTCAACATGCACTTTAGTTTGGCTTAGCAAAAACTCTGATTTCTGAAAAATTAGGGAGAGTTGTTTAAAAATGCTCAAATAGTCACATAAAAAGTGCATTGTTATTAAAAGTTTGAAATCTTTTAACTTTTTAAGCAGTCCTATGGCCATGTTACTATCTGCACCCTTTGCTTGAGTAGTACTTTCCAAATGGACAACAATGGATTTCCAATCCCTGATTACAGCTCTAAGTGTTCCAACTTTGCTTGCAACCCACCTTACCTTGTGCAAATACATTAGCTTCACAATTTTTTCTTCTAGGGCTTCAGAAACCAGCTTTAACTCTCTTAAACGTTTAGGAGAATTCATATAAAATTTATAAAGAGTTATCAGTGTAGAATCTATATCATTAATTATTTTACAATCTTTATTTGATTGTAAAACACTCAACTGAAGTTTATGGGCTGCACAATGAACTGCTACTAAATGATTCATTTGTTTAGCTAACTTTGTTGCTACACCTTTGTGACCCCTGTCATTGTTCGAGCTCCATCAGTACCAAGACCTACTAAAGTAGTAGAATTCAAAAGGTATTCCAAACCTAATCTTGAAAATTCCTCAGTAATAGCTTGGAGGTAACCATCTGCTGAACAATTTTTGAGTGGAACCATAGTTAAGAAAGACTCATTTACTTTTGTTTCTACAATGTAACGCACATATATTATAAGTTGCTCTTCATCAGATTTGTCAGTAGATCCATCAATTAAAATGCTAATATATTTAGCACATTTTAATTCAGTAATAAATGTTTCTCTCAGATGTTCAGAAATTACAGAAATGAACTCTTGACACCTTTTTTCATTAGTGTACTTGTCCGAGTCAGTCACATCCAATTTTGATAGTAACATCACTAACTCTTTAAAATCACTAAATGGCCTGTTATTTTTTGCCAAATAATAAGATGCATTGAATAATGAAGATAAATGTTCAAATGATTTTTGATCTACAGTTTTAATGCACTTCGCTATTGGCGTGTCATAAGGTTTTTCTTTGGCTCGTTTTGCCTTCTGACACTGAATATGTTGTTGGGATTTTCCATGTTTTTTAAATGGTTCCAATTTAAAATTTTGAAGAAAAACCTTGAACAACTTTGGAGTTACTATCACTGAGATTTGGAAATAAATTACAGACGTGACAAGTTGCAATCCCTTCTTTGTATTCCAGCCAGTCCAAATCTTTCAACCATGCTTGTTGAAATTTTCTTTTACCATTTCCTAACAGGTTCAGGTTCTACACACTTTTTGGTCTCAGAATAAAATTTTTCATGAACTTGATTTTCGCAGAAATCCGATGAACACACACTTTTATGTTCTTCCGCACTATTCTGATTTTCATTATTTGTAATCGGAAGTTTTTCAGATTTATTAGCAAAGAATAAGCGATCAATTTTCAGTTGTTTCTTTGTAAGTGAATCTTCTTTCACACTTCTCTTCATTTTTTATGCCAAAAAAAAGTAGATCACATGGAAAAAAACAAAGCACGCGGGCGCCACCTCAAAAAACAAACCAGTCTGTCGTCTCGGGAATGAATGAATCACGAAGTAAGAACTAAGCATACAATGAGCGGGAAAGGCCGAAAACCAGAGAGCTGAAACGAACAGTTACTTGCCTGGACGAATCACGGTGCAGTATACGTCACAAAGCAGTAAGACACGCGCGGACAGCCAGCACCTATAGACCTTGCAAAAATGACTTGCCTCACGTTGAAGCAGCTGCGAGACAACTCAACTTAGAGAAAAGGTGTCGGAGAAAATGTAAACAAACAGCAATGCAACTGATAAACGTACGTGCGTTTGCTGGCAGAGTGGACAAAATAATAAGTTTTTAAAGGGGGAAAACTGAACTTAAAATATTCTAACAATAGGTAAAAAAGTTAGTCGCCAAGAGGAATTTTTTAGTCGCCCGGGCAACCTGGTGCCCGGGATTTGTCGCACCCTGATTATATATATACATACATGTAATATATTCTCTGTGTTACTTTCATTACATTATTATTGTGATTTAGTTCATTGTAGTTGTGGCTAGTATTAAATAATCCAAACACATTGGCAAGGTTGGAGACCCCACTTTTATTTCTTTTGCTGTTACATGATAATCCTTTTTACTTACTCATCATACGTAGTATAGGGTAAGTCTTGTAATCGTTTTGAAAATCGGAAAACATTTTTTAACAGATTTACACGTTTCAGACACTGGAGATTTCGAAAAACATATTTTTAGAAAAAAAAATTTGCCGTCTGTCTGTGTGTTTGTAAATGCTCTATCTCCCGAACAAATTGAGATAGAGATTTGAAATTTGGTATGTACTTAGTATCTAATAATGGGAAGAAGCTTATTGAATGTCAGTAACCTCGATTATCCGGAGCTATTTTTTTTGGACTCTCGAAATATTCGTTCTGATAAAAGGTATATAAAAATTTTCAAAATAATTTATTTTAAGGAATGACTATAAAATACAGTAAAAAAACATAAATTTGCATAAAGAATGAAGTTGATCGGCTAATGAGTTGACGAGATATTTTTAATAATATTTTCCACACTCTTTGATTTTTCATGACACTGTATTTCATTCAAATTTCATTTCAAAGATATATTTTAATTGAAAATGAGATGCTTAATCCAACACAGTAAACCGTTAGTTAATAGGATTATCAATTTTGGAGTTATAGGGATGTTTCTTTTACGCAATTCAGTAATAGAGCATTTAAAGTTTATGACATCATCAAGCCCTGATTTTATTCGAATTACAATGCATTTTATAAATAGTATACACATGTTTTATTGTCATATTTTATATTCTGCATATCCCTGATGGGTAAGTATTATGGTGGCCCGCAACGACTAGTTTAAGTCAGGTGCATGGCAGAGAGTCTGTCAATGATTTTAACACTTCATTTTAACAAAAAGCACCGTCTCTTCATTTTGTATCAAGAAAGTCGCCCCTTTTCCTTGTGCAAGACAGTTTTATGAATATATCTCTAATTTTTTTCAGTACGGAGCTAGGGAGGAGAGAATTCCTTATACTATTAATGATTGGATATCCTTTTGATTGATATCTGGGTCAGTCTGCCTCTGAATTTTCCGGGAAAGCCTCCAGTAGAACTAACCACAGAAAAATGAAATTTGTCCTAAGTTAATTTGAAGTCTGGAAGTAATAAATGTTAAGCTTTGAAACAAACTTAATAGGGGCAAATTAATTTTAAGCATTAGATTTTGAAATTAGTAAAAAAAAAAAAAAATCTAGGAATTTCAATTTTAATTTATAAAAAAGGTTTATTTTCTTATTCTTTCATATACACACACACACATATAATTTTTCTTGTATTAAATTTTTAAAACAATCCAGATGTCTTAAAAAGAACTTTTTTCAATATATATATACAGTAGAAGATCTTTATAACGCAAACATAAAAACATGAGGTGTGCGTTATGTAGAATTTTGCGCTATATAGATCACATTTCACACATCATTAAATTTAGCTTGTAAAACATGGCCAAATATGCCTGAAACATACCAAAATACATTAGAGTATCTTTATATTGCATTCTTTATTACCAGGAGTTATATATTATAATTTTTTGCATAATATAGATCATTCCACACATTGTTATTTTTACTTTATAAAGATTATCGAAACATAGCTGTATCAAATTATAGCTATTTTTTCAGTAATTAGCTCTGAATTAAGGAGATAAAGTTAAATTAATGTATCAGATTTAGTCCTCTAGAGAATAGCAATTATTTATAATGTAAGAATTCAGGTGTTTCTTAACTGAAAATTCATTGTTTACATCTGAGAAGTTGTGTATTATATGGAGAATTGCGTTATATAGAATTGCGTTATAAATATCTTCTACTGTATATATATATATATATATATATATGTATGTGTGTGTATATACATATATACTGTATGCCTACTAAAGTCCCTTGCCACCCTCTTAACTTCGGAACGGCTGCTGCTATATTCATAAAAGTAGTGTCTAGGTATAGTAAAGTAGCCTTGTGCTACTAAATGAAACCACATACGGCGTCACCTGGTGGAAAACTGCGAAGTTAGCATTCCTATCTCGAAAACGGAAAGAGATAGGGGAAAAAGTTATTTACAAAGTTGTAGAGTATCATCGATTTAGTACGAAAAGACACCTTGTGAGCATTGATGCGAAGAATAGAATGGTTAAAACGTGCATTTGATTTTTGTGATTTCCTACACTGTGACGTCACGAAACTTGAACAGAATTAGAAATGATTATCTTTCGGACAAAACACGACACTGCAGTGTGGCACAGTGATATTGCTTGTGATTTCCAATCAAAACGACGCATTACGGGTGTTTGTGCCAACGTGTGCAATGTGAAGTTCAAACAAGGATCCAAATGTGCATTGCAGCTGACGGTGAGACGTTTGAACATCTCAAATAAAGGTATATTGTTTCAACTAGTTGTTTTTTTCTTTCGAAGATCGTTTTATCACGTCACAATGTTGGAAAAATTGAAAAACCAAATACGTGTTTTAACCGTTCTATTCTTCGCATTTATATCCACAAGGTGTTTTTTTGTACTAAATCGATGATGCTCTACAACTTTGTAAATCACTTTTTTCCCTATCTCTTTCCGTTTTCGTGATAGGAATGCTAACTCTGCAGTTTTCCACTAGGTGGCGCTGTAGGCGATTTCATTCAGTAGCGCATGGCTACTTTACTATACCAAGACACCACTTTTATGAATATAGCAGTAGCCTTTCCGAAGTTAAGAAGGTGGTAAGGGACTTTAGTGGGCATACTGTATATAAGAATCTTTAATTTTTGGATATATTTATGTATTGTATATTAATTATTGGTTTAACTATTGTCGATTATTTATGCGGTTTAATGGCTATTATTTGCAAAAGTTTTATTATATTTATAACACTCGCTTGTTTTAAAAATCTAATATAAGAAAAATTAACAAGGAAAATAAAATTTATATAATACATTTTATTATTATTATTAACGGCAATACTGGAGCAGAATATTGCAAGTCTAGTCTGTAGCATTTCATTTTACCTTCAGGAATCTGCTCTAGTAGTTAATGGACTTTATACACTATGCAGTAAATATTAAATTTGTAACATAGATTGAAATTATTTCAGAGCAGTTTTCTTTTCTTTTCTTTTTTTTTTTTTTTTGGGGGGGGGGGGGGGGCACTATATTTCCAAATAATAATCTTTATTATTAAAAGCAAAGGACTTCTTAATAACCCCATAAAAACAAGAAATGCAGAATTCATTTTGAAAAAGTTTTGTCTTTTTGCATCAGTTTTGAAGAAGATGTGCTACCATTTTGAAAGAATTTTGTCTTTCCTCATCAGTTGTGAAGAAGACATGCTACTGTTGTGTCGCAAACAACACATTTTTATTACACGAAATTCTTTTAATTTTAGTTTAAAATCATATTTTTGCTAAATCTTAATTTGGGGCTTGTTTTTATTCAAGATCGCATTTTCGATCTTGTTTGTTTACAAATCGCGACTTCAGTCCGGTTTGTTTACATTTTCGTGACGTCGGTTGATAGGGTTAGCGGTCACAGTATATTTTGCAGTTAAACTTAAATTCATTATGTTTTTAAATTGTTTTGTTTAATCTTTGGCACAAATTTTTAATTGTTTTTCACACTATCCATCGGGTTTAAATCAAAATAAAAATTCTATGTGTACGATGTTTCAATCGGTTGGTTGGTTGGATGTTATGTATTTGGTGCTGTGCAGGTTGAAATAGTGCGCCTTCAGTCTGTAGATTATCAAGTGTTTCACAAAAAATTAACTAATTGTGATTTTAATATTGTTTATATAGTTATTTTTACAAAAGATAGGTATACAAAATTGTGTAATTATAGAAGTTAATTTTGAGTTACTGGAGTTATTAGTTTTGAATTTTGAGCTACGACAGTTATTATTCTATTTTAGGTATTTTTATTAAGTTATTTCACTTTAATTAACATTAAAATTCCTTTTTATATTTTTGCTTTTCTATCCTGGTCACAGCACCAAATTGGGGCAACTTTGGGTTTTTAGTTTTACTTTTTTCATCAGTGGTGATAATGAACAATTTAATTAATTTTTAACTTTGAAACTGCTTTCTTTTGTTATGTTAAGATATAACACTCATTTGGTGCCGTGCTGGTCAAATGAATTTCTAAATATGAATTATGAATAATTTTCTTTTGCACTGCAGGAAATTTTTCTTTATTGACATATATGTATATCTTGTAAACCATTTTCGATCTCGTTTGTTTACAAATCACGACTTCGGTCAGGTTTGTTTACATTTTCACATCGTCGTTTGATAAGGTTAGCGGTCACAGTATATTTTGCAGTCAAACTTAAATTCAGTATGTTTTTAAATTGTTTTGTTTAATATTTGGCACAAATTTTTAATTGTTTTTCACACTATCCATCGGGTTTAAATCTAAATAAAAATTCTATGTGTATGATGTTTCAATCGATTGGTTGGTTGGATGTTATGTATTTGGTGCTGTGCAGGTTGAAATAGCGTGCCTTCAGTCTGTGGATTATCAAATGTTTCACAAAAAATTAACTAATTGTGATTTTAATATTGTCTATATAGTTATTTTTACAAAAGATAGGTATACAAAATTGTGTAAATATAGAAGCTAATTTTGAGCTACTGGAGTTATTAGTTTTGAATTTTGAGCTACTGAAGTTATTATTTTATTTTAGGTTTTTTTATTAAATTATTTCACTTTAATTAACATTAAAATTCCTTTTTATATTTTTGCTTTTCTATCCTGGCATTGCTCTTTTCTTCATTTTGTTGCATTTTTAAGTTCAGTCGTAGCTCATAACATTGCTACGGTTTCTCCCGCCAAACGATCGGAATGGTCACGTGTGAGACGCCGCTTCTGAAAGAGGATTGACGTCATGCTCCGTGGAGGGATATTAGTTTCCAACAGCTAAGTTTGAAAAATTAAATGGAAATATACTGATATTATCATCTAACATCGTAGAAAGAAATTAAAACAATGTCTTGATGTGTAATTTTATGAACATCGTAATTCATAAAAAGATAATTTGATATCCATTCTGCAGTTTTTGTTCTACACTATATTTTTAGTGCGGTAGTATATTTTTGTTAGAGTGGTGTAAGTGGATTCCGCGGGAGAGAGGTATGAGAATTCTCTCTTCAGCTAGCTAGAAAGAAGGCCGTGTTTCAAGATATAACAACCATGATTGAATTCTGAGATGGGCCCATCTATGACGCTAAGTTTTTATTTTTCTTTTTCTATGATATTAGCTGTACAGCATGATGCAGCTAATTCATTCTCTTCATTTTAATTAATCGTGTTTCTTTTATTTTTATTTTAGTTGGGTTTTTTTTGGCCAATTTTTAAATTTAACACAATGTATTGTGTTAACCAAACGTCCATAGCTCAATCTTATTTTTTTTTTTATTATTATTAAAAGGTAGATTGTATATTTAAGTAAAAATACAAGGTAAAATATGTTTTGATGAAAGTAATTTAAGGAAAAATGAGAATCAATGTTACAGATTGTTTTGTTTTGACAAATGACTATTTTGTATAGTAATCATTTTAAAAAGTCAGTACATCTTCTAGTTATGATAAGTTTTAATCTTGTGGAAGTTATGTAATGTTAGCAATTAATCCTATATTATAGTTAATTTTTAATGTCTTAATTATACAGTAATCTTCTCATAAATGTCAGAATGTTCATTGAATTTTTGCAACAATAGCATGTAAAGATTTTAATATCTAATTGAATAAGCCCCTTTTAATTATATATTTTTTGAGTCATTCCTGCAGTGCCTATTTCTCAATTATTATAATTTCTTCCCTTAGGGATTTAAGATTGTCTTCATGAGGGCCTGTCATTATTCATGTCTTATTCAAAATTTTCATAAATTTACATTATGTTTATTAATTTAATTTTTGATTAGATTGATTTTCACCGTTTTTGTTATATCTTGTCAACATGAAGATGATGCTAAATCAGCAAAGAAACTAATTCACTGACCATGGCTTGGGTCATTGGATCTATAAATTTTACCTTAATTATTTAATTTCCTTATACTAAAACCAAGATTATCTCACAGCGCAGCTCCTTCTTCTCCCAGTAAAATCTTTTAATTGTCTATTTAAAATATTTAGTCTGTTTATAAATTTCTCTTATTGTGTTCATAAACGTAATGTTTTCTTATGTGGGAAAGTTTTAATATTTTAATTCTTAAGTAATTGATCTAATTGGGGCAACTTTGGGTTTTCAGTTTTACTTATTTTATCAGTGGTGGTAATGAACAATTTAATTAAATTTTAACTTTGAAACTGCTTTCTTTTGTTATGTTAAGACATAACACTACCATTTTAAAAGTATAGGCCCTAAACACAGAACATTGTGTTATTTCTCCCAGTGAAACATGGTGTCAAAAACATACTCTCGGAAAATAATTACTATAATTACATTAGCATCACTAGCCCATATAGCACACGTGCTTCCCTAGGACATCCCCAGGAAGATTGACATTCATCCTCCAGGCATCCCTGAGGATGCAAAAATTTGTCACCAGGAGGTCCTCAGGAACCGAAAATGTCTGCCTCATAGCATCCCGGGGAGCTCCCCAGGACCTCCTTCAGGTTCCTCCTCAGGTTGTTCTAGGGAAGATTTCAGGAAGTAATACCGGAGGAATTTGGAAGACTTCAGTGTCACTTACTGTGCATAAAAAACATCCGAAGTTATTATTATTCGACGTAATGTAAAAAGTATTTTTTTTTTTTTTTTAATAAATACTGACATTATCTTTTAAAAATTTACATAACACATATAACAGACATCACTTTTATTAATCACTCACACAGAATCACATGAAAGTTATGATACAGATTTTACGTAATAAACTTTCTTACCGCCGGCTGGATTTGAACCTGGGTACTTACGCATACGAGAAACACGCTCTAGTGATTACGCTACACGGCCGTTGTACGTGAATCGTTTATAAGGTATTCATATATTTCTTTCTCTTCTTATAAAAGTCAGTAAATAGAAAACATGCATATTTTTATGCTTCGTATAGCAGGAATTCTGTAACTTTTATTGCAAATAAAGATGCATACCCTTTGATATATATTCAATACAATTTTAAATTGATAACTAGAAAAAAAGCGTATCAATTATTTAAGGCTGTTCTCAAACCCAAAGGAGCTGCTTTCTGACACATTTTTTAACTCGTTTTTGTTCGGAAATGCATTAAATTGGCAGGTGGTCTTATTTAGAAACTATGTAATACTAGAAAAACTTTTTCCTTTTTTTTTTTTTTTTTTTTTTTTTAAACGCAGATCTTTTAGTAAATACTGTGAAAGTCATCGTTTTGGCAGGTGTTCTTATTTATAAACTTTGTAATCAAAAGATGTTTTCCATTTTTTTTGGTAAAGACAGAAGATTTTTCAGAAAATACCGTCAAAGTTGGTGTTTTGAGCTGAATTTCCGACGCCGTAGCACGAGAAGGGAGAAAAACGTGTCGTCATGTACATGAATCGTTTTTAACCCGATAAGTAATTTATTTATCAAAAAATGGAAAATTCATTTCAATCTCAAAAAAGATAAATATTTATTGTCTGAGTGCAACGAAGACTCATACACAGCGCAGTATTACTTTGCTCCATATATAGGTACGGCGGATATTAAAACCTTTCGTCAAGCATAACTCAAAAAATATTTAACGGATTTCGTTCAAATTTTTACAGCAGGTACCTATAAAGGTGACAACGACGTCTATTTATTACCAAGAATAAATGTCAAACCGTTTGGAAATTATATTAAAAGAAATAGATAAAAATGCACAATTAAAGTACATACGTCACTAAAATTTTGTGCGTACGTCATTTTCACCGGCGGGAGATTTTCGTAGACAATCGGAATTGAAAAGTTCATGGAGTACATGGAGCAAAAAAATATGCACGCACTAATATTCAGCACAATAAAATTCAACTCAATTTATTTATTATTGTATCTTTTTATTTTATCTATCTTTTTATTTTATTTCAATTTAGTAGAAATCGAAAATTAATCTGGATTTTTTTCTGTTTGAAAGAAAAACCCCGGAATAACTTGGTAGACTTGGTATTAGAGATTTGGCGCAAATCTCAGGAATAGCAGCTTTTTTTATTTCGCGTGTGTAAATTTAAAAAAAAAAATTCTTTGGTGTTTAAATAAAAGGTTTCGATTTATGGCATTATTTCTTTTTTTTTCTCTTTTTAGCATTTTAAATGGGATTAATGAAAGGCATGTATTTTAAATTAAATGAGTGAAAGGTTTATATTTAAATGAAATGAATTCAATATGAAAATGTTATAGGAACAATATTTGGCGATTTATCAACTGCGCCAGGATAACATAAAAGTACCAATATATCAAACAGTATGCAGTATGTGAAATGAAACAATTATATTATAATCACCCATCGTACAAGAAAATAAACTAATATTCTGCATTAAGAGGGAAAAATCCATCTCCTGTGCCGTAAGATTTGGCGAGTTCTTTTTTGGTGATAAGTTTTTCGATGTGATTGTTGGGATCTGCAGGATTTCGCTTACTTTTTCTAAATCTTATTTTTTTTGCAGATGTAGTATTATGTAAATATATTTTTTTGCAGATATTTTTCTATTTTGTATATTTGGCATTCTATTTTTTATATTTTCTATTTGGCATTTGGAAAAGAGATTTTTACCTTTTTATCTGTGCCTTCGGAAATATTAAAAAATAAAAAAAAAGATTTACATATATCAAGCGTATAATGTTATGTTTTGTATTTTTATACGGACCACTTCTCCATTTTTAGATTTTAAATGCTATTTATTATTTACTAGCCGTTTATTAATTGTTTACAATTTACCCCCCTGACAATAACAATTATTTATCACAAAAATGCATCTTAGGTTTGTTAAATAAGTTTGTTTATGTATTTTCATTACTTATTAAGATATCGAATATGGCAATAAAATTTTATTTTAGCATCGTGCTTAAATTTTTAAGATGGTGCAAAAATATGATTTAATAAACGTATGTTTGTAAATATTTGAAAAACATGTTTTACCGCTCTCTTGAAAAATTTTGTAAGATGCTAAAACTACCTTTTGGCACCATTTTAAATTTTTTTCGCCAACCGACATAGGATACGAAACTTTCCCCATTCAGATACACAGGCAAGGCTGGTCTCAAACAAGAGTAAAGCTAGCAACAATATTGTTTTAACTCTATATAAGAGTTACAATAATGATATTAAATGCTCCGATTGGCTTTGGGCCCAATTACGAAACTTTCTCCTAAAAAAAACTGTAGAAGAAGTCTTTTACATTTGTTTCAAATGAAGCTCGGTCTACAAGGTATTAGTTCATAATACAAACAACATGAGGCATGGAGGCAAAAATTTTAATTTAAATGTATATATTTGAAACCCTTCTCCCCCTACCACCAAAAAAAAAAAAAAAAAAAAAAAAAAAAAAAGAAGAAGAAAAGAAAGTTACAGTAATGAATTTAAAATGGCGTTAAGCCATGCTTTCTGACATAAGCAATTGGCTGCAAACGCAATAACGAAACTTTCACTTAACTTAATAACATGTAACTAATATAGCCCTCAGGGTACTTTGCAGTTATACAGACCTTGTGGTTTTTTAAAAAAGCTTGAGACAATTCAGGTTTAAAAAGTTGAGATTTACTGTCAAATGATATAAACAACTATGAACACAAAACTGATGAATTATTATTCAGGTTTATGTATGTATTTAATAAAAAAATTGCATCTGATTACACTTATTAGATAAATTACTTCTGTTTGCATTTAATAACTGATAAATGTCTTCTGTATATTAAATGAATTGTTTAAATATTGGGAAGAGGTAGCGAGAGGTAGAAAGACGAGTAAACAAATGGGTAGACAGACGGGTAGTGAGATGAGTAGCGATATAGGTAGGCTGACGGGTAGCGAAATGAATAGACAGACGCCTAGAGAGAAAGGTAAAAAGAGGGTTGACAGACAGGTAGCGAGATGGGTCACGAGACGGGTAGCGACGTCGGTAGACAGGAATGTAGCGAGAGAGGTTGCGAGACGCGTAGCGTGGTAGATAAAGAGACGAGTAGAGAGATGAGTACAGAGACGAGTTGACTGATGGGTAATGAGATTGGTAGTGAGTCGGGTACAAAAACAGACGGATAGTGAGACGGGTATACATACGAGTAGAGAGACAGTAGATGGGTACGGAGATGGGTAAGAAGAGGAGTAGAGAGGCGTATAGCCAGACGGGTAGCGATACAGATAGACAAGTTGTGAGACAGATAGACAAATGGGTAGCAAAGTGGATAGAGACACGGCTAGACATACAAGTAGTTAGACGGATAGACAGACGGTTAGAGAAATAGATTGGCGAGTAGCGAGACCGGTAGAGAAATATAGAGACAGGTAGCGAGACATGTAGAGAGATAGACAATCGGTTAGAGAGACGGGCAAAAGAACAGATAGGGAAACAGACAGATTGTGGATAGACAGGCAGACAGGCAAAAGAAAGTCTGCGGATTGGCGCAGTAAAGGCACAGGGGGCAGAGCCTCCTAGAGAATAATCAAGAAGTATCTGTTAAGCTTAACTTTGAATTTTGCCGATATGGAGATTTAATGTAAAAGTTATTTTACAGAAGTCATCGAAAGTTTTTTTGTATACTTTAATAGTAATTTAGACTATAGTTTTGCAAACTGGTTTGTAGCAAAGCATGGTATCAATGTGGTTTGAAGTGTAAGAGTTTCTGTAAACATTTATACAAATAATAGATATATAATCAAGGAAGAAAATTTTTAAATTCACACAAAAAAGGTGCAACAATGAAATTAAATTTGCGTTAAGCCACGCTTGATAGAATAATCTATTGGCTGCAAATCCAATTACGTAACTTTAAAAATCTTGGCATTTTAAAAGATCCGGCGTTTTTTTTTTTTTTTTTTTTTTTTTTTTTCCCAAGTTTTGCGCAATACGCGCTTAAGAAAATGAGATTCTTTGCCACATGTTAAAAAAATTATGACAACACATCTGATGAACGGTACTTCTTTTCTATTTTTTTAACAGTGTATATGAATTTATATATGATATTTTGTAATTCTATCATTTAATTTGCTCTTTTTCTTTATATTGTAATTGTTAACCCTATGTTCTCAGCAATATCACTCAGACTAATCCCTTTGAGGGAAGTCCTAGTTTATATTTTCTGAATCTGTATGTTGTTGATATTTCTTAAGTTCACTAAATTGAGATTTCACCTTCATTATTAAGAATTAAAAAATATATACCATGTATCATAATTTGAAAGAGGTAATAGAAAATAACTAATTTGTATTTAAAAAATAAAATAAAACTAAATATGGTAAAACCTCCAGAACTAACACTTCATAAAAATTCATACATAATAAAAAATTGACATCATATAGCGAACATATGCTCAACCAACACATATATAAAGTATATTAAATGAGACAAGTGGTATTGACCAGGTCCGTGATAATAATCTGCACGAATTTATATCTTTAACCCGATTTTGTAAGAATGTATATTTTTAAATAAAAATCTTTCAAGCAAAACTCTTATTCAGGGGGGGGGGGGGGGGTATGTTTGTATTTTTTAAAACCAAATGTGCCATTTCAATAGAGCATGTAATCTCTTTAAGTTGGTGTTATAATTTAGACTTAAAAGTAAATTATTGATTTGATAATGACGATAAATATAAAATTATTAATTAGTTGAAAATGTAATAATGAAATACATAAAGATATATGTAATTTTTAAAAAGATCAGAAAAAAATAATTAATAGAAGAGTAATAATAAAAGTAAATATGCTCGATATGACTTAAATATGATTCGATTTTGAAACTTAGATGAAAATTAACTTTTACAATTGAAATAAGATTTTTTTAAATAGATTGTTTAATTTAAAAATGCTTATCTCTAATCTATTAACTAGCAAATTCTGAATAGATACAAATATGTAAATATATATTAAACTGTTGATAAAATACTTATTTGTAACAAATTTTTGATTCCTTTTGATTTCTTACAGTTACGGAAAAAAAACTAATTTATTAGGAATAATAAAAGAAATATATATATATATATGATAATTTAAAATGGTCAGCGAAAAAAAAATAATAAATCGAATTTATATTTTAAAATTAAATATTGATCCAAAAATTATTTATATATATAATTCAAATTAATATGAAATGATTAATTATTTAATACAAATAATAATGATAATTCAATATATAAGACTATATTTAAAGGATTAGAAGAAATAATTCTTACTATGTGTCATGCAACCAATATCCTTCCAACCCTTTTTTGTTTTTAAAGTAAACGGAAGTGAAGAGAAGACGAGAAGGAATGGTGGTTCGTTCGGAGTAAGTAGGATGTGGGAAGGCATCCGAGTATATTTTGGTTGTTTTAAGAAGTGATGTGGTTTGGTGAATGTTTAAGAATATTAGTGAAAATGTACATAATGTAAATAATATTGTAAATACCAGCTCTCATTTAATAAACTCTGTGTTTAAAATTTAAAAAGAAGAATTTGTGCGTCACTCGGCTGTCATGATATTACAGCCCGCTCTCATAACGAGAACAAGAGTTATTTCTACGATTTAAAATAATAAAAGTTGTGCTTTGGATCACAGTGTTTAGATTACAAAATAGAGGTGAGCTATTTATTTATCTGATTGTGTAGTAAGATACTGTTAACTTTATTCGAAAATGTTTAAAAACGTAACTAAAGCAGATTTACTTATTGTTCTGGAAGAAATAGGTGAAGAAGCTGATGCTAGTAAGAGAGTACCCGAATTAAAAGATTTGTTATTGAAATCTAAAGAATACTTAAAAGATAAAGATTTCGTAACTGAATTTTTATCGACTACGGTGTGGGAAAGAAAAAATGGCGAGGAAGTAAATAGATTGCGTTTACAACAAAAAATGAGAAGCGAGAATTTAACCCATAACGAAGGGGAAAATAATACGTCATTATCATTAGATAAATTAATTAAAGCAGTTCAAGTTTTGGTAATCCCAGTGCCCAAGAAAAATGAAACATGGAATCTTTTTTTTGATTCTTTAGAAAGAGCGTTTAAGCACAAAAATGTTCCTAAGGAATATAAATCGGAAATTTTGCTAAAATTAGTAGGTGAAAAAGCAGGAAATGTTCTTGTTTATATTGATGATGAAGAATTAGCTGATTATGATAAAATTAAATCTTTAATTTTGAAAGAATATGAACCGTCCCCATTTACTTGTTTACAAAATTTTAGAAACGCTAAAAGATTACCTGGTGAAACCCATCAACAGTTCGGTTCGCGATTAAGATCCTGTTGGTTAAATTATTGTAGAATTCGAAACGTTAAAGATTTCGATTCACTTATTAATTTAATAATATCAGATAAAATTTTTGAAACTTTGGATAATGAGCTAGCTACTCACATTGCAGTCAAGCAAGGAGAAAGTTGGCTTTTGCCCGATCAGTTATCGAAAGACTGTGACATTTATTTTACTGCAAAAGGCAGGTCTTTCGAGGAAACAAAATTTGAGAAACGGCCTATTTATCGTGAAGTGAATAATGATAATAATACTAAATATGTTCCCCCACAACTAAGGAAAAATCAAGCTACGTATGAGAACAGACACTTCTCAAAATCACGTGATTGTTATATTTGTAATTCCCCATTACACCTAGCAAAATTGTGCCCAAACAGGAGAAATAAGTATGATAAATCTTATACTCAAAATGATGATCAGGGTCAGAGAAAACCGAAAATGCAACAAGATACAAATAAATTGAATCCAAATAAAAATAGTAATGCAGTAGTCACTAATGTTAGTTCCAGGCATCTACACATGAATGATCAATTAAACGAAGTTACTCTTTTTCCTTTAAAAAAAATCACTATTTATGTAGAAGGTAAAGAAATAGAAGCTATTAATGATTCCGGTACCCAAATTAGTATTTTAAATACGTCATTAATTCCCGATCTGAAAATCGAAGCTAAAGGTAGTATTTTGTTACAATCCGCTTTCAAAGAAAAAGTACAAGCAAATTTGGCTACTATACCCATCCATTATAAATTACCTAACAGCGGAATTTATGTTACCTTAAATACGCTTTTTGCTTTCACTGAAAACTTAAATGTGCCTTGTTTATTAACTCCAGACGTGTATAATGCTTTGATTGAACTTCAAAATGAAGAGTTGTGTAATAATAGTCAACTGCAGGAGTTCGAAGGTCACGAAGCTAAAAATAGCTCAGACGCCCCACTGGCGAAAGAGGAATTAAATGTTTGTTTTATTTCTTCAGAGAATAAACAAAATGATCGAAATGATGAATTTTCAGAGTTTAACAAGTTTTGTAAAGAACAAAAAGATTGCGCAACCTTAAAGAATTCATTCAAGGACGCTAGATTAGGAAAAAATAATTTTTTGATACGGGATAATTTATTGTATCATAAAGAAACTATTTGCGGTGATAAAATATATCAGCTCGTGTTACCGGAAAGTTATAGAAATAAAGTGTTACAATTAGCTCATGATTCAATTTTTGGAAACCACTTAGGGATGAGAAAAACTAAAGAAAGAATTAAATTATCTTTTTATTGGCCGAATATTTCAAGAGATGTAGAAAATTATTGTAGAACATGTAAGAACTGTCAGTTAAAAAGCCCTGAGAAACAAACAGATAAAATTCCGATTACACCTGTTGTCCGCGCACCATATCCATTTCATACTGTAAATATTGATTGTATAGGTGAAATTATTCCGCCGTCAGGAAGAAAGCATAAATATTGTCTTACCTTAATTGATCAAAATTCTAAATGGCCAGAAGTAGTACCATTACGGAGTCTCTCTGCGAAAACGGCGTGTGATGCTTTATTAGATATTTTTATGCGCACCGGAATTCCTGAAGTTATCTGTTCAGACCAGGCCACTAATTTTAAATCTGAATTGACTAAAGAATTTGAGAACCGGTTAGGGGCATGTCCTCGCTTTTCAACTCCATCATACCCCGCTTCAAATGGATTAATTGAAAAATTTAATCGTGTGTTTAAACAAATGCTACATCATGTAATTCGTACGGATCCTGTTAATTGGGATAAACATATTCCTTTTCTACTTTTTGCCTACCGTGAAGTGCCAAATTGCACAACTGGAGTATCACCGTTTAAGCTCATGTATGGTCGGGAAGCTAGAGGTCCCTTGGCAGTACTAAAGTCATCATGGTCAGGTGAAATCCCCTTACCATTGAATCTTAGTAATTCAGCAGTAGACTATTTACAAGAATTAAAAATAAATTTGGAAAGAGCCGCTGACATTGCTTCTCTAACTGCTGCAGAAAAACAAGAAAATTACACTCGCTATTTCAATCGTCGAAGTAGAATGAAAGAATTTGAAAAAGGTAATTTAGTATATTTACTTATCCCTGATTCTACCAATAAATTATATGCTAGATGGACAGGACCCGGAGAAATACTTGAAAGAATAAAACCACATTCGTATAAAGTGAAATTACCTGATGGGGGTGTCAGACATGTTCATGCGAATAAAATAAGGAAATTTAACGTAAGAGTACAGACTGTTGGAGTCATTTTTGAAGACGATGTAGAATTTGGTGAAATTCACCCAACACCAATTAAAGCTAATGCTTTGAATGGAAATAACATAGAAGTAGACCTTAGTCATCTGGAGGTTGATAAACAATTAGAGTTAAGTAAACTTCTACAAAAACATACACCATTATTCTCAGGTAAAATTCAAGTTGCCAACGTTGGAGCACACAAAATTCGTTTATTACCAGGTGCGGAAAGAAAGAAACCATATATTTATAAAATTCCGGAATCACTAAAAAATGAAGTGGACAAACAAATAGAAGAGTTAGAGCATCTAGGACTTATAGAAAAAAGTGAAGCTGAAATAGCTTATCCGGTCGTATGTGTCGCAAAGAAGGACGGTAGCATGCGCTTATGTATAGATTTTCGTCAATTGAACACAGTGACAAAACCTTTTGATTACCCTATGGAAAATGCAACTGAATTAATTAATCAAATAGGAAGTGCTAACATAATTACATGTTTAGATGTATTAAAAGGGTATTGGGAAATTCCTCTAGAAGAACAGAGTCGAGATCTTACTTCTTTTAAAACCCATCGTGCTCAATACCGATGGAAAGTCATGCCTTTTGGATTGCGCAATGCGGCTGCCACATTCCAGAAATCGATCAACAATGCTCTGGATGAACATCGTGAGTACAGTCGAGCATATCTGGATGATATTGCTATTTTTTCAAATGACTGGGAAAATCATCTGAAACATCTTGACGCTGTTTTATCTAAATTAACTGATCTGAAATTCACAGTGAATGTTAAAAAATGTGTTTTTGCAAAGGCACAGATCAAGTATCTAGGTCATGTCATAGGAGGAGGTAGACATGAGCCCGATCCGGAGAAGTTACGTGCCATTGAGACAATAGAATCGCCTAAAACCAAAACAGCCCTCAGAAGTGCATTGGGTTTATTTAATTATTATCGTGACTACATAAGAAATTATGCTGAAATCGCCAAGCCTTTAACCGACTTGACAAAAAAGAAAATCCCAGAAATCATTCCGTGGTCTGAGGTTGAAGAAGAGGCTTTCCAAACTTTAAAACGTTCATTGTGTGAAGCTCCTAAGCTGTATACACCAGATCCTAAAAAGCCTTACACTATTCAGAGTGATGCCAGTTCTTATGGAGTTGGTGCTTGTCTATCGCAAAGAGATGAGAAAGAAAATTTGTGTCCTATTAGTTTTGCTAGCCAAAAGCTCACTAAGGTGCAACAAAACTGGTCGACTATTGAGCGTGAAGCTTATGTGGTAGTGTGGGCATTAAAAAAATTTGAAGTTTATGTGTTTGGTGCTGAAATTGAACTAATAACTGATCACAATCCCTTAATATATCTTCAGAAATCTGCACCTCAGTCTGCAAAATTACAAAGATGGGCCTTATCTCTACAAAGATATAACATAAATATTTCTCATTGCCCAGGTGCAAAATTAAAAAATGCAGATAGTCTGTCACGACTAGTTACTGTATAAGGATTATTTAAGTGATACTTTATTTTGTGTTTAATTTTGGTATGCAGTATTATATCAAGTCGTCTTTCCATCTGTTTTGAATTGTTAGTGTTTTTTATATATTCATTATAATTATTATAACAAGGCTTCTATACATCTGTTTTGAATTGTTAGTGTTTTTTTTATATGTTTATTATATATTCATTATAACTATTATGACAAGGCTTCTATACATCTGTTTTGAATTGTGTTTTTATATATATTTTATGCTGTTATATTTTATGGTTGCTATTTGTCAGATTTTGCTTCGCTTTGCGTAGCACAATCTTATCGGGGGGGGGTGTCATGCAACCAATATCCTTCCAACCCTTTTTTGTTTTTAAAGTAAACGGAAGTGAAGAGAAGACGAGAAGGAATGGTGGTTCGTTCGGAGTAAGTAGGATGTGGGAAGGCATCCGAGTATATTTTGGTTGTTTTAAGAAGTGATGTGGTTTGGTGAATGTTTAAGAATATTAGTGAAAATGTACATAATGTAAATAATATTGTAAATACCAGCTCTCATTTAATAAACTCTGTGTTTAAAATTTAAAAAGAAGAATTTGTGCGTCACTCGGCTGTCATGATATTACACTATGCATCTCTAATCCTTAATTTATAAAATATGGTTATATACAAATATATAAATATATATTAAACTTCGTGTTTCGAAAAAAATTATTGTGATTTCTTATAATTGAAAATAAAAATAATTTATTAGGAGAAAGTAAATCAATTTTATATTTAAAATTAAATTATTTCTATAGAAACTAATAACGTATATAAGTTAAATCAATGTAAAATTATTAGTTAGATGAAAAAGTAATAGTAAAAATACATAAATAAATAAGTGTTTGCTGAAAGTTCAGAAAAAATAATTAATGAATGTAATGATAAAATGAATTAATATATAAGTTAATTTTTAAAAGATCAGAAATAAAATAAATTTTCAATTTATATTTAAAGATTAATTTATTTTAATTATTAATATATGATGTGGAATATTAAATTTAATTTTCTATATTCAATTTATTTAACTACATTTTGATTGCATTTTATAAATTAAAAATATATCTGAATAAGGATAATTAATATTATAATAATAATTAAAAGTTAAACAATAACCAGATGTGCTTAGGAAATAAAATAAATCAAATAATAATATAAACTTTATTAATTAAAAATCGAACCACATCAAATCAAATATTTTTTTTAATAAAAAATTATAATAAGTTATTTTAGTGTCAAAATCACCCATGAGATGGCACCAGTACCGTCTCTTCCTAGGTACTTCCCTAGGAATATCATCCTGAGTAGCTTGCTCCCTGGGAGGGATCTGGGAGATCAGTCCTGGGGAAGTGATTAAAGTATCTTCCCCAGGAACGCCTGATAGCGTCATTGCAGTTTCAGGAGGAATTTGGGATGAATTGGAACTCCTGGGGAGATTTTCAGGAGCTTTGGTGCTATATGGGAGCTTTTCATTTTTTCATTCTGTGTATAGAGTCTTTCTCCTGCTTTCAAAGTGGTAGCATGTTTTTTTTGCAACTGATGAAGAAAGAGAGAGTTCATTCAAAACACATTCTGGATTTCTTTTTTTTTTATGGTGTTATAATTGTGTTTCACACCAGTTATTTAACAATTTAAAATAATCTTCATAGATTTTTTGCAACATTTTAGAGAAAATTGTAACATAAAGGGAATTTCTACAACATTTGCAATAGAAATCTAAAACAAAAATTATTTTTGTAAATAGTGTTGGCCAATAAAGAGACCAAACATATGACTAGAAATGTAAATGTTGCCCTTGAGCTCACTTTTCTAGCAGATTTTGACTCTTACAAAAATCTTAACACCTGATTCAGCAATTTTAAATGCCAATATTTTGCACTACACCACAAAACTTCCAAGAATTTCAGCACAAATTACCATAATTAAGGACATGTAGTGTCATGTCAGAATATTTTTTTATTTTTAATTATTCAGAATTTTCAAGACAAGTACGACTTCTTCTAATTTGATGTGCGTCATCTGCCACATTGAGAAAGAACATCAGGTTTTGATAAAAATCCTCTGATTTCTGAAAGTCTTTACCAGAAACTACCACAGTGTTGGCAGACAGTCACTACAGGCTAAGTGGAAAAACACTTAGCACCAAAGTTTAAAATTTTTCTAACTTCTTTATTTTATAAAAATTTTCTGGCTTATTGCTTTTTATAGTAATGAAATATCGATTATCTAAATATTTCACTTTAAATTTCTGCTTCTCCTTCCCCTTACCCCCAGCAAAAAGGGTGTTCTTTGTGTATGATAGTGTAATGAATTCAGACTAATTTTGTTGAAATGGTAGCATTTCATTAAAACAAATCAACATTAATTATTTAACAAGAAATTTATTAACAAAGAAAAGGATTAATAGATTTAAAGTTATAAAATTTGGATTATTAGCAGTTATTAGCATAAAAAGTCAGCAATAGGTAAATTGTACAGTTCTTGTAAATTCATTTATTTAGAACATTCTCAATCTCGGATCTAAAATTGTTGTCAGGGGAGGTGCACCTATTGTCAAAAGAGCTTATGATTACTGCTAGAATTAAACTACAGTGGTGGCCAAAAGTGTGGACATTTTTTGAAAGTTTCATGTTTTTCAACTTTGTGTGCTTGTAGAATATATTAATTTTCACTTAACTACAAACATTTATATATCAAATTGAAGGTAATTTAATGTAGAATTTAATAATAAAAACAGTATTACAATATCTGTATTACAAAAAAAGTTATGCAACTAATAGTAAGATCTGTCTTAGATTTGCATTTTTTTAAAGTGATACTTACACAATCAATACTTAGTAGGATAACCCTTATTTTTTAAGACAGCTTCACAGCGTCTTTTCATCAAGTGAACGAGTGTTTGGAGTTCATCTTTCGTAATCACATGGTGCCAAGAATCAATTATAGCTTCAATAAGTTGTCTTTTATTGGATGGACGTTTTTTCGTACCAGAATTTTCAAACGTCGCCATATATTTTCAATTGGATTGAGATCAGGGCTGTTTCCTGGCCATGGTAATATATCTATGCCTTTATTTTGAAACCATGCTTTGCATACTTTTGCTGTGTGGCATGGAGCTGAATCCTGCTGAAAAATAAATGGTGCGTTGTTGGGGAAGAGATCCCTTATGGAAGGTATCAATTTTGGTTCCAGGACAGTTTCGATGTATTTTTTGGCATTCAGGATGCCATCAATCACTTGAATTAGGCCCACATCATCTGCAGACATACATGCCCAAATCAGGACATTTGTTGGGTTTTTTGTAGTTGCTTCAATGCAATCAGGATGAAGTGCTTCTCCTACTCTATGTCTCACGTATTTTCTACCATCACTACCAAAGAGCGATATTTTACTCTCATCGCTCCGGATTACTTGCTTCTATTGATTTTCTGACCATTTAATGTGTTATTTTGCCCACTTAACTCGTTTTTCGCGTTGCTTTTGATTTAAATATGGTTTTTTCCTTGGAATTCTAGCTTGTAGTCCAAATCCTGATAACCTTCTTCTTATTGTTCTTGAACTTACTGCAATACCCGCTGCATTCATTTCACATCTAATGGCATCTGCTGAAATTTTTCTATCTTGAAGGCATAGCTGTTTAATTTTTCTATCGGCAGTAGCACTTGTGCATTTTTTTTGGCCTGATTTGGCCTTATTTTCCACTGATTTCGTTTTTTCATAACGTAAACAGAACTTTCGTACATCAGAACAAGTCACTGAACCACCAACTTGTCTTGCAATTTCAGCATAAGAAAGGCCATTTTCTCTCAATATGACAATTCGGCTTCTTTTTGTAGATATCCTAATTAGTTATTAAATTCTACATTAAATTACCTTCAATTTGATATATAAACGTTTGTATTTAAGTGAAAATTAATATATTCTACAAGCACACAAAGTTGAAAAACATGAAACTTTCAAAAAATGTCCAAACTTTTGGCCACCGCTGTTTGTTTTGACACAAAGTTTCTCATGTAACTAAATGTTCTGGTAGATGATAAAAGGTTAAATTCCCAATTTGCACTGTTATGCTATGAGATGATTCTCAAGGTTGTCAGAATTACTCTCAGCTACAAAGTTTGAAAGGTCTGCTGAAGAATAATTTCTCTCGTATGTAAAAATGTAGTAAATCAGTTTGTTTATTTAGAAGATGAATGCCTTCTGTCCCCTAAGTTAAAGATGAACTTCAGTTTCCTAGCCCGTGCCGAACTAAATGATTTAACAGGTGCTGTTATAAAACCTTCTCTTGCCTTCTGTCAGTTCCCAAAGAAATGCTTCTCATTGTCTTAAAAAATCATTAACTAACTCTTTCTGTTTGGCTCTTTTTATGATTCTTATTATGGCAGTTTTCTTAAGACATTCTTCTCTTTCTCCCAGATCTCAATAAGGAGATCTTTAATAAGAACTCTTCTCAAGAGTATTTTATTGGATTCTTATGGCTCCTGCACTTTTCCCATGGCTTTGAGTTTTGTTTTCTCTTGCAGTCAAGCATGTTGCACATGGCACTCCAGTCACTGATCTTGGAAGTTTCCCTCTGAGGTTCTCTTTGAGATATAGTATCCAAAAAACTTTACAGTCATTGTGGGTAGTCATCCTTCAAAGTTGCCTACTCAAATGCTGGACTCTGAAATATTTTGAGCTTTTCTGTTTATACATTATGCCTATATAAGGCTCATCTCTGCTAGAAATTTATCTTGTGAATCAAATTTCCACAATGAGGAGAAAACCCATTTTTTTTTCCGGTTTGGTTATTCTCACCTACACATATGTAGTATATGTGTAGAATATTTTCTTTATTAAATTTAAGCTTTGTCCTTACATTTCATTTAGTTTCTGTAATATCCCTGAAGTAGTTATTTTTAAAAAGATGGAACCATTTTTTAGCCATGCTTTATCCAATTATATTTTCCCTATAAATAGCACAACAGTTTTGAACTACATTAGCTGCCTTTCATTCTTTACTAAATTCAAAAAGTGGAATATGTCTCAAGTATTATTATTTTTTTTCTTTTCTACCTCACACTCCATCATCTTTAGCTTAAATACACCACAAGTTTTCTTCAAATCTACAAAACTAAAGACTTACAATTGCAACCTTTCAAATAGTGAATGACAGGTGTTAAATGATAAATAATCCTCTAAAAGTGCAATATTGCTATACTAAAAACAAGAACACATTACAAATTTATGTATCAACCCAATAATTGCTTAAAGAAAGAAATCAAAAAAATTGTTTTATCTGAATTATAATTTTATCATTTGTTAATACATGTCTTATTAACTGCAGCATCTTTTTAAAACATGATAATGGTAACTTAAATTTTTAAAATGCTAACCAGCTCTTTTCACAGTGGCTTTGTTTTTGAATTTTCAAACTTTTAATAAACTGGTTGTAAATAACACAAACTAGGCACTGCCACTATACATAAAGTATTTATAAAAGGTAATTGCAGATCAGGAATTACAAAAAGGTAATGATCCACAGGCATATGCAGGATATTTGTTAGGGGTTAAGCAATGGCATCTACTTGCTTCATTCTCTTAACGTAATCGATGGGAGACAGCATAGAATCATTGTCCCTCCCTGGATTTAGAAATTTAATTAATTAAATTTTCTTTATATATGATTTTTTAAAAGAAAACTAAATTTATTCTTCTCCAGTTACTTTATAATAATTAAAGACTAAGCTAAAAAGGGGCTAAAATTAAAATTTTAAATTATTTTTGTAACATTTATGTGTGTCAAATTTGTCTTAAAAGGTTCAAATTCCGTTTTTACATACAAATGCTAAGTTAAATTAAATAAAAGAGTGTAAAAACCGACTAGGCTGTAGATCACATGTACACCTGTTCCAAAATGTTGCTCCTCCCTAGATTTTTTCTACTGGTGCCCATGTCTTTTAGTATTTCAAGTTATATCTTACTTTTTTCAAAGATTTGTTAGTGTCGTGCCCCCCCCCCCCCCTGTATATGCTCATATAATGATTTTTGATAAAAATGCTTCTTAAGCATTTTTATTGTTGTGATTCCTGTAATGCTGTTTAACCAAATAATTCAGTAGAAGCTTTTATAACTTTAGCACTAAAATGTTTCAAGTGGAATTGAAATCTAAATTTAGCAGTGTAATTAATTACAGATATTGTGAAATTGATTTTTTCATAAGTTGATAGCAAGTAGTTTTAAATGCAAGTTGAGGAGGAGTATGTAATAATAGATATATATAAGCTTACAAGTGACTACTCCGATATACTCCAGTGAATTTTCTTATGTACTTGAGTGAATATTCTGATAATTTATGAAATATACTCTGACTCATTCATAAAGTAATTCTTGTAGGATAAGTTCTGAAGTGCTTCTTTAAAAATCATGTTGTACTTAATTTAATTAATAATTCAATGTTTATTATCTCATTCATTTTATAAACTCTTTGTAGCAGTCAAATGTTATGTGCTCTCTGAATGATTTATATGATGAAATTATACAGTTGAAGAGCAACAATTCTGATTTTAACTTATTGCAAAATCTTGATGCAAAGTTTGTTTCCGAAAATTCTCAAGTATGCTTTGCATTTTCATTTCCTTTTATTTTATTTTATTTATTTATTTATTTATTTTCATGCTGTTATATAATGTCATGGATGTTAATGCAATGTCTGCATTGTATTTTATTTATTTTTTATTTTTTTATTATTTAGAAGAAAAAAATGTCTTTGAAAATGTTTAAATTAGGTAGTTTTAAAATCTGCTATTTATTATTATATTTTTTAATGCTAATACGGGCATATATAATGTGCTCATAAATTGTTTCAACAAAATAAGAGAGATGACAGTATCCATCAAGATGAACAATTGTTATATGGAGATCCCAGGTTTGCAATCTAATTCAGTCAAAAATACTGGATGGTTTGCTACGAGCTAAACCTGGATTTTCGTTCATAACTTTACCTATGACAAAGATATTTTAATGGAATTTGATTATTAAACAGATTAATTTAGCTGCACATGAAATTAATTTGCTGAAAATAGCTTGTAAATGAGTCGGTAACTAAATTTCTATGGTAAGGCAACAGTTGAAATCAATTTCTTAGCATCAATAGTAAAAGTGATAATAGTTCCTTATGAAATTTTAATACTGAAAAATAAACAAGGATTAAAAAAAAAAAATCTTAGAGGTCCATAATATTTATTAAAATAATAGCTGACTATATTAAAATACTAGCCTGGGCCCAGGATCATAACCTTAAATATACCAAAATCAGTTTTAAATTCAGACTATTTTTCTCCAAGAGGAATTTCTTCAGCTCCCGAAGGGAGGGGAGGGAAGCACTGTGAAGTTCCAGGGGTAAGTTCCATTTCTAGACCATTAAAAAACATAAAATACCAAATCTTCCAGAAAGGGGAGGATTTTTAAAAATCTGTTGTAACCCCCTCCCCCTCTCTCAGCTCCCATAATTCAACATCAGCTAAAATAATCTTGTTTCCTGGGGTTACTTTAAATATAGCCTGATCTCACTATGTTAGTCTGTAATTAATCGATAATGTAACTTTATAAAAATAAACAATTAAAAATGTTTTTACAGATCAAAGAAAAGAAAACCAACCTGGAAAATGTCGACTAATTACATGACATAGTCACTTATCTTGCACTTTTAAAGAATTACTGTCTCTTTTCTTAAAGTTTTTAAAAATTCATATAAATTCAAATTAATTTTTTTAATGATTCCTGAAAGTTTGCTCTATACAGGGGTATAAAATATAAGACTGGAAGAATAAGGTATCAAATTGCTATCAAATCAGGGGCGGCTCATCAGAAGAGACAAGGGAGGCTTAGCCTCTCTTAGTAAAATACTTTAAAATAAACAAAAACTGAAATAAAATATTTTTACTATAAATGAAATTTTAAATCATGGTATGAAACTGTTTATATTGCATCATTTAAAATATACATATATCAAAAGCTCATCAGAAATAACAGAGCTGTATATATATATATATTTTGGAGATTGCAGACAGAGGCTAGAAATGAGCTTGCCTCTAGTATAACCATTCAGTGATGAAATTCAGCAAAGGATGGAAAGAGTGGAGAGATCCATTAAGTGCCAATTGATATGGAAGCTCCTTACTGTCTAGCCTCTAGCTTATAAAACAACAAATAAAGATTGCCCTGCAGGCATCACATACATAACTAGCTATTGTGCATTCACAAATTTTTATAATCCACAGTTTCTGATATCTAAAAGAGCATTTGTTTATTTCTCTATTGTAATTCCCGTGAGTAAATTTATAGTAAGTATTTTTATTTAAAAATATTTTTATCTATTGTATTTAAAAAGTTCAGGACTGCCATTTGAGACTAAAATTCAACTAAAAGCGACTATTTTCAGCATCAGGCAACAATGCAAATTTTAAGCCAAAAACCATTAAAAAGCAACTCTTTCAATGAAAATGCAAAAAAAAAAAGGCGACTTTTACAGAATTTTTTTTTTTTCGCAAAGTACACGTAAAGTCATCTTCTCAAATTCACTTGGTTAGTCACCTGCACCAGCTTCCTTCTCCTTCGGTACAGCTTCTGGGCAGCTGTACTGTGCTGATAGAATCATTTCAGAATTACAGCAAAATGTTTCAGCTGAAATGAATGCTTGTAATATCCCACTTACATATGGATAAGGACAGGGATGCTGTTTGGGGGAAGCTAGCAAGGGAAATTCTCTCTTCCCCCCCCCCCAAGAAATTTGATATTTCAGAAAATTTACCAGTCATCACAGGTCAGACTCAAAACAATTTCAAAAATAGCTCAAAAGTTAAAATAATGTGTCAAATTTTATTACAATAAAAATATAAGCATTGAATAAACACTTTAAGCACAGAAATTAATAGTAGTTTTCTTCTTTTTTTTCCTACAGGATTTACATTTGTCTGTGAAACTAGAAAAATTTTTAGATATTGTCTTAGAAATCAAAGAAGCTGAAGTGCAAATGATTGTATCGTCAGCATCTAAAAATGTTGATAAACTTGTTTCTTTCATGAAAAGGGAGATTGAGAAACAAATAACGAATTCTAAAGAAAGGCTAAGAGAAGAAATTAAGCAGTACAGGAAAGTGCAGGTAACTAATAATAAGAATTATCAGTGCTTGTAAAATATAAATTTCCATGTTCCATAACTTGAGATGCTACTCGACCCCAAAACAAACAACATGTCTTAAATCAGTCTTGGACCTACTGTGTTGAGTGTATTGTAACAGGTAACAGCACTGGTAAGCTACACAGTAAACCCAAGACTGATTCTATGTTTAGGTCCAAGTAGCCTCAAACGAGGTCTATGTAACCCCAAGTTACACTACTTTCTTTGGCATGGAGAACTTATTTTTGAGAATAAGAAAGAAATATACAAGCATTTTGGTTTTTTGTTTAAACTTTTTTCTGTAATTATGCTATCTTGCATCCCTTTCTTAATTATAAATTGTGCTACTGTATCTTTTGTAACCCTTTTTTTTAGCATCCTCTCAATTCATAATATTTTTTTTTAAATTCTGTAAAATCCTAACTGTAACCCCCTTCCCCCCTCCTTGAAAATAAGCTCCACCCACTTTTAAGCAATTTTGATTTTCCTTTTCATTCTCAAGAGCAACCTTCCCCCCTCCCCTCATAAATAAAATAAACACAATTACAGTGATGAAGCAGCTGCGCCAATTGCTCCAATTGCGCGAAAACGATAATACTGTGCCATTCTGTGCCAAAACGATCATTTTTCAACAAAATTGCACCCAACTGCGCCGATTCGATAATAATGTGTGAACCAAATTGATAATTTTTCATCAAAATTATGCCCAAGTCGAAATTTTTTTTCCTCACAACATTTTGCCAAAAGAAAAAATAGTCTTTCTTCACGGTACGAAGTCCCCTCTAAAGCGTGTATTACGATTTGAAACTCCGCTTACGTGCCACCGATCAGTCAATTTCCTACTAAGGGAAGTTTGACTAGATCTTTGCAGCTAGGAAGCTCGGCTTGCAAGTAATCAATCAGAGCCCGCTATTGGTTAAACTTCTCCTTGCGCTTTTCCTCATGTTGGCAAAACTTGATGTCATATCGCAGCGTTCTTGCCGATATCGAAGTCATTGTTTAATGTCATTATGCTTTGTGGCTGAATTCTGAGACTGTTCGATATCAATGTTTACTTTCTAGTTTAGTTACGAAATCATTTCAGCCGCAGCTTACGAGCATTTCTTTTTCTTTGACGATATGATGTCATACTTTTACGAATTTCACGCATCTGGAGATGAATGACTGTATCTCTGTTTCAGTATTGCATCATCGTGTTGATGACGTACACTAGTTCCTGATTGGTTGGTTTGTATAACTGCATGTTTCACTGTTACAGAATTGATCTTGAATTGACAAGAGGGTATATATTGGAGCGACTTCATGCTTGGTTGGCTCATCTTGTTACATGTGATTGTTATAAGTAAAGGCTCATTTAATGAGCTATTTAAGTTGTTGGCCGAAGTTATGGCCTTAATTTATTATATTAAATTTCTTCAATAATGTTTTTAATTGTTTTTAATAAAGTTTGTTTAAAGTTATATTTTGACTTCTTTCTGAATGTGTGTAGACATTAATCTTTGAAAACTCTGCTTTAAGTAGTTGTGGCTTCTAGGCTTATATGAATTTTTGCCTTAGCAGCCCGTTACGGGTTATAGGCCCAGCCGAGATTGAAGCCTGCAACATGCAGAGAAGTTAGATATTTTTAGATTTGTGTTATCCTCAGTTTAATAGTTTGTTTAGTATGTGCATTCTTCAGTTTAATAGTTTTAAAGTCCATGATGTCGTCTTCATCGAG
Source organism: Maratus michaelseni (assembly GCA_963931845.1). Classification (NCBI taxonomy): domain Eukaryota; kingdom Metazoa; phylum Arthropoda; class Arachnida; order Araneae; family Salticidae; genus Maratus; species Maratus michaelseni. The sequence continues at coordinate 344,503,405 of OZ007593.1, read as the reverse complement.
CACCGATTTTCTTCCGATTGATAAATTGACGCCGTCTAATTACAGCACGTGACGAGAAGATGTCAGTGTTCTTCTGATGGAAAAATCTCTATGGGAATGTGTATCTACAAAACTACCCGAGAACCCCCGATCCAGCGACAGCTCCTATTGATACGGAATTGGCAAAAAGAATAAGAGCTTATTCCATTCTGTATTTGAATGTGTCTAAGGAGTTGAGACCTTTATTAACTGGTATATAGGATCCATAGGTAGCGTGGCAAGCATTAGAGAGACATTTTCGTCCCAGTAGCCGTGCTCGTATTGTGGAATTGATTGACGCATTTTTCGAGTGTAAGTTGCAGCCGGATGAGGAACTGAATCTGTATGGTGCTAGATTGAGAAATATCATCATGCAATTAAAGGATGCTGGTCGTCCCATTTCAGAGTGGTTGAAGCCTTTTCAGTCGATTAGACATCTGCCTGATGAGTATCGAGGTATCGTCCAGCTTATTTACCGTTTTTCGGATGAGGACTTTACATTCGAAAATGTTTTGAATGAACTGTTATCTGAGGAAGCAAGATTAAAATTGTTTAATTGTTCACTTAACAAAAATTCTAATTTAAATGTGTTTAATGAAGTTGCTTTATATAATAATGAAAATAAATGTAACAATGTGAAGTTTAAGCTATCTTCTAAGCAAAAGTCTAGACCTTCCAATAAAATGCAGGTAAGTACAGCAGGTCCCAGTTTTAATTTTAAACTTAATGAAAATAGAAAGTGCTTTAAATGTGGTTTAATGGGCCACCTTACTAAGAATTGTAGAAGGTTTAAAACTGGTGCTAATGGAAAACATGGTGAAGTGGGTTCTGCTTCTTCACTGTGAATGGTTGTTTGTGACCCGATCTTCTCAGGTACCAACGTCTAGTCAAAATTGGCACTCAGAGACCAAGAATTTCATTTTCAGATCATCAGAAAACTTTAGATTTTTATTCTATTAGTGGTGTTTTATCTGAGCAGAAAACAAAAGAAAAGGAATCCGATGTGGACTGATTGGATTTAAGTTCAGAAACTTTGTGCTGATCAAACATGAATAAAGGTAAGAAATATTTTTAATATTCATACTGTTTGGTATTTTCTGTTATTTATTGTTCATGTCGAAAATAAAAGTAACTTGATAACTTTAAGAATTTTAATTGCAGGGATAATGTTGATTAAAAAAATATATCAACAGTTTTTATAGAAATTGAGTCCGGTCGGCCAAATTTTTTGTTTCGACACCGGGCCATTTTGGGAATGAAAATTTCAGTTTATACAAACCTCTATTCCATGACGCAAAATTTCGAGAGTTCTTAATGAATCGTACTTTTTATTCACAGTTTTGCCACAATATGATATAAATAAAATTTTGTGTTTTCCGATTAAGCGCAAAACTGCCAGAATCTCACATTTAACAAAAGAAAAAAAAATAATTCCATGGCGGACATTCTCTAGAACATAGGACATAAAAATATTTTACGTAAATAAAATTAAACAATTTTAGGTTAAGGTAAAGTAGTTCAGTTTTGGATAAAAATAACTAAATAATTAAGTATGAAATGTGTGCAAATTGTACAATAATAATAAAAAGAAGTTTTACGTTTTTATTTTGTTCTTAGAATTTTGGATGTTGCTCTTTAAAGCATATGTGAAAAGCAATCTATTTTATTAACTCAAAAATGAAAAAGAAAATTAATTTTTGGACGATTCGGTCATCTCTAGTTTTAATCCGGAACATGAAGTAAAGAAAAGTAATATACATAAAGAAAGAATATTGGAGTCAACCTGACCCGAGTCGGGTTCAGGTAAAATCAAGTTAAAGATTCATATATTATTTCTATCAAATTTTCATTATTAAAAAAAAAAAAAAAAAAAAAAAAAATTGATGACAGTTTTGTCATAATTTATTAGATATATTCATGGGGGCATTTTTTAGATTCTGATTGGGCCGTGTCCGGTCTAAATTTATTGCTGTAGAATCGAGCCGGGCCTGTAACTCATTCTTTCCGGGACGGCTTTTTTTTTTCTTCTCGCGAAAATAATACTTGCATTGTACATCTGTTTAAAAGAATCTTTAGAAATTTAGTTTTTTTTTTATTTTCACTGTCTTTCAAATGAAAATGTACCGAGCAAATTAAGAACTGGTTTTACCTAATTTATATCTTCTTTGTTTTCTTGCAAAAATTGCATGTTTCTGTTTTTATAGTAATTGAATTTTATATACTAACTAGTATATAACCCCCGTCAAAAATGACTGTATGTTACGTTTCATTTTCATAAGACTTCATACAAACAAACAGCATTAAGATGTTATGAAATAATATTCAATCCTTTGATATAAACAACGACAGTCCCGAAGAAAATAAACTGTTGTGATTGAACTTCAATAGTTTAAAGATTTCACTATAAAAAGATTCTGTAAAGATTAAGAACGATAAAATCTTCAAAACATTGTTTAGATCAACAAAGTTGTTTAAACACCCATTGCTGGGTGGGAGGTGTGTTACATCTACTGGCCCGCTAGCGGACCCCTAATTATATCGGGGCGGTGACTTGCATACAAACCTCGTAAAAAGCTTCTCTAATACTTCACCAGGCAGATTTTTAAGCGACATTAAAAATTTCGAGTCATTTCGATCTTTTAAACTGCCCTGCTATATCAGAGTAAACATTTCATTATTCAAATTCCGATTTCCCAACTGTAATAAATTTCGATCATTAAAATAATTTATTTTATTTTATTTCTTAATTAAATCACATCTATTAATTGTATTAATATGACTGATATCATTTTTTTTTCACTACAAAGTTACTATGTTAAAATTCAAAATTTTATCTGCATTGATATAACTAATACTTGTTGTACCACAGTATTACATTATATTCCTTATATTTTAATTATATTTGATATAAAATATTCATTTTATTTACAATGTAGGCAAAATTGATAAAATACAGAACAAAGTGCAATTTCAACAGAAAGTTTATTTGCCAAAATAATAATTAAATAACTTAAATTTGAAAAAGTTTATCTCAAATTAAATTCTGATATTTAAATTGCCTAAAGAAATCTGTGATAAATTTTGTTCATTAAAGATCATCTTTTATTAAATAAGTATTTTTTTTTAATTCTCTTATTAAATTACAAATTTATTTTCACTACAAAGTTTCTACTATGCTAAAATACAAAATTTTATTTCATTGATATAACTTATATATGTAGTACACGGTGTTACAATTACATGTTCCTTATATTCTAATTACATTTTATAAGAAATACAGTGACCTCTCGCTTATACACGATGTTCAGTAATTACTTTTTGTACCACTATTTTAAAACAGTAAAATTCGATTTATAAATTCTGCGATTAAATAAGGAGAAAATTACTTTAAAAAGGAACTGGTGCTGAAAAATAATTACAGTGTATCGCGTATAAGTATTACTGTATTATTACTGTATTCAATTCCAAATTTGTTTTATATTAATCTCCGATAGATGGCAATAAAGTCTCACAACGAATGAACGAAGTAGTTTAGCGAGTATCAGGGAGGAAAGTAACTTCTTCCGTTTGCGATCGCTTTCCGAACGGTTGCCTTCATGCTTTAATATTTTATACGTTCACGATGAATGAGTCATTTGTTTGTTAACTTTCATGGAGCTATAAACCTAATTTCAACTGAAGTTATCTCAGAATATAAACATAATTTGTGTCGTCTAGTTGCAAAACCGGCCAACTCCTCAAAATTTGAAAATGTGTTTTTTCAGCTTTTTAAGTTCTAAGTAAACTTTTCTACCATCTGGAAACAAGAAACAAGCCTAAGCTGGTCAAATCCCTGTGTTATATGCATTTAAAAATCATGATGTGCTGCAAAACCAGCCAAATCCATAAACTAGTGAGGTTCAAAAGCGGCCATCTCCATATCCGCTAGATGGCACTTCTGCTTCTCTCCACAGTAACCTCTCACTTGTTGATTAGATTAATGTTATATTGTTTTCTCTTGCCTGTGACTGCTCCTCCTTGGTGCATACAAAGTTTCTAATAATTTAGTTTGGTGTTTTCTCTGACTATGGAAAAGTTTGTGGAGGAAGTATCTCCTAATCAATCAAGGAAAAAGAAAAGTGACCCTACGACATGGAAAAGGAAAAAAGCCAAAGTTCACCTTGTGATAACCAGGTGCGGATTAACATATTTTTATGCTTTAGGCAAAATACTTTTCTGTGCCTTCTCCCTTTGCTTTCCTAAAACTGTAAGGAAATTTTCTCTGATAATTTAAGAATTTTTTAATCTATTTAATTTTTTAATAAAATATTCTTCCATTTAATTTTTTTTATATAAATTTTAGTATTTTGAGGATTGTAGATGCAGAATGAACGGGCTTTTGCTGCAGTTAAAATCTAAGAATACATTTGTGATTACATTTTCATAATATCTGGCATTATTTTTTTCAGGTACTGCCCTACTGGTAATCCAAGAAATCCAAGGTGTGGGCACTCTTTAAAAGCTTACCAATGCGCCTCAACGCTTCCTTGAACATTTTTGTGTGTTTGCTACCCTAAAAACCCAATATCACATTAAATTGAGTAAAAATTAATTTCTGGTTTGTTGCAAAACCGTTCAACTCCAAAGTAAGTTGCAAAAGTGGCCAAATCCAAAACAAAGACTTGAATAACACCCTCATTTCATGTGCCCCTCCCACCTTATTTTGTGTTTTCAAATATACTGTCTTAACGACTATAAAACTAACGAGTTTTGGTTCTAATCTTATTTTGGCTATGTGTGGCAAAAAATCATCTTTTTCTCAAAATTTTACTTTTTGGAGATGGCCAGTTTTGCAACTAGACGACACATTTAATGTAAGCCATCTCACAAACATTAATCTATTTTGAAAGACATGATTTCAAGTAGGAGAAATTATCGTTATGTTAGAATAGATTCTTCATTAAGCCTAACATGGCGTTTAACTACAGTCAATTCGCAGATCCAGAGTGGTTGAGCCTGGAATGGTTAATTTCTTGCCTTTGGATTTTATTATAAGTAGATGTCCATTTACAAAATTTCATTTATTTCAACGTTTTAGAATCAGTGTCCCCATTCCTACTGGAATTTCCAGTACTTACTCATGTAGCCGTTACTATTTAATTTCTATAAGGCGCTGCTATGCTACTTTTTTCATTATTATCAAGATAACTATATCTCAAGAAATAGTGCACTGATTTTCATCAAACTTCAGATTCAGTTAGACGTTGACATAAGTTATTGTTGATTAGGTTTTGGTGTAAATATCCCAACAGGTGGTGCTGCTATACCACTTTTTTCATGATTTTTATGATTGTTATATTTCAAGAACTAATGCACAGAATTTCATCAAACTTCAGATTCTGTTAGACCTTGACATAAATAAGTGCTGATTACGTTTTGGTGTAGATGTCCAAACAGGTGGCGCTGCTATGCTAATTTTTTCATGATTTTTATGATAGCAAGAGCTATAATAGAAGAGCTATAATAGATAACTCAAGAGCTAATGCACTGAATTTCATCGAACTTCAGATTATGTTAGACATTGGCATAAATATATGCTGGTTACGTTTTGGTGTGAACAGCCCAACAGGTGGCACCACTAAGCTACTTTTTTCATGATTTTAACTATGGCTATATCTCAAGAACTAATGCACAGAATTTCATCAAACTTCAGATTCAGTTAGATGGTGACGTAAGTTGTTGTGGATTAGCTTTTGGTGTAAATATCCCAACAGGTGGCACTGTTATGCTGCATTTTTCATGATTTACGATGATTTTAGCTATAGTCATATCTCAAGAACTTATGCACAGAATTTAATAAAACTTTAGATTCAGTTAGATCTTGATATAAATCGTTGCTGATTCGTTTTTGGTGTATGTGAAACCTATATGAGATAGAAGAAAGTTTTGGGACTGGCACATCCAACTAGTTAGAAAATGTCTGTCTGTATGTGACAAACATTTTGTGGGTGTTCTATATCAAGAAGTAATGCATGGAATTTAATAAAACTTTAAATTCTGTTAGTCCCTGATATAAATTGGTGCTGATTAGTTTTTTGTGTAAATCGCCCAACAGGTGGCGCTGCTTTGCTCACTTTTTGCGATATTCGCAATAGCTGTATCTGAAGAACTAATGCACTGATTTTCCTCAAATTTCAAATTCAGTTATAACTTAACATAAATAGACGCTGATTACGTTTTGGTGTAGATGTCCTAACAGGTGGCGCTGCTATGCTAATTTTTTCATGATTTTTATGATAGTTATAACTCAAGAGCTAATGCACTGAATTTCATCAAACTTCAGATTATGTTAGACATTGGCATAAATATATGCTGGTTACGTTTTGGTGTGAACAGCCCAACAGGTGGCACCACTAAGCTACTTTTTTCATGAATTTAACTATAGCTATATCTCAAGAACTAATACACAGAATTTCATCAAACTTCAGATTCAGTTAGATGGTGACTTAAGTTGTTGTGGATCAGGTTTTGGTGTAAATCTCCCAACAGATGGCGCTGCTATGCTGCATTTTTCAGATTTACACGTTTTTAGCGATAGTCGTCATACCTGAAGAACTAATGCACGGAATTTAATAAAACTTCAGGTTCTGTTAGAACTTGACATAAGTTGGTGCTGATTCGTTTTTGGTGTATGTGAAACTTGTATCAGATAGAAGAAAGTTTTGGCACATCCGACTAGTTTTGTAATGCTTTAATTTTACATTAAGTTATTAAACATTGTACTCGTAAACTTTAGACATTTATATTTAATTTTAAGAGTAGTTTAAACTGAATTTTTAATTTGATTTCAATAATATTGAATATGTTAAGTGTTAAATTTACAGAAAACTAATTTTATTTTTTTAATATGTAGGTTCAAGATGCACCAAGTTAAATTTGGATGTTCTGAAAGAAGAAGATGTTAATGGAGACATTATTGGACTATGGTGCACACCTGGAAATAAGCCATGGGAAGCTATTTGTCACATATGCAATGATACCATAAAATGCTCAAATCATGGTATTTCTGCCATTAAACGTCATGCAAAATCGAACACACACATTGAAAAATGCAAAAAAAAAATCGAAAAGATGATGGTACATTAAAGAAGATTAAACAAGTTAGATTTTCTTTTGATGCAAATACTCCAAAAGGAATGTGTTTACTTAATCAGGATGACAAACATGTCTGCCAAAATTTTATTTGCTCTAAGTGTAGCTTCAACAGACACCGCATATAAATATGGTGATATTGCAACAAAAGTATTTCCAAAAATGTTTAGTGACTCACAGATCGCAAAAGACTTTTCTTGCGGGAGAGAAAAGATCTCCTACTTAATTTCAGATGGAATCGGCTTGTATATAAAAAAAGAACTTTTCCTCAGTACAGATTGATGAGACTCCCATTCCAGAAAAAAGAGTACACAGCAACTTGATATAAACATCAGATTTTACAGTGAGAAACAGAAAGAAATTGTCTCTCACCATTTAGATTCCTATCATATTGGACATGCCACATCAGATATTCTACTTGAGAAATTAAATATTTCTTTGGCTAAGTTATCAGCAGAAAAACTCATAAATTTATTTACCGATGGCCCTAATGTCATGAAGAGTTTAAAGCAAAAAATGAATGATAGATATCCTAATTTGGTTGACATTGGAACATGTAATCTTCATGTAATTCACAATGTCTTTGGCAAAGGTCTTGAAGCTTTTGGTAGTGATGTTGAAAGCTTATTATTGGACTTGTATTATTTTTTTAAGCATTCAGCAGTTCAGAGTGAAGAATTGAAAGAGTTGCAAAAGAATCTTGGTTTACTTGAGCATGTCCTACTTCGACATGTTGAAAGCAGGTGGTTGACACTTCACATTAGTGTTGGTAGACTAATTGAGCAATATGATGTCTTGAATAAGTTTTTTAAAATGAATCCCGCCTCTAATGTTAAATCGGCTCGGTTTAAAAAAATTGCCAAAGCCTTCTCATCAAAATCTTTACTTGCAAATCTTCTCTTTTTACGAAATATAAGTGGACTCTTTCAAGATATTTTAAATTTCTTTCAGAGGGATGAACCTTTAGTACATATTTTATATGACAAATCAGTTCAGTTTTTGAAAAAGATTATGGGACGTTTTTTAATTACCAAATCTTTCTCAACCATTGATGGTGCAAGTTTACTTAGCATTGATGTTGAAAAAGCAGAGAATTGGCTACAGAATGTAGAAATTGGATTAGATACAGAAAAGGAGCTCCAAAAATGGCTGACCAGTGATAAAAAAAATATTCGTTTGGGTGCACATTCATTTTACATCCTTGTCACTAAATATCTAATAAAAAAAACTGCTGTTAAACAATAAGCTCTTGAAAAACCTCAAGTGCCTTCACCCCTTGTATATTATTGAGCCACAATCTCTGCAGTGCATTAAATCTGTTGCTTCTTCAGTTCCATTCATTGTATCTGTAAGTGAGGTATCAAAGTTAGTAGATGAATGGATCTGTCTGCAGACTGAAGATTTGAAAAGTTTACAGTGTGTTGAAAAATGCAATGAAGAAACAGACTCTGACCTTGGTGAGAGTGAAGATGTTTTAATTAAATTTCAGCATATTGATCATTTTTGGGGGAGAGTTTTCCAAATGTGTAATAATTCTGGCATAATAAAGTATAAGTTGTTGTCTTCTCTTATAAAAGCTCTATTAACATTATCTCATGGAAATGCAGAATGTGAAAGAGGATTTAGTTCCAATAAGAGGCTATTAGAAAGCAGAAACAATCTTAATATTAGTAGTATAAATGGCCTGAGACAAGTAAAGTCCCATGTAAACCGGTTGAACAATGATATAAGCAAATTTGAAATCAATCGTGATGTGTTAAAAACTGAAAAAAAATGCAATTCAGGTCTATCAAAAAAGGATAGATGATGAACGATTAACAAGGCAGGAAAAGCACAAAGCATCTACCAGTAATTTTAACATTCTTCAAGAAAAAATGATAGAAGAAAAAGATCTTCAAAATCAATTGATTTCGGCTCAGTCTATGTTATCTATGGCACAAAAACACATTGATGATGGGTTAAAAAGTAAAAACTTAAATTTAATTGAAGGAGGCCAAGTATTACTGAAAAAAGCAAAAGAAAAAAGAAAAATAATTACACACAAAATCAAAGAAAACAAAGAACAACAATTAAAATTATATGGTGAAACACACAAGAAAAAGAAATAATTTTTTTATTACATTTAATTTTTTTTTAATGAGTCTATAAGGTAATATAGTCAACTCCCTCAAATTCGCAAGTGCCACACATTGTTTCAGATTTAAACAGTGAAAATTTGGTTGCTTTTAACTTTGCGAGAGAAATTCTCCCCCCCCCCCCCTTAATTTTTGCATTTCAATAAAATACACCTTTATTTTTCAACTAAAAAAAAGTAAAAAATCAGGAGGCTTTTTTTTTTTTTTTTTTTTTTTTTTTTTTTTTTTTTTTTTAAATATATAATCTTCCTCCCTTCCCCCCTGTTTTGCATTTCAATGAAATAAAACTTTATTTTTCAAATGATGTTTCACAGATGATGACATTATAAAGTACTACTCTGTTAAACGCTACTGAAAATCAGGATAATTCTGACCCAGAGTCTGATGATGAAGGTGAACACTTGAGCAGGGTTTGGTTATGGCTTATAAATATCTGGATTTTCTTCAGAAACAGAGTTTTGTTTCTGAGCAAGAAATAAGCACTATACATAGATTTCAAGAAAAAATACTAATCCAAAAGTCATAAGTTCTCAAACAAATGATAATTAATACTGTGTTTGAAAATTATATAACAAACAAAAGAAATTGTAAAATAAAATGTAAATAATTTTTCCTTAAATATAATGTGTTTTGTAATTAAATAGTCCATGTGTTACAATATCTTTCTTTTTTACCAATTAATTTATATGTATTAATAATTAATTTACTGTAAAATTATAGGAGCAGAAATGTAAACAAAGTAATGACTTATATTTTGCAAAATTCCATAATCTGGACAACCTTTGTCCTAAGCTGTGCGGATTTGAGGGAGTTGACTGTATATATTCTTTGAACCCTCATTATTTTTTCATAAGAACTTAACCTTTAAAAAAAAAAAAAATTAAACTTCAATGTACTTTAAGATTTTTAAACTTCAATGTAATTTAAGAATTTTAAACTGATGTAAAATTACTATTGTCATTTTTTAAACAGTTGACCATAAATGTATTTATGCATTTATTCAATGCATTTATGCATTGAATAAAATGTTTCAGTTAAAGTACTTATAGACCTGTTTTTATATATATATATATTTATCAAAGTGTTAAATAGTTATTTTCTGCTATAAAAAAGTGGTTTTGCTGCTCCAAAGTTAGAAATTTGCTGCTTCAAAATGGCTTTTTGCTCCTCCAAAATGATGTTCATGCTGTTCCATCACTGCAATTAAAAAAAGGGTGATTTAAAAAATCCAAGGGAGAACAGATTTTTCTACTGTTTGGTGGATTTGCACTTTTATATTTATGTAATTTCAATGATATCCCCCTCCCCAGTATTAAATATCCACTGCTCTTCTCTGCTCCCCTCTGTTATAGCACAAAAAGTTTAAAATCTTGAGAATCTTATAAAATTCTTCGATTTGCTTCTCTCTAGTAACAATAAATAGAAAATCAATCATCTAAATTAAAAAACACCATGACTTTGAAATTTATGTCTCTCTCTCTCATCTCTCTCTCGCTCCAGCATACCAGGTTTAATTTTTTTTAATTCTCATTTAAAAATCATCTATCCTATTTGTTGCTCTCCAGTAACAATAACTAGATAATTTGTGACCTAAATTATCTCTCTATCCTCAAAATGTCTGCTTCTGTCTCCCCTTCTTCCCTGGCATACAAAATTTAAAATCATTTAAAAAATTTCCTCTTTTTTGCAGTTTGGCTGTTCTCATCCCTGAATCACATGTATATTTTATGTTTTAAAAAATATATGTTCTTTGAAATAACTTTTCCACTTGCATTAGAAAAATTCAGGGATGAGATCGGCCAAACTACAAAAAAGAATACGCCCCCTGCCTTGTCTCTGCTCCCCCTCCCCATGTGTAGAAATTCACCCTTTTTTCTGGGGTTGACGGAATGAAAATTTAAGGTGAGAGTTCAAAGATTATTTATTTATTGTTGCTACAAAGTAACAATAGAGTGTAAAAATCTTTAAAAAAATAGTGTTTAAGATTTTTAATTTTGTGTACTGGTGTTACGCCACCATACATTGCCTCTGTATTAATTTATGCAAATTAATTCAATAATTTATTTTAATTAACCACTTAGCTTAATTTTATAATCATTTTTCTTTAAAATAATTTTTCTTTCAAAGTTTTCAAAAATTCTGTTAAAGTAATTTTATTCTGTTTTTAAATACTAATATTAATTAATATTTAAAAAGCTTTCATCAACAAAATCATTATTAACATATTCAGTAAAAGTAATCTCAGTAAAAAAGTTTCGAGTATCAAAACAAACATCTACAAAATAATTCTAAGTTCCAAAAGTGAAAATCAAAATTATTAAATATTAATTATTCTATCTTAAAATCATATTCAATCTATAGATCTAATTTTTTACATTCAGAATCCGTTTACGGTTTTCAAATATGATATTTACTTCAGAAGTTATGGCAAGAAATAGTATTTATTCAATTTACTTTTCAAACATCGTTCTATTTGTTGTGCTTGTATTTAGACATCTTGAACAAGCTTTCTTCCTCAAAAAACTTGTTGTTCATGATCACGTGATAGAATTTCTCCGAATTCTTGGCTGGGAAATAGAAGTTCATTGTACTTCGGTGAGGATGCAATCTCAAGCCAGCGTTCATACGGGTCTTTGCCGACGACGTTGCCATTCAGGAATAACTTTAATTTGAATACATCACAACTCTTGCGTATGTTGTGCGGCTTCGTGACGTCGTGTTTACGAGGGTGTGGCTTAGGTGGTGCTTGTCGTCGCACTCGATACTCATTGGCTGAAAGTTTTCTTTTTAAATCCTAACTGCCTTTCGAATGTCATGTTTTTCATCATTCAGCAAGAAGGGATTAGTGAGTCATGAATGCTCTATATGTACTGCGGACCTTCGGGTCCCGCTGCCTTCTTTTTAAAGTTTAAGTTTCTGCAGCTTGTTCGGCTTCCAGCCCGGAATTTTCCAAAAACGATCTCTCCAGTTTATCCGGCGCTATTTTCTAAGTGATGTTTCATTTTGTGAGAATTGAAGTCGTTCCGTAATACTTCTTCAAAACTTTTGAACATTCATCATGATATGACTTCTTCAGCTACAATCTAGAATCTTAGCTTTACGTGAGCCAGCAATCATCTTCATCTTTTTTTTATTACCTGTAATGGTACGATTACCAAAGTCATTTCTCCAGTAATGCTTTCATCTTTAAATAATATATCTTCATGAATTTAGATATTGCATCTGACATCTGTTAAACAACAAGACTCTAATTAATTACTAAACAATCTTCTATCTTTGAAACCAACATCTAGTTCAACTACAATCATCAGACTCATTTAAATTCATAATGGTGAGCCGAATTGATCCAGTGTTGCCGCCTTTGCTGACAGAATAATATTCAACAGAACTGATAATTAAACAAATAGTTTCTCCTACATTGCCCTGACGAGTTTCTCCAGCATTGCCTCCTTCCTCAATAATGTAATCGTCACTTCATCATATCTCCGACTTCCTTTAATTGTTTTATTTCAACTGCAAGAACTCTCTTCAGCCTTCACTTTCTATTTTAAGACAATATTATATATCCTCAGTAGACTTTGAACATTCGTCATAAAGAAGAAAATAAATATAAAAATTTTTGAGTTTTCCTTTTTTATTCCCGTTTAACAGCTATTAATATTTCAATGTTAATATGATATACTTTGTAAGTTCATAATTTTAAAAATATGTAATGTTTGAATGAAGAAAAAGTATCGAATTATCAGGCTGGCCAGCCATATGCCTATTTAGTGTTGTGATAAGTATTTAAACATCAAATAAAATAAATGTCACATCTTCAAATCTATCTGTTTTCTTTTCAAGACTTGGATGAGTGATTTCCATTACACTTTTTTATATTATAATCTAATAGTCGATAATCAATTCAACTTTTCTTTTCCAATTTATTTGATGAAATTTATATTAATTGTTTTTCCGGCCATATCATTAAATATTTTTGCAGTATCTTTGCCGTTATCATTTCGATTATTGGATTAAATTCCACTATACGATCGCGTGCTGTGATGTTGTTTTAAGTTTGCAAATTTTAAGCCATCTCTCAGATTTAACTTCATCATTAATTTAAATATTTCAATTTTCCAAATTAATTTTAGTCATTTAAAATTTGCATATTTCAGAACAGCGTTACAACTGGGGGAAGCAGAATTTTTTGGGGGGAGAGAAAATTTAGATAATTATTTAATTATTGTTATAAAAAAGTCATAAACAGAGCAAAAAATAAAATAAAATAAAATAAAGATTTTAAACTTTATGAGATGTATGGGTAGGAGGGGAAGTAACAAAGGGAGAGAAACAGAAATTTTGGAAGGAGGGGATAATTTAGGTGTTAGCTTATTTATTTGTTGTTACAATTGAGTATTAAATAGGTGAGAATTTTCTTTTTAATTAAAGAGTTCTAACGATTAAACAATGCATGTTTGGGTACCAGAGTAGGGGGAAAGGGGGGGGGTGCAAAGGAGGAAGCAGTGATTTTGAGGGTAGAAGATTTAGATGATTGATATTTATTGTTACAATAAAGTAACAAATAGGGCAGAAAAAAAAATTAAGATTTTTTCCAGATTAAAAATTTTGTGCACTGGAGGGGAACCAAATTTTAGAGAGGGTATTTAGATTTTTTTTTTTTTTTTTTTGTAAATCTGCCAAAGTGCAGAAGATTTTCACCCTTGTATTTACACATGTTTTTTTTTTTTTTTTACCTCTAAATTAATGATAACCATTACTTTGGGTACTCCAGACATGCAAAATTCAGAAGGAACACAAGAAAAATAAAAGAGAATTTTACTATTTCGGCATTAAATTGATTCCCACAGCTTTAAAAAAAAAAAAAAAAAAAAAAAAAAATTAATTATATATACTCTTGCATTATTAATGTTACAATTTCAAGTCCTGCAGACCTGAAAAATACGAATATCAAAATAAAATAAATAAAAAAAAACTTGAAAATTTTACTTTTTTGGATGCTGAAAACTCGGAAAAGAAAAAGCAAAAATGTTACAATTTTGGAGTTATTTCGTGACCCCGAAGAACAGACAAGAAAAGAAAAATAATGAAGACTGAATAATGAAGAATGGCAAGAAAGAAAAATAATGATAAAAATTTTAGTATTTTGGAATTAATTCGTGTTCGAAGTCTCAATTTCTCTTCTCTTTTTTCTCTCAATTTTCTCAGAGAATTCTTTTGAATTCTCTGAATTCAAAAGTGAAGAGTTTCTTAAATTACTAGTAGTATGTTACGTTAAGAATTACACTGGATGCATAAAGATTAACTAGGTTTATTAGTGGATCCAAGATCCAACCTGCATAATACATCGCGGCTAGCGTGAGACTGAGGTCCGATCACCGATCACGACCGGGGAACATTTACATGCGCATGTGGCATCATCTAGTGAGTTACAATGCAACTAATCTCGATTATAACAAAAAGAAAAGACGAAAATTTTACATTTTCTGCATTACTAATTTGTTTATTGTGGCTTTACTTCAAGTCTGCAGGACCCAAAAAATCAAAATATCGAAATCGAAAATGGAAAGAAAACAGTAATTTTACTGTTTTGGCATTATTTTGAATTTTGCCAATGTTGAAAAAAAAAAAAAAAATAAATAAATAAATACAATTTCATGTTATTTTGGATCCAACATAAGTTTAGGTGAAAATTTTACTAATTCAGCATTACTTCTGATCTCATTGACCTGAAGAATCTGAAGGGAAAAAAAAGTTTCTATTTCAATGTTATTTTGGGTTCTGTCGGCTTGAAAATTAGGGGAAGTCTAAATTTTTTGCATTATTTTGGCTTCCACAGACCCAAAAAATCTAAGGGAAAGAAAGAAAAATAAAAACAAATTTTTTGCTGGGGGTCATTTAAAAAATTGTGAAGGAAAAAAAAGACAAAAATTTTATAATTTATGCTTTATTATATTTATAATTATAAAATTATATAATTTCAGTTTTATTTGGGGTTTCCAAAATAAAACAACAACAACAAAAAAAGGCAAAAATTTTAGGATTTCAGTGCTGTTTCAAGATGTGTGCACTCGGGGGAAAAAAAAGTAAGAAATCTACAATTTCAATTATTTCTTCCTGAAGAAAGCAAGAAAAGAAAAAGGGAAATTTCTTTTTTTATTTTACTATTTTGGTTTTATTTTTGATCCCGTAAATAATAATTAAAAAAAATTAGGAGGAAAATGATATTTTTCAATTTTGGATGTTTTATGGTCCTGCAGGATCAAAGGAGGAAAAAAAGCCAAAATTATACAATTTTTTCTGCATTATTTCAGGTTGGTTGTCCTCAGAGGAAATGTCATTAGAACATTTCCATAAAACCATAATTATACTATCTGTGTTTTTATTGAGTTATTAGAAATTTTATGAGCTTTTTTGATTTGCTTCATTAATGCTGAAATTATGCCTACATACTTATTATTTCAGCCTTGAACCTTGCAAAAAAATCTATATTTATTCCTTAAAAAAATTCTTGTTTTTCATAGATTTTTTTTTTTTTTTTTTATTATTATTTCCAGTGACAAATTTATTGCTAAAATGCCACCATACCAACCCTTGTTAGTAATTTTTACTTATTATTATCTTTTCATTAAGTTGTTATGCATAGGTCATTCAATGTTTCAATTTAGCATTGTGTGTTTTTTCATTGTTTTATGAAATATAGAATTTTTTGTTGTTAAAGAATTTTTTTTTATTTATTTCAGCAAGCAACAGTCCGAGAATATGCTAAGTTTGGTGTTATTATTCAGACACAGGCAAGTACTTATTATTGTTGTTGTTTTCTAAATTGTTTATTACTTATTCTATTACTGTTTGCAATGGCATAGCAATTCAAAAATTATGGAAGGGGCTCAAATAGTCATTTTCAAACAAATTATAATTATTAATGATTAATAAAATGTTTATGATAATAATTAATCATTTAAGCTAATTATTAATTAATGTTGTTATCACAAAACCGTCAATTTAAGTAGTTTAAACAGAAGATTTAATATATAGAAAATTATAGAATTATCAAATTATAAGACAACCAGAGGTTGAAGGGCACAGAGCCTCCCTCACAAAGTAAAATCTTTATAAAAAAAAAAAGTCTTAGAGTATCAATGCCTGTAATCATATTTTGCTTCACAATTTCCAAGAGTTAAATGTCTGCAATAACTTAGTAATACTAATATGTAATAAAAATGAACCTTATGTTAAATGTTTTAAATGTTAAATAAAATGGGCTCATAATAAAAATGAGTCTTGCAAAGCTGATCAACAGATTTACTAGTTAACAATGTAATCAGTATTAATTAGTGTATTGTGGTCATCACAAAACTTTTTTCTATATAAATGAAATCATTTGTAACAAAAATTAAATGACAGTGTATATGTTTTCAGATAATAGCAGTGACACTTGTTAGGCAGTATACACTCAAACGTGATAATTATCTATTTTGTCAAGATGTAAGATAATATGAAGTTTGATTAAATTCTGTGCATTAGTTCTTGAGATATAGCTATGGCAGAAATCGGAAAAATGTAGCATAGAAGCGCCACTTGTTGGGCGATTTAGACCAAAACCCAATTAGCGTCTATTTATGTCAAGATCTAACAGACTATGAAGTTTGATGAAATTCTGTATGAAATTCTTTGATGAAATTAGTTCTTGAGATATAGCTATCTAAAAAATCATGAAAAATGCAGCATAGCAGCACCACCTGTTAAGCAATTTAAACCAAAACCTAATCAACTACAACTTGTGTTTAACTGAATCTGAAGTTTGATGAAAATCTGTTCTTGATATACAGCTATTGTGGAAATCATGAAAAATGCAGCATAGGAGCACCACCTGTTGGGCGATTTACTCGAAAAACTAATCAGCACCAATTTATATCAATGTTTAACTGAATCTAAAGTTTTATTAAATTCTGTGCATTAGTTCTTGAGATATAGTGCCCACAAAATTTTTGTCAACCTAATCTATTAATAATGTAAGTGGTGTGATACCTTCAAAATTCCTTTTGTAACTACATGAAGATTTATTTACAGATGGTCAAAATAATTAACACAGCTTAGACAGGAAACCAAACATTATATTATATCTGTTACTTGTATTTGTTCATTTTATGACTAAATAAAAGATAATCTGTTCATCCAAACATTCGCTATGAGCTAAACCAAAATCCCATCAAAAAACTTTCTGTAAAAAAAAAAAGCGCCAAGTTCTCCTTAATGTTTCGACTGTAAAAAGTACTGATATCTGATGTTCGCCCAAGTTAAAAGTCAAACATCCGAAATCTTTCATTCAAAATGGCTTCCTGCGACTTGGCCGTTAATGCATTCTAGGTTAAAAACATTAGAAGAATGTAATACTGAGAAAAATAAATTAAAATACATAATACACCCTGATTGATGTTAAACATGCCATATCTTTCATTTGAAATAAATAGTTACATCGATAAATCATTTCAAAATTAATGATTGGAAATTATGCATTTAAAAGTAATATCGGAATGCAAATAGGCAAATTCGTATGATGACATTGTAATTAAAAGCCTTGTGATACATACCATTGAGTTTCAAGAAACATAAGTTTTGATTAACCATCATTTAGTTTTACCATGGTTTAATGACCATTTTGTACAGTCTATTGTCATTAACACGAATTCCAATGAATATTTTTTTCATCAAATTTCACATTGTGTTACATTATATGAGACGTTGAGAACCAGGGTGGACCATTCTCGACAGCTGTGATCTCGAAATTATGTTTTTAAAAATGTGTATTATATTTTAGTACTTTGTACAACAAAATGCGTAAAATGTCAAAAAAAATGTAGTAGACATGTAGATTATTATACATTCTTTAGAATTTGAAAAAGCTTCTAAAATGCATTAACAGCCAAGTCGCAGGAAGCCATTTTGAATAAAAGATTTCGGATGTTTGACTTTTAACTTGGGCGAACATCAGATATCACAGGGTTCATACTCTCTTTACATGATAAAATTCAAGCACCTTACCCAAAATTCAAGCACCTTTTCAGAAATAAAAATTTTAACGTTATAAAATGCTGTCTGTATAATGCAAATATATAAAGGAAAAAAAAATCTTTTTCATATGTTTTCAGGTGAATGCCATACATAACATATAGTAGCGAAGTCTTAAATGTGAAATGTTATGAGAAAGTCTCCGAAAAATATCGAAAATACTTTTGCAGTATACTTTGAAAGTTATCAGTGCTAACACTAGACAAAAGTAGACACTTGATAATTCTGCACTGCTATGATACACACAATTTTAAATAAAATAAAATAAACTAAACAATTTTTCATACTTTACCTTAATTTGAAAACATCCACTAAATCATTTTACAAAAAGGTATATTAAAACACACACACACACCGAAAAATTTGCATGATTCAGCATGAATAATTTACTGCATTTTAAATAAGACTTTTTTCAGCCTTTAAGCTTTTTAACTGCCTCTTCTATTTTTTCATCTAAAATTTTAACTTCAGCCTGTTTTTCTTTTACGGTTTTTCTCAGGCTATTTGACTGTATGCAGAAAGTCATTTTCTTTGTAGACTCTGCCTTCAAAGACAACTCATCCGCTGAATCTAGAAGTTCTTTGATGACAACTTCCAGACATTTTTTCTTTTTCTTTAAGTCATCTAAATCATCTTCAAGCTTTCTTTTTTTTTTCTCGTGAGACTTTTTTCATTCTCTTTTTGCTGATCTTTCAGGTACATCATGTAGCTTTGTCTACCACTGGATGCAGACGAAAGTAGCTCTTTTGTTATAGGTACTTTAAGCACGCCACCACAATACTCTATATGATCTTTTATAATTCTTAAAGAAATATAAGAATGTTCTTTTAGGTTTTCCACTTCCATATTTTTGTTAATAGAGAATCCTCTCTTGACATAAGCTTGTTCATGGGACATAAGCAACACAAGTTTGGTTACATGGAAGGCTTTAACGTGTCCTTTAACACACATATGATCATAAGAAAATCATCTAATCTATCTGTCGATTCATTAAAGCTCATGAAAACTGATAAGTTTGTTGTTTCAAGGAAATCTTGATAATCCAGAAGAGTGGTTTCACAGTCATCTTCTGGGATCCAACCATTTTCTTGGAAGGCACTTATCATGGATTTCATTAGTGAAATGCAGTTTTCTTTGTTCTGTGCAATTTTACCAGGATTCAAACAAGATGAATTGCGTACAATACTATAATTTATTGGGCTTTTTTTGATGATTTTTTTCATCATTGCACAAATGAAGTCCCTTATTTCTTGCTTCAGAGCAATAACGTCACTTTCTTTCACAGATTTCTGTTCTGTTAAGATTTTTGAGCAATTTTTCCCCAGTGAATCTAGTTTCTATTTTAACAATGGAATTCAATATATCAGTTTTGAATTTAAACTGAGAAAATTTCAAAAAAATTTCGGGGACAAAAATTTCGTGGGCATTCTATCTCAAGAACTAATGCACTAAATTTAATAAAACTTTATATTCAGTTAGTTCCTGATACAAATTGGTGCTGATTAGTTTTTGGTGAAAATCACCCAACAGGTGGCACTGCTATACGCTGGCGAAAGTAGTGTTCTGATCACAGGTTTGTTTTGAAATATTTTCATATAAAAATAAAAATTTGATCGGGGCCCCGGCAACATCGGGCAGAACACACGGAAATAAGCAGCCAAAGTCAGTAGAGGTCCCGATTCGTTGTGAAAGATTTTTGTTTTAAAATATAAAATCATACAAATTTGATTGGGGCCCGGGCAACGCTGGGCAGGTCAACTAGCATGCAATAGAAACACCACTAATTAATAAATCAATTCACTATGCGAATATTGACAGAACTAAATTTAGGAATGGGACAATTTTTCTTTCTTTTTGGTAGGAGTTCAATCATTGTGTTATTAACAAATAAGTATTTGATTAATCAAAACAAAGTCATGCAACAAAAATGAATTTCATTATTTTTCTTAAAACTAAAATTAAAATAAATCCAAATAATTTAAATTATCTAATTAAAACAATTAGAATTACAACAAGGGCGACAACCTTTCCTTGCTCCCGTTTGCTGATACCCATGATTCACGACACGTGAATAACATTGCTATCACACCGCCTCCAATCTTCCTCACATTTTATAATAGGTATCAGAATTATATATTCATTGTTATGGAAAACACTTCCCTCTCATATGACTTGTTAATGCAGATTCTCCCATATTCCCCAATTGCCGGGTAACACAGCATAACTTGCATCAGAACTGGTATGCACTATTCGGTACTGCTTCTAACCAACACTTGTATTCTTCTCATTCTAGCCACAAGTCACTGAAATTGCACGTTCAAGGCATTGTTATAGCATCGATCTTAACGAATAATTACTACTACAGATCTACAGAATGCATGAAAACAGGCTTACATGCATGTGTGCATGTGTCAACTGACCGAGTTTTAGCATTGCAATAGGTGTAGCAATATTGAAGAAACAGAATGTACAAAGGAAGAAAGATAAGAACAAAATTTCCGATCTTGCTGTCGGTAGTAGCAACAAGTTACCCTTCTTTTCGTTTTTCTTTTGTTAACTTAATCCTATAGAGGGATGGGAGAAGTGACAAATGCTCGTACTTTGAACCCCTGAAAAGAAAACGATCTCAAAACAAATATTTTCGCCCTTTTTTTTTTTAAGCTTGCAATTATATTTTATTTTGAATATCTGAATAAGAAAAATTAAGCACCTATAAAAAAAAAATAATGAAAATTAAGCACCTTCATTAAAATATTAACAAATTCAAGCACTTTCAAGGACCTTTTTTCTCTCTTAAAAATTCAAGGACTTTCAAGCACTGTATGAACCCTGATATCAGTACTTTTTACGGCCGAAACATTAAGGAGAACTTGGCGCTTTTTTTTTACAGAAAGTTTTTTAATGGGATATCACTGCTTTTTGTAGGTTTTATCAAATGTATAAAGGATATAAATATAATAAATGTATAAATGTCAAAGAATTTTAAAATTATTTTATTATGCTTTACAAATCTATATTTTTATTTGTAGTTTACATCAAAATACTAGCCGTCTCAGGCAAACAATATATTCTTTCTAATATGTATGCTAAGCACTTCATCATATTACTTTTATTCATAACTAGCCGAAGTACTTGGTGCTGTTCGAGATTTTAAGAATGTTTGTGTAAAAAAATCAATTTCAAAATTAAACATGTTGTATAGATAACTTCAAAATGTTAAAATATGCCAATATTTCTATAATCATTTTTTATCATGATTCAATACGTTCCTCAAACTCTTATGACATTGTACTCACCTGCTGACATCTTACCTACTTGCTTTCACTATTACTCATATTGATACTCTCATATAATTCCCAAACATTTGAAAAAGTCCGTTAAACTTCCAATGTGACGTTATATTAATTTTCTTTTTTAATTATTGAATGACGTCATATTAACCTGCTTTCTATATTTACACATACTCATATTCCTTGTATTATTGAGAAATGTTTGAAAATTTCCGTTATATTACCAATATGACGTCATATTAATCTTTTTTTCCATTGCTGAAACTTTTTATTTTCATTTTTCACGTGGAAATCTTTCAATAGAAAATTAATTATTGTAGAAAGAATTTCATTGTGGATTTTTAATTGTTGGCAACTGCTATAACGAAAAATGTTCAAATTTAATAGGAAAAGGCAGGAAGAATTCAATATGCTATGTTGGTAGGTTTGGCGAGTTGTTTTTGGCGATAAATGTTTGATTTGGTTGTTGTGATATTCAGTCTTTGGAGTTTTAACTTAACAACTGGAATTGACCTTATCTACATGACATCACACCTCTTTTGGCAGCAGTTTGGATTTTTTTGCCAATCGCGCGAACCAGCACAGGATATGGAAGCTGATAGATTTTTGGTTTTTTATTATTTAAAAATTAACTCTACATTATATTTCGATTCCGGATTACTTTAGTTGCCTCGGCCGTGTTTTAATATACCTACACGTAGCATTTCACAATTCTGGCTTTCAAACTGTTGATTTGTATAGAAGTGCAGACAGACAAACAGATTTCCATGTATTAGATTTACTTGCTCAATCCTTCGGCAAATCGGAAGTTTCTGTTAGAGAAATTCTCTTTGCGATCATTGGCAGCATATCTTATATTTTGTGTTGTTATCCATTTCATCTTTATTGACAATTACCGCTTAATTTACTTAGGAATTTACGCTTCATGTCCGTTTGCATCGTTACACTCTCTAATACGGAGATTTTTAATCCTGTTAAGTAATCTTCTGTAATTTACACTGAAGTGAAGTGGTTCTTGTTAAACACCTGTTAAGCTATCTATATTTACAGTAAACCATATTGATGCTAATTTTTTTCCCTTTCATTCTAACATTGGAACGATTAAGGAAGATTAGAAAATCTACGGACTCACTGCCGTTCTTCCATTAGAAAATCTACCATTATTCTCATCTAATCGTCTTAGATAATATGTCAATATGTCTTGGTTTTAAGATTTTAACTAAATTTACTCGAAAACCTGAAGCTAAAATGCGAGGAACCCCATTATAGAAGATTCATTCTAACGTACATATTGATAAACTGGATATATGTTATAAAATTACAATAATCTAGAACTGGCAGTTTCGATGCTTTAATTCTGAAAATTCTCTTTCTATAATAAACTTTTAAGAGAGTAAAGACTAACAATATAGTAGGAGTAAGTATAATAACAGTACAATATAATAGCAAGAGCAGAGGAAAGATTGAAACTTTATTAACATTTGTGCGTTATGCCATTTAATTAACCGCATAATATTAATAGATGATTACTCACTCTAAAAATTCGCAATGAAAAATAGCCTCTAGCGTCAAATTCTCTCCAAGCTTTGCGACACTTAACGAAATATCGCCAAATTTGGCGACAAAAATACCCTGTTTATGTGGACATCATAATGATGCATATGTATTATATATGTGATGCATATGCATATATATATATATATATATATTAAAATGCACATAAAGAACTAACAACCCACTGGAATTTTGCTAGATTGACTGAGTGGTATTGAGATTAGAATTCCGACATTTATAATAAAATTTATTTTAAGGAAGTAAAAAATAGAAAAACGGACAGATAAACTAAAAGATTTGCCTTTCCAACATTTTCGGAAAAGGATATAAAAAATTCATTCTGCTTGAAACCATGTAACACCTTTAAACTCAGGCTAATTTTCTGTAATCAGGCTTTGGCGACCAACTCTGGCGTCAAATATGAGCGAGGAAATGATTGTCTAGGCAACATATTATTACTTAAATGTTTATCGTACAACAAAAAACACAAATGGTTGCAACAATGTAATTAATTTAATTTGCCAATTGAATGTGTTACGAACTGTATATAGCCAAATCAGCACCCCCTATTTGAAGGGTTTAAAGGCAGAAATTCTATGTTTTCAGACTTTTCTGGTTAATTGTGTGACAAAACCTACTTACTTGTCAAATTTTATGATTCTGCGACTGTTAGAAGTATCTTAGTTATTTGATGATCACCAACTTTTTAGTTATTTGATGATCCCCTGTGAGTCAGTTATAAAAAAGCCCTTTTTCGGAATCTCATATTTCGAAAAATATTAAATACAGAAATAAGAAATCTTGGAACCTAGTTCAGTTTCATTATATTAATGTGTGTTAAAAAGGAAAACTCTCTAGCTCTCACCAAAATGCAGTTATGAGGGGGTGAAAAGTAGGCCAAAGTGGTCAGGGAAAAGGTAGCTTATGGCCTGTGCGAACTTGGCGGACGCACTGCCGTGCTCCCAGATGTTTGGTGACAGGTTTTGTTTAATATTCACAAATCTAGCTGAAATCTTTAAATATTGTTTAATGAAAATTGATTCAGGTTACATAAAATCAAGGGATTATCTTATGAGTATATTTTGATGGTGTGCTTATCCATTATTGGCAATAAGTCACACAGTTTGGCGACAGATTATTTTTATGGAAAGTGGACAGTGGGAAAGTAAACAATTATCCATTTTTTTAACACTTGCCAACATAGTCAAAAAGTGTTTATGAATTCGATTTGTCTCTCTGTCTGTCTGTAATCTAACTCACATAAATATATTCAGACTGTCATGCAATTGATATGTGTTGTTGAGGTTTATTGTGGCCTGTTTGGTATTGAAAATGAAGTGTGTACCACTTAAAGTTTTTTTACAGGAACACTCAAAAGAATTCCATTACATTACGGTCTATGGGGGAAAAAATCGTTTGTGGTATATTTAATGTTGTTACACAATTTCAAACACATTGAAATTGATATGCATTACAGAGGTGCACTACAAGAGGCTTACTATGGAATATGGTGTACATAGCACTTATGGTTCCTTTACAGGGACATTCAAAAGAATTCCGTTACATACGGTCTATAGAGAAAAATCATTTAAGGTTTATTTTAGTAATGTTTCACTATTTCAAACATATTGAAATTGATATATATCACCAAGATGCCTTAAAAGAGGCTTTCTATTGAATATTGTGTGTATAGCCTGCATCATTCATTTACAGCGACACACAAAAAATTCGGTACTGTCTCTTAACAGTAATTGCTGGAAGTGTGTTTTCAGTTGCTCTGAGTGTTTTTGAATTTAATTCATTTTTTGTCTATTACTTGATGTGTATAAATTCTATAGATCCTATACAGGGCAGCACAAAAATCCCCGAGTACATTTCCATTTATTGACGGAAATTCCATAAGGGGAATATTAAACTGTGCTATGCATTTTCTAACTGGACTCAAATTTAGCATTCTATGTAGTTTATTTACAAATCTATAGATCATATACAAAGAATTTGGATATTTTTTCTAATAATGTTAGTAATTCCTGAAATTGGGTTTTTAAATACGTTAAGCATTTTCCAAATTGTTTATTTAGATACCATCTTTCACCTTATAAAATGGTAAAGATTTGTAAAATTATTTTGGAAGGTGTTACATAATTTATACTTGGCACATGATTTTTCGTTCTTGTCTTATTTGTTTTTACTGAACTAAAAATGAGTATTGAAATGCCTTTTTTTTAATATTAATTCCAGTTAATATTATTTTAATTTTCAGGATTATGTAATAGATGAGAAGAAGATATTCCCTGATATTTCCTTATTTCAATGCTATGTAGATTCCTTACACCCTACTGGATTGGCTGAGTTTTTTATGCCCCAGCCCAAAAGATCATATACTATTGAAGTAAATATTGCATTTTCTATTTATTGATATGTCATATATTGATTTGTTTGCGTAAATATCTTTTGAATATTTATAGGATATGACATTTCAGTCAGAAGAATTTTCAAGGAATTATCGTGCTCATATTCCACGCTTTCAAAAATGGGCTCCATTGTTGGCCTCTGTCCCCAACTATGTTTTAAAGTTATTGGAACAGGAAATAAATTCTTTGATAAAGGTTCTTGATATTTTATTTTCTTTAAATAATGCATGAAGTAAAATGATGTTATTTTTGAAAGACTTTCTTTAAATTGTACTGTTAATAATATTTTTTGTGTTTAATTCATGTTTGCATATATGTGAGATTGTGGCTTTAATTTTCCAGTTGTATAGGTGAATAAGAAGATTACACAAAATTATGTAGTGAGCCTTGAAAACATACAATGAGAAAACATAAAGTCTAATGCATGCATCTCTATAATAAAACTGTAAGTCATGTGACTGTCCTCAACAGTTCCGGGATGCCGCATCGCTTTTTCATATGCCAAGCGGCCATTTTTATTCAAAATTATTTTTTCGAATAAACTGCATAAAAGTTACATTTTAAGAAAGATCGTTCAAAATAAATTAATATTTGAGAGATGACTTGCGTTCAATTATGTATATATTCTGCAATAACTTCAGTCGAAAGATTCGCAGTTCAAATTCTCTATTCATAAAAGTAAACAAAAAAAAGATTGATTCGTCGTGAACATTTAAAATATTAAATCATGGAGGTAATCATTCGCAAAGCAAGTTCTCCGCGAATGAATTTTTGGACCGCTGCCTCGCGTCAAAAAAATAATTCGCACCAGTGAGACAATCAAAGTTTACCATAATTATGTGCTATACAACTCAACTTTCGGACCTTTTCTTGACGTAAATTGAACTCATGTAATAATATTTAATGAATCAGATTTTTAGCATTTTTAAAATCGCTAATACAGCTTTTATTTATCGCGTGTACAAATTAGAAATGATACTTTGATTTTGAAATCAAATGTTTTGATTTATGATATTATTTCTTATTTATTTATTTATTTTCTCTTTTAAATGAAAAGTGTGAAGTATTTTAAATTTATGTAATATAAGCATTTTAGATTAAAGTTAAGTATTTTAAATTAAATGAGTGACAGGTTTATAATTTAAAATTAAATTAATTGTAGTATGAATGACGGTGATGGGAACGATATTTGGCGAATTATCATCTGCTCCCGGCTAACAAAAATACTCATAATTAAAAAAAAGAATAAAAATAAATAAATGATAGTTTGTTGTAAATAAATATTGATATACATATCAAAAATAATTTATAGAATTAAAATAAAAAATAAAAGTAAATAAACAACATTTTCCATAACAAAGTTTTCGCCAAATTGGCGGGGGGGATCGCGCCAACGTGCATATGTGACATTTGTGCCCAAAAAATATGCGAAATGCTACCATGATAGCAAAAGTTCATGATTTGTCTATTAGAATCTTCCGATTTGGCGAAGGATTAAGGGAAAATTAAATTATGAATAAATGTAACGTGTTGCAATGTTTAACATACATTTAAGGGAGACCAAACTGGTCGCCAGTGGCGGCTAGTTATATTTAGTTACTTATGTTTAATGCTGTCAATGTTAATTACGTTATATTGAATAACGAACTCTCAAAAATAAACTTCCTCTGTGCTGAGAAGAATTCCAAATAATGAGCTACTTCCTGCATAATTATTTTTTTGTTTCTCTAACAGCAGAAATTCAATCCAGCATAATGCTTTAGTTTAGGTAAAAAAGGGTACAGTAAGACTTTTTTTATAATCAGGATTGTATAGAATTTAAAAAGAAACCCTAGAAAGAATTTGAAATTTAGTACAGAATTAAAATAAAAAGTAAATAAACTTCTAATATTAAATAAATAAAATACTGTTGTGTGATTTTTGTGAATTCTTTATTTTGGGTTGATCATTATTACAGCCCATCATGAACATTAAAAAATAGCATTTTTTAAAGTATAAATGATCACTAATCTCCATCCAAAAATTACACACTCTAATTAAATAGCTAGTTCTAAAGATTTAAACAAACATTTTGACACTGACAAAATTAAAGAATAATTATTGCTGCAAATTAAGAATTTAAAAAAAAAAACATTTTTTATATACAATAGTATTTACAGTTACATAACATAAACAAAGAAAAATTAAGATCAAAAAGGGCACTACCATTTGCAATGAATGCACTTAGAATGAAAATCATATAGAAAATAGAATACTTCATCGTGTATATATTTGTTTTTTATAATCAATTTTAATTTCTGCTTTTTCTGAACAAAATTAATATATTTTAAAAATGAGAATAGGTACATTCAATTCACAAAATGACTGATGTTTATAAATTATTAAACAATTGGGATTTAGAAAAAATTGCAATTAAATACCTCTGAACGAATATCATTAATACTGTGTGAGATCAGTATAGATTCCATATTCCAATTAAAGTGAAGACACCAAAATATTAAATTTTAGAGATCACTAAGCATTGAAGTTTATTTTTATGTAAACCACTTTTTATCAGCTTTGCTGACCTTGGGTGTTGCTCACCATTTTTTAAAAAGTGCTCAGAGAGTTAAGAAATTGTTAACTTCTTCCTTATCAGACAGAAAACAGAATGATTGTATTGCATTTTTTTTTTTTTTTTAATGCTAAGTCCTTGCATAATAGATCGTGTAGGCTCCACCTATTGATGAATTTGTTCTCTGAATGGCTGAATGACCACTACATACAATACCATAGGGAAGGATGTAGATTGGATGAGATACCTACTGTAGTTGCTATTTCAGGCTATTAACTAGTGCATAACAAAATACCTAATATCATCTGTGATATATCAATGCACTATACTAATACATTCTATTACTAAGCAGAGATAATAACTTGGCAGTTGAAAACATATGCAGAGCATCTTTTGGATAACACAGCTACTGCCCATCCAAAACGGCATTCACATGCAAGCCTGGCTGGAAAACATCTTGAATACGATGTTATTAAATTATAACTATTAATATTGTACTTATTAATATTAATATAACTTATTATATATTGTTATAACTTATTAATATTGTTTGCAAAAAAAAAAAAAAGAAAGAAAGAAAGAAATTGTTGTATGGAGAAACTAAATTAGAAAAAGCTGCAAAGTAAAAAGGTAAATTAAAAATATAAAATAACTGTAAATAAAAATAATCAGTTAAATATATTGTAAGTGATAGGAAAAGTTGAAGGAATTGCTAACAGTTGTGCCAAAATTTGCATATGCAAAATGCCACCGATGCCCGGCCCTGTCTGAAGATAAACTTTTCCCAGGACTGGTGAACTAATGGTTTTAATAGGTCTCTCATACATATATCTTTGAGACAACTCTCATAAATCACAAGTACTGTGAGACAGTTGCCTTAAATGATCATAAAATCTGTTAATGGTGTTCAGTAGGGTGGAGCGAAAAAAGTGAATTTTTTTTTACAAAAAACGGGTAGGTGCCAAAAGTTGCCTTTATACTAGTACATCAAATATCTGAAATTTTACCGCTGACAAAAAATGCCTTGAGTCTGCGCTTTTGGTCCAAATGTCGAAATTTTGGGTAAAATTTGAAAATTTTTCAAAAAAAATAAAAAATTTCTGTGGAACTGGTTATGATTTAAAAGTGTCATTTGAACCTTTATTAATAAAGATTTAAAATATTGAAACGATAAAACGATATCTTTATTCTGTATAACTGGAGCAAAACTGACAAATTTCGGTAAAAAGGGGTGTTTTCATTCTGGTACAGCATACAACGAATCGTTGTTTTGAATGCAGCTCTTCGCTAGTTGCTTTTACAACTACCCAGGAGTGGAGGTGGGTGCATATCATGTCCCACCCGTAACCAGCACAACCACCCTAGCATCTGAACAATATGTTTTATTTATACAATGAATTGTGCTTTTTTTATCAGACTGGCTCGAGTTTTCTGTATATCAACCTAGTCTTGGTGTATTCATCTCTTCTTTCATATCCACAGACTTTGGATGATGCTGGCTGTGACTTCCTTCACGTATCTTTCTACTGCTTGAGTATGAGAAGGCATGCAAAGTTAGGGGGATGTTAGTACGGGAATCTATACAGCCGTCTATTATCTTCAACAAACTTGCATCCAATAAATGCATAGTTATTGGGGGTCCTGTTATCGCAATAGTTTTCCAATCAATTAGATTTATATAATCATCTGCTTCAATGTTGATTGTCAAATTTGCGTATGTCATCATTTATTCTACCTCTTGCATTTATTATAGGATGAGCAGCTAGTTGTTTAATGTGATTGCAATCAGAATTTGCTCTGAGTGTGCAAAGTAACCATTGTCCTGAATAACTTTTTTAACTATTCGTTTTATGGAGTTTGCTGTGTTGTTTAGTAGCCGAGTAATTTCCCTTAAGGTTTTAGATACATTCTTTAGCTGTGGATTACATTTGATGGTAAACCATCCTGGGGCATAAACTTAGATCACATACTTTGTGAGTGAAAATAGAGACTCTGACGCACAGTCAATGCGAATAATTAAGGTGAAGAATTCTATTCGCCGTTGTGAGCCATATTATGTGGGAAATTTTTCCTAGGCTCCTATTCGCTAGTTCTTTAGAGCAATATCCTGATGAAATAGCTTTGCAAATGTCCAGCAGGTATTTCTGGTCTGTGCTGAGTGCCTTTTCATCGATTTCAGAGATATGTTTTCTAAATTACTCTTTATAGGTTCAAAAACTGCAATAGGGAGTGAATGGCACGTGGACAAGGATTTCCCTAATACATTTGGGCCAGAAGTTTTCCTATCGATCATGCCTAACAAATGATGCAGAGGCAATTAATTTAACTGGAGCTGGCATATGATCTATTGCATATAGGTCGTGCAAGCTTCTCTTCCATTCGACGGATTACTTCAGTAAGCTTCCCCGTATTCACAGGACACCGGACACCCATCACAACTCAAGCATGAGAGGCTGGACAAATCAATATTTTCATTTTTTAAAAACTTTGATATGCATTTAAATATATCTTTTGATGTTCCCGATGAGGAAATGTTAGGCAAAATTAGTCCCCAAATATTTGGAGCCAGGCTCTTCTAAGATAGTAACACGTTCTTCTTTCATAATTCTATGATACGCATGTTTATCACTTCTCTTTTCTATACACATTGTGTCATCTTTTCAGGAGTCGAAATATAAGGCTCTTATTTCTGTTTTAGGGTTCCGTTCTTTACGTTGAGATGAACAATCCGATTGGCTTTCACGCTTTACCTTGCAAACGGGTCTCTGTGAAACCTCTGTAACGGGTACGGGTACATTATGTTTTCCAGTGTCATTTGCTGTACATACACAATCCTGAAGAACCGCTGAAGCAAGAACTGCAGCAGACCAATCAGAAATTCTATAGCTATCACATGCTCTAGAAAAAGTTTCAAACTTCATTCGAGTTTCGGTATAGGAGGATGAAGATGAGAATTCAATTGTATCTATTATTGAATCATTGCATACTGATTAGTTTATTTCAATTTCACATGCAGCATCTTCTAATTGCGGTGCTTCTCTTTATTTAATCTTCTTTCGATTAATTTTTTTCAATGTGTCGTTGTATGCTGTACCAGAATGGCAACGCCCCTTTTTTACAGAAATTTGACAGTTTTGCTCCAGTTAAAAATAATAAAGATGTTGTTTTATCGTTTCAATATTTTAAATCTTTATTAATAAAGGTTCAAATGACACTATTAAATCATAATCAGTTCTACAGAAAATTTTTATTTTTTTTGAAAAATTTTCAAATTTTACCCAAAATTTCGACATTTGGACCAAAAGCGCAGACTCAAGGCATTTTTTTTCAGCGGTAAAATTTCAGATATTTGATGTAGTAGTATAAAGGCAACTTTTGGCACCTACCCGTTTTTTGTAAAAAAAAAATAATTTTTTTCGCTCCACCCTAGTGTTCAGAGAACTCACCCACACACGACATCAATCTATACTAATATTATAAAGGAGTAAAGATTGTTTGTTTGTTTGTTTGTAGGGGGTAATCTCTGCAACTACCGAACCGATTTCAAAAGTGATGGTGGCAAATTGATGGTGACAACCCCTGCTCCAACATAGGCTATATTTTATGTCGGTGCCACTAACCCCAGGGGGTGCAGGAGCAAAAAACGTTCTAAAATTGCGATTTTTTAGCTATCAAACTGGCTATCAAGCCCTGAGAGCTTGCCAGCCGGTTCTGTATGTATGTATGTACGTACGTAATGCGATAACTCTTCATAGAAATATACGTTTTCCTTCAAATTTTGTTTATGTTCACTGTGTTAAGGCGCTTCCCCGATTAGTTTTCGGGATTGATTGGTTAAGTATAAAGAGGGGAACGGGGGGGGGCTATTCCCCCCCTTAATTTATATAAATGGGTTTTTCATGCAGAATTATCCCATTTCCTTCAAATTTTGGTTAAAGGTTCACTGTGTTAAGACGCTTCCCTGATTACTTTTCGGGATTGATTGGTTAAGTATAAAGGGGGGGGGGGATCGGGGGGCTAATTCCCCCCTTAATTTATATAAATGGGTTTTTCATGCAGAATTATTCCGTTTTCCTTCAAATTTTGTTTATAGGTTCATTGGGTTAAGACGCTTCCCTGATTACTTTTCGGGATTGATTGGTTAAGTATAAAGGGGGGGGAACGGGGGGGCTAATCCCTCCTTAATTTATATAAATGGGTTTTTCAAGCAGAATTATTCCATTTTCCTTCAAATTTTGTTTATAGGTTCACTGTGTTAAGGTGCTTCCCTGATTAGTTTTTCGGGATTGATTGGTTAAGTATAAAGGGGGGGGATCGGGGGGCTAATCCCCCCCTTAATTTATATAAATGGGTTTTTCATGCAGAATTATCCCATTTCCTTCAAATTTTGGTTAAAGGTTCACTGTGTTAAGACGCTTCCCTAATTAGTTTTCGGGATTGATTGGTTAAGTATAAAGGGGGGAACGGGGGGCTAATCCCCCCCTTATTTTATATGAATGGGTTTTTCATGCAGAATTATTCCGTTTTCCTTCAAATTTTGTTTATAGGTTCACTGTGTTAAGGCGCTTCCCTGATTAGTTTTCGGGATTGATTGGTTAAGTATAAAGGGGGGGAACGGGGGAATAATCCCCCCCCCTTAATTTATATAAATGGGTTTTTCATGCAGAATTATCCCATTTCCTTCAAATTTTGTTTATAGGTTCACTGTGTTAAGGCGTTTCCCTGATTAGTTTTCGGGATTGATTGGTTAAGTATAAACGAGGAAACAGGGGGCATATCCCCCCTTATTTTATATAAATGGGTTTTTCATGCAGAATTATTCTATTTGCTTCAAAATTTGTTTATAGGTTCATTGGGTTAAGACGCTTCCCTAATTAGTTTTCGGGATTGATTGGTTAAGTATAAAGGGGGGAATGGGGGGATAATCCCCCCTTAATTTATATAAATGGGTTTTTCATGCAGAATTATTCTATTTGCTTCAAAATTTGTTTATATGTTCATTGGGTTAAGACGCTTCCCTGATTAGTTTTCGGGATTGATTGATTAAGTATAAAGGGGGGGAGTGGGGGGCTAATACCACCCTTAATTTATATAAATGGGTTTTTCATGCAGAATTATCCCATTTCCTTCAAATTTTATTTATAGGTTCACTGTGTTAAGGTGCATCCCTGATTAGTTTTCGGGATTGATTGGTTAAGTATAAAGGGGGGAACGGAGGGCTAATACCCCCTTATTTTATATAAATGGGTTTTTCATGCAGAATTATTCTGTTTTCCTTCAAATTTTGTTTATAGGTTCACTGTGTTAAGGCGCTTCCCTGATTAGTTTTTTGGGATTGATTGGTTAAGTATAAAGGGGGGGAATGGGGGCATAATCCCCCCTTAATTTATATAAATGGGTTTTTCATGCAGAATTATTCTATTTGCTTCAAAATTTGTTTATAGGTTCATTGGGTTAAGACGCTTCCCTGATTAGTTTTCGGGATTGATTGATTAAGTATAAAGGGGGGGAGTGGGGGGCTAATACCCCCCTTAATTTATATAAATGGGTTTTTCATGCAGAATTATCCCATTTCCTTCAAATGTTATTTATAGGTTCACTGTGTTAAGGCGCATCCCTGATTAGTTTTCGGGATTGATTGGTTAAGTATAAAGGGGGGAACGGAGGGCTAATCCCCCCTTATTTTATATAAATGGGTTTTTCATGCAGAATTATTCCGTTTTCCTTCAAATTTTGTTTATAGGTTCACTGTGTTAAGGCACTTCTCTGATTAGTTTTCGGGATTGATTGGTTAAGTATAAAGGTGGGGGGACGAGAGGGCTAATCCCCCCCCCTTAATTTTTATAAATGGGTTTTTCATGCAGAATTATCCCATTTGCTTCAAAATTTGTTTATAGGTTCATTGGGTTAAGACGCTTCCCTGATTAGTTTTCGGGATTGATTGGTCAAGTATAAAGGGGGGGAACGGAGGGGGCTAATCCCGCCTTAATTTATATAAATGGGTTTTTCATGCAGAATTATCCGATTTTCTTCAAATTTTGTATATATATTCATTGTAATTAGAGATTTACCTGATTAGTTTAAGGGGTTCATTAGTTAACTATGAGAGGGGTAACAGGGGGATGACCCCCCCCCTTAATATATTGTTTATTTCTTTATTTTTCGATGGGCTTATTTCAAATTCTTTGAAATAAGAGTATAATATACAATTAGTGTGAATAGCCTGTGAACTCAATGCCCTCAGTTTAACTGGGCAGTTTTATTTTTATTTTTTAACTGAAGGAGCTAGAAATTTGAAATTTGTCATTGTAGTTACTTATAAGATGTAAATGCTCTCTAAGAACAAAATAAAAAAGAAATGGAAATTTAAAAGGGTGAAATGAGCGAAAAGCATTCTAAAAACAGTCTAAATTACAATTTCTATGAAATCTCTGGAACTACAGAACCGATTTCAAAAGTAATGGTGGCAAATTGATGGGGACAATCCCTACTCCAACATAGGCTATATTTTTTGTCGGTGCCACTAACATCAATGGGTTGCAGGATCGAAAAATGTTCGAAAATTGCGACTTTTTTATACTGAAGGGGCAAGAAATTTGAAATTTAGCATAGTAGTTACTTATAAGATGTAAAGGCTCTCTAAGAATAAATTTTAAAAAAAATCGAAATTTAAATGGGTGAAATGAGCGAAAAGCGTTCTGAAGTCATTCTAAATTGCAATTTCTATGGAATCTCTGGAACCACGGAACCGATTTCAAAAGTGATGGTGGCAAATTGGTGGTGACAATCCCTGCTCCAACAGTCTCTTTAATAAAAAACTATGCATTGCTGACGACTGGGTTTTTCGCTAATTGTTGCAACAGATTAATCTCGGAAAATGAAACATTTGAAGTTACTGAAAAAAATTATAGCTCAAAAAGTATTTGTCAGAAAATTGTTAGACAAACTGCGTTTGAAAGGTAAAAAATTGTATTTTTCTTGATATAAATTTCAAATCTAATGATTATGCCGTTTTTCAAATATTGAATTTCAAAAATTACCAAATTTTCCAATGGAGTACCATAGCGAAACCTTCATGCGTAAAAAGGTTATGATAAGGGCGACGTGTCCTGACGTGTATATTGGCTATAGCACGTGTCACAAATTATAGTAGCCTTATTATTCTGTTAAAATATAAAAGTTATTTATGAAATGTCAATATTTTGTTTGATTAAAGGTTCGTTAAAAGAAATTGACCAGCATAGCGGGCGTAGCTTGCTAGTATAAATATAAAAGACACAGCACAAGGCAGTATAACAATAAAATAGAATTGGAAAATAATTAAGTATGGGGGGATGTTGGGGATACTGGGGAAGATACCCATACAAGCCATTACCTGTAGGATAACTTTGAAAAGGCATTGTTTGTTATTTTCAAAACCGTACAAATAAAAAATTGTGGAAATCTGGGAATTGTTAGAGATGTTTTCAAAGACCCAAAACTTTATAAATATACAAAAATTGATCATTTAATAATATAAGTTATTTATTATCCATATTCAGAGATATAATATGTTGATGGTATGTGTATCTGTAAAACCTTGCAAAGTCAGACTACACAAACAGGCAAAATGACCGGAGTTCGTTAAAATATTTGAGCTCTCTGAAAATACAAATTCTGCAATTTTTTTTTCTGACACAGTCCAACCCTGTCTGTAAGAATATTTACTTTGTTCTCATTCTCAACCTTAAAGACATTTTTCTCAGTATATTTTCGGAAAAGTTTATAAATTTAATCAAGATTTTCAAAAAATTTTTAAATTGTTCATGTATTCCTTTAGAAAGGAGTGACAATTGTGAATATGCACAAAATAAAATAGATATTCCTTCAGAGTGCTAAATTTTCTTTATTAACATGATAGTATAATCTGATGTAAAACCTATATTGACGTTTGCTATGTTGGAGTTTTTTTAACTTAAATTGCAAGGACCATGTTTGAAGTTCCATCAAATCTATTTGCTACACAATTTATGGTATTAAAAATTATTTATTATTTTTGACTCAATCATATTGATTGGTAAATATATCATACGAAATGTATTTTTCCAACTGAGTGAAAAAATGCTCAGGCTGGGAATCGAACCCGATAACTTTGACTTATAATTGCCAATAGCAGAGGTCAACAGTCTTGGCTTCGACTTCTGGCCTGGTTTTCACTCTGTTGGAAAAATACAGTTTGTATGATAACTTTACCAATCATTCTGATTGAGTTAAAAATAATAAATTGTATCTATGCATCCATCATTTAATGAAGTTCCATTATCTGCAGTACATTCTGTTGAGCTGTCTACATGGCAGACCAGATGTCTTTGCCAATAATATTATCTGAGTGAAATGGGTTCGTCAGTTGTCACTCCAGGTAACTCAATAGATTGAGTATTGGCAATTTAAATGGGTTGGACTCCCGGCCTGGGCACTTTTTCACTCAGTTGCAAAAATACAGCTCGTATGGTATCCAAAAACTCCAGAAAGGTGAACAGATGTTACTTTGTAGTATAATGACAGATACCAATGCCAGGACTTTCTCTTTTTCTGTAGATACCTTAGTATATTAACATTCTTCATAACTTTATACATCCATGATTGTGTTCATTAATGAAGAAAAATTTTCCTTCCTTTACTTCCTTCACAGATATTTAGCCTGGATTTCAAGATTGACATTATTTAGAATTTTTTGTAACCATTATCCTGTCGTGAGATATAACTTGACTGACTCTTCCCTTTTTTATACAATTCTTTTTTATTCAAGGGTAGATTTTCAAGCAACACAAAATGTTGGGCTATCATTGATCTGTTGATTTTTGCCGTTATTGCCTATGTTGACCTAACATTTGGTTGTTGGGCCAATGGCTAGAATTGTGTCTGAGCCAATGGTTGACAGATCACTGGACAAAAGGTCTGAATTAGTAATTTAGTACAGGTAAAATAGGGGTTTTTTTAAACAACTGATGCCCATTACCCAAAATTTGGGAAGAATTTCGTTTTCGCACTAGACTTGAAGATCCAATGTGTTAGCATATATAAAGCTTTCCTTGATCACTTATACAATATTCAAATACTTTCATTTCTTTTCTTTAAACTCCTTTTCAATAAGGCTTCTATACTAAAGAGCTGGCGCATCATCTGACATTAATATTCCCAAGTGGGAAAGCGTAGGTGCTAGATTTTCCTGTAGGACCCATTTGGCACATTTATCGCCGTCTTATTTGCTTTGCAGAATTTATCAAAAAGTACGATAGGGAAGGAAAGTTTCGAATAAAATACGTACTCTTGATCATTGATTTTCATTGCAAATTGTAGCCTGCATGTTATTTATTGTTCAATGAAATTAGCAATAAATTTATTTACTTTTATTAAGAAAATCTTTGGTTTTACAATGAACATTCATTTCACTAATTAATTATATAAGCAGTGTTGAATTTATGAAGTGACCCGGTATAGTAGTATAGAGTAATTGAAGTCTAGAAACGCACCTCCCCCTTTCGAAACTTTAACCCCCCCTCCTCCCCCGGAGAAAAATCTTTGAAACATCGGATTCAAGTTTTGCAATTTGGACATTGCAAGCTTTGTAATGCAAATTTTACATTTAACTCCTCACCCCCCCCCCCCCCCCTTTTTTTTTTCTTTGCATAATTTATCTAATTAATTTTTACATATTTCTAAAAGTTTTATTTTATTTGTCCATAGAAAAATTATTATTATTATTATTATTATTATTATTTTCAGAATATCAGCAACAATTTCTTACCTTAGTGTAACAATTAAAATTTATTCTTCAAGTGTACTTTTTTCCAAAAAATAATGATTTTTTTTTTTTTTTTTTTTTTTTTTTTTGAGTGTATGTGACATTTCTGAGTGTTCTTCACTTAGCAGTGTAATGAAAAAATATTATAATTAATTTCTGATGTAAAAGTATA
The DNA here is from genome assembly GCA_963931845.1 of Maratus michaelseni. Taxonomy (NCBI): domain Eukaryota; kingdom Metazoa; phylum Arthropoda; class Arachnida; order Araneae; family Salticidae; genus Maratus; species Maratus michaelseni. Next base: position 344,465,281 of record OZ007593.1, on the reverse strand, counting down.
ATTGAAGAAAAATAATATTAAAAATATAATTTCATCTTTTACTTTGTGATAAATATTTAAAAACTTCTATTTAAAGTAATTTTTAAAAAGTTTTCATGTGTAGCAAGTTTTCATTACTTTAATAATATGAGAACTGTTCTTTCCAAGAAGAAAATGTAATGATCCTGCACTTATCCAGATATCCTTCGTTATCTTAAACAAATTTATGTCTTAAAGTTACAATAAAAATATACTCCATTTCTTAATAACATTTAATTATGAAAATTTTTTTAAATATTTATTTATATATTTTCTTAAATATAACTGTATTTTGATGAAATATTAATAATAAAATTATCTTTAAGCAAATTTAGGGATCTTTTTTTTTCGAAATTCAAAATAAAACTCATTTATTTGGTGAAAATGAATATGTAAAAAAAAAAAAAAAAAAAAAAAAAAAAGAAGAAATCTGTACTTTTTAAAATAAATTTCCTTATATTAATATTCTCAAGTTTTCCATAAAATTTCAGTTTAATTTTGTGCTTTTGAAAAAAAAAAAAGTTGGAAATAAACATTGTTTTTCCAAAAATGAACTAGATGGCGCTACGTCCTTGAAATCGCCGTTACCGCCAAGCTGGCGAACAAAAAGTTTCGGGAAGAATAAAATCTACAATTAATAGTTAAATTTGGCAATTTTTCATGTTTATGAGGAAATTAAAGCCTGCAGGGATCCTTTCTTGAGGGATTCGTACAATTAATAGCAGAACAACTACCCATAATTAAGCCTTTAAAGTTAAAAAATAGACAGAAACCAATTCAACGCCATTGAAACACATTACGTGAACCAGTCCAGGGGGAATAAAAATGCCTGACGAGTCAGCCTATATATTTAGTAGCTCTACTTTTCAACCTTAATCTAAAGAGTTGTTTCTTTTTCTTTCAAACCTTAGTTGTTTATCTAGGATCTATCTTTTCAAAGATCACGATTACGTCATATCAGCTTGCTGTTTCTTTCCCTCCAACACCATTAGTTTATCTAGATTGCATGTTTGTTATTTTTAACCAGGAGGGGGCTTCTGTGAATGAAGTAATGTGACACACCCTCTTGGGTACTACAACTTTGATTCAGTTGTTAGTTTTGACTAGGGTATAAAGGTTGAAACACCATGTTATCATTATCTGGTTTTTTCCATTTAATGAGTTCAAGAAACCATTTTTGCTTGTAAGCATAATGGAGTAAAAGATTTAAATCTATTAGAGAATTTAAAAAATTAGCCAATATCTTAATTAACAAATCCGAAAAATACATTTAAAAAGATTTATTTTAATTTGCTCTAGTGATCGTCAAATAAACCCGCCTCCGAAACGTGAGTCGTTTTCTACCACTACCTAATGCATACGTCACAAGAGGAGGAGAGACAGCGCTTCGATGACGTCATCACAATACGAGTAGATGGGAGAGAGAAAGCACATCAGCTAAGAGTGCAAAACGGCTGCCGATCCAAGCTTGATGCAAAACACATGCGTAAAAATAAATATGGAATTGAATCCAAATAATATCGATGTGAAAGGGCAAAAGAAATAAAAATATAACATGATTTAAACACTGTGAGATTTCATATCACAAAGTCAATCATAAATAGTATTGCCAGGCGTCTCAATTTTCAGATGTCAAAAGGCCCGTACGCAGAACCACTGTGAAGGATACAAAAAGTCCCGCTTTTTCACAATGCAAAAAAATTTCTAATTTTTTACTTATGCTATGCAATTTATTTGTCTTCAGTGAAGTCTTAAAAGATTAAACTCTAAAAAAAGAAAAAAAAAAAACTAAGAATTTTTAATTTATAAGGAGTTCCATAGAATTTTGTGACAGATTTTACTTTTCAAATGAGTTCAAAATGTGATTTTAAATGGTGAAAAATGATTTATGATAAAGGATGTTAACAATTTTTTTCTGCTCAGGAAGCTGAAATTTTCTAAGTCAATTCCAAAATTCTTTTCATTACTGCATACATACTCGTACATTTTCAAGGTATTCCTTTTCAAATGACAAAAAAGGGAATAGTATTTCTTTTTTCTGTAATTATAATACAGTTTTAACTATTGTTTATTATTAGATAAGATCACATTTTTATAATCGTCAGATTCCTGAAATTAATTTTAAAACTGCAATTTTGATAGTATGTTCTGAATGGTGCTTTAACTTTTTTAGAAAAAGGAAAAACAGTTGGAAAAAAATGAATTTGCATTTGTGAAAAGCTTTGAGTAAAACTACTGTAGCTTCTCTGAATTAGATTTTATTGTCTAAAACTCTATATTACTGATTAACTGATTTTATTATCTAAAGTATTGTAGAAAAGTTTAATTTCATTTAATACAATTAGAGAAAAACCTCAGAGTAAACATACATAGAGTGTGCATCCCCTTTGATTTTGCCGGCAAGAAGTCGGGTCAGGATGACCCACGTGACAGTTGGCATTTGGCGGTAAAAGGTTACTAGAAGCAATGGAAGTCTTGGCGCTTTATCGCAGATCTTGGCAAGAGTGCAATATTTTTAAGTTGCGATTCAGAAACTTCGGAACTTAACAGATATACACTCTGTAGCAAACTAAAGGGGAAGGTTCACCAGATATTTTTCCTATTGTTTATTTATTTTATGCTTTATTTCTTCCATCATTCAAAGAATGGATCATTAGTAATAAATAAATAAAAGAAATTATTAAACCTTTATTTAGATTTTTTAAAAACTGATATATTATTTTAATAATTTACCCAGTTTTCAATCTATCACATGGTTTTATTTATATTTAATTTCATTATATACTTTTTTTTTTTTTTTTTTTTTTTTTTTTTTAAATACAAAGTAACAAATGGGACAGAGAAAGTAAAAAAATTAGTTTTTAAGGCTGTTCTCAAATACAAAAAAGCTACTTTTAGACATATTTCTGAATTAATTCATTTTTCAGAAACTCATGAAATTGGCAAGTGTTCTCATTCAGAGACTATGTCATCGAAATATGTTTTTTTTTTTTATCTTTTGGCAAAGGCAGAAGATTTTTCAGAAAATACAGTCAAAGTGGGCGTTTTGTACTGAATTCTCGACGCAGCATCGAGAAAATGGCGAAAAACGTGTCGTCACGTGACACGAATTGCTTATAACTCGATAAGTGTAATTTATTTATCAAAAAATAAAAAAACTTATTTCGATTCCAAATAGCTTCACCCGTCAGACCTGGCAATTTTAGGCTTTTGCGTTTAAAAAAGGATTCAGAAAACGCGTCAGAAAATTTCGTGTTCTTGAGCAGGTCATTTGAGAACCATTTTAAAGAACCTCTTTTTAAGCAATTTAATTTTATGTGCTGGAACGTCATGAGAGGAAGGGGGGAGAAATTTTGAGAGAAAGGAAATTTAGGTGATTAATTATTAATTTATTACTACTACAAATTAACAACCAGTTGGGAATTATTTTTAAAAATTAAAAAGTGTTAAAACACTTTATAATTATTTTAATTGAAATACCCTGCTATTACATAAAGGACATTTTAATTAAAATGAAATGTATTTTCGTTTCTCAGATCTTTCTTCTCTCTTCATCCTTTGGAAAGCTGTACATAAAATTTGAAAAAAAAAAAAGTTTTTATTAATGATATATATTTTTTAATGCAATGTTGATAAATTTAAATGCTACAGCATGCATAAGCACAGTTGTATAAACCAACAAGAGAAGAAAATAATTTAAACAAATTGAATTTAGCCTACTTTTTAAAAATTCATTAACTTAAATTAATAAATGAAAAGCACTTCAATAAAAAGTACAAAACATATACAAGTTGAAACATAAAAAAATAGACTTAATAAATAAATAAGTAAATAATGCATTGTTTCATTAAATTTTGCTAGAATATAAGCAGTAATTATTAATATAACTTCCATAACATTGTTTTGAGTGGTCGATAGTAAATATAATAATTTCAAAACTTTTCTGAAGATATAACAAGAGAGTAAACAAAACATATATATATATTTCAAAAACTTTAATTAAAAATTATAAAATTATATTAAAAAATTTGAAAATATTTCAAACATTGCAATAGTTTTTAATTTAGGTAATATTTAAATATTTTCCTTTCAATATGTACATATGCACCCGTTTATAATTATTTAAAGCATAAATTTAATCTAAAACAGGAAAAAATATGTTTTTTAAAATGAATTGTTTATGTTTTAAAAGAAATAAAACAAGTTTCTTTTGGCAGAAAATTGTATCGCCAAGCACCGTTGTACGAGATGTTCTTAAAATGCTTTTTCAAATCAAATCTTTCCAATTAATTACACTTTTAATATTGAAACTGATAACACCAGGTAACATAAGTCCTACTGTTACATACATTTGTGATATTAAAAGTAAAATATTTCCTATTTTCAACATTTGAACATGAATAAACAGTATCTTAGTTGGAAAGATATATTTTTAAGATCCTTTAAATATACAAAAAAAGTAATTAAAAATAAATGCCTAACGGTGAAAGGTAACAAAGCTTGTTTTGCTTGCTCTTTCATCACAGCCATAGGCACAACAGCTTGCTACCATGATATTTTTGAATCGCAAGCAGGAAATAGTCTAATATCGTACATAAAAACCTTTGCTACCGACACGTTCAGCGGAATGCTTCTTGTCCAGAGTCACGTGACTTTATGTTTGTGGCAGAAAGGGTGCGGAGATTATCTCTCTAGGTATGTTTACTCTGAGAGAAAAACCCATGCTTGAATAAAATGTTTAGTTTTGTAAACTGTAGCCATCAATATATGTCCTTAAATATAGCATTGAATAAATTTCATTTGTGAATATTGAATTCATGGCGTACAATATTGTTATTTATTGCAAAAACTTGCTATATTTAATTTATGTATTCTGTGTTCCTTATATAAATTTAATACATTGAAAGAAAACTGTTTTGTACCAATTTAAAAAGAGTTGTTCCCCTTTTTAACACTTTCCAACCTAGTTTTAAAGTGTTTATGACTTCGGTTTGTCTGGCCGTGCTCTAACTCCCGTAAATATGCTCGGATTGCCCTGAAATTTTTGTATGTTATTGTCGTTTACTATAGCATGTTCCCTATTTCAACTGAAGTGTGTAGCACTTATAGTTTTTTTACAGGGATAGTCAAAAGTATTCCGTTACATTACAGTCAATGGGAAATAATCGTTTCAAGTGCATTTTGATGACGCTACGTCATTTAAAACATAATTAATTTGTTATGAATTAATTATGAAGTACATTAAAACATGCTTTTTGTAGAATATAGGGTGCAAAGCATTTATTATTCATTTACAGGGTCAAACAAAAGAATTCTGTTACACATCGTTCTACGGGGGAAAAATCGTTTGCAGTGTAATTTATTGATATTTCACTATTTCAAACATAATGAAAATTATATGCATTACTGAGGTTCAATATAAATTGCTCTCTTGTATGCATTGCGTTTATTTACAGGGACACACAAAAGATATTGGTTACAGTACATGTGCGATATTTACAGTCTATGTGTGATAAGTGTGTTATCAACTTTGGTTTGCATTTTTAAGTTTAACTAATTTTTTTCATAGTATGTGTGTGTTTATAAACTCGGTTTATCATATACAGGGCTACACAAGGGAATTCATATTACAGACTATGGGAGTGAATTGCTTAAGGATAGTTTTTAAAAGTGTTTATGCATCTCCCTGCTGAACTATATTTAGTAGACTAATAGAAGTTTGTGGAATATAAATAAATTCATATACAGGACTACGCAAAGAAAAAGATACATTGTTGTTTATGGTTGGTAATTGCTGCGAGTGAGTTTTATGTTGCCTTTTAGTTTAATATGTGGTGTGTACAAAAGTCTTCAGATAATGTACAGGGCTGTACAAAAAATTTCAAGTGCATTTCCATCGATAGGTGAAAATTGCTAAATGTGAATATTCTAACTGAATTAAATTTTATCATCTATTGATCATATACAGGGCTGCACAAAATAGTTCAACTACTTTTTTGACATTGGAAGGCAGTTTCGATAACTGTATTTTTCAATGTGTTATATGTTTTCTAAACTGTTTACTTACATATCTTCTTTCACCTTATTTAACGATGAAATTTCGTTACAGTCACTGGCGCAGCCAGAATTCGGTTCTAGGGGGGGTTTTGAGTTTTTGATAAGGGTGGTCGCCGGTTATATGAATCACCGGTTAATGGAATCAGTCTTTTAAATGAATCACTGGTTAATGGAATCAGTCTTTTAAATGAATCACCGGTTAATGGAATCAGTCTTTTAAATGAATGAAATCATAATGCTTATCTCTGCAATTACGTTGGTTACGGTTCATTTAAACAACGTTTACAATATTAGAGTGACAAACTATAAAATGCACCAATGAAATAACACAAAAATTGATTAGATTTATAAAGTGTTCAAAAATTATGAGGAGAAAACTTTAAGATGGAAGAGCACAGTACAGCAAATAATTTTTACATAGAAAATAACAGATTTGCAATCCATTTGTTCAATCAAAAATCCACAAGGTTTCATGAGAATCACGAATTCTTATTCCTAAATTTAATAATAAAGAAGCAATTTTAACAAAATTTTCAATAGACTTACTTACCTTGCTTTTGGCCAAATGTGACAACTCAATTAAGGTAATCGATGTTTTGGAATGTAGTTGATATTAAACACGGTATTGTAGACTAAATTACTGTGCCCTTACAGTACTTTACATGACATCGAATTTCGCATTATCAAATGTAAATCTGATGAAAATTTTGTTAAAATATATTTATTATTGTTAAAGTTCTCTAAAAATATCCGAGTTTGAATTGTAGTTGTATCTATACAAATATTATAAAACAGCAACATTTGTTCTTTTTGCAGGGGTTAATTCTGGAACTACAGAACAGATTTAAAAAGAAATTGGTCAATTGGTCATATGTGAGTTTTATTCGCGTACAAAGGGTTCCACACAAAATATCAGAACTGTTCAAAGGCAATATTCTCACATGACATAGTCACATACCTAAAACAATATTACATGCCAGAATTTAATTTTATTGGTATTGGAATGAAAAACAATGAATATATCTCACTCTAAAACAAAGACCTTGTACAAAGTTTAAATTTGGCAGAGAACAAATCACGCTTCGGAAAAAGTCGCTGAGTTGCACACGAAAAGTTACTTGTCAATCATATTTGTCGTAATAGTAGACAATTTTAAAGCATTTAAAAAAAGTATGCTGAACAACGCGAAACTTTCCGATTCATTTTCAAAAAAGAGAACCTATCAAGGTATGATAATTCAAGTGATTTGTTAACGAGAAGATTTTTCATTATAAATGAATTATATATTGAATTATAAGCGATTGTTGTCTCAAAATTACTTACTCTTAATGTCTTAGAATTATTCTAAGAATTATTTTTCAATATTTTCCCTCAATAATTGAATTCATTTGGTATGAAAAATGTTGACTATCATGATTCGTCTTACCTAAAGCAAAGATCTTGTTACAAAGTTTAAGCTTAGCATTGTGTCAAGCGCGCTTCAAAAGTAGGTCGCAAAGTAGCTACACAGTTTTGATCCGTGCCGTTGTTTTCTAGATGAGTATTAATTAATATCTCAGCTATTTACAAACATATATTTTCGAAAATCATTACCAACAATCCTTAGATGATTCTGCGTCGATAACCCTTAACTCCCCGCTGAGCGCCAGAAGAATAAGACACATGAGTGATCTTTTAATAGTTCCGTTTTTACTTTTTAAGTATGGAACCTTAATAATGGTGTCAAAATTCTGTTAACCATCTCCTCTCTAACATAGGCTATATTTTATACAACAATTTCCAAACACTTTTTTTCGGTACACCACGTTCCAAATGGGTGCAAGAACAAAAAAAAAATTCTAAAATTGCACTTTCTATGATATTGTTGATTCTAGAAATTTGAAATTTGGACTAGCGGTTACTTTAAAAAGATGTAAATGCTCACTAAAAATGGTTTCTATAAAGTTCGAAATTTAAAAAGGGAAAAGGAGCAGGAAACGTTCTAAATTACAATTTATTTGTACAATTAGGGCTAGAAACATGAAATTTGGCATTGTTGTTACTTTAGAGACTTATATAGACCAAGAACAGTTTGCAGTAGCAGAAAAAAAAAAAAAAAAAAAAAAAAACGTTCTAAAATTGGGCCATTCCATTGTGACGAGTGTGACATCCGAACAAAATTTTAAGAGTTTATAACTATATTTTGGGAAATAAATTAGTTAATAAATCCCTGAAAAGTATTTTAATTATGTTTTTCCATGCATATGCTTGGATAATTGAGCAAATATATAACTTCAATAGCTTTCAATATTTAAAAAACAAAAATTTTAAACTTGTGACTGGTGTGACTCTCTCGGGGCAAGAGTTTTTACTTGCATACACATTTGTTAAAATTCCTCTGAATATTTTAATTATTATTAAAACAATTTTTTTCTAATGAAAGAGATTCAAATAAAACTTTGTAATTTTCATAATAAATTTTAATTATTTTAATGTATAAGAATTTTTTTCCTGCTGTGACGGACGTGATAAAGAAGTGACGGGTGTGACATTGTGCAAAGTGTACAATTTGAAAGTTGTTTACCAAAAAAATACAGTGATCAGTATAGACAGTAAACTCAACAATAGTAAATCTACAAAAGAAATTTAATAAAACTAACATATTTATGCAGCATGATCACTGATATATCACAAATAATTAATTTCCTTTCATTAGGAGTTCTTGGGTATGTATTATCAATCTTTTCACGCGTCTATGCAACAACTAACTGCATTACACTGCTAACATAGTTTAAAAATGCAATACTCAGGAAAAGTCTGAACAATTTATTTATTTTTTCGCATAGCAACATTAAGAATTAAAAAGCATTAGCAAAACCATTCTGCAAAAATGTTTCAGCCAAAGATAAAAATCCTTATTATGCCAAAAAAAAAAAAAAATGTTCATATTAACTTCTAGAAACGAATTCAAAGACTATACAAAACAGACAAGCATGTATTTCCTGTTGTGAATCAGTAATTTGCGGTTAAAACACAAGTTGTGGTTTAAACTTTATACCAGCTTCAAGTTTAGTACGAAGTTTGAATAATCGAGAAATGTATTTTGAGTATTTTCAAAATACAAAACACATGGAAAAATCATTTCAAAATACATTATCAAAATACTTTAGTTTTATCTGTTTAAAATACAAAATACAAATGTATTTTGAAAATGTATTTCAAATACATGTATTTTCGATACTGCCCAGCTCTTCTTGACAAAGTGACGCAGTCCAAATAACCAGTTTTGACTTTGACTTAACCGATGCTTGTAATATGCTCTTTCACAGTTTTAAGTAGAATTTTCGCCGTTTAATTGAATCACATTTTTGAATAGAATTTGATTTAACAAAGCGGCGGATTCCGCCAAGGCGGAAAGGCCAAAAAATTTAATTTTAACTTTAGTTTTGATTCATATAAACGGCAATTATAGTAATTTTTTTTAGCTCTGGGGGGGGTTTTAACCCCCAAACCCCCCCCTTGGCTGCGCCACTGGTTACAGTTTTCTGGCTGTGTTGGAAAGTGTTTCATAATCTATGCTTGATGCATGATTTTTCATTCTTGTTTTGAAAAACATTTATATCTTGAGCAAAAATATTTTTTTCTATATGGAAATAGAATTTTTCAAAACTAAAGCTTGTGCTTGTTTTGTTCTTTTACAAAACTACTACATATTATAGGAATAATTGAATGTTTCTGAAAAATAACACTAGCTTGTGAAAATAATACTTATTACACTTACAACATTTGGGGTTAGGAGAGTTGGAAAGGGAAGAGGTATTTTGTCTCCTTAAGAAAAATAGCTTTATGCATTTTTAAAATTATGAATTAACATTGCCTATAATACAAGTTGTAAATTTCCAACTGGACGAAAAATGTCCGGGCCAGGATTCGAACCTGGGATCGCTTGGTTGAAGCCACCACGCTCTACCACTGAGCTATCCCGGTCGAATCTGGAGGGCATAATTCATCCAGTTAACCTTATTGATCAAAGCATCTGGTCTGATATTTTAATCAGCTCAACAGAAAAGATTGCAGGTAATGGAACTCCTGTAAACGCTGGATACGTGAATACACTAGATTATTTTTTAACACAATTTTTCAAATTGGTAAAGTAATCATACAAGTTGTAAATTTCCAACTGGACGAAAAATGTCCGGGCCAGGATTCGAACCTGGGATCGCTTGGCTGAAGCCGCCACGCTCTACCACTGAGCTATCCCGGTCGAATCTGGAGGGCATAATTCATCCAGTTAACCTTATTGATCAAAGCATCTGGTCTGATATTTTAATCAGCTCAACAGAAAAGATTGCAGGTAATGGAACTCCAGTAAACGCTGGATACGTGAATACACTAGATTATTTTTTAACACAATTTTTTAAATTGGTAAAGTAATCATACAAGTTGTAAATTTCCAACTGGACGAAAAATGTCCGGGCCAGGATTCGAACCTGGGATCGCTTGGCTGAAGCCACCACGCTCTACCACTGAGCTATCCCGGTCGAATCTGGAGAGCATAATTCATCCAGTTAACCTTATTGATCAAAGCATCTGGTCTGATATTTTAATCAGCTCAACAGAAAAGATCGCAGGTAATGGAACTCCAGTAAATGCTGGATACGTGAATACACTAGATTATTTTTTAACACAATTTTTCAAATTGGTAAAGTAATCAATTAAATCAAAAAAAATAATCTAGTGTATTCACGTATCCAGCGTTTACTGGAGTTCCATTACCTGCGATCTTTTCTGTTGAGCTGATTAAAATATCAGACCAGATGCTTTGATCAATAAGGTTAACTGGATGAATTATGCCCTCCAGATTCGACCGGGATAGCTCAGTGGTAGAGCATGGCGGCTTCAGCCAAGCGATCCCAGGTTCGAATCCTGGCCCGGACATTTTTCGTCCAGTTGGAAATTTACAACTTGTATGATTACTTTACCAATTTGAAAAATTGTGTTAAAAAATAATCTATTGCCTATAATATTCTGTACTGAAAAAAGGTATAACAAAAATAATCATTTTAGTAGTCTAAAATCACTAAAATAATTGAATCAATTTACTCTTCTCAGCACAGCTTTCACGTGAAATATTTGTTTCCATAATTCAGAGAAATGTCACAAAGGTTGTAAATATCTTTCCTTTTTCAGGAAATTTCTGAAAAAGCAAGATCTTGTATTCCAATTAGGAAGAATATCCACACAAAACATTTTGTCTTCCTTTATTTCTTCCTCTTCCTCCCCCCCCCCTCTCCCCCTCAAAGTTGTTTTTTCTGTAGTATTTTTGCAATCATTTCCACTTTGCTTTCTGATCCTGCAACATTCTTTCTGTATATCGTAAAATTTTTTGTGATAACATTTTTTTTTCTTTTTTGTTCTATCTGTCTATTAATGAAAGATGATTCATAAACAAGCCCATAAAGAAATTGGAATATACAGCAGCCAAAAGAAAAAGATATTGGATCAGCTTAGGTATGCAAATTTTTCCTTGGGCGGGGCTGCATTGGCCTTTTGGCTGATGGACCAGTCGGAGCCTCCTTACAGATGGTTTTGATTTGTTTAATAAGAAATAGTAAAAAATGTTTATACATGCACTGGTACCTCTTTCACTGTTATCTTGCCTATGCTTTTATAAATTCAATTTTAAGTTGTGTTATTGTGAAACAACTGATGTATTACTAATATTTAAATTTGCAATTTAGTTAAAAATTACTCAGTATATGTTTTTTTTTTTTTTTTTTTTTTTTTTTTTTTAAATCTTTTCAGGAAAATTTTTGTGATTATAATATTTTTATTTTATGTTAAATAAACCATAACATACTTTTATAAATCTTTTTTGGCCTAAACTATTTTTTTCTGAATAACTATTTATTGTATTTATTACTATATTGTAACTCTTAAATATTGCATCAAATGATCTCATTCTAAAAATTAAATCTATCTAATTTTAGATTTTATTTGAAATGAACTGTGATAAAGCAAAATCAATTTTATATGGCTTGTCTTTCATACCTGTTGAGAATACCTCTCATGATGCATCTGTCAATAGAATGAATAAGGTATATTTTCTTATATTTCTGTCTTTATGACTACAATCTTTTTTGCATTAACTTTCTGCAATGAGAACTTTGTAAAAAATGTGTATTAAAATAATTCTTAAATATATAGTTTACTATGATAATCTTCAACAGTCAAGGCTAAAAAATATTTTGATTATCTAAAAACATGAATATACACCTACTATATTGAAAATACAATTATTTCCCTTCTCTTCCAGTCACAAATGATATGTATTACACATATATAAATAATAATAATAGTTATTTAAAAAAACACACCAGTTTAGCTTGTAAGAAGAAATTGTAATTAATGATCTTATATGTGCTAATCATATACTAAAACAAGTTATATATGTATATATATATTGTTGTGAATAAAAAAAATATATTGTGGTAAGAATGGGAAGAACATTAGACTGAAATATATAAATATGATGATGAAATGTTCTGGTTCGTTAAATTAAATAATAGGTATTTTACTTCCTCGATGTTTGCAAATAGTACATAGAAGAAGAAATCAAATACTTGAAACATGTGAAACACAATAACAATCCAATATTGAAATAAACTAACATGGTTTATTATTCTTTTGTACATATTAGCAGATATAGACCCCGCACATTTTTGTTTTTTTATCTATACTTCATCAGCAGGCATGGTATGCTTAAAGTTAATCAATCATGAGGATTAATTATTAGATTGATAATTAAATTTATTTAGCTTGAAATATATTTTAATTGCATATTGGGTACTTAACTTATTGGAAAGAATTACCAAAAAAAACGAGAAGGATTTCCATCTTAATTTAATGTTTAACATCTATTCATTTTCAAATTGGATAAAGACTTTTTAGAATAAATTTTAAAAATATTTTATATTAAATAAATATACATCCTAATTAATCGAGGTCAATGCCTGGTAAAATTACACTCAGCTAGAAAGCTATTTAAAATACTTTGAGGATGCACACAGATCATTAAAAGAAATATTACCTCCAACATATTATACGGGAGAATTGAATCCAAACGTCTCAATGCATAGTTGAAAACCTGTAGTTAAACCACTTATGTGTATTCTTGTTGTAGTAGTTAGTGACCAAAACCAGTGTGCATTTGTATTTAAACCCACTAAGGTTGCCATACTTGTTGCGTATCAAAATACGCCGAGCAGGAACAAAAATAGCCAAATATAAAAAGAGAACAGATCCAATAGGATGCTGAAAAAAACGATGGTTCTGCGATCGCAGAAAGCGACATTTTGGCGAAAGCCATATAAGTATTCAAACATGCGATCGCTATTCGAAGATTGAAGTGAAAGTTGCAGTGCTTGTTTTTAAGCAAAGATGAGAACGCAACATAAAAAATGGATAGGAAAAATAACTATTGAAATAAGAGAAAGGAATTAAAATGTAAAAAGAATGTAATAAAAGTTAAGATAGACAAATAAATAATAATGGAGTGGAAAAATTGGGTATTAACTAAAAAGAGTTAATTTTCCCACAACATACATATATATATATATATATATATATATATCATCAAAAACAACTCGTTGTAAATGATCCCACCAAGCCACAAACCTAAAATGTCAGTCACAAAAAGAAGTAATATCACATAAAAAGAAGTGATATAGAAGTGCATACTCAGAGTCCCGTGTAAAAATCTATCACCACTCATAATGTTTCCAAAGGAGTCGGAGTGAGGTACAGTATGTGAAAACTGCTTGGCGACCTTCAGGCTTTTATAATATATGTAGTATATCAATTTTGAAAATCGAAAAATAAATTTTATATTTTTGTTATACCACTTTTATAAATATTTTTGTATGCGAAAGAACTGACAGAACGGATTTTCCCCCAGATCTATGTCATTCCCTTACGCTAGAATTACTGCAATATATCTCAATTTAGTTAACATTTATTATAAGGTTTATATATATATATATATATATTACAAACTCAAAATCTTTATACGTTTACTTAAAAAATCCTCTTCGTAAGAGTGGTGTTTTAGTTTAAATAATGGTAAATAAAATCAACAAATTGATTTTTCAAGCTCATAAATAAGAAAGGACATGCAAACACTTAAGCTTCAACTTTTACAATTTTATGGGAGAAAAATAAATAAATAAATAAAAGAAAAGAAAAGAAAAATAATATAGCCATATGTAATTGCAGGAAACGCAAACATTATAAAAGCCTGCAGGTCGCCAAGCAGTTTTCACATACTGTACCTCACTCCGTGTCCTTTGGAAACATTATGAGTGGTGATAGATTTTTACACGGGACTCGGAGTATGCACTTCTATATCGCTACTTTTTATGTGATATCACTTCTTTTTGTGACTGACGTTTTAGGTTTGTGGCTTGGCAGGATCATTTACAACGAGTTGTTTTTGATGAGATATCACTCCTTTTTGTAAGGTATTTAATTTCAATTATACGGATTCCATTTTTATTCAGAAAAGAAAAGATGAAAGGGGCAAATAAAATAATAGTGATGCTATAAACAGAATTATACAATTTATTGAGTGACTTATTCCAATGTACATGTCGCTACCATAACAACGGGGAAACTTTTATATTAATTTCCTTACATTGTATTCATCAGATTATTTATGACATATTTATTTTACTTTTTCTTTTGTTTATATCACTCTTCCGTTTATATACGTTCAAAAACAAAAAATTAGACAATTCTACAGTAGTTTACAAACTAATTAAAATACTACAGTTTCAGAAAAATGTGGAAAAATAAGAAGCACTTTTTTTCGGTCATCTACAATAAGTTTGTGGAGCATACTTTACCGAGAATAATCAACATCTTTTTTTTTCTATGAACCTATTTCTATTAGTATAAAAATTTACAGGGAATTTTATACTAACATATTAAATATATTATTTTTGAAAATTACTGAGCACCTTAGAAGTTTTTTATTTGTTTAAGTTTTTTAACTCAACGTTTTGAGAATTTGAAAAATATAAAATTCACAACGTTTGCAAAAGTATAAAAACTATTAAAGTGATTTTTGTTCATATAGTCTGTTCATTCCAATTCGGTGATCCTAAAATATAGGTCCCCAATCTCCGGCAGTCCATGAATTAATTAGGACATATGTATGCAACTGTTAAAATGTTCTCAAAGTTGACAATAGAGGCAATAAGTATAGCTCGGCAAATATGAAACACGGCATTGCTTCATCATGGCTTTGTTTCGTGAGGTGTTCGTTCTCAAAACATAAAAATCTCACGCGAAAGTGTTCGTAAACCGAACAGTTCGTTACCGATCACCTATTGTATATGAAATTTAGCATTTTAAGTTCGTCATAGCCAGAGATTCGATAAACGGCAAATATTTAAACTCAAAACTTGTAATCTTGGGGTAGCAACATTTTTACATTCTATTACTCAGCACATGAACGTAAAGTTGGAATTTTGTAATCGCTATTTCAATCAATTCCTGATACGCTAGAATTATATATTTATAAATAAACACAATTTTTTTAATCGAGGAAAATACTATATTTTAATAGATTAAGTGCTTAACATTGATGCGATTTCAGACGGACAAAATGAACTGATATTAAATTTTAAAGCAAGATAATGAAACCTTACAGAGATTGAAACAGTGTAAAATCATTAAAATACATCTCACTCAGTAAATATACATCGGTTGTAATGTAATCAAGATCTTCTAAGAGACTCTGTAAACAAAACGTATATGCTTCAATGCTGCTTTACAATAGAGAGGATGTAGTAACATATTTGAATATCTTGTGTATATAGCCAATTTGACAAAAGTTATGCAATTTATGGTGGAGATTGATGTTGGGCTGAAATATTTTAATGCATAACGCATGAATTGAGATAGTTTTGGGGCCGTTCGTTCGTACAATTTGTGTTGTAAACAAATAACCGACAGTTCGAATCCAGGAAGGCAGAAATAAGAGTATCCAATGAAAACGAAGTCATTTCAGCTGAAGTTATTTATTGATATATAGTAAGTATAAGATGGTAAGAATAAGGTGGTCTCGGATGTTAGAGGCTTAGAACAGTTGTTGACAGACCAAGAGCTAGGAGTGATCTGCCATTTGGGCAGTAGATTGTCTCGCCAAGATTCGATATTGTTATTTTAAACCCTAAGGTAATTAATGAAGTAAGCAGAGCATCGGCACAAGTGGTGCGTTGATGCTGTAATTGACCAAGGTTTAAAAAGTTCAAAAGTAAAATAAAGATAACTGAAAGTCTAAGATATTAATGAAATAATAACAGACAAAAGGAATTCAACTTAATCAAGATTTATTCAAGTTATAAAGTAAAATAAAGTTCAAAGATAAAATACATATATCCAATATTCCAGAGTCAAAACGATGTCACATTAACATTAACCCTATATTTGCATTTGTCAAAACAGAAACTTGAAACTTACACAATATATATTGAGACCTTTAGATCAACATCTCATAGATCGGATGTGAAAACTGGAGCACCAACGATAAAACTATGAAAAAGGTTCTTTAACAAATTTACTTTAATTAAATTAGGTTCATTACCAAATTAACTTAATGGAAAACAAAATTACTTTTAATTAAATGTTTTAAATAAAACTCAAAAGAAACATTTAATTTACTTTAATAATACTCTCAATAAATAAACTCAATTATGCAAAAAAATAAGTATTAACATTTAATAAATTCCATTAATGTAAAACCAAACTGTAATTAAACATAAAATAATATCTTTCCTCTCACTTCCTGATCCAATGCCTTTATCCTTCCAAATACAACCTCCATTCATCAACTTGTCAGTAACGACCAACCGTACCTGCTCGACCACGAAACAGTCGTACGTTGAACCGCCGGACAAAACATGCCACTCCAGGGTACTATCTATACTTATTAAGTAACAGTCCCAATGGCAAACGGTCTACTGATATAAAGTGCTATCCCTTGAAACCCAAACCGAATAACCGTATTTGGTGTTTCAATAGCAAAACGGTAACAAGTAATTTCGGCTTCCGAAATTACTGATGCAAGAATAATAGACAGAACGGTATCAACATACTAAAAAATGGAATCTCGTTCCGAACTATTAATTACCAGTAGCCTTTTGATGACATGAAAGCTAATATTATAAAAGTCTAAAAACCACAACATCAGGACAAAAAGAAAAGCCTTACTCACTTTAAATAAAAAGCATTCTATCTAATGAAAGACTAAATCAAAAAGTATATTAAATTAGCTGCACGAAATAATACAAGAAAAACTGCCTTTTTATTTAATAACTATTTCTCAAAAGTTTTCCCTTAAAAAATATGATGAAATCCAAACGCTCCATTTCCGATGATGAAAGACGTGGCGTTCTTTAAAAACATTTCCTCTCTTTCAGATTTCACTTCACTGAAAAACAATATAGCCTTCCATTCACTATAGCGTATATCATAATACGAGTTAAAAACACTTCCTCCATTTAAAAATAAACATCACCAGACTAAACATTTTCAGACGACACAGATCTAAAAAACAACCACCGAGACAGCTTCCAGCCAGCTAAAACATAACAACACACGACTGCCTCTCTTAAATACGCTACTGCCTCGTGTCTGAGCCGATGACGTAATCTCCCCATTCCACAGCAGACAGGTCACTTCCGGCTTCCCGAAGGTTACGTGACGATCGATTACAGTCACAGGTAGATACCGCAGGTGAATGCAGATTAGAGCCACCTGCCGTCAGCTGCCGTAATCCTTTGTTTCGGAACATAATCGATCTGCCGAAAAACTGCGAAAAATGAGAAGACACGATCAAAATAAACATACGTTAGCGATGTACGAAGGAAGCGAAAACGTGATGTAAATAAAACGAAATGAAAGTAAATGAAAAACGCCTTGAACGTGAGAATAAATATGGCCAAATGGTAAGTAACTAAATAAAGATATTTTTACTTTAAAACCATATGAAATACTTTAAATAAAAATATGCTTTTATAATGTAAACCAAAGTTATTGAACTGAAGGATTTAATTACTTAAGTATGACTGAACTAAATACTGAAATATAACTGAATAAAGTTAAATATTAAATAAACAGAATAAATATAATAAAGCATGAATGGATGAAATAGGTCAATTAAGATGTGTTTTGAATGAGTGATAAGAACTAAAGGGAAAACCATCTAGTTTTTCCAACAGATATTACATTAAGCCAACAAACCACAGACGCGCAAAAGAATTTATATGTATGTTAAGGATAATTAATATAAATGTTTTGGGAGGATGTAATGATATAGGCTACCACATTTGGCGAACCCGTAATTTTTGTGAATTTTAGAGGACACATGCAGGCAACCCGGTGGGAAAGGAATTTTAGTTAAAGGAAAGAGATAAACTTTGTATCTGGGAAATTACATTACTTGCACAAATTGTTTATGAACAGAAAAAGGTTGGACGCCCAAGCAGCTGTCAATGAATGTCCGGAACACATAACATTACATCTGTTATAACCGCACTGGAATTAAAATAGATCTTTAATGTACATGCTGCATTTATTAAAAATAGTCTTTCATATGAGAAAAGGAAGTAACATTTGAGGTTTTAGAATAAGAGATATTTTAGCGAAGAGAATATTAAATAATATATTAAAAAATAAGTTAGGAAGATTAATAATTTAGAATAAAGATATGTATAAATGATTCTATATCATACAATTTACTATTGTTTTTCCTCTGTGTTAAGTACAGGAATCATGTACTTCAACGTAAAAATTCGCTAATTACACAACTTTTTAGTCTTATTAAAAAATCTTTTGAGTTACCCTGTAAACGAACAGTAAATTCTACAATTTTGTTTTGCAATAGGAAGCTAACTTAGGTCGTTCGTAGTAACATATTTTAACATCATGCGCATACGTTCTTTTTGAAAAGAGTTAGACCATTTAATTTTTTTTTTTTTTTGCTTCATCTTAAGTATAGGAATAAATCACTTTAAAGTGGTATACATAAAAAACTAATTAATATTTTTACACAAAATATTAAACATTTGAACTACTTATAAAAACAATTCAAATGCTGCAAACCGCATAAAAATCGGATAATTACACAACTCTTCAGCCCTATATCAAAAGATCTTTTGTGAGGCCCTGTAAACGAACCGTAAATGTTACGATTTTTTATAATAGGAAGCTTACTTGGGTCGAATGTAATAACATATCTTAATATCATGTGTATACGACCATTCCTAAAAGAGTTCGGTCATTTATTATTTTTTTGCTCTATGTTAAGTATAGGAATCAATAACTTTAAACTGATATAAATCAAAAACTAATTAATATTTTTACATGAAACTTACAAAGGTTTGAACTACTCATAAAAACGATTCAAATAACGTAAACCGCGTAAAAATCCGATAGTTACACATTGCTGTAGCCCTGTCAACAGTTTTTTGCTCTATGTTAAGTATAGGAATCAATAACTTTAAACTGATATAAATCAAAAACTAATTCATATTTTTACATGAAACTTACAAAGGTCCGAACTACTCATAAAAATGATTCAAATAACGTAAACCGCGTAAAAATCCGATAATTACACATTGCTGTAGCAGTGTCAACAGTTTTTCGTCTGAACAAGATTTAAAAAGTGCAAAAAACAGCACTTTTAAAATCGCATTTACTGAAAATCTATTCGTCGGATTTTGCTTTACTTTTGAATTCTTAGTCCCTTGGCACGCCCCATTCCATAGAATCAAGAATTTTGTTTCTATCATAAATAGAACACGAGATATAGATGTGTCAAAAACCCATTTTGTCCCGTCCGCAAAATATAAACTAGACAGAGTGCTAAAATTTTTTTGTGAAATCGTTTGGCATCCATTGGTGGAAATTCCTTTCATTTACGGTTCAATGCATTGCTGTTTCTTATGGTTGGTGAGAAACTCTGTCGAGTTTCTATGATCATCAATTTTAAGAAAAAAGTAAAGTAAAAAAAAAAAAAAAAAAATCTTTTATAAACATTCAATGCTAACTTAATAATCATGCTTAATTTCATGACTGCAATTTAGGTAGTTCCCAAAAATTTCTGTTACAATATGTTAATTTGGCATAGGCCCCAATTATTGAAAAATTTTTGTTTTATACACAGTAGAAAGCATAACCTAGTTAACTTATTATAAAAATTATAATTGTTTTTTAAGTTGTAGTAACAGGACAAAAAAGCATTATTTAATTATCTATTCAGGATTTCTAAATTGTTTTCTTAATGTATATTCATAATTTAATTAATATTAAAGTTAAATGATAAAAGCAGGGTTTCTAGCCACCAGGAAAAACCTGGATAACCTGGAAAAGTCAGGGAAATTTATATGGACTGAAAAAGTCAGGGAAATTTACCATTTCTGAAGAAAAGTCAGGGAAATTTGAAAATTATGAGAAAAAGTTAGAAAACTTTGAAGTTTCAAGAAAAAAATAGGAAGATGTTTCTTATAAAACTAAGGATTTGAAATTGCAGTGACATTAAAATCAAAATTTGTTCTTCATAAGTACTGTAAAGAGTATTTCTACCTCTCATGCAAATCATTTTGTCTACCACTTTCAGTCCTTCTTTGTAACTCTTAAGATTTTCAGTTCCAGCTTCACTGAAATTTTCTACTGAATGTTGTAGGATTAATTAGATGTTTGACTCTGCTTACTTATCTTTGTTTGGTAACTGAACATTTGAGGGGGTTAGAATGACAGTGAAGTAAGTCAATATTTATTAATTTGAGAAATGAAAGGTTTTGTGAAACTTATCGTATTGCCGTTGCATTAAGTGGTCCAACATGTTATTCCTTCTAGCGACTCACTAAGTGAACTATGACTCATTTGGCTGTCACACTGAATAGAAATTAATATAACTTCAGAGAAAATATGGTTATCTAGATTTTTCAAATTTTTGACGTACTCCACTGTCATTCTTAACCACCTCATTTGTTAGCTTAATTTGTTGAGTATTTATTATTTGTATTAAGATATGTCAAAGCAATCTGTATTTAGCTGTGACTGATGTGATAAAAAATTTCATCCTGATTTGACAAAATGGATAGAACCTGATGCTAAAAGTGTGTATCTGCAAAATGTTTAGCACGTAAAATGTTCAACAATTTGTAAATTTTGCAAAAAATTATGTAACAAATCAGTAATTTGTGCCTCAGAATCAGTTGTGAAAGTGCCCGCTCTCAAATTCACAACTTTTAAGATTTTTTGTGTGTAACATCACAAAATCACGATACCTGGAATTTTTTTTTATTGATATGGAAAGCCTTGAAAAGTCAGAGAAATGTCAGGGAAATTCGCTGCTGATCTGGAATAGACACCCTGTAAAAGAGTGTTTTCTTTATTTGTTTCTCTCTCTCTCTCTCTCTCTCTATACATATATATATGTAAAGAATTATCCGGGGACGACTTGGGAGACTAATAATTTGAGAGATACAAAGAAATAATTTAGACTCGGGACCTCTCTGCGGATCGAACTCTTGTACATTTGTAGTGGGGAGTTCGACCAGAGGCCCCACGAGCCATCGTCGGTGATATGGGAACTCTACATGGCTGAGGGTTTGGCTGACCGCTCAAATCTGCCAAAAATCTGTCCTTCTGGTCATTGTATGCCGGTTTTAATTAGACTTTAGGATATTTTCCAGCAGAGGGAGAAAGTGTCAAATTGGGAGGATCATTTATTTTAATTGGTCAATTAGCTTTTGATTAATGTCTGGGGTCTTATGCCGTCACCAAGGCTTGGCCAGGCCTGGGAGCCACATCCCACAGACTGCTGCAAGGAATGCGAACTCATCACTTTTAAAACTTAAAGAGATATCGAAATTGATACATGAAAGTAATATTTGTGAGGATGAGAAACAAAGATCACAGGGGCAGATTAGATTTAAGCATTAGATTTATAAGTTAGAAAAAATGTTTTGGGATTTTTAATTTTAATTTCTGAATTTTAATTTTGCATTTTAAAAAGGGTTTATTTTTATCCTTTCATATATATATATAAAAGGATATAAATGAACCTTTTGTAAAATTCAAAATTAAATTTAAAGTTAAAAAAGCCCCAGCCTCTTTTTCTAACTTTCAAATCTAAATCTAATGCTTAAATCCGACTTGCCCCTATTAAGTTCATTTTACTGCACACCACTTATTACTTCCAGACTCCAAAATTGAACTTTCTTTAAGATTAAAAGTTTTAATCTTAAGACGCAAGTCTTGGGGGAGACCGTCATACTTTTATGAATTCCACGCATCTGGAGATGAATGACTGTATCTCTGTTTCAGTATTGTGTCATCGTGCCGATGACGTACACTCGTTCCTGATTGGTTGGCTTGTATAACTGCATGTTTCACTGTTACAGAGTTGATCTTGAATTGACAAGAGAGTATATATTGGAGCGACTTCATGTTTAGTTGGCTCGTTTTTGTTACATGTGTTTGAAATAAGTAAAGGCTCATTTAATGAGCGATTTAAGTTGTTGGCCGAAGTTATGGCCTTAATTGATCATATTAAATTTCTTCAATAATGTTTTTAATTGTCTTTAATAAAGTTTGTTTAAAGTTCTATTTTGACTTCTTTCTACATGTGTGTAGACTTTAATCCTTAAATACTCTGCTTTAAGTAGTTGTTACTTCTAGGCTTAAATGAATTTTTGCCCTAGCAGCCCGTTAGGAGCTTCGAAACTTAATCCGTCGTTAGTAGCTTATCGCCACCTTTCTCTCTCTTCACTACTTACCGTCGTTCGTGAGTGCGCTCGCCACGCCGTCTTGTGGCAGCAGCCGATCCCACATGCAGCCATCCTGACCTTCAGAGCTGCCTCAGCGATACCAGTAATCACAGTCAGCAATGTGAAAAAGAAAAATAATAACTGTTCTTAAAAAAAAAAAATAACTGTTCTTTAAAAAAAAACAAAAATAAGTTGAACATCACACACTCACATACTGTAACGTCGTAGGGATTGTTCATGAAAGTCATAAGCGTCGAAAACTGTCACAATACACACATAGATAAGAAAAAAAAAAAAAACAGTTCAGAAGATCATTGAATTAATGTTCGTCAGGCCAATGTTTCATGTACTCGGCACAAGTGGTATTAGTAATCGGACCTTCGGTGGTAGGAGTCATTTTCTCAACATTGTAAGTGTCGTTGGACTTGATTTTAGTCACTTTATAAGGACTTAAGAATTTGGGTTTCAATTTCAGTCCTGGTCCTTGTTGAGTTCTCTTAATAGCGACGAGGTCACCAAGGTTGTAGTTCCGGGGTGTCTTACGTCGTAAATTGTAGTGTTTACGATTTTCTTGTTGAATTTTAAGAATATTTTTCTTGGCATCTTGACGGAGGTCCTCTCGATCTTTCATGAATTGTTCTTCGATTGCACTGTTTAAGAGATCAATAATGTGTAAATCTTCCTTTTGCTTCATTTTTGTACCAAATAATAATTCAAATGGTGTTTTCTTAATACTTCTTTGATAGGTTGAATTAATGACTTGTTGTACTTTAGAGACGTATTTGAAGCATTTGTTCGGTTCGTCCTGAGACATTTTAGAGATTATGTAAATTACGGTAGAATTAAGACTTTCTACCTGTCCATTCGCTCGTGGAAGGCCAGTTGTAATTGGTCTGTGGTTAATATTTTCTTCTTTACAATATTCACCAAATTCGTTGCTTGTAAAAGCAGGACCCTTATCACTTATGATGGTGGAAGGATTGCCGAAAATATAACTTTGTTGCTGCAACTTGGATATTACTTCGGAAGCAGAAGTAGTTTTACAGGGATACAACCACACAAATTTAGTGAATGCATCTATTACACTTAAAATATGTTTATCATTTTTATTGGTGGTTTCCAGAGGGCCTAAATGATCAGTATGGTAAGTTTGTAAAGGTGTCTCTTCTTTTGGTAAGGGATGTAATTCGCCTTCTTGTTTCCCACGTTTGCGATTGTACAAAAGACATGTTACACAGTTTGCTACAACTCTATCAATTTTACTCGACATATTAGGGATGAAAAATTCTTCTTTAATGAGTTCCTCACATCGCTTACGACCAAAATGGCCTTTGTCATGAACGTGTTTGATGATATTGAGTTGCATGTCATCCGGTACGACTAGCAGGTCAAAACCCTTGTAACATTTGAAAAGAACATCGTTTTTAAGAAAATAGTTGTCATATGGTTTCGTTTTCAGGATTTCTTTGATGGCCTGTATGTGTTCGTCAGTGTTTTGCGAATGTATAATTTTGGAATTTATGGTATTAGGATAAAATACATACTGGATTTTTGCTTAAAGCATCAACGTGGCGCATACGTGTACCTTTTCTATGTTCGATTTCGTAGTTGTAGTCGGCTAGCATTAAAGCCCATCGAGCGATTTTTGTGCAAAGATCTTTTTTGTTCATAGTAAGAGTAAGTGCATTGCAATCAGTAACTATCTTGAAGGGAAAGCCTAGCACGTAAACGCGAAATTTTTTTAAGCTTCTATAATGGCTAAAACTTCCAATTCATAACTTGAATATTTACGTTCAGCATCCGTGGTGTTTTTGCTCATAAAATAAACGGGGTGAAATTGATTGTTAACAGTGGACTTTTGAAGGAGAACTGCACCGTACCCGTCAATGCAAGCATCGCAATGGAGTTCTGTTTCACTGTTAGGATTATAAATGCTTAATACGGGATCAGACGAGAGAATATGTTTCAGCTGACAAAATGCATTGCATTGTTGGTCACCGAAGTGAAATTTAGTGTCTTTCCGAAGGAGGTCCGTTAAAGGCTTAGCTATTAGGGAGTAGTCTTTTATAAATTTACGAAAATATGAAGTTAATCCGACAAAAGAATGTACATCTTTCACACTTTTTGGTTCTGGAAAATTTAAAACAACTTTAGTTTTTAAAGGAGATGGGTGCAGTTGTCCATTTTTAATGTGATAGCCTAAAAAATCGATTTCTCGTTGAAGGAAGTGGCATTTCTTAAGATTCAATTTCAAACCATATTCGGATGCAGTTGTAAGGACGCGTTTTAATTTACTGAGTCCCTCGGCTTCGCTTTCAGTGGGGATAATGAAGTCATCCATGTAAATAATAATTACTTTTTCATTAATGAGATCACGAAAAACATTGTAAATATATCTTTGAAATACTAAGGGGCATTGCAAAGGCCAAAGTTCATGAAGAGGTACTCAAATTGACCAGTATGTGTCACAAAAGAAGTGTACTCTCTAGAATTCTCTTCGATCTCAACGTGAAAAAATGCATTTTTACGATCGAGTGTAGTAAATACTTTCGCTGAGTGCAATTGATCAATAATATCATCAATAACTGGGAGGGGGAAACGTTGTTTATATGTTTTAGAATTTAATTTCCAATAGTCGATGCATAATCTGAATGAGCCGTCTTTCTTTTTTACAAGTACGATAGGCGAAGAATATTCACTATTACTCTTACGTATTATTCCTTTTTCAATCCATTCGGCAATTTGTTTTTCAACGAAGTCTTTCTCTGATGGTGCCAAGTGCCTAGCATGAGACGAGACAGGTGTTTCATCCTTCAAATGAATCGACAATTTAATGCCAGTGGATTTTATTTTTCGGGGAGAATAATTTTGAATAAGTTGCGCAATCTGTTTACGGATTGTTTCATCAGAAATATGAGATAAATCAAGGTCGCAGTCATCTATCACTTGGGTAACATTGATTAAAAGGTTATCAGACATATTTTCATTTTTCGGAAGTTTTTGCATGGAGATATTATTTTCAGAAATTGTTAAAATACTTTGCTGTATTATATCGGTACCAATAATAAAGTCAAAAGATAGAATTGGGTTGGGTTGATTTATGACAGCCAATTATCAACACGAGGGATATAGGCCCTAGGGGGGAGTGCCCTCCGTGGGGGTCTTTTTAAGGGATCCTAACCCGTATTTACGCAAGGTTCGAAGAAAACCACGGAAAACTCCGAACGGTTAGTTCGACGAGCGCGACAGGGGTTTGAACCCAGCACCTCCCGTCTACCAGCTTCGAGAGCAGAACCTCTCAGCCACTGGTGGGGCCCAACAGATAGAGAATATTCTGGCACTACATAAACATTAGCTTTATAACTAGAATTATCAATTACAGTATCTGTAGAAAAAAAACCCCAGCAGTTTGATTATACTATTTCCTAATCCAGTTAATGTGATGGTTGAACGTTCGAGGTTCGAAACTGTGGGGAGTTTGCGATAAATGCCTTCTTTTAGTAAAGTTCGTTCGCAGCCGGTGTCAATTAATGAAATGACATCTAAAGAAGAAATAATGACATGTTTAGTCATAAAAGTCTTGGAAGTAATAGTAGAAATAATGGACGGTTCAGGCTTAATTCTAGGCTTCTTAGGCTGATTGCATTGGGCAGACTTATGTCCGAAATTCGAGCAATTAAAACAACGAGGGCCTTTACCTTTATGCCTACACTGGCTACTCTTGTGATTTGCTTGACCACAGTTGAAACACAAAAGGTCAGTTTTGGGACGAAAAGATTTATCTTTGACTGGTATTTCCGGTTTTGCTTCACAGGATTTCGTATTTTCATAATCAGTTCGAATTTTATCGTAAATTTTGAGTTTCTGTTTAAATTCGAAAATAGTTTCACATCCGTATACAATTGATTTCCTAAAGACCGGATCTGGTATACCATTTATGATGTATTGCATTAAAGGCAGAATCCTCAATGTTGCCGCGCGTACACAGTTGTTTCATGATGAGGAAGTATTCATCTAAAGTTTCGTTATCTCGTAATTTGCGCTTACTCAGCATATCATGTAGCTCAGCAGAATTATAGGTTGAACCAAATTCCGATAAAAGAAGTTGTTTGAGTTTTGCCCAAGTATTTACGTGACTTTCGGTTTGAATCAACAATAGGGCTTTTCCTTTGAGGGATCGTTTAGCAAATATGAATTTGTGTAAATCGGACAAATTAAACATATTAGTAACATCATCAAAGTTATTGATCCATGTATCAATATTCTGGAAAGAACTGCCATCAAAAGAAGGTAAACATTTTCAAAATCACTAAAGGTAATGGAAGTGCGGTATGGGTTTTCGAAAAAGTGAGGATGTGACACAGACGTCATATTCTCCGGTAGTGGGCTTGATGAAATATTCAAATGATTTTGATTATCTGTCGTACGAGGAATTTTAGGATTTTGAGGTGTTTCATCAATTTCAATTTCGGAAGCAGAGTTCGTTGTAAATGTTTCTTTGAAATTGTTAAGATCAGATAATGCACTTAAAATACGGTGCGCAATTTCTTCTGCAGTACCATTTATTTCTAAGAATAATAAATTAGCTATAGTAATGATCTGTAGCTGGTTGAAAGTATCAGTGATGTTTTTTAATTTAGTCTTAAATTCAGCATGATCTATTTTAAAAGTAAATCCGGGAAAATGGCGTAAGTTCTTACGGTTTTCTCAAGATTTATCTTCATTAAATATGAGAGTGTGCAGTAACCGAATTTTATCAGCTTTTGCAGTTTTTAGCTGAGTTTATATGGGTTCAATATCTTGCAATAACATCGTAAATATAAAAAGAATAAAAAAGACTTACTTGAATAAAGAATGACAATCCGTTATTTGCACATATGGAACAAATTTTTTTTTCCGTTGTTTCCAGGTGGCGGCACACGTAGGCCGTTCGGATTGGAAGACCGAACGTCGAATCAACAATGGCACGTGTATGCAAATTCCGGTGGATTGTTCTAGTAAAGTGGGTGTTTCTAGTGATTAGCCGACATTCTACCAGTATAAATAGTTGCTGAATCTTTGCACAGGGATGTATATTGGAAATCGATTGATCAAGCAATCGGCGGTGTTCTTTCTAAAGATATCGTCGTAGTATTGGAATATCTGGCTTATTGATGTAATTTAAAAGTGAACGATGATCGTTGTGTTTGATGGCGATAGTGTTTAAATTCGAGCAGCTTGGTGCAATAATGTCCAAATATATTTGATGTGTTAAATAAGTTTATGTCTTGTTCTGTTTACGTCTATCTGCTAAATATCCATGTTCTGTGAAAGTGAAATGTTACTGTCTTCAAAAACGAAACTGTTCCATCTCAAGTTGTTAGTATCACGATGCTGTAGTATAATATGTGAGTATTTTGAATAAATCTCCTGTGTTTGAATAACTTTTGTCTTCACTGAAGTCTATATATATATTCTGCATTTTTCACTATTTAACTTTAATATGATAGCTCCCTTAAACCAGCAAAAGCTTTTCACTACGTCATAACTAAAAGTTATACTCTGCTTACTTCAAAATAAACTGTCTACATTATTTTCACAAGCGGTTATGGGTGGTAGAGCTCATATAATGAAGCTATTTATGATTTGAGAAAGTGAAAATGCTGAAAAGATGGAAAATTAAAAAGGCAAACAAACGCTCCCGATTGTAATAACGAAGTTCCCGGCAACGAAAATAAGAGAGGGGGGTGGGGGGGGCGGTTTGCCTGTATTATAGTATGAAATAAGATCGTTGAAGACATGAGTGAAAGAAAATATGGATGAAATAGATGATTAACAAAATATAGTATCGAAAATAGGTGAAGAGGTTTCTGTTTGAAGTATATGAAATTTTTTTTGACAAGAGAACTGGCTTTTAACTTTGAAATTTTTAACAAATCTAGACTGAATTTTTAAATTATACATCTTTATTTTACAGTTGAAGTTTTAATTATGATAAATTTTAACATAATTTGAATGAAATTTAAGATTTTTATCAGTTTTTAATCATATATATATTTTAATATAAAAACGAGGAGGTAGAGGGAAAAAAAAAGGAAAAGAAAAAAAAATGGCTAACATATCGATTGAGAAATTGGATTCATCAAATTATAGAAATTGGTGTAATGATATAAAATACATTCTATTGGATAAAAATCTCTGGTATATAATAGAAGATAATTTGGTAGCACCAGCTAAAGAAAAGCCAACTGCTGAGGAAATTGAAGCATTTAAAGCGAAATCCAATCAAGCACTATCCATTTCCATTATCTATCTGAATATCAGTGTGGAATTTAAAAGATTAATTGAGAACTGCAAAAATCCGGTTGAAGCATGGAATAAGTTAAAATTAAATTATTGCCCAGATTCTCGTTCCCACCATATGAAGATATTTACAGATTTAATGGAGTGCAAGATTAAGACAAATGAAACAATAAATCTTTTTGCAGCAAGATTAGCACGAATTACCAGAGATATAAAACAAATAGATGAAGAGTTTAATGAATGTTATGCAAATTTCCAAATTCTCAGATTTCTTCCCAGGAAATTCGATGCAATAGTACAAAATATTTTGCGATGGGGAAAATCTGATTTTCAGTTCTCTAAAATAGTAGAAGAACTAGTAGCTGAAGAAACACGTTTGAATGTAAGAGATTCAGATTCTGGTAAAGGTAATCTCCAAGCAAACCAATTGAATTTTAGAAGGAAGCAAGAGAATTTCAAGGGGTTTAAGAAGAGAAAGTGTTGGAAATGTGGTCAATCCGGTCATCTACAGAAAAATTGTTTAAGTAAAACCAATAGTGTTAATAAATATGAACAATCCGGTTTTTCAAGATCTCGCTTCTCCTCCCCGTTTTACAGAAGGAATACACCGAATGGGAACTCTCTTCGTGGAAATTCACCATCTTGCCATGCTCGTTCAATTTCTTGCCATGCTAGTTCACCGTCTTGTCATGCCCAAGCACCTGAGTATGGAAGGGTTTCACCGTCATCATCCAGATGTCAATCAAGGAGTCGCCAACCTGAGGAAGGAAACTACAACTCTCCTGGAGGGAACAAGCCTCGTAACCGCCCCGATACCGAAGGAATAATCAAAGGTGGAATGAGTCGCCAGGACATTCAGAGAGTCCAGTAAATTTTTGTAAGTCCTCTAATATTTTTATATCTAATGTTAATGTAAATTGTATAAATGTAGAGGCCAGGTGGATCCTGGATATTGGTGCGACGCACCATTTCACTAATGATAAATCCATTTTTGTAAAATTTTCTCCTTTAATAGATCAGGAGATGACTGTTGCTGTTAAGAATATATCTTTCCCAATTGAAGGCCGAGGTGATGTAAAATTGTTATTTGGCAAACGCCATGTTTTACTAAAGAATGTTATGTATTCGAGTAAATTACGTCGTACTCTTATATCTGGTCCTCAATTGGATAAAAACGGAGCAACTTTTATTGGTGGAAGAGGGAAGGTAACCATCTCGAGGGAAGGACACTTTTTATTTAATGCTTATCTTAAAAGGGGAGTATACCAGGTTTTTCCTAGGATTCCAAAATCGTTAAAAATTGAGACTAATTCTCTTTTAAAGTCTTCAGAAATGGAGATTTGGCATAGGCAGTTTGGACATATAAGTCCAGCCATTCTAGTGCATACCTCTAATGAAGAGGGAGTCCGGGGAATGCCAAAACTTAAAGATCTTAACTTTAAATGTGAAAAATGTAAAATAAGTAAACATAAAAAAGTGTCATTTAAGGCAATAGGTCAAAGACGCTCGCAGTACCCTTTGGAACTTCTTTTTGCTGATGTCTGGAGTCCTTGCCAAGTACAAGGTAGAAATGGCGAGAAATATTTTCTCATTATTATCGATGACTATTCCCGCCGTGTGTCCATTTATCCTATTAGAATGAAGTCAGATTCCTATGAAATTGTTCGTAATCATATTACTAGAGCTGAAACTTTCATGGGAAGGAAAGTTAAAAATGTACGGACAGATAATGGTGGGGAATTTGTCAATGATGACCTTGACGAATTTTTTAAATCCAAGGGTATTATGCATGAGCTCACAAATCCGTATACTCCACAGCAAAATGGAACAGCCGAACGATTTATGCAGACTGTCACAAATGGAGCCCGTACCTTACTATCAGAGAGCAACCTAGACTTAAGTTTTTGGCCAGAGGCCGTAAAATTCTTTGTGCACACCTGGAATCGAGTGTGTCCCAAAACTTCATGTAAGACCCCTTTTGAGTTGTATGGAGGTAATAAGCCTTCAGTTAAACATTTAAAACCTTTTGGGTCTGTAGCTTTTGTGGGAATCCCAAGACAAAAGCGGGAAGGGAAACTCAGTCCAAGGGCAAAACGAGGAATTCTGGTTGGCTATGCTTTTAAAACTAAGGGTTACCGAATTTGATACCTGAAACAGATAGTATAATAGAATCAATAGACGTCACATTTGATGAGAGATCCAGGTTTGATCCAGACAGCAGTGGAGCTGTAATGGGCCCGGAGGAGGTTGACCTTTTTCCGGATAGCCTTGTGAGTATTCAAAATGATACCGTTGTAGAGGTAGAACCAGAGGTCATCCCTGGTCCCTCCAACAATGTAAGTGATCCACAGGCATCTGGAGAGGGGGAGTCCGATTCCGAGTCCATTAACAGTTCCAGTCCGGCTATTCCCTCACTCAGAGATGTTAGCTGGACTCGTAAAGCAGTACCTAGGCCTACCGGAAAACGGGTAGATGTCTATTATTACGAAACTGGGAAAACTGATCGTTTGAGATCAATAATGGATGTTGAAAGATATTGTGACAGAAATCAAATAAAATATAATCCTGACATATTTGATTTTAAGGGAAACAATCTCTATTCTGGTCCTGTTTCAAGCGTAGACAACTCTGATGGTGAAGATGAAGAATCTGATGCTCCTGAATCTAATCAAGTAAATCATGACTATATGGTCCGACTATACCCAAAACATTTAAACAGGCGATGGAGTCCGTGCAACGTGAGAAATGGCTTGCTGCAATGCAGAGCAAACTCAGTGTTATGCGTGAACGGAAGGTTTGGCATTTGGCTCCTTTACCTGTCAACGTAACTCCAGTGGGATGTAGGTGGGTTTTCACTATCAAGAGAGATGAATTAGGGAGGATTGCCCGCTTTAAAGCTCGTTTAGTTGCCCAGGGCTATAAACAAATTAAAGGTGAATCTTACGATGAGACCTTTAGCCCTGTGGTCAATTTTGGTGTAATCCGATTCTTTTTCTCTATCTTGGTATCGTGTAGCGGATGGCGTCACATTCAGTGTGATGTAACCAGCGCCTATCTCTACGCACCATTGAGAGAAGACGTGTATATGCTACAACCGCCCGGTTTCACCATACCTGAGAAGTCTCATTTATACTGCAAGCTGGATCGAGCTTTGTACGGACTACATCAAAGTGGTAGAGAATGGTTTTTTGAGATACACGAAGTTTTAATTAATATTGGTTTCATCAAATTGGATAGCTGTAACTGTGTATATATCTTTAAATCTGAAATAGTACTCTTGTTGTATGTGGATGACATAGTGTTGTTTGGGAAAAATCAGACTGTCATAGATAATGCTTTACAAATGTTGGGTAAATTTTTCGACTTGAAAGTATTGGGAAAAACCAAAAAGCTTTTGGGGATAGAATTCGATGAAAAGAATGGTGTCACATAACGGATGTAACATTCGCATTACGATCGATGTTTACACGTGGCTCACTCCTTGCTCAAAATCTAACTTTAATATTTGATTAATTTTCCCTTTAAATTGCATTTTCCCCTTTAGCTTAATCGTTCTGCATTTAAAATTCCCTTTCTTTCGACACCTCGTTTGTCGCTCTACGCTAACTACTTCGTATTTTGACCTCCCCCTGATAAATTCTTAATTATTATCTATTTTAATTTCGATTCACCGCGCCGCCGGTAGATCGCCATTGAAGAAAGATCGGCATTCCATCGCCCTTCTTCCCGGCATATCGCTTGGCGCGTGCTGCAGTCAGCGCCGGCCAGCTGAACCGGTATTTCGCCCTTTGGCGCTCACACGGGCTCGCGTTTTGGCGTTCGTACTCCTGTCAAACGAGTTTTTCGCCGCCAATCTCCGACCAGCGCGCGCGCCTTGAATTGAATCTTCAGTTGCTTCTGGTCAGTTGAGAGTCGTGTGTGCGTTTTTCCCCCCTTCGTCCTTATCTCTGTTTCGGGAGATGGAACGTGTCACCAGCCGTTCCCCTTTTGCATCTAGATCCGATTAAAAGATAAATTAAAGCACAGAATGTTGTTGTGAGTTCTCTTAGATATCGCGAGTGTGTTTTTTTTAGATGTGCAGTCTTCTGCGTGTTTTCTATTGATACCTCTGAGTAAGAGTCGGGTCCGAGCTTCATCACCAGTAACGGTAAGGTCTTTTGATATATACATTTTGCTGAGGGTATTCTAAGGAAATGCACCATCACCTTCTGAGAATGATGACAGCGAGTTTCACCTGAGTTATTGCGTACTCTCGGAACTATTTCGTAACTTTAAGATCACATTGGCAATTCCACGTGGTTCTTAATAGGCCTAATCATAGACCACGTTTTTCATATACAATTTGTTTAGTGTTGAATTAATCATAGCGTAATACCATACTCCATAAGTGGTGCCTTTTGACAGGTCGTAATTCATTCTCATGGTGAACTTAAAATTTTTTAAGTAACTTTGAAGATAATTTATTCTAAATTGAAAGGTCGCATGTACAAGACTGTACCTAGGCATACTTAACAATATTAAGAAAGATTGAAGTATCTAAAATGAAAAGTAAATAAAACAGATGAAGAATATCGTTTTGCAAGTAACCAATAGATGAAATTGTTCTCAATTTTTGACAGTGACATCATGTGGAACGATCTTTAAACGAAGTTTTAATTTTATTATACAACCTGTTTTTGATAGTGACGTCATGTGGAACGATCGTAAAACGATCTTTTTAATTTTAATGTGTATTTTATTTTAAGTGTGCATGTCAAACTACTTATCAATTTTAACTTATCATCAATTTTAAAGAAAAATCAACAACATATTTTAATGAAATCATCAGCATAATTTCATGAAATCATCTTATTGAAAAATCATTTTTAGCTATTGTCAATCTACATTTCTTCTGCTTTTCCACTGCTATATCCAATTTTTGTCATTAAATCCTAATAATTGCATCTAATAAATCTTAAACATGAAACATAACACTCGTTCCCGCCGTAATAATGCCACATCAACTGAGCAGCCTGCTAGTAGTATCTCTACACCCAGCACCAGTACTGTTGACATTTTTCCACCCCCTTCAATGCCTAATTTGTTGCCCATTACTACTAATTTAAATAGACAAAATAATTCACTTAGCACTCAAGAAATGGCTTCTTCGGCTAACTTGAATCCGTCAGCTATTCACATCATTAAATTTGATGGAACTCCGGAGCATTTAAATTTTTTCAAACAACAAATTGTTGACATGGCCAACATATTTAAATGGTCGGATGCTGTCACTCTTATGTTTGCCAGGAGTAATCTCGATGGTAAAGCTCTCCAATATTTTAGAGAAGCACAGGAAGCAGAGCCTTTCACTTCCACCACTGATCTATTTAACAGACTCTCAGTTTTTTTTCAAACTTCTTCTGTGGTGCAGCACATTCATGACCTGGAGTCGCTCGTCATGTTGCCAGATGAAAAAATTCCTCACTTAATTCACCGTATCAACATTATTGCACGCAGAGTTTATCCTAATATGACCGATGATATACTAAAGCAGATAAAATTCACTAAACTAATTACAATTCTACCCAACAATATTAGAACCGCCATTCTCCAGGATGCCATAGATACATTTGATGCTGCTGTTGCCAAAGCCACATTGCTGCAACAATGCTCCATTCAAAATAACCTGCTTTCTAACCCGCATCCCGAAACCATTAACGCTATTGATAAAAGACTTGACGTTCTCCAGTCCACAGTTGATAACCTTGCCCGCATCCCATCCCAGCCCAAGCACAAAAACTTCCGGCCGAACAAACGTGGCACTTTTCGAAGAAGACCGTTCAATAGACATTTTAACAGTAATAAATTTCAACGTCCACGTAATTTTTTTAGAGGCAGGCCATCGTCACATCAGCAAAGTACTTCTCGTAACACCTCCCAATGCACTGATTCCTGCCAATTTTGCCAATGCTTTGGTCACACAGCTAAAGATTGTGCATTTGCATCCTTCGTAATTCATAACAGATCTCAACATCAGTCTTCAGCACCCCTATCTATTACAAATCACCCAAACGGGTCATAGAGAACCCGCCTGCTGGAGCTTGTTCTCATTCCGTCAGCCATCCAGCAAATTCCTCTACTCAAACTGATTCCTTTCCTCAAGTAATTGACTCTAATGCACTCTCAAGTAATCTTCCTATACACAACTGTTGTGATAACTCTTTGCCTACCACTACAATCAAAGAACTTGTAGCTAATGTAAATATCTCGCACCCATCTATTCCCATTATTGAGTTGTCCTTTGGAACTGAGCAAATTAAATTTCTAATTGATACTGGCAGCTCCGTCTCTCTTCTGTCTAAAGATATTTTTCACAACTTTAAAAATTGTTTCAAATATAATTTTCTGTCAAGAACTGTAAGCATTTCCACCATAAATTCAGATGTCCAATTTGATGGCTGTATTGATGCATCTTTTAAAATTTGTGCAATGCACTTTCGGCACCCGATGTATCTATTTAAATTTAACAAAAATTCTTCTTTTTCTGGAATCTTGGGGTATGACTTCATTGCGAAGCACAATCTGAACATTTTTCCTGGTTTAGAATGTTGCAAGATTGCCAATGAATATGTATATTTTACAAACAGTAAAAACAAGTCAAGTAAATTCATTAACCAATTATTCGTAAATAACTCTATCAATATTAATTCGAAAGTCAGTCAAGGTAACAATACAAAACCAACTGACTGGTCTAAACTTCTTAATGCAAAACCTTTCATTCCTGCCTCAATGCTAAAAGTTAAAGTAATCGATGACAAAACTCAAGTTAGAATTAAAAGAAAACTAACTTTACTTCCAAATGACAGCACGTATGTACAAGTCTGCTCGTTATTGCCCTCTTCATTTTTAAACAAGGACTTAATCTTCTCATCAAGTTCTAAGAACAATAATTTAAATATTCATGATGCAATTTTTTCGTACGTCTACGACTCAACTGACCAGTTGCAACTCACTGTCACTACCAACCACATCCCCGAAACCAACCCCCCACCTAAAGAATTCATCTTTCATATCTTCATAGAAAATTTAACTGATCAGACTACCCACCTCAACAAGGACACAAACATTGGGAGTCTCGAATTAATTGATGACATAAAAACAGTCATTCATGACAAAGTAAACCACCTAGTTCAAATTCCTCCACCAACATCTGATGAATGCATCAATTTAATTCAAGCCTCATCAGATGTGATCAATCTTCGAAAAGAAGAGTTTGCAAAAGCCGAAATAAATCTTAACCATTTAAGTCAAGATCAACAAATTAAATTAAAAGCAACATTAGCTAACTATTTTCAATGTTTCTCTTCATCTCTCTCAACCCTTGGTCACACAGACAAGGTGAAACCCGAAATTCGTTTCTCAAGCAATTATCCCATTAAGGCATTGCCATTCCCTATTCCCCAAGCCCTGCAAGCTGAAGCAAAAAAACAGCTCGATGAACTAGTAGAAGCAGGAATTATCAAGAAAAATGTTGCCACTTGGGCCTGTCCGATGCTTCTCGTTAAAAAGAAAGATGATGGTAGCGGCAGGCAAAAATATCGGATTGCACTTGACCTCAGACTCTTAAATACCGTAATAATGCATTCTTGTTACCCTCTACCTAAGATACAGAACATAATTAATGACTTAGCTAATTATAAATTTTTTACAACACTTGACATGCCTTCAGCATATTTCCAACTTGACCTCCCAGAAGAATATAGAGATAAACTTAGCTTTACCACGCAATGGGGAACGTTTATGTTCATGAGAACCCCACCTGGTCTTAAGACGGCTGCAAGCCATTTTCAAGGAATGGCAGATTCTATAAAAGAAGAAATTAATCTCCCAGGCGTTGCAGTCTACCAGGACGACTGGATAGTTGCAGCTAATTCCTTTGAAGAAATGTTGAAGAAAATTGAGAAGTTACTTCAAGTTTTCAAACAGCATAACTTAACATTAAATTTCGCTAAATGTAACTTCCATAGATCTGTCGTTAACTTTCTGGGCTTCAACATACAGAATAATCAAATTAAGCCTATATCATCAAATATTCAGAAGATTAATGCCTTTCCTGAGCCTAAAACAAAACGCCACATAAAAAAATTCCTTGGATTATGTGGGTTTTACAGATCTTTAATACCTAAATTTGCAGAGATTTCTGAGCCGCTTGTTGCTCTCACTTCACCAAAAGTATGTTTTACATGGGGTCCGCAACAACAAGAAGCTTTCCACAAACTTCAGAAGATTTTTTTTAATGAGCCTTTTCTACAGCAGCCTGATTATAACTTGCCGTTCTTTTTGAATACAGATGCCTCCCTAGTCGCCATAAGCGCAATTTTAATGCAGAAAAATAGTAAAGATCAACTTTTACCTGTGGCCTACTTCTCCAAATCTCTTCGGGGAGCAGAGAAGAATTATCCACCCATAAAGCTTGAGCTCATGGCAATTGTAAAAGGTATCAATGCTTTCCGTAATATCTTGTATGCTCGACACTTTTATATTCTATCTGACAGTAAACCACTAAAATTTTATCATAAAACTACTTCTCCTGCAAATATTGTAACACGTTGGCTTATAGATCTTGGACAATACACTTATACTTTTCATCACATCCCAGGCAAACAAAACGTCCTTGCCGATTTCTTCTCAAGAACCCCAACAGAAAATCATTCATCAGACTTAAATTCTGATCCATCTCTTCTTTCTTCAGAGCAAATCCTTCCAGTTGTTTGTAATCAAGCAGACACTGTAAATGCATTATCTCAGCCTCTTTCTTCTCCAGATCTTAATTGTAACACACCGCAAGATACTCCTTTAGAAATTTCAATTGATACCATTTTCCTTGAACAACTTAAAGATAAATCAACATATAAAATAATCGAAGATATCATTAAGAACAACATGGCTCATAAACAAAAGAGATTCTTTATTTGTCCTCATACAAATTTGCTTTATTTTATTAATGTTAGAGAATCCAGAAATCATACTACATCAACTTTTCAAATTGTTTTACCTAAATCTTTACAAAATAAATGTATTAAAATTCATCACTTGTCGCATCTGGGCATTGAGAAGACCTACAAAAACATTGCTGAAAAATTTTATTGGAAGGGAATGTTTAGAGATGTAGTAAGCTTTGTCAATGCGTGCACAACTTGCATCACATCAAAACCACAAAGAATCGCCCAAGCCCCGTTTCAAAATTCTCAAATTCCTGACAGACCAGGTCAACTTTTATCTCTCGACTTTGTAGGTCCATTTGACAACGGATTCCACATTTTAACTGCAATAGATCATTTTACTAAACATCTTAAATTGTACCCCATCAGAAATATCACAGCAATGAATGCGGTTAAGGCAATATTTGATTACATCTGCACATTCGGCAGACCGGAACTAATTTTGGCTGACCATGGAAAACAGTTCACTGCAAGCATTTTTGATGAATTCAACAAGATGATTGGTGTCAAACTCCGTCATACGACAGTAGCACACCCACAGGCGAATGCGGTTTCAGAACGCATTAACACCTCTATAAAATCAACCATCAAAGCCCTAATGCAAGATGGGTATTCTTTCCATAATGCACTCCTAATTCATCAATCAATTTACAATAATACCTTTCATTCTACTATTCAAGCATCTCCTAATCGGGTTCACTTTGGACGTGCTCTTTCTGGTATCACTGATACATTTTTTCCCTCTGCATCCTACACAAGATTAGATGTTGATGCAGATTACTACACGTTAAGCCAAAACTTAAACCATCTATACCAACAGATCCATGAGAACTTACTTAATTTTCAAAAGTTACAAAACAGTAAACAGCATCTTAAGGCAAAACTAAGAAAATTCCAAATTAATGATATAGTTTACTTATCCGAGAAAAATAGATTCAGAGTCCAGTGGAAAGGCCCATATAGAATAATAGAAAAGATATCCGATGTCATCGTAAAAATTCAACTTCTAGAAGACTTGCATGCTCCAGTCAATCAAGTCCATATCAATAGACTTCGTCCAGCTCACAGAACATGGCCTATGAATACTCCACCTGCCACTGCAGATGCCAGTATTGAAATGGATGATGTCTTACCTTCATCCTCTCTTAATGCTTCTCCGACAGTTCCTAAAGCCAATGTTTCATCAGACAACAACCATCAGTTCAACAGTGAGTTACCGCAGCCAGGTGTTTCTGATCCTCCTCTTGAGTCTCTAGACACTTCATTACCCACTATCTTACCTGATAATCAGCGAAGTCGTCCAGCTACGCGGTCAAAGCAAGCCCCTCCTGTTATATCTGAGTACAACCTGAGAAATCGTCAACCCAAGTTCTATGGCTCGTCGACTTCAGCTAAAAGAAAGTGATAAGCATACTGTCATCTGACTAGTCATCTTACTTGAATGGAATTCCAACATTGTTACCCTCTGCTGGCAGAGTGTGCAAGTTCTGACAGACTGTGATGTCTCATCCTTCCTTGCTGATCCACAAACACTTGACATGTGTTTTCGACTTTCTCAGTGATAAACTTTTTTTTTGAACTTTGTGATTATTCACGAAAGAACTTTGTGTGTGTTTACAAGAGAACTCTCTCTTCAATATAAATTTCTGAACTCTTACTTGTGTACGAAAGAACTTTCTCATATCCTTTAACGAGTTCACAAATTAAAAGTATGCACTCCTAACATGGTTCTTTGTTTCAGCTGCTGGTGAATCCCTGTTGATGTGGTTCCTGATATGCATCTGTTGTTGTAAAGCTAGTGAGTAACTGTGTAAATTAATCTATCATAATCTTTAAAAAAAAAAAAAAAATTTCACAATTTTATGCTATAATGTGTTCTAATTTCTGTTAAATTTTAATTCTGGGGTTAAAATGTGACAATCAATGTGAAATTCAAACCGAGATACAGACCACTCGTATACAAGGGTTGTATCTTGTATATCAAAGTTTTGTATACCTATTACTTTATAGTAATGAATTTTCTCTATTTTTTAAGGTTGGCATATTTCTCTGTGACAGTTATTTTTTTTATATTTGTGTCCCCACTCCCGTTAAAAATACTCATGAGTTTCTTCCCCATCCCCTTTTTGTCCTTTTTTTTTACTCTTATGTTTTGGGGTATTTATTTTCAAGCGCTTGATAATGTGTTCCTCTACATAATTGACATGTCAATTTCAATTTTTGTGTTTATTTTTGTGTTAATTTGAAAGCTTTCTCAATTGATCAATTGTTTTACATCATGATGTTGTATATACATTACAATTTCTGTATAATGTAACTTGTGTTTCAAATGACTGGATGTTTCATCCAAATAGGTCAAGTATATGCTTTATAATTCTTGCAAATGTGCTTCTTTCTCTGTAGATTTTTAAATATGTAAGTTGGCTAATACGGTACATGTACCATTCTGTAAGCATTTTCATCAACAAACCTTGATTCAACAGTAATGTAATTTCCTTTTCAGATACATGATTCTACAGATGTTATGTATTACAGCTTAAGGAATATTTTAATTTGAGTTTACTCTGTTATCTGGCACGACTGATTGTCAAAGTCGTTTTTGTAATCCCGTGTAACCCCTGGTGACGTTTCTCTCCATCCTTTAAATTTTGCAAAATTTTTCTCTCATTTAATTTTTTTAACGTCAAAATTTTCATCTAACGTTCTAAATTTTACAAATTTCTTTTCGCGGGGGTGTATGTCACATAACGGATGTAACATTCGCATTACGATCGATGTTTACACGTGGCTCACTCCTTGCTCAAAATCTAACTTTAATATTTGATTAATTTTCCCTTTAAATTGCATTTTCCCCTTTAGCTTAATCGTTCTGCATTTAAAATTCCCTTTCTTTCGACACCTCGTTTGTCGCTCTACGCTAACTACTTCGTATTTTGACCTCCCCCTGATAAATTCTTAATTATTATCTATTTTAATTTCGATTCACCGCGCCGCCGGTAGATCGCCATTGAAGAAAGATCGGCATTCCATCGCCCTTCTTCCCGGCATATCGCTTGGCGCGTGCTGCAGTCAGCGCCGGCCAGCTGAACCGGTATTTCGCCCTTTGGCGCTCACACGGGCTCGCGTTTTGGCGTTCGTACTCCTGTCAAACGAGTTTTTCGCCGCCAATCTCCGACCAGCGCGCGCGCCTTGAATTGAATCTTCAGTTGCTTCTGGTCAGTTGAGAGTCGTGTGTGCGTTTTTCCCCCCTTCGTCCTTATCTCTGTTTCGGGAGATGGAACGTGTCACCAGCCGTTCCCCTTTTGCATCTAGATCCGATTAAAAGATAAATTAAAGCACAGAATGTTGTTGTGAGTTCTCTTAGATATCGCGAGTGTGTTTTTTTTAGATGTGCAGTCTTCTGCGTGTTTTCTATTGATACCTCTGAGTAAGAGTCGGGTCCGAGCTTCATCACCAGTAACGGTAAGGTCTTTTGATATATACATTTTGCTGAGGGTATTCTAAGGAAATGCACCATCACCTTCTGAGAATGATGACAGCGAGTTTCACCTGAGTTATTGCGTACTCTCGGAACTATTTCGTAACTTTAAGATCACATTGGCAATTCCACGTGGTTCTTAATAGGCCTAATCATAGACCACGTTTTTCATATACAATTTGTTTAGTGTTGAATTAATCATAGCGTAATACCATACTCCATAAATGGCTTAGAGATTCATCAATCTCATTATATTGATGAAATATGTAATAAATTTAAAAGCTTTAAAATACCTATATCTTCACTCCCAATTAGCAAGGGTATAATTTTTTCTAAAGTTGATTGCCCAACCTCACAGTCAGATATTGATGTCATGAAATCCATACCATATAGAAATGTGCTTGGTTGTCTGTCATTTTTAGCAAATCGTACTAGGCCTGACATATCATATGCTGTTAATATTTTTAGTCAATTTCAGAGTAATCCAGGACTGTTTCATTGGGGCGGACTTCTACGGCTGCTAGGTTACGTAAAATATACTAGAAATTATCGCCTCCGATTATCATGTAATCAGGAGCAGTTGATCGCCTACTCTGATGCAGACTTTGCAGCGAACCGGGATGACCGGACTTCTATTGGTGGCCAGCTTGTTCTTTTGGGAAACTCACCCGTGGATTGGCGAACCTTCAAGGAGAAATGTGTGAGCCTGTCTACCATGGAGTCAGAGTTTGTGGCCTTAACTGAAGCTACCAAGAATATAGTTTGGTATGACCGGATCCTGCAGGAATGCCGGAGTAGGCAGATCATTCGTGAATGCGATGTCAAATCTCAATTATACGTAGACAACCAGGCGGCCATAGATTTCGTTAAGTCCCCAATCGAAAATCACCGTAGTAAGCATATTGACGTTAAACTATTTTTTGTCAGGGATCTGGTTTATAAAAATATTTTTGATATAACTTTTGTCCGTAGCAAGGCTAACCTCGCAGACGTGTTTACCAAACCCCTCACCAAATATGATCTTCTGAGATTTGTAAAAATCTTGTTTAAAATAGATTAATTACTTTTCTAGTCAAATACGTACCTATTCTCTTTGTAAATTTTATCAGTGTAAGGAAATTGCGCAATATTTTTTTTGAAAAATAATTCTTGAATTTTTAGTGGTATTTTGAAGTGTAAGGTTAAAGTAATTTTAAATATAGAATTTTTATAAAAATGTGTGTAGGGTAACTTTACTTTTTAATGTTTTCCAAACTGCAATAATCCTGTATGTTTAAAGTAATATGATGAAATTAAGTTTACATAAATAATGAAAGTCTAAAGTTTTAAAATTATTGTTAAAAATTGAAATAATGTGCATTTTTGTATCTGGGTGGATGTCCGTTCATTCGAATGACCAGGTGGAGAAATGTTTTTGATTTTTAGATTTGTAAAGGTAAAAATTAAATTATTGGCTGACTCCAAAGGGATAACTGTATATGAACTTATCTAATTTTTAAAGGTTAATTTTTCTTTGAAATTATCTGTTGAATAATCTGTTATAATTAATGTCAAAAATATGGTATATGCATTTTTCTTTACCTTGTTATAAATGTAGATATCTAATTCTGATCTCTTTTAGGCATCTGGGA
This sequence comes from Maratus michaelseni, assembly GCA_963931845.1. Classification (NCBI taxonomy): domain Eukaryota; kingdom Metazoa; phylum Arthropoda; class Arachnida; order Araneae; family Salticidae; genus Maratus; species Maratus michaelseni. Next base: position 344,422,014 of record OZ007593.1, on the reverse strand, counting down.
CTTCAATTGGTATGAATGGAATCCAGGCGTAGAGAGTAATTGACGCTGAGTGTTATGTAAGAAAGTAGTTGATTGTAGTCAATAGTTTTATCCTAACTTAGATGCTGAAAGTTCTTCAAGGTTACTATTTTGTTTTGGATATTGAGTTAATGTCCCAAGGAGTCAAGTCTTTAAATTCTTCAAAGATTTTCCAAATTAAATTTTTCTTTGATGTTATAAATAAAGAACTTTTCTAGTATTAAATATGTGTATGTTGGAGTGCAGTTGGAAAAATTTCTTGTTGTTGGAAAACTTGTTTTAATCTTTCAAATTGAAGATTAAATTTTTGGTACGTATTTGCAATATTTTTCTTGTTAAATTGTTTAAAATTGTTTGTATTAAAATTGTAACATATTTGTTAAACATACTCAATAATGTAGGAACAGTATAATGCATGAGAACAAATAAATCACAACATACCTGATTGCTGGAACATGGAAGACTAACTTTATTCTGTTTGGAACATCTATATATAACATGTAGATACAGCAGGTAGCGCCATCTATTGGCATATATTGAATTTACAACTAATACTTCAACACTCCCACTTTAGTTTTAAATTATGCAGAAGATTAAATAGATGGGCAAAACAAACAAAAAATGTAATTATTGTTCAAATTTGAAGTCTATAAAAAAGAGTTCAAAGAAAGTTTTCTGGAACTTAAAATTTTAAGCCTATTGCTTGGGCACACATCTCATGTTTCATACGCTGGACGGTCTTGGTTAAAAAGTCTGCTAACATATCTGCAGTTGGTACACTTTTCACGATAATTTGTCCACTCTTGACAGTTTCACACACAAAATGATGTTGGACATCAATATGCTTGCTCCTCGCATGGTACATGTTATTTTTTGCAAGATTAATGGCACCATTATTATCACAGTATATTGGAATCGTTTTTATGTGTTTAAGTCCAAGGTCCATAACAATTTTATTTAGCCAAATGGCTTCTTTAGACGCAGCAGACAGAGCCATGTATTCGGCTTCTGTTGTACTTGTTGCTACTGTAGGTTGTCTCTTACTGCACCATGACACAGCTCCACCACCTATCATGAATACATATCCAGTAGTTGATCTTCGATCTGCAATATCACCACCATAATTTGCATCACAATAACCTATAATTTTATCACTATGATTTCTGGAGTAAGTTAATTTTGTGCCAGATGTACCTCTAAGGTAGCGCATAATGCGCTTTACAGCAGTCCAGTGTGTCTTGTTTGGACTTTGACAAAACTTGCAAAGTAAATTGACACTGTAACCAATGTCTGGTCGAGTTGCCTGAGCTGCATAAAGCAGGCTTCCAACGGCTGCTTGATATGGAATTCTTTTTAAGGCTTCCATATGTTCATTATTCACATTTACTTTTAAGAAACTTTTATTAGCTTCTAGAGGTGTTGTGACAGGATGGGAATCATGCATATTGTATTTGCAAAGCATATTTTCCACATATTGAGTCTGATTAAGGCTAATGGACCCATTTTTTCTATCACGTTCAATTTTGATACCTAAACAGTAACTTGCCTCTCCTAAATCTTTCATTTCAAATCTTTTCTTCAGTTGTTCTTTAACCCAATTTTTAAGGCTTATAGAATTACTGAATATAAGAAAATCATCAACATAAATAGTTACAATAACTAAATCTTTATTTTGATTAACTTTAATGTATGCACAACTATCGAAAGTGCTTTGCTTTAATCCCATTTCAACTAAACCATTTTCCAGCATCTGATACCAGAGTCTGCCACTTTGTTTTAAACCATCTAAAGCTTTATTGAGTTTAAGAACCTTCCCTTCCAAATTTCCTTTGTAATATTCATTAAAGCCCTCTGGTATTTTCGTGTAAATTTCCTCATCTAGTGTTCCCTGTACAAAAGCCATAACAGCATCCATTTGATCAATTTCCCAATCATATATAGCTGCATATGCTAATAAAACTCTTAGTGTAACATATCGAACAACTGGTGAGAATGTTTCATTATAGTCTATTCCTTCAATTTGTGAAAAACCCTTAGCTACTAATCTAGTTTTGTATCTTTCAATCTCACCCTTAGAATTATGCTTAACTTTAAACACCCATTTACAATTTATAATATTTTTATTGTTAGGTTCATCTACAATTTCCCATGTTTTATTTTTAATGTGACCAGATATAGTTTCAGATATAGAATCTTTCCAATGATTTGCATTGACACCGTTTAATGCTTCATCAATTGTTTTTGGTTCAAAGCAATAATCAATTTCCACTGCAGCTAAAGCTTTTACAAAACACATACGATTTAAATTTGGCATTTGCAAATCTGGCATACCTTTCATGTCAAAATCCTCATAACTGCGTGGGAACCTAGTTTCTCTATATGGACCAGTCAATACAGGCAGATGCGAGTTATCAACTGCATTGTCTATATTTACATTATCGTTAACAGGATCAGTAATAGTAGGGATATTTTCTAAAGAATCATTTTCAGAGTTATCATTTATTACTGTATCTGTTTCATTACTTGATTCATCATCCTCATTATCTGAACATCTAATTTTACTCCCACTGAATAAAGAGTCAGTATAAAATTCAGATTTATTACTAGTTTGATGATACATTTGATTTTCCAAAAAATGTACATCTCGTGCATTCATTATTTCATTTGTTACAGGATCTATTAAGCGGTAACCTTTCCTATCCTGACAATACCCAATGAACATCATTTCTTTTGCTTTTACATCCCATTTTGTACGTTTCTGTTTTGGAATATGAACAAATGCACGACACCCAAACACCCTTAAGTAATCTAAGTTTGGTTTGTCTCCACTCCATTTTTCATAAGGAGTCATCCCTGCAACTGCTACTGTAGGAGAAATATTCTTACAGTGATTTGCTGTTTGTACAGCTTCTGCCCAGTACTGTCGATCAAGATGAGCATCAACTAACATTGATCTTGCCCGTTCTACAAGAGTTCGATTATTTCGTTCTGCTATCCCCATTTGCTCGGGTGTATACGGAATGGATTTTTGATTCTGAATCCCTTTTGATTCTAAATATTTGATCATCTCATCATTTACGTATTCTTTTCCATTATCAGAGCGTAATATTTTGATTGGTTTGCCAGTTTGCCTTTCAACATATATTTGAAATGTTTTGAACTTCTCAAAGACTTCAGATTTATGTTTTAGAAAATAAACAAAAGTCATTCGTGACAAATCATCAATGAAAGAAATAAAATAACGAGAACCACCAATTGATGAAACAGTCATTGGCCCACACAAGTCACTATGTACAATACCCAATATTTCCTTTGCACGTTTAGCTTTACCCTTAGGAAACGGCTGCCTATGCATTTTGCCCTTAATACATGATGTACAATCTGACAAATTTCCATTAAATGTGAAACCTTCAACGATATCCTTTAACCTCATCATTCCTCCTTCACTTAAGTGACCTACCCTTTTATGTAATAAATCATTTGAAATATTTTGAGGAGTAATTAATGCCCATTCATTACATATATCAAGTGAATATAAATTGTCACTAATACCCGTTCCACTAGCAACTAAATGTTTATTTTTGTATACAAAGCATCTTTCTCCCGTAAATGTACTAACCATTCCAAAAGTTTTATTTAAATACTTAATGGAAAGCAAATTTGCTGTTAACTTTGGTACATGTAACACATTACTAAAAGTTACATGCATTTTTTCTTCATTTCTAGACAAAAGGAATGTTACATTGCCTTCACCCTCAACCTCTATCACTGAACTCCCTGTTTTAATTTGTTTAACATTAGGTTTTGTGTAATTATCAATTAATTCTTTATGTGGAGTCATGTGATAAGAAGCACAAGAATCCATAAACCAAATATTAGGATCTGGATTAGAATTAGCAACATATACATGTGCTACATAAGCTTCTTCCTTCTTAGGTTGTTTTGGCTTAAACCCATTCTTTTTACTAAATTTATTTTCATTATTCTTAGCATTTGAATGAAAAGATTTTTGACAATCTGAACTTTTGTGCCCATAAAAATTACATTTGAAACATTTTCCTTTAAAGGGTTTTTTAGTTTTAAACCTTTCATTAACAAAAGCATGTTCCACACTATCATTTATTTGGGGTTTTACATCTTCAGCTAATAAACGATTTCTAACATTATCAACTGTAATTTCCTCACCACAATTCTTTAATGCCATTATGAGGGGTTCAAATCGATCAGGTAAATTTGCTAAAATTATCCCTGCAATTAATTCCTCATCAGGTTTAACACCTGTAGTTTTTAACTGTTGATATGCTGAAATTGCCCTGTGCAAATAATCAGTCATATCTTTACAATCTGTGTAACGAGTGTTAACTAATTCCTTTATAATTGAAACTTTTCTTGTTATACCTTTATCCTCATAGGTTTCAGTTAACACTTTCCAAGCTTCTTTCCCACTTGATAAATCCCTTAAGTCATTAAAAATTGTTTCACTGACCCCCTCAACAATATAAGACAAGGCTTTGGTATCTTTTGCTGGGTCTTCCTTACTACCATCAACAAATTCCCACAAATCCTTTTTAATAAGGTGCATCTTCATGGCAAATTTCCAATCCATATAATTAGCCCTACCAATTAACTGTTTATGATTAAATGAACCTTCTCCAGGCATGTTTATTCTTATTTTAACCCTAACCAAGTAAACTAAACAAAAAATAATTTTGAGAGCAATTCTAATGAATTTTCTATTAAAATTAATTTATTCTCAATAATTATCTAACTATTCATTTAAATAAAATACAAGATTAAGAGTTAAAATAATAACTTCATTTCAAGGCACATTACAGTCACTTACTAGTTAAGCCTAACAAACCATGTGGTTAACATTACACTTTTTAATTCTAAAAATTTTCATAGAATTAAATTAAATAATATATCTTAACTAATTTAGCATTCATTCTCGTTCCCTAGCCTGGGCCCATAACCTGTTAAACATACTCAATAATGTAGGAACAGTATAATGCATGAGAACAAATAAATCACAACATACCTGATTGCTGGAACATGGAAGACTAACTTTATTCTGTTTGGAACATCTATATATAACATGTAGATACAGCAGGTAGCGCCATCTATTGGCATATATTGAATTTACAACTAATACTTCAACAATATTAAGCTGCTGTTAGTATTTTTGCAACAGTTTTTCCGGCTAGTCCTTAAGTCCATGGGTTGAAATTTTTTTGAAAGGAAAATTTTTTTTGGGGGCTTTGTGTGGAAATTTGACTTAAGCTGAGAAGTTAAATTTTGGTCGTACTAGTTTAAATGGGAAAGTTGCAATATATTAATCTTTGAGGCAGTTAGATTTAAATTTTAAGTGTTGAACATTGTTTTAAAATTAGATTATTGGAAGGTTAAATTTGTTATGGTCGTTTGTTGGAGGTTTACTAATGTTGTTGGAGAGTTATGCTAATTGATCGAGGATCCAATTTTTCAAGTATTTAAATTGTTTTTAACACTGTTTTTAACTATATGAAAAAAATCAAACATGGGTGATTTTTAAAGTTAATTTGTTCAGGTTTTTAAAAGTTTAGCTGAGATGTGTATAGTGAAGTTCTTTTGGATATTAAATCCATTTTTCTAGTCTTTTCAGACTTTTTCAAATCATTTCCATATTCTTCGGACAACTGGCTGATAGTTGCGTTGAGACAATAAGAGGGGGGGGCACATGTCAGGAAAATCACATGCCTCCAGAATATATGTTGGTCTTATTGACTCAAGCAACACATTTACTTAAATACTTTTCATAAAGTATTTCATAAAAACTACCATTCATTATCACTCATACACTCTTAGTATTCCTCATATTAAGTAATAAACATTAAAGTTTTACCTTTATTAAATATAAAATACACTTCATAAATATATTTTACTTTTGTGAATACATCGTTTTTTACTTACCTTTTGCACTTTATTCTTCCAATAATTTGAGCTGTTTTCATGAACAAATACTTTTTATTTAGTCCATCATTAAAACGTAAATACAGAAACACAAACACATTTTTACTTCTAACGAGAACCGCATTACATCGTAAACATCGTAAGTACATCTGAGATAGTGCCTCTGCCACTCACTAGATGGCGGCACACGTAGGCCGTTCGGATTGGAAGACCGAATGTCGAATCAACAATGGCACGTGTATGTAAATTCCGGTGGATTGTTCTAGTAAAGTGGGTGTTTCTAGTGATTAGCCGACATTCTACCAGTATAAATAGTTGCTGAATCTTTGCATAGGGATGTATATTGGAAATCGATTGATCAAGCAATCGGCGGTGTTCTTTCTAAAGATATCGTCGTAGTATTTGAATATCTGGCTTATTGATGTAATTTAAAAGTGAACGATGATCGTTGTGTTTGATGGCGATAGTGTTTAAATTCGAGCAGCTTGGTGCAATAATGTCCAAATATATTTGATGTGTTAAATAAGTTTATGTCTTGTTCTGTTTACGTCTATCTGCTAAATATCCATGTTCTGTGAAAGTGAAATGTTACTGTCTTCAAAAACGAAACTGTTTCATCTCAAGTTGTTAGTATCACGATGCTGTAATATAATATGTGAGTATTTTGAATAAATCTCCTGTGTTTGAATAACTTTTGTCTTCACTGAAGTCTATATATATATTCTGCATTTTTCACTATTTAACTTTAATATGATAGCTCCCTTAAACCAGCAAAAGCTTTTCACTACGTCATAACTAAAAGTTATACTCTGCTTACTTCAAAATAAACTGTCTACATTATTTTCACAAAGCCTTTATGTTGCATTTTACTGTACATTTGTTCAATATTTTTATATGTTATATTACTATTTTTACCATTTCCTCTTATGCAATTTTATTATCCTTATCACTTTTTAATTAAAATATCGTGCCCCATCATTCTCTAAACGACCCCCATGTGTTGGTTAAACCCCAACCAGTTTTTAAAGGTGAAAATTAATGGTCCCGTCCTTACCAATTTAAATATTCAACTCAATTCATTAACCAATCAGTTTAGGCATGACCTTGGTGAATCCACTTTTGCCGTGGTAAGTCCAATCGTGTCTAAATCCACCCATGAAATTTGAGGTCCCCATCCTCACCATTTTTAAATAATCAATTCAATTCATTAGCCAATTGGTTTAGACATGACCTTGGTCGCCCCAGCCTTTGGTAAACCCAACCAGTGTCTAAATCCAACCATTTATTATTACTTTTAAAGCAAGACGGTTCCACCCCATTAAGCTTTTAATCCACAGTTTTTTACTTTTTTAAAAGTTTTTGAGTTGGTTAAACTCCAACCAAAAACACCCTGTGCAATCAAGGAGGATTCAGTGACATACTACAACTCGTGCAAATATGTCAACTGCTGACTTTTTTGTGAAAACTTATCTATTAGCAAGCAGAATTGTCATCAGGTTGCCATGCACTTCTAAAACACTGTCCTTTTTTATTGATAACGAGGTGTATTTTTTTTTTCTTTTGCCAGTAGTAAAACCCTTAAAAATAAAAAGATTTTTGCTATTTGCATAAAAACTAGCAAGGAAAATTCGGAGAGTTCTGGCCTCAATCTTAAAGGGGAAATGTTCTGTGATTTATACTTGTCTAGAGCAGGAATTTTTTTATGAGCTAACTGTAAGATGCAGATGTAATTTATTATATTGCTGTTTGGATTTATTGATGCCACTGGGGAAAACAAATACACCTCAGTCTGTAAAACAATAAATTCAACTGCTTACAATTGGATTGCATCTGCATTTTCTGCATTTCTTTTTTTTTTAATTTTTGCTGAAACCTCCAAAGGTTTAGAATAAAAATAAAACTACTAACCAGTAGTTCCTGTAAATAAATCTCATATCTTACACTTGTTAGGTCCACACCTGTTTTGCCCATTTTGCAGTATATTTCATCATTTTTAAATATTTACATAAGCTTTTAATTTTAACAGTTTTAATATTTTCATGTATTGAAAAAATGTGAATAAATAATTTCAAGTTTTTGTTTTTCATAATTTTAACATTTTCAAGTATTTGTCTAATATGAATATGTTGCATATAAAAAACATATTTTTCAATTATTTCATATTTTAGAATAATTTCTTATTTTTCGTATTAATAGTATATGTTTACAGAATTATAATTTGAGCAGTCAGCTAAACCCTCGGCCATGTAGAGTTCAAATATGACCGAAGATGGCTCGTGGGGTCTCTGGTCGAACTCCCCACTACGAATGTACAAGAGAACGGCCAATAAAAGAGTTTGATCCGTAAAGAGGTCCTGGGTTCTAATTATTTCTGTGTTTCTGTTGATTATTAGTCTCCCAAGTCGTCCCCAGGATAATTCCTTACATATGTATATATTTTATGTTTTAGTGTTTACAATATTTTGTTGTTGCAGCTTCACAACCAGTTGGCAATATTTGGTGATAGTAGTTTGGCACATAATTAACTTCATTGTTTTTGTTAACTGTAAACAGTTGTAACCATAAAGATTATTTGACAATTTATCACCTGTGACCGACTAATGAAAAAACACATTTATAATGGAATTCTAAAATATTAAAATGCTGTATTGTCATTGGAAACACACCCTAACTGTTTTGATTTAGTCTTGGTAGAAAATGTGAACTGCTGAAATTATTTAAAAAATTATATATTTTTTCTGTTTCTTTTTTAACATATGGCAACAGGAAAGATAAAAGATGCTTTATTTATACTATCTATTCAGGATTTCTAAATTGTTCTCTCAATGTATAATCATAATTTAATTAACTATTAATTGATAATATATATTTAATGTAATATATATTTAAAAAATATATATTACACTCTTTTCTTTTTCTTTTTTTTTTCATTTTCTATTTTTTAGTGTTTGAAATATTTCATTTTTGCTTTTTCACAGCCAACTGTCATATTTTAGGGAGTGTGGTGTATTACATAACTAACTCCATTGGTATTATAACTCCTACACAGTTGTAACCATAAAAAATATTTGGCGATTTATCCCTTTCACCCAGCTAACATAAAAATGCCTTAAAATTAATTTATTAATTTATAATTAAGCTCTAAAAATTTTTAAATGTTGTATTGTCATTGGAAACCCACCTGTGTATATAATTTTTAGGTGCGTTCGTAATTATATAAATACGTAGCACCTATTGTCGTCGTCTGGTTCGTCCGTCTGCATATAACAACACAAAAACTACCCAACCGAATGGTTTGAAATTTAAGATATATTATCTTTGCAGAATTTCGTCGAGACATTTCAAATTTTTAGAAAATCGTATTAAAACTTTAGAAAATATTAATACAGTATGGAACCGTTTATCCGGAATCCAGTTAACCGGAAAACCAGTTATCCAGAATGATATTTCCAATTGACTGGTTTCAGAATTATCCAAAAAAAGTGCCACAGTGCTAGTTTGACATGTTCATTGTTTGATTACATTACTCACATGCATGGAATAATTTAATGCCAATATCTAGGATTTTAAATGGAAGAATATATAGTTAGATATTGGGAGTTTTGATTTTTATGCAGAAATGTTGTTGGGGAAGTGTTATGCAGAAACAAGGGATTCTAATAAATTGTCCTTTCTCAAACTTTGAATGAATCTTTGATCTTATTGGATCCAATTCTTAATCTGTGTAGTCTAATAACTAATTTGAAATCAGAAACAATGCCATAGCCACATATATTCTACAAATAGATGTTGCTTTAATGCCCAACCAGTTATCCGGAATACATGTGATCCCAATCATACCGGATAAATGGTTCGATACTGTAAAAACATTTATTGAGGAATTTGAAATTTTTTTTTAAATCGGTGCTTTTTTGTTATAGGAGCTTTCGATGTTTAATCATCAAGTGACTGAGATGCTTATTTTATTACAGAAATTAATCTGCAGACGATATAATTCATTTCACAGAATTAAAAATCATCAAGATCTGAATATTTATATAACTATCTATAGTAAGAACGCACCTCATTTGTCACGCTTGACGTACAATTTCCAACTTGTTATAATTCTAGCATATCAGGAAGTGAGTCAGAAATCAATTAGAAAATTCCGTCTTTACATATATGAAGTTAAGTTACATAATAGAGGGTAAAACTATGATTTTCATTAGCCTTGATGATTCTTTTACATTCCTTCTTATGAAAGAAAGATTTTTGATGAGACAATAATGTCAGAAAATTCAAAGTTTTCATCTAAGTAAAATTTCTTTAATGTCTGAGAGTGCTTTAGAAAATGCAATTCTCTTAGTTAAATAATCTTGTTTATTATCACTAATATTAATAAAATAGCTTAGTTGCAAAATTGAATATCTTTCAGAACTGTTTGTAGAAACTTCATAAAAATTTATGTTAGGCTATTTGAAGATGAAGATTTATATTCTACTCTGCAAAATTATTTCATTTTTGAAGGTTTAAAAAATACATAATTCTCAATCAAATGTTACTCTTTTCTTTGTGATAATTTTATTATGAAATAGTATGCAGTGTTCTGTTTTTTGTTTGGCTGACTGTGCATTTAAATATAATATCTTGCTACATTTGACTGTAAAATGGGTTAACTTTATTTCACTTTATTTATGGCAAGGTTTTTCAAATTACTCATTAAGTTTGTAACATAATAATAAAAGCTTTAAAATACATAGTTACAAAAATGCCAAAATGTGCTTTAAAAAAAAAAAAAAAATCTAAACTAGGAGTCATATGGATTCAGCACACAAAGCTTCATCACACATTTCTTTTATACAAGTTGTGTAAACAAAAACTTGTGATGGCCATATGTGGACAAAAGCAGTATCAATAATAGTTTTATACAAGATGTGTGGGAATTAACTTCCAATTGAAAATTATTTATGATATTTTTTTAAATATTTAAATAATTTTCATGAAACAGACAGCATTTTACTCCTTGCAATGGTAGAATTTATTACATGATATCTAATTTAACATCATATGTTCATGCATGATTTGGCAGCCATTTCCCAGGATGCTGGTTGGGTTCCTTTTTAAACGGTCGGCAAGGAGTCCTGAATTAACATTGTGGGACTTTCTTCATCTCAGGGTGGTTGAAAGAGGAAGTTTATCACATGAATTGGAGAAGTGTATTTACCAATTCTTGTAAATGTATCACTGGAATATTTGCAGAAGTCTTATCATAGTCATCCTCAACTATTTATTTAAAAAAAAAAAAAAAAAAAAAAAGGAAAATAATGGTGCTGCTTCTAAGGAATTTTAGCAAACATAACAATTCTATCATTATAAGGAACAAAATATTTTTTATTTCGCAAAAATTGATTTAGGATTTTAAAGTTATCGATAGATTTCAATACAGAGCTAATTATTATCCACCCTGTGGATAATTTTTATAAGTTAAATAATTTTTTCTGCTGCTAGTTGAAAGCGCAATGTTAAAATATTATTATTCCTTTTCACAGGATCTCTTGAATTTGTGTAATTTATAGATAATATATATAATTTTTCAAATAATTTGTTTATTAAACTGAATCTTTATTATTTTCTTTTCTTTTACTTTTTAGGGAATTTTACTGGACATTGTATCCATTTTGAATGATAGTACTAGTATCCTTATGTTTGGGCAGCCTACTTACCAAAATTGTGAGGTTGCTTTAAAGTTGGGTATGATATTTCATTATTTTAATGCTAAGAAAACTAATTCTTGTGTTTAAAATTAAATGGTTTAGTATTCCAACTAATTAAAAGAAAAGTGTATTGGATGCTAATTTAGTTTGGTGAAATTTATCTGGTCTTGCATATAGTACAATTTCCTCCCCAGGATAGCTTGAGGAGGAATGTGATGTTATTTTTTTGTTTAGTATCTATTACTTTATTACAACTTAAAAGTATTAAAATTAATTCTTTTAGAAATAACTATGCACAATATTTTAAAAACATCTAAGTATATACTTCTCATTTCTATCTAACAAATATTTGTTATGTTTATTATCACACACAAAACAAATGTGCAGCATCCTAGAAAGACAAATTTCTGATCTCCATTCCTCCTTCCAGATTTGAACCTGTGTACTTACAAATGCTAGATGTGTGCTCTGTTCACTATCCCACACAGCACAAACTGGTAGATATGACATCCATATAACGTAAAGTACATCCATACACCATGTCCATAATTCATCCGAGGAGTTCCATATAACATATTATCTACGTAGATATTACCATCAGATGTCACTCCGTATACATCCATATAGCGTTTGTTGGGCATCCAAACCCGACATAATATCTACTTAAACGGATGTCTATGTCCATATACATCACGTCCTAGACATAATATCTATGTATTATGTATGTATATATACATCATATCTATATAATATGGATGTATATAGATGTACATGGATATAATGTAAATATGCTCTTACATAGATGTCCATTAGACTTATATGGATGTATATGTATGTCTATTAATTCCTTCTAGATGAACCTATTCCATATTACACAATGTTGCTACCAAATTTCAGAAATAGTATAATTCGCCTTACTTTTGCTTTATTTAATGTATCACTAAATAGGGCGAAAATTGTTATTTCAAAAAACTGGTATCAATCAAGTAATCTAAATCAGCTATTCTTAAACTTTTGATTATCACTTTACAAATTTTCTCTGTCTTTCACACCTCAAGAATTTAAGATTGAAAATCTTTAAAATAGTGAATACATGATACATACATTAATAGAGATATTGGAAGGGGGGGGTTGGTAAAGCAATAGAAAATAGTAAAACTATCTGTGCATTCAATTCAAGAAAAATATATTAAATAAAGCATATATTATAAATTTTTTATTACTATAAATAATGAGTCACATTCTTGAAGGAATAAAAATAGGTCATAGAAAAGGTAAATATCATCAAATAATTAAATGCATTATCATATTAAAAATTAGTCAAACAAAAGCCCTTTTTTTTAAACTTATCAGCAGATTTTATTTATATCCCAGACAAACATAAAATTATTCATTTCATATTATACAATTTTACTCTATCGACAATATTCTCATGATGTCACAGTAGGTAAAATGACGGTATGATTGTTTGTTTGCACTGTGAATTCATGAAGGATTTTTTACTATTTCTCTTAGTCACATTATTTTACTGTCATGCATATCAGCTCAAAGATCAAATTAATAAAAACAAAAGCATATTTTTTCAGTATTTAATGATGAACAATTTGATAAAAGTGCGATTTGCAAAATTTTTCATATAAATTTTCTAAATATAACTATCAGAAATTGTGATATAAAAATATATTTAAGTAAATAAGTTCAATTTATATAATTTATAAATAAACCTCAATTTAAACATTTGAAATTTTACTAATTTTTATAGACATTGGCTTAATATAATTTATTTTAACATTATATTTCTAATACATTCAATAATTAACACTAAATTAATCTGAAATTAAATGAATGTTCCTTATATTATTCAGATCTATCGCATACATTGCTATCATTTCAGTAACAGAATAAAAAATAAGTGAATTATTCAAGAGCAAAATGCTTTCAAATGGTACGATTTTGAATGTTATCCCAAAATGTTGGCTTTTTATAGCCTCAAACTGAAAGGAAGAACATTGTCGATTATTGCATGATGGTCATTTAAAACTATTTTCAGATAAATAATTTGTGTACTTGTATATATTTTTTTATTGTGTTCGCATAGTTTGTAGTGTAACATGGTATTTTTTGGTAAACCTAATTTAGCAAGTAATGTAATAAAAAAAAAAGACTAGTTTGTAGGGAGCATCAATATTATTTTTGATGTTACTTCAATAAACTTACTTCAGTCTCCTCTTTCGGCATTGTATTGCAGATTTTAAAAATATGATTATTCAAGACAAAGATGAATCTCCAATCCTTCCAAAAGTAGAGTGTAGTCCAAAGGCATCAAATTCCACTTGCTTGCAGAAGATCACTCATGGTAGTTGTTTATTATACAATAAAACTACACACTTGTGATCTACTGAGAGCAATCAAACTTCTTTCCAGGTACCAGAATATCCACCACACACTAATTTCTTTCTTTATTAGTATACTGCTCATAAGTTGAGATTTTATTTATTGCTGGAAGTAACGTCAAAAATAAAATTGGTGCTCCCTAGAAACTAGTTTTTTTTTTAATTACTCGCTAAATATTTTCTCTAAAAAAAAAAAAAAAAAAAAGGCATGTTATACTACAAACTATAAGAAAACTAGAGTCTACTGCAGTTTCACTACTTTTTTTTTTACGGCTTTTCACCACTGCAACAATATATATATCAGTATTTGCCTAGAACTTTATAAATATACAATTAAATGGAATAATCTTCCGCAGAGAGCATTCTATAATTTTTTTGGTACTTTTTGGTTAGCCGGGCGCCAATGATATATATATATATACACATATACTATATATATATACCAGGGGTCGATGCAAGTTTTTTTTCTTGGGGCCCATTTTGTGAAAAGTGAAGGTTATTTTTGTGAAATTTATTACATTCTTGTGAAAAATAACATTTTGTAGCGAAAGTTGAAATCAAAGTTTTACTCAAATTCGAACTAAGCATTTATAAACAAAAAATTTTTTTAAAATCCTTTTGCTGAAGTTTTCTTCTCTGGTGAGCTTGTTTGTTTACAAATTACACTTTAAAACGTCACAAAATAATAAATAAATAATAAATGGTAAGTTTTTATGGAACAGAATTTTGTGAAAGGACTTATTTTAGTAAAAGGAATTTTATGAAGGGGTCCATTTTATCAAATTGATTTTTGTGAAAGGGCCTTAAATAGGGCCCAAATTTTGCCTGGATCCACCCCTGTATACATACATATATATATATGTATTTATTATGTACATATATCACTGGAGCCCAGCTAATGAAAAAGTACCATTTTTTATAATGAAGGTTTTTCAAAAAAAGTAATAATAATAAATAAATGCTTTTGAAAAAAAGAAAATCAAAATTTTTATTTTATTAGTTAATACATTTAAACAGATGACCTATGCTGTAAAATAAATCTATATACTTGTAAAATAAACACATCTAAATCACAATTTGAATAAAACTTTATAAATCTATAATTCTAATGGAAAATTTCCTACTTTTATTATTGATACTTTTTCAATAAATGAAAATAACCATTCTATCGCTGTTTTAACTCTAAAATATACTGATAATTATGAACTTTATTTTTGCCAAACCAAAAAAATACTCCAAAAAGTTTTTTCAAATCAGACTTTTTTTTTTTTTGGTGTACTATTCGTATTAAATAAAGTGTAGGAGTAGGGGTGTGGGGGAAGGGGAAGAATAAGAAACTAAATACAATCCAGAATCTTTGTAATATTTTATTATACAAAATTTAAAATGATTCTCCGAAAATTTTAAAACTTAAAACTGATGAGTAACCATGTAATATGTAATGAGTAACCAGTGAAGTGCAGAGATCGTTATGATCAGTCAAGTTTTTTAAGATAAAGTTAAAAATCGCAAATATTAGAAAATGCACTGAAATAGAATATTAAATAAATAACTGAAAGAAATCAAAGTACTTACTCACATCCAATCTATGCTCGAATAAATAATCCCAAAGAAATTTTCAAAAATAATAACACCATGCATCAAAAGTAAACTTTAGCCGTTGTTGTTAACTTGTAACCAATAACCCTAACTTGTTTACAATAAACATATCTGCATCCTGATTCAACTGTTAATTTCTTTACAATAATATTTTATAAAATTATCAATCGGTTAAAAATATCTGTTATAGATGAAATAAAATAATCACAATCACATGAAGATCTGCTTAATAGCGGCGGCGTCTAGCGTTTCTAACAACAACCAAGTTCATGTTGCCACAAAAAAAAGTGTATCGCAAGTAGTATTATTTTAGATCGAATTCACCTCCATATTTTGTTAGTCTATAAATTGTTGAGATATAAATGCATTCTGGATGTAAATTATTCAACGATCCAGTTTACGTCGTAGAATGGACGTCATCTTTATCTCCATATTATGTTTATCTATATTATGTTGGTATATGAACGTTCTATGGATGCCATGTATTGAACAATCCAATTTACGTTTAGAATGGACATCGGTTTGACGTACATGGATGTATTTTGGACGTAAAAAGCTCAAAATGGACGAAATATCTACATATGTGCTGTGTGGGATGCTATCATAAGAATTATTTATAGGATATTCGGGCATTTCTTTTCTTCTCTCATAAAAGTTATTTGATCAAAACCATGCATTTTTTCTTTGTCTATCAGTAATTCTGAAATTTTCATTACAAATCCAATGTAAATGTAGAATTCATAACTAGAAAAATAAAAACCATAAATAATTAAATAAGAAAAATTAAATGTCATTTGATTGTTAAATCCTTACATGAAATCTGTTGTTTAAAATTATAATAGTATTGTTTAAACTTTTAATATTTAAAAATGTATATTTCTGATCTACATCTGTATCTAATAAAATCTGTGTCTGTAACAAAACTGTTTTATTTTCTTATCAGAATAAATAAAACTAATTTACAGTTAAGTCTCTTTTTACCAATCTCTTAAGATCCTGTGAAAACACTGTCTATATAGAGAATTCATTATGTAAAGTTTTTCATAAAATTTACTAAAGAGATGTTTTTAAGGATTTCTTAAGATATAATTTAATTTTAGTAAATAAAACTAATATTTCAGAAGTTTTAAAACACCTAAAAGTATGATCCAAAGTATGGTCTTCTGTACACATAAAAATAATAGGTTAATATTTTTACATTACTGTATTTTCTGGCGTATGAGCTGCGGCACACATGAGTTTAAAAGTATAAAATAGTCTAAGTGTGGCTCTTACGCCAGGGCGGCGGATACGATGATTTTTTTTTTCTTTCATAAGGATGTCTTATAATACCTGTTCTTCTTTCCATACCAATATCTTATGATGTAATTTTTTTTCTTTGATCAACTGTCACATGCTCTTAAGTTGGCACCAAAGCATTAGAAAATGTCTCCCAACCTCGGATGTCCGGAAAAGGTTATTTGTTTATTTTTGAGCAATCAGTGGAGGGAAAAAATGTTGATCTCAACGGCTCTCAAGTTAAAAATGATTCTTATTTTCGTGCACCCATCAATAAGCACTGTACCCTCGGGATATTAGAATGAATGTAGAGCCGTCACGAACTTTTTCACTAATGTTGGAAATATTTTGTTTTAGCGATAAGTTTAGCTTACTATTTGCTCAAATATTGTTTTCTTAAACTATGTGTTCGTCCACCCTCTCTGAGAATGTATTTTTGTTTCAGTGCCATTGCTTGTTTACCTTTTCTAAGTTTAGTTGTCTCATGATTGCTTCATTATGCGATAGGTTGTTTTTACAGGGCATATAGGTGGTGCTGCTGTTCTGCGGTTGCATGACGCTGTACTTTTTATGACGTATGGTGCACCGTGATTCGTCCAGATAACTAACTTTCATTTCACGGTTCATATGCAAATGTCTTAGTTCTAGATAATTGGTACTTCACATATTTCAGTGGAGAGGGGAGGGGGGGAGATAGCGAGGATTTGAATATGTTGCCTCTCCATATTCTGTTCAATGTTGAATGATGTTTTTGTATTGGGAATAACCGATGATTAGAGAATGTATAGCTCAGGTTGAGCTCATAGCTAAAAAATGTCTTTTATTTAAGTTAAAGTTTTTTCAATAAACGTAAAGTTAAATTTTTAAACTGTTATGTCATTTTTTCAAACACCATTTCACTTGCTTTTTTCAGATTTTTAACTTCTGATATAGCTTAAAAACACATAGCTAAAAACCCCTTCCCCTTGTAATACAAAAGGAATAAAATTGAAAGGCCTGACTTATTAAATCAATTTGGAATCGAATGGCCTTTTCCATTTTTTGATAAATGAATTACTTATCGAGTTAAGTGATTTTTATAATGGGATGACAGTTTTTTCTCCTTTCCCACGCATCACATCAATAAATTCAGTTAAAAATGCAAGTTTGAAAATATTTTCAAAGTTCTTTTGTTTTTACCAAAAAATAGAAAGTGCTATTCGATTACATAGTTTCTGAATAAGAACACTTGCCAGTTCCATGCATTTTCGAACAAAAATTAATCCAGAAAAGTAGCTTCTTTAGATTTGAGAACAGCCTTAAAATGACATGATGATGCTAAACTATCATTCTTTTTTACCTTTTAGCAAGAGAGAAACTATTCAAATTCTATTCTTTTATATATAAGGTTTCTGTGAATGTGCCAGAAAGTTTGTGTTGTTTGAGTGTATGAAGTAGAAGTCTGCACAGGCTGAAATTTCTAGACATGGTCCGAACCGTATATAACGATATTTGGGGATCGTGATGAATATAAAAGGAAAGTTAATAAAGGGGGTGAATCGCCAGTGACTAGCACCAGAGCGATTTCGAATACCTAAAATAATTTAGACTAAAATATATTCAACACTTTCCCCAAACACCATTATAGGCATGAAAGACAGTGGTAGTACTAAAGTGAAGCCAATAGAGAGTAAATTTTAAATGTTAAGTTAAAGATTTAAGTTGAAGTATACATTATAATCTAGGTTATTGCAGTTATTATGTTAATTGTATATTTAGTACTTGCATTTTAAATTCTTAAGTTAGAATACATTTTATCAGATACAAAATAATACTTAACCGTTGGTTTAAATATGAACTTGACACGTAATATTATAAATAAAAGGAAAAAGACAAACTCACCCAAATAAAGTCAAACAGTAGTTTATTCATGAATCAGTGCACCGAATTAAACAAATCACTTAATAACTTCAAAATAAACATCGTAATAGCATATGTACAGATATGTGCTTTCTTCTAATAATATGATTGAATTATAAGAAAATAGATTGCAAAATCACAAACAAATGTGAACTTATATCTTTAAAATAAATCATTTCAATTTTTAAATATTGCTTTATACTTAAACATAATTTCTTTAAACAAAATTTCCAGTTCTATGTTGATGTGAGTCACATTGAAATAAATATTCTGGTTCAGTTCAATGCACTATGTGATTTCATCGGTATCGCTAAAAGTTCTTTTGAATAGGAATGTGGATAACAAAGTTGAACGTTATTACTGTATAAAAGGATGATGAAAGCATTAGGATGTGAACATTAATAAACAGGAAACTAGGTTATTGTCTATAAGGTAGCTATATTAGGTATCACGATGATAGATGATGACGAAATATCTCTTCAATTCAGTCGAAAATCTCAGTACAGCAGGAATCAAATTTCCGTCAATAAATTGTGACGAGCTAACTCTTGAATAAAGCTAACTTGGATTACGAAACAGGATTATTGAACGAGTACCTCTTGAAGAAGGTTAAATTGATGATTCAGCAACAGGATTAATGAACGAGCATAAAATGCAAAGATGACATCAAGGCAAATTTCTGAAGCCCAACGTCTCAATTCATTATAACTCATAGGCGCCAAATATTCACTAGTGGAATAAATTTGAATTATTATTAAATTATTTACTTTGAAAGAAGTTATAAGATATTTATATTCATGGTATTGCTAGAATCAGGCACACTCATGACATTCTTGAGTCCTGACTCTCACCAAAGAAATGGCAAAGGCACGGAGAACGAAATTCTGTAGCCACTACATCGTGAGGATTTTTTTAGAAGAACTGAAGACTCTTTACAATTTCCCACTCAGGTTAAAAATTCCGGCGGTTATGGAATAGCCAATGAAAAAGTAGAAACCGGATGAATGTCACTGAACAAGCCTAAAAAACCGTAGACAAAGTTACAGTTAAAAGTTTTACTGATGCGTCCACCCTAGCAACAACATCCTAATCGCTTTTCGAAAGTTCAATCGTGACCTTGTAGCGTTACAAATTCAACCTTGAGTGGAACCAGTGAATGACCGAAGGGGTACACACTCAAATAAGATTGCGACTGTTCGAAAAGGGTAGACATTCCTCTGAAGAAGAAGCAATGGCGACATACATGAAAATTCATGTTTACTTCTTAGTAAAACAAGAAAGATAAACAAAATTCCATAACTCCTAAAGTTATTGCACTACGGAGAAGAAAATTTAGCAATGGGCGTAATAAATTTAGTTCTTTCCATCTATCATGATTTGAAAGTAAAAATAATTAAATTAAAGAATTTTAGAAAAGCAATTCTGGCACTTATAAAATATCTCAACGATCGTGAATCTGAAATGAAAAATCTGAGGATGACAAAACAAATAACACTGAACTCACTGAGATGAATAAAGTAACAAAAAACTATTTTTCATAATAATAAATAAAGTAAATGTGCTTTAATTTTGACTATTTAAATTTAATAAGATATTATTTAATATTATAAAAGTAAGTCATAAGAATTTTCTTTGAGATTTGAAATTAGATTTATTTTTGCACCAACGTTGTAAAATTAAAAAAAATGTTTGATTTAAAATTATTAAATGATGAAATATTATTAATTAACATAAATTTTATGAATTTATTAAAATAAATGAATAAATTAAAGTTAAGAAATTTGAATATATGAATTAATGAATACTGAGAATTTTAAATCATAACACCGTACAAACACTTTCTTGGCCCTATCTAGTATAAATTTAAAAGTTCAGCCCATACAAAAATTTTAATGCCACGGCATAAAAGCAAAATGTTTGGCCCTAACCAGGCCCGGCCCAGCACGAGCCTTACAAATTTTTTTCCGATTTGCCTAGTATATATAAGTTAAAAGTTCAACCTGAGTCTGACCTGTTCTGTACAACAATTTTATTAGCCCAGCATAAAAGATAAAAGTTCGTCCCCAGCCCGGCACGCAGGAAAAAGAAATTGAGCTTCAAGCAAACAGAAAAAAATGATTAAAACAAAAAGAACGAAAAGCAAAACCAGTTTTTTCCTTGCTATTAAAAAAATAACTAATATCTCCATTGTTAATTGAAGAAATTTGTTCAAATTTTCAGCAAGTTGCAGTAATAGTAAATAACAAACTATAGTGTGTAACAAACTTTTATTAAAAAACAATCAGTTATTAAAAAATTAGAGCATCCACACAAACAAGCAACTACAAAGAAAAAGGAGAGAATTATCTGTAGTTTGTTTTGTTTATTCAACTCTCTGAAGTCGGAACTCATCAAATGTTATCAGAATTAGATCATCAGCTTCTGATGTATATGTTTATTGCTGTATTTTTCTCTGTTTGGTTATTGCTCCAGTGACGAAAAGCTGCTTTTAGCAGTACTCTGAGAAGTTAACATAAATATACATATATTTTTAATTTCTACTATTGGTTCACACCCTCTATATATTTCTTGTTCAAATTTTCAATCGTTAATAAAATACTTTTTATTCATGCACTCAAGTTCAAATACATTTTCTTAAACTTGTAGTAGATGGCACTTGATGTTAATACAGTTTTTTCAAATATTAATTCATTAACTAAATTTAATTAATTAATTTTAGTTTTATATTTATATAAAAATCGGTGCTTTCTTGTTATAGGAGCTTCTGAGGTTGAATCGTCAAGCGACCGAGATACTTATTTTATTACAGAAATTAAACTGCAGATGATATAATTCATTTCACAGAATTAAAAATCATCAAGATCTGAATATTTATATAACTAGCTATAGTATGAACGCACCTCATTTGTCATGTTTCACGTACAATTTCCAACTTATGTTTTTAATTAAATTAAATTAAATTTTAGTTTTATATTTTCAAATTTTCAATCGCTAATAAAATACTTCTTATTCATCCACTCAAGTTCAAATACATTTTCTTATACTTGTAGTGGATGACACTTGATGTTAACAGAGTTTTTTCAAATATTAATTCATTAATTAAATTTAATTTCAATTTTCTACTTAATATTGTGATTCTGTCATATGTATACTAGCATTAAAAAATGCTCTGAAGAGAACCAAAAAAGGTTAATATGTTTAAGTATGAAAAAGGGTTGGACAAGTGCTTCTAATTGAGCATGAGAAAGGAAAGGGGTTCCTTCTTGGCTGCAGCTCACTGTCAATGCCAACTTTTGAAAAAATCATAATCGCGCTTTTTCATATAAAAGAAATTTGTGGTACTGTAGTAAACCTTTCCAACTTGCTTTATATGTCAACTGCACTGTTCTACTGTTGTACTGGGCGTGCGTCTGCAATGCAACTTTGTACAGTGCACTGTGTACCATTATTGCTCTACAGACTATACTACACTGTACACTCCTATTATACTTTTGAGCCTCAGTGCATGTCTGCACTGTTCTTTTGTACTGCCGTATTAAAGGTATATGCGCCTAATGTTCGTTTATAACTTACATATGCATTGCTGTACTGCATATTGCATTGTGGAGCCACAGCCACTTGCATATAATTTCAATCAATGAATGCATTATACTGTATTGCATGCATATGTGAAATTGTTCCTGTTCAGAATGCTGCAACACTCTGCACTGCAATACAAATCAATTTTCTGCGCAGTTTTACACTGCAGGCATGCTTGGTAGCACTGCATGAGTGTGATACGCTGCAGGAACTAAGGTTTTTGGTACTATGTCACCTTACATTCATGTCTAATCAAGCTGCGTCTTTACTGGCTACGTCTTTAAACTATACAATTTTATCGTAACTGTGAGTGATTTCATTTATATGGAAAAAGTGTGAATATGATTTTTTCAAAAGTTGGCATTTACAGTGAGCTGCAGCCAAGAAGGAACCCCTTTCCTTTCTCATGCTCGATTAGAAGCACTTGTCCAACCCTTTTTCATACTTAAACATATTAACCTTTTTTGGTTTTCTTCAGAGCATTTTTTAATACTAGTCATTTAAATTTTTTGATAAAAACTAAAGTTTTTTTAATATCTTGAAAAGCAAAAAATTTTGCTATTGTCAAAATGTTATTGTTACATTGTTTTCACAACACTCACCAAATCGTTGACTGTTCATCGCCAAAGTAGCATTTTTTCATGTCTACCTGATCTCTCAAATGTCAGGGGACCGTCACATCAATAATTAAATGGTGGTTTTGCATAGCTCATAAAGAAACTGGATTCTATAATTGTCTCGGTCGTATCCATGGACTGTTTCTGCTGCACTGAAGTCACCTGCTATAGGCTGAGTTGTTCTATCAGTGGTATCTTTCCTTACTACTCTTCTTAGCCTTTCTTAAAATCGCTGAATGGGGCCGAATATTAGGTTCTGATAATTATAGTAACTATCACTTCAGTGATGATGCTATAAAAATTGAGTTTTGCTTTTGCATCATTATTTGGTGCATGAGACTGTTATTTTGGAAAGTTATGCCGCGATATATATTTTTTTATGTATATAATTCATTGTTAGCTCACTGTATTCAAATTCGTACCAAAAGTTTAATGTACCAACACCACCAAACAATTGTTTCACTTTTTTTTAAGGGAGTTCCTGAAATCAAAATTGGGCCTTTACGGGTGCTAGATGCAATAAATACCTAAACAAAATAATGTTTTTGCCACCAAAACAGTAATCTCGCTTGTGTTTACAACATTCGCCATATCGTTAGCTGATCATCGCTAAAGTACATTCGAAACCATACTGCACTCATCGATAATTACTAAATCCAATGATTTCCATTGTTGTTAAATAATTTCAAATCGTCAGAATTAAGCTTAAATTATTCTGCTTCATTCGTATGTTGGACGGGAAATTTGAAAAATGTGTGAATTGTAATTCTTTCAATGCTGAAGGCAGCAATTCTCGTTGGTGCTAGTACTGCAGCAGCATCATTAATGTGATTACTCATTAAACGAACTTTTTGACTGAGTAATTAAATTAGAAAGATTTTTGCTCTACCAGCAACTACGTGTACAATCAGATTTATGGGTGGAATAGACGGGTCTTTTGTTCTTCTATGTGCTTTATAATTGATTAGAATATTTTCCTTTGGTCAGCATTCATTTTTTTGTTCAATTTATCTTCATTAATAATAATTTCCTGGTGAGTTTCAGTGTTATCAGAATCTGCGGCTATCATATCAACGTCTTCATTTGGTTCTTCGATATTTTAAAGCTGGTTGTGCAAATCACTTTCTTGTTGCAACTTTTCAGCCAAGTCGATTGCAGCTTGTAATCGTTGTTTTGTTTTGCGACATTCTTCCATCTCTGAAATTTTTTTCACATTGTGCTCAAAGGATTAACGGTAGAGTTTAAATTCTCCCAATAGGTCTTCTTCATTTTGCCAAGGCTTGAACAACATCAGCAAAGAATGATGATAGTACAACTCAATTCCAGTGTCTGTTTTCGTGTTATGATAGGGCGTTTTCAAAACAACTGGTTTCAAAAGTTTTCTGAACCAACTGAAGTTCTTTTTTAATTCGTAATATTCTACAGACTTTGGTTTATTTCGTTCGTATTAGTACCTAGTGGCCAATTCGTATAAATACATGTTTTCCAATTTGTTCGGGTAATAATCATCAATAAAATTACGACAGTAAATTTCAGTAGATCGTTCATCCTC
The DNA here is from genome assembly GCA_963931845.1 of Maratus michaelseni. Lineage (NCBI taxonomy): Eukaryota > Metazoa > Arthropoda > Arachnida > Araneae > Salticidae > Maratus > Maratus michaelseni. Next base: position 344,397,437 of record OZ007593.1, on the reverse strand, counting down.
TTTTGCCAATAAAACCAAATCATAGTGACTTTCAGTTTTCTTCGTCGGTCTTTTTTCATGCTGGTATTTAAGTATTGCACAGCATCCCATAAATAGAAACATTTATGGCCAAGAATTTTGTCTACGGCTTCGTAACTTCCAGTTTTTCGACTAATCAAGTTTTATCTAGCAAAAGCGCGTAATCTGGCACCGAGACTTTTGTTTTCGTCAATGGTCTTCCAAATCTCTTCCTTACGATTTTTTTTCCGGTTTGGTTATATACCGCGTAATGTAACGATTTAACACCAAACTGGATGTCAATATTGGCGGCTCACATGAACAAATTTGCGGGATTATAATCATTCATTCAAGTTTGTTTTTCTGATCGTTTCAAACCACATAACTTTGTAACATGGTGTCCACCTTTTCGAGATAAAATGCAGTCTTTAACAGAATTTAAAGTTCAATGTTTCACCAAACCATACATGAAAATTATGTGTAATAATATGCATCCTGATTATGGCACATTATTCATGCCCGTTTAGATGATAATAATGATAGATTTTCTAATATTCCGTAATAGAGTCTACAGACAATGTTAGCGAGAAACAAAAAAATGAGGTACTTTTCGGCTAGCTGGGAGTCAGTGAAATATATATGTATGTATGTATATATATATATGTGTGTGTGTATATATATACTTCACTGGCAGCTGGTTAACCGAAAAGTACCAAAAGATATTATAGCAACAATATGGATACAGTGTAAATGTGGATATGATTGAAGAATTTTCACAAGGTAGCAACAACCACATCAAACATTTATCGCCAATAAGAGCCCACTAAATCTACCGGCACAGGATTTTTCCCTTTATTTTATAACAATTATTTGTTTTCTTATTTTAAGTATATATTTGTGTTTTATTTTTAATAAAATAGTGCTTAAAAGTCTGTAAGTCTGTAATTTTCAAATGTTATATTTTTCAAATGTTCACTTTCGTTTCAACATTGTTGTTTTTTTTTTCAAGTGTTTTGATTCACGGGAATTTTATTTTGTGCTTACTATTACGCTTGACGACAATGGTTTTTGTATAACGGAAAAGTACCGAAAAATATTTTACATTCAATAAATAACAAATCACAATGTTTGGCATGGTTTGCATGACAACACAATTTGTAGACAACATCTGCTCGGTCAGGGTTGAAATAATTGGCGCATTAGTAAACATTTTGGCATGGTGTTGGTATAACGGAAAAGTACCAAAATAAAAGATACAGCACAAGCTGTACAGGAACGACTTAATAACGACGACATTGAAAATTGGGTTCTTCTCTACCATCCCGTCGACCACTTTTCATAACAAAATACTATCGCCAACTCAAAGATTAAACGCCAAAAATGCAGTCCCATTTATTTGATGTCAGAAGCATTATACTTGTTTGTTATGTCATCAAGTGGTTTTTAATTCGACATTTGCGTGTATTATTCATTATGATTTACTGACTTATTAGTTATTTCATTAATTAAAATAACAATTGTGTCCGTAAATTCTTATATTTTATTTATTTATTTATTTTGATATTCCAATGGCAACGTTCTCCCTTTTATTTGGCGTTACAGTTTGGCGATAGATTTTTGTTATGAAAAGTGGTCGGCGGGATAATAGTACCGAAAATTGTTTGCCGCATATTTTACGTGAATTACATGAAATTATGAAACACAATTCTTTTACATAAGCATATAAAATGCTTAGTGAGTTTGAACGTAAATAGCAGGAGCCTGTCAGGCGATATAATTTTCCAATATATATATTTCCTCATTGTCGATGAATATTATATGTGTTATGTCATGTATTTAAATTTAAGAGTAAAATATGTTTCATTTAAATATTTCCCTTTTCACATGACATACATTTGTTTTTACCATCCCCAAGCCTACGTTAAATTACAAACGAACTCCATTGCTTCACGATGTTTTCGGGTAAACACGCGATTCATCCACGATCTATCGCTGTGCTTCTGGATCACTGTTGATCGCTGTTACTTGCTGTTACTTTCGACCCAGAGCTCTCGTCTGACGACCGCCGCTCTGATTGGTTGTAGTTTGACGTCATAGTCCGTGAAGCCAATGGAGTTTCGCGTACGTTTTTCTTTTCACAGAATGGCAGCAACTGTATGCAAATTTTTCCAAGGCAGACTAGTATATGTAGCAGGTTAAGATGTTTGTATTTCGCCCTTTTCTTCCTTGTCTGTTGTTGCTTTGCCTTGCTTTTCTTACGTAGCTCGCTTGAAAGCAGCACTTAGTTTTCTTGCCATGTAACTATACTTACGACGTCGTAGCTTGGCTACGTTTTGAAGGCTGCTGGCGGCTATTATTTTTTGAAGAAAGTTTATTTTGATTTTATTTTTAAGTTTGTTCGGCGAAAGTAAAGCTGACGTTGGTTTGTCATTTGTAATTAATCATCAATAAAAGTCATCTTGTTGTTACTTCTGCTGTACTTATTAAAGTCTTCCACATCCATGCATTTCCAAGCTTAAAGATTCCACTGCATATTCTGTGTAATATAGTTAATTTATTGTGAAAAAGAGAACAATATGAGTATTATTTCAAATTTAATGTGAAAACCATGATTTCTACCTACGATTACTGTTCTATAACGGGCATTTACGCTAGTATGAAAATAAAAACAAATAAGCATGTTTGTCACGTGATTTATTTAAATTGAATGAATTCTGTTACATAATAATAATAATATTTATTTAAACCAAGACTCCCTTATAATAGATCTTTCTATTCACTGTCCTATAGCGGGCATTTACGCTAGTAAGAAAATAAAAACAAATAACCATGTTTGGCACATGATTTATTTAATTTGAATGAATTCTGTTGCATACATAATAATAATATTTATTTAAATTTTCGTGCAAACGCGCGCGTTAGCTATGATAAAGAAAGAAAAGAAAAACCAATGTTCAACCGGAGCTTTACAACATAAATTCGATTTCCTCAGCGACCCTCAAACATACAAAAATTTAAAAAAAACCTATTCTAAGTTTTACCAAGAGGAAAAAAATAAAACAAAAACGAAGTTAATCCTTCCAGGTAAACGTTAGCTAGACTTTGTTGAACTTTGCGTCTTCATTTTTTCGTTCGAAGTTAAATAAAAAACTACAGTAAGCAACAGTAATTTTTTCAATCCTATCATTTTATTCGTCTCGTCGAGTTCTATCTTTTAAAAAAAAAATTACTGTCGTATGTCAACTGGTTCGCCAGATATTTCAGAAAAACGTTTGCATTTTCTATTTCTTAAACATATTATAGCAAACGCTACCGCGTTTACTATGATACATATTTATTTTAATTGTAATTATTTAATAAAAAGTAACTAAAACAAAATTTTTCTTTGTTGACCTAAGTAGGAATTGACTTTTTTTTTTTTTTTTATATTACTTGTTGGAAATGTTTCCATATAAGTATATGGTTTACTACATAACATTTTTCAGTAATATTTTGCTTGTTTACATTTTTTTCGGCATTTGCATACGTTAAATGGGGTCTCACCAGTCATTTCCCCAAAAATTAAAAAAAAAAGAAAAAATGCAACTAGTTATGCTAAAGTGGTTTTGGCAAAGTCTCCATACAATATTCTTTTATATATATTTTTTTTTCGGCACTGAAGTGAAAATATGTATGTGTTTCTAATATTACAATATTTCTTTATGATTAATTACTAGTTTAATTTTTTGTGGCGTTTAGGTGAAAATATTTAGAAATAAATTAGAATTTCTTGGGTGCAGCACTTCCGTGAACATACTTTTTAAAAAAATAGATTTTAATAGGTGTGGCGCTTATGTGGATATACTTTTTTAAAAAACAGATTTTCATTTGGTGTGGCACTAACGATGGTTGCTGTGGGTATTCCTGGAAATACAGTATTTATTTCTGATTGGAATACATGGAAACAAAACTCTACATTTGGATGAAAGAATGTTAATGTAGTATAAAATGAATAATGGTTCTTAAAACTATTTTATTAATGCAGACATATAAAAAAAAAAATATGATATGCACTCTCTGAAAACATATTTTTTACAATGACTCAATGAACATTTATCCTATTTTCTAATTAAATAAAATTAAAAGTATCTGATCACAATAATATATTTATTCATTTATAATCTTTTCTACCATTTGAAACTAAAATTACATTATTTAATTTGATAATTATTTTAATTTACTTCTTTTTAAATGCAGTGGGAAAATCTTATATGGTTTTTAATTATTTAAATTTATTAAAAATAATACATAATATTTTTGAAAAAAATATCCAAATGTTGCTTAAAATGTTGGAAAATTATCGGGGAAAAAAATTCAGTTTTTACCTTGCATAAAATGTAGAGATCTATACATTTTAAATCTTTATAGTTGTTATAAATTGATGTTTATTTTCTCTCTCTCTCACACACACACAATGAAGTCTGAGCAGAAAAAGAGAAGAAATTCAAAAGGGAGAACACTAAAGATGTCACTCTCGACCCTGAGGAAGGGGGGGTAGAAGGACCCCCCATGATTGAGGATGGGGCTTCTTCTTTCAATTACATATTTGGACTTTTATTCAATCCTTTAAACTTTTTGGATTCAAAAATTTTGGGCTTGAAGGAAGTGATGTTTATTTCATAACGCACAGATATTTTAAGAATTCGGCCATGAATAATTCACGCACTACGATAGCTGCTATGGGTAAAATTTTAGCAGCCATGCCTAGGTTTCTACTCCTCATTTGGCGAGTGTCATTCACTAAGCCTGGTGCAAACACACTTAAAATTAAAGCATTTCTCTCCTAATCTTAAGAAATTGTGGTGAGCATTGGTGGGCATATATATTCTTTAAAATTTATGTAATATAAATCTAAAAATTAATTTTTTTTCTTTTTTGTTTAGATGACACAGTTTTAACAAAATCTGTAAATTTATATTTATTTTTCCATTGACTATATTCTGTCAAAATATAAAAATGTCAGTTTTGGTTTGCCCTTTTTTCCCCCTCTAAGCACAGAAATTTCACCAATGTAAAAATTACCTGAAATCGTCTAATCTAAGCTGCATTCTCATTAAATTCCAGCAACTTTTCTTCAAGCACATTAGAAACAGAATTTTTACGTTTGTCTTTTTTTCCTCAAATAACGAAAAATTCATGAACCTAAGCTCAGAAATTCTACTGTCAAAAGATCGAAAAATCTTCAAATAACAGAAAAATCTCTCACTGGGGTGCTTCAGCAACTTGCTACTAATTTTTTGCCCTTTATATATTTTTTTACCATTTTTTTTTCTTTTTGAGTGTATTATACATTTTACTTAAAAGTAGCATATTGAGTGTTAATTAAATTTGGTTACTTCAGACATTTATACTACATTTTATAGTGCAATCCTTTTTCTCCGGGAGAAATAATCTTACTTTGAAAGTATTAAATTCTTCTGAACAGAGCCGTCCTTAGAGAAAGCGAGGCCCAGTGCAAGAATTTTTGCGAGGCCCTTTCCTTCCATTTGCAGTTTATCTAAAATCATCAATAGCACCGGCTTTTTCGCAGTTGATATTATAACTGCGAAATAACTAATGAATCACGTGTATAGCATTGGTTATGCCTAGCAGTATCAGCATTTGGAGCTTAATTCGATGCCTCAGACGCTTATATTAAAGGTGTTTACGGGTTACCGTGCCTTGCCCGAAACTCAAGCCTTGGACAAACTCAGACTTACATTTTTATGCCGACTCTGATCGGGCTAGGCCTGGACATCATTCTTTCCAGGTCGGCCCGAGCCCTGACCTCAGTTTTTTCTGCTGACTCGGGCCGGGCTGATCATGGACTTCATTTTATCTGGGCTGAGTCTGGCCTGAACTTTATATCATCCGAAACAAAGTCGAACCTGAATTTTATCTTATCCAAAGAAAATTGCCCCAAGCTCACGTCGGTTTGGTAGGCTTTATTTTAAGTAATAGTGATATTCCACTTTTGTTTGACGAAGTCTTTAGAAATTTAATTTGGTTTAACAAATTACTAAGAAATATTTTTAAAAATCTACTTTTCCCCCCCTACAGAGCTTTAAAATTACGATTTTCTTTAATCGTCTTTTTAGTTCATTCTAAACCACTTATTTAAAAAAGAAGGGGAAAAAATCACCAGCCCACATATATAGTGTGAGTCGGAACTCCTGGGCAAAACTTTAAGGGGTGATAGAACATAAAACACATCTAGACAAGCTCAAAACACCATAAAATGCATGGTCGTAACTGAAGCAGTGAAGCGCTCAGGGCGCTTTCTGATACTCGTTAGCACTGTTTTCTACACAATATATAACAAATGATTGCTTATTTTATTTATGTGGAATAATGTTACTAACTGGAATGCTGATATGGATAAAAATTAGAAGAAGAATAAAGAAATTGCAAAGTAAGCAGCTCAAGAAAGTGTGTTTTTTGGGGGGAAGGGGGGGGACTGTATCTTAAATTGGACCACTCTAATTTATATCTTTCCAAAAAATCATCCTATTCGAATTTTCTCTTTTAATGAGATACAATGAACAGACCCAATAGAGAGCTGTATCTTAAATTGTGCCAAATTTCCTTCAGAGAAGTTTAGGATGAATCAGAACTTATGGGCAAAACTTTAAGGGGTGATATAACACATATAAACAAGCTATTTTTGCTATACAATGTATGGGGGTATCGCAAGCGGCGAACCACTAGATGGCACTGTCATTAAAAACACAAAGCGCTGATTTTTGACACATATCGTTATTTATACAGTGGATTGAAAAAAAGATCGATGGTTTTACTAATAAGGAAAAGGCGGACATGCATTTCATTCGTAGTGCTGTGGTTGTGAGTGTTCTGGAAGTCCTACTTGTGTAGTAAATAGGGTTCTCTCCACAATCAGAAAGCGTCTTGTAGCGCTTAAGTAACGACCATGCATAGTATGGTGTTTTGAACTTGTCTAATCGTGTTCTATCAACCCCTTAAAGTGTTGCCCAGGAGTTACGAATCACCCTGTATTTTATCACCAAATTATCACTGAGGGGTATGACAGATACCGATCAACTAGGAAATGTGTCTACTTTTTGAATATAAATGCAATTTTTCAAATAGAGGTCGTTTACATATTAAAAATTATACCAACTTTCATTTTTCATATGTAACATCCACTTTTCACCTTCACAGAGAACAGAGTTAGAAGAGGACAAAATTTGAAGATGCTAATGTTAAATGCACGGGAAACACTCTAATTTATATCTTTCCAAAAAATCATCCTATTTGAATTTTTTCTTTTAATGAGATACAACGAACAGACCCAAACATATTTGAATTTTCTCTTTTAATGAGACACAATGAGCAGACCCAAACATATTCCACAAGTACTTTTTTCAATTCAAAAACCATTTTTTTATTATGAAAATTATTAATACATTAATATCAAAATAATACGAATTATGATCTGCATTATTTTTTTCATAAACAGAATCAGGGTCATTGAAATCATGGCTATGTGCTTTTACAGTTCCTTCCTATAATAAGTTTTTGAGATATGGGGGAATTTTACTTATCAATGGTCTGAGGGAATTGTCTCCTGTATTCGTTGGTATCCACAGAAAAGAACATCTTAGAAAACAACCGGGAAACAGAATCAGGATCATTGAAATCATAGCTATGTGCTTTCACAGTTCCTTCCTATAATAAGTTTTTGAGATATGGGGGAATTTTATTTATCAATGGTCTGAGGGAATTGTCTCTTGTATTCGTTGGCATCCACAGAAAAGAACATCTTAGAAAACAACCGGAAAACAGAATCAGGGTCATTGAAATCATAGCTATGTGCTTTTACAGTTCCTTCCTATAATAAGTTTTTGAGATATGGGGGAATTTTACTTATCAATAGTCTGAGGGAATTGTCTCCTGTATTCGTTGGCATCCACAGAAAAGAACATCTTAGAAAACAACCGGAAAACAAGTTATAAAATTTTCTTATAATTAAAATAAGTTAATTTTATATTTAGAATTTCTAAATATTTTTTTTCTGATAACTAATTGAATGTACCCCGTACTTTTCCTTGTATTCGAAATGGATGGAAAAAACACTAATACATTTTCTTTCATAACTTCATGAAGATTTAAGAAAAAACATATAAACTATGCTCTTTTCCGAGCTGCTTTGATCCAAGGAACTCAAATACAAAATCAAAAATCTAAAAAATTAAAGTTGGAATTATTTTTAGTATGTAGACGACCCCTATTAAAAAATTATTTCAAATTCGGAAAGTAGACACAATTCCAGTCGAACAGTTATCTCTAGAGTCTCTTGTGAGAATTTGGTGATAAAAAAGCCTGGGGTAGTGTATTTTTCTTTCTTTCCCACGATTAGCATTATTATTCCGTATTTCATGAATTGCGGATATATAACCTGAAAAACGATGTAATTTATGTTTTTTTTTATATAAATATGTATGCAATATTATTAAAATACTTTTAGCTTAAAGATAATGTTTAAGAAATATCGACATGTTTTGTGTCGGATTTTTTTGCATGTAATGCCGGGTTCCGTTAATTTTTTACACGGAGCGGGCCAATAATGTTTTCACACGGGTCAGACTGGGCTGGCCTAGAAATTTCGGCCCGTGTAGACTTAAAACTTTTCTTGATTGTCATTAAATAGTTCAATTTCATTCTGAAAAATGCCACAAATGTAATTTGTTACATTTTAAATAAGTATATCGTATGCTGAGAAAAGTGCACAATCAACTTTTCTTTTCGGTGTTAAGTTTAAAAATTAAATAACACAATATAATACGCTTGATAACAGGTAAAATGTTTATGCGAAATAAAGTGAATTGCTCAATGAATGCTAATTATTTTAACATTTATGCAAAAGATAAATGTTTGCCGTCCTTAGGGGTGTGCGACCGCACCTGTCGCACACCCCTAAGGACGGCTCTGCTTCTGAAGATACAACACCATTTTCATGATTTTCCTGTATATATAAAGAATATACAGACAAGTAAATTTACCAGAAATGCAACTTTATGGTACTAAACCTCATTACAAAGGAAATTTTAAATAATCAAATTTTTATTATAAAAAATATATTGTATGTTGAAGTAACAGTACTTTTAAAGATGCCTGTGATGTTATATTAATGAGGGCCATTATACAATAATTATTTATGGATGGATAATAAGAGAACATAGCTGTTGTAAAAAATATTAAGAAAACAACAACACAGTGCAACAAAGTTGCGGTTCTTTTGGCTCACGATACTTTGTAGAATGAAGAGAAAATAGTAAAAATAAGTTGATCTTACTTTAAGAATCTTGACACAGAAAAGTGAAGACAGGAAATGATAAAACTTTAATTGCAGCAAAATCCATCTTTATTAATCCATCAAGGAAATAGAGGAAGGGTTTGTAGAATTATATTTTTGGTCACCACTTCGTTTTTCAAAGATAAAAATCTTATTGAAGACTACATAGAACATCTTAAAATTTTATGGTTGGCATTCGATGAAATTAAAGTCCCGTAAAACATTGAAGAATTAAAATTTGGCAAGGCATACTCTTTAAAATTTTAAATAAAATAATTTCACTGCATAATAACTTTTGAATTAAAATCAAACTGTTGAATTATTAGGACATTAAAAACATTTAAGTTCGGCATATTGAAATGCAAATTCCAATAATGGATTTCGCACCAAAAAACAAACATGCTACATCATTAAATAAAATTTAATCTTCTTCTGAAATAAAAAGCCGTTACATTAATATATATATGAATAAAGTGGGGTGCTCGAAAGTGATAGCACGAGAAAAATCAAATTGAGTAGTTAATTAAAAAATGATGATAAATATTAAAGAACAAATAATTTATAATACGTCAAAATAAACAGGCCCTTAACATCAGTGCTAACGTAGAGGGAAAAGGATTTAAGAAGCCACGCCTCCGGGTGCACGCACAATGAACAGTGATGTAATTGGAATAACATCACCGAGAAAAATGCTCCTACGAAGCACTGATGTAGGCTTAAGCACATCGCACACTAAAATAAGAATAAGATGCACGATAAAAAAAAAAAAGAAATGTGATAGCAATATCACAATACTAACAATTTTGGATTTTCTACATAGGGTAGTAAAAGTAGAAGCATGTTCCCATTTGTATTGGAAAAATTTGATCATCATATATTACTGAAAAAAAAATAATGAAGAGTCTGAGAGTGATTATTGAAAACCACAGTTGTTATTATGAGAATTTTCAGAGATCATCATCTTTGCATTTACTAATTTGTAAAATGTTGATTAAAATTTGACATAACAACAAGTAATATACAGGGTGTCTCCTCTTATTGTTGCTCAATAGCCAATTTCTAAATTGTTAGTTTTAGAAGTATAGTTCTAGTTGTAAAAATGCTTCATATATTGTTCTTCATCATATTAAGTCATTTATGTCATTATATTATCCATCATATTAAGACATTTTTGTAACAGTTATGAAATTCAAATTTGTATATGATCCCTGGGTTCTATAAATTATATTTAGAAAAACTTCCTCATGCTCTAACAAATTAAATAATAATAATAAATCATTTATGTAGGACCAAAATTTACTGAGTTATGGTACTTTGATTTTATGAATTTTCAGCCTTTTCTGGCAATAAAAAGGGCAAATGTGTTTTTAATGCCAGAATAGGCAATCTGTATAATTTTAATAATATAATTTAAATAGAGATTCCAAAAATAGGTTTGTCTATAGATCACATATTAATCTTTAATCTGATAATAAGTAATTATGAGTTTTATTTATATTTTAGTTTAGTAAAATATCTTATTTTCCTTTTATATCACTTAGATGAAGATTGCAGCTTAGTTTATTTTGAAAGAGCTGAAAACATCAAAAAATGGAAACCTCTCTTTGAAGATGTTAATGAGGTATTTTTTGGTTCATAAAAAGTTATCATTTTATGTTTTTTTTTTTTTAACATGCAGCTTAATTTATTTAGCCATTTAAAAAAAATTGTTATAGCTCTGAATTATGAATTAGACTAGTGTTGCTAGAAGTTCCATACAACCACTGTGGGGAAACCAAAAGCCTTGATTTTTCATGACGCACAAATTCTTTTAAATTTCTTTTAGTACCATGCAGTTAGTCTGCATTGAGTGGAACTTAATGCAGTAAAAACAGAACCTGTCTCTAATGGAACTTTTTTATGATTCTGCCAAAAGGAATAACTAGATTTCCTAAACAAACCTAAGTCTTAAATTTAACAGCCATGGTCCCTACAGAAGAAATAAGTACCTTACATTTACAATTGCTAAATTGGAGACCTCGCCAAAACAATATTTTGTTTTGGTCCCTAGTGATTCTGCTTTTACAGATTTTACTGTATAAGGTGATTGTGTTTATATAATATGGTAAAACCCTTTAAGATGAAATCTCAAGTGATTAGGGAAAGTTCCATTTTAGACAAGTTTCTGTCTTAACAAGTATAATTCTATGGTATTTCTTCTGTAGGGACCATGATTATTTTACAAGTGAGGCAGGATTCTGTTATAGACACTGACAGGTTCCATTTTTATAAGATTTACTGTATTTTTATGTTCTGATTTAGAATCCAGTGTACCACTTTTTTGGTCTCCTTCTTCCCCTTTTTGTAACAATAGACCGGGCAACAAGTGATAAGGACACATTATTAAGTAAAATTTGTGGTTTTGAAAGTTTTTTAGTTTATTTGGAACAAATTGGAACAGTTTCATGTGGGGTTGGCTTTGAAAATGCTGTAAAAAAAAAATCTCTGTTTATTGTATTTATTTATTTTGTTGTTGTCACCTTTATTTCCATTTTTTATGATTTCATAAAAGAGTATTTGAGTGCTATACTATCCAGAAAATTTTACATCAGGCTGTCATCAACATAAGTAGAATCTAGTTTCTGTTATTGCATTTACCTCAGTTTTATTGACAATGTCATTTGTATCAATGTTATTTCTAATACGGTTATATAATGAACTTATTCTTTTCTTAAACCAAAATCTGTGATTATTATTTCTTATTAGTGCTGAATGAAAAATATCCTTACAATTTTGACAGTTAATAAAATCGGAAAGAAATGAAATAGCCAAGTTATATTTATATTGCTTATATCATATTTGCCAACCTTACATAAAACTGTTCAATTTGTTCCAAGTAAACTAAATAATTTTCGGACCAGAAATTTTACTTAAGTGAAATTAAATATATAACACATAGAGATGAGACATTTTATTATTTAAATTTTCTGGTTCAAAACATGTTGATTTGAATTTGGTGAAATTTAACAGTTTTAGTGATGTTTGCAAGTCTGTTGTACACATAAGAGCAACTCGTTAAGTTTTATTTGTAAGCAACGTGACTTTATTATTCACTTATATCTGTAGAGATTTTTGTTTCTCTTTTTAATTTCCATTTTCAAAAGAAAATTTTGAATTGGAATCAAAAATCTACAGTCAGCATTTGAATTAAACATTATTTTCAAATAAATTACATTCAGAAACATTCTATTGTTAGGGTATTTGATGAAGTGATAAATAACCAAAAGAATGAATTTTGTTGATTTCAGAAATTGAAACAATTTTTAAACAATTACTAATTAAAAAAAAACTAAACAGAGAGATGCGATAAACAAAACAAACCAAATAAATTTTGAATAACTAAAAATTAATTAAGTAAATGAATAAATTTGCCAAAAGGTATCAACAAAATTCTCATTTATCACAATACCTCCTATACCCAACAAGTGGTTTGACGGATTGGAACATTGTTATGGTAACATAAATAAAAAATCATTAAAACTTTATAGGACAGATTTTGAATAAGAAAAAACAAAAAAAGGGTCCTAGAATCCTTCCATAATTTTTGAAAGGCACAAAAAAAAGGGGAAGTTAATTAATAAAAATAAAGAAATAAATAATTAAATTTACATAACATAATCATATCAATGTACCAATTTGCCAGAACCATGCGAGTGATTTTGTATAGTGGCTAGTACCATACCAAGAAAAAAAAAATAGGTAGATCAATTTTCTTTTAATAAGAAGTTGGTGTGATTTAATTACCTTAAATGCAGCTAATAAACTTTAAGAATTAAACATAGTTAATATAAAATTTTTCTTTCACAGTTATCTACAATTCTTTTACTTCAATAAAGAGCAGGTTAAATTTACTTTATTTATTAAATCTCTTTCTTTATAGAGGAAAATAAAAGGTACTTCACAATATTTAAAAGAAGCAATTTAATATTTAAGGAAAACCAAATTAATAAACATTTTTAGAAACAGATCCAGAATTTAAATTTACTTCATTAAATTTAATTCTTTTAATAAGAATAATACAACATTCTCAAAAACAAGTACAGAATTTAAATTTTACTTATATAAATTTTTATTAACAAAAGAAGGTTACTTGGAATTTCAATTTCAGTAAATTCATCTTAGAAAAGAATTAAATATTAAATAATTACTTGTTCTGATTATTTAAATAATTAAACAAAACTCATTATACTTCAAACAGTAAAATTAAGTAAAGGTTTAGTAAAATAAAGAATGAACTTCCATAAAGTAGTCAAACAGATGAGAGACTAACCAATAGTATGAATATGAGTTTATTAATTAATTAACAAGTATATTAATTAAGACACCGTCACGTATGTATATCAAGATTTTCTCATTGTAGAAACATAGAAATAACACAAGAATAACACTTTTATCAGTAGAAAGGAAATAGTTACCGAGACTTCCTTGGCAGACTCGACACTCGAAGTATCCACTATAGGAACAAATCATTAATGTTATTAATGGGTTGACAGTTTTATCTTTATAAACATTGGGCATTATTTGAAGAAATTTCAGGTAACCCTGGACATCTAGGTGGTCTTTTTCTCCTCCATTTCACAATATGGATCTAGGAAGCAGTATATGCTCTTTCCTTAAAGATGAATCTTAAATCAGGAGTCTCGACGTAGAAAAATGGGTTTCGGTGGTATAGAAAAATGGCCAGTCCTTCCTCCCGTCTTAAGTGACTGTCATAACAAAAGGACGTCATCAACCAGCGCTGACGATACCAGCTATCTATTCCAGGTTTTTTTTAAGACGATTGCTCGACGTTTATATATATTTAACCATCTGTGATTCCAGACTCCATATTTAAGACAAAGTTTTCCTCTTAGCTGAGAGTATCAGTCATAAGTAAAGTATATTTTTACTCTCTTCGTCTCTTCATCGACTATATCTCGGGGGACCAGATATATATTTTTTTTTTTTACCGGACCTTCCAGTTACACATTTCTCGATCGAATGCCTTTCAAATTCTCTGGCCACCACCAGGAAAGCTCCAGGGGGGGGGGGAGGGGGGGGGGGGAGAGAGGAAAGGCCTCAGCCTTCCCCTAAAAAACTCATATACCGTATATCCCAGGCTACAATCTCTCGCGCTAAACTATACCAGGGAAAAAAAACATTCCCCGCGAATACGTTACGTAAAACCATTGGACGTCGCTCTCTCGCGGGTGGAACTACTTCGCATAGGGGTGATGGCATGTGTACAGCTGCTCCGTTTTCGCTCCCCTTTCCACGAAAGTAAAAGGGTCTGCTGTTCCTTCTTTCGACCTCCCACGTGAACTGTTGTTTACGTAAAACGGAATAATTGGGCTCGTAAAAACGAATATTAAAACTTTAACAATACGGGCCACTATCTGCCGCCCGAGTCCTGCTTTTTCCATGAAAGATCTACATAGCAGATTACTGGCGACCAACAACGTGAATGTTGTTTACGAAAAAACAGCATAAATGGAGTCATAAAACTCCTGACAATACAAGCTAATATACGTTGTCTGGGAAATGGATTTTTTTATTGCCCAAGTGTCAGAGAGCATTTGAAAATTTCCCATGGTAACAAGAACCACCCCAGTGAAATTATAACTTACAGGGGAAATATAAAAATTATGATTTTAAGTAAAAGAGACAATGAATTTGTTTTAGCTTAGACATTTAAAAGAAAGAAAAGGTATTTTAACTCCATTATTTCAGACTAAAATAAAGAGAATATTAAATGAAAAACATTACGATTATTATAAAAGGAGGGGGGGGGCTACAACTTATATAGAAAAAATAAAGAAAATATGGAAAATTTAGAATAAATGAAAAAACCTACCCTAACATGACTCTCCCTTTACCGCAAAAAAATAAAATTTTTTGATAAAAAAAAAATTTAATTTTTTGAAACGTGCAGACCGAAACAGAAAAAAAAATTTCGCAAGGGTTACCGGGCTGAGAGGTAGTTCACAGTACGCTGGAGATTCCACAATATAAGACCTAACCGTTCGAGCAGGCCAGACATCGGTCCGAAGAACAATTATGAATTATAGAGTGAAGTCGCCGCTGTCAGATATACACTCCGGAATGTACACTAAGAGCTGCCCACCATGAACCACTCCCAAGTAACTGCTGAAATACCTGACGACTAGAACTGGGAAAACCACAAGGGGGTAACAAGACACCTAAGGAGTACTGCCTTCTAAGTCGGGGAAAACTGCACTTTGTTTCTACATAGGACACCTTCGCTGCATAACCATTTCTAACTCCTGATACCGAATCCCACCTATAAACATACCTGTGCTTGCTCCGAATGCCATTACTGTCACTGTATATTGCAACTCCTAGCAGGTTCTACTTATAATACGTTAACCTATCTACCTATACGACCAAAATTTTGCCAAAAAACAAACTAAATTATTTACAAGTTTTTTTTTTTTTTTTTTTTTTTGAATTTTGGAAAAAGATTGCAAGAGTGTTGAGACTGCCAACTGAAAAACAATGCATTACTCATAATAATATATACAACATTTGCATAAAATCATGATAAATTGACCAGTTCGATGTGAAAACAAAATCAAATTACAACATACATTTACCTATATCAGTACTACTGGCACATACAATAACCAAAAAAAAAATAAGCAACTGGGTATTTACACATGTAATGGACTTATGACACAACATATTTCATCAAAGTAATCGAGTAACAATATACCAAAGTTTAAAATAGGATAACAAATGCAAAATGAACCCCGGAATAAAGTTAAAGTCTGTAAAAGTGGTGTTTGGGGTGTAGAATAAATGTATATAAATGCAGTTACAACAAGAAAACACTGTGCATGGGAAAAGTAGTTATGTTCTTGTGCTACCCACACGTAGACTGAACCAGCCTAGAAAATTTTTTTACTGGAAAGATTGTTTTCCAAAGAAAACCCAGACAGTGATGATGCAGTATCATCAGACTACCCAATTTACCTACCCATAGCCAAATGAAAACAGATGTGACTCATAACACATAGTCACAACAAAACAAGGTCACAATTCCCATAGAAATAAAAAGGCTTATGTGTATAGAGTATATATAATTACTAATTTTGAAGACATACATACAAAAAAAAAACACAATTTAGAAGCAGAAAGTAAATTTAAGATAATCACAAATTTTAGAAGGTAGAATTTTCAGGAAGAAGAAAAAAAAATATTTACAAAAAAAAATCACTACCCACTAGGATTAGATAAAATACTACACTGCTGACATTGCACTAGAAGAAAAACAAAAAGGAATTTCATGAACGAAACCAAAGGGGTAAATTGGTATGTCACACCTAAGTATCAAAATAAAAACTATAATATGCCAAACTACATTCCTAGACTAAAAGTGGTATAAAAACACATGAAAAAAAATATATATACATAATTAGGAATCTATAATATCGTACTTGCGTGCATACGATGAAAAGTGCCAACCGACCCAGCCTAACACTTGCTGTTAAAACAAGGAGGAAAAAAAAAAAAATCGGACATTTTCAAAGTACCCAGAATACCTCTTAAATTTGAAGAGAAAACTGCACAAAAAGGTGTGCGGAGGGGTATTTACTAATATAAGTAGCTAAATACCACTAAAAAATGTATGTATACACGACACAGGGTGTATAAAAAACACGAAATCGGGTTTCCGATTTTCGCTAAGTGAACCAAAACAAACCATGTTTGGGTCAGAAAACACTAATATATACAATGAAAAATACATAAATTTACTATAAAATACATTGCAACACATAAACACATATAAATATTACGAAATAAAACTATAAATACACATAGATAAAAGAATATAAGGAAACTAAATTTTATAAATAGGGCGAGTTCGTCTTTCACGTAGCCCGTAAGCGTCCTGCGAAGTCGGCTGCGGTCGATTCAATGATTTCGACTTATTCGGTTTGTTAATCGAATTTTCGGCAACGCTAGCTTCGCTGGTCGTTGCTGCTATTTCACACTCCTGTACTTCCCTTTCCGATTCATTATTTTCCTCCGATAGAGCTTCCTCTGCTGATTCACTTTTCTGCTGATGGTTATCAGCTGAATTTTCAACCTTCGGAGTTTTGTTTGAGTGAGGAGGAGGGGGGTCGATCTCGGCTGGATCGCTAGCTGAATTCGCTTGGCTTCCGTGAGTGCTGAATTCATTTTGAGTAATCGTACCAGGGTTACTCTCTTGAGTGTCAGAACTTGGTATAACACAGCAATCGCGACGGCGTCTGCGCTGAGCGAATTGCTCTGCATGGGGAATCGATTGCTGCACATCGATAGGTGGATCGTCAATCGAATCTGGGACACTCTGTTGTTGTTGTGGGTCGTCGGACCAAATCGGGAGTCTGTTTTTAAAGGCAGAGAGGCGATCCACATGGACAACTTGAACGTTTTTGGGATTTGCAACAAGGGCGATTTTAAAATTTACCTCATTTAATTTTTCCAAGATAGTGAAGGGGCCATTATTCAACTTACTTAATTTTTTTGTTGTACCAGGTGCAATTGCTGGAGTGAAAAGCCAAACCAGATCACCAACTTTTAGTTTTTTGTCAACAGCTGTCTTTTCTCTATACTTTTCTTGATTCTCTGATACTTTTATTAAATGATTGTGCACTTCAGCGTACACCTTTTGCAGAGCTGGTATTAAAAGTTCACAAAAAGAGGGGGCATCATTATAGCTAAATTGGGGGGGTTGAGAAAATAAATTATAGGGTAGGTTAAGGTTTCTGCCATACATAACAGCTGCTGGAGTTAGTTTGGTGGAAGAGTGCACAGCCGTGCGCATGGCTAAAAGTGCAAATTTAAGCTTGGTGTCCCAGTCTGATTGATTCTCATTCACAATATGACACAGGGCGTTTTTTAAAGTCCTGTTCTGGCGTTCTATCTGAGCATTTCCGGCTGGGTGATATGCCGTGGTTTTGGGATGTTTTATTCCAAACATTTTGTACACATGCTCGATAGCTGCAGAAATTAAATTGGGTCCTCTGTCGGTTGAGATATAACATGGAGCTCCATAACGTGAAATGAAGTCTGCGAGAGTATCGGCTACCACATCAGATGTGATTGAGGATACCGCATAAGCTTCAGGCCACTTTGAAAATGCATCAATGTATGTAATTATAAATTTGTTAACCGAAAAGGTAACAGGAAGAGGCCCTATAACATCAAGGTTCACTTTATTCATAGGGAAATGAGGTGTGGGTACACGTTGGAGGGGTGCAAGTTGATTTGCTTTGTGCACTCTTTTTTCTTGACAGCTAACGCACGACTCCACTAGGTGCTTGACATCTGCCGACATTCCTGGCCAATAAAAAAGCTCACGAATGTGGTCTATTGTCTTTTGAAAAGCTTGGTGACAAGCAGCTAGGGATTCGTGGGTTAGTGCAAACACTTGCTCAACCATTTTCTTCGGCACCACAAGTTTGATAGGATTATTCAATAGGGGTGACTCCCTTGTATCCTCGCATACAAGAAGATCATCCCTAAAGAAAAATCTCAAATACTTGGGTGCAACCTCAAGATTTTCACTAATTTTGCGAGCAATTTCACAGCACTTTTTATCTGTTTTCTGTAATTCACCTATCTTTTCTAAAAGGTTGGAATGTGGCATAAAAGTTGTCTCCTTCGCTACTTGTATAGAAAAGTTGCAATTGGTGACATTATCCGGTTTGCTATCTGTGGTGAACCTTGAAAGAAAGTCTGCAACGCTATTACATTTTCCCTTAATATATCTGATGGTAAATGTAAAATCAGAAAGTGTACAGATCCACTTAGCCATACGTGATGTGGGATCCTGAATTTTGAGCATGTACGTAAGAGGCGCATGATCAGTGTATATATAAAAATGAGTATTGGCAAGGTAGCACTTGAAGTGTGCAGTGGCCCATACTAATGCCAATAACTCTCTCTCAGTGGCAGAGTATCTCGTCTCAGCGTCTTTGGGCTTTCTGCTAGCAAATGCGACAGGGTGGAGCATCTCATTTTCATCCAGTTGTGAAAGTACTCCCCCGAGTGCTTCGCCACTCGCATCGGTGTAGAGGTAAAACTCCTTATCAAAATTAGGAAGGGCGAGACATGGTTTGGATATTAATGCAGATTTTAAATCCTCAAACTCCTCCTGTGCTGCTTGGTTCCAAGTGAACCGACCCGTATCTTTAGTGAGGTTGATAAGACTTCTCGCTCTTTTAGAAAAATCTGGCAAAAATCGCCTATAGAAGGAGAGTGCACCGATGAAGGATCTGACAGCCTTTCGGGTGTTAGGAGGTTGGAATTTCCTTATTACTTCAATATTTTTGTTGATTGGTGACACTCGTCCTTTTTGGATTTCAAAACCCAAGTATTGGATCTTGTCGGATAAAAATGTACACTTACTGGGTTTGAGTTTAAGCTTGTGTTGGCGAAGTCTTTCAAAAACAAGCTTAAGTTTATTTATATGGGATTCGACATCTTTAGAAGCTATTACTATATCGTCGATGTACACTAAAATTCCCAAATTACCTAGGTCACCAAAAATTGCAGACATAAGTCGTTGAAAGCTGTTTCCCGAATTCGAAAGTCCGAAACAGTTTCGATTCCACTCAAATAACCCTTTGTGAGTAATAATAGCTGTTTTATATTTATCCTCGGGACGGATAGTTTGTTGAAAAAACCCACTAGTTAAGTCTAATGTGGAAAAAAAATTTGAGCCTGATAAAGCGTCAACTGAGTCTGTGATGTTTGGTATGGGGTAGGCATCTTTCATTAGATTTTTATTTAATTTTCTAAAGTCAACAGCCAGTCTGTAAGATCCGTCTGATTTTTTCACAAGAATGACCGGCGAAGCAAATTCTGAAATAGATGGGGAAATTATATTGGCCTGTAGTAAAATATTTAGTTGATCTTCCATTTCCTGTCGTAAGTTATGGGGGACTCTATATGCTTTACATTTAACCGGTTTTTCTGAAGTTAGATTAATTGAATGGGGTATGGTGTCACAGCCGGGTAAGTCTAAGACAGACGCAGCAAAAACATCTTTATTTTCTTGTAAAAATTCTTGCATTTTTGATTTTAAGGGGGGTTTTAAGTGGTCTAAATTAATTTCGGAACTCCAACTAAGGTCAGCATGGTCAAAATCTGCAATTGGAGGGGGAGTATTGATATTACAGGCTAAATTACAATTATCTGGGGTTACGTTAGAATTATCAATACATTTTTGAACTTTTGCTACTAAAGTACCCTTATTTAATACTATATTGTTATCAGAAAAGTTAGCAAAGGATAGAAATAGGCCAAGTTCTTGGGTACAAATGGATCTAGAAATTAAGAGGCCTGCATGTAAATTCTTAGCAAAGGGCTCTAACATTAAAATACTATCCCTGTCATTGAAATTTTCCTTCGTACATCTGACTTTAGCTAAAATTTTAGACTGGGCTGGGATTTCAAGTTTATTACACAAAGATGCCATACTGATATTACACGCCTTTTTCTCAACATGATGTTTACCTGTATTTTCACTAATATTATTTGCTTGCATTTCCTCATTTTCAGTAAATTCATAACTACCCATTTCAGAATTTTCAGAATTATCACTAAACTGCTCCCCAATATTTGCATTTACATTATTTACACTATAAAATTCTGATTTGATTTGAGAAATACATTGTTCAAAATTTTGAAAATTTTCCTCACATTGTTTACTATTTCCCGAAGCAATTTTATCAACAGTAGTACCACCCGGTAATTCTTCCATCATAAAAACCTGGCAATCACTATTACTTTCATCACATACCCTGTTACACCTTTTATCAACATTATTTTCTTCGTCACTACTATTCTGACTGTGATGAACCTTCCTTATCTCGCTACTATTCCCTAATTTTATTTTCTCTGCACAGTTTCTTATTTCAATATTTTTCGAATAGTCAGGGGTACTACTTTTTGCTATCAATTTAGCCTCAGTTTCAACTTTATGATCTATGGGATAGTTATTTTTGCAAGTATTTACACTAGAATTGTTATTATTTACATTACACATACATTTACATTTAGCACAATTATACACATTAATAGGATTATTATATACAGGTAATTCATAACATTGCATGCGTGGGTCACTACTCTTACCTTGTTTGTTTACCTTTGTTTCTTCTAAACACACATTACTGTTTTTGGTACAAGGAGGGGTAAGCGGGGTTTGTTTACATAGTGTTTGCTTCGAAGCTTGAAGAGAAACAGTATTTGTGGCACAATCAATGATTGCATTGTATTGTTTCAAAAAGGGCATACCTAGAATGGCATCAAATTCCTTCGCCAACTTGCCCTGCACTACAAAAAAAACAGTTTGGCATTGGGTGTTATGAAATTTGAAATTCATAACTACCTTTTCAGTAAGAGGAACTTGTTCTCCAGTTACTGTCAGAATAGGCGTATAACATTGTTGCACATTATAGTCTGTGAGCGAGTTCAAAATTACACTGCTTAAGAGATTAATCGCAGAACCTGAGTCACAGAGGGCAGTTATGTTAGTATTACCTATAAGTATACTGGCAGTTGGCAAGTTATAAGACTGCAGAGAAAAAACACTATATACCGCAGGTGGGTCGGTGGCCTTTTTTGGAATCAGTTCGACTACCTCTGATTCAGCCGATCCCCGTTTAAATTACTATTTTCTGCACCAGTGGGGTTATTAGTTGCATCATTTGCTTGCTGACCCTCTGCATAATTTTGTACTCTGTTTCTATCACTTCTGTTGTTGTTGTAATTACTTCCTCTGTTTCCCCTGAAGTTTCCTCTCCTGTTGTAGCTTCCCCGGTAACTATTGTCATATCCTCCCCTGCTCCTAAAATTATTGCCTCTGCTCCTATTAAAATTATACACATACTGGGGGCAGTCTCTAGCATAATGACCGGATTGGGAACAATAAAAACAAGTAATACTTCTACTGGGCACTCTTTCCTGGCTCTGCACCTCTCTCTCTCTCTGCTTTTATCACTTATTAGGTTGTCAAGTTTGGAATTTAGAGCCTCAATCTGTATTCTAAGAGTTTCTATTTCTGCATTGTTGTCCCTAGTTGGCTGAGTAGCTGCACAAGCTAGATTCTGCGGGAAATTTTGTTGAAATAAAAGGGGGTTTGGTTCCTCATGTAAAGTGTAAAAAGGATTTACACTGCGGCACGCTCTTTCCTCCAGGAGAGCAAAAGTTAAAATTTGCTGTGGGGTCTTGGGATCTTTGGTGATGACACCCTTTCTGATCTCAGGTGCAAGGTTGTTTAAAAGCATAGAGTGAAGCATGGCTTCACGGCTTTTGTTGACAATGGCATCAGCTACTCCATCAATAACGAGTGCCTTTGATGAGAGGTCAGATGCAGCATCAAAAAACTCTTGCACTGACATACCTGGAGTTTGCTTAAAGTTGAGGAATTTGGCAAGTGCAACATCAGGAGTAGGTGTTTGGACAAATTTATTTTTTAAGATACTTAATAATTCCGCACTAGTTTTATCTTTGTGGGGCTTAACTAATCTCGCCGCAGTACCATTTAAGCGGTTAAGAAGGGCAAATTTTTTCTCACTATCATCCCAGGCAAAAAGGGTGGAGAGACTATCCAGTTTCTCTGAAAAGTCAGTAAATGAGACTGAGCTAGCCTCTCCATTAAATGGTGGTATGTTGCACAAGTTGTCAACTAACGAATTTTTTTTCTGGAGCTCTACCAGCTCCTTAGTAGGATCTCCCTTGGCCATAATTAAGTCAGATAGATACACAGAACTCCCAAAAAAATAAAAATAGAAGGCAGAAAAGGGGAAAAATGGGGATTATAAAACTCTGTAGCACAAGAACATCACCAGTTTCATTATACAAATTTTAAAAAATATCAATATTATAGTTGACTAGATATTTAAAAATATATAGAGAAAACTTTTACTAGGCAAATATATGTAAACAATTTCATAATAAGTAAAAACCGATACCCAGTTGCTCCAATCATATAATGTAAAACAAAATTTACAGTCAAAAACAAAAGTTTTAATTCTTGGTAACCGCAGGAATGTTTCTACACGGCACCATTTTCTTGTTGGGGTATTTGATGAAGTGATAAATAACCAAAAGAATGAATTTTGTTGATTTCAGAAATTGAAACAATTTTTAAACAATTACTAATTAAAAAAAACTAAACAGAGAGATGCGATAAACAAAACAAACCAAATAAATTTTGAATAACTAAAAATTAATTAAGTAAATGAATAAATTTGCCAAAAGGTATCAACAAAATTCTCATTTATCACAATACCTCCTATACCCAACAAGTGGTTTGACGGATTGGAACATTGTTATGGTAACACAAATAAAAAATCATTAAAACTTTATAGGACAGATTTTGAATAAGAAAAAACAAAAAAAGGGTCCTAGAATCCTTCCATAATTTTTGAAAGGCACAAAAAAAAGGGGAAGTTAATTAATAAAAATAAAGAAATAAATAATTAAATTTACATAACATAATCATATCAATGTACCAATTTGCCAGAACCATGCGAGTGATTTTGTATAGTGGCTAGTACCATACCAAGAAAAAAAAATTAGGTAGATCAATTTTCTTTTAATAAGAAGTTGGTGTGATTTAATTACCTTAAATGCAGCTAATAAACTTTAAGAATTAAACATAGTTAATATAAAATTTTTCTTTCACAGTTATCTACAATTCTTTTACTTCAATAAAGAGCAGGTTAAATTTACTTTATTTATTAAATCTCTTTCTTTATAGAGGAAAATAAAAGGTACTTCACAATATTTAAAAGAAGCAATTTAATATTTAAGGAAAACCAAATTAATAAACATTTTTAGAAACAGATCCAGAATTTAAATTTACTTCATTAAATTTAATTCTTTTAATAAGAATAATACAACATTCTCAAAAACAAGTAAAGAATTTAAATTTTACTTATATAAATTTTTATTAACAAAAGAAGGTTACTTGGAATTTCAATTTCAGTAAATTCATCTTAGAAAAGAATTAAATATTAAATAATTACTTGTTCTGATTATTTAAATAATTAAACAAAACTCATTATACTTCAAACAGTAAAATTAAGTAAAGGTTTAGTAAAATAAAGAATGAACTTCCATAAAGTAGTCAAACAGATGAGAGACTAACCAATAGTATGAATATGAGTTTATTAATTAATTAACAAGTATATTAATTAAGACACCGTCACGTATGTATATCAAGATTTTCTCATTGTAGAAACATAGAAATAACACAAGAATAACACTTTTATCAGTAGAAAGGAAATAGTTACCGAGACTTCCTTGGCAGACTCGACACTCGAAGTATCCACTATAGGAACAAATCATTAATGTTATTAATGGGTTGACAGTTTTATCTTTATAAACATTGGGCATTATTTGAAGAAATTTCAGGTAACCCTGGACATCTAGGTGGTCTTTTTCTCCTCCATTTCACAATATGGATCTAGGAAGCAGTATATGCTCTTTCCTTAAAGATGAATCTTAACGCAGGAGTCTCGACGTAGAAAAATGGGTTTCGGTGGTATAGAAAAATGGCCGGTCCTTCCTCCCGTCTTAAGTGACTGTCATAACAAAAGGACGTCATCAACCAGCGCTGACGATACCAGCTATCTATTCCAGGTTTTTTTTAAGACGATTGCTCGACGTTTATATATATTTAACCATCTGTGATTCCAGACTCCATATTTAAGACAAAGTTTTCCTCTTAGCTGAGAGTATCAGTCATAAGTAAAGTATATTTTTACTCTCTTCGTCTCTTCATCGACTATATCTCGGGGGACCAGATATTTTTTTTTTTTTTTTTTTTTTTACCGGACCTTCCAGTTACACATTTCTCGATCGAATGCCTCTCAAATTCTCTGGCCACCACCAGGAAAGCTCCAGGGGGGGGGGGGGGGGAGGAAAGGCCTCAGCCTTCCCCTAAAAAACTCATATACCGTATATCCCAGGCTACAATCTCTCGCGCTAAACTATACTACCAGGGAAAAAAAACATTCCCCGCGAATACGTTACGTAAAACCATTGGACGTCGCTCTCTCGCGGGTGGAACTACTTCGCATAGGGGTGATGGCATGTGTACAGCTGCTCCGTTTTCGCTCCCCTTTCCACGAAAGTAAAAGGGTCTGCTGTTCCTTCTTTCGACCTCCCACGTGAACTGTTGTTTACGTAAAACGGAATAATTGGGCTCGTAAAAACGAATAATAAAACTTTAACAATACGGGCCACTATCTGCCGCCCGAGTCCTGCTTTTTCCACGAAAGATCTACATAGCAGATTACTGGCGACCAACAACGTGAATGTTGTTTACGAAAAAACAGCATAAATGGAGTCATAAAACTCCTGACAATACAAGCTAATATACGTTGTCTGGGAAATGGATTTTTTTATTGCCCAAGTGTCCGAGAGCATTTGAAAATTTCCCATGGTAACAAGGACCACCCCAGTGAAATTATAACTTACAGGGGAAATATAAAAATTATGATTTTAAGTAAAAGAGACAATGAATTTGTTTAGCTTAGACATTTAAAAGAAAGAAAAGTTATTTTAACTCCATTATTTCAGACTAAAATAAAGAGAATATTAAATGAAAAACATTACGATTATTATAAAAGGAGGGGGGGGGGGCTACAACTTATATAGAAAAAATAAAGAAAATATGGAAAATTTAGAATAAATGAAAAAACCTACCCTAACACTATGTGACCACCATTCAATGTGATCAAGCAAAATATCCAAGCAATAGTCCAATTATTCCTGATACTCGAAAATCCGAGTCTCAGAAGTCTGAGGTTCCGCTTAATTCAAGGCATCAAAAATATAAATAAAAATTTCTACGTTTTTTTTTTTTTTTTTTTTCCTAACCCAAAAGAATGCCAGTTCTTTTCGTTTCTTCCTGGAAGGAATGTCATTGCCGTTTTAGGTCACTGAACACCCTTTTTTTTTTTCTCGTTCAGGCAGATGGCTAAGGGTTAGGGTTTGTTTGAAAGGGGTTTCTAAACTAGTTCTACTAGATTTTTCTTTTTTGAAGTTCTTTTAGACATTAAGAGGTGTACTCCATGACCAGTTGCATTGTAAGTTGCTCTGTCATTTATTCAAAATCAGCTTTTTTCACATTCCTTATCCTTATCTTTTTGGAGAAGCATTACTGTTGAAAGTGATCATTGCAAGTTACTTTAATCTGCACATGGTAAAAAGGAATGGAAAAAATAAGAGAAAATTTGTATCTATGATAACTAAGTTAGAAGCTATAAGAAGATTTAGATGCAGGTGAAACAATAAAAAATGTTGCTACTGATTTGGGTGTTGGGGAGGTTCAGCAAAATGAAGCCACCCCTGCTGACTTTATACTTTTTAATCGTTAGCTAGATATTGCATCTAAAAAGAGAAATAATGTGTTAAAACAGCAAAGCAGCAAAAGATTGAAATATTTTTTAAATTGTGAAGTATCCTGTACATTATTACAAAAGGAATAAAGGTAATGACATTCTTTGTCGTCCTAATTGAGTAAAATTATAATTGGTAAGAATTTTCCACTTTTTCAGAAAATCCGAGTTTTTAGTAATCCGAGGTGGCGTCAGCTGCAATTACCTCGAATTTTCGAGACTCTACTGTAGTATCATTATATTGTGTTTTAATAACTTTAATTCTAATTACAATTTTGTAAAATATAGAATCATTTATATTTATCGTGTATGTATTTCATTCTTTCTCCTAAGATTGCCATAGATGTTGGCTTGAATGAATTTTTTAAAACTGGTTGTCTGGATGAAATAGCTACACAATTTGATCGAGCTGTCACAACTGTTTCAATGGGTCCATCAATGTAAGAACCTGTTTTTCTTTGTATTGTAACTGTATATAACTTGTTTTAAATCTTATACGAATTATACTAAGTTGAGTTACGACTATCAATGACTATTTTTTTTTTCCTGTGTGTGTGGGAAATATATTGCAAAATGTTTTAATTTGTTGATAGAAATAGAAAGAATTGACAAATATACAGGGTGATTACACATGAATATCCCAACTTTGAAGGGCTATATCTTCTGAACAATAAAAGATAGTGTTCCATTTCACACATTGAAGTAAGTAAGATGTTATGAAGTTTCATAAATGTAAAGGTTAATTTTTTTGGTGAGAGGTGATGCAACGAGCGGTTTGTTGAAAGTGAATTGGCATGTTCCATTGCGAGTTCATTCAGTCAGTTACCGCTGAGATGACAACAGCACAACAAAAGGTGTTCTGTGTAATCTGAAAACGAGGACAACTGTAGCTATTGCAACTGTAACACCCGACATGCTGAAAACCAAATGGGATGAATTCTCCTACAGAATGGATGCCGTCTGTGTTTCTGCTGGTGGTCACGTTGAACATTTATAAATTTTTGCTATTAGTAATTTCACAATCTTCTTTCCTATGTCTTTTTCACAAATGTGTGTATCTTCTATACTTTTGTTAATAAAGCCCTTCAAAGTTGGGGTATTCATTTGTAATCACCCTGCATATATATATATATATATATATATATATATTATATATTTCTTTTTCCAGACAGTTTAGATATTGGTACACTTAATATTCACATACAATAAAAGTACATATAGTAATGTCTAATTTAAATTCTATCAAAATTTTAAATAGTTCTGAAAGTGAAAGGGAAAAAATAGTACTTTTTGAAAGTACAAAATTGATAATTCTTGCTTTATAAGTTTTAGTCACTTACATATTATTTTGTTTTAGACACAACATAAGAATTGTTTCATCATAATTGCAATCTCATAGACTATAAGATTCATAAAATAAATAAATAAAATGTAAATTTTATTTGATACATTTTTTTTTTTCAAAATAAAACAAACAAAAAATATCAAAATTAAGCATAAGCTCTGTTTAAACTTTTTTTTAATGGAATTTTAAGAAAATCATATTACTCTTCAGAATAAATATTATTTATTTTTATAGTCATTAGAATGTATATTATAAATGCTGTATTGTGTGTCTTGTTTGTGCTAGAAATAGTTTTGGTATTTCCTTTTAATTTTTATAAAATACTCTTATGTATTTTTGTTTTTTATTCGTTTCTTGCAAATTTATTGTTTCTGATAATGATTAGAAAAACAGCTGTTATGTCAGCTTAAAAATAAATAAATAATTTAAACAATTCTTCTGTATTAAACGGACATCTTTTTCTGAATATTTTATTTATATATTTTTATAAGCAAATATCAGAAGTTACTATGAAACAGTAGTGTAGCAATTCAAAAATTATGGGAAGAACTCAAGTAGTAGTAAGTTTCAAATACATCAAACAATTAGGATTAACAATTATTAAAAAAATATTTATGAGAATAATTAATCATTCAAACTAATTAATAATGTCAATATTAAGAAATCGATATTTAAATTATTTTATTAGAGAATTTATTAGACTGAAAATTGCAGAGAGTTAGGATTGTCAAATTATCAGATAACAGGAGGATTGAGGGAGGGCAGAACCTTTCGCATGTAATTAAAAACTTTCATATAAAATAAACAATCTTAGAGTATCAGTACATGTAATCATATTTTCCCGTACAGTACATAAGTGTTAAATCTCCTGAAGCTACTTAAAATATTACTTGCATTAATATGAAAGAAATAAAACTGTGAGTTGCAAAAAAATATAAGTCTTAAAATAAGAATGTGACTTGCAGTGTTCATATTGAAATCACTGATCTGCAGATTTACTAGTTAGAAATTAAATCAATATTTATAGTACATTTTTATATAAATTTTTTTTTTTTTTTTATGAATTATCAAACATTGGAGACATGAAATAACAGCTTTTAGAATAGCTCATTGTACTTAAAAAAAAAAAATGGGATAGGTTTGAGCTCTGTGATACTCTCTTTTTCCTACATCTCTGCTATGAACTTGCAGATATAGTGCCATGTATACTATTTTGCAAGTGTAAAATGTGCGAATTCGTTCTGGAAATAAGAATATAAGAATTAATACTTGACGTTAAAATGAGATAAATAGTTCCTTATTTAAATTTTTTTTCTAAATCATGTGCTCACTGAATTTTTTGAATTGTTTCTGCAAAATATGTATGTAAATAAAGTGGATTAATAAAACTAAAATAAAAATATTTTATAGCAATTAAGTTTGCTTAAAAAAGTGTATGAGTAACCGAATTGTTATGTCAATAAAGTTGATAAAATTCTATGTAAATGATGTAGATAATTACCAAATTTTCATACCTTTAATTATTTTATCTTTTTCCAATTTATTCTTGCATTTGAAGCTGTCACTAAAAGAATCAGAATCTTTACTTTCTCAAAATTTTTATAGAATATCGTATGATTATTCTGTAATGGCATCCATTTTCTAATTTTCCAACTCTAGTGACTACTAATGTAAGCAACAGTCTCAGGGAGTTGGTTACAACCCCCTCCCTCTTCCCTTCCCCCCTCTAAACTAATAAAACTTTTATAAAACAGCACATTTTTTGCAAAAAAGCATAAACTAAAATATAGAAAAACTGCTTTATTAAAAGACGTGATTCCCATTCTAAAAAGGACAGTGATCCCTTTGTAAATCAAAGACAGGATCTGCCCCTTAGCAGATTTTCTATTTGTACTTTGTTATGATATTGATCATTGCCTCCATTAAAAGTAAGAGTTTATTCATTTGAATATTGCAACTCAACTAACATGTTTTGTCATCATGAGCATACACAGGATTTTTGTTTGTGAGGTACCTAGTTGGTACCCAATACAACACCTAGTTAGTACATTCTCTTAGCATAAGTGCTGGCAAGGAGAGATAGGGCAGAGCCATTGTCCCTCTCTGGATTTTAAAATTTAATTTAATTTTCTTTATCTCTGATTATCCGAAAAAAAAAATTATAAAATATATTCTTCCCTAGTGTTTAGGATAATCAAACACTAGGAGAAGGAAAAAGTAAGAATTTTTTGTAAGGAAGCCAGAATCCACCTTCAAGGAAGACAGTTTTAACTATGTTTTCCTTTTAATGTTCATGTGTTTCAAAGCCCTCCTGACAAAAAACAGAATGAATTGTTTCAAATCTCCATTCTGAGAAATATTAGTAGAAACTTATTTTTGAATGCTTCATATTTCTTAATTATTAAATTTTTGTATTACTTTTTAATTTTAATATTAAAAAATGGTCCGTTCTGAAAATATTCTGTTGCATATGCCGCCTGTGAGTATAAGTTTGTCATCCCTGCACTACACTAACATTTGTACTATCATGGCTTCCCTAACTCACATGCTTATTTATATTTGCTGTACACATAAGCATATGTAATCCTACATATGGATGGATATTTGGAAAAAGTTGCAAGTGCAAAGCATATTAATCTTCTTTATAACTACCATGGATACACAGAATGCTTAAAAATCATGCTTTTTTTGAGTGTCAAATAGGTTTTTCCATATTTTGTTCACTGTAAATATTTTTAGCTGTATAGTTTTTTATTTAGTTTGGTTCATTCGTTTGAAAAATCTAGAACTTTTCTTACATTTGTATATTTGTTGCATGAGATTTTATCCAATTTCTGCAGCTGATGCAGATGTTTCATGGTCATTTTAGGATAGCAAGAAATCTCTTGTGCAGCAAGATGCTTATTGTAATAAAAATACAGTGCAAAACACACCTGTGGATATGCTCGAATCCTGAAATTACACAACTACTGAAAATTACAAATGCAATATTAAATGATATCTAAAATTCAGGGGGCCAAGCCCCCCTAAAAAAATGTATTTTCCATTCTAAAACAATTATAAGAATAAGCAGCTGTATTTAACTGTGTTTAATGTGGCAGTTCTAAAAATTAATTTCCTGAAGCTTCAAGAAATTTTATATGATTTTAATATATATATATATATATATATATATACACACTGGTTTCCAAAAATTAAGGAAAAGTCACAAAAATAGCGATAACTCAAAATATTACATGTAAATTTTAATGAAACTCAGCCACAATATATAACGCATAGTAAGATATAAAATAACATGAAAAGAGATAACCAGACAATTATGATGTTTAAAAAAATAGCATAATTATAAAATTAGCAAAATCAATTTGTCAGTTTGGTATAGGAAAAGTACCTTTAATATGCCGTATGAGTAACCCTAGTAGCAATACAGCACGTACAGTGATATGTCATACTGTCAATTAAGCGGTCGATGAGTTCGCTGGGAAGTGCAAGCCATTGCTCTTGCAAAGCAGTTGTAATGAGGAGGGGGATTGAGAGCAGAAAAACGTCTTCCTAAAGCATCCCAAACATGCTCGATGTGATTCAAGTCCGGTGATCGAGCTGGCCATTCCATGCGCTGAATTATCTGGTGCTAAAGATAATATTCCCTGATGCGAGTCCTGTGCGGTCTAGCATTGTCGTCTTGTAACAGGAAATCATTACCTATTGCATCGACATAAAGAAGCACATAAGCATCAAGGATGTCATCTCTATAGAAGTAAGCATTCACGGTTCCCCATGGACAAACATGGAGGTCAGTGCGTCCATCCAAAGAGATACCACCCCAAACGCAGACACTGCCTCCTCCGTATCAATCTCTTTCACAAATGTTTGAGGGATTATAATGTGTTCCCTGTTCTCTTCAAATGAAACAACGGCGACTATCGCTTTGGAGGCTAAACCGGGACTCATCCGTGAAGAGAACACGCCTCCATTGATCAGCCATCCAGTGGACATGATGACGTACCCACATCAAACGCTCCCTCCAGTGATGTGAGATAGCGGCACACAAATTGCTGGCCGCCTCGCCTAAAGACCACCTTTGTGAAGCCTTCTACGCACAGTAGACATTGACACCAACCTTCCAGCGGATGCAGCAAAGGAGGACCTAAGATGAGATGGGGTTGCGGTTCTATTCCTTCGTACTCATAACTGCAAATACCGGTCATCGGCATTTGTCGGAACCCTTGGCTGTCCTTGGCTGAACCTTCTTGAGCCCGAACCAGTGGTTTGAAATTGTTGCCAAAGCCTTTGAACCACAGAAGGACTCACATTTAGCCATCTAGCCACGTCTGTCAGACTTTGTCCTGCCTCCAATCTCCCAATAGCTCTAAATCGCAGTTCTGCGGGCAAATGATGCTTCGAGGTCATTGTAATGAATTGGCTATCCCAGATTTATAATGTCACTATCACAGTGACAACTGCAGCTTTACTCTCTAATGTGCATTTTTATGGTCCTCACAGATGACGCAATGCGATTGCAGCGCCACTAATTTGCATTTGGTATTTTTATTCAGCATCATTTATTTAACAATATATACAAATTTCATACGGATTGCTTTCTTTTTGAACAAGTTATTGCGGTTTTTCCTTAATTTTTGGAAACCAGTGTAAATTAAAAATTTTATATTATGGATCATAGGATATCGAATATTATGTAAGTGAGACTACAAAAATGACTCGCAAGAGCTGATGTTGAGGTCACAGATCTGCAGATTCACTAGTAGTATTTGTAGATTTCAGATCCTTGCATTGGTTTAAAAAAAAAATAAAAAAAATATTTTAAACAATTATAATTTATATGAGTTGCAATTTTCCAATTGGATGAAAAATGTCTGGGCTGAATCTCAACTCTTGGCTGAAGCTGCCAATGAGCCATCCCGGTAGAATCTGGAGGACCAAATTCATCCACTTAACCTTTATTGATCATAGCATCTGGTCTGATATCTGAATCAGCTCAACAGAATAAATCACAGGTAATTTGGAACTCCAGTAAACACTGGATACGTGATTATACTAGATTAATTTTGACACTAATTTGGATGAATTAGGTCCTCCAGATTCAACAGGGATGGCTCAGTTGGTAGAGCATGGCAGTTTCAGCCAAGAGATCCCAGATTCGAATCCTGGACCGAACATCTTTCGTCCAGTTGGAAAATCACAACTCATATGATTTCTTTACCAATTTGAATAATTATGTCAAAATTAATCTAGTGTAATTATAGTTTAGCATTAATAATGCATTAGTGTTATTGCTTATGATGTGCTGTAAACATCTAATTTTAGATTTTTTAAAAAAATATGAATATTTATTATCCTTTTTGGGCTTGAATTTTGAAACTTATCAAATCTCAACAAGTTGAAAACACTGTTTTGTAGTTTCTTGCAGAACATTGCTATTATGTATTATTTTTTAAATGCTTTATTCAGTTTTTTCATATATTTATTTTAAATTAATTCATTTTTCTTAGATGTGAAAGATTTATTGGAGATATTGGGATTTTACAACAAATAAATTTTGTATTTTCGGAGTTACATCACAGTAACCACTTTTGCAGAAGTGGCAGAGCCAATTTTTCTTTGTCCTTTGATCATGTGCTAAAAATATTGAAGTAACTATTAATTTTTTCTTATTATTTTTACATAATTTTATTCAATTAAATGTATTTTCTTAAAGTTAATTTTAGCTGTATAGAATAATTTTAGCCATGTCAGGTGTAACGTTAAAGGGAATTCCGGGATTAAGAGATAAAGAAGATAGATAAAAAGGGAAAAATTATTATTCGGAATTAGTGGTGAAAGATGAATTTTGAATCTCTCTATATTTAAAAAAAGTAACCACTGCTGCGGCCGCCGCTGTCAATTAAGATTTTGTGCCTTGAAGTCTTTCTGGACTAACATCCAGAAAACTATTGCAAATAAAAATTTAAAAATTGGTGGTTTTATAAAGAAATGTTCGATAAACACGCTGAAGTAGACAGTTTTTAAATCGAAGAATTATTTTAAGAGATATTTAAAATCAAAGTTAGTCAAAACAGTTTTCTGATAAAAGTTTTATAGAAACAAAAACTATGCACAGAAATTTAACCATAATTTGTAAGGATATAGCTGACAAGGTTGGGGTGTGCAGACTGCAATTATTTTTTCAATTTGACTCATTTTTTGAGGTTATATTTCAATTTTTTATTCAAAATTTTCATTATTTTGACGAAGATTTATTTCATATTTCATAAATTCCATTATTTGAATCGTTGCCAATTTGTAAAATAGCGCACGTAATATTCCTTTTTAATTAAGAAATGTATTTTCACGAGACTATTAAAAACAGAAATAAAACTTTAAAATAATAATTAAATGATCACGTGTTAAAAGCAATAAATGTAGAAAATGACGGAATAAAAAATATATTTGCGAGTGAATATTAAAAAGATAAATTATTAAATTATTCAACGTTTTCAAAGCATTAAGTAGAGTAAGATTGATTTATTTCGACAAAATATTTTATCTATTATTACAAATTTTAAAACAGCGTAATTAATAATATTTCCCTTCAATTAAAAGCTATATTTTTACGTTTAATAATTACATTTAAATAACAAAATAACTAATAAATTGGTAAAATATAATTAAAAATACAGATAAACGTTGAATTAAAGATCACTCGATGACATAACTACCACGCGTAATGCACCTGGTATCAATTGAATGCGACGCCACAGATATGCACATTTGGCTTTAAATCCTATATTTTGGCGACAGTTCTTTTCTTTTATAGAAAGTAGTAGTCGGGATAATGGAGTAATACTCAATTTTCTATTAGCATCGTTATAAAATTTCCCGATGCAATGACATTGCTTACTTAACCATTTTGCACTAGTTGATTTTCCAATGTTTAATTAACCTTATTTTATCAACAGTTGTTAGCTGTCTCGACAGCAGTTGATTCAGCTTTAAAATCCCTTGGTCAAAGGAAAATGAATGGAAACCCGATTATAGCAGATATTACAGCGAGCAGCCGATTATACAAGGCCGATTTTAGCAGCCGATTACAGCAGCCCGTTTAATTATAATTCAATCGTTTTAAGGTTGATCAAATCAGAGTGTTTTTACAGTTTGTGGTGTCAGAACGGGGGTTGGCGAGCGTAGCTTGTAGGGGGCAGAGCCCCCTAGTAATGTAAACTACTGAATGTATAAATTTAGAAATTCCAGAATAAGAGGAGAATTTGGCTCATGATGTATAATTAATTAAAGTGGTTAGTACAAAGAATTGCATTGTGTAATAATATTATAAAGTTAATAAAATATAAATTGTTTATCATGGTGAAATAATAAAGAATATTACATACCTGAACAGCTACACTGAAATTATACATATATAAATAATAAAAGAACGATATATAAGTTCTTAGTTCTTACATTTATATTTTAAGTATTTGTTTATAACTTATCATCATGTAACTTATTATTTTCATAAGTAGATATATTAATCTCAAATAAATAACTTTTTAATTGTAATTGATTTATTGAAGAACATAAAATATAATAAATTGCATATAATCAGTAAAATATATAACACAATAAATACACATCTGTTTATTCAACTAAATTTCTTTATTAACATAAATATGCATTATATTAAATATAGATCTTATCTGCCAAAACATAATTATGATATTAATAAGCAGATTTATATTATTAAAATACTTTTGAACAGATTTATATTCTTACTATTTAGGTAGGTAACATTATATAAACAGTTGGATTTTTTTTATAGCAATTTTTGCTGATTGATGAAAGATACATTTTCTTTATTGATGATTAATAAGTGTCCTCAAATAGCCAAAACTCATAAGTAGTTCAAATTAATGGGAACACTTATCATCCAAAAGTCAATGTAAAAGAAATGAGTTTCTTGATGATCATAAATAAATAAAATAAGAAAGATGAAATGTTACCATTTAGGTCAATATTTAGTGAAATCCACTGGAAACCAAGGTTGCTTTTTACTTATGTATAAACTAGTATAACACAAACTAACATAGTTCATTCCATCATAAAGTTAAATCAACAAAGTTGCTGTTATTGTTGTTTATCCCATATAAATTTAATTAGATAAAATTGCTAATTTTTCCGGTGAACTATTATATATATTTTAATAGATATTTAGTTGAAAGATGCAGAGTAGCCGTGAACCCAAGTTCAACGACTTTTCTGTTATAAACATAGAATAAACAATAAACCAGAAGGAGCATGTAGGGTGCTTTCGTCGGTCATTTGTTAGGGGGATTCTGGGAAGGTGTTCAGACAGAATGGCTTGCAACCCTCCCGATATTGGCGAAAATTTGGCTTTTATCTTGGCTTAGACATTCCTACTAACCGTCGCCTCACATGATGGGTTTGCCGGTATTTCCGCTTTTGTCTTTTGTCATTTTATTCAGTATGACAGAGCAAATAGTGTGGTATTTAGAGTATTTTTCTTAGAAAACTAGTCTCGAATGTGAGTTCTGATGTGCACTATGTGTTGAAACCATCTTAAACTTGGGTCTTATGATTTGGCTATACCTTTATTTACATCTGATCTAATCAAATGCTGCTAATGGATAAATATGAATGCTCTTAAATCTAACAGTTTTCTAGCATCATTTTCAGTAAATAGTTGTTTCAAAATAAATTTAACCCTTCTACTAGTATGGTATATAATGCAGTTAAATGTTTATATTTGGAAAATATAATAAAATTTTAACTTCAAAAATTTCTTTATTTGTAAAATTAAAAAAAAAAAAAAAACTTTTGCCTTTTTTAAAAATAATTCCATGAATGTTGTATTAGTTATGAACTTTTTTTTCTATGGTTCCTTTAAATTGTTTGCCATCAAGTTTTCCCAGGTTCCATGTAGTATTGCTCTTAAAGCACTATCGATCAAATGTTTAAAAAGTTTAAGTAATAATTTATAATAGAATTAAAATTATTCTTTAAATTAATTTAACAAATTATTCCTTCAATAAAGATTTTCATAAGAAAATGATTCTATGGATAGTTATTTCATAAAGATATAACTGTTATGATAATGTTTTAAAATGTAAGCAAATAAATGATTTAAAATTCTACAAATTTCAGAAATTTTATATGCCCTTAAATCACAAGGTGAGCATATGTTTAAGAGAACCATATATTCTAATAAAACTAAAACATACTGATTAAAAAATTTGTTTAGAAACATTGTAATTATATAATTTGAGAATTGAATTATTGATATTAAAAATTTGCTTTTCTGCGAAAAATCTGAATAATCTTTGAGAAAAAAAATTATGTATCAACAGTGGTGAAATGGTTAATTTTACCTGCTATTGAGTTTCACATCTTTTTTTTTTTTTTTTTTTTTTTTAATGGCTGGATTTAAGAATTATAAACTAGTCAAATTCTTTTTATCAAATGATATTAAATTTTCCTCCAACCATAATTAGAAAATGGAATAAAGTTGATTTGCTTATTAGTCTTTATTTGTAACTATTTTAAATAATCTAATCATTTGTTTTAAGTAATTGTTGCTGTGAAATAGCAAAACTGAATTTTTCTGCACAATGTTGAATTTATTTTATATGAAATATATCGAAATATAGAAGAAGAATTAATGTTGATTAGCTTATTTTATTTATATAAAAATATATGAAATCTTCTCATTTTTTTTTATTGCTGTGAAATTGTGAAACTGAATTTTTCAGCACACTGTTTGTTCATTTTTTTTATATGAATCTTTTGTAAATATAGAAAAGGAACTAAAGGTGATTAGCTTAGTTCGAAGAATTATTTTCTGTATATTAAAATATTTGAAATCATCTCATCATTTGTTTTATTTGATTGTTGCTGTGAAATTGTAGAAGTGAATTTTTCTGCACAGTGTTGCATTTCTTTTATATGAATGTTTTAATAAATATTTATACAATAAAGTATTTCAATGTATTTAGTTTCCTTATTTGTAAATATATAACACCAGTGGACCCATGCAAATATTTCCCACTGCAGTCAAATAGATAAATAATAGTTTAGATAATATATAAAGATAATATATATAGAGATAATATATAGATAATATATATAAAGATAATATATATAGATAATAATTCAAATAGATAATAGTTTTAGATGCAAGTTT
Organism: Maratus michaelseni; assembly: GCA_963931845.1. Classification (NCBI taxonomy): domain Eukaryota; kingdom Metazoa; phylum Arthropoda; class Arachnida; order Araneae; family Salticidae; genus Maratus; species Maratus michaelseni. The sequence continues at coordinate 344,359,128 of OZ007593.1, read as the reverse complement.
AGACTTAAAAAAAAAAAAGAAAAAAAAAAAAAAAGGACTAAAAGTATTTCCTAAACAACATTAGTCAAGCTAGAATATCATCTAATTTATTCAACCAAAGTTAGTAAAATCTGCCCAAGGATAAGCAAACGAAGGAAAAAAAAGTAATTAATTGTATTTTAACTGCATTAGAGGTTAATCATCTCATAGATAGAAGAAGGAATATAATTTATATTCATTCTTCTATGAATCATCTGTTTTGGAAAAAACATGGGAGAAGAAAAAAAAATTGAGCATTTGAATTTAAATTTTGCTTTTTAATTATAAATATAATATAAACGTGTGCAACAACTTTGTCCCACTTTAACTTTATTCGAACATATATTTTTTATTTTAATCTTTTTTTTTCTTTTTTTTAATCTTCTTCTATGGTATCCATAGAAGAAGGAATAAATTATTCCTTCTTCTGTGATGGTATCTCATTTATCGTTTTGTATTTGTTTGGAAAAAGGGATGTTGACATCAGAAATAATAAATATGATACATTTTATTAGTATTTCATAAAATGAAACGATTACTTTAAATCCTTTTAACTAAATAAAAATTATCCTACTCAGTCCTATTCAGTCCTTTATAAAGAATAAATTTTACTTTTTTTTTCATCAAAATCATCAGAAGAAAAGGGATTTTAGTTAAATTTAAATAAGGGTTTGGTTTTAAATTTTAAAATCAGGGAATACAATCAATTCTTAGTTGATATTACGAAGGTGAAGGGGGGGGGGGGGAATGTATGTGTTTATTTTATAAGTAGCCAGCGACTGATTTACAAATTTAGGGGTCCTGGGCACAGATGTTTTAATAATTTTGTGATATTTAATGATGTTTCTTCTCAATTTTTTAACAGTAAAAGTTTTTATAACATACTTATAATCTTAAGTGTTCTATCTCGCTGACGATTTTTCAATCTTTCGTCAATTTTACATATCCAATGGTAAAATTTATTTTTAAATATTGAAATGCAAATGAGATAGTTAAAAAAATTTTTCCATAGGATTAACATTAGCGAGCACGCGTTTTCGCGTGAGTGATGTAGCCCTTAAAAGTTATTTTTACATGCAAAAAAAAAAAATATTAATTTTGTTTTTTAATAGTTTAAAACTTCAGATTTTGGCTAATAATTTAAAAATCTTTCGTAGCATTTATGGGTCCCGGAAAATCGGGGGCCCTCGGACCGTGCCCCGAATGCCCTGCCATAAATCAGGCACTGAAAGTAGCTGCATTACAGCGTAATAAAGCGTAATAAAGTTTTAAAATATATCGAATTTAAACTTATTCTTGAACAAAGTTCTTTTTTTATGAGTTATTTAAAGAAATTAGACAGGAGTTCTTTATTGTCATAAAAATAAAGATATCAAATATCGGAAAATTGAAAATATCGAATTAAATATTAGTTATAAAAGCAACCAATTATTATTTTTTAAGTATTATTTTATTGGTATTTAGGAAGAACTCCACCCCATAACAAAAAGAAAATATACGTAACTTTAAAAACAAAGCTTTAAATAGATTGCATTATGTTTACACTCCTTAGATAACATATCCTTCGCAAAACAGATGTAGCAAAATCAAAACAAACGTTTAAATAAATGAGAAAATATCGAGGAAAAAAGGTTGCCAAAGCAGCGATAAGTAGGCCATGCTATTCCCCGCCTTTGAAATAGTTTCGGAAAATAGCGTAAAAAAAAAAAAATCGGTGGCAAACGCTGAAAGAGGAGAAATGGACGAAAACCCCCTACATCTTCCTTCTCGTTCTTGTTTATTCTATGGTTATAAAAAGGATTTATGGAGCATTGGTGCATACTTGTTCATGCCCCAATGTCCACTCAAGCAAGAGAGCAGGAGACGCCTTGAAGCTTTCAAAATTCGAGCGTGGTTAGTAATCTCAATCACTGAATGCTCTCATTTTCAACCAATCAAAAAATTTGTTGGCAATTGCGAGTGTAAAATCTCATATCATTGCCTACATCTCAACTCCAGAACAAGAACAAATAGTGCACAAATCATTTTCCAAACTCAGGATTGGCAACGAAGTTCAAAACAGAAATAAGCCACAGTACATTGACCCTGTCAGTGAAACAGCTTTCTGTTTAAACAAGAACAAAAAATCATGTGTCAAGCATAGATTATGTAACACTTTCCAACACAGCCAGAAAAATGTAATGAAACTTTGCCGTTAAATAAGGTGAAAGAAGATATGTAAGTAAACAGTTTAGAAAACATATAACACATTGAAAAATACAGTTTTCGAAATTACCTTCCTGTGTCAAAAAAGTTATCGAATTATTTTATGCATCCCTGCAGATCAATAGATGTGGATATATAGCATGATAAAATTTAATTCAGTTAGAATATTCACATTTAACAATTTTCACCAATCGATGGAAATTCACTCGAAATCTTTTGTACACACCACATAAAACGCAACTTAAAACTCACTCGCAGCAGATGAATCTGGATAAATCTGAAAGCAACTTAGTGATGACGTTATAACGTCATCACTGAGTTTGTGTAATATTATGATCAGAGCTTAATTTCTAACAAAAAAAGTATCAGGGCCCTAATATTCTGCAGCCCTAATAACCGTAGCGTGCCCCCCTCCACCGTCACTCCAATCTGCATATTTATATTTCATACATTATATGTATTTGCGAAATTTAAAGCAATTTTTTTCTTTAGCAAAATAAAAATTTTAAATATATCTATCTGCATTTAATTAGCTGTCAATTATTCCACTTTTTAGTTATCACTCTGGCCGAATAGAAATCTTTGCCTAATTTTAATGTTAATAATCGCAGAATTCTGCGATTAAATAAAGTGATTCGGAAATAATGTTAACACAAAAAAAGAATAGTTCGCAGCTATGCATTTTTATGAAAAAATGAATGAAATTTTCAAAAATTAATATTTATATGCTGAAGAATCGAACAAAGTTTATCAATTTCCTATAAAAGGTGCATATCTTAAATTATAATCGATTCCTTCCGTATAACAGTTCTTTTGTGATGAGTCCTTGAAAATCAGATAAAATTAAACATTTGACACTGTGATCGGAAAGATTCAATGCTTTTGTAGGAAAAGGAGAACTGCTCAATTGCTTACTGTAAGAACAACATTACATGGCATTTATATCTGCATACAAATGATAGTGACTTCGTAAATGTGCAGAGCAGAGCCTTAGGATGGACATTGACTAAAAGCCGAAAATATTCTTTTCGGTTTGATATCAAATTAAAAAAAATAATAATCCAATTATCCCAAAAGAAAATCAAACTGAAAGCAAATTAATTTTTCGCTCTCTTGAATGGCGCCATACATATGTCGCCACCATCAATGCCGGACATAAATCTCCAAATATCACTAGAATAAAAAAAAAGATTTCTGTTTCCCCTTCATTCTGATCAAAAAAGCATTAAAAAAAGAAAAAGAGTTATTTATTTTATATATACTAGGGGGCTCTGCCCATTACTCGCAACGCTCACCAACCCCCATTCTGATTTCGCAGTCTCTTAAAACCTGGCTTAAAAAGATGATGATGATATCACGAACGGTGACTATCTTCTGTAATCAGGTTATAATGCTTTTTCATTTAAATGGGGGTATTTTTCGATTACCATGGTCTTACCCACCGCTGTCGCGACAGCTTACGGCTGTTTTGGGGATTGATAAGTAATTATGAATTGATAAATAATTATGTCACATATAGTATTTTGATAGAAAAGAATGCAAAAGCTTCGATATGGAAGAAAAAGGAAAGGGTAATTTAGGCTTATATTTTTCAGAAGCGCTTGCACTGGGCTCCGGTGAATCTGGCCAATATTTAAATATTTACTAAAAGCAGAGAAGTACCAGAGCCGGGCTCCGGTGGGCTCCGGCACAATTTAAGCCCTGATTATGATCATTTGTGAAAAATGATTGCTTATATTTTATTGTGCGACGAAGACTTAGTCTGCACCCTATGTACTAATTATTATTTTTTTTTTACTTATACTCAAAGTTGGTGCAATGTCTTTGGTATCAGCAATAACTCCTGCTCTTCAAGGTATGCCTATTTTTCATTGCCTGTATTGTATTAACGCGTATCATATTTTCAGTTATGTATTTGAATGTAGGAAAGCAGAAAAACCATGTCAATTTAAATTTCATTTTTTGTTTTTGAATTAATTAAAAATTTCATTTGCCAAATGAATGCTTTATTCTAATTTGGGCAAGTCAGTTATGCAGTATTTTGGTAAATCTAAGAGGGCAAATATTATACTGAATTTAAAATCCGGTAACGCCCTTTTTTGTAAGAATGCCCTATTGGCAATTTAAATGTTTAATCTTTTTTTGTAACTTAATCTATGCTTGTATTTGTAAATATTTTATTTTATTTTATTTATTAATAACCTTGGTTATGATTTCTAAATTAGTCAGTGTTTTCATTTAGTAATGCATAATTCCTTTTCTAGGTATAAATTTAAAGTTAAACTAAATAATATTATCTTTCATGTAACACTTTGTTTAAACAGGATGATTTATCATTTGTGTCAAAGTGTGGCTGTATGTTAGGCAATCTTCCAAATTCACAACACATAATTATTTTTAATTCTTAATGTTAATTTATTATATTAACTTTTATTGTCTAGCTAAATACTTAACAATCACATTGACTTCCGAAAGAGGAAGCCACGTGAAGATAATAAGAAGGTATAAAGTTAGGTGTTCCCCAACACCTTCTTCCACTCATGTCTGGTAAATCATTTTAATTAAAGGCATAATGTAACCAAGTTATATGTCTAGATCTTGCCAGTAGGGTAGGACATATAGGTATGTATGTATCTTTTTTATTCTCATGACAAGACCTTTCCAATGATCCTACTCTTGACAAAATCTAGGACTGACAGTTAAATATGTTCCCTAGTAAAACTGAAATAATGTTTAGTGTTCTAATCAAATTAATCATTTTGGTTTTCAGGTAAATTATAGCTATTTAGTGTTTCTAATAACAACAAAAAAAATTAAGTTATTATTCAAGCTGTAATTAAGAATAAATTTGTGTATAAAATATAAATAATCTTATGTACTAAGGAAGCAAAAGGTGTGTAAAAAGCCCAAGAAAAAAAAATGTGTCTTTATCTTCAGATTTGCCTCATTATTTTTTTAAACAGACTTATCGGTATGTAGTTGTAATTGTATGGATGACTTTTTTTGTATCCAAGCCAAGTACAGAGCGACAACAACATAAATTAATGCATTTCAACCTGTTAAAGTTTTAATTTGTTTTGAAATAATAGCTCATGAATGAGTAGATAAAAATATATATATATTGATGTAATATCATTATGCATATATAAATTCCAAATGATTAGATTTCTATGTATGCTTGAACATAGTTTTATAACATACATAAATGTAGAATTATGATTGCTAATATTTTTTGTATACAGGCATCTCCCGATTTATGTAATTAATGCATTCCTCAGACTTTTACGTAACTCGAATTTTACATAAGTCGAATGTGTAATTTGTGATATGAAATATCACAATTTCATAATTTTTATTCGCCGTTCTGTAATTTTTATTTTACTAGGTATACTGTTGTCATTCTTCTCCCTCACCGGCGTGGCTCTTTGCCTTGCGTCTAGCGCTGTGTCTCTTGGAAGCGTTTCTCCCTCTCTCCCACGCTTTGCCGAGCGCCCGGAGATCTCTTTTGCACATGCGCGCAACCTTCTGCACCGTGTTAGGAAAATCACATGCCTCCATAATACTTGTTAGTCTTATTGACTCAAGCAACTCATTAAATTAAATACTTTTCATAAAGTATTTCATAGTACTGTTATTCATTAACATTCATGCACTCTTAGCATTCCTCACATTTCACAATAGACATTAAAGTTCCATCTTTATTAAATATAAAACACACTTCATAAATATATCTTACTTTTATAAATATATCATTTTTACTCACCTTTTGCACTTTAATATTTCAATGTTTTTAGCCATCCTTTATGAATAAATACTTTTTAATGAATCCAGTCTTAAAAACATAAATACAGAGACACATACATGTTTTCTCACTTTGCAAGGAGCAGCGACACACGGCATACATCGTAGGTTCATCTGAATAGTGCCTTGGCTACTCACCAGATGGCGTCACACATTGTTCGACCCGATTGGAAGATCGGACATCGAATCAAAAAAGACACGTGTATGCTAATTACGGTAGATTGTTCTGGAAGTGGGTGTTTCTGGAATTTAATCGTTTCTTTTGCTAGTATATATAGATGTTAGGTCTTTGTATCGGCATCTTGTGTTTGGATTCGATCGTGAGTCAAGACAGCGATGATATACTTTTTAGTTATGTTGTTGTGGCTGTATAATGTCTAAACTGTTCTAAGATTATTCAATTGTCGATGACGTTTTCTATATTCAATAGTTATTTAATATGTGCAGCTTGGTGCAATAAGGATGAAATATAATGTACTATGTCTGGTGAATTTACAAAAACGTATTGTCTACATGTTTATCTGTGATACTGCTACATTATACTTAAAGATGGTGTGTTATCTAGAACTGATTGAACTATGTTTATTACGATGCTATTTCTCAAGTCTTGTGAGTATCCTTCTTGTGCTATAATAAACTATTAGTGCCTGAATAATTGTTGTCTTCAATTAAAGAACTTTATCATTATACATATTTATTGCTCTATCTTAATGAGACTATTCCTTAAACCAGCTAAGCTTCTATCTACGTAATACACTCTGCTTACTTCAAAAACCATTATATTAAAATTACACACCGTATGTTTTGGTTCTGTTTTCTGCCGATAGAATGTGCAGCGCGGCGTTCAAGTGCCGTTTCTACGGAATTTAAAGTTTTCTTATTTTTATTTGGCAATAATTAATTATCAAATCAATTTAATTCTTTCTTTATTCTACCTGTGAGAGCCCCGTGGTGGTCATATTTATATCGGTGCAACGGCATTTTTCGCCAGAAGTATTCGAAAATTCGATCATGTAAGATCGCGGAAATTTTATTTTTATCGGCGCGATCTCTGGTAACGGAGATTCGCATTTTTCATTCCGAGTTTGTTCTTTAAGTTCATTAAAGTTTTTAATAGTTAAATTTTAAGCTTTTTAAAATTGATGCAGTGATTTTTAAATTAAATAATTTAAATTGTTAATAATTTATTAAAACGAGCTTGCCAATAGATATCTCTTCTTCATATTCTCAAGAAGTTTGGGGTACATCTTGTTAAATGCCGTCAACTAAATTAATATTTTGCCATTCTAAAGTTAAAGACTTTCGGTTCTCATGGTACAGTGGCCAACTGGATTTATTTGAATAAAGCCTTCCTGCTATTGTGCTACTAAAGACCTTTAATAAAGAATTTGGATTTAAAAAAGCAAGAATGACTTCGTTTTCTTTACAACGGCTGTGTGTCTCCTTTTTAAAGTAAAATGAATTATTTTATTAAATTTTATTGTTTATCTTTAGCGTTTACCAAAAAAGAACTATCTCTTGAAGATTGGGGTTATTGTTCCCTCCTTCAACAGCAATGTACTCTTTTTCCACTATTCCACTATATGAAAGATAAAATTAATAACAACACAATAAACAAATTAAGTTACATTACATAATTTGCTTAAGTAAAATTTTGTAAAAAACTGCAATATTTATTATATATATATACTAGGGGGACTACACCCTGCGAGCTATGCTCGCCAACCCCCCGCTCAGACCTCGAGGCCTCTAAAAACATGACAGCATGCTTTGTTTTAAAAATATTGGTAAATCTGTAATTGGGTTGCCATGCTTTTAATGTTTTAATGGGGCATTTTTTGATTATCATGGGCCTCATACACAGATGTTGCGACAAATGACAACTGTTTTCGCGATGGATAAGTAAAATCAATTACAACTTGAAAACCAGCTTGAATAAAATGGTTAGGTTTAAATTGTGGCTACCACTCGGATTTTTATAACAATGATCTGTATTCTATTCTTCCTTTGCGTTTAAGGATGAAAACAATTCCATCTGCTTGTGAATAACATTAAGAACGACGGTATTGAAAAGTACTATGTTATAGACATTTTCAGTAACATGTTTTAATTTTCTCTCTATTTTAGTGCACCATCATGCATATTTTCATGTTATTTTAAATATGTAAATTATTTATTTTAATTATTATGTATATACGAATTTTCTAATAATTATTTATCATACAAAATTAATTAAATATTTTGTGCATACATGCCTGCATTTATTCAGCATCAATTGAGGAAATTTTTATACCAATTTGCTATCCGCGATAATTTTACACAATGTTATGTCACTTGAATATTGTCCATAAGAAAATTGGGTACTTTTTCAGTATAGGTTCCTTTGCTTTTAGGTTTGGCGTAATTCGAGCTTCAAAAAGGGATAGATTCGTTAATATACACAGATTTGTTGCCAAAAGTTATGAAAACAAACCCAACGAACTTTTGGTGCTTTTCTATTATAGGGGTCTTGACGCTTTTTTAAAAAGCTTGGCGCAATTCGGTCATCAGAAAGTGAGATTTGATGCCAAATGACATAAACAGCCATGGAAACAAATTCGGCGATTTTTTTGTTTATATGCGTACTTTAATTATACGTATATTATTATTGTTTTTTCTATACAAATTACTTCCGATTATATATAAAATAGGATAAATGACATTTTACACTAAACAAATTGTATAAATATTGAAAAAATGCTTCTGTATACGAAATGACAAAGTGAATAGGTTGACATAAAGTATGCTGCCAAATTTCCTTTTCCGCCAAGGCTATTTTCTTGGTTTCGTCAAGGTCTTGGTATACTGGAAAAGCACCGAACTTTTAGGCTTGTTTATACATGTATTTATATGTGTATATACAATTTACTTATAATTGTCTTTCAATTTACCTCTTTTTAATTTCAATTTGAAATTGACGAATAAAAAGAAATCAATAATCCCTATCCGGATCCTTTTCAATTTTTTTCCCTTTTTTGTCACAAAAAAACTGAGTAATTAGTTGCCATCATTACAGAAATGTCATTAAAATTAGAAAAAAATTAATATCTCGAAAACTAATTCCAATTTCAAAATTCTATTACCAGTTTTGACATCAGCGGATTTTTATGGACAATTGGTATTAATTTCACCATCAAGCGTTTAATATTTTATTAAAAATAGCCCTGAAACATAATCAGTCGTTTCATAAAATCGTTTCATAAATTCGTTTCATAAAATCGTTTCATAAAATTGTTTCACAAATTCGTTTCATTAGGATTTTATATATATAGGGTAGATATATATATATATATAGATTATTTACATAGTATTAATTTTTAAATAAAGCATCATGCAGCAGTATTTACTCGGATATAAATTATACAAGTATGAAAAAATATAAAGGTAAACTGAAAAAAACACTTTTCAAATAAAAAATATCTTGTGGAATTTGGGATTTATAAATTTAACATTGATGGAGTGATTTGTAACAATTTTGAGATTACTTCAAACGACTATAAAAATAAGAAATAATTAAAGAGGACTGACTGTTGTCATAGAAACCAACCCATTCCAATTTTCCCAGGTGAATTTCGAATAAAAAATATGCACTCGTTCCTCTATATAGAAACTTTAAAATTAAGTTTTATTCTGGTTTGGATTCAGCTAATATAATGATAACGGTTGAACCTGAACTTTTTTGCCTCAATTTAATTTGTATATTCCGAACAAAAATGTAACTCTCTCTAATATATAAAACTATATTATTATAGCTATAATTTTTATCTACATATTTTATTTATAAAATAATTATCAAAAGCATGCAAACGCGTATCAAATGCACTAGTGAATTCATAAATATAATTTTCAAAAAATTTTTACGTAACTGCGAATTTACGTAAGTCGCAGTATACGTAAGTCGGGGGATGCCTGTACTTAAAAAATACTTTTTTTTTCTTTGCATAGGTTTAATTTGAAAAATTTAGCAAATTCAGCCGAGTTTCTTCCTTTGAAATCTGGAGCTCTTTATGCTAATGATTTGATCATCGCAAAGTATGTTTCTCAAATTATTCTTCAACGAGGAGCACTTTTAACGGCCATTTGTAAGTATTCTTTTCTGCTTTTATGTTTGGTTTATTTTTATATTTTATCTCTCTGACCTTCTCACAATTACTATCTAGCTGACCTACCCAGCATTACCCATGCCTGAGATAATAAACTTAAATATACCTAAATTAAGTGTTGAATTACTTTATATTTTTTAATGAAAATCTGTCCAAACGATCCTAAAGTTGAGAACCTTACTGCCTTTGGCAGCATATGCCCTCAAATTTCTATAATTTTATATTTTAAATGAAAATCTATCCAATTGAACTTAGAGTTGGAAGTCGCACTGTGTTTGGCAGCATACACCAGGCATGCTATGTATGTTCTGATTATAATATTTTTAAACAAAAATCTTTCCAAACAAACTAGAGTTGGAGGGGGGGGGGGGTGCTACTGCCTTTAGTAGCATACATTAGGCATGTTACACATGTTCTAGTCTGTTTTGATTTTATATTTTTAAATGAAGAACTGGCATGTAGCCCAGGCCTGTGATAGTAACCTTAAATCAATGTGGAATAAATTTATATTTTTAAACGAAAATTTTTAAGGTTGGAGGGAGGCACTGCCTTTGGTAGCATGCACTCTTGATTTTGTATGATTTTATATTTTTAAATGATAATATTTCCTAATAAAATAAAGAGTCCCTGATCTATTGTTATATAAAATATGTATCCGAAAGCTATGTAAAAATATAACGTTAAAATATTGATATATAGTGATAAAAGGGTTCAGGAGACGTGTCTTCTTCTCACTTTTTCCCGCCATCAAATACATTTAACGTTTAAAAAAAAAAAAAAGTCTACATTTTTTGAAATTGTTATGAGTTATAAATATAATATTCCCGAAGCCTGTGTATAATTTTTTTTGCAAAAATATTGATATTTAGTTGTAGAAACATTGCTTGAAAAATTTAGAAGTAGAATGAATTCATCATCATCAAACCAATCCCAATGCATGATGGAAAAAAGAAAATTTAGCAAAACCACAAAGTGAATTTCAGAAATGAATTTTTTTTAAAGAGTTAATATTAATACTTTTTCTAACGAAAGACATTATTTTAAAGGAAAATGTATGCTAGTTAAGTGGGTATTTATTTTTTTTTTTAACATTAGTGCCAATTTTTAAATATTGCAGAAAAAAAAATCATGGAAGTAGCTTTCAGAAAGAAATTTTTTTGAAATGGTTAATATTAATATTTTTTAAAACCATATACATCATTTTAACAAAAAATGTATGCTAATTAAGTGGATATTTTTTTGTTTTTTCATATTTTGATGGAAAATTGTAGAGAAAAAAAACAAAAACCCAAAACGGTGTTTGAAAATTAATTTTTTTGAAAGGATTAATATATTTTTTAATGGATTACACCATCAGAAAGAGAAAAAAAATATGCTGGTTAAATTAGTATTTTTCATTTTTCCATATTTGAAATTGTTAAGCATTTGGAAAAACATGAAAAAAAAAACCACAAATTCAAAGTTTTTAAAATAATATTTTTGGAAAGATCCATATTTTTATTTTATTTTTTATGTATAACCCTATAGAAAGGATAAAGTACGAAATTTAAGCCTGTACTTTTTATTTTTTGCATATTTTGAATCATTAAACTGATGTAAGCTTAAAAAAAATGCAGAAAAAAAAGAGGTTTTCACCCATCATATTTTCTCTGCTAGCGAACAAAAGTGGATCAGTAGAGCGCTTTGGAATTTGCCATGATCAGTGACAGCACACCATTTTGTGATGTTCATTATGGTTTTTAATTAATATCTTGTTTAATTAACAAAAAAATGAAAAATCTGAAACCCTTGTGCATTTGATTCTGCTTTGGACTATCTTTATCCAAATTTTCAGATCTACGTGTGGGAGATTTTTCTCGCAATCACACGCACACACACACAAACATCTTTCTTTTATTAATATAGATTTTATGAACTTCTCTTCAGGAATGTTATTACATATTACTTCTCATTCAATTCATTAGTGACTTATTTTCAATTTTCAACATATTGCCTTACTCATTAAGCACTTCAACAGCCGTCCCGAGATAAGTCATGGGTAACAAGACTGTTTCCCTATCTCAGTGGCCATTGAAATGGTTAATTTCAAGTAGAAACCCTCTTTAAACTGTGTGACAGAAAATTATTATGCTGACTAGAGCTGTTGCAAACTGTATATATTCGTTACTGAGTAACGAGTATTTGCTCTGATATGAAATACTGAATCGTTTGGAATACCACTCGTTACTGCATCAACGCTCTGCAGAACTAAATGAAATAAACCGCTCTCATGATTCATGGAGCTGAATAGTCTGATGTGAAAAGAGGAGAGTTTATGTTTGGACTTCGGACTCGAAGAATTCGTTGTCAGTTGTTTCCGTATCAGTATCACATACGGATGTTCATTTAGTCATTTTGTTACTTTTGTACTGGCTTCATAAAGACCTGTTCATTCGCGTAAGGACCGTTTATTCTTTTAGGGATTACACTTTTTTTGTAATCTCACAGATATGAAGTTTTGAATGTATTTTTCAAATGTTAACAGCAGAACTAATTGCATAAAAAGAAACTTGTAGAACTTATTTTGACCAAAAAAATATTAAAATTTCCATGCACATATTTAAAAAAAGAAAGAAAACAGTAAGGAGCCATGGATCTAAGAAATAGGGAGGCAAGACATGTTTGTTTTTCTTGTTGGATTTTAATTAGGTTAATTTAGTATTACCGTAAAATCCCGTTAATCCGCCCCCCCTAAACGCGATGGAAAATCGAAAAATAATCACAGGGGGGTGCTTACACGGTATTAAAATTGTAGTATATGATATTTATGGGTGGTAGTGGGGAGGGGGTTCCTAATGGCCGATCGTCGCAAAGTATGCATTATTGTAATAAAGTGACAAAAGAAAAACATTTTGCAAAAAATTATTATATACAAAATAGAAAAATAGTATAACTTCATGATTAATGGCGATTTCAGATTATAGAAATTTTTGGATTTCAGAAACTTTGAAACTGCAATGCATTTAGATAAATAAAAGCACTAAAATCTGTCATTAATATGGTAACAGAAAAATAAAAGGAACTCAATAATTTAAAATAATTAAAAAACACTGAGAAATTGAAGTTGAAAATGTCCTGAAATATTTTCTAGGGCTAGTAACATTTTATGTGGTATCGCTATCTGTTGTAAATTAGGGAGTTAAATGATCAGTTTTTTTAAAATCATGATTTCGTATCTATAAATGCTAAATAAAAAATACAAATCACAAACATTGAGAACATACAGAACGAATTGGTAGTTTTGCCAGATTTTTAGAACGAAAAACATCCTCACCACAAAGATAGGACAAAATATGCTACAAATTCGGCTGTGGTGTCATCTACTGATCAATCGATAAATTTTTTGTGATTGTTTTTTAATAATATTGTTAAATACGACTATAAATTCTTTGATAAAATAGATAGATTCGTTTTTAATAAAAATATTTCACACACAGCATCAAATGCACATTTTTAAACTTATTTCAAGAGAAACTTTCGCTATCGATATTTTTATTACCTTCATATCGCCATGGAGATAAATTTACAGCAAAACTAATGTTTGGTTATATTGCTTTTTCAGATTGACAATAGTTGAAGTTGTGTATGTTGCTTTTGTGTTTGTACACGTTTGTCATATATATCAAAGAATCGCCACGCCATGTCTTTCTGATCCGTCGGAAAAAAAAACACTTGTGAGATAAAATTTTTGATGTTGATCTTGACGTGCACGGCAGAATTTCTTTTGTGGGAGGGCGCTTTCTCGGGATTTTTTGAATTTTCCAGTTTGTTTACAAAGTGGGAGGGGGGCGCTTAATCGGGAAGGGCGGATTAACAGGATTTTACGGTAATTATGCATTTAATCGATTAAAATTGCTCATAATTTTACTGTAAAAAGAACAGAAGCTTATAGTGAAATAAAATATTCGTTGTACCTATATTTAAGGAATGATAAATATTTCTACGAAATATAACTTTTTTTAATTATTGATTTTTATTCATAAACGCATAAAATCAGCAGCTAATCATGAACAGAAATTAAGAAATCGATTAGCGTCTCTCTTTTTTTTCTTTAAATGCAAAAGAGTTTCCTGGAGATACTGTCAAAATGGATGTTTTGAACTGGATTTCTGGGCGTGATAGGGATGGAAGGATCGTCATAAGACAGCACTCTATTATAACTCAAGATGTAATACATATATCGAAATATGAAAAATGCTATTTGATTACACAATATTTCAACTGTCATGACTGACAATTTTATGTATTAAAATGAGTCTACGAATGAGTCAGAAAGTTTTGTGATATTGAGCAGGAGAAAATATGTTTTGGGAACCATTTTAATGCTACTTTCTGTTATAGACAGGTTCTATTGTTGTAGGTTTACTGTTTTCAGTAAACAATGATTATTTCTATTAAAAATACTGAAGTAGTATTTTTTCTTTAATATATACAGTAAAACCTGCTGAGACAAAAAATTCTGATTTGGACAGATTTTTCTATCTTAGCACATGAAATTGTATTGAATTATTTTGCTGGAAATGGACATTGGAATATTTCTATTCAAGGCAGAATTCTATTTTTACAGGTGTTATTGTATTTATTATTATATTTTAATTATTTTCACTTTTGTGCAAATCTGCAAATCTCTGTTACAGAGAGACTGCGTAGTAACAAGATTCTGTTATGGGTCTAGGTCTAGGTAACTGTTTTCCAAACACCTCATGTATAGTATATAATTAGATTTTATGCAGTTCTGTAAACATATATTTCACATGTAAGTACTTTAAGAGTGCTCAGTTTTATATTTTCTGAAGTGTTAAAGTAAGGCATGTATCCAGATACATTTTATCTTTGTTTTAACAAATAATTAAAGTTAATTGTAATCAAAACAATCCTCTGAAAATTAGAAAATACGCTGAATATGTGTGTGGTACTTATGACGATTGTTAATATCCATTTTCTAAATATATACGAAAGTAACGAGTAATGAATACTTTCTAATGGGTAGTGAGTTTGAAAGTATTGAATACATATGGGTAGTCATTTAGTCAATACTTTTACAGTACTAATGCTGACTGCAACAAACTTCACTAACCCTTTATATCCCACATTGTGAATAAATAAAAAATTCACCTTCCAAAGTGTTTTTATTGAATTTTTGACAGTAAATTAGAAAATTTGTGTAATAAATAAGTCAATTTTAGAAAAATTTCACCTATTACTGTATTTAATAAGCTAAATTGGTATTTAAAGGGGTTTTGTGGAATATTTACAACTCTGCTTCAAATCATTTCTTTAAATTCAGAAACATGTACAAGAAAGGAGGGGGGGGGGGGGGGGGGACAAGAAGTACAGTTGTACTGGTCCTCTAATTTGTAAAAGGCCTAATGAGGGATTAATTTCCTATTAAGTATATGCATAAACAGGACATCCAGGGGACCCGCAAATGTAATCTGTTTTGGGACTTATAATTTTTATGCATATTCCTGTTTAAAATACTGTTTTTAGTTTTTTATAGAATTAGAAAATGTACAAACATAGCATTCTTACATATAAATATAGAAATTTTTAGAACTAAAAATTCCCATTGCATGTCTTTCAACATCAAGAAAGCTGAGCAGTTAAAATTGAGGAAAATTTTATTTATTTGAAAACATTTTTGCTTTGTAGAATGAATAATGCTTTTGAAACATGATAAAGTAAAGTATACCCTAAATTGCATTACTGCCAATCAATGTGTTAAGTAAATTTTATAACTTTTTTTTAATGTTATTTTAAAGAATTATTGAGGCATAAAGGGTTAATATCAAAATCTTTCTGCTGGAATTATCTAAGAAGTTAAAGTTTATGAATGGTTAAATTCGAAAAAATGTGTGGAAAAAAGGGGAAGGTTTTTATGAAAAAGTACTTTTAACTAAAATTGCAGCTCTTATGGTTGAAATTCTTATAGTTATATAGTGATAATCTTTCTTTTTTTTTTTTTTTTTTTTTTTTTTTGCTGTATTTTTTATAATTTTGCAAATGGAGCATTTTTTACGCACATCATTTCATCTTTGCTTTTGCAGAATGTTACAGTTTGATTAATTTTTTATGCCTGCCCCTAAATTAACAAGTAGGACAGATTCTTTTAAAAAAAAATTAGAGTTTTAAAGATTTTAAACTTTGTGCTGGTGAGTGGTGACAACAAAGTAGGGAATGCAGATATTTTAGAAAGGTGTTGTGCCGTTAATAAATGCATGTTGGTGTTAATTTTAAACATTGTTGCAATATGTGAAATATTTATGAAAGCAACTACCCCGATGCAACATAGTTGCATTTGTTTTTGTCCGCGTTACATCATAATAAGAAGAGAAAATAATAGAAATAAGTTGATCTTACTTGCTGGTGGAGAAAAACAAACCAGTAGGCCATAATTGAAGACTATAATATTGTAGTATAATTCATACTTTATTAATCCATCAAACAAAACACAGGAAGGATTTGAAGAATTACACCTTTGATCACTGCACTCCTAATTTCTTTAAAAATAAAAATCTTATTGAAAATATATGGGATTTCTTGACAGATGGCATACGATGAAAACTAAAGTCCCAAAAATACTGGAGAATTTTAGTTGGTCAGACAAGCTCTTGCCCCACCAGTGGCTGAGAGGTTGTGCTCTCGAAGCTGGTAGACGGGAGGTGCTGGGTTCGATCCCAATCGCGCCCGTCGGCCTAATCGCTCGGAGTTTTCGTGGTTTTCTTTCGAGCCGTGGATTTTCTCCATGCGTAAATACGGATTAGGTTCCCTTAGAAAGACCCCCACGAAGGGCACTCCCCCTGGGCCTATATCCCTAGTGTCGATAATTGGCCGTCAATAATCAACCCAACTCAACCCAACCCAGACAAGCTCTTAAAAATTTTAATTAAAATAAATTCACTTCATAATAACTTTTAAATAAAAAATTAAACCACTAGAAATTTAAGGAGGTTCAAAAGAATTTGAGTTCGGCTTATTGAATGCAAAATTCTGATAACGGAAATTGCGCTGAAAGAACAAAACGTGCTACATCATCAAAAAATGAATCATCTTCTTCTGAAATAAAACACATCATATCAATTTAACATTTGTATACATATGAATAATGTGGGGTATCTAAAAGTGATAGCACAAGAAAAATTAAATTCATTAGTTAATTAAGAAATGATAATAAACGTTAAAGAACAAATAATTTAAACTGAAACCAGAACATAACTTATAATATGTCAAAGTAAACACATCCCTAGCATCAGCGCTAACATGGAGTAAAAAGGAACTAATAAGCTATACCTCTAGGTGCATGCAGAATGAAAGTGATGTCACTGGCGTAACATCTCCGGCTAAAAACGCTCCTACAAAAAACCATAGTAGGCTTAGAAAAGAGCAATGCGGTCTACTGGGGAAGGTCGCTGATGTTAGGCTTAAGTATATCACGTGCTAATATAAGACCAAAACAAGCGATAAAAAAAGAAATGTGAATAGCAATATCACAGGTGTGGTATATATGAATTATTATTTATTTATAATATAAATGTAAAAATAGAAAAAAAGACAAATCTCCAGAAAAAATTGTATTATTAAATTTTTGTGCTGAAGGGAAGTGGAAATTTCCGAAGGGTGGAGATTTAGATTTTTTATCATTTATTTGTTTTTACTTCAAAGCAACAAATATGGTAGAAAAGTCCTCCAAAATTAAGCAGTTCTAAAGATTTCAAATTATATGTTGAGAGGGGGGGGGCAAAAGAAATGAATGGAGATTTAAAAAAGTAGGAAGGAAATTAAGATGGTTATTTATTTATTTTTATTTCAAAGCACAAATAAGACAGAAAAATTTGAATAAATTAAAGAATCTAAAAGATTTAAATTTGTACATTTTCTGAAGTGAAGTAGATAAAATCCTTAAAAAAGCAAAAGTACATCAAAACATGAAAGATTCTCGCCTGTTATGGATACTAATCTACAAAAATGAAACATTTTATAAAACAGTCTTTGATGATTTTTTTTCTTTCTTCCATAAAAAAAATTTATTTACAAAATGAAAAATCTTTCTGCAAGAAATCTTTGCTGTTCTGTGACATTGTCAGCATATCACTACAGTTCTGCCACAAAGCTCCTTAATAATTTTAATGTTAAAAAACTTTTAGTGTATAATTACTTAAAACAAGTAAAAAAAAAATAATTCTTCATTTTTAGGTTTGTCACCTGTCTTAGAAAGAATAAAGAAAGAGAAAATATCTATCATTACAACTAGTTTCTTTATTCGAGAATCTGATCTTTATCGAAGAATGCTTAGAATATTTGTTTCTCATTTAAATCCTGGCAAAAAGGTATTTCAATGTTTTGGTGATAGAGTACTTCCTATTACTATGCATTATTAATATTCAGTAATAACAACTCAGTACATAGGCGTAACCAGCTTATTACGTGAGGGGGTGCCCAGATTTTTATTTGAAACAGATAACGGAACTGAAAACAGACACATACATACATGTGTGTGTATATGTGTGTGTGTGTGTATACATGAATGCACAAACCAGTAGTATAATAATTATGAAAACAACAATAATAATAATGCAATAACGAATGTCACAATAAATAAAAAAGTTAAAGTATTATAGTCAGGTTTTATGGTAAAACCTCACTATAAACTCAGATTCAGTGGCGTAATAAAGGTATTGCTGCTAGTGTTTCTTAACCAGGTACCATGTCAGATAGGCGTACTATTGATGGTTTAAGTTACAACTATTTAAGCATCAACAGTAAGTAAAAAATGTATATAAAAATTTTGCACCGGGTGTCAAATAGAGTTATTGTATCTCTGTTCATACTATGAGATTGATAAATTATTATCATTTTGTTGCAAAATGAATCAATGTTATGACATGTAATGATAGTAAATGAACTGAATAATTTAGTAACTGATATAAAACAAATTAATCATTTATGCCATACTGATCAAACAAGGTACACGTATTTTGATAATATAACATGCATGTAACGGATTTTCTTAAATTTCAATAATTTCCACTTTTGCCCTCATTTTGACGGTTACCAAATGAATATATTCCGATTCGAACCAGAAATATTTTTTAAAAAAAAATTAAATAGAAAACCCGCAGAAATATGTTAAATGAATAAATTAATTAGTTTTAAATAAAAATTCTGATGCGAAATAATTTTATAAAACTTGAGTAAAATTTCCGGTAGTTCTAGTGTTAATAATCACTTTCTGATAATCCAAATGATTTAATATGCGATTTACCCACTTCTTTGAATGACCTTTGCTTTTCATCATTGAAATTATGTTTGCATTTATGACAAATAAAAGCTGAAGATTGCCATACAAATAATAAACTAACTCTAGCTTACTTTGTTATTTATTTGTTATATGTATGATAATCTTCAGCTTATTTTTCATAACTCCTGATCCCATTGAGATCACTCTAAAGATTTCAAGATTTTGAGCTTATAATATTACAAAAAAGATACATTTAAAAGAAATGAAAAAACACAATCTAAAAATTTTTAAATTTTAAAAATGTTATTATTTTTTTTTTAATCAAGCAACTTGCATGTCAAATGAAACCTTGTGAAATTCTCTTTAAAATGAGTGGTCAAACAACTCCTTACGCCTGATAGAATCTGAGAAAATCAAAATTGAAAACGTTTATGCAAGCCAGAAAATGACGATTTTTCGAAATTTAAAAAAATGTTTGTAAATATAATGAAATTAAAAAAAAAAAAAAAATTAGAAATAGATTCTCATTTATATCATCGGGGAGAATGATTCCTGACAGTATCATTAAAATCTGAAATGGTCAGGTTGAATATTGAAATTTTTTGGTTGATTTGGCATGGAATGACCCTATTTATTTTTTTTTTTTAAGAGGTGCATATTACATTCTACTAAGTAAAATTTAAAAATTAAATTTGATTAATTAGCTTTTCAGTTATATAAAAATATCTTATGCACTACTGAAATTACACTTTTAGTATTGGCCACATGGGGTGTCTATTATTGGAAAGAGACTAGCATTCCAGTAATGGACATTGGTCCTAAAATCTTAACAATAAATGAAATTTTGTAAATGGCCATTGATATATGAAATTCAAAGTTTTATATTACTATCCAAACAAAAACATGCAATTTTTGCAAGAAAATAAGGTAGATATAAATTAATTTAGTGAAGTGAGCTCTTAGCATGTTCATTAAAATTTTTACAGCAAAACAGTGGAAATGTGAAACATTATTTTCTGCTTCCTGATTGGTTTGATTAAGAGTGTCAACAATAACCCAGATTATAAAACATACAAGGGGGAGGTTATAAAAAAATAAATAAAAGCAAAAAATTTTAATTTTTTTAATTTACATTCGGAAAGGATTTGAATATGTAGATTATTTAAAAATAATAATAATTAAACATACTTATGAATAACACATACATATATACAAATTTATCCCAGACCACCTTAACAAAAAATGATTGAACTAAAAAATTTTAATTTTTTTTTTTTCCAGAATTCATAGGCTATTTGTTCATAAATCCAAAACAAATCCAAAGGAATACTTTCTGACATATTTTTTAATTCTTTTTTATTGGAAAATGCATTCACACATTTTTAAATTATTTTTTGTTTGACAATGCATGAAACTGGCAGGTGTTGTTATTCAGAAATGTTGTATTCGAAAGACGTTTTCCATTGATTGGTAAATGCAATTTTCAGAAAATACTGTCAAAGTTGGCATTTTGAACCAAATTTCCAGACGTGACAGCGAGAGAAAGGAGAAAAACCTGCCATCACATGACTAAAGTCACTTATAACTCAATAAGTATTTTATTTATCAAAAAATGGAAAACGTAATTCGATTCCAAATCACTTCAATAGACAGACCTGCCAATTTTGTGCCTTACAATTAAAAATAAGTTAGAAAATGTGTCAGAAAATTTCGCCTTTGTTGAACAGGGAATTTGACAACAGCTTTAAGAGAATATAAACTATTCTTACTTTCTTTGGTGACTGTGGCTTCTGAAGATTTGACGCCAAGTTTGACAATTATTTTCTGTTTTAAAACATCCTCAGTTGTCTTGCACTTTTTTGCAGATTTTTCTAACGTTTGTTTTCTATTTTTAGGCCGTCCCATGTTTTTTTAAATACACATGATAAAGTGTGAAGTATATTTATAAATTAAATATTTTCATTTGGCCTATTTCGGAATGATACAAGCACAAAAGAATGAAAAACTAAAACTGGACAAAACAACAGAATTTTCTCTTCTCGAAAACCCTCAAATGATTGGTTTTATAATTTACCATTTTGTTGCGCCTTTTTTTCCTTTTCTTTTACTTAAAAGATAAAAAAAATAATTAAACATAGCTTCCATATGTAAATGGAAATGCTTCTGCTTTCTGCAAATACTCTCCGTGAAAAAAAGAAAAAAGTCTATTGTCAGTGTGAACATCTAATGCGACTGACGTCTTGCAAACGCTACCGTGCCAGTAGCGTCTGGTGCCTGCGTACAGAATATTTCGCATCCTAAAATATTTTACTTTATAAAATATTTCTGAATGAGCACAAATGTAATGCTTAAAATATTAATTATCAGTTATTGTATCGTGATACTTGAGAAATGATTGTGTTCTACAGGAGTGATAATATATGAAAATTAAAAATAATATTTATTGTTTTTCTAACCTTGCTTTCATTTTTTTTATGAATTTTGATTATTTAAATTCGATTTAAAAATCCTGTGTGTATCTGCGTGAGCAGGAGGGTGCCTGGGTACCCCCCCCCCCCTTGTTACATGCAAGCAGCAATATTAAAAACCCTTCTACTATCAATAAATAGTGTGCAGAATATTGCAAATGTATAAATAGAAATAGGGATATTCCAGTGTCAAATGAAAAAATGCTGTATATATTTAATAATAAGATATTTAACATGTAGAAAATAACTAGACTTAGAATCTTGTTGTGGATCAAACACCTTTTATTTATTTCTCCAATACATCAAGACCATTAGAAGTTCAATTGTTATTTTGAAGGCTCCAAGATCCAATAATTTAGATCACGCCATGGGTTCTAGAAGAGGCTGGAAATCTCAAAATCTGTGGTTCTTCATGAGTTTTGATAGCGAACTTCTAATTTTATTCTGCAAGAGGAGAAGGTGACTAGGTGTAGAAAATAATTAGACTTAGAACCTTGTTGTGGATCAAACATATTTTATTAGCAATTCTCCAGTACATCAAAAGCATTAGTAGTTCGATCGCTGTTTTGAAGGCTCCAAGAGCCAATAATTTAGATCACACCATTGGAAGAAGAAGAAGAAGAATGTTCTTCCATGTTCTAGAAGAGACTGAAAATCGCATTAGAAGTTTGATCGCTGTTCTGAAGGCTCCAAAGCCAATAATTAAATCACACCATTGGAAGAAGAAGAAGAATGTTCTTCCATGTTCTAGAAGAGACTGAAAATCGCATTAGAAGTTTGATCGCTGTTCTGAAGACTCCAAGAGCCAATAATTCAGATCACACCATGGGAAGAAGAAGAATGTTCTTCCAGGTTCTAGAAGCAGCTGAAAATCTCAAAATCTGTGCTTCATGAGTTTTGATAGCGAACTTTGATTTTTTTTTTTCTACTGGAGGAGAAGGTGTCTGTTAGGTGTACATTTAAACTTAATTGATTTAGTTCTTGATTGATGTCAGGCTCTGACTGCAAGCAATGCCTGCCCAAACCTTGGCTGCAACAAAACCATAGTTAAAAGGGAGATGTGCTAAGCTTTCATTTTTTACTTTTAAGTTACAAAAAAAATTACACTCGAATCGTAATAATTGTTAGGCTGAGAAAGTTAATATACAGGATGCAAACTAAAAATTAAATAGGATTATGAAAATTTGGACTTTAATTTAAATTTTAGATTTAAAATAATATTTTAATATTTTATTACCTATCATATATATGTATACAGTAGAAGATCTTTATAACGCAATTCTATATAATGCAATTCTCCATATAATGCACAATTTCACAGATGTAAACAATGAATTTTACAGTTAAGAAACACCTGCATACCCACATTATAAATAGTTTCTATTCTCTAGAGGACTAAATTTTATACATTAGTTCAACTTTATCTCTTTAATTCAGAGCTTATTACTGAAAAGATTGCTTTGATTTGATATAGGTATGTTTGTACAATGTTTATAAAGTAAAAATAACAATGTGTGGAATGATCTATATTATGCAAAAAATTATAATATATAAATCCTGGTAATAAAGAATGCAGTATAAAGATACTCTAATGTATTTTGGTATGTTTCATACATATTTGGCCATGTTTTACAAGCTAAATTTAATGATGTGTGAAATGTGATTTATATAGCACAAAATTCTATATAATGCACAATCTCATGTTTTTAGGTTTGCGTTATGAAGATCTTCTACTGTATATATATATGAATGAATGTATAGAAAAATTTTACTTTATCTTTTTTTTTTTTTTTTCATTAGAAATATCGCATTTCCCTGGCAAAAGTGAGTCATTTGGTCTGCCAGACAATTTCATTCACTAATTTCTTTGTCATCTTCTACATCAGACTCATGTTGTTTTAATATTGCATTTTTTTATTTAATTGGTATTTCTTTCAAGTATGTTGGTACTGCAATTATTTTTTTTAATCATATTATATCTTTATGTAACAATAAAATCAGACACAACTCTCTTGATTAAATTCATTTTTGTCCAATATTGGTATATATTTCTGAAACATAGTTGCAGTAAGTTATTGATCTTAAAAAATGCTGATAATTTATTTATTTAAATATTTTGCAGTTAATGAGTTTCATATATATATATATATGTAAAAGGGTCATACCGAAAGTAGTGCAAATGTTGGCAAAACTGTTTTATTAATTAACATACATTGTAGTACTAATTCAATACAAAGCTATTTCTTGCCAATGATGTCATCTTCATAATCATTTTGTGACTTTCTGTGGATGTTGAACAACCTGCATCCCTCTTTAATAAATAACTCAATTATGGTTCATTGCTTCTCCATGGAATGCATTAATTACCTCCAATAAAAAAGAATGATTATTATAGAGGAACAGTCTTCAGGGACAATTGTTTGATGACACTGATGAGGTGAATGTGGTAATGGAAAAAGTGAGTACAACAGTGCATACCTGGATTTTTTTCAAAGAGGATTCGAGGATTGTGTTCAATGTTGGCACAAGTGCATCACTTATGATTTAGACTATATTGAGACAGAGTTTCTCTACAAATTTGAATAAAAAAGTTATGCCAACTTTTGCATTGCTCTCGGTATGACCTTAGTATCTATCTATCTATGTATATATATATATACATATATATAGGTATAGATATAGATATGACATGAAAGAATAATAAAATAAAATTCAGAATTTAATTTAAATTCCCAAAATTTTTTTCTCACTTTAAAATCTAATACTCAAAACTTAATTTGCCCCTGATAAGTTTGTTTCTCAGGCTAGCATTTATTACTTCCAGATATCAAATTTTAACTTAACTTTAAGATAAAAACTTTTGAGATAAATGCAATTCTCCTTTTTCTGTGGTGCGCTCTGCTGAAAACTATTCCTGGGAACTTCTACACGGACTGTCCCAGATATCAATTAAAAGGTATTCAATTATTGATAATAAATTACAAATTGCCTCCACCCTAACCCTCTGTTGAAAAAAATTAAAAATACATCATAACAAGTGGGTAAGTGTGATCGAAGATCACTCAAAGGGTTTCGTTTAATATTCCTTTCAAAACACTGTATCCTTTCTTTAATAAATTCAAACAAATTTCATTTAGCAACAGCAAAAAAAAAAAAGCCATGAAATTTACAGGTAAAAATTTACAGGTCTATTTTTTCCTTTTTTCGAATATCTAAACCAGCCGGATAGCGGTCCAAGCCCGCTATTATATTCTGTCATAATAATATCCGTCATACGGACTAAATGCAATATTTAAAAAAATATTTTCAAAATTAAACAAATTGTACATCTTCAAAATGTTAAAATATGCGAATATTTCCATAATCGGATTTTTATCATGATTCAATATGTTTCTCAAACTCATATATTTACTATTCTCTATTATTTATATTGATACTCGCTTTGTATTATTCTCAAACATTTGAAAAATTAGTTAAACTTCCTATATGACGTTAGATTTTCTTTTTAATTCCCTAATGACGTAATATTAATCTGCTTTGTCCACTTACACATACTCATACTCCTTGTATTATTGAGAAATCTTAGACATTTTCCGTTTTATTACGACTGTGACGTCAATCAATTTTATTTCATATTTATCTTTTTTTCAATTGGTGAAACTTTTTATTTCATTTTCATTTTGCACGTGAAAATCGTCTGATAGAAAATTAATTATTGTAGAAAGAATTTCTTCGTGGGTTTTTAATTTTTGGCATCGGCTATAATGAAAAATGTTTCAATTTAATAGAAAAAGGCTGTTAGAATTTTGGTTTTCTATCTCTATTTATTAAAATAATACGAATTTTTCAAATTTTAATATTTTGAGCTCTTCACAGCTGCTATTCAGATTTATACACTAAGTTTCAACTGTGTAAGTTACATACTTTTGGAGAATGGCTCTGTGACGGACAGACAACGCAGCGGGGGTAATAGGGTTTCGTGAGATGAACGAAACCCTAAAAATGGCCTGCATGAGGAAAAGAGGAGATTATTGGTTAAAAGGATGTTCTAATTTGACAGGGACTCTCTCTGCAACGGGCCTGTCTTAAAAGCAATTAACATAAAACTGAAGAAGGAATGAAAGTCAGAAACGCAACTAATGTCTCTATGTTTTATTACTTAATATGGGTCATGACTATACAGCTATGTATATAATTAGATGGATTTTGTGTTATTAATCTACTAAAAATGTAGAATTTAAAGAAATTTTAAACCTAATATTATTCAATAAATAAAAAAAAAAGAAAAGGCTTATTTTTGTCCTTTTTTCCCTCCCAAGAATTTAACTTTTCAGTATTGAAATTAAAAATAAGATAGAAATAGCAAATTTCTGCTCATTCAAATAAATTTTTTATTTCACACTGGATTTGTGGCTCGCTTAAAAAAAAAAAAAAAAAAAAAAAAAAAAAGGGAACAAAACTTTTTCCATTACTTATTTTGAGAATGCATATTTTCTTTATCAAGTCAACAAACTGCAAAAAATCCAGCAATTCTTTTACATAAATATTATTTATAATTTTTTTAATTTAGTTGTTTTATAAAACCTTTGAAGAACTCTCTAAATAACTGACATATTCTTTATGACATGCACAGCACGTAGACTCATGGGGGATATGTATGATTTTCATTTAAGAGAGGGGCTAGTGGTACCTAGGTGGTACATTCACTTAGCACAGGTGTCAGCAAAAAACATTGAACTTCATGGATTTTGAAATTTAATTAATTAAATTTTCTTTATTTGAT
The DNA here is from genome assembly GCA_963931845.1 of Maratus michaelseni. Lineage (NCBI taxonomy): Eukaryota > Metazoa > Arthropoda > Arachnida > Araneae > Salticidae > Maratus > Maratus michaelseni. The sequence goes on along the minus strand of OZ007593.1, from coordinate 344,332,434 downwards.
TATTTAATATATATCTATAATTTATTCTTCCTTAGTGACTTTAGAATAATTAAACACTAAAAGAAACAAGAACTAAGAATTTTTGTAAGGTTTCTTGATGTCATCTGGGGCCTGACACCTTTTGATGCCTGAGGCCTTTCAAGGCAGAAAGTTTTTTTCAGGAATGTAGAGCCTCCTTGACAAAAAAAGAAAGGAAAAGAAAAAGAATGAACTATTTCAATTCACCATTTTGAAAAATGTTGTTAGGAACTTATTTTTGATTATTTAGTAATATTTTTTTTAAATTCTTACTACATTTTTTTATTACGTTATGTTAATGTTTAAATTTTCTTGCACAACGAGTTCTGACAAAAACTTTTTAGTTTAACTTATTTCATGTTTATATTCGTCAAAAAAAAAAAAAAAAATCTGGACTAGGCTGTAGACTAGGCACATTCTGTTCCAGAATCTTGCTCCTCCCTAGATTTCTTTATGCCTGCTCCTGTGTATCTTAGTATTTCAATTTCAATTTTTCAAAGATCTATGAGAAGGGGCATACAAAAAAAATAAAGGCAGAACAAAACTTTTTTTTTTCATTACTCATTTTTAGAATACATATCTTCTTTATCAATTAAAAAAACTTTAAAAAATCCAAATAATCTTTTGCCCATGTATGAGCAGCACAATTTTTGGGATGTCAATCACATCCAACATTGACTCATATTGTAAAATTTTGGTAAGCAAATTAAAAAAATAAATAAATAAATAAATAAAAGTCAGATTCAAGGGTTTAAAAATATATATATAATATAACCAGGGTGGTCACAGACCTGGAAAACCTGAAAAACATGGAAATATCAGGGAATTTTGTTAACCTGGAAATATCATGGAAATATCAGCGAAATTCAAACTAAACCTGGAAATTCATTGAAACAAATGTTTAATTTCCATTAAGATTGCGGTAATCTGGGAGAAAAAAAATAATCTCGGCTCTCGGGCTCAGCCCGTGCCTGAAACCAGCTTGGACTCTATTTTTATACAAGGCTTTGGGCTTAGCTTCATGATGAAAATTTTATTTGTACAAAAAGGGATAAAATTGGAAAAAAAAAAAAAAAAAAAAAAAAAAAAAAAAAAAAAAAAATGTTATTTTGAGAAACAAGAATGTGGCCTAAGATTCGTACAGTGTTTTACAATCCTTTAAAAACTGAAAGTAAACTGAATGAGGAATTTTCACGTTTTCTAATTTTATTTTTATTTAATAGAAAACAGAAAGATAAGAAGAACAGTATGTTTTTTTTTTTAATTTTGAGCTGTAATTGTTGACTTCTGACAGTTTTTATAGCGCACTATTTACCGTGTTCCGAAAACGACACTTTTTACTACGCCAGTCTTGTGACGTCATAGTTCATGACAAGCAGAGAAACGCAGCATTTGTTTACGCTTTGAATAGCGCATTTGAGAGTTTTCTTTTCTTCTTGTAATAAAATTCGTGGGTATTACATTATCAAAAGTAATAGAATTTTTAAGAAAATACAAATGTACTAAAGACCTAAACAACTCGCAAACTACAAAAAAGTTATCTTTAATTTTTTAAGACCTTTTAAAAAATAGTATAATACAAAAACAGTTAAAGTAAGTTTGATTTTCTCCATTGGCATTTAAATTTTGAAAGAAAAAAAATGATTCCAGTATAAAATATTTATACCAGTTATAAGTTATACAATATTGTGTGTTAGAATAATTATTTTTTATAAGAAAAAAAATGATTTTCATAAATCATTCAATATACTACAGAGGTAAAAGCATTTCTGGTAATGTGTGACAGATATTGGAGAATTTGAGGGTAATCTGCTAACGTTACAATAATTTTACAAAACTCCTTGATTCATTTATATACATTATTAAAATATAAAGTAAGGAAATGATTGTTTTGATTAATTTAATTCATAAAATTAATATCTTTAGAATGAAAATATAAATTAATTGGAATTTAACTCAAAACAATAATTTGTTGATAAATTTTATCACCAAACATGATGGTTTCTTTTAATTTATAACTTAGATGTATTGATTCTAGTTTTTTTTAATATAACATTACAAACCTCAATGTTAAAGTACCTTTCATATTTTTGTTTGTTTAACCAGGTGGAAATAATTTCAGAAGTATAAATACTTTTTTATCACTTTTTATTTAAACATAATTATAATATCCGTTTACAGATATATAAAGCACTGATACAACAACCTATATATATAATATATATACAAATTTGATATGATGTGTCCAAACAGTCAGATACCAGTATATAATTAATGTTTTTTTGCACAAAAGAAAGACTGAAATTTATAATTAACCTGAAAAAAAAATGTATTTCTGCGACGCGTCAGTATTTTTTAGCAGAAATCAAAATATAAGCTTTTGATTAGGAAAAATAATAAGATATTTATGCATTTGAACTAGATATAAATAAACACACACACACACATATATCTATCTATCTCTCTCTATATATATACATATATATGCCCTCCTAACAGTTATGCTCGACAGCTCCCATCCAGACCCCCACAGGCTTTAAAAACATGCTAATTTTCTTTGTTAAAAAAACTTTATCTGATTATGAAAGGTTAAATGATATTATCACAAGAAGTGGCGATGTCCTGTAATCAGGTTGCCGTTTATTTCCCTTTGAGTGGGGGATTTTCGGCACCCTAGACCTATTTCATGCGTTTCCTAACAAAAATGAATTCAGAAATGTGTCAGAAAGTATCTCTTTTGGATTTAACAGTCATAAGTTAAAACTGTCGCTGCTTCCCAAAGTTTTATAATGCTTAGAAAAAAGTTTTATTTTACATGCTGTAAGAAAACCGTTTATATGATGTAAATATGACGAATTAAATATATATCGTTTTAATTAGGAGCGACTTTTAACATTCATTGCTTTTCGCACGTAATAATTTAATTATTTTAAAGTTTCTTTATTTTTTTACAATTGGGTGTAAATAAATGTTTCGATTAAAAAGTTTTGTAAATGTTATTACATATTTAGGCTATTTTAAAACGGGTAACAATGGGAAATAAAATGTTATTTCAAACTATGAATTAAACTTTATTTTGATAATGAAATTTTGAATGACAATTTTGAAAAATACTTTAAAAATTTAACAAATTAAAAAATTTTTTGCATATTGCACACCACAATCTAGTCAAGTATGCCTACGAAAGATTATTAAATTTCTATGCATAGTTTTTGATCCTATAAAAGTTTTTAAATGAGGTATTTTGACCAATTTTAACATTGAATAGCTAATAAAATGATTCTTCAATTTAAAAACTGCTTGCTTCAGCGTATTTATTATAAATTTCTCTACAAAACTACATGTTTTCATGTTGTTATATGCAATAATTACTGTATTATAAGCCGAGAAAGTCAAACTGTCACAATAAATTCAATTACGTCAGCGACATCAGCATTAGTTAAGTACTTTTTTTTTAGAATAGTGAGATACAATGAAAATGAGAGATTGATAAAAATATCGTAAAGACCAAAGTAGAAATAAATTTCGAGATAAAAAAATTCAAAATGCTTGCAAAACCCGAGCCGAGAACTAAAACGCCGCTTGCAAACAAAATGTAAACATTGGCACATCGTGAACAGTGACGTCATAGCCAATCACGCAGCGTTTTCAAGTCGCGTGGTTTTCTCGTAACTTTAAACCTAATTTAACAATTATTGAACGATTTTTTTACATTTTTGAAATTTCTGAGCCTGGAATTATCAGAAAAATATAAAATTGGCCGATTACCTCATGTGTGCAAATTCTTCATTGATAATAATGTGATATAAAGAGAAATAATATTCTTTCTGATTTTGAATTCTTTGCACAGTCACTGTTAGTAACATAAAGAAGCACTGAGATATTTCTCTTTTGTTTGAAGTCCTTTGTTTATTGGAAAACAGAACTAATGTCTTTCTGCCATAGTTCTACAATGATATTTTAGCAGAATGAAAACAGTGACTTTTACAGAGTTTTGCCAGTGGTTAGAAATAAAAAACAAATTTGCCATTTTAAATAATTTTCAGGAACATGAAAATTGAGGCTTTTAAATGAAAATATTAATCTTGAAACAACTTTAAAATGTTATAATGTTGTTAACAAATTTCTGCTGTGTACTTTCAATATCTGTCTCAGCCAAAAAAAAAAAAAAAATGAACTTATCTTTAGGATGAGAAAGAATGATTGTATTTTCCTTGTACAAATCTTTAATTGGAATCTTTGTGAAACTTTATATGCGAGTCATTTTCAGATAATGGGAAATTTTATGTTCTTCTCTAAAAAAGTATGAAAAGTCAAATATGAATGTTTGGTTTTTGTGAGCATTTGTGTTTAAGCACTCACTACATTATGTACTTTAAATATGAAAAAAAAAAATCAGTATCTAAATAAAAATTGTAAGGTTGTAAAAGTCGTTGCCAAGGCCTGTCCCAAACTTCAAATTTATTAATTGAAACCCTTCTTTTTAAGATTTGGAGAGCTTTATAACAAACGCAATGATTATGTGAGTACATTTCCTGTCTCTATTTTTTTTATAATTTAACACTTTAGGGAAAACATAAAACATTTCAATTAATTATCCGGTTCTTGTCTATTACCTTGTCGACCACTTTCCGTAAAAAAAAAAGTAAGAATATTAAGGAAATTAGAGTTTAAAACATAACTGAAGAACATTACTGATTAAAACATTTACATCATAATAGGGTGCTTTAAAAATTTCAAACAGATTTGATTAATTTAAGACTTTGCATGGTAAAAATTTAGCATTCATAATGTAACGCCAATTATTCTAAATATTCTTTTGCCCAAAATCGCCTGAACGAATGAAATTTTATGTTTGGTATGTCGATATACCAAACGTATGAATATATTGACACCCCAAATATAAAATTTCATTTGTTCAGACGATTTTGGACAAAAGAATGATTAGAATGATTGACGTTGCATTATCAATGCTAAATTTTTGCTATGCAATGTCTTAAGTTAATCAAATCTGTTTGAAATTTTTTCAATAACTTCCTTGGCCCTTCACGATTTTCTATGTTATTTTATGAAATTTTGTACATATGCTCAAAAAATATTAAGATTATATATGTAAGATTTTCTTTATCATTTTTACAATTTTGAAATAATTATGTCTTTTTAATCATATATATTTTATTTTATTTAACAGTTGTCTAGTTACGGAATTTTTTAGAATATCAGAAAGGGAAATAAAATCAGGCTAATTTGATATTCTTAAAAATTAGATTTTCTAAACTTTTAAGAAAATTTATATGCTTAGAAATTTACAAATAATCTAACATAATTAACTGTGGATTTCAAGGTGACATATGTTATGCGAAGCGAGATGAACTCTTTTGAAAAATTGACGTTGTGGCCTCTGATCTGAAAATTTACTAGTTTTAAAATTTAAATGTAGAATTATTAAATTAAACAAAAATATGATTTTTTTTAGATATTGCATTTATGGATGAAACATAAATATTTTATTTTACATATTTAATGATACATATAAAAAAGTTAATATAAGCAGAAAGAAACTATCTTTTAATGCACTTTTCATATGTATTAGAAAAAATGCTAATGATTATTTTATATACATTAGTACATTAAACCTTGAAATTATAAAAGGAAAAAAAAGTCAAAATATCCAATAATTATTCCGGAGGCTAAAAATCTCTAATTCCATTCAAAATAGTGACAAAATAATCATCCTTTGTATGCATTAGATGCCATATAAATGCAGTTAAACATGAATCTATGTGTTGACGTGCTGTTCGGCAGTGTTTCTTATTTCGCCATTTAGCGGAGCCCTAAAGGTATTCGATGTTTTGTGTATGTGCACTAGTATCTGGATCTACAAAATTATAACGATTTTGCGAATCCTGCAGCATTTAATTTAGTCAGTTTTATAAGTAATTTTTAGCACAGTAATAAGCACAGTAATTTTTTATTCAGCTCTCCACTAGATGTTTTGATACGACAGTTTTCTTACCTTGTACAATACCACAAGATCCATGAATCTGAAAAAATGATAGAGCCATCTTCTATATATTCTTTTATTTCTCCCATCAGTTCTGTTGGGAACTTTTACTATAAATCATTCATCAGTTTCTCAGAATAATCCTCCAAACAACCATTACTGAAGAAAAATTCGACCGGCTTGATTTTTTTTCGCTTTTACAAGAAACTTTTATCAATATCTACAATTGTTTTTGACCCTCTAATTTTTCCAGATTTTCTTGTTAGAAGGTTAGATATACAAACTTCTCTGAGACAATTATTCCAATCAATAACTATACAGTGACTTAAATCCACTTGTTTTTTTTCTCCTTTTTATTGATGTTGATTCATCAGACCAGGTGTAAATGAACCTTAATGCAGTTACAAATGTCAATTTGGAGCCATCCAACCAGCTTTCTTTTCTAATAGATATTATTTTATCGCAGTTTTTCACATTAGACCGTCACTGTTTATCAGTTTGTAGATAGTCTCATATCATGCCCATCAATACACACTTTTTTCATGGCAGTATTCCATATTTTTGAAAATAGGTTATTGCCCCATTTTCTTTAGATGGCTGATCGTAGATCTGTATTATTTTTTCTCAAAATGCAAGAGAAAGCATGGAAATAGAAGTTAACTAATATTGTTCATCAGAAACACTAAACTTACTTATCCTCAAAATAAACAAAAATTGAAAATGTACATCACATACTAGCTTTGTATTTAAAATCAGACATTATTTTACCCTTCTGTTATTTTGGAGTTAAATCCAACAGTTCTTAATTATTTTTTCTTAATTATCATTTTGGCTTGTGGATGAATGTTTGTGACGTCAGTTAAAATTGATAGATTCTATGCATTGCAATATTTTTGCAGCGTTTTTCTGTTTTATTATCTTGACATCATTTAATGACATAATTGTTATTTTAATTAACGAAAGAACTCCAAAATTAGTAAAACATCATTAAAAATACAAAGAAAATATCGAATTAAGAATCTGTTGATGACATAGCAAACATTTGTAAACTGTTTTTTTTTTCCTATGAAAAGTGGTCGACAGGATAATAGACAAGTACCAATTATCCTTATTTGAAGTTCGTCTCTATTGTCATTACCGTGATGCACAGTAATTTTTTATTCAGCTCCCCACTAGATGTTTTGATACGACAGTTTTCTTACCTTGTACAATACCACAAGATCTAACAAGCAGTAATGTCTATTTTTGATTAACTAAGCAATAACTTGTAGTGTGATTTTTAAAAATATATATAAACTTTTAATAAGTAATGACTGTATGCATTAAAGTAATGTTGTAAATGAAATTATAATAAATTTCAGTACTTTAACGCTAACCTGGAAATTTTAGGCTAACCTGGAAATATCAGGGAATTTTAACATAAGATATTTGTGACCACCCTATATAACTTTTTAAGCTTTACTCATTTTTAACTTCATAAATTTTATTCATTTTATTTCTATATAATTTTAATTCACTTTAAAATTATACAGGATTTCCATAATTTTCCTAATCTGCTTATAAGCACCTTAGTCTCTTTTGTGTTTCTGGTGTATGAAATGTCTTATAACCACCATTATCAATTCTTTCTTATGAGATATCATGTTGTATAGATGTCCAAGTTGGACTGTCCTTCTTCCATAGAATGTTCAAATATGTGAATTTTTATTGAGTTTATAGGCAGGTGCATGCAAACTGTGTAGCACTTGAGCATCATTTTAATATTATAATAATGACAATAATAATGAAATCAGAAACAGCTTTTCTCTGATCCCCAATGTTCGTACAGTAGCTATTATTTGATGTATTTTGTGAATATTTACAATGCTGGTCCTTGCATGTTTTGCAGTTTCCAAATTGCATTTCATTTATGTTTCATCATTCATATTATTTATGTGTTATGTAAAATTTTATCAAAACTGTAAGCTTAGGTAAATGATGTTCAATAAAGTCACTGTATACATGAAATTGACATAATTATCTACTCTCAACAGGTTGAGTTTGCTCATTGTGACCAAAGTGATTGTGGAATAGGAGCTTCTATGATGGCAGCATATAAAAGCCACATTAACAAGTAAGTATTTTGTGACTTGTGGCATGTTATTTTATTTTAATATTTATAATATAAAAATCTTGTACTTAAATATGAGGTAGAAGATTTTATGACTTATGGGCAAACAAAAATCTCATTTTTTACGCATCTATGTAACTAACTACATTGCAACATTTAATTTCAATATTATTGGGAGTACAAATTAGTTCAGTCCATTTTTTTTTTGTTTTCAACTATGCATTTATTTCAAAACAAAATGAATGAACAGATTAATCAAAGTATTGTCCCTCGCTGGTTACTACTTTTTGCCACCTCTCAAGCAATTTTCGAATTCCATCTAAAAAAATAACTCATCTTTTGAGGCGATCCAAGTTTGGAGACAATTTTCAATTTCTGCAAAAGAAGTGAACCGGTGACCTGCTAAATCATGCTGCATCCATCAGAACAACTAGTAATCAGAAGGAGCAATGTCAGGAGAATACGGCAGATGCAGTAAAACACCCCACTTGAGTGTTTCCAAATATTTTTTACGACTTTTGTAAAAAATCGCCTTTTAAAGTCTCTTGGTTTCAGTTCATAAGGCACCCAATTTCCTAGCTTTTGAATCATTCCGATGGATTTTAATCATACAGAAATGACTTATTGACTCACTCCCAGTGATTCTACAAGATCCTCTTGCGTTTGACTTGGTTCTTTATCCAGTAATGCCTCTCAATCTTTGTCTTCAAATTTTTTTGGCTGTCCAGAGTGAGGCTTGTTTTCAATGCTGAAATCACTATTCTTGAAACATCAAAACCATTCTCTACATGATTTATCAGTTGGAGCAGCATCACCACCACAAACATTCCATGGGCTTCAGCTGCACTTTTCTTCCAATTAAAGCAAAAAACTAAAACCTCCTACAAATGCTGCTTAGTTAACACAAAATGTGGCATATTTAACACAGTAAAAAACAAGGTTTATATATGAAACTCAAAACAAAATAAACTGAATATTATTGACAGATGTCTAACCTCTCTGAAAGCACCAAAATCAGCTGTCACTATAAAACATTCAGAACAGATGGCGTAATCTTTTAAAAATGGACCAAACTAATGTGTAAACCCAATATATTAAACTGTTAAGCGTTTATTTTCTTATTCTTTTCATACTGTAGTTATTGTATTCTTTGCCGTATGGCTAAGTATAACAAAATGATATTACTTTTGACTTTCATAAGCTTGCAGATCAAATGTCAGTTCAGTTCAATTAAAGTAAAAATCATACCCAGAATCACTTATGTGACCCGACTCCCTTTTTTTTTTTTTATAATTTAAAGAATTTTCTTTGTGTTATTACACAAGTTAAAAATAAACGTTTTTTAATTTACATAACAGATATCTGGCAATAGTATACATGATTTTATATTCATTTGTTTAGTTTTAAAAATTATTTTGTTCAAAATTATTTTTCACTTGACATTAAATTTGTTATAATCTCTCAGCACGTAATTTTCAATGCTTGTACTATCCAAAGTTATCTATATCTACCAGGTGAATTTTATGTTTCAAAATGTTAAAATTACAAGTATAGAGACTGTTGTTTAGGTACAAATCAACATCCCCTTTCTGAATAATTTTATGAGTCTCCCTTTTTCATTTATTTATTTATTTTGTTCTTTTAATTCCATTTATCAGAAGGGGATTTTTTTCTACAAAACTATGTTTTTTTAGTAATTGGGCATTATATTTTTGTGATCTTTGGAAAAAAAATATTTGGTGTAATATTTATCTATTTATTGCCTACTTTTAATTAAAATTCTGAAAAAATTATGCGCAATTAATGTGGTAATAAATACAGTTTATAAGCAATGTAACTTAAATTTCAAAAATATCTACCATATTTTCAGGAATACCCGCCACACTCATCATAAGCGTCGCACCAATGAAAATCTGTTTGAAGAAAAAAAGTATATCCACGTATGGGCCACATCTATGAAAATCTATTTTTTTTTTAAGTATATCCACGTAAGCACCACACCTAAGAAACTCAAATTTATTTATAGATATTTTCACTTAAACGCCACAAAAAATTAATTAAACTAGTAATTAAATATAAAGAAATATAAATATTTTCACTTAAAGTGCTGGAAAAATAAATACAGTGAAACTTCCATTTAATGAAGTCTCATCGTTACACTTAAACACTTCGTTATAAAGAAAATTCATTAAATAGAAATCGACTTAAATTTATGAAACTTGTATACACATAAGTTACATAAAATGGAAAGTACACATAAAATGAAAAAATTTGAAAAGAAACGACCCCAAGGATTAACATTAGCTAGGGAGTTTTGTCTTGTGACATGTTCAAGTTCAATCTTCCATCTTGTCGACCCAAGCAGGAAGAATGCTAGCACGAAAACGACAATTAGTTGTACACACATAATCATTTGTATATACATAACCCACGTAAAATAGAAAATACACATAAAATAGAAATATTTGAAAAATATTTTTTAATTCAGGCGGTCCTTTTTTATGCAATGTAGATATGAGAATAATTTAATTAGAATATTATTTTTAAAAACACATAACAAAAAGAAGTAAACAAAAACCGAAGTGTACCTTTTTTTTTTTCATTAAAATGTGATAAAATGTGTGTGTTTTGATTAAATGTTTCAAATGTGTTTATTTTCATACAGTCCGTTGAAATAAATTCATACACCCATCGCAACAGCAACCTCTCCGTTTGAATACTGTACACGCTCGAAAGTGGAAGAAACTTCGTTATACAGAATAAGTTTTTCGTAATATGGAGATTAGTTTACATGTTAATAATGTTCAAAGTCAAGGTTCTGCAAAAAATTTCGTTAAATAGAAAACTTTGTTAAATAGGGACTTCGTTAAATGGAAGTTCCACTGTATGTAAAAAATTATCATATAGTGACCTTGTCGAAACCACGCCAGTATAACTAATAGCGTTCCTGTTTTGTTTTTTTTTCTATTTTTAAGGGGGGGGGGGGGAGAGATTCTGTTTAACAAAAGACACATCAAAATTTCTAAGACATTTGCATATGAATCATGAAAAGAACATTTAGTTAGCCGGATGAATCACGGTGCAGCAAATGTCATAAAAAGTAGAGCGTCACGCAATTGCGGGACCCCAGCATCACCTATACGCCCTGCAAAAGCAACTTATCACACGATGAAGTAATCGTGAGACAACTAAACTTAGGAAAAGTGTTGGCAAAAAGGTAAGTAAGCAATGGCACTGGAACAAAAGTATGTTCTCTGAAAGGGTGGACAAGCACATAGTTTAAGAGGACAATATTTGAGCAAATGGTAAGCTAAACTTACCACTAAAACAAAATATTTCCAACATTAGCGAAAAACGTTGCAACAGCTCTATATCCATTCTAATATCCTGAGGATACAGTGCTTATTGATGGGTTCACAGAAAACGTAATCATTTTTAACTTGAAAGCTGGTGAGACCAACATTTTTCACCCCACTTATGGCTCAAAGATAAACAAATAACCTTTTCCGGACATCCAAGGTTGGGAGACATTTTCTAATGTTTTGGTACAAATTTGAGAGCATGTGACAGTTGATCAAAGAGGTAAAAATGGCATCGTAAGATATCGGTATGGAAAAAAACAGGTATTATAAGACATCCCTATGAAAAAAAAATCACTGTATCCGCCGCCCTGGTGTAAGAGCCGCACTTAGAATATTTTATACTTTTAAACTCGTATACGTTGCAGCTCATACTCCCGAAAATACAGTACTTGCTTTTCACTATTTAAAATTTGACAGTAAATAAAAGTGCAGTCTCGTTCAACATGCGAAAGTTCATCTTGTAGTAAAATAGAATGAATTTATTCTAGTTTCAAAGTAGGGATGCATGTTAACAAATAAATTTTTTATTTTAATTTTGAACTTTTTTTATTTGTTTTAAATTATTCTATTAAGGTTATTTATTTTCTTATTAAAATACAAGAATTGTGCACAGTGCTGTACTTTTGTTGAAACATCATAACTAGTACCAAAAATTTCAAATATATATTTGGTAATTCCTTTTTATAGCAGCTTTGGTGAGATAGATAAATGACCTTGGCAAGATGTCAGAAGCATTTTCTGGCATCCTATTTAATCTTCCATACAGACAAGCAGTTTGTTCATTAATTATACAATTTATTTATATTTATGTATCCAAAATCAATTTATCTAATATATGCAAAGTTAAATTATTTTATAGTATATACATAATTTGTTCAATATTTTTTTAGAAATGATCACTATCAAGCACAAACAATAATAGTCAATTACAGAAAACAATCTTGATAAGAGAAAGAAAAATTTCCCAGTTATTTTCAGCCTCCTTTCATTATTTTAAACATATAAAACAAATTTTCCTTAATTAGAGACATAGATAGATCGTTTGCTAGGACTCAAATTAGTATAAGAGCCAAGTTTTGGAAAAATCATCCAAGCTGTTTTTGATACATAGCAACATTTTCAGTACTGAGTTTGTTTTGGCCTGTCGAAATGAACTTTCTCATATTCCAGACATAGATCGATCATTTTCTCTTGCTCAAATTAGTATAAAAGATGCATTTTATGTAAATAATTTGAACATTTTTTGATTTATAGTAAGCCGCATTTTCAGTACTGAGTTTGTTTTAACCTGTCAAAATTAATTCTCTTGAATTAGGGACCTAGTTAGATCATTTTCTCGCACTCGTTTTAGTATAGGAAACAAGTTTTGTGAAAATTGCTCCAGCTCTTTTCAATATAATCTGTAATCAGGAAAATTGCTTGCTCGTTTAATATATATGATACATGCAGGACGAATTTATCTAATATATGCACACAGAAAGCATTTTATGTAACATCAACAAAAATATGCAATAACACTTTATCTCTTTTTGTTTCAAGGCTTTTTATAACATTTGGCAAAATATTTCATTCCTCTAGATAGACTCAAATTGCACTAATGTTTTTTAGAAAGCACTAAAGCCACTATAAAAAGGAAGCACTTTACATTTTATAAAATGATTGAATTTTCAGACTTTTTACCATTTATTTATTTATTTTTAGGGAAACACCTCGTCTATACCTATTGGAAATTGAACAACATTTGAAAAATAAGAATACATTTTTCTCTATTCAAAACTTTTTGAAATTACTTTCAGATCCAGAATTAGCTTCAGAAGGTAATATCCGATAGTTCTTAAAAGTTATCTTTCGTTATTGTTTCTTTTTCAACAAATGTTTAATATACAGTGTTAGCGAGAAATAAGTTTCCCCACTTCAGATAGCTCTTGAATGAGTTCTACTTCTCCAATCGAGATAAAATTTGAACTACCAATAATTCAAATGATGCACTTGTTATTTATAATAAATAAAAAATGTAAATATCCTAATTCACCAGTAGATGATGCTGTAACACGAAGGGTGTTTATTTACATATATTGAACAAGTGAAATGGCATTTGCATTGCAGCGTATTCCCATCGGCATTATTTGTTCGATAAGAAAAATGTGGATTATGCATAGCATTTGTTACTTATTTGCCACAGCCTACATTGCAAGAAAAAGCTCTACTGGTAAAATTGTTCTACCAGACCAACCAAACTCTGTTGTAGACAGGGCCTTATTACTGCCAGGCAAACTTCCAGCTGTAAAAACAAATAGAAAAATTTGCCTTTTTTATGACAGAAATTCTGCATGAATAAGACAAAATGCATAAATATTTCTAATGAGTCTTCATTTGAATGTAATCTTCTAAGTAATCAAGAATGTTATAATTTCAAAATGGTAACAAATAATGGTTAGTTTCAATCAACCAACCAACTGGTTTTCTGGAGCAGTATAATAGCGAATATTAAATTTCTGTTGGTTATTTAAGATGCCAAAGGCTACAGATTTCACAAAAAAGAAAAATTTAAAGATTTTTAAGTTGAAATCAAAGGGTAAGCCTTTTATTGAAATTTCTAGACTATTAAAACTTTAAAAGCAAGGAATATATTAAGTACATACTAGAAATAGCAATTTCGACCAAAAACCAAGAGGAGATGGCCACATGTAACAAGTGTTCAGATTGATTGAAAAATTGGAAGATTGGTGTCAAAACAAAATATGTCCATAAGATAAATTAAAAATAATAGCAGTGCCAATGTCTCAAAGGACACAATATATAGATGCATAAGAGAATGCAGTAATTTTGTTTAAACAAAAAGGTCTTGCAAAACGCACCCAATATCACACCATAAACATGCCAGAATGGATTGGGTTTGAAAGTATAAATCGTACGGGGACAAGCGGCTCACTGTATTATTCAGTTATGAAAAGAAATTAAATATGGATGGTCCTGACAGTTAGAGTTGCTACAGGTATGATCTCAGGAAACAGCCAGCCACATATTTTATTCAGTAGACGGCAAGGTGGTAAGTCTCTAATGTGTTTTTTGGGAGGGGGGGGGAGGGGAGGCTTGAACAGTCAAACAAAACTGGCTTTTCATAATTTAACAAAGTATCAAGAGACACTTGAGCAACTTCTACTTCCATGTGGTGACATCTTATGGGGTTGAGAGTGGAGATTTCAGCACGACAATGTTTCAATCCACAGCTCACATAGTACAAAACAGTGGCTGTAGTGGACACTGTATAGTTACGTCTTTTATGATTTTTTATCAAAGTTATGATAATGGACCCATTTATTCATTTTCCTATGATTTATTTGAATAATTTTATAAAATCTAATAAGTATGTGATATGTTTTATTTTATTTTGTATTGTTGTTTAATAAATGACATTTTCTGGTTGTGCCTAAACTTTTGAGATAGACTATAAATACAATGTAACAGGAAAAAAAAAATTTTTTTTGGACATTAAATAACCTAGGTAGGCATAATTGTTTAAACACTTGCATGGAAGGTTTTTATTGCTATTCCTAAAATTGGCACTCTCTTCAGGTGTAAGATAAAAATTTTAAACATATGATAATTTAAGGGAATTTCAAAACACTAAAAATTTTTCATGACTTATGTGTGACCACCATTGCAAAATACTTGCAGGTGCCGCTACTAAACAAAACAATTTTTAATTCTGTTTTTTAACATTCTTGTGTTTAAAAATTATTTTAAATGGTGGATTTAGGGAGTTTAGTGGGGGGAGGGGGGGGGAGTACTTCCTAAAAAAAGAAAACTGTTTCAGTTCTGCATTTTTGAAAAAAGTCTGTTAAAGTTGTTTTTTTTTTTTTGGATTTTTAATAATTCTTATTTGTTACATTTGGGTATTGCTCTTTATGTTGATATTTTTAAAAGGTGTATGTTGATATATTTAAATTGTATGTTGATATATTTAAAATTTGTATTGTTGGGGGAGGGGGGGGAGGGAGTTCATTTCTGAGATAAATATGATCATTTTCACTTATTATCAACTTTGGAAAATGCTGGTTGAAACTAATTTTTTAATATTTTATGTTTCTTAATTATTAAATTTCTGTATTGCTTTTTATGTTGATATATTTCAAACTTGTTCTGCATGAGAAGTTCTGATTTAAAAAAAAATAATTTAACGGTACTTTTCGGTTAGCCGGGCGCCAGTGATACATATACATGTATATATGCACACATATGTATATATATACACATATATCTACATGTACATATATATACGTATATATATGTATGTATATGTATGTATATACATATATATTTATATATGTACTTGTACATATATCACTGGCGCCCGGCTAACCAAAAAGTACCATTTTAACTTATTTCATTGTTAAGTTTTCAATTTTAAGAAAATATGGCTTATGCTGTAGGCCATAAATTAAATCATTAAAATTTTTGCCTTGGACACCACTGGCTCATCCTTTTAAGGTGACATTGATTGTACTATTATTTATATATTTAATTAAATGAATTGCATTTCTTTGTTTTAGCTGAAATGCTAGCAGAGCGCTTCATGACAGAAATGAAATTTGATTTACCTTTAGCTGTTATCTGGGCTCATCACTTCATAAATGGCAAAATTGAAGAAGCAAAAAATCTTTGCAAGGTACTCGTGGTTTTCGTACTTTTGAAAATCTCTGTGTAATATAAAGACAAACTTACTGTTGTTTTAAAGATTGAAATTATAAAATTCAGTGCATTGTTATAAAAGTTCTTGAATCTGTCATATTAAATTTTCTTTAATTTTGTTGTATGATAAGCATTAAAAAATAATAATAACAAGAGGAGGAGGCATAATAAGACAAAAGTGTAATTTATACACTTAAACTTTTTTTTTAAATCACCATTATTTATACAATCCTTAAAAGAAATAATTTGCACAGACTGGGTAGTCTTTGAATGTATTCTAAATTATTTTTGATTGATAGCCGATTTAATTTTCTTATGTTACTGATAGATGGAGCCACCAAATCATTAACTAAAGCGAAAACATCAATAAATATCGTGATCGTGAAATCACTCAGTAATTCTGAATTTATTGGCAATGTGATGAATAAAGATAACAATGATGACTGTGGAAATGACTTACTTAGGAAGTACAAAACATGGAAAAATATCTGTTGGAAGATTTGGCAGATTTAGTAATAATTAAGCTTAGAATAAAAAACAAAAATCTGAGCATAAAATTTTGGCAGTTTATAGAATTAAGGAATGAACAATTTCTGATATACCATGCTAAAATCATAAATGTTAATTGAAATGCGTAAATAAAAATATTTAATTCATTTTATATGCTTATTATTAAGTGTAATAATTTTGTTACTTCGAATTTAAATTATTATTTCAGGATATCTAAAATCCAAAAATTTACATTATCCATAATTGTAGCATCTCTGTCAATTTGTATTTTCAAGGTTGTACATAATAGTGTGATATAATATATATATATATGACCAGTATTTTTCAAACTTGTTTATCTCACAGCACATTTGAATCCATAGTTAAATTTTTGGAGCACACATGAGTCCATAATTAAACTTTGGCAGTGTTGTGTCTTATACATTACACAACAATAGAAATACTGTTTTTACACTTAAATTAAACTATACTCAACTAATTATTTAAACTACCCAATTAATAATGAATAAATTATAATTCACTAATGATCTCTGAAATCTATCTTATTTACTCAACCATTAAAAATTATTCTTTTATTTTATATTAGAAATTCTCACTATTTAATTTGGAACTTACATTAATAAAATAATTTATATAGAATCAGAATATAAAATTAAGTTAAACACTAATTAAAAATATATGGAAGTGCATTGTGTTCTATCTCCCATAATTAAGTTAAATAATTCGTATACCCAACAATAACTCCAAATGCGTGGTCTGTGAATCAAGTCCTAATAAAAAAATTTTCCTTGTAAAACTTAAATTTGTATATGATCTTTCTCTTATTTAAAAGTTATATTTTTCAATATTTAAAAAGCTAAATTTTATTTCATCTGTTATTCAAAATTACTAAGAAATGAGACAGTTTCAGTTCTAAAATTTACAAACTTTAAATCAATAAATTTGACAAATCAATTAAATAAGAATTCAAATCATAATGTGAGCAAAGCCAAAAACCTAAATTAATCTCTAAATGAACTTAAATGGTCTCATTTCATTAGTAAACTCAAAACTGTTTCCTTTCTTCTTCATCTCTTCAATTTAAATATCTCTGAAAATGAAATTTTTTTCAATCTCTTAACAAGATGGAACTAGATGATTTGCGAATGTACTTATCAAAAGTAAATCCTTATTCCACATCAATTTCAACTCATCAGCAAAATATCTTACAAAATTCCATCAACAGCAAAAACCCAATTTACCTTAATCTCCATTGCTACTTTTTGAACATTTATCCCAAATTAACCAGTTCCAACAGTTATTCTTCAAATCAGAATTAATGAATACAGACAACTTGTAACTGAAAATCACCCAAGTATTAATTTAAAATAAGAATTTCTTAAATTCCACATCACTACTATTAAATTTTACCAATTTAGAATTAACAAGAATTAGCCCTTGCAAAAGTTGTCTGTATTCCCTGAAAAATAGAAATTCATTTATTCCAATCACTGACAGTTAATATACTAAATAAAAGGGATGCATTGCCGGACAAAATTAATTTGTTTACAGGAATTAAATTTATTATTGAACAGACTATCTTTCTACAATTTACAATAATCATTATTTCTCAATTCAATTTACTTTGTAATAATTAAGATCGACAAATTCAGTTATATTTCAATATTGTCACTTCCATGAATGTAAATTCCATAATTACAACAATCATTTACTCGATTCAATAAACAAACAATAAATAGTTTAATTTAATCAAATTCCTGTAAATTTTATTTAATATGAGAAAATCTGAGCTACTGGCAGGTCTTACCCTTCCCCCCCCCCCCCCCCCCCACCACCCAAAAAAAAAAAATCATTAATTTACTGGAGTCTATGTTCTTAAAAATTATTATTTATTATTTAAGAAAATAAAAAAAAAAATTAATAAAATAAACTGTTAGATTAACCCTCTGAGTGTCTGAGGGCTTTCCTGCATTTTCAAAAAATATTTGTAAAACTTAAAATAATTTAAATTTTCTTTCCCCGTTTGTTTCTAAAATACAGTTCATATCTCTATTTTACATATATCTTAAAATACAATTTTGTTAA
Source organism: Maratus michaelseni (assembly GCA_963931845.1). Lineage (NCBI taxonomy): Eukaryota > Metazoa > Arthropoda > Arachnida > Araneae > Salticidae > Maratus > Maratus michaelseni. The sequence goes on along the minus strand of OZ007593.1, from coordinate 344,313,653 downwards.
TTTTTTTTTTTTTTTTTTTTTGTTTAGAGCCGATTTAAGTTGTTTTTGGGAAACTGAAAAATATGGGCAAAACACTTAGAGGGTTAAAACATGCATAATAAAAATTAAAGGTGAAGAAAAAGGACAGAAAAAGAAAACTTAACGTAGAGGGCAGCTCCGGAGCTGAAAATGTTTCTTCCTTACAATTTGACTTCTGGTCTCCAACTGAACTTTTCTGCTTCTCCATGCCACCTCCTTGATTACCTTCTATTCTATGTCACATGTGTGCTGAAAAATAGTGCCCCACATAATGACACTATGGAAAATTAAAAGATGGAAAATTGCACAAGATCTGCTGAATGCTTATCTGCTGAAATGTGCCGTCTGTTGTTCTCCTCACATCCAATTTCAGCGATTCCAACAATTTACTAATTTAGTGAATTTCAGTGTTTGAATTTGTGCGCCACATGGTCACATGGTGATGCTATGCTGTGGCATGGTCACGTGGTGATGCTATGTTTCCCCGGGAGTTACAGAGGCTACGATGTTGTTGCTATTTCCAGTTAAAGAACAGAAAAAAACTTTAGGAAAATAGATAAAGGTAGGAAAAACATATTACAACAAAATGTTAATAAAAATATTAATAGACTCTAAAACTTTTTAAATAAACTCAGTAGCTCCAGAAATATTAGTTAACCTCAATTAACTCCAGTAGCTCCTAAATTATTGCATAATAATTATTTCATCATAGTTATACTTTTGGAAATAAAAGCACAATTTAATTAGCGAAATATAAATACTCGAGAAATTCACAATGGAGAAGAAGAAATTGTGCACTTTTCATCCTCTCAAGAGTCAATCAATAAAATATCAATTTCACCAATAGAATCGTTTTATTATTAAAACCAAATGATAAATATACATTCAATTCAGCATCAGTTTTGGTGGATAGTGTAAGAATTTTAATTTAAAATTCTGTGTCAGAAAATAATTTAATATGTAAGTAATTTTAGCTTTCAACCAACCTGCAAACTGTAACTGCAACTTTAACTTTAACCAGAAATAACAATAAATTGTAACAAAATAAACAAAACATCCCACAGTTACTCTAAATTTTAAAAGTTATTAATTATACAATTTTGATTTAAAATAATTTAATTTATATTTAAATTTAAGTTGTGTTTGCAACACAACAGCAACATGCTTAAATTAAGGTGATTAAGAAACATATGAAAGAAATATACTTTTCAAATCTATTTAGCATCACAAACAAAAGGCTTTATTGCAGCAAGATAAAAGAAAAAAAGATCATTATCATAATTTGTAACAAAAATATAATAACAAACCTTCTTGAAAACATATCTTTTAATTTATTTTTATTGTACACTAACACTTAATTATGTATTACACTTATTTACTGCACTAAACCTCATCACAAAGTAAATAGCATAATTTAAAATATTACAGTTAAAAAAAAAGATGCTTCTGTTAATTCGTAAAATCTTAGTAGAATTTGTCTAAAATTGTTTACGGCACAGCAATTGAAAGTCCTGATAATTTTAATATCGATAAAAAGTGTGTGTTAGTTTAAAATGTTTGAAATAAATTATTTTGAATACACAAACTATATATTTAGACATTAACAAGCAGCGTCAGATATTAGGGTTCCCAATTCGCTTTAAACTTTGCAAATTAGGAGAAAAATTTCAACGATTTTAATTAAATGTTTTAAAAAAAAATAATTAAAAAAATGATAAATTTTCTTAATTTTTGAAATGATTTGATAAAGTTTTAAAATCTAAGATGAATATAATTTGCAATGTTTCTAAAGATATTTTACCTATTAAATAAATGAAAGAAGCTTTAAATAATTGTGTTTATAAGCTTAATCACTTGAACTTGTAAACAATAAAGTACAATAAGTTTATGAATAGTAAGTTATTATCAGACATAAAAAGCATTTCATTTAAAATCGTTATTTGATTAAATCTGTTATAATTCACATTGTCATAATAACTTCCTTTGAATAATCAAGTAATTCACCTTTTTATATAAAATAAGCTTAAAACATTTGACAAGATTAAAAAAATGATTATCTTACCCATTGTTTCAAATAAATATGTAGCAACAAATTGGAAGTAAAGGAGAATAAAAGAATGATACTATTCAACAGCTACTGTACAAGAATGTATAGCAGGGAAAAAAACACTAATTAGTATCAAAATGTTAAGCACAGCAAGAACTGCTTCAGGGTAGAAGTTTGATGTTTTCTACTTTTGGACTCATATTCAGCATATAAAGAAATCAGTTAGGAATGGAAAAGCCAGCAAAACTTTTTTCAATTCGAAGAACTAAATGCCAATAGTGCTCACTAAAAGTGAGTAAAAATGTTGAAATTTAATATTTCAAAAGTTAATATGGATTGCAGATATGACTGATCAATCTTATAATTATATTTATTTTGTGTGTATTAACATATGTAATGTATGAATTAACAGGTGTAATTAATTTTCACAGTTGGTTAGCATATATATGCATGTGTGTAAATTTAGATTTTTGTAATTACAGTAATTTTTAAAAGTTTATGTGCAAGAAGAACTTCTATGTTATTTGTGCTATTAACTAATGAAATTATTTATTTGCAGTTTTCATAATTTCTATTTTTACAAATTATAATTTTATCAATTAAAATATAAATATATAGATTCTTCTTCTCTAATTAGAGATATTTAATTTTTTTGTAAATTACGATTCTTGATTGAGGATATATTATACCTTTGACTCTCTGCTGACTAGAGTGTAAAAAAAAATATGTAATGTATGATATATGATTATATATCATAATTTAATTTTTTTTAAGTAAGAAAAAAAAAATTCGCTGCATTAAGGTATTGAATATATTCAATACCTTAATGCAGTGAAAAAAATCTTGCCAAAATAAAATCATGATTTTTTTTTCTACTTAGCATTATTACTAACATGCTAAAACATTATAAATGGAATTATCAATTTTTACAAGATTTTTAGGTAGCTTCCATTACAAAAAGTAAGAGGCTACCTATTGTAGCCATCTGGAGAAAAGCAGCTCTGGTAAATTTTGGTACATTTTTTTCCAATCATGACTCCTAGACCCTAAAATCACCATCTGTTCAAATTTTGATTCATATTTAAATATATATATGATTTTTATGCAATAATATTCATATTTACGAGCCGATTTGGATGTGACTAAGCATGTGCGCTGTCAACCGAGTTTGTTGGCCAGCTTCATCTACCATCTTGTTTTAAAATGGCAGCTATGTTTTTTCCCTTAAGTGTTTGGCCTTGATACAAGGATTCTGGAACATTTTTTATTTCATCTCTATTTTAAAAAGTATCCGAGATATAACAGTTTAAAATTCTGCAGTGGCTGACATTTTGGAACAAAACAACAGTTTCTAAAAGCTCTTGAACTTGCCTTACCTTACTAGTGTATGGATTATTTAAATTCCCACTACTTTTTTTATAACTCCTTGTACAAGTTTTTAGCATTATTAATATTATTATTATTTTATAATAGAATAACTTTCAAATTTTTTTTTCTCATCAATTTGTCTTTTTCTACATCAGATTCATATTGTTTTAATATTGCATTTTTTAAATTTAATTGCCATTCTTTCAAGTATGTTGGTACTGCAATTATTTTTTTTAAAAAATCATATTATATCTTTATGTAACAATAAAATCAGACACAACTCTCTTGATTAAATGCATTTTTGTCCAATATTGGTATATATTTCTGAAACATAGTTGTAGTATGTTATTGATCTTAAAAAATGCTGATAATTTATTTATTTAAATATTTTGCAGTTAATGAGTTTCATATACAGTAGAAGATCTTTATAACGCAATTCTCCATATAACGCACAACTTCTCAGATGTAAACAATGAATTTTCAATTAAGAAACACCTGAATTCTTACATTATAAATAGTTGCTATTCTCTAGAGGACTAAATCTGATACATTAATTTAACTTTATCTTCTTAATTCAGATCTAATTACTGAAAAAATTGCTATGATTTGATACAGCTATGTTTGGACAATCTTTATAAAGTAAAAATAACAATCTGTGGAATGATCTATATTATGCAAAAAATTATAATATATAACTCCTGGTAATAAAGAATGCAGTATAAAGATACTCTAATGTATTTTGGTATGTTTCACACATTGACCATGTTTTACAAGCTAAATTTAATGATGTGTGAAATGTGATTTGTATAGCACAAAATTCTATATAACGCACAACCTCATGTTTTTAGGTTTGCATTATAAAGATCTTCTACTGTATATGTATATATATATATATATGAATGAATGTATTGAAAAATTTTACTTTATCTTTTTTTTTTTCATTAGGAATATCGCATTTCCCTGGCAAAAGTGAGTCATTTGGTCTGCCAGACAATTTCATTCACTAAAAATGTAAGCCATTATGTTCTTATAATTTTTTCTCCATCTTTATTCTTTGTTTTAGGATCACTTATGTGCAAAATTTCTCTCATCTAATTTAAACTTTTGTTTCTACTAGCTTGATCTTGCAAAAACATACATTGAGTTTCTTAAAAGCTATGGTGCAGAACAATCTGTTGAAATAGATGCATATAAAGCTTTATTTGATTTGTTAAGTAAGTATAAATTTGGCTATCTTTTGTTTGCTATATTTCTTTGGTGTTGTCATAAACATTTATGTAATTAAGAAACTTACTTATGTGCAAACCAAGAACAAAGGGACCACAGCATATAACAGAGTTCTTGCAATAACAAAGTTTTGAATCTTTCTAACTCTGAAAGATTTTGAAGTCCCAGCAAATCCATAGACATAAGCATCGTTTAGAAACTACACTGGAATCCTGTTTCAATCTGCGTCGATTCCATCATTGTATTTCCGAACCCATTTACAATGAACAAGCCGGTTTGAAGATTAAACTAGCCTAGGTCATTTTCACCCCTGCTAGCTCCTAAGGCATTAGTCCAGCATTTACCCATGATTCCTGTCGGTTAAACAAACAGCGCCCATTCACCCGTCAGTGTGTTGTTATGTCCATCGTTTAAAAGTTTTGTCAGTGCTTTTATTTTTGTGCTATTTATTGTTTTTTTACAACTTTATTTTAAATTTTTTTTTGTTTTCAAAAATGCAAAATTACGTAAATTCTTCGCGATGGACGGTCGAAAATTTTGCTTTCTGCGATTTTTGAATTTTTAGCTTTTTTAGCGTACCGCCGCGATTTTTCTGATCTTCATGAAAATAATTTGTTTTTAAACTTTTCGACTAATATAGTAAAGTTTGCCCCCAAGTTTTTTGATTTTTTACCGATTTTTAATAAAATTTTCAATGCGATTCTTGGTGGGTTTTTTCCGTTCTGCTGCGATTTTTTACATTCGTTAAGAAAAAAAATCAGTTTTAAACTTTTAGCTTTTAATAGTAAATTTTGTCCGCCACGATTTTGGAAGTTTTTGCATTTTTCAATGCAATTTTTAGCACCCCCCCCCCTTTCTTTTTTCTTTCCGCGATCATTTTTTGATAACCACAAAAAGAATTCTGTTTTAAACATTTAGCATAATAAATTAAATTTTGTTGATTTTCAATACGCTTTTGCGCCAATTTTTTTTATATTAAAAAACGAATTCCTGTTGGAATGTTTTAGCTCTCACTGTTGCTGTAGTAAATTTCAAAGTAACTGTAGTAAATTTAACTAAAGTAAAATTAAAGGGTTTTTTTCTTTCTTTCTTTCTTTCTTTCTTTTCGTTTTCTCGGCGATTTTTTAACATTAATAATAAGGAATCCAGTTTTAATCTTTAAGTTTAATTTTTTTTTAAAAATTTTAAAAAAAAGTTCTCTTTTCAATAAAGTTTATTCGCAATTACGCATAGGGATTTTTGGAATTTTATTAGCATGGCAGAGATCTGCAAGGGCCGAACTCGGGCCAGGCCCGGCCATACTTTTTCTGAAAGCTCGGGCCGGGGCTTACTGTTTTCCTGAAGGATTGGGTCGGGCCGGTATAACTTATTTTTTTCCGTACTGAGCCGGCACTGGTTTCATTCTTCCTACTCTTCACGGGCCGAAATTTTAAGTCCCGGTTTTGACGCGGCCTGTATGAAAATCAGTGTCTCGGCATCCATTAAAAAAAAATAAATAATAAATAAACAAAGCATACATTTCTAAATCGCCATTATTCTGTAATTAAACATTAAAATTTATTCTTTTTAAAGAATAGTGGATTTTTAGGCTTATTAAAATATAACTAAATTAAAAAATAGTAAAACGTGTGAAAAAAGAACCTGCCTATGACGAAATCCTGTCTTAAACTGAAAACTGTGTTGATCCATGCAAAATGAATATACTAATACGTAAGAAAAGAATATATAATATATTTACACCTGCGAAGAAGGGAACTTGTCTATAAAGCATTTTTTTTCTTTCCTGTGCAATTCCGTCTTAGACGATTTTACTGTACAGCATTTTTCAGATTTTTAAATCTCCAATACATGGAATATGGATCAACAATATTAATGATAACTGGAACATTTACATACAACAAATAGAAATTCATTAAAAAAATAAATATCGAAGGTTACAACATTTCTATAAAAATGAAGATTATAAACATGAAAAAAAAAAAAGCTAGATAAGTGCTTTTGGTCAGAACTCCCCGTACGAGACAAATTTTTAACCAAGTCGACGTAAAAATTAACATTTAGTAGAAATTAGCTTGGGCCGGGCTGATGAAATTTTAACTTTTTTCTAGTCCGGCCGGTCTCGGGACGAACTTGTAGCTATTACACCAGGCCGAACCAATAATTTCTTCTACGGACCAGGCCGGGCACGAACCAAACTTAACTTTTATACTGGGCCGAACCGGGCTTCGGCCGAACTTTTAATTTTTATACCGTGAATATATATATATATATATTCTTTCTATGGGTCTGTTTGGACCGTGCAAACCTTTATAACATATTATATAAATTAACATATAATGGGATTTTGTTTTGTGTATACGATGTCAAAAAGATATTTAACTTGTTACTGATATCATTATTTTGCTATTTGAAATTCATACATCCCCCCCCCCCCCCCATGCAAACTTTCGCGAATGCTGTTACACTTGACAAATTTACAAACTTGATTGGCAAATTTGTTTAAAACTTTAATAAAAACTATAATACACTTTCTATTTCTCATAGACTTGGCAAAAATTAGAAATATAATTGTGAACATTATTAAGCTTTTTACAAATAAAAACTGTTTATATTTTCTAATTGTGGTAACTTGGCAAAATTATAAAACTAATTGGCAAACGTCAAGAACTATCTATCTTTGTTTGCCAATGGGTTGGCAGATACTGAAATTTCACTTGCTAATTTAAGGTCCCCTCCCCCTCCATTAAAATCTCGTAGCGATGGCCCTGAAAGGGCTGTAGCGACCCCATGGGGGGGAGAGTCGGCGGAGTCAGGTCCGAAACTAGAGAGGGTCAGTTGGGGCTTGTGCCCCATGCGCCAGAATTTCATTTTCACAGATAGTGAAAATGAAATTAGTCAAAAATGCTCCCACAGTTTTAACATTAGCTTGCCATTAACTGTCTTCGCTTAACATTATGTGTCCTCATTTAGATAGATAATGTTAAGCATGTAGATAATGTTTTATAATTAAGATGAAAATGTTTTATTTGTAATAATTAAAATTCTAGTTTCGGCTTAAGAAATAAAATGGAATTTTAGTGTTTTCTGGGACCCCCTAGAAAAGGGATTTTGAAGTGTAAGTTTTACTCTTTGTATGAGGCTTTCTTGTAAATACTAGTAGAATATGATTTATTCATTTAATGCCAAGTTAGCAGTATTAGTAGTATTTTTTTTAATGCAAAATATCTTACGTAGTTTGATTTTTTTAAATTTCTTAAATGGAAACAAATTTTATACATATTTGTTTTCTATTAAAAAATATATAGTTATCATATTATTTACTTATTTTTAAAAAAAGTTTGAGTAATGGTGAAAAAACGATTGCGTCATAAGGGCGGAAAAATAATGTTCGCCTCAAGCAGAAAATTGTCTAGCGGTGGTCTTGGCTCTGGTATTACAAAGATGTTAATCAAAGTTTGCATTAACAAAAAGCAGCCAGACATTTTAATTCTCAATAAAGCAAAAGAACGAAGATTATCACACGCGAAAAGGACTGTAGGCGGTTTCTGTTTATGTTTACACCAGAAGTTTGTACCGCAGTTCCCTAATCAGCCAATCATAATTCAGAAGGGAAAATTACGCAGTTTCCGGTTTTTTGCAGGGGAGGGGTTTTATGTTTGCGTTTGTAAATGGGTGCAAAATGAAAGCAGGAACGATAGCGGCATATTAACACGTCCTTTGAATCCGGTTTGATACCAAGTGATATTGTAAACGCTGCTATAGAGTAACTTTTATCGAAGGTGGAATACTCTGTATGACAGAAAATTTTCTTGGTCCTGATCGATTCTGCTTTGAACAGAGTTTACTAAAGTAAGGAAATAAGAAAAAGATCAATTGGATAGTTAATTACTGAAGTACTCTTAGAGGATTCAACTTCTTATTCCTAAATTATCAGACTGAAAGTAATTTACTAATTGTAACTGGAAATAATTTTATGATTATAAGCAGGGTAAAATTCTTTAAAAGTAATTGAAGAATTTAGGTTTTGGTTTAAATACTTTTTCCTAATTCATGTTATGTGTTTTCTTCTAATTAATTCATTGAAATCAGAAAAATAAAATTCTACCACTTATTGTTTTGTTGAAAGGAAATTAAGCCAGTTGCGATAAAAAAAATTGCATAAATGATAATCTCTTTGCGATGTTTCACCATATTTCATTAAGTGTAGAATATACATGAATTAACATGTTTTACTTATGGAAAATGAAGCATGGGCACCCATAAGGGGAGGGCATTTGCCTCTAGCTGGATTTTCAAATTTAAGTACCTAACTAAATTTTCTCTTTCTTTCATTATTTTGAAAAGATAATAACAATTTTTTTCCCTCAAATGATTTAAAATAATTATACTTAAAATTTTTAGAGAGATTTTTCATCAGGGGACCAGAGTAATGTTGATGAAAAATCAAATGTCTTCCAGGGTGGAAGATAATTTTTACTCTTTTATTTAACTTAATTTGGTCTGTGTATGTAAAGATGGAAATCTGTAATAAATTTGTCACTCACTTCCTAATATACTAGAATGATAAAAATTATGTACACAGCTATGTTTCTGATGACAATGCAACATTTTAAAATCTTTAGACCTCAATTTTAAATTAATAAAATAATTTTAAAGTTTCCATTAGCCGGCTGCAGGTGATAAATCACCAAATATTCTTTCAAATGAACAATATGTTTATGATTGTATATGAGTTATAAGAATGGAGTTAATTATGTGCCAAACCATGCTTACTAAACTGTACCAACTGGCTATGAAACTACAACAGTGGAATATTTTAAACATTAAAAAGTAGAAAAGAAAGTAATTAAAATAAAAATTATGTGCTTTTATTAAACTTAACTTTGTTGGTGTATGTAAAGGTGGAATTTCATAATTAATTTTTACACCCACATCCTCATACACTAAAGTTTTAAAAATTGTGTACAGTGTGTTCCCAAAGCCAATACGATATTTTCATATTTTAATTATCAATAAATTGATTATAATATAAAATTATGTTTATACATTTCAGAAAACCATTTAAAAATCCTGAATATAGTTAGTCTTAAAGTTTGTTAAGTTTAAGACTAGTAGTTTAAAATATGTATTAAATATGTTTAGTTTAAAATATGTATTATTTTTTTCCTGTTGCTTGTCTTTAATAGAAACTGAACATTTTTTTTTTTTTTTTTAAATAAATTCCCTAGTTTATGCTTTCTACCAAGGATGAATAAAAGTTGTGAATTTTTCGTAATCAGACTCGCCAAATTTATGTATTTTAACAGAAATGTTTTAGAACAACATGAAATATGGCATGATTTTTAAATAAACATTAAATGTTTATGAAAGATTGCTTTTTAAACTCTATTTTTGATTTTATATTTATTAGTTCTTTTTTTTCTTTTTATCTTCATGTGTTAAAAATTGTTCTTAAATATGGACTTCAGGAATGTGAGAAAAAAGCCTTTCTGATGAAAAAAAAATCAGGAGCTGTTTCATTTCCTCATTTAAAAAAAAAAAAAAAAAAAAAAAAAGCCAGTAAATGCTTACTTTTGAATTTTTAATGTGTCTTATTTGTTGCATTTTGTACTGTTTTTTATGTTGATTATGTTTCAAAAATGCCTTTTACGTGGGATACTAATTTTATTTTTTTTTCTTTTATTTTTTTTCTCTTATTTTTTTTTTCTTTTATTTATTTCTTTTATTTTAGTTTAGTTTATTTTATGTTTATATCTCCAGTAGAAAAAAAATAAGAAAAGAAAAGCAGCTTCTTTAGCGAACTACATGCACACATGTTACAAAATCTTGCCTCTCTCTGGATTTTGTTCTGTGGGTGTCCATGAAGTGAAAGGGGGTTTGTCAGCAATGGGAGGAATATTTTCCTTTCACTTATTAGCATATTCATTGCTCTTGATGGTGTTTGGGGGAGGTGTGGAAGGGCCAACCATTATGGCAATACCAACCCCAATTAAGGAAGATTGTTGGACATAGATTTTGCATTACAACTTTGATTTTTAATTACTTAGACTACAGATCAAATTTAAAAAAATCAGGCCACATTATTGCCCTTGTCTAAGTAAGATCTATGTTTGTGGTGAGTTACATTATAATTTATTGAACCATTGCCAAGAAATCATATTCATTTCATTGTCATATTGGAGTGGATACACAGGTAACTTCATTCTGCTTTGTTTACCTTTGCTGTGTTTCAATAACCAATAAAGATATAATAATTTGGGTTATTTTCCTTTTCTCTGCAACAATGGAAGTAACCCAATTACCACCATTTAGAGTACATTTCTTTAAAAACTCTTAAAATTAAAAATTAAATGTCAAAAGTGAAATATCTTGATACACTGCCTGTGCTGGCTCATCTATAAATGAACAGCTTTCAGTTAAAAAAAAAAAAATAATAATAATAATAATAGTTAAAATTTGTTCAGTAGTAAGCCCAGGACAGATGACATGAAAAAAATTGTTTTATTTTAAATATATAAATTATTATTAGTCGAAATGATGTAATTTTCAAAAACATTTTATTTGGCACTATCAAATCAAGATCTTTAACTAAATAGAGAGTTCAGTCTCTATATGTGCAGAAATATAGGATAGTGAATAGGGTGTCATATTGACAAAATTGTACTAAAATATTTTAGTTTTATATAAGCTGTAAAAGTCATGATGTCATTGAGAGTTCTAAACAAACTGTTGCTATGCATTTCCTTGCTGTTGCTGCATTTCATGCAGTAGCTCCTTCACACAATGGTAAACTTACACAGAAACAGGTTATTTGTTTGGAAACATTCTATAGTATACTGCACACTTTTGGAGTCTACATGAAAATGAATTCTTTCTTTCGAAAATGATATCATTTACACCATCAGAACCATTCATCCCTTCTGAGATTAGGGCATCATTTAAGTAATTGTTAGGTGCGTTCGTAATTATATAAATACGTAGCACCTATAGTCGTCGTTTGGTCTGTCCGTCCGTCTGTCTCTCTGTCTGTCCGCATATAACAACGCAAAAACTACCCAACCAAATGGTTTGCAATTTAAAATATATTATCTTTGCAGAATTTTGTCAAGACATTTCAAATTTTATTAAAATCGAATCAAAACTTTAGGAGATATTAATAAAAATATTTATTAAGAAATTTGAATTTTTTTTTTTAAATCGGTGCTTTTTTGTTATAGGAGCTTCCGAAGTTTAATCGTCAAGCGACCGAGATACTTATTTTATGACAGAAATTAATCTGCAGACGATATAATTCATTTCACAGAATTAAAAATCATCAAGATCTGAATATTTATATAACTAGCTGATACATATATATCTGAATATTTATATAACTAGTTAAGATATTTGTATGAACAGTGTCATAAAATATATACTTAACTAGCTGTTTAACCCGTTCTACGCACGGGATATCATGAATTTAATTCTAAAACGTGCGTACGAACGCACCTCGTTTGTAACGTTTGACGTACAATTTCCAACTTGTTTTAAAATTTATCGAGTTTCATTAAATACAGATTATAATTAAATGGAAATGATGTAATTTTCATTGGTTAGGTTTCGCTAAATTTTTAGTATAAAGTTTTAATTTTGAAGGCTAATATATACTCTTAAAGAGTCAATGTAATCAAATAACTTGTATTTACTGATTGTTTTTTACAAAATTTAATTTTTTGTATGCATAAATTGTTGTTATATTTTTTATTCCAAATCTTTTTTCAATTTAATTTAAATTGAGAAAAGAATTTAAACAGATTCTTAAAATTATATCATTTTAGTAAAATGAATCTTTTTTTAAATGATAATTGGGATTTAAGCGATTGTCTAGAATTATGTTTAATAACATTGATTATATTAAAAAGAAGATTGTTATTAGTTATTTAAATAATTTTTTTCATTAAACCTTTTAATGCTCTCAGTTTACAATGAGATGTACCAAGAAGCAGTATCACTTGTGCAAGAATGCGAGGATGGTAAAATTCCACTTACAAAGCTTCGTCATTCAGCATTGGCAGTCTTGCATGACTTTTGTTTACGTGAATCAATTAAAAATGCTCAAGTTCCAAAATTTTCAATGCCTACTGAGGTAATATTTATTAAATTACTTTTTTCTTTTTTCGTTGTCATCTAAAATTATTTGTGTATTTTTTATATAAAGTTTTTTGTACATGGGACAGACAAGGAAATTTTGCAGTATTTAAAATTGTATAGTATTGTAATTCATTCAAATCTGTCATTTTTCAACTCCTATATTACCCCTTAAGCTTATATTTTGATGGGTTTTTTTAAATAACACAAAATATAAGAAAATAGCTCAAATTTGGTGTACACAAAAATCAATTACAATATATATATAAGTTATTATAAATTATTAAGCCTTGCGCGGCAGCGCAAGGCTTATTTATTTCCAGTGTGACATCCTAATGTTAATTTAACACAGGAAATCCCATTGAACGAGTTAATTTACTAGAGTTTTTCCCACTTTTTGTACGCGCTTCCACAAATTTTCTTCAAAACACCTATTCTGTAAAAAAATAAATCCTCCAATCAAAAAACTCTAAATGTAGTAAACGTGGAGTCTTTAAATTAAAGTCCAAATACTGCTTAAAGTGATAAAAACATAACACGGAATATTTAAAATAATTAGCTAAAATTTGGCACGCGATGATCGATAGATTGAAGAAGCAATAAAAATAAAAACAAATAATAATTTTTCACGTTTCCCAGTTTTGGCCAATTTAAGCACCTGCTAGCCTTGGACATGCGATCTCGTGGTATATGTTTACTATTTCAAAAATATGCGAGAATATTGTATTTATCTTTAAGATCCGAAGATGTCACCAATAGTTGTGAACGATCTACATTAAAAAGATATTTTAAATATTCCGTGTTATGTTTTTATCACTTTAAGCAGTATTTGGACTTTAATTTAGATGTTACTGTCTTTATAAAAATTGGATGAATGTTCGATATTTACTTATCTAGTGATCCTGTGATGTTACGAAATGCGTTTTTAAATTTCTCTCTTAATCGATGATTACTAAAATTCAACATGGTGAAAAAATGCAATTTTTCTGGTTGCAAGAGTGATGCACGATACTTTTACAAAGACTATATGCTGGGAGTTCTGTTTTTCCCTTTTCCTAAACCACAGAAAAACTTGAGTAAATGTAACGAATGGCTTTCTGCTTGTGGTATAACAAATACAGAAACGGTGACTAGAGACTGGCATTTCATTGATTTAAATGGCCCAACTGAAGTGTATCCTAACCCTATTCAAAGAGTATCTCTGTCTGAACCGTTAAGTGATACATCAAATAAATATTCACGATATTATCGAGGAAATCCTGAAATTATCAAAAATAAAAGAGCCGCATACTATAAAAAATGTAAAAGCCAGATACAGAAGCGTAATACTTCATATTGTTTGCGAAATAAATCAAAGGCTAATAAATATAAGCTAAAATACTGGAACAAAAAATAATACTCAAATCATAATAGGATTCTCACCTCTAAGAAAATTAATCCTTCAAGATATCGACAGCTTGCTTTAGTGAAAAATCTGCTAAAGAGTTATAAATCAAACATAGTTCAGTAAAGCAGAAGAACAAATATTCAATTTGTAAAATCTCAAATAAAAGCTCAATTACTTGCGCGTAAAGCTATTCATACTAATAATGTTTTGTATGCAAAGAGTTTATCTGCTTCAGAAAATTTTTCAAACAAATGTCAACAGATGTTATTAAAATCAACTCAAAATATCACTGCAGAAAATTTATGTGAAATAATTGGTGGCGAAAGAATTCACAACTCCAATGCAGAACCCTATTTTTGGGAAATAGCATATCACCCATAATAAAAGACAAAAAAATGACTTGGTATATGCAGAACTTCTCAACAGAGTCAGAGTTGGTGAAGTTACTCCTGATGACATCAAAGTACTTGAAACACGACTTATCCCTAATACTGATAACATTGAAAATGTAGCGGATTATGACTTTGACCTCGTGAATCAAAATTTGAATCCAGTATGTTTGTTACCTACAAACAAATTATGCATGGAAATAAATTCTGTGATGCTACAGAAGGCTAAAAATAATGTTATAGAAATTCATGCTGAAGATACTATTAGTGGTTTTCAGGAAATGCCTCGCACAGTAAAGACACAATTGGAAAAATTAAAACAAAAATCATCTGATACAGCTGGTTTAGAGTCAGTGATTTTAATTTGTGAGGGCTGCAGAATTATGTTGCGTAGAAATCTTTCTATAGAAAAAGGTCTGGTCAATGGTTCAATGGGTACTGTTAAAGGCTTTAAAAAAGATTCATCAGGAAAAATTATATCAATATGCATTTTATTTGACAACCATGCTACCGAAAAATACATTGAACGAGTAAATGTCAAATTTGAAATTATGAAAAATGTTTATGTTAAAAGATCCCAATTCCCCATTGCTTTGTCATATATGGTATAACTATTCACAAAAGTCAAGGAATGAGCCTGAATTGTGTAATGATTAACTTGGGTCCTAACATTTTTGAAAGTGGCATGTCTTATGTTGCTTTATCCAGAGTCACAAGTTTAGAAGGTTTACATCTTCTTAAATTTGATGCAAGTAAAGTTTATGCCTCACCAAATGCTATTAAGGAATATAATCGTCTTAGAAAGGAATACAGATATGATTTGCCACAATTAGCTGTATGTTCCAGAAAATACTCTGAGAGTAAAATGGTTGTTTCATCTGACATATCAGTAATTGTTAGTGAAAAAAATAATAATAACCATATTACTGATTTAAATTACTTTGTCTTTAAAGGCTTTACAAATACAGATCGTTCGTGTTACGCAAATGCTATGTTGCAAACTCTCTTCTGTATCCCAGAATTTGTTTTAAAAAATCAGAAAAGAGTTATTGATCCTGGTCCTACAACAAAAGCTTTGAAACAAATATTCACTACTTTGCAAAATCCACAGATTGAAACCGTAGATACACTTGAAGTCAGAAAAACACTTCATGTAAAGTTTCATGATGGTACTGATCAAGACCCGTTAGAATTTCTTGATTACCTACTGGAAAATTTGTCAAAAGAAAATGTCAATGCCATAGATCTTTTTCAACTGAAGCAAGATCTTTGGGAGAAATGTAGCAATTGCCCAAGTTATCGAGATATATGTATTAGTACAGAACCATTTAATGCATTTATTGTGAGATTTCCACATGACTTTAATAATAGGGAAGATGCAGTTGATTTCAATGATCTCCTAACACGATGGCAGACTGAAAACATTGCCTGTGTTCATTGCAAAAACAGAACTAAAATGTGTCAAACTCGATTAAATTCTTGTGGAAAATATTTGTTTGTGCAACTAGCCAGATTTTCTTCAACAAATGTCTCTATGGGTCCGAATAGAACTTTTAAAATTACGTGCCCTATAACAGGATTTTCAAACCAAAATGTTTTAATAAATAATATAACCTTTAAAACAAAATCTGCTATTTTACATAAAGGAAAGTTCATTGATTCAGGCCATTATATAACAATGGTGCATTCAAATGAAAACGAGATCAATAAATGGACTGTTTGTGACGATATGAAAATAACAGATCGTACACGTTTTGTAAAAATTCCTGCAGATGTTTACATTTTGCTTCTACAGAAATGTTAAATTAAGAAATTGTCAATATAAGGTAAAATATTTATTCAGCTACAAAAAGAAATATTTTGCTGAAAATTTCATCCTCCATAACTACACATTTTATAACAAAATCAGAATACAGTTGTTTCATATATGCTCATTATTATTTTTATGCTTCTTATGTGATAAAACAACATAAGATTTTATTAATAGCTTTCACACACGCTTACTAGTGTCTCTTTCCAAAGTGGTTGCAAAGGTATTTTACACGATGGAATAAAATTATTTGCAAAAATGAACATGATTCGTTTATTATTATCATTATGAAGATGAGAAACAATCCGTTAAAGTCCGTTATATACATTTTTTTGTTAAAAATTACTTTTATTATTTTAATTGTTTACAGAATAATCAATGTTTGAACTGTATATTTCATATTACCAATACTGATTTTGATATGTGCAGTCTTTGACATACTTGCTTCGTTTGAATCTTATCTGCTTCATATTAAATTGTTATTAAAAAACTTGAGATATTAAAAAAAAGGAACTTGCAAAGCAAATTAAAAAAATAAATTTATTTCCATATTGTTAAGCCCGAGAAGGGACAGATATTAAAATTATTTTATTTAGTCAATGCTACAATAATGTTGCATTTTTATATTAAGTCTTGCTCAGTCTGTTTAATCTTAAAAAAATAAATTTAAATTTGAAACATAATATTAAAGCAACTTTAAAACATTTCATTTAGAAACCTAAATAAATCTTTAACTTTTTTTTTCAGTTTTACACGCATTATGCAAAATTTGTATTGTAGCAAATTCTAACAGACAAGAAACATGAGAAGTTCAAATAATTTAAAAAGTTGAAGATTTATTTAGATTTCTAAATGAAATGTTTTAAAGTTGCTTTAATATAATGTTTCAAATTTAAATTAATTTTTTTAAGATTAAACAGACTGAGCAAGATTTAATATAAAAATGCAACATTATTGTAGCATTGACTAAATAAAATAATTTTAATATCTGTCCCTTCTCGGGCTTAACAATATGGAAATAAATTTATTTTTTTAATTTGCTTTGCAAGTTCCTTTTTTTTAATATATTTTTTAAATATTAATTTCTTGTTTCATATGTCACATAAATAAAATTGTGGAACTTATAAAACTAAGATGTTTAAATTTGAGTTCATAAGAACATAAAAAATTTCCAGATAAACGATTCCATAAGTTCATAATTTTATGAAAATATAAAAGTATAATTTAACATTGAAAGGTCAAAACTTTGAACATTTTTAATTTAACAATTTTAAGCTCAAATGAGTTGAAATTTGGTATCTGGGCATAAATGTAAGTGTAGAATAGAAATACTTTGTTAAAATTAAGTGTTTCTGTTGAAAATTTAAATTTAATATAAAAAATTTTAAAAAACTTAACTCATTCTTATTATTTAATTGTAAACTTTTTTTTTTTTTTTTTTTTTTTTTTTGCCTATTGGTGTTTTTTAATACCATGATTTCTATAATGAGGGGTGTTTGCTTATTTTTTTTTTCAGGATTGTAAATAGTAAAATCTAAATGCATATATAAACCATATTTTTTACATTATTCTATTTTCCTTTATACCAGGCATGTCAAACACATGGCCCGCCGACAACCTTTCGATGGCCCGCGAAGCCTTCGGCAATTTACCTCTGTTTTTATTTGTGATAACGCGCATGATGAAAATACACTTTGCACGAACAGTGTTTACTCATAATTTTTATTATGTCGAAACTACTTTATTTTACTACTCTCTTCGATTTACTTTACAAAATAATATACTCTATTTATTAAATACTAAGAAATGTACTGTAAAATTAATAAAATTCGAGCTAATTAAGAACAGTTAATTATTTTTTGTAATTAAATAGCTTTAAATGAGTCGCATTGAAAGTGACAGTTAGTATTAGTTGAACATATGGATTTTAGATTTAAGTTCGTTAATCATTTTCATTACTTTGGTATTAATTGTGCCATTATTAATGAATCCTGTAAGATCTTTCCTTCCTTTTTTATTGATATTCAGACATTTGATTGGTATAATCATATACATCCCAGGACTTTCATATAAAAAAAAAAAAATATTTAAAGCTTTTTACATACTGTGCATAAATATAATGAACATTAACATCACAGATTTTTTAAGGTGATTTACAATACAATTATATTCAAAGGAAAACTGAAATATTTTTGATATGTAGACACTGTTGGAGTTTGGAAAGAATGTAACGTTAAGAATTGCCACAGCACAAAGTTAAAAAAATCTCACAAAAATCTGGATAAACATCAGAAAGATTAACAGTCAGAATCGAAACTGATACTTCTTAAAAGATAATCAAAGGTGAAGAAAATATATTTGGTTTAAAAAAATAATTATCTTTATTAAATTAAATATACCGCATATCGAAATATTCACTACGAAATTAGGTCTAAAGCAGCTAAAGAAATTTGAAAATACTATAGGTATAGATACATTGCTAGAAAAGATTTATATATAACGTATAAATTTATAAAAGCTGGATATGTGCTTAAAAACTTATAGTGCTTATAAACTTTTATTATATTTGCACCCCCATGCTTAATCATCGTGAATCTAGAAAATAACTAGAAGATAAACATATCTATTTTCTTTTACAGATATTTGATGGATTTACATCATAAAGTTTTAACTGTTAACAAGGTTACAATTTTAATTTTAAATCGACAAATTATGAATGTGGATTATTAAAAGACCACCAATAGACAAAGTACTTGGAGTTTTCATTTGAATTTCAAAACACCGAGTAAACTTCAACATCAAGGCAATTTTCATAAAGGTATTTTCGTGTTTGATAATATCAGCGTTTTCAAACAGAATTTATTACTATGATAAAACAATTTTCAAAAAGAAAATTTATTTCATTTTAAATGTTGCCAAGCATTATTACAAAAATCATCGGGGTGAAAATTTTTAGAATATACTAAAAATATATCAAAAATGAATTCAATAGAGTATTTTTCAAGAAATATGAAAATCAGTTTAATTTATTTACTTCACCTCTAATAATTCACGTTGAAATTATTCTTCAGAATTTATTTCTGCAGTTAATCAAAATTCAGTGTGATTTCATATTAGAGTGAAAATATATGGATATGGGGTTTCCAAATTTCTGTAATTATTCATCAATTGACTGATTTTTTAAAGTATAGTGTGCAATTAGGCATATTTTGGCTATGTTCGGTATCACACTTTTATACATCTGATGTAGAATTTGTTATTTTAAAAGTCATATAAACATAATTTGAACCAGAAAATGTATTTAATAAATGAAATCAAATATATTGCGCATAGATACAAGACACGGTTTATTAAATAAATTATCTTATTCAAAATATATTTATTTATATTTTTTAATTGAAGAAAATATGGCAGATTGAGAGCTATGCCTTTACTATATCAAGATTTACAGACTAGCGTGTACAAGCAATTTTTTAAATGAATATAGTTCAAAAAATTCAATTAAACTTTATAAATTTAGTTGATGAAAAGCAATTTTGAGTATTTTATCGAAAAATTAGATTAAAAAAATTATGTATAATAATAATTTTGGAGCTTTGGGTGAATTTATCTTTAAAATAGCTATGTTTTGTACGTACAAATTTTATTCTGTGCAGTGGTAATAATATTAATCTTTTTTTTTATGTGGCCCGCGGCGGTAAGAGAGTTTGACATGCCTGCTTTATACTCTAGATTTTTTTCGTTATACTCTAGGGTTTTTTTCTTTTTGCATAATACTAAGAAAGATAATTTTTGAAAATCTGAATGATGGTGTAAAATTAACAAATAAAAATTTTATTTAAATCCTATTTACCAGCTTTTCATGTTATTTTAGCTAAACCAAAAATTACAAAGATTTTAACAAGGAACATTGTGAAAAATTTTCTGCAATATATTACTACCAAATTTTATTTTTCAGCAGTATATCACTTTAATTTGGAGGAAAAAAAAAAGTGTTTTAATTTATTATTTTCTTCTATCTATAATAGAAGAAATTATTGTAGTCAATTTTTTTTTTCCATTTCCAGTTTTCAATGGATGTACATGTTTTAGGGGTCAGAGATCCCCCAAAAAATATTTATAAGAAAATGTCTATCTGTCCATGTGTCTGCCCTAATTGTATCATCAAAAAGTGTATGAAGTTATGCATAGAATTGAACCAAATTTCTTTTGTATGTTTTTGGCTATGGGCAGCAGGTCCATCTTGAATTTGGGGATAGTTTGCCATAAGGAGGGCACTGTGATAGCGATTTTTGTGCCGTTTTCCTTATTGTATCATCAAAAAGTATATAGAAAGTTATGCATAGAATTGAACCAAACTTAGGGTATATGTTTTTCACTATGGTCTGCCGGTCCCAGTTCAATTTGGGGATATTATGCCAGCTGTGATAGCCACTTAAAGATTTCAAATTCAAAAAGATGTAAAAAAAAAATTGAAATCATAAAAGTTTTTTTAGTTAAATGTTTGGCCTTGATCCAAGGATTCCGGAGCAATTTTTGTTTTGCCTCTATGTTAAAAAAAATGGCTGAGATTTGAAATTTTAGAATGGCTGATATATTGAAGCAAGGCAGCAAGATTCCTCCACAAACAAGTTTAATTTATGAGATTTGGGAATGTGGTTTCTGGCAAATTTCCTCTCATAATTGTTGTACCCATCGTTCCAACACTATATATCCATATTCCGCAGCATTGAATTCTTGCCAAGCTTGGCAACAAAAATAGGTTGCCGTAAATGAAGCCAACTTGGCTATAACTGACTAATTTGATGACATTCTCATTCAAATGTAATATGGACGAGAACTGAAAATGAATCTTCTGTAATCAGATTCCATTCATTCTAGCTTCATGTTTTCCAGTAAAATTAGAAAAAATAAAAAGATCCTAAGGAATAGGAAAGTAATCTTTTCCTGCTGATACAGGCCAGAAGGACTTTTTGTTGTTGTGTTGTACATCAGCTGCTTGTGCAATGAAGGGTTCTTTGCATTCAGGTAACCCAACAATTCGCAAGCAGCTGACCTACAGCAAAATGACAAAAAATATTGATTTTATTTGTGATGTGATAGTGAATTTTAAAGTATTAACATGTATGAGACAGAAGAAAGTTTTGGGATTAGCACTTCCGACTAGTTTATTTTATCGATTCACTTATTCTGAAGTTGATTTGATATACATTTATTCCTCCACATTCTTCATTAGATGAATATGTTTATTTTACTGACTTATTTTGCAAAGTTTGTTTTCTAAAAATATTCTTGTGCTGGAATCTTAAAAAATTCTTGGATTATATATATATATTTGTAGGATTTCAGTGTAAACACTTCATTTCCTTTATGACATACGTGCATGATCATCAAATTAACTTATGCAGCAGTATTATCATTATATCCATAGCAGTATATCCATGATTTAAATGCACAAGTTATAAATATGTTGGATCGCGAGATCAAGATTTGAACATCTTCAAAACTGGAAAAGAGCCAGTCTTCTAATTTTTATGGTGAAGAAAGAATCAAAGTGAGAAATAGCCAGTAAAGGCGCTGTTAGGCCTAGTTGGACTATTGAAAAAAAAAAAAAATTGTATATATTAGGCGAAAAGTGTATTAGTTGAAAAGAAATTATGAGTAAAGTATTGTAGAGTTATCTGTCTAGGACTATATTAAAGTTCATATTTTGTTATTCATCGTCTATTTCTTCATATAATTCCAGTAAATCAACTATTTACATATCATCTCCTTACATATATATATAACGTATATACTCGCGTATAAGACAAGAACTTTTGACCTAAAATTGTCTTATGTCTTATTGTCGGCTTATACACAGGTCACATTTGAGGAGAAAAGTTGTAAGCCATACAGCTTTCTGACTGGCGGAGCAGCGCATGGAGGGAAAAGGGGGAAGTCAAAACACGTGATTTAGAGCGCTTGTGTGAGAGAGACAGGAGAAGGAAAATTGACCTTGACTCTGTTCATTTATTCATACTTTTGTCTCTGACTAGGTAATTCTAATTTTCTCTGCTCTAGTATGTGATTGTTTTCATTCTTGCTTTTAGCAAAATGGAAACTTTAAAAACCATACGTGCTGCATATGGTGCTTCTTTCAAGTTAAAAGTCGTGAAGTATGCTGAAGAGTATAACAACTGTGCCGCAGCTAGACAGTTTGGAATAAATGAAAAACAAGCAAGAGAATGGCGGAAAAATAAACTGACTTTAAATGCTATGCCAAAAAACAAAAAAGCGTTGAGAACGGGAATGGAGAACGAATTAAATCAATGGATTATGCAGTATCGCGAAAGTGGTTTTGTAATCACGCAAACTGGAATATGATTACAACCATTAAAAATGTCTAAGGATGACAAATTCAAGGATAAGAAGCGAGAAACATTTTTTGCATCAGCTGGATGGTGTTCACGATTTATGAATCGTTATGGACTTTGCCTTCGCCAAAGAACTAAAATCGTCCAAAAGCTACCAAAACAGCTCGAAGAAAAAGTTGAATCTTTTCAAAGGTTTGTCATTGGATTTCAAAAAAACAAAATTTTTGATTTATCGCAAATAGGAAACATGGACGAAACACCTGTTACTTTTGATTTATCCAGCAAAAAAACTGTAGACTCAATTGGCAAAAAATCTGTGTTGATCAAAACTACAGGTCACAAGAAAACTTGTTTCACCGTTGTTTTATCTTGCTTAGCAGATGGCTCCAAATTGCCCCCAGTAATTATATTTAAGAGAAAGAAAATTCCATCTAAAGTAAAATTTCCGACTGGAGTAATTATCAGAGCACAAAAAAATGGATGGATGGATGAAATAGGAACCATTGATTGGCTGGAAAATGTGTGGAGCAAAAGATCCGGAGCAGTATTTAAGAAACCATCGATGCTTGTATGGGATATATTTAGCACTCATACGACCGACGAAGTGAAAGAAAAAGTTGAAAAACTAAATTCGTGGATGGTTGTTATACCAGGTGGACTCACATCACTGTTGCAACCACTTGATGTTTGCATCAACAAACCATTTAAAGATAGATTACAAAAAGTTTGGTTTGAGTGAATGTGTTTGCCAGATGTGCAGAGAACAAAGGGTGGCAATTTAAAAAAGGCGGGAATCGATGTTATTGCCTCTTGGGTCAAAGAAGCGTGGATGTCAATTCCAAGTGATATGATTGCTAAATCAATTAAAAAGTGCTGTATTAGCAATGCGATGGATGGCACTAAGAATGATTTCACCTACGAATATGATGATGAAAATTCACCAGATCCTGAGTCAGATTTTTATGACGGAAGAAGCAACAGAACGGGACTTCATCGAACTTTTTGGCAATTCAGATATTGATTCTGAATCTGAGTGAACCATTTGATGTTTCTTATTTTTTAGGTAATTAGTTTTGCTTGATTTAGGTAATTAGTTTTGCTTGTTTTTTAATAAAAATGTAATTTTTGTTCGTAAACATTTGGAATTTTTTAGGGTTGGCTTATACGCGGATCAAGAATTTTACCAATATTTTGTCCTTTAAAATAGGGGAGTCGGCTTATACGCGAGTATATACGGCATATATATATATATATATATATATATAGCCATATACCCCCCGCCCCCCCCCCCCCCCCCCTCCCTCTAAATTTAGAACCTTGATACTATAAAATTGTACTTTGTTCTGTTAAATTTTCATGTAATGTATTAACAGTCCAAAACAAAAGATAAAACTACCTGAAAAATTAGTGTGTGTTTTAATTATTTTAGTATACATGATTATTTATATATATATACATGCTTTTATTTTCAGTGTGCATTCAGTATTCTTATTTGTGTTAAGAAATATTGAGACTGTTTTCTTTTTAGGTGGAAATCACAGTTGAAACAAATTTTCTCAACAGGGTGAAAATTATCTAGGACAGAATTCGAACCTAGGACCTTATCTATATGTGCCAATGCTCTACCACTGCGCTATTCAGCCTGATACAATTCACTCACCTGTGGGTATCAGATCTGCAAACCTAACAGCTTACCGATTAAAATGAGGCCGGGTTTTAGGTCCCAAGTTGCTGAGTTTGCAGATCTGATGACATCAACAACTGAGTGAATTATGTGAAGCTGGATGCCATCTGAATAGCTCAATGGTAAAGTACTAGCATATAGTCAAGGTCCCAGGTTCAAATCTTGGCCTAGATAATTTTCACTCTGTTGGGAAAATGTTTTCAAGTTGAAATCTCGTATGTATGAGAATGTTTTCTTTAATCATTTTGAAAGGAGCATAATGTGTATGTGTTTTCACATACTTTTTGTTTTTGAATAATAATATTTGCCTTGTTTAATCACAGAAAATTGCTATTCAAAAAAAGTGGTACTCAAAAATAAAAAATCATATATGGGACACTTGACCCCCTCAGGGCAAGTGTCTGGTCTTTATAATAAGTGTTTATTTATAAAATAAAAAAAAAAAAAAAAAAACTTATTTGCTGTAATCTTTTATTAAGAATTTCAGCATGTTTTTAAGAAAAAATCTACACAGAAGTTTAGTGGTCTTAAAATACCATATTTGCTCACATAAACTATCCCTACCCCTGTGTATTTTTCTCACTTTATGAAAAAAAAATGCTTAATTTTGATTTAATTATTCGAATTACTCAAAAACTAATAATTTTTAAAATGTATTGTTGCATCAGCAGTACATATTCAGGTATATCAGCACCAGGGAAAACTTTAAATTTTCATAGTTTGTTATGATAATAATTTTTTTTAAAGTTATACTGGAGAAGCAAATACATTTTTTCTTTCTTTTCTTCCTTTCATATGTATATTTTACTTGTGTTATGATTTTGAATTAATGAGGAAATCAAAATTTCTTTTATTGTTTTTAAAACATATTCTGAGATACCTAAAATAATGTGACAGACTATAACATATGGTAGAAATTGCCAATACATTTTTCAAAATAAAAATGCATGTGGTTGTAACTTGAATATTTAGGATTAAAAGGCAGTGGCTGATTGTGAAAAAAACGATGTTATTTTACAATAATATATAAATATGGTTATTCTTTTTTTATGGTGCTTGTTTTATATTGTTTCAAAATAAATTCAAATCTATAATAATATAAATTATGGAATAAAATTAAAAGAATGAATTTTTAAGTAACTAAATAAACTTTATGTAAGACTAATTGAATCAGTCATATCAAAAACTACATTATGTCATAAATTCAAAATTTTCCAGGAATCAATAAAAACTGTGCTATACACAAAAACTGGATTTTTTTAAAGAATTTTTTTGTGTTTGTTATATTTCTTAGATCTTTAAATTTGTATATTGGTTAACAGTTAGTTGTTTTATAGTAATTAAAATTGATTAAAAACTTTAAAAAATGGATTTTTGTTTTTGTTAGAAATGGTATTTAGTGCCCTACTAATGTTATAAAAAAGATATTAATTATATATTTGTTAAAATAGGATCTAGACATAAATAAATTATGTCTACACCTCAAGAGTTGACATTGAGGCAAATAGTCATATTTAGCACCTTATTCAGTGACATTTTGTTGTTCTGTCATTGGCTATTGGAACATATCTTGACAATTGGTGAATGCCATTTGCACAGTAAACTACTATTTTACCTTGCCTTTTGAATAGCAGTGGATAAATAAACCTATGTAATTTTCATCCACACGTGTGAGACTGGCTTCAAGGACATGTTTACAACAAAAAACACATTTTGAAAAAAAAACTAGACATAGTAACTATACAAAACAAAAGATGTAGTTTTTGAAATGACCAGTTCTATTAAAAGTGCTGCTTAAAAGAATAAATAAAATGCTCTGTTTTTTACATCCTCTGATAATTAATCCTTAAATGAAGAGTATTTTCTAATTCCTTCATGTCCTCCCTACATAGCAGGATTTTCGGTACTTTTCCAATAAGGAGCCTTGGCAAGATAAGAGAAAATAGCCTTGGCAAGAGAAGGAAAGTTGGCAACATATTTTCTGGCAACCTATTTACTGTGTCATATACACAAGCAGTTTTTTGAATATTTATACAATTTATTTAATATGAAGAAGCCATTTATCCATTTTTATATACAAACAGAAACAAATTGTGTATAAAAAACAATAATACTATTTGTCATAATGAATTATACCATTTTTTTTATTCAAAATTTATTCCATCAATTATTTACTAAATAATACTTTTCTTTAAAAATCCCCACTTCCGTATTCAATATTCTTTTTTTTTAGAAAACAAAATAAATAAATTTTCTTAACTGATTTATAAAAGTTAACAAAGCCTAATTTTATCTAAATAAACTACAATAAATATCACCTCTAATCCATAATTAAAAGTTCAGACATAAAGTTCATTTTCATAAAATGTTAAGAGTGTTCATTAAAAAATTGAATAAGTTCATTTTTTTTTTGTATCGTAATCGTAACATTTCGGAATTATTTATAAGCTCCAATAGTTTTATATTTTAATCATTAAATCACAACACATTTCACTCAGATCACACTAAAAATTACTTTAACTTACATAAAATAACTTTGCTTGTATTCAAATAATTATAACTACTTTATTCAACTTAATGGGGAATTATTTGTACTTAAAAGTAATCCTTTAATTTTTATTCATATCTTAAAGTATTATTGAGGGTATTAGCATTTATTTCTCGCCTATTCTTTCTTTAAAACTTAATTTTTACGCAACGTAAATTTATAGTCTAAGAACTAGCAACGTTTTCGTCACCTGACTTTAGCAAGGCTCATTTTTTTATTGTGTTGTCTTTATTGTGTAGTACGAATGCGGTCGGTCTGGCTGGTGGAAGTGGTTGCGTTTACCTGTGGGGGGAGGGGCAATGCAGGTAAAAAGGTGACAAAATTACGTCATTTTAGCATGAATTTTGATTATAGAACTTGTTTCTGCTCACTATTTGTGATATTAAGTCATTATTGTCAGACCGTTTTAACGTTGCCAACACCATACCAGACCCTAATTTATAGGCAAAATAAGGTGTCAAATTCACGTCATTTTAGCAAAGCTGTAATTTTAGTATGTTATACTTTGGCTATCAGGTAAGCTATAATTAATTTGCAAGACTGAAATTCCGTTGCTAAATTACTGCCAGATGCCGATTTATATCTGGCAGAAAAAGCGCCTATTAGTAGAGTTGGCAGCTTTTGTAGTGCTTTGGCTATTGTCAGTACACTGCCAAGCCGTGATTGTTGCCAAAGCAATGATTGTTACTTTCTATAGAAGTATATATATATATATATATGATTTGTCAAAATAAAGGCTTAATTTATGCAGTTAATGTATCAATTAATTGTAATTGTTATTTGGCAATGCAGGTAAAAATGTGACAAAATTACGTCATTTTAGCATAAATTTTGATTATAGAACTTGTTTCTGCTCACTATTTGTGATATTAAGTCATTATTGCCAGACCGTTTTAACCTTGCCAACACCGTACCAGACCCTAATTTATAGGCAAAATATGGTGTCAAATTCACGTCATTTTAGCAAAGCTGTAATTTTAGTATGTTATACTTTGGCTATCAGATAAGCTATAATTAATTTGCCAGACCGAAATTACATTGCTAAATTACTGCCAGATGCCGATTTAAATCTGGCAGAGAGAGCCCCAATTAAAAGAGTTGGCAGCTTTTGTAGTGCTTTGGCTGTTGTCAGTACACTGCCAAGCCATGTCTGTTGCCAAAGCAATGATCAGGGGTCGGAAAAACTACTTTTTGTTTGTAGCAAACTACAACTACTTTATGAAAAATGTAGTTAACTACAACTACAACTACTTTTTTTAAAAAGTAGTGACTACAAACTACTTTTCAAAAGTAGTCGCTACTTTTCGCTACTTTAGTTATCATCGCTTTATTTAATTACAGAACGTCTGTCATTAAATAAGCCGAAGATTACTGTTTTGTAATAGTGGTAGATATTTTGAATAAAAAGTCTCCAACTTAGCAAAACTATGATCACCTTAACTGAAAACTCACCCACTTTTCTTCTTTCTGAAACTAAAAGACAAAATTAGTCAAAAATAAAATTGTTAAATTAAAAAACATGTTTATTTATCTTACTTATAATAAAATCCAAAGGCGAGAAAGTGTCTGTAACGGTACCGGGCTGTACCACTCTGGTCTGCGAGTCGACCGTAGTTAAACGCCATGTTAGGCTTACTGAAAAAGATATGCTAACACATGACCACTAAACGATAATTTCTTCTACGTGAAATCATGTCTGTTCTGCATATTTTCACATAAAACATGTATATCTTATCCAATTATAATGTATTAAGTTACAAATTAAAAATAAGCTATTAAAAACATCAAAATACTAAATATAAACAAACAAACACTGTTGCCATTCAGAATTTCTAAATCTTGAAATAAATGAATGACTCTTTGAACGCTTCATTAAAAAAAAAAAAAGGTTAATTATCTGATTCTGTTCTTAAAATATTTGTAAAAGCATATTAAAGTCTTTAAATATTTTAATTTTGTTTGAAACCTTCAAAAACTATTTTTGCAGCCATCTTTCGTCAATTAATATAAACAATCGAACTTTGATAAAAATACAAGTTAATATTTGCATATAATTAGCATATTAAAATTTAATGTGAAAATTTCAGAAATTACATTTCGCTAATCATTATTATTACTGTTGCAAAAAAAAAAAAAAAAAAAAAATGTGAGTCATTCACTTTTGAGAATCATTCATCAAAATTATTTGTGCTGTACTGATTGCTATTTGGCAACGTGAGTTTTACTGCTTAACATCTTTGTTGATCTTTCTAAATGCTGTTGTTTTTCGCCTGTGAGACGTGGCGGAGGTAGGTTGCAGCTGTGTGTCCTGGCTCCGTGCGGTCCCTCTCGCCGAAATTTTGGTACTTGGAGTTTGCTTTTTTGGATTACAAGCAGGTTGTAGCTTTTATTTCCTTTTTTACATTGGTTTGTGTACTTTGGAGTTAGTTACTGCTTTTCGCGTGCTTGGTGTATTTCCGCTGTTGCCTTCGTTCTTGTTATTATAAAGTGGTTGAAGTGGTATTTTCTTTGGTCATTATATTTTGTGCGGCTGGAGGTATACTTTTACCCAGCCATGCAGTCTGATTTTAGTGTCACAGAAGCCAGTTCTAACGACCCTGTTTACTTTATACAGGATTGTATCAGCCCTGCTCAGCAGGTTGTGTATGCGTTTGCTAATGGTGTTACCCGGGTTTGTATATTTTTGGAACCACTTGAAGGACAAATCCCTAGAAATAAACCTTTTTTACTAAAAAATGACATAGACAGCAAAATTCGTTCAAATGCACCTCTCCAGCTGAGATTCACCAGGACTGGAAAGTTGCTGGTTGAAACTTCCGACGTCAATTGCGCTCAAGCAGCTGCGGAAATTACTTCCATTTTGCAAGTTCCGGTTAAATCGTACATTCAACAAGACTCTATTACTTCGCGTTTCGTTATACATAATATTGACAAGTCCATACGTTTGGAAGACCTTGGAAGGGAAATCCAAGCAGAGAATAATGTAAAAGTTAAAGAATTGCGCCGTTTCACAAAGAAAGACAACACAGCTCTCTACCCCACTGAAACAGTTCTTGTTACAATTTTTGGTACCACTATCCCTCGTGAATTAAAGATGTTTTATATGTTGGAAAAAATACGCCCATTTTATGACAGACCTCGTCAGTGCTTAATTTGCTGGAAATACGATCATGCTACGGGAAAATGCAAAAATGCGTCTATATGCAGAAAATGCGGCGAAAATCATGAAGCCACAACGTGTAGTAGTAATATAATTCGGTGTGTCAACTGTCAAGAGGATCACCCAGCGTCAGACTCTAAATGTCCTGCTCGCCAAGCTGAAATGGAATTCCTAAAATATAAAACAAATAACCATTTGCCCATCACTGAAGCCAGAAGACTGTATAAAAGGGCAAATACGCCAAAAACCTTTGCTGAAGCAGCTAAACCCACCGTCGACCCCGTAACCAACTCGTTATATGTCACTAAAGTGGAACTTGAACAAACCATGGATCTCCTCTTTAAGCGCATGCAAGAGCACATGGAACTGTTAATGAAGCAACAAGCTGAACATTTTTCAAGAGTACTCGAAGCCCTAACAAGCTCCTTCCTTATGGCCGGCACTAGTGCAATTCAGAGCAAGAAACCATCCACCGAACAGCCTATACCCCCTCAGGAAGATGCCAACAGGAGCAAGAAACCAAAGTTGATAAATGTAGTGCCTCCCCCTATGGATCCACACCGTCAGGATACTAGAAATGTTAATGGAAAGACTTTAGCCCCTATCTTAACCTCTGCGAATGGTGCTCTCAACGAGAGAATGGAGGAAACTTAGCACCCTCCAACTTCTCGGTTTTTTTTTTTTTTTTTTTTTTTTGTGTCATCTCCGCCGCTTCTTTTTGGGGTTTTATTGGACTTTTATTTTACTAGAACTTTTTCTTGTCATGAACCAGTCAACATCTCGTTTTTCTGTGATCCAGTGGAATACTAGGAGTATTAAGAATAAAACCCACTGGTTGAATTGTCGGCCTTTTTCGAAGGCAGACGTCTTCGTTTTTCAAGAATCTTTCCTTAAGGCAGGGGATCCCTTCTCTTGCCCGGGGAAGGTAATGTATCGTCTGGACCGGGTTCGTAGAGGTGGTGGCCTGGTTACGGCAGTGAATAGTAAACTCACTTCTGCCCAACTCAGTTTAGATTCCCTGTGTTCCCGGGATGTCGAAGTCCTTGGTGTTCGTATTTGGGTCAACAAAGGTTGGTTGACTGTGGTTAACGTGTACGCTCCCGAGGGAAGAGTTAGCGAAGCATGGCTTCAAGACCTACAGAACGCCTTACGTGACCCTTTCCTTATTCTTGGGGACTTCAACCAAAAGCATCAGGCTTGGGGCGGCTTGTCAAACACGCCAGGCGCAGAAGAGATTTTTAACTGGTTGATCAATAATAATGTATGTATGCTAAACATTAACCAATTCACCCATTTTGCCTATTCTGGTGCACGCTCCCTTATTGACCTTTCTTTTTCCAGTCCGGACCTTTTTCGCATCACAGATACCTCTGTTCACCCTGACCCTTTCGATTCCGACCATTGCCCTATCATCCATCAAATCACCTATCCCACCAACAGCTATCTCCGCAGTTCTACAAACTGGGAGGCCGTAGAGGCTTGTTTCAACCGTGATTTGGAAGCCCATGCTATTCCTGCTTTAGAGCAGTTTCAGGGGCTTTTTCGTGAAGCGGTCAATCGTCATTCCTTTAAATATACGGTGCAACAGAAAGATAACCCCCCTTGGTGGGATTCGCGCTGTGCATGGCTCCTCGGTCAAAAGAGGAAATATCTACGGCTGGCTAAAACGAATTTGTCCAAAGAATATTGGAAATTATTTAAAGTCCACTCCGCTAAGCTCAAGCGCTACATGAAACAACATGCTCGTGACTATTGGAGCGGTGTCTGTGAAACAGCGGCCAAAAGTACTCTCTATCAAATTATCAAGGCTATAGGGAAAAGACGCACTTCGGAATCAAATCTTCTCCTGACGGACGCAGACGGAGAAATCCTTGATCGCACGGACCAAGCAAACGCCTTTGCAAACCTCTTCAGCAATACCTGTTGTTTCGAAGGCATCCCATATGATCTAAGCAGTAATGATGTTTTCTGGGACGCCCCACTTACTATTGAAGAGCTTAATCTCGCAATTCTACGCACCAGAAACACTACCCCTGGGGAAGACGGTATCCCAGCACGTGTATACAAGGCCCTCACGGACGATAACAGGGCGAAACTTCTCAGCCTCTTCAATGACAGTTTCATGACGGGGGAAATCCCGGAGTCCTGGACTTCAGCGCTTATTTTACCCATCTGGAAACCAGGGACACCTAAAGATGCCCTAACCAGCTACCGCCCCATTGCCCTCACCTCGGTGGGGTGCAAAATAATGGAACGCATCCTTCTCAAACGGCTTCTGGACTGGATTGTACCAAGGCACCTTTTTAACGAACGGCATTTTGGTTTCTTACCGAACAGTGACAGTACTAAAGCCTTAAAGCTTTTCTATACAGATGTGCATCGCGCCAGACTAAATAAGGAATACATAGTAGCACTAAAGCTTGACATAAATGCTGCATACGATTCGATCTGGAGAGAGGGTTTAATTCAAAAAATGACTCACTTAGGAATTACTGGCAGGACGGCTTTGTGGATCTCCAAGTGGATCGGTCTCAGGAAGATCAAAGTTCGGTGGAGGGGTGCTACTTCCCGTATGAGACAATCAAACGTTGGCGTGCCTCAGGGCAGTGTTCTCTCCCCCATTCTGTTTATGATTTTTCTCTGGGACCTGTTTGAGGTTGCTGATTCTGGTGTTCGTATCATCGTCTACGCCGATGATATTCTTCTATACGCCTCCCACCCGTGCCTGGAAACTGCTATCACAAAGTTGCAAGACATCCTCAACAGAACTAACATTTGGTGCAAACATTGGCGGTTGGAGCTCAGACCTGACAAATGTGCTGCTATCAATTTTTCTCGGCGCAAGGCCACACCCTCTCGAAACCTCATTCTTGCTGGTTCCGATATCGAGTGGCAAACTACTGTTAAAGTCTTGGGAGTGATTTTCTCTGAAAACTTTCTGTTTAATCATCACATCGCTGACATCCGTCGTAAATGCATGAAACGCCTAAATCTGCTGAAAGCTATCTCTAGTCCTCAATGGGGGGTGAAAACGGTCAACCTTATCCCTTTAGTTAACTCCCTCATCCGCGGAGTTATCGACTATGCTTGCCCGGTGTACGGTGCTGCTGCTCTATCGTCTCTCCGACATTTGGATGTAATTTACAACTCCGCTCTGCGATTTGCTACTGGCCTACCGAGATGGACCCCCATCCTCAAGCTGTATCGTGAATCCGGCCAAGTTCCTCTTCGGTTCCGTCACCAATATCTCACTTATTCATTCTACCTACGCTGCACAAGTGCTGTAAATTTCGGTCGCTCTCTCCCGGATGTCTTACCCGCAGACTTCTCCTGGCCTACAAGCCATGGTAAAGTGTCGCCGCACATGTTGATCACTTCCTACTGGCCGCAAGGGAACATCGGGAATTACTGTGAAATTTTAACCGACAAGCTCCCGTTTCAAAATACAAACCTCCCGCCTGCTGCTATAAACCAATGTTTCAACCTTTATGTAAGCGATCTCGGGAACCCCTGTTGCTTAATCGCGACGGATGCCTCAAAAAATGATTATAAAACCTCCATTGCTGCTGTCAATGTCACCGAAAATATGTCCAGGGCTTATCTTGTACATCATCTAAATTCTGTCTTTACTGCTGAAACTTTGGCCATTAACCTAGCCGTCCAATGCTTTCTCACCCGGAAATCCGACTACCTCATTTTTACAGATAGTAAGTCTGCGCTCGAAGCTTTAAAACATATTACTTACAAATCCCCTACAGTTATTCTTCATCTTTTCCAGACACTGTGCAGAGTTCGGGGTACCGTGAATAAACTGATGCTTGTGTGGGTCCCTGGCCACATGGGAATTGCTCCAAATGAAAGAGCAGACGTTTTAGCCAAAAATGGCCCGTACGCGATCAACATGTATAGTGGGATTGCCCCGGATGATCTCAAAAAGCACCTTAAGCATCAGCTTATTGAAAATTATCAATCGTGGTGGAATAATAGCAAATATGCAGTTGACTCTCCATATCTGGGACCAAAGTTATACGAGTGGACGAACAACAGGAGGGAAGATATTTTCACATCTCGTTTCCGGACCTTCACTGCTGTCACTGACCATCGTTTATATCAATTCCAATTAAAAAATTCTCCTACCTGCTCCCTCTGTTCTGCGGACGACGGAACAGAATTTCACTACATTTTCCAATGTCGCGCGTTTGACGCGGAAAGGTCT
The DNA here is from genome assembly GCA_963931845.1 of Maratus michaelseni. Taxonomy (NCBI): domain Eukaryota; kingdom Metazoa; phylum Arthropoda; class Arachnida; order Araneae; family Salticidae; genus Maratus; species Maratus michaelseni. The sequence goes on along the minus strand of OZ007593.1, from coordinate 344,279,316 downwards.
CTACTTTTGGAATATATGTCGCCGTTGAACTTGACCATGGATGGCTGGTCGGATCTTTGGTCCTTTTTGAACAAAAATCGTCGTGGTTTTCGGCTATTTCTGAACCTCTTCCTCGGGAGCGGTCGTTTTTAACTCCTCGTCGTCTGTATCGTTTTTGTCATGGCGGTTGTTGACATGTTGTTTTTAGTTGTTGCTGATCTTGTTGAGTTGTACGGATCCTTCAGTCCAGTGGGACTTTTTGGTATTCAGGTTGTTTTTTGTCATCACTCAGGTTTTTGTCTTGTTTTGGTGGGCAGTTTGTACTGTGTCGTGTGGGTTTTGTTTTGTCTGTTTTGTCCTCAGTGTTTTTTGCATGCTCTCTGCACCACAGATATATCAGTGCTTGCACTGGGTTTGTGGAGTGTTTTTTCCATCCCCCTGTGATCAGTTGAGGTCATGCCGGCGCACAGTTGCAGCACATACCTCAAAGCAATCAAAATCAAATCAAATCAAATTAAATGCTGTTTTGAACGCGCGGTGGATTTGAATATGTTCAATCAAATCAGTTTTTATTGTTGTTTTATATTATTTAAGGATTGTTTTAGCGATGCCTGATTAAAATGATGAAACGCCGATTGAACGTAGACGGCGATTAATTAGAGAAAGACAGTCGAGGTGGCTTGCTTGGAAATCACATGCAACATTGGACCGTATAAGGGAATATGGTGCCATCTACCGGTAGATAATACAAACAAATTTTTAAATTTTGTTTCCATCGTAAATAAAATTATTTTTTTCTTATGAAATGTAATTAAAATATAAGGAATAAATAGTACCGAGTAATTTCCATTTAATTTTGCTTATATAATCAAAAAATGAGCTATGTGGTGAGTTAAGCTCTTTAGAAACACATTGATAACACTTTTTTTTTCAGAAAATTTCACACATGGATTATTTTTTTTAAATACTTAATTTGAATGTTTTGCCCATTCGTTGAACTATTTCAAAAATTGAATATTGAGTCAATATCCTGTCATTTTTGACAGGGGGTATATACTAGTTTTTAATAAAAGTTGACTTTCAAAATTGGAATCCGTTACACAAGATCGATTTGGGCATAATATATTAGATGCAAACGAAAATAATCTTTCTACAGATGCACTTGAAGGAACAGGAGTATTGGTTTTAATAAGGTCTGAAAACTCACCCACTTTTCTTCTTTCTGAAACTAAAAGACAAAATTAGTCACAAATAAAATTGTTAAATTAAAAAACATGTTTATTTATTTTTAATAAAAGTTGACTTTCAAAATTGGAATCCGTTACACAAGATCGATTTGGCATAATATATTAGATGCAAACGAAAATAATCTTTCTACAGATGCACTTGAAGGAACAGGAGTATTGGTTTTAATAACGTCACAGCAGAGCACTATTTAGGGCAGAAGATTTTCTTTAATATATAAAAATAAAAATAACTCAAAGATCTTAGATTTATTTATATGCTGAGGGGAGGGGGGAGTAAATTATGGAGCTTAGGGGACAATTCAGATGATTACTTATATATTATTATTAGGTAGAAACGAAAGCGGCCATTTTTTTTTAAATAAAGAGTTTTAAATATTTGAAACTGTATGCTGGTGGAAGTGCCAAAAGGGCAGCGTAAATTTTGGGGACAAGGAAATAATTTTTATTTATTGTCATTAGAGAGCAATAAATGGAGTGAAAGATTTTATTTTTGTATAAAAATAAAGATTTAAAAATACTTTAAACTCCTCTGTATGCTACTAGGGGGAAGCGTGAATTTGACAGGTTAGGGATAATTTAGATGATTTATGTTTAGATGAATTCGTTCTGTTTTTCTTTCTCTTTATATATATATATTTAAATTATAGTTTCAACCTTATGGTAAATAATGAAATTAATTTTCTTGATCTTAAGATAATTCTTAAAGATAATAAAATTTTGTTTGACATTTATGACAAAAGAAATGATTTTACATTTAAAGTTAACTTATTTACTAATTATGAGTCTTGTATACATAAATCAGTATTTGTAAATATTTTACTAAATTTTGCACATAGAATAAACAATCTTTGTTCTAATAATTTTAAAACTCAAAATTTAAAACTTATTCTTCAACATGCAGTAGAATATGGCTATCCCTTTTATTTAGTTAAGTCAATTTTACGAATATAAATTTTGCTTTCATTGGGGTTTATATGTTTGCACATTCTATCTGTTAAAACACTTACATTTTGTTTACTGATATATTTGGCTAAAGAATGAATTCCTTTATGTGAGAGCTGAGTGGGAATATTTTGGTTAAATATCTTTTATTAATTAAAAAATTTAAATAGTAAATTCTAATTTTTTTTCTTTTCTAGGGAGAGAACTTTAAATATAATATTGTTCCAATAAGTGCGTTGCCATATTGGAGATTTAATGTTTTTTTTTTTTTTTTTTTTTTTCCCTTGCCAGGTAGAGAACATTTAACAATTTAGTTAAATGCGTTTTTATTTTTTTATTTTTTATTTTTTGCAAGATATTAGATTCAATACGTGAGGTTAACATATTGGAAATGTTTGGTTATTTTTAGCTATCAGTGTGTGAAATCTAATTTTATTTTTCAGAATAAATAATATTTAGCAAGATGTTAGTTCCATTAAGTGCATGTAGCCATTTTGGTATTTCTTTTAAACTTGCATTGTTATTTATAAAATGAAAATCTAATTTTATTTTTCAGGGTTAATAAAATTTTGCAAGATGTTAGTTCCAATAAGTGCATGTAGTCATATTGGTAAATCTTTTAAGCTTGCATATAATTATTTATAAAATGAAAATTTAATTTGACTTCTACAATAATATTTTAGATTTTATGGGTTTATTTATGTTTTGAAATTATTTAAATGTTGACATATGTAAAAATAAATAGATAAAATAATTTTATACTGGAAAATTTACTTAATCAAAATAATTAATAGTTATTTAGATATTGTTTTAATCTTTAACTAGATGGCAGCACCATATAATGATTTAAAAAAAACTATTACTATTATTCTTTAGTATTATTTTTTAGTTATTGTTTATTATAAAACCAGATGGCAGCACCATATATATTTTCACAATTTTTTTTTCTCTTTTAACTGAAAACTTGGAATACAAGTGAAATTTTTAAATATTCCAATAATATAATATATATATTAAAATTATTTAAGTCAAAAAATATTTTTAGTAAATGAATTTATAGTTTTTATATTATTTATTTGTATTTTTATATTTTAAATTAGAAATAGTTAAAATCACAATGGTTAAATTAATAACTGCTACTTTTAGAAAATTAACTGTAATTTTAACTTGTACGTTTGAATTCACTTATTCACTTTACCATGTGTTTAGCACAAAACATTTTTGGCTTCGGATTCTGGACAAATTTATGTTGTAATGTATAGATTTTCTTTGTCTTCCTTTGTATTTATTTGTTTATAAATGGATTTATTTTCTTCCGTTTGATTTGTAGTGTTCTATTTTCAAAGGTATCCTTTTTTTTTTTCAATTTCTTTCCAATGATTGTTAGGGCTTGGAATTGTCACAAAATTTTGGCTTTAAGCTTGTGACAGTTACAGAAAACAATCATTCTTTGCTTATAATGTGGTTTCCCAGCCCTTGAAAAAGTAAATTACATTATAAGCTTGCATTTGTGTTTTTTTTTTTTTTTACTTATGTTTCACTTTTTGAATAAATACTTCATTTGTTAGGACTATGTTTTATAATGTGTAATTTGACATAGCTATTTGGGGTAATAATTTCATTGCATTTGGTCAGTTATTTCTGTTTCAATGGTTAATTTTTGCAATAAGTTTATATATATATATATATATATATATATATATATATTACATTCTTTGCTTGATGGGGGTGGGAGGCAAAAGGAAAAAGAAATTGGAGTCAGAAAAAGACTTAATATAGCCAGACGACTATATTTTGAAAAAACAATCGTAGTTGTATAAAAATACACTAGGACTTCCCTCAAAGGGATTAGTCTGAGTGATATTGCTGAGAACATAAAGTTAACAATTACGATATAAAGAGGATATCAACAAGAATCTAAGTGACTATACAGCATATGATAGACAAGAGATAGATAAAGATACAACATATGAAAAATAGCAAATTAAATGATATAATTACAAAATATCATATATAAATTCATATATTGTTATGTTTTCATATGCATTTTTTTTATAACATTTGGCAAATAATCTCATTTTCTTAAGCGGGAATTGCTCAAAACTTAAATAAAAAAACCGCCGGATCTTTTAAAACGATATTTTTAAAGTCACATAATCAGATTTGCAGCCAATAGCGTATTTTAGCAAGCGTAGTTTAACGCAAATTTAATTTAATTTTTGCAACATTTTCTTTGTGACAAATATCTAAATAAAATATTAAAAAATAAATTATTAAATATTGAAATATTAAATCAAATATTTTATATTTGAATTAAAAAAATTTCCTTTGTTTATTTGTATAACTATTTATAGAAACTCGTATACTTCAAACCACATTGATAACATGCTTTGCTACAAACTTGTCTACCAGTCTAACTACTCGTATGTCTTAGCTGTGTCTCTCTCCTAACTCATCTGTCTACTTTCTCTCTACTCTTCTGTATACCCGTCTCAGTATCCGTCTGTCTTTCTACCCGACTCTTTAATCGTGTCTCTACCTGTCTCGCTTCCCGTTACACTACTCGTCTATCAACACTTCTGTCTGTCTATATACCCCTCTCTCTACCCGTCTGTCAAGTTGTCTCTGTACTCGTCTCTCTATCCACCACGCTACCCGTCTCCCTACCCATCTCACTACCCCCCTGTCAACCCTTTTTTGCACCTGCCTCGCTACCCGTCTGTCTATTCGTTTCGCTACCCGTTCGCTTATCTCTGTCGCTATCCGTCTCTCTACCCGTCTGTCTACCCGTTTGTTTACACGTCTATCTATCTCTCGCCAACTCTTCCCAATATTTAAACAATTTAGTAAACGGAAGCCGTTTATCTGTTATTAAATGCAAACAGGAGTAATTTATCTAAAGAGTGTAATCAGATGCAATTTTTTAAATACATACATAAACCAGCATAATAATTCACCAGTTTTATTTTCATAGTAGTTTACGTCATTTGACAGTAAATCTCAACTTCTTCAACCCGAACTGCGTCAAGCTTTTTAAAAAAGCCCCAAGGTCCGTATAGCTGGGAAGGGGAATTGTCCTCAGGGCTATTAGATACATGTTATTAAGTTAAGTGAAAGTTTCGTAATCGGGTTCGCAGCCAATTTCTTATGTCAGAAAGGGTGGCTTCACGCCATTTTAAATTCATTTCTGTAACTTTCTTTTTCTTTTTTTGGTGGGTGGTTCGGGGGGGGGGAGGGTTCCAAATATATACACTTAAATTCAAACTTTTGCCCCCATGTTAATATTAGTGTTGTTTGTATTATCAATTAATACTTTGTTGATCGAGCTTCATTCGAAACAATTGTAAAAGACTTCTACAGTTTTTTTTTTCTAGGAGAAAGTTCCGTAATCGGGCCCTAAGCTAATCGGGGAATTTAATATCATTATTGTTTCTAACTCTTATAGAGTTAAAACAATATTGTTGCTAGCATTACTCTTGTTTGTGACCAACCTCTTCTGTGTATCTGAATAGGGAAAAGTTCCGTATCATGTACTGGTTGGTGCCAAAGGCAGTTGTAGAATCTTACAAATTTTTCTAGAGAGCGGAAAAACATGTTTTTTAAAATATTTACAAATATACGTTTATTAAACCATGTTTTTGAGCCATTTTAAAAAAATAAGTACGGTGCTAAAATAAAATTTTATTGCCATTTTCGATATTTTAATAAGAAATGAAAATACATAACAAACAAATTTAACAAAACTAAGCCATTTTTGGGTACTTCTCTATTATCCCGTCGACCACTTTTCATAACAAAAAACTATCGCCAAACTGTAAGATTAAACGCCAAAAATGCAGTCCCATTTGCTTGATGCCAGAAGCATTATACGTATTTGTTATGCCATCAAGTGGTTTTTAATTCGACATTTGCGTGTATTTTTCATTATGTTTTACTGATTTATTAGTTATTTCATTCATTAAAGTAACAATTGTGTCCTTAATTTCTTATATTTTATTTATTTTGATATTTCAATGGCAACGTTCTCCCGTTTATTTAGCGTTACAGTTTGGCGATAGTTTTTTGTTATGAAAAGTGGTCGACGGGATAATAGAGAAGTACCCATTTTTTGTTATAAATAATTGTTATTGCCAGGGGGGCTAATTGTAAACAATTAATAAGCTAACTAAAAAAATTACCGGAAAAAACTTGTGGGAATCTCAAGAAAGAAATATCTGATATAAATAGCATTTAAAATCTTAAAATGGAGAAGTGGTCCGTATAAAAATGCAAAACATTATACACCTGATATAAGAATTTTTTAATTTTTTTATATTTCCGAAAGCACAGATAAAAGGGTAAAAATCCCGGCACAGATGCCACATACTCACCACGTTGGCGCGATTTTTCCCCCGCCCCTTTGGCGAAAACTGTTTGTTGTGTTTGTTTACTTTTATTTTTTATTTTAATTCTATAGATTATTTTTATATGTATATCAATATTAATTTAGGCACAGATGTCATATACGCACCAGATTGGCGCGATTTTTCCCCCGCCAATTTGGCGAAAACTTTGTTTTTGAATATTAGTTACAAATACCATACAATAATAGCATGTAATTTTTTATTTCAATATAAAAATAAAATAACGTAATAAATGAAATAGCTCCTATTATTCAAAAATGGGAAATAAAAATAAATAAATGATAGTTTGATATAAATAAATATTGATATATATAATAAAAACAATTTATAGAATTAAAATAAAACATAAAAGTTAATAAACAACAATTGAAACAAAATAACCGGGTTACCATGTGAGGCATAAAATTGCCATTTTGTTGCAATCGCGCCAATGTGGTGCGTATATGACATCCGCGCCTTTATTTATATCAAACTATTATTTATTTATTTTTATTTACTTTTTTCAAATAATAGAAGCTGTTTCATTTATTACATTATTTTATTTTTATACTGAAATAAAAAATCACGTGTACTATTTGTCACACTATTTGTAACTAATATTCAAAAACAAAGTTTTCCCCAAGCTGGTGGAGGGAAAAATAGCGCCAACGTGGTGCGTATATGACATCTGTGCCTTGTTTCATTTCACATAGAGGTACTGCTCTATTATCCCGTTGACCACTTTTCATAACAAAAAACTATCGCCAAACTGTTAGATTAAACGCCAAAAATGCAGTCCCATTTACTTGATATCAGAAGCATTATACGTGTTTGTTACGTCATCAAGTGGTTTTTAACGCGACATTTGCGTGTATTTTTCATTATGTTTTACTGATTTATTAGTTATTTCATTCATTAAAATAACAATTGTGTCCTTAAATTCTTATATTTTATTTATTTATGTATTTTGATATTTCAATGACAACGTTCTCCCGTTTATTTGGCGATAGTTTTTTGTTATGAAAAGTGGTCGACGGGATAATAGAGAAGTACCCACATATGTATTGGTACTTTTATGTTATCTTGGCGCAGTTGATAAATTGCCAAATATTTTTCTCATAATATCTTCATATTGCATTCATTTCATTTAAATATAAATCTTTCACTGATTTCATATGAAATACATACATTAAAAATACACGTCTTTCACTCATTTAATTTAAAATACACGCCTTTCACTAATTCCATTTTAAATACTAAAAAGGAAAAGAAAATAAGAAATAATGCCACAAATCGAAACCTTTTATTTAAACATCAAAAAATTGTTCCTAACATACACACGCGAAATAAAAAAGCTGCTAATGGTGTGATTTACGCCAAATCTCTAATACTAATACTACTCTTACTAATCTCTAATACTTTTCAAACAGAAAAAATTCCAGATTAACTTTCCATTTTTATTAAATTGAAATATATTTTATTGTGCTGAATATTAGTGCTTGCATACTTTTTTGCTCCATGTATGCCATGAACTTTTCAATTCCGATTGTCTACGAAAATCTCCCGCCGGTGAAAATGACGTACGCACAAAATTTAGTGACGTATGTACTTTAATTGTGCTTTTTTATCTATTTTTTTAATATAACTTCCAAACGGTTTGACACTTATTCTTGGTAATAAATAGACGACGTTGTCACCTTTATAGGTACCTGCTGTAAAAATTTGAACGAAATCCGTTAAATATTTTTTGAGTTATGCTTGACGAAAGGTTTTAATATCCATCGTAGCTATATATGGGGCAAAGTAATACTGCGCTGTGTATGAGTCTTCGTTGCACTCAGACAATTATATTGAAAAGATTTCTGTGGATTTAAATGACAATACACTAAATTTCTGACACCCAAACTGTGAAAATGACAGTTAATTTGTGACCGTGTCCGTCGTCTATGGAAAAATCTATGACACTGTAACTGAGATTAGTCGCTGACATTCACAAATTGTTGCAGAGAACATATTTCGCACAAAATAAACGAATTGTTCTCACGTGATTTGAAGATTGGCACTTTTTTCCTCCCTCCTAAAGTAGCATCAAAAGTAGCGTGGATGCTCACTACAAACTACTGATATTCTTAGTTAAATTTTGAAAATAAAATATTTATCAACAATTTTTTCTAATTTTTTAAAAAGAAGCATTTATTAACAAGCCGGTCACTTCCGTGTGGGGCCAAGTTTCCTTCTGCAGCATTTAGCCTGGACTTCGCTTAGGAACCAGAAAGTGCATTTTACATGCAAACAGAAAAATATAAATAAATACTTTATTTTAAACTATACGAAAATAACTAATAAGTATATCAATAAAGCACATAAATAAAGATTTCGCGACATAAATAATACGTTTTTCTCCATTAGCTCCCTGACAAAGACACGTTCAGCACTGCCCATGGGAATGGGAGAGATTTCAGATAAAATATACAAAAATGAGATAGCATAAGATACATGGCGATCGTTGTAAATGGGCACTGTGATATTACTCCCATAAATTGTTAATACAGTGTTCAAAATAACGGGGCCATGTGTGCTTCTCAGCCATATATCGTTAGCTAGCCAGTCGCTTCTGAGTGGGGCTCCGATACCTTTTGCAGGGTATTTGGGGCCCAAAAAGTGCATTTTACATGCAAAAAGAAAAATATAAATAAAATACTTTATTTTAAACTATATGAAAATAACTAATAAGAATATAAAATAAACACGTAAATAAAAATTTCATGATCAAAATAATAATTTTTTTCATGAGCCCCCTAACAAAGTACTGCTCGGCCCTGCGTATGATTATCTAAGGGGAAGGGAAATCTTTTAGATAAAATAAAGAAAAATGAGATTGTCTAAGATATATGCAGTGTGATTTCATGCCCATAAATTGTTAACGTCGTGGTCAAAATTACAATGACCTGTGTTTTTCTCACCCATATATCGTTAATACAGCAGTCATTATAAAGAGGTTCAGTCATTATGCGTGCATAAATCGTTAAAATGAAATTATTTTAACAGAGCCCTTTGGATTGCACGCCTGTCAACTGATCATACGACAATCACAGTAATGCAGCCTTGTGCATACACCCGAGCACATAAATATGGCGATTAGTATTTAAATCGTAAATCTTTAAATCCAAAAAATATATTTTGAACAAAGGAGGAAATGTATTCTATTTTGTATCAAAATTTTAACCTTATTTTTAATTTAATTTGAATTTTCATTAACTTTTAATTTTAAGACAAAAAGCGCAAAAATAATTTATAAAATATGAAAATAAAAAAAAACTTTTCCTGGGAAAAATATCACGCAAAATATCTAATAAAAAATCAGCTATAGTTGTCTTATTCGTCTAATCTTCCATGATTGGGTTCATAGTCGATGTTGGCGACAACCTCGCTTCAGCTTAAATAGCTGAATTACGTGTTTAACTATTTTTAGTAGATTTGTAATGCTGGAATTTCACGCTCGTACTTAAAACTTCAGCTGAGAAATGGCGAAATGATCTAAAATGTTCGACCCGCGTTTAACCCCTTTGGTGGATGAACATTTAAAATCGCTGAAATATCTATTTAATTATTTTTATTACAATTGTTATCCTTAATTTCACGCTCCTACCTATAACTTCTTTTGAGTTATGGAAAAATGACTTAAAACATTCTACTCCCATTTAACCCCCCCCCCCCCCTCCCCCTCTTAGTGACTGAATTTCTAAAATCGTTGAAATACGTGGTTAACTATTTTTTTTAGTAAATTTTTTATCCTGAATTTCACGCTCCTACCTCAAACTGTTGCTGAGATATTTTGAAAAGACCAAAGGACCTAAAATGTTCGGACCCCCCCCCCCCCCCCAATTTAACCCCCTTAGTGGTTGAACTTCTAAAATCGCTGAAATACGTGTTTAACTATTTTTTTAGTAGATTGGGTAACCTGAATTTCCCGCCTCTACCTAAAACTGCTGCTGAGATATGGCGAAAAGGCATAATCACCGAAAACATTCGACCACCCATTTAACCTCCTTAGTGATTGAATTATTAAAATTGCTGAAATACATGTTTAACTATTTTTTTAGTAGATTTGTTATCCTGAATTTCTTGCTTCTACCTAAAACTTCTGCTGAGATATGCCGAAAAGACGAAATGACCTAAAAATTTCGACCCCCTATTTAACTTCCTTAGGGGTGAATTTTCAAAAATCCTTTCTTAGTGGGTGCCTACATGGTATAAGGAACATGTCTTCCAAATTTCATAGTCCTAGGAGTAGCGGTTGAAGGTCGGCGTTGATTCTGAGTCATCAGGACATGTTCTTCCATAAGTATAGAGATTTATGAAATCGCCAAAGAAGTGAGAAAAGAGCAAAACAAAAACTCCATGGCGTAAATTGTCAACCGTTATGTTTATTTAATTTATCCCTTAATTTTTAAGTAATATTATAGTTAGTGTTTATTAATATTCGCTTTTAATTTTAAATAATACAAAATATAATATTTTCTCTTAATTTTCTGTATAAACTTATAGCGGCTAGCAAGAAATAGGCAATGTCAACTGTTACTTTTCAAGGTCAATCGATCATTTGTGGTTTGAAATAATATCGTTCATAGCATGTTCTCTGTGTTTTCGAAATGAAATTTAATTGCGTTGGCTAGTAATGGAAAAATGTGTGTTTTTTGTAGCGATAATCAAGGATATTTTTTTTTTCATTGAAGACACGTTAATCAAGTGTAAGAACTATTTTTATTTAAGCATTTATTTCGACAAATCATATATATATATACTTTTATAGAAAACAAGGATCGTTGCTTTGGCAACAATCATGGCTTGGCTGTGTATTGAAAGTAGCCAAAGCACTACAAAAGCTGCCAATTCTTCTAATAGGCGCTTTTTCTGCCAGATATAAATCGGCGTCTGGCAGTAATTTAGCAACATAATTTCGGTCTGGCAAATTAATTATGGCTTACCTGATAGCCAAGGTATAACATACTAAAATTACAGCTTTGCTAAAATGACGTGAATTTGACACCTTATTTTGCCTATAAATTAGGGTCTGGCACAGTGTTGGCAACGTTAAAATGGTCTGGCAATAATGACTTAATATCACAAATAGTGAGCAGAAACAAGTTTTATAATCAAAATTCATGCTAAAATGACGTAATTTTGTCACCTTTTTACCTGCTTTACCCCTCCCCCCACAGGTAAACGCAACCACTTCCACCAGCCAGACCGGCCGCATTCGTACTACACAATAAAGACAGAGAATATATAAAAAAATGAGCCTTGCTGAAATCACGTGTTTTCTGACGTTGCTAGCTCTTAGATTATTACAATTTATGCTAACTCTTTATTTCATTTTATTGCGAGGCAGAATCACCGTTTTCAAGTTTCTGGTCACAGTCATTTTGAAGATGCGAGTGAGAAAATAGTCGCTGACCTTCTTTCTCAATGAATGCATTGTTAAGGATTAAGGATTGCTGGGGACGCTATCGTTGGCACAATACTTCGAACAGCTGCATTGTCGCATTGGGCGGTTTATCACTCAGACGTTCCAGGCCTCTGACACTGTCACACTGTCAGGAAAAGTGCCAAGGGATAGAAGAGGATAGATTTCGGCAAGCAATTTGATAAAGTCGGATTTCCCATGCTGTTTTCAAATCAGTAATGTGTTCGACTTAGAATAGAGAGGTGGCCTTTTTTCTAAATTGGGAGATAGACTACAGTCTTCTTGCATTTTTTTAAACTGGGCCATATGCCTTTTTCTTTAATGAATTTTTATAAAGTAATTCTAGATTTTTTCCCAAATTATAAATTTAATTAAGATAAACCTCCACATCTTTAATTACCCCTCCTTTGGCAAATATGTCCACAGAGGTAGTTAAGTTTTAAAAAGTTTGCAAAAAAAAAAAAAAAAATCTACACTCTCCATCCCTTCAATCGTCGTCTCCAATTCTTTATTAATATTAAAATTTTCTTTCACCAGTCAAGGTAATGGAACTTGTATCTTCTTCTAGTTATTCATGGCTACAGAACAGGTATGTTTGACTCTTTCAATCTATTATAATCCAGTGCACATAGCAAACATGTGACATTAAGAAAAATTAACCTGTAAGATTCTGGGATGTAAAGAATTATGATATTTGCATCATACTAAAGAACACTTCAACCATCACCAACTTTTCTTTACTATACTATTATATAAATAAAATGTTTATATATGTATATATTTAAACAAGCATAAAAGTTCACCAGGTTTGTTTTCATAGCTGTTTATATCATTTGCCAACAAATCTCACTTTCTGAAGGACAAATTGTACCAAGCTTTTTTTTTTTATTTTTTTAATGCAAATTCCCCTATAATGTAAAACTACCAAATTTTCTTTGTCAATAATATTATGTTAAAAAAAAAATGCACAATGTTCTAAAATAAATGTGCTTTTCTGAAAAGACTGAAAGGGCTTTTTTTTTTTAACATTTTACTGCTTTAGTTATGATTATACATATACAATGGTCATAGCTGACAAACCTTCTGAGTTTTGGGTACCACTATTTCCGAATAGTAATCTTCATCTTGTTTAATTGAAAAGTTTCTGTAATTAAATAAAGTAAATGTTTCTATTTGTAAATAGTGATACTATAAATTCAAAATATTTGACAGCTATTCATGGTACTGCATAAAATGTGCATTTTGATAAATGTTTCCATTTCTTTTGTACATGTGTATGCACATAAAACAAACACATATATCGATTTACAGTTTCCTATCATTTAAAACATGCATGTTTTAATGAACTGTAAAAACTGTCTTTAGTTTCTCCTTTCTTCTTCAGATTGAGATCATCCATTTTTAATTTGTTTTCCAAAGTTAATACAAATTACTAATTTATTTTTACCTTTCATTAATTTAAGGTGTTAATAAAATTAAAAAGTTGGTTATTTCTTATTTCTAAAAATGTATTGCAAAACTGTGCTTAAATTTTTTTTTAATATAAGCTACAATGCTCTTGTTTCTTCACTTTCTGAATTCTACATTTTTTTTTTTCATTTTTTATCCTATGTGATGGGTAATAGAAATTTAATGTATTTTCAAAAACTGTTTCTATACTTTGTGCTTCTAGTTACCTCTAAAAAAATGTTTATTTTGATAAGTTTTCTAAAAAATTTTATTGCAAGCATGCTAGGTATGGAAAAGACTTAATTTTATGTTTTGTATTTTTCTAGGGTTTTGATACTGTTAACTCAGATTCTAGTTCTGTAGGAGAAATAGATAATATGTAACATTTGTGGACTCTGCTGTGACTTTTGTAGAAAGCAAGGTTTATAAAGAAAAAGAAAATATTTGTTATATTTTTCTTATTATTGCAAAACAATTTTTGGCCATTTATTTTTGACACTTTTGTAAATTTATTTTTGCAGTTAAAGCCTAAAGCCTGGTGTTTTCTTTATTATTGCAAAAAAACTTTTGTCTATTTATTTTCAACATATATGTAAATTTTTTTATGCAGTTGGAATCTTAAAATAAAAATATTCAAAAATAAAAATTACCTGTGTTATTTTCATTGATTAAATGTGAGAGTAATTCAGAAGATAAGTTCTGGAAGGTTATAATTTCTGTATGCAAAGGAGTGAGCTACTCTGCTCATATGGTATTGCATCCTGAATGTCTAAAGATTACATAACAGCATAATTCATACGGTGTAAAGATGACATGTAATTGTGTGCTATTGATGTTTAAGATGATAGAAGTTCCTGTTGATTGTGAAATTTGTTCTGTAATTTTCTTTTTGAATGCAAGGTTATGAGTGATGGATTAGTTAGAAGATGAGTTTTATTCTAGATTGATTTTGACACAATTATTCAAATTGGTAAAGAAATCATATGAGATGTAATCTTCCCAACTGGACAGTTAACTGGATGAATTAGTTCAGCCATATTCATCCGGGATTGCTCAGTTGGTAGAGCACTGACAGCTTTAGCCAAGGTATCCTGGGTTCTAATCCTAGCATGGACTTTTTCGCTCAGTTGGGAATATTACATCTCAAATGAATTTTATTGTTCCATTAATGTAGAATGAATGTACACAATAAAGTGGGAAGCAGGATCTGTGGTGAAAGATAAACTAGTTTGACTAATTGACCAGCATAGTGATTTTCATCTCTTTTTGTACCTGAAAAAATTCTTGTGTGGCTATCGTTTTGATGATTATAACAAGGTGAAAGATGCCATAACACCGGCTAATCTCACAGATGGTCATTTTCTTTTATGCTTATATACATACACTTATATCCTGTTATAATAAATACTTTAATCTACTGGATGGCTATGTAGAAAATAATGCAATGTGTGTCATTTGTTAATAAGTAGGTATCTGTGCCCACACCTTATTTATTTGTTTTAGTACTACAATCATGGAACTTACTTACTGAATAACACTGGTATTTTCGATTAAACAATGTAGTAAGTATAAAATTTTGTCTCATCATAATGTTTGCTGAATAAAACAAATAGTTTATGTATAAATTTCTATATAACAAAGCTTTCAAGAGAGCAGCGGTTTAAAATATGCTGGACAAAGCGTTTTTAAAGTAAAAACTGCATTGGTTACCATTTGAAATCTTTTTACTTTTACTTCACTCGCCAAGTATTTAGGAAAATTAATTCTTGACTCTTTTAACTGTACATGTAATTAACAATATTTAGATTTTAATTGTAATTGGATTCGCTTGAATGCTAAGAATTATGTGAACTATTTTTTTATTAGAAAAAAATATTAAATAAAAATTAATAGGGAATTGTAAATGTTTGCACGTGGGTATCAGACAAAATTTGAAACAAGCTGTCCTTAATGACAATAAACTTTATTTGAAATTCTTTTGTTCCCACCCATGTTCTTTCATATTTGCGATGTTTAAACCTATGCTTTTTCTTAATACAGATTTTTTTTCTGGTGAGTTGTTTTCACTGTCCAGCATTGGCCACAAGCTGTGTTTCCTTAATGCTTCAAATGTTGTAATAGATGGCCATTAAAAAATATGTTAAAGTTATAGCACACAAAAAATAAACAGAGAATAAAATTATTTTATTTAAACATCACACAAGAAAATAAGTTAATGCATTCACAAAAGTATAAAAATTCTTATTCATACTTTTGATAGTAAAAAAAAAAAAGATCTATTTAAAATGGCCAAAGTTCCATTCCAAATACATTTCCTTGAGGCCTATGAGGTAAAATGACTCTGCTGATTGAATGAATAAGTCCATTAGAAGCTGGTGTGTCACAGTGGAGAGCTCTAGCTCTTCCAAATTTAACTCTGTCATATAAACTACGATGCAGAGGTAAGAGACTTCCATCGAGTGTTCTTACAAATTGACGATGAAATGGAGAAACATGGCTGATACTGTTGCAACACAGTGTCTCTAAAATGACAAAAATAAGTATTGATATGAGTATAAAAGAGATACATATTTTTACTGATAAGAATTCTAGTGACAGAATTATTATATTTCATAAAGTAAAAAAGAGAATTTCTAATGGAAACATTTATTTACAAAGTGAAAGCAAGTATAAATGTCATTAGGGTTTCGTTCATCTCACAAAACCCTATTACTCCCACTTCGTTGTCTGTCTGTCACAGAGCCGGTTCTCAGAAACTATATAACTTACAGGCATACAATTTTGTGGACTTATAGCTGAATACCTACTATGAAGCTCAAAATCATAAAATTTAAAAATCTTTATTATTAATGTTCGGAAACGTCTGTGTGTGTGTGTGCGTGTGTGACTGTACGTGGAAAAACTCTGCAACCGTAGCGAGTAGCGAAGCGCTATCGGCTGCTAAATAAGAACGTTATTAATTAAAAACCTCATCAAAATTAGCAAAACAAGAAACAGTTTTAACGAAACCCGAAAAGAAAATTTCCGTTTTGATAATCGCAGACATCAAAATTGTCACTTTTTAACGCATCATCGAATAAAAAAAAAATCTACCGGAGGTATCGATCCAAAAATCGGGGTACACACGCAGCCGATTTTTGTCGTTCCAAATAGTCAAATTTTCTGAAATTCGGACCGTAACTTTTCTTTATTTCAGCCCAAAATTGACCAGACATCCAACATTGACCCCCAGACGGGAAAAAGGTTGCTGTACAGAATGCCGGGTTGACACATCCGAGATCAAATCACTCCATTCCTTTTTGAAACAAGTGGAAATAATGACTCTACATTCACGAAAATTTGCACACATGTGTAAAAAAAAAATCGCAAATTCAACAAAAAGAAATTCATAAAAATCGACCAATAACTTTTAAAGATATCAATTAAAACTCATTAATGAAAATGAAAAATGAATTTATTTCTATTTCAACTGGGTAGAAGTAAAATATTTGCAGGTGTCATCAGACATTTGGACGCCTTTCTGCCAAAAGAGATAAATTGATAAAAAGATGCATTTTAAAATGATTCCAGTTTTTATGGGCAATATATATATATTTTAAATATTGGATTTTCGAATCTGAAAAATATGAATCCTTGCTCTGAGTGATCTGGCATTTCAGGGATTCAAAAAATTTTCGAATTCCGACCATAATTTTTGATTTTAGCAAAATCCCGATTTTTGTATAGGGGGAAAAAAAAAAAGAAGCTAAAGAATTAGCTATTTCTTTTCAAAATATCTCCCGTCGTGTTTGTCCCATCGCGAAGCAGCATGGCTCATTCGACTCTACATCAATAGCGCTTACATATTTTAGTTTCCAGTTATACCACCAGGGGGCGCTTCTGTAAATCTGGTTCTATGGGCCCTATTACGACGGGGTTTGGCTCTTTTGACTGGATTTCAATAGCTTTACAGATTTGGGTTATGTTCGCATAGAACAGATTGTGCCCCCTGGTGGTGGTAGGTGTAAATAAAGAATTTTGCCGCTAACTCGGGCTCTGTGGGTCACATCACGGCGCGGTTTGGTTCATTCAACTCGGCATCGATTTCAGTTCGTTTTTTCACCACCAGGGGGCGCTTTCCTATCTCCGGTTCCATGGGCACGAAGACGACGGGGTATGGCTCATTCGACTCGACATCGAAAGCCTTAACGGTTTCAGTTATGATCGTATAAACAGATGGAACTAACGTATACTGCAGCACGACTACTATACGGTGCCGCAGGCAGCGGGGACCCGAGCCAGAGGTTCGTTCAGTTAGAGGTTTATACTATTCGATGTACAATTTAAGGGATTATCCGGTGCCGAAGGCAGCGCGGACCAGGGTCGGAGGTTCGTTCGGTTAGAGGTTTGTACTATCCAGTGTGCAAATTAAGGGATTATCCGGTGCCGAAGGCAGCGGGGACCCGGTTTGGAGGTTCGAGGTGGATGCGAGCCAGAGGGTCGTTCGTTTCGATGTTTTATAAAAAAAGGAGTTTTCAAAATATTCGAGGCACCGATGTAAATTAGGGGCCCGCTAGCAGGCGAAGCCAGCTAGTCATTATTATTAATGTCCGTATACGTCTGTGTGTGTGTGTGTGTGTGTGTGTATCTGTACCCGGATAAACTCTGCGACCGTAGCGAGTAGCGACACGCTTTTTGTGTCAAAAAATTCAGAAAAATCCGGTCCTCCAGGAATTGCAGTTTCGAAAAAATCGGCCCTTAATTAAGGGAGTTATTAACGAACAAAGCTGTTTTAATTGCTTCAAAAGAAACCTATGTGGAAAGTCCTCCGCGCATGCGCAGAAGAGCTCAATCATCATCTTCCGCAAAAAGAAGAAGGAAAGATCGCTTCGGCCGGTTTCGTTTTACGACTGTCTAAACTCGCCGACGGCGAACCGACAGAAATACGAAAAAACCGTCAACATATTCTCAAAGAACGTACCTTTACGTCTCTAACGATTCTGTCGGTTCGAAAAAATTTCGATATTAACCCTTTCAAAAAAAATAATCAAAAAGGGTCGAATTCGTGTTTTTTATTGTCTCTCTTCTTCCGAACCTCGCATCCGCCGGACTAAGAAAGATTCGGATAAACGGATTTCACCAAATAAAAGATCGGTCTTTGTCCTCTCCAATGCCAGCTTGCATTAAAAAATATACGTCAGTTAACCCTTCGAAAATGTATATTTTCCGTACACAGTTTCGCGATTTCGGCAATTTGGACGATTTTAAAAAAATCGCAGCGGCGGTTCCAAACAAGTAAGAGAAAACTAAAAATACCAGACGAGATCTACATTCTTTTTCCTTTCGAAATCTGCGATCCTTTTTGAAAAATACAAATATTAACCCCTTGAAAAAAATTCGCGCGCAGACTCACTTTTGCAAATTCCGATTCTCTGCGATTTTTAAAATCGCGCATCGGCTCTCTGAAAGAACAAAAAAACAAACAAACACACCCAGGTACATTTCCGTTCTTTCGAGATCACTATAAAACCTTTAGTTTAAAAATATATTTCAGTTAACCCTTCCGAAATCTTTTTTTCCGTAAGTTTCTTTCGGTTTTTCAGCTATTTCTGCAATCTTTAAAAATTCATTTCTGGGCTTCTAAACAAGATACGAAAAAATAAAAATACCAAGCCTAATCTACGTTCTTTTTCCTTTTAAAATCAGGTATCAGTTTCGAAAAATTCGTTTTTTAACCCTTCTAAAAAAATGGTTTCCGAGACTCACTCGCGTGAATTTTCGTTTTTCGGCCCATGTTTAAAAATCCGCATCGACTCGGAAAATGTGAATAGAGACAAATAAAATACACCAGATCATAGCCACGTTCTTATTCTTCGAAACATATATTTCAGTTTTAAAAAATATGTACATTAACCCTTTAGAAACCGAGCGTTCCCGTACGTCACTTTCGTGTTTCCTCTAATTTGCCAATGTATTACCCCCCCCCCCCCCCCCCCCCCGCCGCAGCTATTTTTTATCGAATTACATAAATTCCTGGAGAAGAAGCTAAAAGTGCATACATTCAGCTCTAGAAAAACACCTTTCAGTTAAAAAAATTCGAGTATTATCAATTTCAAAAAAATTCTTTTGTGAAACCCGTTTCTAGAAATGAGCGTTTTTCGGCGCAAGCACAGTTTAATCAAAGTGTAATAAGTGACTTTGCTTTCGCCGTAATTATCTTATTTATTAACGATCTTAAATCAAAAATCGTTGTCCATTTTGCGTACAGAATTGAATGGGCTTTCCGAATATATGATTTATTTTGAGAAATAATTATATTTTCATAGTTAAAATTCTATTCTACTAGGATATTTGTATTCTCAAGCAGCCGATTGCACTCCAAATACTTGCTTTGTTTACTTTTTTCGGAAGCTCCTAAAGATATCAAAATATTTTTTTTTTTGTCTTCTATTTTTTATATATCGGATTCTATATAGTTTATTTAACACCCGGTGTATGATTTTTTGTTTGTGTGGGGATGCGATATATTTAAATTTGTCGTTTTAAAACGCATCCTTTTTTCATTTCGTCGCAAAGAAATGTTGCCATTTGAGTTATAGAAACTTTCTATTCGATGGATCAGAGATTATACACTATGTAAAGAATCAACTTCATTTCGATCGTAGTAAAATAAACCAGAGAGTCAACATAGGAACATCACCAGCAGGGGGCGCTTTCGAAAATCGGGTTCTATGGGACCGATTACAACGTGGTTTGGCTCTTTCGACTGGATTTCGATAGCTTTACAGATTTCGGTCATGTTCGTATAGAACAGATTGCGCCCCCTGGTGGTGGAAGGTGTAATTAAAGGATTTTTCATCCAACTCGGGTTCTATGGGTCACATCACGACGCGGTTTGGCTCAATCGACTCAACGTCGATAGAGGATACTAGAGCTTATCGATTTTTGCTCCGAGTCTCACCACCAGGGGGCGCTTTCCTATCTCCGGTTCTACGGGCATGAAAACGACGGGGTATGGCTCATTCGACTCGACATCGAAAGCCTTAACGATTTCAGTTATGATCGTATAAACAGATTGCGCCACCTGGTGGTGGAAAGTGGAACTAACGTATACTGCAGCGCGTGCGCAGCACGACTGCTATACGGTGCCGCAGGCAGTGGGGACCCGAACCGGAGGTTCGTTTAGTTAGAGGTTTATACTATTCTATGTGCCGGTGCGTGCGTAGCACGACCGGTTTACGGTGCCGAAGGCAGCGGGGACCAGGGTCGGAGATTCGTTCAGTTAGAGGTTTATACTAATCGATGTGTAAATTAAGGTATTATCCGGAGCCGAAGGCAGCGGGGACCAGGGTTGGAGGTTCTTCGGTTAGAGGTTTATACTACTCAATGTGCAAATTAAGGGATTATCCGGTGCCGAAGGCAGCGGGCACCCGTGTCGGAAGTTCGTTCGGTTCGAGGGGGGTGCGAGCCGGAGAATACAAAAGATTCGAGGCACCGATGTAAATTAGGGATTTTATCGATTTTAGTTAACGATGTAAATTAGGGGCCCGCTGGCGGGCGAAGCCAGCTAGTCTTTATTATTAATGTTCGGAAACGTCTGTGTGTGTGTGTGTCTGTACGTGGAAAAACTCTGCAACCGTAGCGAGTAGCAAAGCGCTTTTTGTTTCACAAAATTCGGAAAAATCCCGGGATTGGTGATACTCAGTATCGAAGAAATCGGCCCCTAATTAAGAACGTTATTAATTAAAAACCTCATCAAAATTAGCAAAACAAGAAACAGTTTTATCAAAACCCGAAAAGAAAATTTCCGTTTTGATAATCGCAGAAATCCAAATTGTCGCTTTTTAACGCATCATCGAATAAAAAAAATATCTACCGGAGGTATCGATCCAAAAATCGGGGTACACACGCGGCCGATTTTTGTCGTTCCAAAAAGTAAAATTTTTTGAAATTCGGACCGTAACTTTTCTTTATTTCGGCCCAAAACTGACCAGACATCCAACATTGACCCCAGACAGGAAAAAGGTTGCTGTAAACATAAAGAATGCCGGGTTGACACATCCGAGATCAAATCGCTCCATTCCTTTTTGAAACAAGTGGAAATAATGACTCTACATTCACGAAAATTTGTACACATGCGTAAAAAAAAATCGCAAATTCAACAAAAAAAAATCATAAAAATCGACCAATAACTTTTAAAGATATCAATTAAAACTCATTAATGAAAATGAAAAATGAATTTATTTCTATTTCAACTGGGTAGAAGTAAAATATTTGCAGGTGTTGTCATCAGACATTTGGATGCCTTTCTGCCAAAAGAGATAAAATGATGCATTTTAAAATGATTCCAGTTTTTATGGGCAATATATATATTTTTTAAATATCGGATTTTCGAATCTGAAAAATATGAATCCTTGCTCTGAGTGATCTGGCATTTCAGGGATTCAAAAAATTTTCGAATTCCGACCATAATTTTTGATTTTAGCAAAATCCCGATTTTTGTATAGTGGAAAAAAAAAAAAAAGAAGCTAAGGAATTAGCTATTTCTTTTCAAAATATCTCCCGTCGTATGGATACCATCCAGTGTTGAATTCAGACACTTTTCTCCGGGAGGGATTTCTGTGGCTCCGGGGGGGGTGGACAATATTGAGTTCCAGGGGGGAAATTGCACTTTTTGACCATTAAAAGCATGCAATCTCAAATCTTCCGGGGGGAATGTGCCCCCCGGACCACCCCTGAATTCCACACTGGTCCCATCGCGAAGCGGTATGGCTCATTCGACTCGACATCAATAGCGCTTACATATTTTAGTTTCCCGTTCCACCACCAGGGGGCGCTTCCGTAAATCTGGTTGTATGGGCCCGATTACTACGGGGTTTGGCTCTTTCGACTGGATTTCAATAGCTTTACAGATTTGGGTTATGTTCGCATAGAACAGATTGCGTCCCCTGGTGGTGGTAGGTGTAATTAAAGAATTTTGCCGTTAACTCGGGTTCTATGGGTCACATCACGACGCGGTTTGGTTCATTCAACTCGGCATCGATAGAGCTTATCGATTTCAGTTCATTTTTTCACCACCAGGGGGCGCTTTCCTATCTCCGGTTCTATGGGCACGAAGACGAATGAGGTGTATGGCTCATTCGACTCTACATCGAAAGTCTTAACGATTTCGGTTATGATCGTATAAACAGATTGTGCCACCTGGTGGTGGAAGGTGGAACTAACGTATATTGCAGCGCGTGCGCAGCACGACTGCTATACGGTGCCGCAGGCTGCGGGGACCCGAGCTGGAGGTTCGTTCAGTTAGAGGTTTATACTATTCGATGTGCAATTTAAGGGATTATCCGGTGCGTGCGTAGCACGACCGGTATACGGTGCCGAAGGCAGTGGAGACCAGGGTCGGAGGTTCGTTCGGTTAGAGGTTTGTACTATTCAATGTGTAAATTAAGGGATTATCCGGTGCCGAAGGCAGCGGGGATCCGGTTCGTTCGGTTCGAGGTGGATGCGAGCCAGAGGGTCATTCGTTTCGATGTTTTATAGAAAAATGAGTTTTCAAAATATTCGAGGCACCGATGTAAATTAGGGGCCCGCTAGCGGGCGAAGCCAGCTAGTATCATATTATTTTAACATAGAGAGATAAAAAACCAAAAATCCAACAGCCTTTTCCCATTAAATTTAAACATTTTTCATTATAGCAGTTGCCAACAATTAAAAATCCACAATAAAATTCTTTCCATAATAATTAATTTTCTATTGAAAGATTTCCACATGAAAAATGAAATAAAAAGTTTCACCAGTTGAAAAAAAGATTAATATGACATATTGGTTATAAAATGGACATTTTCAAACATTTCTCAATAATACAAGGAATATGAGTATGTGTAAATACAGAAAGCAGCTTAATATGACGTCATTAGAGAATTAAAAAGAAAATTAATCTGATGTCATATTGGAAGTTTAACGGATTTTTCAAATGTTTGGGAATAATACAAAGAGAGTATCAATATGAGTAATAGAGAATAGTAAATATATGAGTTTGAGGAACGTATTAAATCATGGTAAAAACCCGATTATGGAAATATTGGCATATTTTGACATTTTGAAGGTCTCTATACAACATGTTTAATTTTGAAATTGATTTTTTTTTAAATATCGCATTTAGTCTACAGGACAGAGCATAATAGCAGGCTTAGCTTGCAATCAGGCCGGTTCAGATGTTCGAAAAAACGAGAAAAATAGACCGGTAAATTTTTACCTTATAAAAAACATGACTTTGTTTTTGGAAAATGAAATTTATTTGTATTTATTAAAGAAAGGATAAAGTGTTTTGAAAGGAATATTAAATGAAACCCTTTGTGCGATCTTTGATCACACTTACCCACTTGTTTTATCTTTTATGACTTCTTTCTTTCTGCAACTTTAAACATATATTTCAAACATCTATTATTAAGTCTACATTAAGTTTATACATTGTTCTTTAATTTTTAAACTTTTAAAACTGTTTTTTCTTTCTTTCTTATTTTTTGTGCCCAATTGTATTACTTAATTAGGCACACCTGCTTCAAAAGTGCAAGGATTCCTTTTATGTATAAATGGCACTGCTGGTCTACTATATATATAAAATACAAATGGAAATATCGTTCTGTCTGCTTATAACTCGAGTTATGCTGAATGGATTTTGATGGAACTTGCACTGTTAGATAGATAATTTTTCAGTGAAGGTTTTAGCATAAACCATATTGTTCTACGTATATTAGTTACAGAATTATGATGGAAAGTTATGTTATTTTGGACAAAAAGGTTATCATTGGTAATTTTTTGCAACCATTATCATTGGTGACAATTGAAACAGCTATACACTTCGGAGGAGGGAAAAAAACTTACTAATTTTCTTTTCTTTTTTTTTTTTTTTTTTTTTTTTAAGAATGAAAAAAAAAGTAAAATAGTTCTGATAAGAGATAATATTATAAAACGAAAATATTTAATTTAAACATGAAGGGGGGAGGGGGATGTTTGTAATTCTTAGAAAATTATTCAGTGTGGAAGATTGCAATTGAAGCAATATTTGGTGATTTATCTTTTGTGTCAGGTTAAGAAAAATGCATCTGAAAATAGGATTAGATAAAATCTGAGTAACAATTTTGCTTTTTATTTGTTCTTTTTTTTTCTTTTTTGTACTTTTTTCCATCATGTGACTTGCAGAAGAAACTAGCAGATGTAATTATAAAAGTAACTGTACTTGTTTATGTATAAATGGCATTATTGGCTCACATGCATGTCTACTACTATAATAATCATATTGTTGACAACAAAATCTAAACACTTTTATAGCATTATCTAATCTAAAATGTACTTTTCATGAGTTAGCAGAGAGGAAAAGTTTTTATGAGTTTCCTTTTTCTTCAAAAACTTTTGAAGGTAAAAAAAAATTATCAAAACATTTAGAATCATCAATATTTATTTCTTTTGATACAATAACAACAATTTTGGCTAGAACAGCATTCAACTATTACACTTCCTTTGCAATAAATTGATACAAATAATTGCAAGAATCAATTATTTTAACTTTTTATTTTTTTTAATTGATAAGAAACCTGGGTAATATATTTACAGGGGAAAAAAATCTTGATGCTTAGTTTAGTCTTTAAAAAAGGCAAAAGAGGATGTCTTGGTTGCCTTGGCTAATGACCCTTTGTCTCAAACAGTAAATGTGACTTTTAGAAATCTAAATTTAATCATATTTTTTCTTGCAAATGAATAAAAAAAATTCTAAATAATTTGAAGATATTTGCCTAGTTTAACTCATAAAAATTATGAAGTTGGTTTTGCTCTACTATTTTATTTTCTTCTTTTTTGTTATATTTTTACATGCTTTTATTTAATTTGGTTCATGTGTGTAGAGAAAAAGGGAATTTTGTAATACATCCCCCCCCCCCCCACCCACCTCCTGATGTGCTACAGTACTAGAAATTGTGTACAGTTGTTTGTTTCTAATGACAATACATTCTTTTCATATTTTCATAACTTAATTATCAGTTAATAGAATAGTATTAATTAAATAATGATAATACGTTGAGAAAACAATTTATAAACCCTGAATAGCTAATTTAAATAATGCTTTTATTTTATTGTTTAGCATAACAAATTTTGCACAAAAAAAGCAAGTTATAGCCACATGATTTGAAGGATGACACTTTTTTTTTCTAAAGTAGTGTTAAAAGTAGTGTTGGTTCTCGCTACAAACTATTGATTTTTTTGTATTGTTACTACTCACTACAGCTAAACACTATTGTTCAAAATATAGCATGCTACACTACAAGCTACTGTAAAAAGCAGCAATTAATGTGGTTTTTAGGTGCGTTCGTAATTATATAAATACGTAGCACCTATAGTCGTCGTTTGGTCCGTCCGTCTGTCTGTCTGTCCGTCTGTCTGTCCGTCCGTCTGTCTGTCTGTCCGCATATAACAACGCAAAAACTACCCAACCAAATGGTTTGCAATTTAAAATATATTATCTTTGCAGAATTTTGTCGAGACATTTCAAATTTTATTAAAATCTAATCAAAACTTTAGGAGATATTAATAAAAATATTTATTAAGAAATTTGATTTTTTTTTTAAATCGGTGCTTTTTTGTTACAGGAGCTTCCGATGGATGTTAAATCGTCAAGCGACCGAGATGCTTATTTTATTACAGAAATTAATCTGCAGACGATATAATTCATTTCACAGAATTAAAAATCATCAAGATCTGAATATTTATATAACTAGCTGATACATATATATCTGAATATTTATATAACTAGTTAAGATATTTGTATGAACAGTGTCATAAAATATATACTTAACTAGCTGTTTAACCCGTTCTACGCACGGGATATCATGAATTTAATTCTAAAACGTGCGTACGAACGCACCTCGTTTGTAACGTTTGACGTACAATTTCCAACTTGTTCTACTTGTAGCACTTTACTTCTGACACATGAGTCACATTCCAGTGAAATATGACTATTGTATAAAAATAAGATGTGTGTGAACAACAAAAATCTTTAATTGAATAATTGAGCTAAAAAATAAATACTTATCTTTTTTTTGTATGTCATAAAATGGTTGAAAAATGATTTAGATACCAAATTTGTTGACAGATTTGTACGAAAAGGAATACAGCCTCCAAATGGGAACTCAATCGAAACATAGTTTGGGACAATCGTGTTTACTCACACACATACATACATAGCAACATCCTCCAAAAAACACCAAAAACAAATTCTGGGGACCAGGAAATGTAAAAAAAATCAACATACAATAATACCATTTCTTAAACTATATGCCCCCCAGGTGGATGATACCTTCTGTATGTATTCACGAGCTTCGCAACCCCAGGCACTTGAGCGATCTATCTCTTTTCTTTTTCCCCTCTCCTTTCTCTTGTCTAATCTTTCCTCTTTGTTTCACTCTCATTATGGTTTCCTCTTCTGAGGTGTGTCAGGATATATTTGTATAATAATTATTGTAACTGTAACCATGTTAACTGTAACCATATTAACTGTATAACCTGTAACCATGTAACTCAGGGACCGATTTACAAATTTGGGGGCCCTGACCACAGATGCTTATTGGGGGGGGGGGGGGGGGGGCTCTTGCACCTACGCTTACAGCGGCCTCGAGTATTATTGAAAGAGGTACTTATTAAGATAATTACTACTGATTTTAATAATTTTGTGATATTTAATGATGTTTTTATAAATTTTCTTCTCATTTTTTTAGCAGTAAAAGTTTTTATAACATCCTCATAATCTTAAGTGTTCTATCTCGCTGACGATTTTTCAATATTTCGAAATCGGTTCCGAAAGTGAACGTATCCTAATAAAAAAAAAAACCTGTAGACAAAATCGAAAAAGTAAAAAACGGCCTTTGTAGAGATCGACCTCAAATATCCAATGGAAAAAAAATATTTAAAAAAAGTTGAAATGCAAACGAGATATTTAAAAAAAATTCTCATAGGATTAAGATTAGCGAGCAGGTGTTTTCGCGTGAGTGATATAGCCCTTAAAAAGTTATTTTTTAAATGAAAAAAAAAATATTTCATATTAATTTTGTTTTTTAATAGTTAAAACCTCATCAGATTTTGGCCAATAATGAAAAAATCTTCAATAGCATTTGGGGCCCCCGGAAAATCAGGGGCCCTGGGCCCGTGCCCCGCCTTAAATCAGGCACTGATGTAACTGTATAGAATCAGACCAGACTCGTACTGTATCTGTTGATGATCGTTTCTACAATGTGAATGTCATGTATGCTGCATCTTTATTTATACTTAAATAATATCTATTAATATAATAACTATGAATTTGTATTCATTGTGTCCTAAAATACACGATATTGAAATCTGCAACTGACAAGGTAAAGGCGATTCTACATAAGCCGATATCATCCTGTTTATATCAACTTATGGAGAATTGTAAACCACCCACGTGTTTGCCGTGCGTGGCGATCCGTGTCCGATCCTGGCAGTTGAGGAAAACTAACACACTGCTTGGGCCTCGCATAATTTCCATCTCCACCGCCGATCGACGATTGGGACTTTTACGCTTTCTGATTATTTGTAAAATCAAACGCTTTTTAAGTCATTTCCGGTATTTTAGAGGATTATGAAGATATAAGAAGATATAATATAAGAAATTAATATATATTATTAGATTATATAGAAATATTAGATTAGATAGAGATTAGATTATATAGAAATTAATTAGATTATATTACTATGATATTTATTATATTACAGTTATAAATTAATTAGATTATATAGAAATTAATAGATATTATATAAGAAACCAAGTTCAACCAGTAATGACTTAAGAAGCGTTCGGTTTAACAACTAATCAGAAAGCATGATAATCGCAATCGTCTATCGGCGGTGGACAGGGAAATTATGCTTGGGGCTCTGCTTCAGGTAGATGGGAGGTGCATATTGGTCCCGTATGCATCAATCGGCTGGTCAGCTGACTTGTCACAGGCTGGGGATCAAGCCACATACTAGTCATCTCGTTAAGGGTGGGGACTGACATAGTTGTGTCTTGTGCACATATGGGCCCTGGTTAGCACTGGAGCACAAATGTGCATCCCCTTGTTGGGCTCGGTAATTTGTAGTGCAGCTGGGTTTGAATTGTTTTTCTCTTTACTATGGATGGAAGTAATTCACTTTCTTCTATTTCTCTCCCATGTGGAGAGTAACAAACTGTATAGATGACTTCATTCACTCACTTTTTTGCTATTAAACGTACTGACAGTCTTTCTGATAGTCCTTTTAAGAGAACTTCATCATTTCTTATCGTGACAACATTTCAATCTGTTTTCGAATACAGTTATTCACTTAAAAAACTGCAGTCTGGGGATTTACTAGTTGAGGTTTCTTCAGACAAACAGTCAAGATTTCTCTCAAATTGCACAACAATAGGTTCTTTTTCTGTTCAGGCCCATCAAACTCTAAATACAAGCCGTGGTGTAATGTCCGAACCAGAGCTTTCATTCTCTATAAAAGAAGAATTTTTACAAAATTTGAAAGATGAAAATGTCATAGATGCACGTTGTATTACTATCCGTCGGAATAGACAAGTGCTTCCTACAAAGTACATCATTCTGAGTTTCAATAGCCCTACTTTGCAAACCAGAATTAAAGCTGCCTACCTGAGCTGTCCTGTCTTACCTTATATCCCTAATCTGCTCCATTATTAGGTGCGTTCGTAATTATATAAATACGTAGCACCTATAGTCGTCGTTTGGTCCGTCCGTCTGTCCGTCCGTCTGTCTGTCTGTCCGTCCGTCTGTCTGTCCGTCCGCATATAACAACGCAAAAACTACCCAACCAAATGGTTTGCAATTTGAAATATATTATCTTTGCATAAATTTGTCGAGACATTTCAAATTTTATCAAAATCGAATCAAAACTTTAGGAGATATTAATAAAAATATTTATTAAGAAATTTGATTTTTTTTTTTAAATCGGTGCTTTTTTGTTATATGAGCTTCCGATGGATGTTAAATCGTCAAGCGACCGAGATACTTATTTTATTACAGAAATTAATCTGCAGACGATATAATTCATTTCACAGAATTAAAAATCATCAAGATCTGAATATTTATATAACTAGCTGATACATATATATCTGAATATTTATATAACTAGTTAAGATATTTGTATGAACAGTGTCATAAAATATATACTTAACTAGCTGTTTAACCCGTTCTACGCACGGGATATCATGAATTTAATTCTAAAACGTGCGTACGAACGCACCTCGTTTGTAACGTTTGACGTACAATTTCCAACTTGTTTTAAATGCCAGCGTTATGGTCATACTACTACTACATGTCGTGGTTCTGTTACCTGCGCACGTTGTACGGAAGTCAGTCACGATGGTAAGTCATGCGAAAAAACTGAGTGCTGCATAAACTGTAAGGGTGACCATACAGCATACTCTCGCTTTTGCCCAAACTGGATCTGTGAGAAAGAAATTCTTGCGGTCAAAATCAGTTAAAAACTTTCTTATCCTGAAGCTCGAAAACTTGTTGAATCCAGAACACCATCTGTAGCAGTTTCTTATTCTAGTTTACTCAAGCAACAATCAAAATCCTTAAGACATATAAGTACCCAAACTGAATTCTCTTTACCACCAACTGATTCTTCTGTTACACTAACCAGCACGATAAAGAAAACAACATGTAGTATATTGTTTTGCTAGATTAAGACCTATGCCTGCGCTAGAATTTTTGCCACCATCATCAGAACATGTGAAAATATAATATTCTAATCGTCAATCTAAACAGTCAACCGAACATGAGTCAGGTCAAACTTCTGTTTCATCTGCAAACAAATTGGAAAAACCTGTTTCCCCTACACAAAAAGCAAAACAAAAATCATGTGCACAGAAAGAGAGTAAGAAAACCTCAACCCTAGCCTCTACACAGTGGAAAACTGTGAAGGGAAAAAACAAGAAACCTTGTCTTGATACATTGCTTCTTACTACAAAGGATTCCAAACAGCTGCTGCACTATGCAGAGGAAGCTATGGAATCAGAGTCTTACAGTTCTGACTCAAATGATGATAATACTGTTTTTGAGGTATTCGAACCTACGTGATCTTAACTATGTTTCTTTTGGTAATTTATTGTTTAAGTTAAATTAAATATATTTCTGTTAGAGACTTTGGACATTTTACCAACTATTAGTTTAAAAATTGTATATATTTTAATTGTGAAAACTTGTGTTTATTTCTTTTTGACGTTGTGTTATATTTTCATTTAATGATTTTAATTATACTTTTATCATCCCATCACTCTTTTTATTTAACTCTGTTATTTTCATTCATCTTGCTTTTATGACAAAGTTTTAAATCAATTTTAAATTTTAATTTGACGTTCTTATTCTAATCCTTTTTTTTTGGCGCAGCATGTCCCTAAAGAGACTTTGTGCCATAAAACCCTATTTAACCAACCTTACACTATATGTGTATGGAAAGTAATAATGAATCACAGCGGCAGTGTATAGCAACGCATCGCATGAAGTCATAGATTTTTTCCATTGACACTTGCTACTAAAATCTAGTACTAACCCACCAAAGGAATTAATTTTCTTGCTGACAACACTTGTCATTTACCCATTTTTAGATTTTCAGTTTTTAATGCCGGTTTCTCATTATTTGGAGTTGCTTTATTTACAAATTTATTTATTGTTTACATTTAGAGTTTTTAACTTTCTAGATTTTGAACTCTGTTTTTATAACCAGGCGACACTCTACACAGACAACAGAACATTTCCCAAAAAATTCAGTTTTCAGATTCAAAAAAGAGCAACTCCAAGTTTTTTTTTCTTAAAAATTTTACCAATAAAGAAATTTTTAAAGTTAAAATGTTATTAGTTTTCTTAAATAATATTTCATTGCATTACAATACCAATAGATGGCACCACAGTTTTCTATACAAATATTTCTTTTCTTTTTTTTTTTTATCAGAAAATGGTTATCTACTTTTTTCAGATCTTTCTTCTTATCGATCAATTGTAATGAAAAGTATACAAAAAATTGTAGATCATCTGAATTTATTTAATCAGTAATTAGATGCCAAAGTTTTTAATTTAAAATTTTAAATACAAAATTATTAATTAAAAAAATATTGATTGGGAAGGATAAATTTTCCTTAATAATAATGAAGAAAAAAAACAAATTCTATAACTTTTCCTCCTGAAATAAATATAATTTGCATTATTAAACTTAGTAATCAGAACTCTAACAATATCTGAAAAACATCTTGTGCCAGAAGTGGATTCAACCGGGGCCTCCGAGATGGTGCTGTTTGCTAAAAAAAAAGCAAATAGCACCATCTCGGAGGCCCCAGTTCAACACATGCACCTCAATGTCTCTCTAAAATGAATTCAGTTCAAAAGTGGTTTCGCATCCTTTTTAGGGACAGAAAAGCACTCGAAAGTGCTTGTGCATGCTTAGAAGCTTAGATCAGCTGAAATCAATCTTAACAGATCCACTTTGCATTTTAGATATATATATATAGATTTTCTCTAACCCTCTCATGCATGAATTATTTTGAATGAATGAAAAAGATATTTTGCACTTAAAAATCTTACATTTATCAAAAATACAAGATGGCCATGATATACAAGTACTAAAAATATATTATTAAAAGTTATTGCATCATTTTCTGTGGATGCCGTACCAAAAGTAAATAAAATGTTTTGTTCATATTTTTGTTTAGATCCAAGAGCAAAAATTCTTTGAGAAAACCTTCTCTCGTTCAAAACTGAAAAAAAATGCCAAAATTGAATTTTCCAATTGAATATTCGAAAAATAAATTACTTTGCTATCTATTGCTATATTTCATAAATATTATTGAAGGTCATATGAGATTTATATATATGTAATACAAGAATAAAAATAAAATATGCAGAGTTCACTGCAGGCTATTTTTTCAATACAATCTCGCATGAAGTTTCTATGCTTAACATGGTTAATGGGACCTTAAAGTTCTTTTAGAGCATAAATTATTAAATATTTTTTCAACAATGTCTTTTAGTACTTAAGGTCCTGTAACCTCACGTGATAACACCTGCTCGCTAATGTTAATCCTATGGGACAGTTATTTTACTATATCTTGTTTGCATTTAAATATTTTGAAAAGATTATTATTTATTTATTTATTTTTGCATTGGATAACTGTGGTGAGTCTCTACAGCGCTCTCTTTTTACTTTTTCGATTTTCTTTGCGGATTTTTTATGAGGATATTTCCACTTTTGAAACCGGTTCCAAAAGTATAGAAGTATCTTCACAAAAAAATCTGCAAAGAAAATAGAAAAAGTAAAAAGGAAGCACTATAGCGATCAACCAGAGCCATCCAATGCAAACAATAAAATAAAATAACCATTTCAAAATATTTAAATGCAAACAAGATAAAAATAACTCTTCCATAGGATTAACATTAGCAAGCGGGTGTTTTCGCGTGACAAGACAGGATCCTTAAGTTTGAATAAATAAAAACATCAAGAGTTTCATACCTGGTATAATGTGGAGTTTCAAAATTTCTTCTGCTTTTGTTTTGTTCCTTAGAATTTCTTTCAAAGTTTCATCACTGAATCTTTCAAATGCTTCATCATGTGGTGCTAATAAGGTGAAAGGTCCTTCTTCTTCTAATTTTTTCTCCAGATCAGTAACCTCAAGCATTTTAAGCAAGATATCATGATCTTTCATTCCTTTGAGTGTTTCAAGAATGCTACCTTTTGGCGGCATAAGAACCTAGAGTGTTAATGAAAAAACATGATTATTTTTATAATACATTAAACTGTATAAGATCGCCATAAAAATATAAAATTATGAAAATGATTTGAAAGAATTAAAGTACAGCGCAACATCTAAAATCTGGAATCATCCAAAATTCGTGTGCTAAAGTCTGGTTTACATCTTTATTTTCTGAAGTTAATAACAGATGGTATACAAGGTAAATGGAAAAAATATATAGAAAATTTCGTCCTTTTTCTAAAATATATGGGCAATATGGAATGTGTGTATGTTTGGTACTGTATTAATATTTTTACTATATGTATTTGGTACTATATAGGTACTTGTTGACGATATATATTTATAGTCTATACCAGGCATGTCAAACTCGTTTACCACCGCGGGCCAAATTAAGCTTTATGTACAAAGCCGCGGGCCACATTAAAAAAAATGTAGATAATACCATTGCACAGGATAAAATTTGTATGTACAAAACACAGTCATGTTAAAGAAATATTCACAAGTTTCTAAGTTATTATTATACATAGTTTATTTTATCTTACTTTTCGAAAAAATACTCAAAATTTCTTTTTATCACTGAAATCTATAAAATTTAATTGAATTTTCTAAATTGCATTTATTTCAAAAATTGATTGTACATGCTGATTTGTTAATCCTGATCGGATCAAAAGCATAGCTGCTAATCTTCTGTGTTTTCTTAGAGTAAAAAAATAAAAATAAGCATATTTAGAAACAGAAAAGTTATTTAATAAAATGTGTCTTGTACCCATGCGCTACTTATTTAATTTGATTTATTAAATACATTTTCTGGTTCAAATTTTGTTTATTTGATTTGAAAATAAAAGTTGGAGCTACGCAAAGATGTATAAAAGTGCGTTGCCGAATATATCTAAAACATGCCTAATTGCACACTACAGTTTAAACAATCGGCCGATTGATCAATAATTATAGAAATTTGGAAACCCCATATCCAGGTGTAAAAACTGGGCGTCAATGGGCCGATTGTCACCACTAAATTTTATTAGCATTCTTCGCCTACCTTTTATTAGCATACTTCGCCTAAATTTTATCAATATTTTTATTAGGCGGAGAATACTAAAAATTTAATGGTGGCAATCGGCCCATTGGTGTCCAGTTTTTACACCCCTGCCCATATCCATATATTTTTGCTTTAATATGATATCGCACTGAATTTTGATTAACCGTGCAGTAATAAATTCTGAAGAATAATTTCAACATCAATCATTAGAGTTGAAGTAAACAGATTAAACTAATTTTCATATTTCTTCAAATTCAAAAAAATTTTTTTAATTAATTTTTGAATATATTTTTGGCATATTCTAAAAATTTCCACTTCAATAATTATTGAAGTAATGCCTGGCAATATTCGAATTGAATTCTTTTTGAAAATTGTTTTATCAAAGTAATAAATTCTATTTGAAAACGCTGATACTATTAAATAACAAAATAGCATTGTGAAATTTACCTTGAAGTTGAAGTTTACTCGGGCACTTTGTAATTTCAAATGAAAACTCCAAATACTTTGTCTATTGATGGACTTATACTAATCCATATTCATAATTTGCCGATTTAAAATGAAAATTGTACAAAAAATTAACAGTTCGAAAATAACAGTTAAAACTTTATAATGGAAAGTCATCAAATTCTGTATAAGAAAGTAAGATCTTTTTATCTTCATACCCATATTTCCAAGATATTTTCTAGATTGACGATTATTACGAATGTGCATACAAATATAAATTACAAGCTCTAAGTTTTTAAGCACATAACCGGTTTTTTAGAAATCAATCTTGTAGATAAATCTTTCTAGCAATGGTACTTATGCTTATAGTATTTTCAAATTTCTTTAACTGCTCTAGACAACATTTCTTCAATTTCGTTTTGAGTGATTTCGACTCGCAGGGCATTTAATGTAATAAAGACAATTATTAGTTTTTTTTTTTTTTTTTTTTTTTTTTTTTTTTAAGCAAATGTATTACCGTGTGAGTACTGATATTTGCAGGTGCTATAGGTGAGCCCAAACTGACTCTTAATCTTTTTCTTTTGTGCACAGATCAAATCTTCTGGTGAGACCCAGTCAATCATAGTGTTGTGGGAGTAAGTGCGGGAGCCAAGATTGAACCTGGGAACCCATGGGCAGTAGGTGAGATCGTTACCGCCGAGCAAAAGGCTAGCTCGATTTCTTCCTGCGAGATACTCGTTTTCTATTGCCCGTACAAGATGGCGTCGCCACAGTACTCCACCCTAGAGCTCCTATAATAGGTGATATAAGTGAGGAGAACGTCTCGTTGACGTTGAACGAGCGATGTGCACACGTGTTGCGCGGCGGTTGCCAGGTTGCTGCTGTCACGACGTGCGCATGTGTGACCCCGATATGTTTGGCATAACAGGCTTTCGTGCTATGAGAGTCGTCATAGGCTTTCGTGCTGTGATCGTTTCACAGGCTTTGCGTGCTGGGGTGTTTCAGTGCTGCCATCTGTTGAACTCCAGAGGAGGTGATGATGTCGGTGAAGGTGCGTGTTCGTTTGTCCAAGGTCACCAATGTGGGACTTGGTGCGTGAGCCAAGATTGAACCTGGGAACCCATGGACAGTAGGTGAGATCGTTACCGCCGAGCAAAAGGCTAGCTCGATTTCTTCCTGCGAGGTACTCGTTTTCTACTGCCTGTACAAGATGGCGTCGCCACAGTGTCAATGTCAGACACACTCTTGGCCCGGTTATCAGCTTTTTCATTTAAAGGGATCCCCCGGTACCCAGTACAAGAAGATTTGCAGAATATGGGGTGAAACCCGTAAAATTTTATTGTATAGCCAAATAATAATCTTAACTATTTCTCCTATCTTTAAAAATCCGAATTGGTGTTTATAAACAAGATACGAAAAACTAAAAATACCGCGCCTAATCTATATCCTTTTGCTTTTTTAAAATCTGGTATCCGTTTTGAAAATTTTTAATTTTAACCCTCCAAAAAAATTCCTTTCCAAAACTCACTCACGCGATTTTCAGTCCAGGTTTAAAAATCAGCATCAACTCGGGAAATGTGAGTATGGACAAACAGTAGACTCCAGATCATAGATACGTTCATTTTCTTCAAAACGTTTTAAAAAATATCTACATTAACCCTTTAGAAACCGATCGATTACGTAACCCACTTTCGAGATGTCCGCTTATAGCGTCTAGCCCCTGCACTTTGGCCCCGATTTCGAAAAACGGATCACTCTGCACACATGTGTGCTTGTCTGATACTTTAAAATTTTGTTCTAAGCCATTTCAAAATGAGTGCGTATAGCTCTGTGGTATGTAATTTCTCTTCTGTTCTGTGGTCTTGAGTTCGAATCCCAGCGGCGGAAAGTTGTTTTTTTTTCAGTATTTATTTGAGTTATAAAAAAAAAATTGAATAAAAAAAATGAAAGTTTTTTTTTCAGTATTTATTTGAGTTATAAAAAATAATTTGAATAAAAAAAAAAAGTAAAGTTTCCATTTTTCAACATATAAGCGATGGAAAGTTTGAAACAAAATGGAAATAAATATGAAATTTGGTTATAAATTAATTTCGTACATTCTAGACTCTAGAGAATGCTGTACAGCGAGTTTCATGCGTCCAGTGATGTTTTTTTTTCGTTAATGTACGCGAAGCGTACATACACAAGTTATTGACCGCGGCTGGAATGAATTTCGTGCATTCTAGAGATTGCTGCAAAGCGAGTTTCGTGTGTCCAGTGATTTTTTTTTAATGTTAAAAATTGTTTTTTGGATGTTAAAAATTCGCTTTAAAACGCTATAAAATCGTTAAAAATCCTTAAAAATTGAAAAATCCGGAGGAAAAAAATGTATTTTAGTAAAAGTCTGAAAGTGGATTAGTTTAAGAATGTTAAAAAAAA
Organism: Maratus michaelseni; assembly: GCA_963931845.1. Taxonomy (NCBI): domain Eukaryota; kingdom Metazoa; phylum Arthropoda; class Arachnida; order Araneae; family Salticidae; genus Maratus; species Maratus michaelseni. The sequence goes on along the minus strand of OZ007593.1, from coordinate 344,242,172 downwards.
AACTAAAAATAATGAAAATTGTGAAAGAAAATATTTAGTTATATTACGCTAAATGTTTTAAATCAAAATCCTTTTACGAATTTAAAAAAACTGCCGCGGAATGGAATAAAATTAATATGGACCTTTCCACTCTCTCGCAGCAGATCACGGCACGCATGCGCGCAGGAATATCCGTTTTTTGAAATCGGGGCCAAAGTGCAGGGGCTAGACGCTTGTATTTCCGTGATTTTGGCAATGCTTACCCGTGGTTAAATTTCAATTCTACTAGGAAATTTGATTGGGTCGAGTGTTCTGAAAAGGCTTCTTCCAGAACAGACTGCGTCCCCTGGTGGTGGAAGGTGGAACTATAGGAGTATAGCTGGTTCAATGGACCGGATTACGACAGGGTTGGCTCAAGTTTCTTATAGAACAGATTATTAATATTTCGGGCCCGGGCAACGCCGAGCGGGTTAGCTAGTATATATATAAAAGACATCATCATCCTCCAAGTTACCTGTGAATAATACCTCTGGGGGTGCCCAGTCAGGTGAGGGTCTCGTCACCTGATCAAGGTTCTAAATTACGAGACCTATTAAATCTGTCAATTCAACAAAGTTAAACAGAAACCTTGAACCGGCAAACAAAGATAACGGTAGAAATCACAAGAGAGCAAGCACAGCAGCGATGTAAACAAATCAATAGTCAGGTGGATCACAGCCATGCTGCGATCAGGCGATTTCCGCCCCGCACCCAGGTACTAACCCGTTAAGATAGGCATTCATGCCGGGCAGGTAGGGGCCTGGTTAGCGGTATATATAAAAAAAGACATCATCATAATTTTTTGTGCGGTCTTTTACAATTTTGTTTCCCGCATTTTCACGTTTATCTCAGCAAATGTGAAAACAAGTAATATACAAAAAAAAATTAAGTCAATTCCTACTTTTTAATCATAAATATATTTTTAAAAAAAGTAACTTGCAAAGCAAATTAAAAAGAAAAAACATTATTTCCATATTGTTAAGCCCGAGAAGGGCCAGATATTAAAATTATTTTATTTAGTCAATGCTACAATAATGTTGCATTTTTATATTAAACAAGACTTACCCTATACTACGTATGATGGGTAAGTAAAATCAGTTAAAATTACGTTATGTTGACACAATCATATACATTTTTCTCTTTAGTTTTATCCATGTTAAAATGCATTTCAAGCTAAGCATAACGTCATTTTCACCGGCGCAAACTTTTCACACGTACTTCATATACGTTACTTAATGCTTAAACACCATGTATACAAATAAATATATATTTTGTATTTAATTGTAATGATAAAATGGCATCAACAAAGTTATAATGCATAATGATAAAATAAACCCAATGGACAATATTCCCGTGACGTCACAATAAATATGAATTTTTATTCGCTTATAAAACACGCGGATAAATATTTTTACCGAAATTTAACTTACAAATTTAAAAAAATCGGCCTAAAAGCCACGTGTTTTTAATATTTATTATTTCTCTTTTATCTTCTCGCAACCACAGAGTTTAGAGAATAAACTCTATGCCTTGCAACAGTGGGCGTTATCCGAATTGCCGACTTTATGATGTCATTAGCCGAAGTAAAAGTTTAATTGAAAATTACGGCTAATTAATTAAATTTTCGAACAAACGAATGCACGATAACAAATCTGTGTCTAAATATATTTCATTTAAAAAAAGAATGATGTCATTTGGTGCAGTAGTTTATTCTCACGGATTGTCGAAATAAAAAGCTTAGCGTTTTAAATATATAGATCTTGTTGAGTCTATTTAATCTTAAAAAATTAAATTTAAATTTGAAACATGATTTTAAAGCAACTTTAAAGCATTTCATTTAGTTGAAATGAAATCTAAATAAATCTTTAACTTTTTAAATTATTTGAACTTCTCATATTTCTTGTCTGTTAGAATTTGCTACAATACAAATTTTGCACAATGCATGTAAAACTGATTAAAAAGTTGAAGATTTATTTAGATTTCATTTCAACTAAATGAAATGCTTTAAAATTGCTTTAAAATCATGTTTCAAATTTAAATTTAATTTTTTAAGATTAAATAGACTGAACAAGATTTAATATAAAAATGCAACATTATTGTAGCAATGACTAAATAAAATAATTTTAATATCTGTCCCTTTTCTGGCTTAACAATATGGAAATAATTTTTTTTTTTTTTTAATTTGCTTTGCAAGTTACTTTTTTTTCAATATCTCAAGTTTTTTAATAACAAATTAATATGAAGCAGATAAGATTCACACGAGGCAAGTATGTAAAAGACTGCACAGATCAAAATCAGTATTGGTAATATGAAATATACAGTTCGAACATTGATTATTCTGTAAACAATTAAAATAATACAAGTAATTTTTAACAAAAAAAAATATATATATAACGGACTTCAACGGATTGTTTCTCATCTTCATAAAATAATAATAAACGAATCGTTCATTTTTGCAAATAATTTTATTCCATTGTGTAAAATACGTTTCCAACCACTTTGGAAAGAGACACTAAAGCTATCGATAAAATTTTATGTTGTTTTATCACATAATGAGAAGTATAAAAATAATAACGAGTACATATGAGCAGAATGTTCTGGAATATAATTGTAAACAGTGAATGTGTCAAGAGTTTTTGTTATATAATACAAAAAGAAAACTAGCTGGCTTCGCCCGCTAGCGGGCTCCTAATTTACATCGGCGCATCGAATCTTGTAAAACCTCGAACCGAACGAACCTCCGACCCGGGTCCCTGCTGCCTTCGGCACCGTATACCAGTCGTGCTACGCACGCACCGGATAATCCCTTAATTTGCACATTGAATACTGTAAACCTCTAACCGAACGAACCTTCGACCCGAGTCCAACGATATATCACATGAGGGGTGTGTGCAAAATTTAGAAAAGTACCCCTTGGGGGGGGGCAAAGTGGGGGGATGGACACCGGAAATGCATAATATGATTAAGCGGCCTCAGACCTTTCCAACGATATATCACATGAGTGCTATCGGCAAAATTTAGAAAAGTACCCCTTGGGGGGGCAAAGTGGGGAGATGGACACCGGAAATGCATAATATGATTAAGCGGTCACAGACCTTTCCAACGATATATCACATGAGAGATGTGTGCAAAATTTAGAAAAGTACCCCTTGGGGGGGCAAAGTGGGAGGATGGACACCGAAATGCATAATATGATTAAGCGGCCTCAGACCTTTTCAACGATATATCACATGAGTGCTATCGGCAAAATTTAGACAAGTGCCTCACTTGAGGGGGACAAAGTGGGGGGATGGACACCGGAGATGCATAATATGATTAAGCGGTCTCAGACCTTTCCAACGATATATCACATGAGGCATGTGTGCAAAATTTAGAAAAGTACACCCCTTGGGGGGGGGCAAAGTGGGGGGATGGATACCGTAGATGCATAATATGATTAAGCGGTAACAGACATTTCCAACGATATATTACATGAGGGGTTTCGGCAAAATTTAGAAAAGTCCCCCCCCGTGTGGGCGAGACGTGCTCCCCCCCCCTCCCCATAATTTTTGACGCGGCTTCATTTTTAAAAAATTATGTTATGCGTTATAAAATATCGTAAAGTTTAAAACAGATCGCTTTATTGTATTTCGCGCCCTTCCCCCTCCCCTCCCGAAAGGGCAAAACGCGCCCCCTCCCACTCCGCCACATAATTTTTTTACACGGCCTAATTCTTAAAAACATAATATCTCTTTTCGGGGAAGACATTAAACGCTCAATGGCTTGGGTTCGCCCTTAGCCGAGTGGTCTTCCTCAGGCATTAAATCATAATATCTCGCCCGCACTGTAATAGAAAGCTTTAATTTACCCATAATGTAGTTTAAACAGATTGGATGAAAAGTCGAAAATAATTTTTGAATCAGTATTACCTAATTTTAACTTGGAGCATGGGTGGCATATGAAGAAACATAAGAAAATTTCATTTTAAAGTTTTAGTTAGGCAATGTTCCCCCATGGGCGCTACCAGCATAAAACATCATGGGAAAATTTTTATTAAACATAAATTTGATCATGGCAGACCATTATGGAAATAATTCAAATAACCCGCAAAAAATAATTAAAAAAAAATAGTTACCCTATTTCTCACTAGGAGACGCTATAAATACAAAAGAAAATTGTGTTTCATCTGTGCCAACTCTTTTTAATTTCAATAGAGCTATTATACAATGAAACATAAAAAAATATATTTTTTATTTAAATTTGGTTACCTTATTTCCTCCCAGGGGGCGCTATAAACGAAAAAGTAAATTGTGTTGATCCAGTACAACCTATTTCATAATAACCATCTACGCCATTAATATATAATAAGACGTCAATTGTCTCCCCAGCGAAATCTCTTACAAACTGTTTGACAGAAAATTTTCTCCTGTATGTTCATCCTGTAATTCATCCTTATTAATTAGTATCGGTAAAAATTATTTAATTTTTTTTTTGTTATAAATATGACGTCATATACACATGCTTCCTGTATTTATTGATATAGATGCTCCTTGTATTATTAACAAATGTATTACTGCTGCTGAACTAAGAAAATTTTCTTTTTGTTACAGATATGGCAACATATTCATCTGCTTGAATTATAACCAAATATTTAAAAATCTCCGTTTATTTAGAGTATGACGTTGTGTTGATCCTTTTTTTAAAACTTAAAAAAAAATTAATTCAATTTCATTTTGAACGTGGAAATCTTTCAATTGAAAACAAATTGCTGTGGATAATTATTATTACGGTTTTTGAATTGTTTGCAACAATAAAGAAAAGAAACATAGTTAAATTTTAGAGGAAAAAAATGTCCGTTGATTCACAATGAAAATTAAGAAATTTTGAAATATTAAGAAAAATGTTTGAATAACGTAAATAAAACATAGCCTATGTTACTTCCTGGATTATAATCCACCTATATGCAACGGCATTTAATCATCCGGTTTGATCCTGAAGTCAGCCAAACAATTTCACTATTTCAAATTTCAAATTTTATTAGAATTAACCGGAGTAAATATTTTGTGGCAACGCGTACAAAAAGTGGGAAAACTCTAGTAAATTAACTCGTTCAATGGGATTTGCTGTGTTAAATTAACATTAAGATGTGACACTGGAAATAAATAAGTATTGAGCTGCCGCGCAATACTTAAATAAAATAAACCCGTGCAGCATTAATGTCCCACGTTACCTTTATTGAACATTATTTTATAATCATCGTTGCGGTATTTTATTTCTGTGGCATCACTCATTTGAGATAAATCTTTCTTTTCATTTATGAAAACAATGGGAGGAATTTTTTTCTTCCATTTAAAACTAATATTAATTAATTAAATTTAATTAATGAATTAATATTTGAAAAAACTGTATTAACATAAAGTGTCATCCACTACAAGTTTTAAAAAATTTATTTGAACTTGAGTGGATAAATAGAAAATATTTTATTAACGATTGAAAATTTGAACAAGATATATATATAGAGAGAGTGTGAGCTAATAGTAGGAATTTAATAAAAATAAATAAGGTCAAAATGAGGTTTAAATGAACGTTATATTTTTACTATTAAGGAAAAAGAAAAAATCATTACAAAACATGAAATTATAATAGTGTATAGTCCGGGGGGGGGGGGGGATACATCACCTCCTACTAACTCTTCTATAAATCGTATAAAAAAGTGACTGGCACCAATCAATTAGTAATATCATCTTCTTGGTATATCATGCTATACTTAAATTTTGCTTAGGAGGTCGTCTACATACAGAAATTGTAACAAACTTGAAAATTTTCAATACTAACACCTAAATTTTTACATCATATTTGGATTATTCGATAAATTTTACCTTCAGATACCAAACAAGAAGTTTTTCAATCAAATAGTTTAGGAAATATGTAGGTTTAAAGTTTGGAACTCCTAATGTTAAATTTACTTTTAATCTTTGCAAAACAGATTGCAGTGCAGATATAATTTTTTAGGCATCTTGACAGAATGTGCTGTAAAGTTGGATTCATATATTTGAAACTTCTATAAATTGTTTTTTTGTTTAAAAAAATTCATTGGTTACTACAATTCATATTTTTAAATTGATTTTCAAAAAATATATAAATTGTAACCTACAATTTTTACTTTCTGTATACATACAGTGTAAGGAAAGTATTGTAATCGTACTAAAAACCTGATTTTAGAAATATTAATATATTTTTACATTTTCAAGTTCCCTGAATCCATCAATGGATTAAAAATAGTGAACATTTTCACTATTACTTTTAAACCTATTCCTATATGTGTGTATGTACTAAAAAAAAATCCCTGACGGCTCGGCCTACAGGCACAGGTAGATTTCGAAGACGCAGACCGTGGGGCGCCTGTTTGTCGGGAATTGCGGAAGAAATGACCTTTTTGCAATGATGCGGCAGTTGGAACCGCCTACTTCGAAACCTAACTTGTTTGCAGGCGCAGCCAGCAGGGATTTTTTTTTTTAGCTATAAGAGTTGGTCCTATAAAAAACTTGTCAATATAAAAGTTTTAGATAGTATTAAGAGGATTTATAATAAATTTAAGCGGATTTGAAATCTTGGGAATTGACGAAGTTATCAATTTTTTCTTCTAACCCCCCCCCCCCCCCCTTAAGGCAATTTTTAATTATATCAAAAATCTGTCATACATAAATTTTCGGCCCTTCTCCTAGAAGTAATAATAACTTCAAACGGATTCGATATTTATCATAATTAAGAAATTATGGGTTTTTTTTCTGTTTTCACAAACCCCCCCCCCCCCCCTCCCATCCCCCCCCCCCCCCTTGGTTCGATTTTGTCCATTAACGAACTTGATCGAGATTTTATGCCCCTTGATTTTATGTATCAGTTTCGAAAAGATGCGGGAGTTGGAACCGCCTACTTCGAAAAATAACTTGTTTGCAGGCGGAGCCGGCAGAGATTTTTTGTTTAATTTTTTTTTTTTTTTTTTTTTTGCTGTAATGGTTGGTCCTATAAAAAACTTGTCAATATAAAACTTTTAGATAATATTAAGAGGATTTATAATAAATCTAAGCGGATTTGAAATCTTGGGAATTGCCGAAGTTATGATTTTTTTCCTTCTAACCCCCCCCCCCCCTTAAGGCAATTTTTAATTATATCAAAAATCTGTCATACATAAATTTTCGGCCCTTTTCCTAGAAGTAATAATAACTTCAAACGGATTCGATACGTATTATAATTAAGAAATTATGGGTTTTTTTCTGTTTTCACAAAAAGCCCCCCCCCCTCCCCCCCCCCCTGGTTCGATTTTGCCCATTAACGAACTTGACCGAGATTTTATGCCCCTTGATTTTATGTATCAGTTTCGAAAAGATGCGGGAGTTGGAACCGGCCACTTCGAAAAATAACTTGTTTGCAGGCGGAGCCGGCAGGGATTTTTTTTTTGCTATAACGGTTGGTCCTATAAAACACTTGTCAATGTAAAAGTTTTAGATAATATTAAGAGGATTAATAATAAATTTACGCGGATTTGATATCTCCTGAATTGACGAAGCTATGATTTTTTTCTTCTAAAACCCCCCCTTCCCCCCCCCCCTCGGGGCCATTTTTAATTATATCAAAAATCTGTCATACATAAATTTTCGGCCCTTTTCCTAGAAGTAATAATAACTTTAAACGGATTCGATACGCATTATAATTAAGAAATTATGGGGTTTTTTCTGTTTTCACAAAAAGCCCCCCCATTTCCCCCCCCCTTGGTTCGATGTTGCCCATTAACGAACTTGACCGAGATTTTATGCTCTTTGATTTTATGTATCAGTTTGGAAGAGATTTATGTAGAATTTTTCCAGTTATCGTGGTCAGAAAAAAGTGACATAGATAGATAGATAGATAGATAGATAGATAGATAGATAAAGTTTTGAACTGGGGTTGTTTTTGGGTTCTGGGAGTCATGATCGGCGTAGATCTGCAAAATTTTTTCAAAATTTCCAACTTAGGTGAGAATGTAATAGGTAGTATTTCTTACGAAATCTACCTAAAACAGGTGGTACAAAGATTTCTTCAATGAATTTATGTTACATTTTCTTTTTTTACTGATCGGGCTTAGATGTACCATTCACACTCAGTCTGCCATCTTGTTTTTTCTTTTTTATTAAACTTTTATTATTAAATATAAATAAATTAGTCAATTAAGTTAAATAACGTGTTTATAATAAGTAAATATGGATGAACATTATTTTGGAAATGAGAATGGAATATATACGTTTATTGTTTTTCTGTGGCGACACCACACATTTTATCATTTGAAAATTTCCAAGATTTGGATTCTCTGTGAATTTTGCTTTCTTGCATAAAATCGTTTTTTACCTTTCCTAAAAAAAATTAAGTTATATCACTCAACGAATTTCCGTGTAATAATATCGAACCCAAAAATTATCGTTTATGCAAAGAATACCTTTGTTTTATTTTTCTCTGAAACAAAAATTCAATGGTGATAATTTTCACTTACTTTGTTAATTTTATGGATGACAGCTCCACACACTTGATGGTCATGATGTGTAATATAGGCACATTGTACTGTAGCACCAGTTACAATACCTGGGAACTAAATTCAATAAAATATTGTAATTAACTACGTATTTCATATTGTCAACATAAAAAATAAGAAACTCAATAGAAGTGGCAAAATATTATTTAATTTTGATGCTAAAAATATAATATAATTATGTCATATAGATTTTTTTCCCCAGTCAGGGCGCCCCACCAGTGGCTGAGAGGTTGTGCTCTCGAAGCTGGTAGACGGGAGGTGCTGGGTTCGATCCCAATCGCGCCCGTCGGCCTAATCGTTCGGAGTTTTCGTGGTTTTCTTCGAGCCGTGGATTTATCCATGCGTAAATACGGGTTAGGTTCCCTTAGAAAGACCCCCACGAAGGGCACTCCCCCCGGGCCTATATCCCTAGTGTAGATAATTGGCCGTCAATAATCAACCAACCAACCAACCCCAGTCAGGGCCCGACTTTGACTCGGCGAGGCCCTGGCAAAGTAGACTTTTATACTCAAAAATACTTTGCTATTCCGGTAATATACAGGGTGTTCCAAAAGAACATTGACCTCGGCTTTTATTCCTTAAATATTGATCATAGACATATATTTTTAATTACAAAGTTACGTTAAAAAAAGGTACAGAATTTTATGAAATCGATTAAAATTTTCAGGGTATTAAATTTGAAGAAATACAAAATTTAAATTTTTATACAGACCCCGTACAAAATAATTTCCCAATGAGAAAATGTGTCCCTTACACTAATAAGGTCCTGCATAAAATTTCAGCATTTTATCATAAACAGTCACACAGAGTCCTAATATGTTTAACAAAGTTGGTGATCATAAATAAAAATGCAAATGTTTGCAGCTAGAGACATCACCGAACAAGAACTTGATCAAGTGCACAGAAGTGTTATCAGACGAATGCAGCTTTGTATTGGCACGGATGGAAAACATAACATTTTAAACAAGCTTTGTAATCTTTGCGTAAAGTTATTATTTCTACACAGTTTAGGTACTTTTGTACCAGTGAATAGCACAGTTATTATTTATTTATGCAAGCATTGTTTTATTTCGTAGTTTGTGCACGACCCCTAAAACGCGATCATTCGACATGATTTTTTCCCTTTCCGAACTCATATCCAGGCATCGAAAAGTGGTTTAAGTTATCATTTATGTATCTTCATATATCTGACACTTTTTTGTGATAAAATGCTGAAATTTTGTACATGACTTTATTAGTGATATATTTATTAGTAACATTTTATTTATTGAGAAATTTTTTGTAAGGATGGCATATAAAAATTTCAATATGTATTTCTACAAATTGAATCCCCTGAAAATTTCAATCGGTTTCATAAAATTCTTTACCTTTTTTTACGCAATTTTGTAATTTATAATATATGATCAGTGTTTAAGGAATAAAAGACGAGGTCAATGTTTTTGGGACACCCTGTATACTGTTTATAATGATACTAATAACAATTAGAGCCCGACCGAAAGAAGTTTTTCAGGCCGAAACCGAATTTCTGTTCTTTTTTGTGTTTCGACCGAAAATGAGAATGAAAATTTCTCAAATGAAAGATTTAAGCTCTTAATCTATACATACAGTAGAACTCCGATTATCTGAATCCCGGTTATCCGAAAATCGGCTTAACCGAAACACCTTAAACTGTTTTAGAACAATTTTATTTTTATACAAGAACTAGCATATGCTACGCCCGCTGCGCTGGGCCATTTTTCTAAATGTACTTTAAATCAAACGAAATGGCTTTGTATTTTAAAGGAATGTGGATCTTCACCTACAGATGCAACCTTAGTAAATATTTTCAAACGAAACTTGAATCAAACGAATTATAACAATGGATTTGAGCATGTATTTTAAAGCAATAGGGACGTTCACCTGGATTTTCCTTCAATATTGCTGTAAACGATGTGAAAGACATTGCGTTATATTATATTATACATTGGACAAAATTTGAGCTAAAAGAAGAAACTCATTTAGTTGATCATTTATAGTAGAGTTTGGTAGGAAAATGAGGCCATTATGAGATTATGACAACAGGAACTAACATGTTCTCTAGTCAACATACTACTAAAAGAGAAAGCATTACAATGATTGCATAGATTGCCATTGAACTTAAATAATGTTCGGGTGATTCATTTTCGTCTGTAAGTTCTTGAACTCCGTCCCTCTTTCTTGTCTCCATGTGAGATTCTGGTAACGTAAGTACAATATCACTCTATGTTACGTACGTTATATTTCGCAATATACGTCCTCTTCTGGCAAGTCTAACTACGGTTTTTCATCTTTCGATTCCAGCAGAGTAAATACAGTGAAAATTGTAATAAATTGTTTGCACATAAAGAACAGTGTTTAACTTTCATATTTAAAAACAAGTTGGAAATTGTACGTCAAACGTTACAAACGAGGTGCGTTCGTACGCACGTTTTAGAATTAAATTCATGATATCCCGTGCGTAGAACGGGTTAAACAGCTAGTTAAGTATATATTTTATGACACTGTTCATACAAATATCTTAACTAGTTATATAAATATTCAGATATATATGTATCAGCTAGTTATATAAATATTCAGACCTAGATGATTTTTAATTCTGTGAAATGAATTATATCGTCTGCAGATTAATTTCTGTCATAAAATAAGCATCTCGGTCGCTTGACGATTAAACATCCATCGGAAGCTCCTATAACAAAAAAGCACCGATTTAAAAAAAAAAAAAATTCAAATTTCTTAATAAATATTTTTATTAATATCTCCTAAAGTTTTGATTCGATTTTAATAAAATTTGAAATGTCTCGACAAAATTCTGCAAAGATAATATATTTTAAATTGCAAACCATTTGGTTGGGTAGTTTTTGCGTTGTTATATGCGGACAGACAGACAGACGGACGGACAGACAGACAGACGGACGGACAGACGGACGGACCAAACGACGACTATAGGTGCTACGTATTTATATAATTACGAACGCACCTAAAAAGGTGAAACATAAAAAAGTGAATTTTTAAAGCTGAATATGAATAAAATTAAAATGATGCCATTTTCACTGTCTTTCCATTTTTTTAGACCAGTTGCATTCGTGTAACCGCTAATCTGAAAAAAAAAAAAAAAACCAATGATTAAATCTGGTCGAAGAATAAACCTCTAGTTTGTATCCAATAAAATCTTCCTAATCTTCCATAATCTTGCCGATATCCAAGTTTGACGTCAAACATTAGATGTTCTTGAAACGATATTGTTACTAATGTACCAAGAGTTAGTTACAAAACGAAGTTAGTTACGCGCCAAGCTATGTTCCATTAAATAATGTCAAATTACTGTTAATTCAATTATAGATCTTTCATTAACAAAATTCCATACCTTAAATAAAACTGACAATGATAAAGTTAGTTATGCAAAATGTTTAGTAATATTATTTTTGGTTAATACTTAAACCGAAGATTTTTTTTGCATTTCTCTAAAGAGCATAATAACACGCAGAAATAAATTCATTTCTCACTATGTTTAGCTGCTAGGGCTGTGTCGCTGTGTGTAGCTCGAAAAGGCTTTATAATGATCGAAAAATTATCTAATCAGAATTTCAGGTACTCGTTTTTTCTTATCCAACCTGAAATGATAAATCGACAAATATTATTTATTCTATTCGCCACCATTGACATTACAAAAATTTTCCGTACATTGAAAGCGCCAAAACAGTGGCTGAGATGTTCTGCTCTCAAAGTTGGCATACGGGAAGTGCTGGGTTCAAACCCCTGTTGCGCTCGTTGACCTAAACCGTTCAGAATTTTCCGTGGTTTTCTTCGAACCGTGCCGTAAATACGGGTTAGGATCCCTTAGAAAGACCCCCACGGAGGGCAGTCCACCCAGGGTCTATATCCCTCGTGTAGATAATCGGCCGTCATAAAATCAACCAACCGTACATTGGAAGCATTGCTTTTTTGGTAAAACTTTGCTTCATAAGGGAAAAAACCCATAAATTTAGCAATCGCTAATTTCAAAAGTCGTCTAATCTTCTGTAATCTGATTCGTCGTCCAGAGTAACCTTCAAACATAAACGAAACATCCAACAATATAATAAAAATACCAACTGGCAGGTGACCGGAATACGGACAATTAGTCCAATGTCTTTTAAAAACCTTCCTGAAAGAAGGGAAGAAAGATATGCAGAAAAAACTAAAAAGAAACGACGAATCAAAAAGAGCATCGAAAATTTATTTCAGCAAACAATTTTTATTGCAAAATGTAGCCTTTTGTGATAGTAATAACGCATAAATGCACACATGTCCTTATGATTATTCTTTGGTTCCTAACTTATGAAAAAGTGAATATTTCTATAAGTGAAATTGGCGATATATTAAAAAAATAATAAAATAAAAATAAAAGAATAGACAATATTCGCTGGCCTGAGTTCCAGGCTATAAAAATAATATGTTTGGTGAAAACAAACCTGCATGCTTCCGTAGTAAATTTTTAAATGCCTAAAATTTAATTATTTTACAATATGTGTTTGAGTGGCGACATTCACTAAAATTTAAATATTTGATCCCATATTCATAACAATAACTGCTATTTATATAATTTGCATTTGAATATAAAAATTTACTCCAAAAAGGATTTTGTATACACGAAAAAACACTATTATTGCTAATACCGCTCAAGCTGATGTCACGTTTATGCGTTTTTGGCTTAAAATGACATTGCTTGGCGACAAAAGTAAAATCAAAATCGTAAATAAACAAATAATATGCAACTCATAAATGCAGCCATTTTTACAGTTACATTTGCTAGTTCCTCCTGTAAGACGCATGATAGGGGATTTACATAAAAAAAATTAACAGAAAGAAAAAAAAAGGAAAAAACAATTTATTCATATTTTATTAAATCAAATTATCAGATGCATCTTTGTTAACCTGACGCAAACGATAAATCGACAAATATTGACTTAATCTGAATTGCAATCTCATGCATTGCAAATATTTTTAAGCATTACAAACTATTACAAATTACATTACAAATTATATTTTTAAGCATTAAATTAAATATTATGCCTCATTAAAACAGTTTTTTTTCTTTTTTTTTGCGGTGAGGGGAGGGGGGATTTTAAATAAAATTAATAACAGAATTTTTCTTTTATTTTTCTATGTGTTTGCATTATTTTCTGATATAGCCGTTTCAATTCTTTCGCCAACGATAATGGTCGCCAAAAAAATGACCTATGGTAACCTTATCGTCCAAAATAACAGAACTTTCCATCATAATTCTATAACTAATATACGTAGAACTATGTGTTATATACTAAAACCTTCCCTGAAAAATTATCTATCCAACAGTGCAAGTTCCATTCAGCAGAACTTAAGTTATAACGGAACGGAACGAAATTTTCGTTTGTGTTTTATATATATAGTAGATGTTGTTTATGAAATTATTAAAGAGTTAACTTACTTATACGGTCGTTGCGTAAATGCAGGCATTTTATTGCATTAGACATATACAACACTTAATTTCTTTGCAAAATAAGTTGTGTTTTGTTTTACAACTTTGCATTGCTTCAATGTTGCCTTATCACGCTGCCTTTTAACCCCTTCGCGACGAGCGTCCTTTACAGCATTTTTAATCTTTTATCACCGGTTTTTCAAAACAGAAATTTTCGCCTAATTGAATCGCAGAAATAATAGGATTACATAAGGCAAAGCTTGCAATAAAAAATAACTGGTGGGAATAATCGAGGATTCTGAGCATCTTATGCGTCACGTATACGTGTCGCTCGTCCCCAAGGGGTTAAACAACAACGCATCTAATGCTGTTGTTGCCTCTTCCTGCACACTATCAACTATTTTCAACGCATTGAGATCTTCATGCCTATAAAAACTCGTTTGTGCTTTAACCTTTCGATCACATGGATTGGATTGGCGACTATTTTTATATTCCCTCGTACCACAATTTACAAAAGAATTTCTTTGTGCTAGATTTCTCTTGAAATTATCTTGGTATAAGTGTATGGCAGGTAATGGTATTGAAAAAATGGTGAGAATAGAATAAAGAAATAGTCTCGGGGACGACATATGTCCCAGCCCTGTAATCAGAAGTTTAAAGTATTACTCATAAATAAATAAATTTTGGAGGAAATTAAAACACGTGTAAACAGGAAGGGAAAATCGCATAGGATACGGACACTTTCTGTTACTGCATCTAAGGCTATTATAGGAGCTCTAGCTGCATCGACAGGCACGAACGCGTTACTTGACTATGCGGGAGTAAGAGGGGTGAGTAGTGCCATCTGGTAGAATAAATATAGAAAGTCTCCCGATTATCCGAAAATTCCTATGGAATCCCGGTCAACCGAAAATCCTTTAGTCCCATGCTTTTCGGATAACCGGGGTTTTCTTGTATATTATTAATTATTCACAAGGGCACATACTTGTCTAGAAAGACACTTGCCTGTATGCGCATGCTATTTTTCTTTTCCTTTAATTAAAAAGCACTGTTTAACAGTTCTTATTTTTTAAAACCAATAATGATAAGTATTTATTATTTGTTAAATATGCAATTATTTAAAGAGTAAACATTTTACACAGTGTTTCAAAATGAATAATATTTTGCTTTTAATTTGATCGGAAAAAAAAAGTACTTAAAAATTATGCTTGGAAAAAGTAATAGCGATGATGTGATGTGTGAGGAGTGGACTTTTAACTTTTTTTTTTAAATTTAAATAGGTATAAAAGTAAAAATATTTTTAAAAAGATCCTTCTTTTATAAGAATTAAATTTTTACCTTAAAAATCACACGTTAATTTCATTACTGCGATTCATGCTGTTAAAATCCTTTCAAATACGTTAATTTGGCTTGGGCCCCGATTATGGAAATGCACCTCTTTAATTTACGATTCGTAGAAAGTACGAACTAGTGAATTTATTTTTTAAATTATAATTTTTGCTCTGTTTCTTTTCAGATATATGGTATCAGGAAAGAAACTACAGCATTATTTAAACTATTTATTCAGAATTTCTAAATTGTTTTCTCAACGTATAATCATAATTTAATTAATATTAAAGTAGAGGAGAATGTCCAAATACCGGCTAGTAGTGTTTTGAGAACTATGCGTAGCGGCGATATGCATCTGAGATATTAAAAGTTTTTCATGTGTGTGTTTCTAATTTTTTTTAAAAAGCACAGATCGTATATTGGTCTGATTTGACGATTAAATTAATTTCTAGACATATTTAGCTCCTACATCCCGCACGCAGGTTATTGGTATTTTACTATATGAATGAGTAATACCGTTTTTAACTTGAACATGTTAGTGTTCCAAATTTTGTCCATCTACAGTGGTCTAAATACCGGCTATGCGGTATTTGGGCCTCTCTGGGTTGCTCCACGTGAAAGGGAGGGGGGGGGGGTAAATTAATTTATGAGATCACAGACGCTATATTGCTTTGCTGCGACATTTGACTGTACCGCACAGAAAAGCGTTGTTGGACACTTCAAAATCGTCCGCAATAAATGGGAAAAGAAAAAAGAAAATGACGGAGAAAAAACTGAGAAAATACGGCCGAAATGGTCAGAAATTGGATTTTAAAAATGTAAAAAAGGAAAGTATTAGGCAGAAGAAGACGATGCAATTTGTCTTTTCCAAGTATACTTTCTCTGCGAACAAGAAGAGGGAACTCTCGGTTCGATGTTTAGAATGCGATATCGATATGTGGGACCACGACGCAGAGAGTGATTACTATGTATTGGTATTAGATTGGTCATTAAACCTTTCGGTTGAATCCGCAACTTTCTAGTAGCTGTAACCCACTATCTCCTGTTTTCCTATTGGTCATTAAATCTTTCGATTGAATCCGCATTTCTTAGCACTGAGGAAGGTACGCTAAATGCTACCGAAACTAGTATGCTATAGAAAATTTAAGTTCTGGTGTTTTTAACGCTGTTTTATTACATCTCTATCATTTCGCCCCAGGTATCATCTCAATAATTATTACAATGTATGTTTGTGATATTTGTAGATAAAGTAATCTACATTTCAAGCAGCAAGCCTATTGTTTGTTTGAAACGTTAAACACAAAACCAGGAACAGAATAGAAAGAAGACTGTCAGAGATAGTCGTTAAGATTTTTATAAATTTGACAAAAATGCTTGTTTATTAATCCATGTTCTTTCTGTCTATATCAAATGTTATTAAACAATAAAATTAATCAAGACAAATTTCTTCTCTCTTAATTAGCAAAATTTGTGTGATTCTTTTGGATAAAACTGAGATAGCCGGTATCTAGAATCTTCTAAACTCAAAATTTGCAGAATTTCGGAATTTTTCTTTTTATAAACAGAAAACGCTTTTTAAACTGAATTTTTTTTTTCTAGACAGATGTGAAACATATTAAGGTACCCTACCATGACTTTTCTCTCCACTAATTTTCAAAATTGTAGGATCTAGATTAAAAATAAAAGTGGTAGCCGGTATTTGGACCTTCTCCTCTATTAATTGATAAAAGCGTATTTAACAACAACAACAAAAAATTATATCCTTTAATTTAATTTATATTTATTTTCTACTTTTTAGTTTTAAAAATATTTCATTGTTGCAATTTTACAGGCAGTTGAAATATTATAGCGAGCGTGGTTTGGTGTATAACTGATATACAATTGTAACTATAAAGAATATGTGGAGTTTTATCACCCGTGACCGGCTAGCGGAAAAATACCTTAATTAATTAATTAATTCTAAATATATTCAAATGTTGTACTGTCATAGGAAACATATCTGTGTACATATATTATTATTATTATTATTATTTTTTTTAAATTATAGCACATCAGGAAGTAAATGAAAAATCTATTACAACATTTCATCTAAAATAGTGTAAAAAATTTATATTTGGAAAATTTTAAGAAAGTATTAGGGAAAAAATTACTACTGAAGTTAGGGGCTCCCTAATTATGGGGCACTTGGCAAAAAAAAAAAAAAAAAAAAAAAACCGAATAATTTTTTTTTTTTTTTTTCCAATTAATGTCTTTTCAAATTCTGAACCAAATCAAACTAAATGGGAATTTACACATCAAACTTCATTCTAATGCAAAAATATCATTAAAATTTATTCAGTAGTTTTTGCATGATGCTGAAACAAAGGACAAAGAGGATAAAGGCGGGAGAATTTGTTAATTATCGGCCAGTTTTCGCCGTATTACTATAATAGGGATTCCTTCACAGAAGACTTTTGAAGGGAAAGTGACCCGAATTATCGTTCTTCTAGAAAGAAATTTTGAAAACCATACACATCATCCTATTCCATCCAGACAGCTAGTATTAATGTTGCCAGGTCCACTGTCAAAAAAAGCGGGACAAGTAAATTAAATCCTATAAAAACAGAACCTCTTTATAACGGAATACTGTCAAGTGCGAGTTCTACTCGCGCATAAACGGTTCCGTACAATAAATTTATTAATTACTAACTGCAATTATAAACAATCCTTTTCTCAAAACTGCTGGCTTTTAATGTCTTGGAATTATTCTATGAATTATTTTTCAATAATTGAATTCAGTTGAAAGGGAAAACGTTGATTATTTATCACTATGATTCACCTTACCTAAACAAAGACCTTGTGCAAAGTTTAAACTTGGCATTGTGCCAAACGCGCATCGAAAGGAGGTCGCAAAGTTGCAACACCGCCTTGGTCCGTGCCGCGTTTTTCTTGTTAGGTTTCTGATTAATATCTCGCCTTATTACCGACGTTTTTTTCTTTTTTTTTTCGAAAATCATTATCAACAATCCTAGGATGATTCTGCGTCGATAGGTACTTCGAACGCCTCCCAACTCCCCCTCTGAGCGCCTGCAAAGTAAAGTTTGTGTGGAATAGAAAAATGCGATTGTCTCAAAAACTATGTGACCTAGGATAACCGCTATCGTTTTCCTGCAAGGTTTAAATAGACTCCTATTACTCCTAATTTTTTCATAATTTTAGTTTGGGTAGATTTGGAAAATGGGGGGAAAGGGCATATTTTTCTAGTGCATTTTCGGCGATATCTCTGAAAATATAATATCTAAAGTTAAAACAAATATATTTTTGAGTTCGGTGTTACGAATCCTTTCGAATAATACCCCACACACAATATACAGAAAAAAAAAGAAAGAAAAGAAAAGAAAAATTAAGTAATTTAAGTAGCTTTTCTAAATCTTTCCTAAAAATAGTTGTAAATGGCTAATAGTCTATAAATATGTCAATCAATAGCCCTCATAACTCTGCCAAGTTTGAACTTTCCACGTTCCGTAGTTTTCGAGAAAAACGTCTGTGACGGATGGACAGACAGACACACGAGTGAAGTGATCTTATAATGTTTCCGTTTTTACTTTTTACACGCGGAACTCTAAAAAAAATACTATCTCTATGGAATGAATATAATTCAATTACACCTATTAAGACGAAATCTGTCTAAAACGGAATCTTTAGCAGGTAACGGAATTCCGTCTTAGAAGGGTTTTTATATTAAATAAACACACTAACCTTATACAGTAAAATTTGCGAAAGCGAAATCGCTAAGAGACCGAAATAAAATTGAGCAGTTATAATATTACGACATTTTTTTCGTTGGGACTACCGTAAAATTAACAGTAATAAACAGTAAAACAAACAGTAATACACTACCGCGCATGCGCGGTAGTGTATTACTGCGTATTTTACTGTTTATTACTGTTAATTTTACGGTATAATACAGGCAGCTGGGATGCCAGTATTAAACTGTAAAATCAACATTTTTTTGAAGACGGAAATATATTCTATTTCCTAAGCAGGTAGATTTGTACTGTATTTCATACAATTTTTCTGTTCTAGACAGACTCTGTTTTCACAGATTTTACTGGGTTAAATTCCACTCGATGCAGGCTAACGAATAGGTCGTGGTGCTAAATAGTACTAAAATATTTTTAAAAGAATTTTTATATCATGAAAAATAGGGACTATTGACGCAGTCGTCCCGTCTTGGAACTCTTGCAAATCGGAACGTCCCGCGTAATTCGGGACACCTGGCAACACTATAGCTTATATCGAACCCGAGAACATCGGCCCAAGATCCTCATTTTCTGGCCAGCATGCTAGCTAACAACTGGACCTACGGACAAACATACGTGCATTTGCATAGGATATTATGATAAATTGATTCTGAGGATTGAAAATTAATTTTGTAACGTACCAATTCTTGAAGTTTGAGGTGGAGATTGTGGCCATTCAAAGTTTCGACATGTCTGTTATCTGCAAATACATTCACAGGCAAATGGGATCCAATCATATGATTGTAGATTATTTTCTTTACTAACTCGGGATTTTGTTCCATTTCTTGAAGAGTGTCATTTGGCAAGTTCTGCAGAAAAAAATAAATACATAAATTAAAATGATTATTCGTGATATTTAAATGTATACTACTGTGGGCAAAAAATAGTAAGACTTTGTTCATAATTTTAAAATTCTTAATTTATTCTTCCAAATCTATTTCGTCCTCCTCAAAGTAATCCCCCCTGGCCCCAATACACTTGTGCCAACGTTTCTTCCAATCCTCGAAACAGTTGTTAAAGTCAATTTCCGGAATAGCCTTCAATGCGCGTAGCGATTCACGTTTAATGTCTTCAATTGACTCAAAACGGTTTCCCCGGAGCGGTCGTTTGAGTTTTCTGAATAGCCAGAAGTCACACGGAGCTAAATCAGGCGAATACGGTGGTTGCGGCACGATATTGGTTGAAAATTTGGCGAAAAACTCACGAAGAATTAATGCAGTATGCGACGGTGCATTATCGGTGCATCTTTCAAAATGGTTTTCACTGATCCTTCCGATATTCCAACGATGCCAGTAAGGTCTCTGACTGTTAATCGTCTATTCTCAAACACCAATTCCTTGATCTTATTGACGTGTTGATCATCAGTTGATGTTGATGGCCGTCCTGGACGTGGTTCGTCGTCAACGCGTTCTCGGACCCTCTTTGAATAATTTGTACCAATCAAAAACACTTGCTCGCGACAAACAATTATCACCGAAGGCCTTCTGCAACATTCTGAACGTTTCGGCACCAGAAATTTGATTCCGCACACAAATTTTATTGGAACTTCTTTGTTGAATAATTTTACTCATTGTAAAAATCGCCGAATGCACTTTTTGTACTTCAGAAAGACAAGCGTATACTAAACACTAATGATTATTTTGATGTGACATTTGGCACAGATGTCACTGACAGTCATACCAACCTAGAAAAAAAATATTTCGACGAATGGGTTTTCGCACGAAATTTAAATTAAAAAGTCTTACAATTTTTTGCCCACAGTAGTATGTGTATATACAGGGTGTTCTATTAACGTGGAGATAAACTTAAAGGGCTCAGGTGAAGGTCTACATGTACCCGATACTGCTCCTGGCTCTTCTATTTCATTACAGTATGAATGCAGAAAAAATTACCGAGCGAGGCTCGGTCTACCAGGTACTTTGTATTAAAGCAAAAAAAGATGTTTACGTAGACAATCTAATTAATCTCTTATCTGTTCTGTTGTTGCTGTATTTATTAACCGCTAGAATGTTTTAAACATTTGTAATATAATTATATTTGAAAATCGATCATATTTAATAGTAACAATAATTCATTGCATTACACACAGTTAAAAAATAATAAACATAAATTTTAATTTCGTTTATAGGCGGCAGCACCAGACGTCTTGTGTTACTATTCTATACTAAGTAAATAAAAGAAGATGCTTGGTTAGACAAAATATTTAATATCTTATAATTGTTTTAAATAAAATAATTGTTAGATAGTTTAAAACATTTTAAATACTATTATGTCTGATCAACTGAATATATTTAATGGCATGTAATGTAACAATCAATAATTCATTGCATTAGAATAAATGAAAAATAATCAAACTTATAGTTTTATACTTTGCTTATAGATGGCAGCACTAAACATCTCGTGCAATTCCATTAATTTTTTCAAGAGTCTGATTTTTTTCCACCCTTTACAGAACTAAAAAAAAATTAATTGTTATTTTTTACTATTGTAAGCATAAAATATCTTATTCATAAAGTGGTCAGAAGTTGATCACTTTATGAATAAGGAATTTTGTACTTAAGACTTGCAGCATAAGAGCTACGACCAGTAAAGCAAATGCAATGAATCTTAAATAGTGGTAAAGAGAAAAAGAAGCAATATAACCTTAAACTAGGCATCAGCGCACTTTTCTTGTTTTAAAAATGTGGATTTTTTTTTTGTATATTGGCGTTAAAAGTATAATTATATCTTTATTATAACAGACTTACTTGAAATGCTTCTTTCGAAGGGACAAAGAACGTCACATTTCTCATCTCCTCTAACTCCGATACTAAGTTGGCTGTCTCTATCATCTTAAGAACGTCTTCCCTCTCTTCTTCTTCTAATGCTTTCAAGAGGCTTTGTGCTGCAGAAGATATTTCTGTATGTTTTAAAAGTACACCGTAATATTTTGACAATATATGCTACGATTATGAACTTTTTAAATATACAGTTTCCTCGAATAGGTATTATAACATAACATATGTACAAGGTGGGCCATAATTAAATCAGTAAAGTTTTTCTTTAATAATTTTTTAACTTTACATTTGCAAAAATTTATCTAAAAATTAAATTTTAAATTTCCAAATAAAAAATGAATAAAATAATAGGCGTATTTTGTTTGCTTCTGAATGATTGAAAACTTTTGAATAATAAAAAATTATATATTGTTTGCCTTTTGTTAAAAAAAAAAAAAATAATAATAATAATGAGTATAAGAAAATTGTCTGCATTACTTTAGTACTTGTTTGTTGTTAAAGATTTCTATAATCATTCAATATTAATTTTTATTCCGTTTTTAATTTTTTATATAATGCCAGATATATTTTTCTAAATGATTAGTAAAAAATGAGTCCTAGGATTAACTATAGAACAATAAGTAATGGACTTTATGCTGTTTATCACAATTTGAATTGTGTAAAATCTTTGGAAAAACAATTGAGAAACACACGGCGCCGTAAAGAAATGTAACAAATGCCATGATAGATTGGGCCTACCCAAGGGGAGGAGGGGGTTTATGGGGCCATCCTCTACCAAATAGTCGAAGTAAAATAAAAAATGAAAAAGATGATTTTTTTTGGGGGGGGGGCAGGGGTAGGAGGGGATATGCAAAGAACTTGTGTTTCTCGTTAGTCCTATCTAAGACTCCTTGTTTTATAGGGATTATTATAGGAGCTCTAGCCCTATCTTAGTGAATTAGTGATACTTCAACTAATCTCTTCGCGATTTTAGATAAATCGGAAATCCCGCACTGTAGTATAGGCGCTGAAGAGTTGATTGTAAAATGTATTGCAGGGTTCGCACAGTCCTTTTAAAGTTCTTAAAAGCACTTAAATTTTTCGAAAGTAATTTTTGGTCCTTGAAAGTTCTTATTTTTATGCAAAATCTAGAAAAAGTCTTTAAATTTTCTCTTCTATTATTTCTTAATTAGGGGTGAAAATCTTCTGCGTTTCAGTTAAAAAAAAAAAAAAAAAAAAAAAATTAAATTCACTGAATTCTGCTTGTACACAGCCCATAACACTTTTTTGCGCGGTTAAGAATATTATCGAAGTTTGAGTCCGCTCTCTCAGATATAGCAACAGAAAAGAAATAAAAAACATTATTTAAACTAGTTATTCGGGATTTGTAAATTGTTTTCTCAACGTATAATCGTAATTTAATTAATATTAAACTGTTAATTGATAAAAGTGTATGTTTTAAAATTATTATTAAACTCTTTATTTTTTATTTATTTAATTTTCTAGTTTTTAGTGATTAAAATACTCCATTGTTGCACTTTCAGAGCCAGTTGGACTTTTTTGGCGAACGCGGTTTGGCGTATCATTATGTCAATTGTTGTTGTAACTCACATACAATTGTAACGATAAATAATGTTTAGCGGTTTATCATCTATGACTGGCTGACGGAAAAATGCTTTAAAATTAAGTTATTAATGTATGATTAAGTTCTAAAAATAAGAAAATGCCCTATTGCCATCGGAAACACATCTTTGTATATCATTTTTATAATTCTAGTACGTCAGGAAGTGAGTCAAAAATCTATTACAAAATTCCATCTTTGTATACAAAAAACAAATTGAGTTAAATAAAAGAGTGTAAAAATAAAAGAAGTTACTACAATGAATTTTACCCTTTATAAAATTCATTATACAAATGAAAAATCTGGCAAGTTTCTTCATAATTAAGTAAAATTCAAAGTTTCCATGATTATTTTAAATTGCAATTAAATAAGCATACCTTGAGGGGGAATTAAAACTTTTTCAACTGCGTGAATGACTCCATTTGTTCCCAAAGTATTTTCTGAATCAACAATGCTTCCGTCCACTCTGAGTTTTTCAGCTTCGTCTCTGGTTACGTGAAGAACGTTGTCGAGAATATTTTTTACTTTGATCTGGTTTATAACAGCTGAAGTGCAGACTGTTCCTTTTACTAGATGCTGATGAAGTATATCTTGAAGAAAAAAATGTCTTTCAGTAATTCATATCTATTAAAAACAAGACTAATTAATGCAAATATGAATTAACTCTTAAATTTATTTCGTTTTTGCTAATAAATTTTTCATGTTAATACATGAAGCATCAATGGAGGAAAGGGATTATAGTCATAAACTACACTGCAAAAAAAAAAAAAAAAAAAAAAAAAGTGTTGATTTTACAGCATAATACTGGCATCCCAACTGCTAGTATTATACCGTAAAATTAACAGTAATAAGCAGTAAAATAAGCAATAATACGCTACCGCGCGCCAGTATTATACTGTAAAATCAACACTTTACTTTTTTTTTTTTTTTTTTTTTTTTTTTTTTTTTTTTTTTTTCAGTGTAGTTATTCTGAATTATTTCTCTTTCCACGCTGGAACGTCCTATCTTGAATTGTGTACTGACCTATATTCCACAGGACTCTTTTGACTGGTGGAGTCTGCTGCTGGTTAACGGAGATTTTTCACACAAACAAACAAGGGTTTAAAAATTTTAGTATATACATACATATTATTCTTATTTTATTTTAATTTAAAAATAAAAGTTTGGAAAATAAGGCAAAAGATTTTCATTTCTTGTCAAAAAGAAATAAATTGGAAATTGTACGTCAGACGAGAGAAATGAGATGCGTTCGCACTATAACTAGTTTTAGTGAAATGAATTATATCGTCTATTATTATGATAGATTAATTTCAGTAATAAAATAAATACATTTTAAGTTGGCAACATTTTATCTTTTATTGACATTACTGAAAATTCTAATGGGAAACTTAAGCCGAGTTTTGAAATTTTCAGAACTTGAAATCCATATTTATACTCTTTTTCCATTTTATATATATTTCTCCGGAAAATCTATACAAAAAGCTGTCGGTAGATTATAGGATTGCTATAATTAAACAATTTTAGTATACAAATTCGGTTTTTAAATTCAGTAATACGGAAATAATAGGAATCCATCTTAAATAGGACGTAATCACCATGGCAACCTAGAATCATTGCCTATCATGGGATATCACTGAATTAATTACGTTATGATAGGATTTAATAGAATGAAGAAAACTTTTATTAATAACTTTTTAAGTTTTGATTCGATTTTCATCAAATTTAAAGTGACTCGACAAAATTCTACGACGATTATACATTAAATTTCAAACTATTCGGTTGGGTAGTTTTTGTGCTGTTATATTTGGACAGACGAGACGACGACTATAGATACTATGTATTTATATAATTAAAAACGCACCTAAAAAAGGGAATAATAAAGGCAAATTTAATAGTTCTATATAATTGAAGTTTAATAGCTTAATTGTCAGCTTTCTCACAATGCTCAACTAGTTCGAAAAACATCATTTTAAGAAAAAAAAAACAGCATTTAAAAGTTTTGCAAGATGTAATGACGCTTCGGCAAACGACGCAAATTAAAACCTGTAGACACGCGTTTTATTTCTTCTTTAATTAAGAACTGAGCAAGGTGGCGTTGGAAACGCATAAGAAAAACAAAACAAACAAACAACAACAACAACAAAAAAAACAAGAACGAAAAATCATGCTTCAAGCATAGATTATGTAACACTTTCCAACGCTTCCAAAATAATTTTACAAATCATACCGTTTAATAAGCTAAAAGATAACATCTAAGTAATCCGAATACTTTTATTCAGCCCTGTATAGGATCTATAGATTTGTATATATACTACATAGGATAATAAATTTTAGTTCAGTTAGGAAACACGTAGCACAGTTTAAAATTCTCCGTCTGGAGTTAAATAATACGGAAATGTGTTCGCGAACTTTTGTGCTTCCCTGTATAGGATCTACAGAATTTATACACACCACGTAATAGACAAAAAGCGAGTTAAAATTAAAATAGCTTTCAGTAACTTAAAACGCACTTCGAGGAATTATTGTTAACAGACAGCAGAGAATTCTTTTGTGTGTCCCTGTAAATGAACGATAACTGCTATACACACGATATTCTGTAGTAAGCCTCTTGTAATGCACCTCATATAAATTTCAATGCGTTTTAAATAGGGAAACATTATTTAAATAAACCGCAGACGATTTTTCTCCATAGACGTAATGTAACGGAATTCTTTTGACTGTCCCTGTACAGTAAGTATAAGTGCTATGCACACCCTATTCCATGTTAAGCTTCTTCTAATGCACCTTAGTGATATATATAAATTTCAATGCGTTTAAAATAGTGAAACATTATTTAAATAAACCGCAAATGATTTTCCCCCATAGACCGCAATGTAATGGAATTCTTTTGAGTGCCCCTGTAAAAAAACTATAAGTGCTACACACTTCCGTTGAAATAGGGAACATGCTATAGATAACGACTATAACATATAAAAATTGCAGAGCAATCCGAGCATATTTACGGGAGTTAGAGCACGGACAGACGGCAGACGGCAGACGGCAGACGGCCAGACGGCCAGACGGCAGACGGCCAGACAAACCGAAGTCATAAACACTTTTCAACTAGGTTGGAAAGTGTTAAAAAAGCCCGGAATTTTTTAAGCTAAAAATATTTATTTTTAAAGGTTTTACACCGGTATCCTCTCTTAAAAATAATTTATACATTCTGTTAAATATTTGTTCATTTTCTAATAATACAAATATTTGTTTTACCCTGTATTCAATGATTAAAACAAATCAACTTACTTTGAACGCATGCATCTCCAGATTCAATTTGTTTTCTAAGAGCCCGAGATAGCTTCCTAAATGCCTGATCGGTGGGTGCAAAGATTGTCCAGGACTGATCGTCTTTTTTCAGTTCCTCCATCATTCCACTTTCTTCGAGTACTGCAGATGGAAAATAAATTAAACTGGAAATTTCTTGAAATGCGATATGCAGTAGAAAGTTATTTATACAGGGTGTTTCATAATTCCCTCCCTGGTTCTGGAAGGTCACAATAATAATAATAATAATAAAAATACAGTTACACACAAAAAAAAAATATATCACTATATAAAAATCCCTTCTAATTTATATTAGTTTAATTTTTGGGTATATATACCCAGCGTGTAATAGTTTAATATTCGGGTCGCACCCGACCCGAACCCGAAAAATCTGATAAAAGTCAACCTGAAACCCTAATTGAATCCTACAAAAAAAAAAAAAAAAAAAAAAAAAAAAAAAAATCGCCATCCCGAAATCCGAAATCGATCCAAACCCGAGGTGAAGGAAAAAAAAAAAATCTATATTTAAATACAATTATGGAAAAGTAATTTGCGATTATATTTCTAATATCAATTTTAGATTTTTTGTATAAAAATTAACACATATACACTTATCAACATTCAAATGTAGTTTTTTTCATTTGAAAAATATTCAGAACTTTCTTTTAAAAAAATTGGGTCAGTTCGAACCCGATAGGAAAGAGTGAAAACAGAAAGTAAACCCGAACCGAATTCAACCTGGAACGAAAAAAATGGACATATGCAGGACTCTAATGTAGTATTTATCAATTTAAAAGTAAAGCAACCAGTAAACTCTTAACTTAATCCCATGAAATTATTTCTTATACACTGAAAAAAAAAGGGGGATTTAACGGTATAATACTGGCATCCCAGCTGCTAGTATTATAGCGTTAAATTAGCAGTAATAATATACTGTATATTTACTGTAATAATGTCTATAATACTGGCATCCCAGCTGCTAGCTGTTTTTTTTTTCAGTGTAGGGTTATAACAAAGACTAGGTTCCCTTTGGCATGGAATTTAAGAGAATTTCGATGAAGGATCCCATTTGTAGCGGATAGTCTTATCTTAAAACGAGTAAAGCAAGAAAGAACTTTAACCAAAAGTGCACATCTTGAATACGGTACAAAACTGGAAGAGATTTTTTATCTATCAATATGAACATCTTTGCTATATTCGTCATGATTTTCTTAATTATGACCTCCCAAACCTAAAGAGGAATTATGAAACACCCTGTCTATTACACTTAGAATGTAAGAAAAACATTTTCTTAATCACTTACATTTTCTGATTGTAGTAAATTGTTCATCCGATTCAATTATTTCTCCAACAGATTTTGTTGGTTGTGGCAAAACACCCGATGTTAGGTGAATAATTCCATTTTTGGCAAAGTTGTTTTTTCCAGTGATCGGGACACAGTTTGCTGTTACAACCTATATGAAACGAAATAAAGAAAGGTATCAGGATATTGATTTTTTAAAAAAAAAATTAGGACAACTTTGCCGCTCTGTTTAATTACCAAGTATAATGACTTTGATATTATCTTATAGTCATTGCTACATTTATGCTACACTGCAAAAAAAAAAGTGTTGATTTTACAGTATAATACTAAAACCCCAGATGCCAGTATAATAAACAGTAAAATAAGCAGTAATAAACAGTAAAATGAGCAGTAATTTGTTTGTTTGTAATTTGAGTGTTTTTGTCGCGCATGCGCGGTAGCGTATTACTGCTTATTTTACTGTTTATTATATAGCTGGGGTGTTAGTATTATACTGTAAAATCAACACTTTTTTTTGCAGTGTACATTTTGTTTGAAAGATACATTTTGTCTATAGTTTTTGGAAAATCAATTTATTTAATGGTTGAATGGAAAGTTTAGATAAGTTTTTTTGGAAAATAAAATTTTTTAATAGGTAAACAAGAAGCTCACATAATTTTTTTGAAATCTAAATTATATAATTTAAGACATTTATCTGCGTAATCTCATGATTACGGTTCAAATTCACACATTTTTTTTTAAAAAATAAACAAAAATTAATAACGCTTTGTATTAACTGGCTCTGAACTGAATTACCGTAATTTCTGGCGTATAATCCGCGGATCAAAAAACCATTTTTCAACCCAGAAATTTCATTTTATAAAATGTAGCTTACTAAATCGCTGTAAATATTTGATTTCAATTATTATATAAAATTTCTGGGTCTAAACATGATTGTTTGATCCGTGGATTATACGCAGGAAATTACTACGGTACTTTTTCTTTTGTTAAAGGTGGAAAACTAAACTAGGCCTTTCGATGTACTTTAGTTATACAATTAGTTATGTCAAACCAATCTCGTTAAAAATACGTCAACTAATAAACATTCTAATGATATAACATGTCTATATTTCTTTTTACACGAATGTTTTTGCACAATTGTAAGTAACTGTCATCATAGGTTAAGAAAAAATCCTTTGAAGTCAGTTTTATTTCATTTTCAATAAAAATTACTTGTAGTTAGTATATTTTTCTTATTTCTGAATTCTCCACAAAGTCAATAATTTCTCCAAACGTTCATTTGAAATTATCAAAATTGCCTTTAGATTTATTATTAGCAATTAGGTTATTCCAACAGATGGAAATAATGATAATTATTATATATTTATTGATGCCTTTCCTTCATTAAAATTTCGAATCAAAAATATTTTCAATTTTAAAAAGCTGTTTTCAAGAGTCTTAAAAGGGAATGTTTTAGCAGGTGAAAATGACATCATATATGTATGTGTGTGTGTAAATATATATATGCGTGTGTGCTATTTTAATGTATATAGAATTGAAATATTTTTCTATAAATGCATCAAATTGACGTTCCTTTCATTCCAGTAGCTTCAGAATCAGAGTCAAATCATCAAAGTGTGACATGCTTTTGAGAAATGAACTTTGAAAAAAGAACCTCTTTGAAATCATGCATTTTCATTGAAAAACTGCAACATTTTAGTATAATTCTATATATCAAAGCGACAAGCTAAAAATTTTCAGCGCAAATTCAATGTTTTTGCGCATGCGTGAGATTAAATCTAAAACCAGTTCAGTTTTAAACTTGAACGCGGTCAGCATAGCCAAGCGGTCTAAACCGTTAGTTTAAGTTCTGGCTCTCTGCAAAAAAATTGGGTTTGAATCCCGCTTTCGACAGAATTATTTCTGCATTACTTTTGGCTGTAATTCATTTCAACTGCTGTCACATTTTCAGGAAAAGAAGTTACGTATATAATTTGTATTTTTTAATTCGAATGCTTTTGAATTAAGTAGAGTTTAACACCCAACAATATTTTTACAAATTAAATTTGTAATAAAAATATAATATAAATAAAAAATATTTGTATTAAAAATATTTAAATTAAAAAAAATGCATGCAATTATTATCGATTAAATAAATTGAAGTGATCTACAATTTTTGCTATATTTTGTATGACCAAAATTAATTTTCTACATATTCATGGTTTAATAATTAAAAATTTCAAAGTGTTTGGACAACAAAAACTATTTTTTTTAAATTTTGAAACGACTCTACGTAAGAAAACGAGAAAATGTCTTTTTACGAGCACTTTTACCACTAAATATCAATATTTTTTCGTGAATTTCTCATTTAAAAATATAAATTCATACAAAATTGGGTTAAAGATATAAAATAATGCAAATTTCTGGTTTATTTAAAGTTATTATCACGGGCCCGAGCAACGCCGAGAAGGCCAACTAGTTGTATTAAAATCGTGTAATTATCATAATTTTAATTTAATCTATATTGTAAGATGATTCTCTGTTTACTATCAGAAATTTAACAAATTATAAATATTTTCTAATTATGAAAAACAAAATAATTAAAAGATCGTATGCAGTGCATATGCTACACACCAGGTCATAACTCAGCTATAAAATATCACTGTTCCCTTCAGGTTGTGATATTTAAAGATTTTGTCTTTGTTAAAGCTATTTATCTCCTTTTGTAAGCATGAACGTTAAAAGAAAACAAGAAAATGACTTCACTAAGAGTTTAATAATGAATCCATACTTCATGAGCAGGATGGTACTTGTTGATTCGTATTTTCACGTTTTCATTCAAGGTGTCCAGGAGTTGTTCGTCTTCCAGATGGTCGGCGTTCACGAAACCTTCAACGATGTGACTTCCAACAACCGAAGATATATCCACTAGCCGCTTCACTGGATCAATGGCAGATATTTCGTTCTGCAAAATTAATGATGGGAAGATAATTAGCATTAATTGCATGTGTCACATTATTAAAAACGAGCACTTAAAAATAAGCAAAATTTACTTTAGTATTTTCTTGGCTTTCTGAATATTTAAGTTTTAATTTTGGAAAAAATACTCTTTCTTTTTCTTTCCCAGCATATAAATCTTGGCTGTTATATTAACTTCACTTTTATAAATGCATCTATGATAAATCATTGTGCCGCAAGAAATGTAAATAAAACGGCACACATAGACATTACACATGCTCCCGATTCATCAGCCATATAATTAGTTTGTTATGTTTGAATTACGAAATTTTTATTCTCCAAACTAATCGGACAAAATATTTCCGAATTTTAGATTCTCATTTATCAAACAGTATCTTTAGAAATCTATAACATGTAAAATAGGGTAATACGAGATTATATTAATATATCAGCAAAGTTTTATTTTTGTAACCTTACGAATAAATATCTTCAAATATTTTTATTCGAGCATATTATACAATCATTAATGATACAATATTACTCAAAAAAGGGTGTTTGTTATGGCTGACGGGTTAGAAGTATGAAGAGTTAGCTATTAATTAAGAGTGGACATCCTGTATATTATATAGTTGTCAAGTTTAAACTTACATCTTCTGTTTCATCCTCATAGTCAGTGACTGCTTCATTAGATGGAGTGAAGACTGTGTAGTTTTCAATCATAAGTTTCTCTCTCAGGCCTGTGTTATCAATCCACTGTAAAAATCTTCCCATTTCTAAAACCTTCATGGTGTCAACTAAATTTTCCATTTTCACTACAAAAAAAAAAAAAAAAAAAAAGAAAAAAAGAAAAAAACCTCAATTATTTTACTACTTGATTTTTTTTATCATAAAAAATCATACATGATCACGTGTTTCATGCTTCCAAAATCAAAATCAATATTTATCATTGCAAAATTGAATGTAAATTTAGATTTCATATAGCTGCGAGTATGGGATCAAATTACGCCAAAACGTATACTATATAGGGTGTCCGAAAAGTCTTTCTCTGATTACAAAATGTATTTATATCCGCTCTCTATATAAGATAAGCATGTGAAACTGGTACCAAAAAATTGTAAAACTAACAAAGTTTTTTTGGCTGTAGTGTAGCAGTGACTGTGTCCAGGAAACAGTAAATATTCACAAATCAGGAAAAAGCTCAGTGTGCCCTCTGGTATCTCGAGACCCTTTTGGCA
This sequence comes from Maratus michaelseni, assembly GCA_963931845.1. Classification (NCBI taxonomy): domain Eukaryota; kingdom Metazoa; phylum Arthropoda; class Arachnida; order Araneae; family Salticidae; genus Maratus; species Maratus michaelseni. The sequence goes on along the minus strand of OZ007593.1, from coordinate 344,209,891 downwards.
TATGTAATTCACGTGAGGCCGTAAACGCACTGATTTCTTTAGATTTCACACAAAAGACTGTCTCACTTCTTCCCCCTTACAGATGAGGCTGATGGTCGGCCAGTTCTGGGTACGTGGTCCGGTTTCCCGAACAGAGCCCGAATATTGTCCGGGGCGCAAGGCCTGCAACTTCTCAGGGCCCCCCTCGAACCAAAATAGTAGATAGAAATGTTTTTGAGTGTATTTGGAAAATTTCCCGCATTTTATAAAAATGCTCATGAAACTCAGGTAAACCTAAATTTCCTTTTGCTGTTTGGTGCTATAATAAGGACATCCGCACAAACCGTTCTTAATGGGAAAGCTATGAAAAAAACGAGACAAAGAACACAAATGGACACTATAAGGTAACTTTAATAACCACACATTACTCTGTAAAACAGTTATCGGGTTTCAATTAAACCATTTCGTTGGACATTACGGATTTTAATTTTGGTGGGATCTGCTATACGTTGTACAAAATGTAGGGCCATAATTTTGAGACAGTACTTGATTCTATTTATCAACTTCTGAATGTTATCTACTCTTCAGCCTTTATGATACATTTTAGACTTAACATATGCCTAGAACTCTTAGATAGGCTCAATTGGTCGAATTTCGGGAACGTTGGTTCGGTTATCTGTCTTCTCTATACGAAAGGTATGTTTTGCTGGCGCAAGTGATTGAGAATGATTTTGCAGTAATGACTGCTGGTCAAGTATGGCCAAAAGATATAATCACCGTCTTCGTAATAGGCATGGATGTAGGGGATACAGGAGACGACGGCGAAATCAATCGTTCAAATATCGTTGCCCATTGACAGCGAACCCAGACTTTCTGATGAACGGACGACTCAAGTCTTTCTGACCCACTGTAATCCAAACGTGAAACTGGTCTTCGAATTTCGCCTTAGTAGCGAATTTGATGATAGGTTGTGTCGTGGGGACGTCAGTTATATGGTAGCCTCCATTATCGTTAATAACGGAGTGCGTGAGCGTTAAGTGTGGCTCGTCATCCAAGCTCGATCAGAGAATTTTCTGAACAAGCGACCGCACTTTGTTTTCGGCAACCATTTGCTTTTCTGTTCGTTTTGATATGACCCTTTTCTTACGATATTTGATGTTAAGCTTCTTGGTGATTGTCATATGTAGGCAGCCGGGTGAAACACTGAAATTGGAAGCCGTTGGACGGATTGTTATTCGGTCGTTATTGTCAAATAGTCGTTTCAACAGCTGTAACTTTGGGTTGGTGAGTTTTTGGGCCTTCCGACCCGATTCCGGTTGTCTTTCGGCCGGGAGTCCCTTCTCTTAACGTTGTAGAATATCGTATATCATATCGTTTGGGAATATTTTCGGCAAAAAAAATGGTTCACAGTGAACTTTTTCTCAGGATGAATATTGCCTTCGTAAAACTTGTACACACGCGTACGCAGACACTCCTCTTTCGATTCCATTCTCGGAAAACACGGATTACTTAATAAACTCTCGGCTAACAGGCGTGCCCTTATATACGATAACGCAACACTTCACGTGCAGGTTTCGCCTGATTCGTACTCCTTTGCTACTTTGCGTAATTGCAAAGTTTGCGCGGATTTCTAGGAAACAGTCCTTATTTTAAATACCTCCTCATCTTAAATATTTCTTTCAATAATTTCACACAAAAATATTTTGTCTACAGCATTTTTTATTTAAGCTGTTTTTAGAGAATAAGAAAGTACAGGCAAGGCGTTTATAGACGTATCTGTTTCTTAGATATCGAAGATTGAAATAAAAAAATTTCTAGAATCGTTTTGTAAATAATTTTACTCTTTTGAGGGTCCCCGTCTCCAATGGGGCCAAGACCGAGGTTTAATTATCCTGTGCGGTAATCAGGCCTTGTTCCCAGACATTGCCATTGCTACATTATAGCCCCGTTACGGAAACCTGCAACAAAAAAACTTGTTTAGTTTTCATACATTTTGGCACTAGTTTCACATGCTTGTCAACGGCATATCACTACGGATATAAATAAATTTTGTAATCAGGGAAAGACTTTTCGGGCACCCTGTATAATTTTATTCAAACAAAATATGCAAAAAAACCATTGAAGTGGCTTGTGAACTTTTAACCTTATCGCGACCCATAGAATTTGTCTTTAAAATAATATATCTTTACAACGCTGATGTTTTATTGCTCAAGTTAAATGAATTCCGTTCTATCTTTAATGGTTACTTTGGGACAAACGATTTTTAAACATATCAACACGAAAATCAAAACAAATAAAAAATATTAAAAATAAAAAAATGAGCTTCTGCCCTTTTTTTTTTATTTATTTATTTTTTTTAATGGAGAATTGAAAAAAGCAGATTCTTTTTTTCGTCAGCGGTTTCCGTTTCTCTGAAACCACCATTTAAAATAATTTTTAAACACACGAACATAAAAATAGAACTAAAATTATTTTCCAAACTGGAATCAGGGGGGGGGTGTTCAGTTCCCCGCCCCCCTCCCCTCTGATGACAAATTCTTAGTTATTTTTTCTCTTTATGTTTAATTATTTTGAGTCACTTGAGAAGAATACATTTTATTTTAACTTTTTCAAAATGATCAAAAATAAAGAAAATTTAGTTTGATTTTAAAAACTAGTAAGGACTAATAATGACTCACTCCAGGTGTTCCGCCTCCCTTGCTAACGTCTATCTACTTATAATAAAATGCAAGTATAGGAGAGTGTTGGTAACCATGCCGGGTGCGACCACTCTGGTCTGCGAATCGATCGTAGATAAACGCTATGTTAGGCTTAATGAAAAACATATGCTTAACATATGACAAATAAATGATAATTTCTTCTACCGCAAATCATGTCAACATTTTTGTAAACAATTTTTTCTGTAAACACTTTTTTTTTCTGAAATAGTGTAAACAAACGGAAAGCGGTTTGGTGAGCTATTCATTTTTGAGATTCATTCATTTTCATAAAAATAGTATATTTTGGAATAGAAAAACTTTAACGCATTGAATATTTAATTCTAATGTTTGTGAAATCTTCAGAAATTGTGTTTCACTTCGCTAATTATTATTATTCTTGCAATAAATACTGCTGTGTATTCAGTTTTGAGATTCATCCATCCAAATTGTTTGTGCTGATTGGCAACGGTTGTTTAAACATTTTTGTTAATCTAAACGTTGTTTTGAAGGTTTATCGTCCTTAATCTTTACAAAATCCTTGCATAGTGGAATCTTTAAACTATTGATGTTCTTGAAAGATATTATGAGCAACCCAAAATCACCGGACTACAGAATTTTTTATGAAATTACACGCTCTTACGATAGCGCTATTTCTTTGACTGTTTGGTGCTCCCATCTACAAACACAGTGGCGAAACTCCTTGGATATGCTGCAAATACTTATAAAAAATTGTAATTATAATTTGTCAAAATTATCAATTAAATAGATATCTTTTTATAGATTTTAATTAGAAATACTGATTTTTTATTTGCATTTAATATTTATAAAAATTTAAAAAATATAACTAGCATTATAAAAATTAAAATGTAAATAAACAAAGCAATGATTTTAACTTGGCCACCTTACACATAATGAGCTGTTTGAGAGTATACTGTAATTACTGATTTAATGCAGCAATGATTTAAAACTCTTTTATACTGTTAACTTAGACAATTTAAAACTAACAAAATTTTAATGTTTTGTGCAATCGTTAAACCATGAGCTATGTGGTGAGCCAATCTCTTTAAAAACTCATTGATAACACATTTTTTTACATACACTTTTTTACATGGATTATTTTTTTAATATTTGATTTGAATGTTTTGTTCAATCGTTGAACTGTTTCAGAAATTAAATATTGAGTGAAAATTTTTTTTCATAAATTGTATATGTAGAAATAAATCATTTGTCATTTTTAAAATGTACTTTTCTACAATACAAACTTTTCAATAGTCAAATCTTCATGCCGTTTGTTTGTATGAAGTCTTATGAAATTGAAACGTTGATCATCATTCCGTCATTTTTGACGGGTGTTATATCAACGCCACCTAGATTAAGGTGGCGTTGGTTATATACTAGTGTAATAAAATAATTGAACAAACAAACTTACAAGCAGCACATCCTGGCTTCCCGTCTGTTCTCCTTATGTATCCATGGCAACACTGACGTCTAACCACAATAGTTTTTCGCACACCATTACTTTGGATTCTAAGATTAGAAAATACACCAAATGAGTGGAATTTAAGTACTAAGTAAAATTGAAACTACCGTGTATCATACGCATTAAAAACAAATTACATTCCATGCAAAACATGCAATTTTATTCATTAAAAAAAAAAAAATCAATGTAAATAGTATTAATGACATATAAAATAAAAATAAAATTCTAACAAATTCATTTTTAATAAGTGTTTGTATTGTACTTTTATTCTAAGGGTGGATCAAATGAAAAATGGGCAATATTTATAATTTAGTTTACTTTTGTATGAGTGTGGTGAAACTTTGTGTAGAGAAAAACCGCGAAGTAAGGAAGATAATCCCTACTGCGGAAATGGACTTGAATTAGATAGTCATGCATAAGCATATGATATGCGCTGGCGGTCGGCCTACAGTACCGTTCGGCCCACAATCGGTTGTCGTTGTTATTCATCTGCATCTCTGGAATGTTTGTGAGTAAGAAAGAGCAACGCAGTGTCATTCTTATTTGGTCACAGAGCAAGTTGGATTTTGCAAAGTGCATCGGCGAATAAAGACAGTGTATGGAGAACATGCACTCGTGTGCAGGAAGGACACAAAAACTTCTGCGAGGGAACCTGATGAAGTTTCGGCGTATAGTGTTGGAATACCAACCGTATAATCTAGATCTTTCGCCATATAACTTTCCCATCTTTGGTCTGCTGAAAAAGGCATTGAAGGGTTGCTGTTTTTACTCGGAGAGCGACAATGTTCGAAACTGATTCCTATTTCAGCCAAAGGACTTATACGAGCAAGATATTCATTACTTAGTGAAACAGCGGGACAAGTTCTTGTGTAGCTTTGGAGATTTTGTTTAAAATAATCTATGTCATTTCATTCTGTGGCTCCTGTTCCGCTTTCATTTGATCCCCCCCCCTATCCCTAACAGAATCAAACGTATTTGAAACTAATTACTTTCAGGGTCCAGTTAACCACTTAATTTAGGGGAAGCACAGAATCATTTCGGGGGCTCCTTTAATTCGGGTAAGATTTTTTTATTTCTGCTCACACGGACACTTATCAATGCTAAAAATATTACTCCTAGTCCTAGGTTATATAAATATTACTTTAGCATAATTCAAATTTAATTAAATAGCTTTCTGTTTATTGTTCATAATACAAAATAATGGCAAACTAACTGATCAGAATGGCAAATATGAGGTGTTGAATCAACAATTAAGCCAAAATATTTTGCTTCTTCTAGTTCTGTTAGTATTTTCATTAATAATCTGTTGGACTAATCAGTTAAATCTATGACAATTGTTGATGACATATTGTTGACGCTGTTTTTATTTTTATTTTGATTCAATTTCATATGTTTAGCTAAAAGTGGATTAAAAGAATGCAAAAACTGGATAATCCAAAAATATTGTTTGTAATGAAAAAGAAGTCTTATTCTCATCAAAACATTACAAGTCCACGTTGAGATATAAACTTTATAACTGCTACAATTCTTTAAAATACCTTCTTTTCAAGCTAAATAACGTAACTTTCCCAAAGTAGCGTGAATTTTCTTTTGCTTTAGGCAGGCTTTATTAAAAAATCTTAAAAATGCAATATAAAAAGAAATGGAAATTCGAGGCCCTCTTTATAGTCATTTTGGGGTCCCTGTTAAATTTTAAAGAGGAAACTCGTGCTTCTTCTGCCTGTTGAATAATAAGGCCCTGATTACTGATCTATGTACGCTAAAGGCGCCTGGTGCATGTAAAATCTGTCGTGGGTGCAAAGCCCTCCAAGTTACCTGTGAATTATACCTCTGGGGGTGTCTAGTCAGGTGAGGGTCTCGTCACCTGATCAATGTTCTAAATTACGAGACCTTTTAAATCTGTTAATTCAACAAAGTTAAATAGAAACCTTGAACCGGCAAACAAAGATAGCAGTTGAAAACCACAAAAGAGCAAGCACTGCAGCGATGTCAACAAATCTATAGTCAGGTCAGGTGGATCACGCATCCATGCTGTGATCAGGCGATTTCCGCTCCGCTCCCAGGTACTAACCCATCAAGCTAGGCACTCATGCCGGGCAGGTAGGGGCCTGGTTGGCGGTATATATATATATATATATATATATATATATATATAAGGCCCTGATTGTTGTACTTTTCAAGAGTTAAATTAATTTAAAATGGGAGGATTGAACTTTGTGCCGTTATATTAAAATAAATGGTCAACGTAAAAAAATATATATAAAGTAGAAAAGTCTCCTCCATCACATGGGACTTCTGACTCCGCTGTTGTTTTTAAACACTCATCGCCATTCCATTTTGGCCGCGTGCGGAGAAGCAAGCATACTTACATGGCCTAAACTTTTAAATCTGTTTTTAATCTTTTTAACTTTGGCACTGACGATGGAGCTTTAGAGGCTCCGAAACAGCTGTTTGCTACTTTATTTGTATTTTATTTGTGCTATTTTTTACGTTGATCATTTATTTTAATAAGTTAAATTAATAACAATCGATATTTATTATAACCTTTAGTGCTGCTATCTTGTGTTAAAAAAGTAAATCAAATCATCTTACTATTTTATTATCTAAATGATTATTCAAATAATATAGAAATGTATGTGACAATACATCTTTAAGCCAAAATTATTTTTTTCAAAACGGTTACACACGCATTTAATGTTAATTAAACGAAATACTATAACACCATCGCAAAATTATTTTATTCATTCCCAATTGCAGTGCTGTTTTCAAAGATATTTTTCAAAATTAATGAAGCTAATAAAGCTGAAAAAAATATTCTTAATGTTTGAAAATGTTTCAGTAAAGCAGTGGGCTCACTACTTTTTGTGAAAAGTGTTCTCACGCCGCTATTTTCAAAAAGTAATATTCGCTTATTTATTGACAGAAATTCAGCTAAGAAATATTAACTGTTATTAACTTTAACGACAACCGCAACTATGTTGCTTGCACTGTTGTGAACCGATTTGGTAATCATTCGTTCTACGAACTCGTACGATGTAGTACGCACTTGTTTCATCTCAATTTTTCTATGTGTTTGTGATGTTAATTTAATTTAGTTATTAAATTATGGAATTGAATTACTGACCATTGCTTTCTCCTATTACACAGGGCTACTGAATACAAATTAAAGTTAGCAGCTATTGAATGGATTTGCAACCGCCACGTGGTCCGACATCAATAGCTGTAGTGGTGACCTGAACTCTAGTGAACACGAGGATGTTATAGTGCAATCTCTTCTCATCTTTGACAAACATAAGGAATAACATAAATGCTCCACCCGATGTTGTTAACGTCGCCGTGTGTAAGAAGTTCCCGAATATATTTCTGTATGAAAGTTGCGACATGTGACTAATTTCACCCACCTGAGATTTCAAATGATGAGCGCAGCAATCGACGAGGGATCGCCGCTGTTAAATCCAGGTAAGACCTCATATTACTCCATATTTTGGTTAGTTATTTGAGCTTTTTCATTTACATTTTATTCCTTGTAAATTTGCAATAGAGCTTGTAATTTTAAAATCCTTATAAATTTAAATTTGCTATGACTACTACAACTGATCTTAACATTAGTAAAGTAGGCCTAAAACTGCCTCCTTTTTGGGACAAACATCCCATATTATGGTTTGCCAATATAGAAGCACAATTCGCTGTTTCTGGAATCACTCAGGACGCGACAAAATATTATTGTGTTGTTTCGGCTCTTACTTCGGATATTTTAAGTTACGTTAGCGATATAGTCTTAACACCACCTGTAGACGATAAATATGAAAAGCTTAAATCACGGCTTGTTTCTGATTTTTCCGATTCGGAACAGAGACGAATCAAAGCCGTTCTTTCAGAATTAGTCTTAGGTGACGACAAACCTTCCCATTTATTACGCAAGATGAAGCAACAAGCTGGGACAACACTGGGCGAAGATTTTCTCAAAACGCTCTGGTTACAACGTTTACCAGCTCAGGCTCAAGCTATTCTTTCGGTCTCGGAAGACAGTCTGGATAAACTGGCCTTAATGGCAGATAAAATTCATGAAACTGCCGGCGCGGGGGTTGAGGAAGTGCAATGCTCAAAAAATTCACTTTCGGAATTCAGTGAGTTACGGGCGCAAATAGCGGAGCTTAGTAAACAGGTTGAGCACTTTTCTAGAAGTCGCGAGCGTCAAAACAGAGATTTCAATAATAGATCTTTTTCCGGGCGACGACGTTCTCAAACACCCAAAAACAAAAAATCGCGTAATCAGTGTTGGTATCATTGGAAATTCGGTGAATCTGCAAAGTGATGCAAACCTCCGTGTTCCTTCAATTCTAAAAAAAACTAGATGGGAAATCACATAATCTGGCGCAATGTGATTTCAAACCAAACAATAAAAGCCGCCTTTTTGTATCTGACCCTGTTTCTAAATTGACATACTTAGTTGATAGTGGTAGTGATGTTTGCGTATTATCGTATCATAAAAATATTTCAAAATCAAATAGTGATGTCCTTAACTTATACTCGGCAAATGGTTCTGCGATTAAAACATATGGTGTTAAAGTCGTAACTGTAAGCTTAAATTTACGCCGTAAATTTCAGTGGCCGTTTGTTCTTGCTAACATCAGTAAACCGATTATTGGCGCCGATTTTTTACGCCACTATGGTTTGTTAATCGATCTCAAACAGGGATGTCTTCGGGATCCCCTTACTAAGCTAACAAGCAGGGGCACAAAATCGGCGGATAATACGCCACAGGTTACATTAATTGCAAACAATTTGGCCTATCGGAATATTTTAGAAAAATATAATGATGTGGTACGCCCCTATCCTAAATTGCAAGAAGTTAAGCATAATACCGTACACAGAATTTTGACGAAAGGGCAACCAGTTTTCGCACGCCCACGTAGGCTTCATCCAGCAAAATTAGCTGCAGCTAAACGTGAATTCGAGTACATGCTGGAGCAAGGCATTTGCAGACCTAGCACATCTAATTGGTCTAGTCCTTTACACCTTGTCCCTAAGGATTCTGGAAAAGATTTTCGTCCTACTGGCGATTATAGAGCCCTAAATCGGATTACCATACCGGACAGGTACCCGATACCTCATCTGCAAGACTTTTCGAGCCAATTGCATGCAAAGGTTATTTTTTCAAAAGTGGATTTAGTTAGAGCATATCATCAAATTCCTGTCCATCCAGATGACATTCCAAAGACTGCAATTACTACCCCATTTGGTTTATTCGAATTTTTATATATGCCTTTCGGTTTATCTAATGCCGCCCAAACATTTCAAAGGTTCATAAATGAGGTATTGCAGGGGTTGGATTTTGTTTTTGTATATTTAGACGACATCCTTATTGCGAGCCGTTCGGATGAGGAACATCAAATGCACCTCGAATGTGTTTTTAAACGACTTTCTGCATATGGCATTCGTATTAATTTGAAAAAATGTGTTTTCGGGGTCCCTGAATTATCTTTTTTAGGTTATTTGGTAAATCAAAACGGAATTAGGCCGCAACCGGATCGTGTAGAGCCAATTGTAAAATATGAGCTACCCAAAACCATAAAAGAACTCCAGCGTTTTCTCGGTTTATTAAATTATTATCGTAGGAATGTAAAGTACGCTGCTCATATTCAAGCCCCACTCAATGAGATGCTGAAAGGTACTAAGAAGGGGAAGAAAAATTTTGCTATTGACTGGACTGAAGCACAAACAGCAGCATTCGAAGCTTGCAAGAAACAGCTTGTCGACGCTGCACTCTTGGCTCACCCAGATCAGGAAGCACATTTAACGGTTTTCACCGATGCTAGCGATACAGCGGTGGGTGCTTCACTAAATCAGTATAAAAAACTTAACAATGAGACCAGTGTTGAACCTTTAGCATTTTTCTCAGCGAAGTTGTCTCCGTCTCAGCGGAAGTGGGATACATATGATCGCGAATTGTATGCGATTTATGCCGCCATTCGACATTTTAAGCACATGCTTGAAGACCGACAATTTACAATTTTCACCGATCATCAACCCCTCCAGTACGCTTTCCTACAGAAAGCAGATAAGTGTTCTTCGAGACGATTGCGTCATTTGGACTTTATTGGTCAATTTAGTACCGATATTCAATTTGTAAAAGGCTCTGATAACATACCAGCAGATATGCTATCGAGAATTGAGGCCTTAAAACTCCCAAATGCCTTGGATTATTCCGAAATTGCGCAAGCCCAAAGTTCAGATACTGAGCTGCAGGATCTAATCAAATCAAAGACAGGTTTAAAATTCCAGCATATGGTTTTACCAGAAACTGAAATTCGACTTTGGTGTGATACTTCCACAGAAAACGTTCGCCCTTATCTTCCTCTGGCTTTTCGGAACACCGCATTTAATATCCTTCATAACTTAGCTCATCCAGGTGTCAAAGCTACCGTGAAACTCCTAACATCTCGTTTCGTGTGGCCGAATATAAAGAAAGATGTTGCTATTTGGACGCAGACATGTATTCCATGTCAGAGATCAAAAATATATCGCCATACCAACAGTCCGGTTCAAAACATTAAAATTCCGGATAAGAGATTTGAGCACGTTCACATAGATATCGTAGGCCCTCTTCCCCCTTCTCAGGGATATACATATTGCTTAACAATGATCGACCGTTTCACGCGTTGGGTCGAAGCTTGCCCAATTCCCGAAATATACGCTGATACCGTAGCTAGAGCGTTTTATGAAAATTGGATAGTTCGTTTCGGTGTTCCCAGACTAGTTACATCTGACAAGGGTAGGCAGTTCGAATCGCTTTTAATGGCAAGTTTAATGAAACTATTAGGAATTAAACGTATACATATCACATCATACCACCCAATGTCTAATGGTTTAATTGAAAATTGGCATCGAACAATGAAATCTGCCTTAAAAGCTCATTTAACTGACCGTTGGACAGAGGTCTTACCCCCAGTGTTGCTCGGGATGCGAACTGCATTCAGAGATACCATCAAAGCAACCACAGCTGAACTAGTGTACGGTACTGCCTTAAGATTGCCCGGAGAATTTTTTGCACCAACTTCTACTGACTTTAACGCAGCCCAGTTTGTGACACGCCTAAAAGAGGTCATGCAGCAAGTGTCTCCATCTCCAACCAGCAACCACAACACTAAGAGTCGGACATTCGTCTCAAAAGACCTTAAAAGTTGCAGCCAAGTTTTTGTGCGACATGATGCTGTCCAGCCACCTCTAAAACCTCCGTACGATGGACCGTTTATTGTTCTGCAACGATCGGACAAAGTCTACAAACTACAGGTTGGTGATAAAACTAAAATTGTATCTATCAATCGTCTAAAACCTGCATTTATTCTAAACTGTCCAGAATCAACGACTGTGCCTTCCAAAGGATTAAGTGCCAACATCTGCACCTTCGACCAAAGTACCAGAGCCAACTCCTGAAGTTCACAAGCCAGATTTGGAGAAAACACCAGAGGTTAAACGTACCCGTTCGGGACGGCAAGTCCATTTTCCTGCACGCTTCAGGTAAGGTAACGTTTCACTAGGAAGGGGGTACTGCAGTGCCTTTACCAACACTGCTAACTCCATGGTGCAGCTAAAGAAATATTAACTGTTATTAACTTTAACGACAACCGCAACTATGTTGCTTGCACTGTTGTGAACCGATTTGGTAATCATTCGTTCTACGAATTCGTACGATGTAGTACGCACTTGTTTCATCTCAATTTTTCTATGTGTTTGTGATGTTAATTTAATTTAGTTATTAAATTATGGAATTGAATTAGTGACCATTGCTTTCTCCTATTACACATAGCTACTGAATACAAATTAAAGTTAGCAGCTATTGAATGGATTTGCAACCGCCACGTGGTCCGACATCAATAGCTGTAGATGTAATGTATTATACAGACTCCGCTAATTTTCATAACTAAATATTATTAGCTAACTTTTTCCAAGTTGTTTTCATATTTTTCCAAGACATTATAACAATGATCACAAATTTCTTAATGCACTTATTTTTTTATTATAATTATTTATTATTTCTTCTTTTTTTTTACTGTATCAATATGTCATATTTGAGAAAATATATTAGCATACATTAAATTAGAGTTATTTGTATTTAAATGTATCACAATAATTTTTTTTTTATTTTACTCTAAATTAAATACATCCGATTTTATTCTAATGATGACATAAAAAAAAAAAGAAAAGAAAAAATCTGTATCAGCGCAGTTAACAGTACAATGTATCTAAGAAAATATATTAGCACATACAATACAATTTCTATAAATAAATTATGATAAAATAATATTATATTGAAACTTATTTATTTCCTTCTACGCTTAATAGATTCGGTTTTAGTTTTATTTTTAATGTGCGTGAAAATTAAATTATTTATGATAATTTTGTGTGCAATTATTATTGCATTATCATTATTACATCTAAGTATGATAAACTTACATACATTGCAATCTTATAATTTAAATTCGGCAAAGGAAATTAGTTGAGTTTGTAAAATATATAAAGGCCAAATGCTTTTATATTTATAGAGATCTAGAATAATTTAGAAAAATTTTAAAGGATTTAAAAAATCAATTTCTTACTTCTTCGTGCAACTATAGGATGAATCAGATGGTACACAGCGTGTAGTCTCGAAGTTGATGTTGAAACCAGAGAAATCCTGTGCCTCTTCTTCTGGTTCTTCTACTTCATTTCTCTCAGTACAGACATTTGGTCTATGGAAAATTTCATCAAAATAATTAAAAGAAAAAATACAAATGAATAATTAATTATTATTTTTTGTTTTTGTAACATATAAAAATTATACATACAAAAAAATATAAGGAATTTTTTTTTTTTTTTTTTTTTTTTTTGTATGTAGAAGTAAAAAACAATATAATAAAGAAGAAACAGAAAAAAAAATTAAAAGTTTTTTGCTTAGTAATATTTATATATTTAAAAAAAACAAGTCGGTTATTTTTTTTCGTCAACTTCCCAGGCTTTCCATTTAATCAATTTTAATGATTATTTTTTTATAACTATTTCTTAACCAGCGCTGTCGCGACAGCTGACGGATGATTTCGTGATTGATTAAGAAAGGTCAATTACACATTTGGAAATCAGTTTGTATAAAATGATTAAGTAAAAAATGGCGCCGCCTCTTGGAATTTTATAACGTTTAGAAGAAAAGTTTTATTTTAGACGCTATAAGAAAATCGTTTTAAATATGACGTAATTTTCCCCATTAAATGCTTTTCGCACATAATAATTTTATTATTTTAAAGTTGTCTTTCTCTTTTAATATTCACGTGTAATTACTCAATTGTAAAGTGTTTGGATTTTTTATTATTTGGCCTTTTTAAAAACGGGCAACAGTAGATAAAAACGGCTTTTCCAAACTTTGAATTAAAACTCTTTTCAAATAATGAATTTTTGAATAAAAACCTGGAAAAAAACTTAAAAAAGTAGACAAATTAAACAAGTGGGTAGGTGTGATCGAAGATCGCTCAAAGGGTTTCGTTTAATATTCCTTTCAAAACACTTTATCCTTTCTTTAATAAATCCAAATAAATTTCATTTAGCCAAAGAAAAAAAAAAGTCATGTTTTTTATAAAGTAAAAAATTACCGGTCTATTTTTTCTTTTTTTCGAATATCTAAACCAACCCGATAGCTGGCTAATCCCGCTATTATATTCTGTCATAATTATATCTGTCGTGCGGACTAAATGCGATATTTAAAAAAAATAATTTCAAAATTAAACATGTTGTACAGACGCCTTCAAAATGTTAAAATATGCGAATATTTCCTTAATCGGATTTTTATCATGATTCAATATGTTTCTCAAACCATATATTTATACTTATTCTGTATTACTCATATTGATACGCGCTTTGTATTATTCTCAAAAATTTGAAAAATCCGTTAAACTTCCAATATGACGTTAGATTTTCTTTTTAATTCTCGAATGACGTGATATTAATCTGCTTTGCGTACATACGCATACTCATACTCCTTGTATTATTGAGAAATCTTTGAAAATTTCGTTTTCTTACCACTATGGCGTCAATCATTTTTATTTCATACTAGCTTACCCGCCCGGCGTTGCCCGTGCCAACAACCTTACATGTACCTGAAATCAGTGTTGAACATTTTTTTTATTTTTAAACAAATCTAATGTTGGGGGCCCCACTACCTTAGACAGCAAACACTGGGCGTGCCATACACACTCCCATATATTACCGTAAGTCGAGTCGAAAGAGCCATACCCCTTCATAATCCAGCCCATAGAACCAGAGATAGAAAAGCACCCCTGGTGGTGAAAATCGAAAAGCTCTATCTATGTAGAGTCGAATGAGCCATACCCCGTCGTGATCCAGCCTATAGAACCAGATATAGGAAAGCACCCCTTGTGGTGAAAATCCGAACTAAAATCAGTCAGCTCTATCGAGTCAAGTGGAAAGTGCCATACCCCATTGTGATCCAGCCCATAGAAACAGAGATAGGAAAGCACCCCTTAGTGGTGAAATTCAGAACTAAAATAGGTAAGCTCTATTGATGTTGTGTCGAATGAGCCAAACCGTGTCGTGATGTGACCCATAGAACCCGAGTTAGCTGCAAAATCCTTTAGTTACACCTTCCACCGCCAGGGGGCACAATATGTTCTATACGAACATAACTGAATTCATTAAGGTTATCGATGTCGAGTCGAATGAGGCATACCCCGTCATGATCCAGCCCATAGAACCAAAGATACGAAAGCGACCCCCTGTGATGAAAATCCGAACTAAAATCAGTAAGCTCTATTGATGTCGGGTGGAAAGAGCCATACAGTAATGACTTAACGAACTCCAGTGATCCAAAGTGATGATTAACATCCAGCACTTTTTATTAGGCATCGTTGATACACAAGTTAAAATAAGATGAACAATTAAAAAACATTACACTCTGCCATCAAAACCCCAGCGTACACAACCATCATATACTGTTCACGCGCACACATCATTTTCCGCTCACCATCGTCTGTTCAACGCTCTCTGCATCTCTCTTAGCTTAGCTCGGCTCACTTCTTTTTGACCTGCCAACTAACATCTCTTGCAGTCTCTTTGCATATCGAAAACTGTCCTTTCGATTCGATTACACGGCTTACATGGCAGTCAACCTCCGAAGCTAAGCGACAAAACCATGGACAAAAACTGGACAACTCTAGGCCAGCAACTCACGAATCAGGCTAGGCCATAGATTTCTTCGGTCGTTACACTGCTCTCATTGGCTGGCTGCTTCGTTGCCGAAGCTATTTCATGGGAGGAGCTTGAAATAGCCTCGAACTCAAAATTCCATATACACGTTTTAATTTAAAAAAAAATTCTAAATTAAAATTTAAAAATCCGGCCGCGAGGTATACTATCCGGTGACAACATCTACACATGACAAAAATTTCTGAGTCCTAGGTGTTATAATTACGGAGAAATCCGCGGGCAGGCAGACAGACACTTACTCTTTTATAGAGATAGAGATTAATATTTTTTTTTCAATTGGTGAAACTTTTTATTTCATTTTCATTTTTTCACGTGGAAATCGTCTGATAGAAAATTAATTATTGTAGAAAGAATTTCATCGTGAATTTTTAATTTTTGGCATCTGCTATAACGAAAAATGTTTAAATTTAATAGGAAAAGGCTGTTAGATTTTTTTTATCTCTATTTATTAAAATAATAAGAATTTTTCAAATTTTAATATTTTGAGCTCTTCATAGCTGGTATTCAGCTATATACACAAAGTTTCAACTCTGTAGGTTACATAGTTTATGAGAATAGCTCTGTGACAGACAGAAAACGGAGCGGGAGTAATAGGGTTTCGTGAGATGAACGAAACCCTAAAAAATGATTGGGCACTTAATAGCACAATCTAGTCAAGTATATGATGTAAAATATGGGGTTAAATTGCTATGCATATAGTTTTGATCCTATAAAATTCATTTACTTGGCTGATTCAACATTAAATGACGCCTAGAATAATTCTCCGATTTAAAAACTGTCTTCAACGTGTTTATTATACATTTCTCTAACAAACAAGCAGATTTTACGTTTTCATATGCAATAATTTGTTCAGGATAAAACCGAGAAAGGGAAAAGGTCACAATAAATTTAATTACGGCAGCAGCAGCGCTTAGTTATTATTATTATTTTTTTAGAATAGAGAGATTTACCTTTTTATATTTAATTTTTAATATAATAAATTTAATTTTTAAATTTCTTTAATGCTTTAATCTCAGCACAGGCAAAACAGAAATTCATAGAAATTGCGTCATAATTTTAGAAAAAAATGTTTCAACTTTATGAATGAAAGTGTACGTTTTCTTTAGAACATGTGATCATTTTCATCAGTGAGAACATTTAACCTTTTTCAAATTAGGACCTAAGTTTTAATATTTATTTATATTTGCTATTTATTTGAACACATAGTATTCTGTAAAATATCTGGAAAGACTAGGGTTTAGCGTTTTCTTCTCTACACTACACTACAAAGAGTTCAAATTACAGAAATGCGACATTCTTCTGTCAGTGAAAAGGACGTCATGTTTAAACGGAAACACACATTTTCATTCACGAAACTTTTACATTTCAATGCAGTTGCGTCGAAATGATTTTCAATAATTTTTCATTCAGCATCTATAAGACACTTTCAGTCACGATGTCTGTCAAAACGTTTAAGTTGTAAAGAGAAAGAACATACTTTAAACAAACAGTTGCTATGTTTCATTTCCTATTTACTATAAGTAGTTAGAAAATGTTATCATTGCATTTAAACTACTAAAGCACTCAGCTATAACATTTAGCCATAAGATATAGCTATACTACACAAAGGAAATGGTAAATAAAACACAGCCGTTTGTTTAGCGTTAATTTGAAGTCGAACTGATACCGTCTAATTCAAAAGGGCTTCCACCGCAGAATATGACATCATGTTTAAATGAAAAGTTGTATTTTCATTAATAAGATTTATTGAGATTGCAATTAAATTACGTAATTTTCTGGAATTTTCATTCTGCTGGTAATGAGACTTGTTCTTGATTAAAAAAAGAAGTTATCACGTCTTATTAATTCTGCCACAAATCGTCGTATAAAAATATGAGTAATACTAATCGATTAGTACTAATAACGTCTACTAATTAATGTTATGCTTAAATTTTGCCTAAGGTGACATCTACATATAGGAATTGCACCAAACGTCAAACTGTTCAATACTAGCACCTAATTTTGACATCATATTTGGATTTTCCGGCAAATTTTACGTTAAAATACCAAACGGCAAGTCATTCGGCTAAGTAGTTTAGGAATTATGCAGCTTTAAGGCGGTATTAAAAAAAAATATTTTTCCACGCTCAACAACTCAAAATTTTGAGACACATTTTCAGACTCATTTTTAAAAGTAAAAACATGAAACTTGGTGGCGTGATTTATGAAGAGATTTATAAGGGACCCATGTTTTTATTTTTCGTTCAATTAATTAGAAATTGATTTACAAACAATTATTTTCACAGTATGATAATTTTTTTTTTGTTTCCAGCTCTATCGCTTCGGGAAATTCGGTTCAAAATGTCCACTTTGACAGCATTTTTTGAAATATATTCTGCCTTTATAAAAAAATCGAGACAATACGGACATTATAAAGTTTCTGAATAAGAGAACCTGCCAATTGGATGCATTTTAGAGCAAAAATGAATTTAAAAATGTGTCTCAAAATAAGCAGTTTGGATTTGAATACACCCTTAAAGTTTGAAACTCTTAAAATTAAATTCATTTGCAACCGTTGCAAAACAGATTGGAATGCGGGTAGTTTTTTAAGCGTAACCCAAAAACTATTTGTCGGTGTTGGTAATATATCAAAAGATAAATATCCGGAATTAATTTCTATGACAGTTTATTTACATCATTTAAAAACTCATCCCGATAAAAAGTAATTATCTAGAATTTCAAACAGGAAATGAAAGTGCCTAATGCAAGATGAAGAGGTTTTTACAGCACGTGCTCTGAACAAGGAAGTGAAAGACTAAAATACGTATTAGTGACGTAAATTGACTTTACGTCATTACCATCCAATGAAAAAACTTAAAAATGATGTCACTATATAAGGACTAAGACTGTTGCATCTCAGTTTTATAGAACTTGAAGAGATTCTTTTTAATTCGCGATGGAAACGGACATTATGTCGTTTTCCCTTAAACTTAAATTGAAATAATGTTTAAAACTAAATTTTATGTAACTATTAAATGTAAGCTATGTAAATTAAATAATTTATCAGTATTATGAATATGTTTTATTAATTAATAATATTTTTAACATTACTTAATCAGTCTCATGGAATACCAAGGATTATATAGTGAGTGTATGCTAACCATAAAGGATTAATACAAATTCTGGTGATCATGGCCTAGCGGTATAGTGAGGACGATTGCTGGAAAATAGAGGTAAGCAAATATCTTACCTATATATTGTTCCGAAAATTGAATTTATAATTTATATTGCTTTAGAAAGCGCAAAATTAATGACTACCGAGAAAATAACGCTAACAAAGATTCTGAGACGTGAAAAATTCTAAAGTATATAAAAAAAAAAAAAAATAAAATAAAAATAAAAAAAAGTGTCCTAGAATCCTCGAATACTTAAAAGAAATTAATTAATTTTAGATATATTCTAAATTAGAAAAATGGCAACCCTCAAAGAAGGAAGTATAATTGAAAAATTAAATTCCAGTAACTATGCAAACTGGAAATTCAAGGTGGAGATGCTCTTGATAAGAGAAGAGCTCTTTGAAGTTGTCACAGACGACCCACCTAATCCAATAACCCCGGAATGGTCGAAGAAAGATAGAAAGGCAAGAGCCTTGATTAATTTAAGTATTGAGGATAATCAAATCATCCATATTAAGCATTTACAGAATGCACGGGACACATGGAACACGCTTAAAAACATCCATGAGAGATCAAATCTGTCTAGCAAACTCTTTCTCCTCAGGAGACTTTACGGAACGAAATTAGCAGAAGGAGGCAACATGATAACTCATATAACAAAGATATTAGAAATTATTGATAAGTTATCAGCCATAGGCGAAGAAATTAAAGCAAATCATATTTCAGCATTATTGCTCTGCTCTTTACCTCCTTCATACGACACCCTCATAACCGCATTAGAAGCCAGACAGGAAGACGAATTAACTCCAGAATTTATAAAGAGTAAATTAACAGACGAATTTAATAAAAGAAATGAGCATTCTAATAACAGTGATAATTCGAACAAAGCCTTTAGAGCTGAAAGAAAATTTAAAACCACAGGTTTTAAAAAAGAAGAAAAATACTGCACGATTTGTAGACTAAAAAATCACAACACAGTTAATTGCTGGCATAACAAACATAAAACAAATAATTTTAAACAAAACAACAAAAAACATTTCTCTTCTTCGCTAGTCTTTCAAAAAGACGAAAATAATTTAAGAAGCGCGGACTCAAATAAACCGAAAGAAAAAAGCACAGCTTATTTCGGAACCGAAGAAAAGAAAAATTGCGCATTTTTAACGAACAAATCGAAAAATAACGCATGGATTATCGATTCTGGCTCATCCTCCCATATTTCAAATAATGAAAATTTATTTTATGAATTTACAAATAAAGAACATACCAACGTCGTAATTGCCAACGGCAATAAATTAAAATCCTATGGTTCAGGTAATGTAAATATTACCACAATAACATCCGACGGTAGAACACATGAAATAACATTAAAAGATGTTCTACTAGTACCGGAAATTGAAACAAATTTATTTTCGGTAGCTAAAGCTACGAAAAACGGATGCAAAATTACATTTGAAAATAATCAATGTTTTCTAGAATATGAAGGATCAATACGCTTAGAAGGGATAAGAAAAAATAATCTGTATGAAATTCAGCAAACAAACATAAACACAGATGAAAATTTTGTAAACATGATAACTAATTGCAAAAATAAAAATTGCATAGAACTGTGGCATAGAAGATTAGGACATAAAAATGTCGCGTCGATTAAAGAATTAATGACGAAGGAATTAGCATGCGGAATAAACATAAATAATTGTTCCCATAGCACCGAATGTGAGCCTTGCATTAAAGCAAAATTAACTGACGCACCTTACCCAAAGAAAACGGAATTGAGAGCAAATAAAATTCTTCAATTAGTACATTCAGACGTGTGTGGTCCTATTCAAACTCCAACAATAGGGGGAAAAAATTACTTTTTAACCTTCATAGACGATTACTCTAGATTTACTATAATTTATCTACTACAAAATAAAGGTGAGGTATTTGAAAAATTAAAGGAATATGTTGCACTGGTCAACAATAAGTTTGGCAAAAAGCCTACAGAACTCAGAACTGATAATGGCAAAGAATTTAAAAATTCTAATATTGATAATTTTCTAAAAGAAAATGGAATTAAGCGACAGCTAACAGTACCATATTCTCCCAGCCAGAATGGTATTGCTGAACGAAAGAATAGATCATTAATTGAAATGACAAGAACATTGTTAAGTGACTCTAATTTACCATTACATTTCTGGGGAGAGGCGATATGCACCGCAAATCACCTACAAAATCGACTGCCGACTAAAGCCAACGAAAAAACTCCATATGAATTATGGACAAACAGAAGACCAAATCTAAAATATTTAAGAGTCTTCGGCTGCAAAGCTTATGCATATATTAACAAGCAAAAAAGACAGAAATTAGATAATAAAGCAGTAGAAGGGATCTTCGTGGGATACGATAATTATTCCAAAGGATATCGTATCTATACGAGCGGCAAAGATATCACTATAGCCAGAACGGTGAAGTTCTTAGAAAACTATCCGATAAATTCAAATAAAGAAAAACGGCTAGAACTAAATTTAGATGAAAACACTAATGCCGAAAACGAAAAATCGGAAAACCCAAATCTGATAAAAATCGAAATTTCAAATGAAAATGATAATCAGAATGAATCTGAACTAAACCAAACCGAACCAAGAAGATCAGATAGAGTAAATAAAGGGGTTCCCCCAGATAGACTAATTTATATGGTTAAAGATGAAAATATTAATGAACCGAAAAATTGGCAGGAAATAATAAACATGGAAAACCCAGTAGAAAAAGAAAACTGGATCAAAGCGACACAGGAGGAGATAGAATCTCACAACAAAAATAAAACTTGGACATTAGTTGACCCCCCGCCAAATACAAAAATAATAGGTTCGAAATGGCTCTTCAAAACAAAATTAGACGATAAAGGAAAAATACAAAAATATAAAGCGCGTTTAGTGGCGAAAGGCTATTCGCAAAATTTTGGTATTGATTACTATGAAACTTTTGCTCCAGTGGTTTCACATACTACAATTAGAACTTTTTTAGCAGCCGCCGCCTATCATAAACTAGATGTAAATCATGTCGATGTAAAAACAGCATTTTTGTATGGAAATTTAGATGAGGATATATACATCACTCAGCCGGAAGGCTATGTCAAACCTAATCATGAAAACAAAGTATGCAAATTAAATAAGGCTATATACGGCTTAAAACAGGCAGCTAGAGCCTGGCACATAAAAATTTCAGAATCATTAGAAAAGTTAAATTTCAAACCATCAACATCAGACACGTGTTTATTCATACGTAATACTAAAAACAGTAATGCATATATTATCGTCTATGTAGACGATTTATTAATATCAGCAAAAGAAAATGAAATTAAAGAAATTATACAAAAACTTAAGATTGAATATGAACTAAAGGATTTAGGTCAATTAAACTACTACCTAGGGATTAAAATTGAAAAAACAAACGAAGGATATAAACTGAATCAAAAAGGTAAAATTGAAGAATTAGTTAGAAAATTTAAATTAGAAGATGCGAAACCATACAAAACGCCCATGGAAACAGGCTATTTAAATTTTGATAACGAAGAAATACCATTGCCAAACAACATCGATTATAGAAAGGCAATTGGCGCACTTTTATACATCGCAACTGTCACAAGACCAGATATTTCAGCTGCGATTAACATCCTAAGTAGAAAAAACGAAAACCCTTCACAGAAGGATTGGAAAGCAACTAAAAGAGTGATTTCCTATTTAAATCACACTAAAAACTTTAAATTAGAAATAAATACAACAAAGCAACCAACTCTTGAAGTATACTGTGACTAAGACTGGGCTGGAGACGTACAATCTAGAAAGTCCACCAGCGGAAACCTATTTTTATTAGGGAAAAACCCAATTTTATGGATCAGCAAAAAGCAATCATGCATAGCCATGTCAAGTGCTGAAGCCGAGTATATTTCAGCAGCAAATGCATCACAAGAAATTTTATGGTTAATTAGACTCTTAGAAGAATTTAACTTAGAACAGACATTACCCATAACTATGCATGAGGACAACCAGTCCTGCATAAAAATGATCGAATCAGAAAAATACACCCGTCGCACGAAACACATTGATATAAGGTATCATTCCATTAAACACCTAAAGGACAATGGCACAATTAATCTAAATTACTGTGAATCAAAGAACATGATAGCGGACATCCTAACCAAGCCCACTCCCAAACCTATCTTTGAAATTCACAGAAATAACTTAAACTTAAGAAATCAAATTCCAGAGATTAAGGAGGAGATTGTTGGTAATATATCAAAAGATTAATATCCGGAATTAATTTCTATGACAGTTTATTTACATCATTTAAAAACTCATCCCGATAAAAAGTAATTATCTAGAATTTCAAACAGGAAATGAAAGTGCCTAATGCAAGATGAAGAGGTTTTTACAGCACGTGCTCTGAACAAGGAAGTGAAAGACTAAAATACTTATTAGTGACGTAAATTGACTTTACGTCATTACCATCCAATGAAAAAACTTAAAAATGATGTCACTATATAAGGACTAAGACTGTTGCATCTCAGTTTTATAGAACTTGAAGAGATTCTTTTTAATTCGCGATGGAAACGGACATTATGTCGTTTTCCCTTAAACTTAAATTGAAATAATGTTTAAAACTAAATTTTATGTAACTATTAAATGTAAGCTATGTAAATTAAATAATTTATCAGTATTATGAATATGTTTTATTAATTAATAATATTTTTAACATTACTTAATCAGTCTCATGGAATACCAAGGATTATATAGTGAGTGTATGCTAACCATAAAGGATTAATACAAATTCTGGTGATCATGGCCTAGCGGTATAGTGAGGACGATTGCTGGAAAATAGAGGTAAGCAAATATCTTACCTATATATTGTTCCGAAAATTGAATTTATAATTTATATTGCTTTAGAAAGCGCAAAATTAATGACTACCGAGAAAATAACGCTAACAGTCGGAATGAGCTGTAATTTTGAAGTCGCATATTTGAAGCTTCTAGAATTCGATTTCTGTTAAAAAATTCTCAGGTTACAATTCATATTTTTTCGAAAATTAATTTTGAATATTTAGAAATAATTTTTCGAAAAAAATAGCTTATTCTTCATTTAAAAATATATATGCATAGCTTAGAAAATATAAAATGTCTTAAAAAGGACTGACGGATTTTAAAATTCAATAACTTCCAAACGGTGACAAATATTAAAAAAATTCTTGCAGGAGAGTAATGTATGATGTCAGATTTTTTTACTGTGATTCCTGATTTTAGATCAAATTATCAACGATAGATGGCGCTGCGAGCAATAGACATCCAATCGAGACAAAAGCAGAAATCACCCAGCATTGGTGTGCAAGCAGTTGTTGTTGTTGGCGTGTCAGAGAAAGTGCCAAAGCACTTCTCTGAAAGAAGAGGTGCCAGAGCCTCAAGAGAGGTTGGACTTCTAGAGCTGGTCTCCTAATTTTGAACCAATTCCAGATGAGAGACCTGCATTTGGATTGGCACCCCCAGAGGTGACGCTTATATAGTACTTGGAGGACTTTGGAGCCACGAACAGATTTAACGTGCACCAGCTCCCATTAAAGTACACGGTCCCACAGCAGAGGCAGACGAGAGAGGATAGACGATGCACCCTCCCAACCATTGAGCTTGGTCGATGCTGCACGGCTTTCGGTGATCTTACGAGAACCGAGCTTTTACCGTCCGCGCCACTGCGGGACTGTGCAAGTAGTAGTTTCAATATATGGAGTGGGTGGGTCTCATTCACCAATAAAATCTTATTCAGAATCGGGCCCTTAAGAACAAGATTGTATTAGCGAATGCGACCCACTCCATGTATATTGAACCTCCTTCCATCGCATCAATACTGTGTGATTTTAGTTTTAGGCTGGATTGCACTCCTATCGCTCGCAGCGCCATCTATTGATGGTAATTCAAACTAAAATCAGGAATCGCAGTAAAAAAAAAGAAAAAAAAAACTCCTGACATCTTACATTATTTTCCTACAAGAATCCAAAATCTTTCCTCTCCGTGGATTTCGTTCTGCCGTTGCCAATAAAAAGAATCCATAAGGCAGTTGGTCAGTCAGATATCAAAAGCCTTTCGCTAATGTTAAACCTATGGGAGTGGAATGCATTCGTATATTTAAAATACCTCCTCAGAAAATTAATATTTTTGACTTACTTTTTCTGTGTACTCTTCTTAAAGAATGTCTTTTTTTCTTAATGGTCAAAATTTTTCTAAAATATATGCTTTATTTAATATTTTATGTGTTAAAATCGTACGAGTTGTGAGTAATATTTTAACACTTTAGATAAAATTAAGCAAATATTTTGACAACACTAAAGAACAGAGAGAGAGAAAGAAAAAGAAAAGGCATCATTTACGAAGAGTACGCAGAAAACAGAAGTAAAAAATAATAATTTCCTGAGGAGGTATTTTAAAAATAAGAATGCATTCCACTCCCATAGGTTTAACATTAGCAAGAGGAATTTGAGATCTGACTGACCAATCCCCTTAATTTAATTAAAAAAAAATATTACAACTTACCCTTCCCACCATGGAGTCAAAAGTCCGAACGAAAAAGAGAATGGCACCAAGGGTCGGAACCAATTTTCTTCTCCAGAATCTGGTGACTGGGGTTTTTCTACACTTTTGGGATCAAACACCTCGACTTCCTTCTCGTCTCCTTCTGTTTCCCTGCCAACCGGAACCTTTGCCCTCTTGCTTTCGGAGCTTTCCAGCTCTCCACGCCGTCCCATGGCGGACCTAGACGTCTGGGGCATCATCTGATGAACAGCCATCGAAGCCTGTGCCACAATTTGATCACCGAGGTCCTTTGCATAGTCACCCAGTCGTGGAAAACTGTTGGAATGAATGATAAGGTATTAAGATTATATTTATCAATTAACTGAAAGCTCATCAAGTATGACAGTTGGAAATGTTGACAGTTGAACAGAGTTAATTGTTTAACGATCCGAATTAAATTAGACAAGAACAAAAAATCATGCGTCAACCATAAATTATGTAACACTTTCCAGCACTTCGAAAATAATTTTACAAATCTTTACCGTTTAATAAGGTGAAATATGTTACCTAAGTAAACAATTTGGGAACACATAACATATTTAAATATCCAATTTCAAGAATTTCCAAAAATATTCGTAAAAATATCCGAATTCTTTTATGCAGCCCTGTATATGATCTATAGATTTGTATATAAACTACATAGAATGCTAAATTTTAGTTCTGTCAGGAAATGCGTTAGCACAGTTTAAAATTTCTCTTCAGGAATTTCCGTCAAAAAAACTGAAATGTACTCGAGAATTTTTGTGTTGCCCTGTATATGATCTATAGAATTTGTATACACCAAGTAATAGACAAAAATGAGTTAAATTTAAAAACGTGTTCAGCAACTGAAAATGTATTTCAAGCAATTATTGTTAAGACTGTAGCGAATTCTTTTGTGTGTCCCTGTAAATGAACGATGAATGCTATACACACAATATTCTATAGCCTCTTGTAATGCACCTTAGTGATATATATTAATTGCAATATGTTTGAAATAGGGAAACATTATGAAAATAAACCGCAAACGACACTTCTCCATAAACCGTAATGTAACGGAATTCTTTTGAGTGTATCTGTAAAATAACTATAAGTGCTGTGCACACCTTATTCTACAGGAAGCTTCTTGTAGTGCATCTCAGTGATATATACGAATTTCAATTATGTTTGAAAAATTGTAACATAATTAAAATAAACCACAAATGATTTTCCCGTAGACCTTAATGTAACGGAATATATTTTAGCGTCCCTGTAAAAAAAGTATAAGTGCCACACACTTCATTTTCAATACCGAACATGCCATAGTAAACCTCAATAACATATATCAATTGCATGACAATCCGTATACATTTAGACAGACAAACCAAATTCATAAACACTTTTCAACTATGTTGAAACGTGTTAAAAAAAATCTTTTTAATTTTAATTAGAAAGTGATGTTAATAAAAGTCGAATAATACCATAGTTTCCCCGTTTCTCCCTGTTATCCACAAAAATGGAATAATTTAGTTACTATCATTGCAGAAATGTCATTTAAATTTACCAAATAATAATAATAATAATAATAAAATATTTCGTAAAGTAATTCAAATTAAAAAAATGTAAGATTTTATATGACATCCTCGGATACATGCGGATTACGGGTGTTAATTTCATCACCCAACGTTCTATATTCTAAGAGGAGTAACTGTGAAATACAAACAGACAGTCAGATTTTAAATAGATTAACTGCAAGATAAAATTTTTAAACCATTTCTTCTACATTAATTTACTATAGAAGACGTTCGAACTTCTTCACGAAGTGCTGTCTATTAGTATTCGTGAAACTGAACGCATAAGCTGTAAGATAACCATTTTGAATAAAACGACTTCAAAAGTAAACATTCTTAATGCCGTATAGGCGGTAGCTGAAGTTCTTTTTATTAAAGCTTTTGTTCTAATGTAAACATTTGAATGTGATTTTACTTGAAAGTATCACAATTTAATAAGATTAAACGTGAATGAACAGAAAATTTCAAATTTCTTGATTGATTTAAAAGCATCTGAACCATTCTATGACAATTTCACGAAGTCATTTTCATGGGTAAATGTATCAAGCAGGGCGGTCGCTCTGCCAAGCCAAGCTTAAAAAAAAATCGCCACACCAACAACGCCAAGAACTGGACTAAAGACCGTTAATGCTTACTTACAGAAAGCGACTTCGCAATGTTAAATCGACAAAACATGCCATATTAAAATATCAGATATCAAATAAACCAAGCGTCGCAGGGGAAAAAAATGAAAACTAGAAGAAGCTAATGAAGAATTTCTTCAATTTAAGACCAAACTCATCTTCATAAGTGATTTATAAACAGAGATATAGATTTTTTAAAAAAACGTCGAGTTACTTAAAATGATCACTTTTGTCTTCGTCAAACTTTTTTTTTTTCAAACAACTTACAGCCCTTAATATTGGGCAGAATAAAAAAAGGATTGCATTTTTGGACAAGTAATTACGTAATCTATGTGCTTTTATAAGATCCAGTGTAAAAAAAAATTATTTTCTATCTTTAATTAGCAAAAAACTGTTAATTAACTTGGCGATTAAAAAATTATGCCAAAACAGAGATAAAACCCGCCAACGACCATGTACCATCTGTATTATAATAGCACAAATCAGTTACAGGTTATAACCATATCAAATTTCAACTGCAAGTCAGCCATTTTCTTCTGAAGATATTTTTTAAAAATAAAACTTCATAATTATAAGAACACACATTTTATCAGACAATTAAATATGACTGCAAACTGTGGCAGATGACTGTATCCAACATGAATAAGTATGAGAAATTGCCGGTCAACGGTATTGATCTGTGTAGCTCAGTCGCAGAGCGTCTGCACGGTACACATGAGGTCCCAGGTTCGAGTCCTGGCCCAGGTCAATTTTTCACTCATGTTTGTTTAGTGTATTTAATTGTCTGATAAAATGCGTGTTCTTATAATATTGTAAAATAAAGTATTCAGACGTAGTGTTTATGCTTTAAAAAATATTTTAAATATATAATTTACGTTTTTAGAAAGATCTTTAAAAATAAATTAGTTTTCGAGAGAAGATGTACCTTTTAAAATGTATACATTAAGAGTTATCGGCATTTAAAATTTCTTTCCAAACGTAAACAAAATTTTTGAAATGAATTAAATGTGATTCATTTATTTCTAAAAAAAAAAAAAAAAAAAAAAGGGTCAAGCATTTCGTTTGCAGGAATACCTTTCACGTCATTTTCCTATAAATTAATGAAATCCAGTTGTTAAATTATTTTTGTTTTAGAAGTGAAGTTTCCATTTAAATTTATTGTAACAGTACAATGTTTAATTGAATAAAATAATGTAAATCTAAGAAATTGCTAAGAAATTCCAAACATGCACAGGGCAACGCAAATAAATAAATAAATAAATAAACAAAAAATAAATAAATAGATAAATAAATAAATAAAAATCAGCTTTCAGAAATTCTAAAAATTGTTCATATATCTTAATTACAAGCTAAAGGAGGGTTTATTTCTATATTATTCTATATATAATAGTAATTTCAGCAAATATATTAAATTCCAATGCGATCTGTTTTAAACTTTAAGATAGTTTATAACACATGATAAACAATTTATAAAAAAGAATTGCGCGTCACATTTCGTGGAGGGGATAGGGTGGGGCGTGAACAAAATTAGGAAGTATAATAAGGCTATCTGTTTGAAACTTTACGATATTTTATAACACATAACATAAATTTTAAAAATAAATTCGCTTCAAAAATTATAGGGAGGGGTGGAGCGCGTTTTGCCTACAGAAGGGGGGGGGGGGCAGTTTTCTAAATTTTAACGATATCCGTCATGTTACATATCGTTACAAAGAGCTGTGACCACTTATTCATGTTATGCACCACAGGTGTCACCCCCACATTTTTCGCCCCCTCCCCGACACTACTCATGTGATATATTGTTCGAAAGGACTGTGACCGCTTATTCATATTATGTATCTTCGGGGTCCATCCTCCCACTTTCACCCCCCCCAAAGGGGGCACTTTTCTAAATTTTGCCGACACCTCTCATGTGATATATTTTGGGTGCACGGCGATGAAGCCGTCCGACAGTCTCTACGGTTCATCAGGTGTCGCGTGGGGAAGTCTCCTTTGATGGTGGGAACTTCCGCCGAATCGTAACGACCTCTGTCGTCGACTCTGGGGCATGATGAGGAGGCGTCGCTGGAACGCGAACCCCCTAAATCGATCGTAGCGACCTGGCGAGACAAAGCCATGGTCTGCATTAAAAGTCCTTCAGGACTTGGGGACGATGAGGAGGCGGGCTCGCTCGGCGCCGTGCGGGCGCCGACGGCGCTCATTAGTTTTATATCGTTGGAAAAGTCTGTGAACACTTAATCATATTATGCAGGGGTGGTATTTTCTAAATTTTGCACATACCCCTCATGTGATACATCGTTGGAAAGGTCTATGACCGCTTAATCCTATTATGCATCTCCAGTGTTCATTCCCCCACTTTGCCCCCCCAAACGCGATTAGCTTTCACTACCAGGGGGCGCTTTCCTATATCTGTTTCTGTGGGTCGGAACACGACGGGGTATGGCTCATTCGACTCGATATCGATAGAGCTTTCCGATTTTAGTTCGGTTTTTCATCACCAGGGGCACTTTCCTATCTCTGGTTCTATGGGCTGGATCATGACGGGGTATAGCTCATTCGACTCGACATCTATAGCGTTAACGATTTCAGTGCCCGAGGTTCATATAGAACAGATTGCGCTACCTGGTGGTGGAAGATGGAACTTGAGCGTGCGTAGCACGACTGCTATACGGTGCCGAAGGCAGCGGGGACCCGTGTCGGAGGTTCGTTTGGTGAGAGGTTTATACTATTCGATGTGCAAATTAAGGGATTATCCGGTGCCGAAAGCAGCGGGGAACCAGGTCGGAGGTTCGTTCAGTTCGAGGTTTATCTTATTTGAGGTTTTACAAGATTCGAGGCCCCGATGTAAATTAGGGGCTCGCTATCGGGCGAAGCCAGCTAGTGCTAATAATAAAAGAGCGTGATATCACGTTTGATTTCAAATGCAGCGCTGACACGCTATGTACGTATTCCATTTTTATTCATTTCATGGATAAGTCAGTGATATTTTTAACGGAGGATAACAAGTATTATAACAAGCCACATTTAGTATGTTGTTTTTAAGAGTGTAATTAGTTTAATTGAAAAATCTACTGGTATTTCTAGTTGACCCTTTAAACAATGACTGAAAGTAAAATGTAATTTTAAATTATTTCTCATGTTTAAATTATTTAAATTATGTTTAATCTATTAAAAAAAAAAAGAAATGATATCTACAAAAACAACTTTTCAAAAGTAAAAAAAGCCGAGCAAAAAAAAAAAAAAAAAGTTGTGGCTAAAAAATGGTGTGATATCAAATTTCCAAGCTATTATATTACTTATTTAACTTTTTTCCATTAAATAAGTTATCATATATATAAGTCGAGTGCCTACGTATATGTTAATAGAAATCGTTTTCTCCTGTACTAAATACATCCTAACGAGTTTCTGAAAATTCAATTTTTTTCAAATTATGCATGATGGGCTTGGCGGCCATCTTTCCATATTTCTAAGCGCCCAAATTTTTAAAGTAAAAGCGTAATATATTTGTAATGTAATATGTTTATATCAATTTCGAACTTCAGATTTTAACTACAGACAGACAAATTAGATAAGACTGATATTTTGAGAAATTGATTTTTACTAGTTTGAAATTATTAATTAATCTAAAAAATAAATCATAAGATGAATCTTTAAGATAAGTCATCATTATCTTAAGACACAATTTTCAGAGCATGCAACTCTATAAATGAAACGCTTAAAATATTTGCTTAAATGACAATTTTGAACTTCGGATTTTAACTACAGATTTGGGTGCTTAGAATTTTGTGAATAATATGCAAAGATGGCCGCTAAGCCCATCATGCATAATTTGAAAAAAATTGAATTTTCAGAAACTCGTTAGGATGTATTTAGTACAGGAGAAAACGATTTCTATTAACATATACGTAGGCACTCGACTTATATATATGATAACTTATTTAATGGAAAAAAGTTAAATAAGTAATATAATAGCTTGGAAATTTGATATCACACCATTTTTTAGCCACAACTTTTTTTTTTTTTTTTTGCTTGGCTTTTTTTACTTTTGAAAAGTTGTTTTTGTAGATAGAATTTTCTATATTCTTTGCTTGATGCAAATAAATCGAATATTGTTTTTTTATTTTCCTATAAAGGCCAAAGATCTTTCCAAAGAATGTTATTACGTATTTAAGGGGGTTCTGGGTGGATCAAAATTTTATTTTCTTTATTTATAGGCATTTTTTTAAATGAATTGTTTTCCTTGAAATATGTCTTTCTATAAATATTACTTATCAAATAAATATTTTTTGAAAACTTTGAATTTATTATTATTTTTTAATTTAAAATTTTAAACTTATATAATTTTTAACCTAACTCATGATTCACGTGCCCGATTTCATTACATTTTCTCCTATTGTGTGCAGAAAATGTTTCTTGTTAATTTGTGTTCAGGAATTTAAAAAATATTACTTAAACTATTTATAATAAATTAAAAAAATTAAAAAAAAAGAGGATTTTTGGGATTGATTTCCATTTTAAGGAATATATTTTTTAAAATGTTCACATAAAATTAAAAATACCGAAGACAATTTATTAAAAATAAAACCTAAAAATTCTGTACAAAAATTCATACACATATCTTGCAAGAAAGTTTAGATATATCTTTTAAATATGAAAATTATGAAAGAATACATTCGGAGATAAATGGACTTGAAGTTTTAGTTAAGGGCAAAGCTAAACTAATAGTAAAAAAAAAAAAAAAGAAAAAGAAACATTTGCTGATGTAATCATCGTAGAAATACGCGATTTGCTTTATTTAATTTATTTAACTTTGTAGTATTAGCAAGAAAAAATATAAAATGCATTGTTTTGAGAATTTTGATCTTCTTACCCCATCAACCCGTTGGGGACGAGCGACACGTATACGTGACGCATAAGATGCTCAGAATCCTTTATTATTCCCACCAGTTAATTTTTATTGTAAGATTTGCCTTATTTAATCATAGCATTTCTGCGATTCAATTAGGCGCAAATTTCTGTTTTGAAAAATCGCTGGTAAAAGATTAAAAATTCTGTAAAGGAGCTCGTCGCGAAGGGGTTAAGCCAATTAACAGTCTCGAAAAGATCTTCAAGGAGCAATCGAGTAGTAAATCAAGATGCATCAAATTTATGGGAAAAATTAACAACACTATTCAACTCTCAGACGCTTAACTAGTAATGTTTGCAAATTTCATACACTGTAAAAAATTCTAGGAACGTTTCACATCTGAAGAGAAACGTTTAATTTCTGAAAAGAAACATAGCCCCTTTTTCAGGTTTCATTTTATTCCGTTTTGAATACGGAACATCTCAAAAACGATGGGAAATCTTTCTGCTGGTATCCGTATTATCAATTATGACGTCATACTTTTCATTCTCAAAAGGAATCTATTCGTTTTAGAAAAGGCAACTGGTTGCCTTTTCCAAAACGGAACGTATGAGATTTTTTTTACAGTGTACATTTACGGGCGAAATGAGTTGGTAAATGTATTAAAAAGTTTCAAGTGGGAAAAAAAAAAAGAAACATTTGAGGGCAGCCAATTTTTTTTTTTGTTTTGTTTCTAAGAATGTAGAAGTACAGGTTGCTGAAGCCCTGTTTTTTTCTACAATGACCCAGATTTTAGATATACATTTCAAACATAACGGCAATTGTTAACGAGAAAAAGAAACCCCGTAAATCCCTTGTCATCCCTCACTTTTGGGTCATTCACCTGTTTTGTTGCACTTGGCGTATCAAGCAAATGGCCATGAACTTCCGAGTGAAATTAAAAACAGAAATAAAAATTCGTTCGTTCATCCACTTCCTATTCCACCTACAGCCATCTCTCGAAGAAGAAGAAGGAGAAGAAGAAAATTGTTCAACCGGTAATTCCACCTCACGGACACGCATTTTCTGTATCACCTCGCCCTTCTCTTCTTTTTTCATTTCCAGACAGAAATGGGATAAGAGGAGATCATCTAACAGTGTTTATTTACATAAGAAAAAAGGATTATTTCCCCCCCCCCCCCCTCACTTCTTCTTTGTCTGTCTGCATCTGCATCTCTCAGACCACAGAAACTAGTTGTTGGGGGCCACCGTAATACTTACCCATCATGGATATGCATAATATAAAATATGAAAATAAAACTACTTATAAAATGCATTGCAATTGGAATAAAATCGTGGCTTGATGACGTCATAAACTTTAAATGCTCTAGGACTGAATTGCGTAAGAGAAACACCCTTATAACTCCAAAAATGATAATCATATTAACTAACGGTTTACTGCGTCGGACTAAGCGTCTCATTTCCAATTAAAATATATCTTTGAATGGAATAATGAAATACAGGGTCATGAAAAATCGAAGAGTGTGGGAAATAGGATCAGAAGTATCTCGGCAACTCATTATCCGATCGACTTCATGCTTTATGCAAAATTTATGTTTTTTTATTGTCTTGTACATTCACTCCTTAAAATAAACAATTTCGAAAATTTTTATATACCTTTTATCAGAACGAATGTTTCGAGAGTCTGAAAAAAAAAATAGTTCCGCATAATCGAGGTTACTGAAGTTCAATAAGCTTCTTCCCATTATTACATACTAAGTACATACCAAATTTCAAGTCTCTATCTCAATTTGTTCGGGAGATAGGGTGTTTACAGACACACACACAGACAAACGGACGGCAAAAGGTTTTTTTTTTTTTTTTTTTTTTTTTTTAAATATGTTTTTTTGAAATCTCCAGTGTCTGAAACGTGTAAATCCGTCAAATTTTTTTAAACGATTACAAGACTTACCCTATACTACGTATGATGGGTAATTAAAATCGACGCGAATGTTCTTAAGGGTCCTCTCCCCTCACGCGAAAACACCCGCTCGCTAATGTTAATTCTATGGGGCAGTTATTTTCTAATATCTCGTTTCCATTTCAACATTTTTAAACGATTTTTAATTCTTTTTTGCAGTGGATAGCTGATATCGATCTCTACTTCCCCCGGTTTCGAAAGTAAAAGTATCTCCGTAAAGAAATCCGCAAAGAAAATCGAAAAAGTAATTAACGGCGGAAATAGAGATCGATATTAGCTAATCTAATGGAAAAAAAATGTTTAAAAATATTAAATGCAAACGAAATATTAGAAAATAACTGCCCCATAGGATTAACATTAGCGAGTGGGTGTTTTCGAGTGAGGGGTAGAGGACCCTTGGTTCGTCATCAGTTAGATTTCAAATTCCTCCCGCTAATACTAAACCTATGGGCGTGTCATGCATTCGTATTTATAAAATATCTCCTCGGTAAATTAATATTTTTAACTTTTTATTTTCTGTGTACTCTTCTTAAAAAATGTCTCCTCTTTTTTTTTTCCCTAAATATTTCTAAAATATATAACTAATTTATAATTTTATGCGTTAAAATCTTAGCGAAACTGAATACAATTTTAACACTTCACATAAAATTAAATGTTAAAAATATTTTGACAAAAAAAAAAAAAAAAAAAATGAAAAGAAAAGAGAAGACATCTTTTAAGAAGAGTACACAGAAAAGGAAAAGTTAAAAATATTAATTTACCGAGGAGATATTTTTTATAAATACGAATGCATCGCATGCCCATAGGTTTAACATTAGCGAGGGGAATTTGAAATCTAACTGATGAAGAGCCTTAAGGTATTGTACCTACCTGCAAGGTCGAAAAACAGCGTGTATTTTGGGGAAAACGTGTATTTTTTTTTTTTTTTTTTCAGGAAAATGAAACAAGATATTTGAAACTTTTTTGTATATTTTTTATTACACACTTTAAAGAAAAGAATTTGATTTTTGCAATGACGAAATTTTCCGGAGATGGTGTTGTTCTGGTTTGCCGGTCACGGTGATCACCGAAACTCTGCCAAATGTTTTCTGAAATGATAAAAAAAAAAAAAAATACTCCGAACATTTAAAACTACAGGTTAATCGTTCGGTTTTTGGAAAAATTGATTTTGAACAAAATGACGGCCGTTCAATATTAAAGTATCGATTTTAACAAAAAAAATTTGAACTTTGATTATTTATATATATAAAGAAGAAAATTATCATATCCCAAAAGGAATGATTACTCTCTAAATAATATTGTTGTTAAAACTTCGTAAAAATTAGAAGATTGATTGAGATTTGTTTAAGTTATCGTGATCACTAACTTTGAAAACATAGTTTTGAAGTAATCACATTTAAAGATTCAAGTTATGATTTATGTATGATAAAACAAAGTAACTTTAAGCGGCGTAATTTTCTTAATTTTTATCAGCTTGATTAGAAAATGAAACTGAAGATACTTTACTAATTGTTCTTTCAGTACAGTAAAATCCCGATTCCACCCCTTTTTCAAAAACAACAAGATGGAAATTGTACGTCAAACGTTACAAACGAGGTGCGTTCGTACTATAGCTAGTTATATAAATATTCAGATCTTGATGATTTTTAATTCTGTGAAATGAATTATATCGTCTGCAGATTAATTTCTGTCATAAAATAAGTATCTCGGTCGCTTGACGATTAAACTTCGGAAGCTCCTATAACAAAAAAGCACCGATTTAAAAAAAAAAAAAAATCAAATTTCTTAATAAATGTTTTTATTAATATTTTCTAAAGTTTTGATTCGATTTTTAAAAAAATTGAAATGTCTCGACAAAATTCTGCAAAGATAATATATCTTAAATTTTAAACCATTCGGTTGGGTAGTTTTTGCGTTGTTATATGCGGACGGACGGACAGACAGACGGACGGACGGATCAGACGACGACAATAGGTGCTACGTATTTATATAATTACGAACGCACCTAAAAATGGTTAAATTTGGGGAGGTGGGGGGGGGAGGAGATTATAATATAAAAAAATCATTTAAAAGCCTCTTTTTATCATTAATTTAGAAGTATAAAAGGGTCAAGAATCTTCCGTATTTCGGCAGATTTTCACTTAAAAAAAAAAAAACAAACTAAATTTCCTCCTCTAAAATCCACCCCTAAAAATCATGAACATTTTAATAATGAATATGTACAACTTTCCTTAAAAACAATTATTTATTAATATTTATATAATAATTACGATGATGTAACTAATGTGGATAATTGAAGACTCTTTTGTAGAAACTATACTGTTTTAATCTCTGGAGTAAGACACAATTCTATATACAGGATAAATACAAGTAATATACAGGTTTAAGGGGAAAATGGGATGATTCCGCCGGAGTTTATCGGTTATCAACACGTCTTAGACCGGGGTTGAAGCCCTTCTGCCAAGCCGAACCGATAAGTCAATCTGACGTGGATTTTAATATTTCGCTCTCAGGCATGAGAGTCGAAACTATTTAGTCATCAACTTTATTGTGTTGAATTTTTGCCTTGCTAGCGAATTACCGTGGGATCTGCCGCGCCTCTTCTCGCTGCGGTCGGGCATGTTATGGGAGTTCATAACCGCATCCCATTCACATTTATAATAATTATTAAAAAACAAATATTTGTAATTACCTTATTTTATCAACACGGTTGAAATAAATTTTGTAATCATACTTCCCATTGTGAATCAAAAACTAATTGTAACAACAGAAACAAATAAAAATATCCTAAAAATCATGAACATTTTAATAATGAATATGTATAATTTTCCTTAAAAACAATTATTTATTAATATTTATAATTATTATTTTCCAAAAAAATATTTGGAATTACCTTATTTTATCAACACGGTTTAACTAAATTTTGTAGTCATACTACCCCTACCCATTGTGAATCAAAAACTAATTGTAGCAACAGAAGCAAATCAAAATATCCTAAAAATCATGAACATTTTAATAATGAATATGTATAATGTTCCTTAAAAACAATTATTTATTAATATTTATAATTATTATTTTCCAAAAAAATATTTGGAATTACCCTTTTTTATCAACATGGTTTAACTAAATTTTGCAGTCATATTTCCTACTGTGAATCAAAAACTAATTGTAGCAACATAAACACATCAAAATTTCCAAAAAATCTTGAACATTGTAGCAATGAAATTTCTACAGAATAAATAAATATTTGTATCTTAATTTTTAGCGAGATAATAAATTTAACAAAATGTCCAAAGTTAAGTTAAAAATATATTAAATGAGTTTTTTTTTTTTAAAGAGATACTTTTAGCTTTACAATAACATCAAGTTTAGGTAACAGCATGGCAATAAAATGAAGTTTTAGGTCATAATATCATCTGAGGGAAGTACTGTCCAATTATGACACAAAACTCAACAGTATGAGTTTTTTTTTCTTTTAACTATTTAAGATAAGTGTATATAATTAATTATTCAAGATATATGATATAATTTTAAAAAAGGGGGGTGGGAATCGTCGTACGGAAATGGTTTAAACGTATAACGTACAATAAGGCATAAAAACATACAAATTACATGGAAAATGTACAATCTGGCAACCCTATATAGCACACACAGATAGAGAGAGGAGGGGGAACATACTTTGGTCGAAAACTAGTCATAAAAATAATCATATTCAGGACATAACGAAACGTGTAAATTCCCCAATAACTGGAAGTCAAAGATTTTCCTGAATCTAATTCTCTATTCTTAGGAATATAGAGAAAAGTAATAATAAAACGAAGCAAATGTCTACAGCGAAGTTTTTTCTTTACATATATTGATAATAATTACTTTATTAAATACAATTTTGATTACTCATTCTTTAATAAAATACTTTTCTTAGAACAAATGGAATTACTTTAGCTTGCTGTTGCACAATAGTAATGCAATACCATCTCAGTATTGAGTCAAGAAGACTTGAAAAAAAAAAAAGTTCTTTTTTAAATTATCTTCTTTGTTCAATATATTTTTTTAATCAAAATGGATTTTTTTTTAATCTCATTGTCATGTACTTTATAATATGATAGATTTCTTTCCCTTGGTAATTGTTATGATTTTCTGGAATATTAAATAAAAATAAATTCAATAAAATGAGGGATAAAAGTTATTTTTCTTTTTCAAAATCTATGTTGCGTGAACTTTTTCGTTAACATTAAACTTGAAGGACATCTGAATAAGAAGAATTCAGAACTTGGATTTGGTGATGACACAAGTCACACAAAACTTAAAATTTTTTGAATACTTTTCATGTCTTCGTTTTACTCCAGTCTCCATTATTGCAATATACATTGCTTTCTGCTTCAGTGAGCTCAGCCTTTTGACATAAACGTATCATTTATAAGATTTCCTAACTTAGATTTATTACGATGGAGGTCACTGTATAAGCTCTTGCCGACGTATAAAAATGCTGTATCAGCTGAAAACTTAATATCGACCAGAACATAAAAAAAACATGGAAGAATATTATTTACTGATTTTTTTTTTTTTTTTTTTTTTTTTTTTGTCTTTTCGAGAATAATGTTAGTAAGTTCAAATTGAAACAAGAAAAGTAGTTCCGTATGTCATTGAATTTTCTTTTTAAATGCGTACACCGATTTCAAAGTCACTTTTTAAACTGAGCACAGCTAAAACGAGGACACAGTTGAATCGAGCAATTTGTACGTTAAGAATGGTTCATCATTTTAACTGCTATATTTAAAATTTTCACGCTTTTTAGGAGCTGCAAAAGCGGGATTGCAAATACGAAAAAACATCTGTTCATTTCAATGTGATTTTCGGCGAAAAGTAAGATAGAATTAGGAAATAATCTCTTTCTGGAAAAGGTATTTTGGTCCATTCCTCGTGAACAGTTTTCCAAAGTTCAGGACGAGGTTGACGTTTAGGTACCGCGCTTTTTGAAAGTCCGAAAGCGCAAAAATCCATAGGTCATCAGGAGATTTAGCAGGTATATCAATGAAGGGTATAGCCCTGATACCCGTTTCTCGTTCCATTTTTTCCAGGAAATTAACACTGGATTGTGTCTTCTTGCTTTATCTTGATGCATTTCAACAGATTGATGGCACTGGGGGTAAAAGAGATGGTATTTCATGTTTGAAGATTGGGAGTAAAATATGTTTCTGATAGTATGTGGAGTTAATCTTAAAAATTTCCCCTCGCTCTTTATTACTTTCTTCTATCTTTACAAGAAAAAAGTGTTGTATTCATGAAAATTTTCGACTTCCGGTTTTCGACGGATTTATACGTTTTAGAAGGTCCTGAACACGATTTGACTATTTTTAGAAAATGTCTGTCTGTGACTCTGTCTGTCTGTATGTGACAAAAATTTTGTGAGCGCTCTTATCTCAAGAACTAATGCTCGGAATTTAATAAAACTTTAGATTCAGTTAGTCTCTGATATAAATGGGTGCTGATTAGTTTTTGGTAAAAATTGCCCGGCAGGTGGCGCTGCTATGCAGCATTTTTCGCGATTTCCACAATAGCTCTATCTCAAGAAATAATGCTCGGAATTTAATAAAACTTATATTCAGTTAGTCTCTGATACAAATTGGTGCTGATTAGTTTTTGGTAAAAATCGCTCGGCAGGTGGCGCTGCTATGCAGCATTTTTCGCGATTTCCGCAATAGCTCTATCTCAAGAACTAACGCTCGGAATTTAATAAAACTTTATATTCAGTTAGTCTCTGATATAAATTGGTGCTGATTAGTTTTTGGTAAAAATTGCCCAGCAGGTGCCACTGCTATGCAGCATTTTGCCGGATTTACACGATTTTAGCGATAGTCATATCTCAAGAAATATTGCACGGAATTTAATAAAACTTGAGTTTCAGTTAGACCTTGATATAAATGGGTGCTGATTCTTTTTAGTGTATGCGAAACTTGTGTGAGATAGAAGAAAGTTTTGGGATTGACACATCCGACTAGTTTTGAATTTGCCGTTATTGAAAAGCCAGCAACAATCCTAAATCCTTTGCTAAAACTTTCT
Organism: Maratus michaelseni; assembly: GCA_963931845.1. Taxonomy (NCBI): domain Eukaryota; kingdom Metazoa; phylum Arthropoda; class Arachnida; order Araneae; family Salticidae; genus Maratus; species Maratus michaelseni. The sequence goes on along the minus strand of OZ007593.1, from coordinate 344,169,714 downwards.
TTAGCTACATTGAATCCTGTTTTAACATTTAGTTCTCCTCTTTGATGTTAATAAATGAATCTCCTTTTTATTGCAATCATTTAAATAGGGCCAAGTTTCAATTAATGTAACAACATTTTTTCATTTTTCTCCGGAGAAATGCTTTTCATAAAGAATTCTGCATCGTGTTATACGTTTGGCGATATGTCGTGGATAAAAACGATGAACATTTTGTTTTTTGGCAGTTTTACTTTCTTCTATCTTTACAAGAAGAAAGTATTGGATTCATGAAAATTTTCGACGGATTTATACGTTTTAGAAGGTCCTGAACACGATTTGACTGTTTTTAGAAAATGTCTGTCTGTGAGTCTGTTTGTCTGTCTCTATGTGACAAAAATTTTGTGGGCGCTCTGTCTTAAGAACTAATGCACGAAATTTAATAAAACTTTATATTCAGTTAGTCCTCGATATAAATTGGTGCTGATTAGTTTTTGGTGAAAATCGCCTAATAGGTGGTGCTACTATTCGGCATTTTTAACAATTTCCACAATAGCTGTATCTCAAGAACTGATGCACTTACTTTCATTAAACTTCAGATTCAGTTAGACCTTGACATAAATAGACGTTGATTACGTTTTGGTGTAGATATCCCAACAGGTGGCGCTGCTATATCAATTTTTTACTGATTTTTGCGATAGCTATATCTCAAGAACTCATGCTCGGATTTTCATCAAACTTCAGATTCAGTTAGACGTTGACATAAGTTGTTGTTGATTAAGTTTTGGTCCAAATCTCCCAACAGGTAGCACTGCTATGCTATATTTCGCAGAACTTACACGATTTTAGCAATAGTCATATCTCAAGAACTAATGCACGGAATTTAATAAAACTTGAGTTTCAGTTAGACCTTGATATAAATTGGTGCTGATTCTTTTTAGTGTATGCGAAACCTGTGTGAGATAGAAGGAAGTTTTGGGATTAGCACATCCGACTAGTTAAAATTGAAATGTTATTCAGTGTTACCCATTTTGTTAACAGCTGACAGCATCTTAATGATTTAGCAACAGTCCTTTGACTTGGAGGATTTTCTTTTACCATAAAAGATATCACCTTTGCAATATTCGAAGAATTCCTTTTTGTTCTTGGGTACAAATTTGAAACAATTTTTCCACTTGAAGCCAAACATTCACGTTTTTTCCCTTTCTTATTCACAATATTACCTACTGTGGCTTTGGATGTAGAAAAACAATGCCTTTCACAGTGTTTTTTAATAACCGAATACGAATAATTCTCTTCGGAAAGCGCAGAAATACAGCTTTCCATCCATCGGCTCTTTAAAAGCGCCCTTTTGAATGTAATTAAAAATAATTTCAGTTGCCAGACGATAATTTATACTTTAAAAAATATATTAGCTGTGAAAAATAATCTTTTCATGCAGACGAATTTTTTACACCAAAACAAACCTGTCTAAAAAATGCGCGAACAGCCGCTGTATTTGTCGAATGGTTTAGAAAAAAAGTGGTGCTACAGCATTGAATTTAGAATGCAATAATTGGTACAAAAATAATTAAAATTATCTTTAATAGTCTATGCATTTTGAACAACTTTAAAATTATGTAATTAGAAATTTTCATAAAAATGAATTTCTCGCATAAACTGGATTATTACCTATAATCAATTCGCGTGCAGATAAATTGTCTTGCATGCCATCTCGGGCACGCGTGCCATAGGTTTGTCATACCTACTCTATTGCGCCATACCATTCTTGCTAAAATATGTCAACTGGCGTGAAATAAATAAATGAATAAATAAAGAAATAGATAATTTTTACATGAAAGTTTTTCCACAACTGCAACTAAGTCATCGATTCAGAGAAAACATTTGAAGACGGTATTATTATTTTTTAATTACTTGCTTATGTTTAGCATCACTGCCTATAGCTAAATAAATATTTTATTTCCAAATGGTGTCAGTGATCTAATTTTATCTATTTCTGCCTTCACGAAATTAACTGAAATCACATAGCATTGAATGCTCACTATAAATGTTTAGTATCAGCAGACCTTGATCATCACGCACTAACTTTTATTAGAGGATTTCATATATATATATTTTTCTTCTTCTTCTTCTTCTTCCTTTACCAGCAATTTTATATGCTACAGGATATTTGTTTTGGACTTTTCCGGAATAAAATGCAGAATATAGCGCAGTTACTGGAGCGTGCAGCACGCAGAAAAACTAAAACGTAACGCCCTTTTTTCGTGGATTAAAAAAAAAAAAAAAAAAGAAGCAGATTCGCGTAACGAATGTGTCAGGGATGTACCCGTTATGTTTATTTATTAATCTATAAATCGAACCATACAATTGTTAGGCCCTGGTATGTATCACGCCTCTAATATCGACATTGTAAGACATGTAGCGTAGAAAAAAGATATTTTAAATTTATGATTTTAACCCACAAAATCAGTTGTTCTTTGAAGTAAAAATGTCTAGATCAAAAGAAAGGCTACAGCCTCAGAAATCGGTGTTTTTTTTTTTTTTTTTTTTTTTATATAGTTGTAGGCACAATTTAGCTATATTTTCTAAACCCCACATAAGATCATTCCTGCTCCCACCCGCCCCTCGCCACTATTCTGAGTACTGCACTTGGAGACCGCTATACTTCTTTCTTCTTCCCCTCTTTTTTATAGCATTATGCAACCATATAAATTCGAAAAATCCTAACGAATTTATTTGAGACAAATAAATAAGAAAGACATAAAATAAAATAAATAAATAAAATAAAGTAAATAAATAAAAATAAAATAAAATATATAAATAAGTATAAATAAAACATAAAAAATAAAATAAAATAAATAAATAAGTATCAATAAAAGTAAAATAATAATAATAAAAATAAAATAAAAACAAAAACAGAATTGAGCAGAAGACACGATTTTTTATTCACCCAAATAGGTTCCGATATATAGCGGAACGGTTAAAAGCAATTTCAATGCACAATGCGGATTTGTTTCATCCATTTTCTGTTTCCAAGCGTTAACTGATATGGAAATGAAGGACTTATTTGTCGGCGAAGGCGTGTCATTTTATGTAACGAGGGAAAAAATAAATCCATCCTTTAGTAACATCAATAAGATACATTTCAAATGAAACTAGAATTTCCTAAGGGAGATCGGAGATTCGTGCGAAAAATGCGAAATTAAAAATATGGACTTTTATTTGTTAGTTGTTTGAATCATTATAATATTTTTTCAAAATATGGTCTATTTTTTTCTCCTATTTTTCTCTCCTCAGCTTATACGAAAACTTAATTGGGTCAAGTCTATTTAACCTCTCAAATATTATGCGGGTATAGACATTATCCCCATTGCATAAAAATTCTAAATTACAGAATCTACCGGAAAAATTGTATCGAGAAATCTACACTATAAAATAATCTAAAATTACATATATAATGCATTAAAAAAAAAAAAAAAAAAAAAAAAAAAAAAAAAAAAAAAAAAAACCCTTTTCAGCTACACATATATTGAATTAAAATTGACCACTGTGTATGCGTTCGATTCGATGCATAGTGGTCCGGTTTGCGTTCGTATCGCAAAAGCCATTATTGCAAGTGCTTATTATTTTTTTTCTCTGTTAAAATATTATTTCGATAATTTTACGATATAATTAATGGATGGTATTTTTGTTAGTCGAAATAATCAAATAATACTTAATTACCTGATTGTAATTCAGCCATGTTTGAAAAAAGATAGACACTTGTCTGCTCTTCAAAGTAATTCACTTATTCATTAATTTATTAGCAATGCCATGCACTTAAAAAAATTAAATTCATCGCTTTATATTCTAATATATATTAGTAATCAATAGGTGGAAATACATGCAATTTTTTGTACCTCTTTATAAACGTACAAATTTAGAATTCTAGAGATGGTCAACCAAACGACACTATAGAAATTTACTTAGCAATTTAATATTTTTTTTCTTATGATGTATTTTAATAAACAACTAGCTGTGTAGCAACCCGATGCGTTGCGTTGAAATTGCATGATGCCTTTCGATTGTTTTGGGAAAAAAGAAACTTAGTTTTATAAACATTTATAAAATATGTATAATATTAACTTTATTAAATAAATCATTTCAAGTAAGAAATCATATTTAATTGCAGATTAAACGATTTCTTAATAAAAACACAAGTTTTCAGTGACGTCTTTTTCAAAAGCATTTCGTTTATCAAGATCTGGCTTTTAATTTCGAATCTAGTGGAATGAAAACGATGTCATTTTGACAAACGTAAGCAAAAAATATTTCAGTTTTATCAATAAAAATAAATGGGTAAAAAAATGTCGTTTTTATTCGGTAAACCACTTCAATTTTAGCGTCCTTGGGAAAAGTTTCAATTGCCATCTTTCAGAAATAACTACTTGAATATCTGTTTTTTACTCAAATTCAATTCTTGTGAACAGCGGACAACAGTTCTCCAGTTAAACGCGAGGAACTTTATCTGATTTTACCCTCTTGGTTGAATGTAAAACAAAAACAAGAACGAAAAATCAGGCTTCAAGCATATATTATAAAACACTTTCCAACATATTCAGAATAAATACTGTAACAAAACTTCACCGTTTAATCTAAGTAAAGAATTTAGAAAACGCATAACACATTTGAAAACCCAATTTAAGCATTTACTATCAACAGTCGGAAAAATATCCGAATTCTTTTGTGCAGCCATGTATATGATCTATAGATTTGTTTATATACTGCATAGTAGCCTAAAATTTAGTTCAGTTAGGAAACGCAAGGCACAGTTGAAAATTTTTCTTCTGCAATTTCCGTCAATAAACGGAAATGTATCGAGATCTTTTGTGCATCCCTGTAGATGATTTATAAAATTTATATGCACCAAGTATTATGAAAAAAAAATTGTTACATTTTAAAATGCATACCAGAATTGAAAACACACTTCCAGCAATTATTGCTCATAGATATAGGCTCATAGCTATTGCATAAATATACCCCGTATATGATTTACAAAATTTGTATACACCAAGTAATATGAAAAAAAAAATTAGTTAAATTTAAAAACACATACCACAATTGAATACACACTTCCAGCAATTATTGCTGTAATCGAATTCTTTTGTGTGTCCATGTAAATGTAGAAGTACACCTTATTCTATAATAAGCATATCGTAGTGCACCTCAGCGATATATATCAATTTCAATGTGTTTGAAATAGTGTAACATCATTATAATACACTGTCAGCGAGTTTTTCTGATACACGTAATGTAACGGAATTTTTTTGAGTGGCACTGTAAACGAACTATAAACGCTACATACTTCATTTTCAATATCAAACATGCCATAGTGAACCTCAATAAGGTATATAAATTGCATGGCTATTCGAGTACATTTACGCGAGTTAGAGAACGAACAGACAAACAAACAGACGGCAGACAGGCAGACCGAAATCATAAACACTTTTCAACTTTGTTGGTGAGTGTTAAAAAGCTACGGAGAAATGATTTCTAGTTTTTTCGCCAGGACGATTTTTTGTCTCCTAGAATAAACTGGTTCATAAAGTTTGAATGTGTGAAAATACGATTTTATTTCTTCGCATTTTCTGGAAAAGTGTAATTTGACCACAATATTAATGAAGAAAATGTCATTAAAATTATAATGATACATATTGTTTCTCATTTTCTTTATCACAGAATAACTGGACAGCTGACGTGTTGCGGCTACAGTTATCAACAGCTTAACTACGATCCAATTTTTTAATATATATATATATATTTTAATTGAAAATTACGATCAATAGATAAATTATTTATTTTACAATATACTGATAATTTTTTTTTTTAATTCAGTCAATAAAAAGGCCTTATGAATAAGATCCTCTGATTAATGAAACTTCAATTTTCTGCTTTAATGTAATAGATTCATCCGAAAGAATAATTTTTTAATGTTAATTGGGAATTGTAAAAAAAAAAAAACAAATATTTATTAATTTACAAATATCCTATATATTATTATTTCTGTTGTCAACATTCCTTTTTCTAAGCAAATAAAAAGCGCAGGACGATAAATGAGATACCATATGAAAGGATTTTGAACCGGCTTCTGACATAGTACACTCACACCGTCTAATGCAGTTAAAATACTATCGATTTTTTTTTTTGTCAGGTTTTACAGTAATTTCGATGGAATAAATGAGATTATATTCTGGCTTGATTCATGTTGTTTTCAGATATTTTTAGTCCTTATTTTTTTTGTTAGAAGTTTAAACCTGAATAATAATAAAAAAAAAAAATAGATACTGCTAAAAAAATATTAAACTGCGGTGCGAAATCTTTGTGCGGGTCCATTGGTATAATATAACTGTGAACGGAAATACACATTAATCTTTTCCGCGTTACTCATGATACCGAAGCGTTCTTTATCTTTAGAAACCCCAGAAACCAATATATATTCGGGACTTAAAGAAGCATTTATAAAAACAAAATTTCTTTTGTTGCCACTGATTTTTCGAAACCGTTTCCTAGTAGTTTTTATAGAGTTTTAATCCGTTTTCTCAAACCGGAATATCGGTTTTTAGAATGTTATCATTTCTCGAAGAAACATTTTCATTTACGTAAATGAATTTACACATGCTAGTGTATCAACATAATAGTAATTTTAATGTTAATTTTAATCCTGTTAATTTATCATGTTTGTCTGTAATACAGGTTTGTTAAACATTAAAATGTTTCCTTGAGAACTGATAGCATCCGTAAAATATTTATTCCAGATTGAGAAAATTGATTAATACACTATAAAAGCTACGCGGAAACATTTCCGGAAATCAATAGCAGTAAAATAAACTTTGTTTTTATAAATGTTTCTTTAAATTTTGATATGTTTGTTTCTGATGTTTCTAAAGATAAAGAACGCTTTTCTTAATCGTGGATAATTCGGAAGAGGTTATTATATATTTTCGTTTGTGGTTATACACTGGCCTAAAAAAGTTAGGGTACAACCAGTCTTTTGTGTCTAATTAGAAGACAAATGAAGATAAAAACATGAAATTTATAAGAATTGTGCTTTAAAGTATTTATCAAATTTTACTCAATTTTATCATCAAGCATGATTTACGAAAAAATTAAATAAACGGATTTTAATAAGGCATGTGTCCGGCTTTACTTGTAATGTTTTGGTGGCATCGACTTTCCGTACTGTCAATTAAGTTCTCGGATACTGGAATGGAAACAACGCCCATACATGGATCAACGCCTGTTCCAACTCATTTAACGACTTCGGAGGAGGATTTATAACAGTCACCTCTCTGTTGAGATACACTGTTAAAAAATTTCGTTTATTGACAGGTTGTCTTCCGTGAATTTTGATCAGAAAGTTTCCGTTTTGTTAGAAAAATGGAATCTCTCCCGTATATCTGTTGCTACCCAGCTAGAAAAAGTTTGCAAAAAAAGTGCATAAAATCCGAGCGTATTTGGCACCTCTACTTATGCATAAAAACTGCAAACTGAATTGTGCACAAAAAGTGCATAAACGGTATCCCTAAATTGTACAGTTTTTAGACTTTTAAGATCACCGAGTTTCAAATACGGCATTATTAATGTAAAAATCTATCATCCAATGCGATTGCAGTATTTTTGATCACCACACATGCGCTCAAACTCCTTCGCGTCTGTATCGCTCCATTTATGGACTACAAAGACGGAACATTCCTCAAAAAAACAGAAACATTAAGGCAACTCTGCTGCCAGTCCTTTTTCCGTAAATTGACGGAATTTTTTTTTGCAGTATACTGTTAAAAATAATCTGAAATTCACGGGTATTTTTTTCCTGAATTTCACAGAAAAAGTCCCTTTTCATGACAAAAGGGCATTTTCAGTTAAAAGCAGAAAATTTCCTCATATAAGAAAGCAGCCAACGGAGATATTCCGTTATCTGCTGCATGTTTATTTTCAATGTTTCAAAAACTGACATGTTGCTGCACAGAAAAACTAAAAATTCCATAAATTAAAATTTAAAGTTTATTTAAAACAACAACAAGAAAATAGTGCTTTCGAATTTAAAAAAGCAAAAATTAATTCTTTCCATTATTTTAATATTATTTGCAATTCATTTTTTAAAGTTATAAAAAAGTATTCGTACTTAAAATATGATAAAGATTGAGCAGAGTTGTAAAGCACAGTGGTTAAGGTCTGTGGTGTGACTAAGTATATAGCACATTGAAGAAACAGTTTATGTAGAAATCAGAATTATATTTATTCATTCAACTTGAATGTTAAACTTAAATAAAGATATATACATAGACCTCCAGCCATTGCTGGGAACTTTGGTATCACATTATAGCAAATAAACATTCAGAAAGGGGGTTAACTGTCCTTCCATCACATCACCACACCTTCCATGGAGTTGTTTCACCCTAGATATATACTTACTCCGTACCTCAAACTAGAATAAAATATGCATACAGTTACAGTTAAAAGAGAGTGCCTTTACGACCGAAATGCAAAAAGAAAAACCGGTTCGGAACGATTTTACTCCCGAACAAACCACTTGACAGAGAAAGGGGGACAAGATTTTGTCCAGATTTCCAACATGCGGCCCCATCGGTCGTAAAAACTTCCTCTTTCTTTTCATAGTCAAAATCAAAAATTTTACAAATGGCTCTCTGAAATTTTATATACAGTAGAGGTTTTGTTAGAAAATCAGCCTTATTAACTTTAGAACTTACATGTTTTAACTCAAAAACATTTTCATTTATTAATTGACGAATAAATTGACACTTTATGTCAATATGCTTAGTTTTAAAGTTTTCTTGACTATTTTTAGAAAAATAAATAGCAGATTCATTATCACAGTACTGAACTGGTTTTATTTTATCACATAAATTAAGTTCATTTAAGACATTTGCATACCACGTTAGTTCTTTTACACTTTCAGTTAATGAGATAAACTCTGACTCCATAGAACTAAGTGCAATGCATTTCTGCTTTGATGATTTCCAAGCAAACGGAACGTTACTAAAGTAAATTATATAACCACTACTTGAATGTCTTTTAGTAAGGTTACATCCCCAGTTAGCATCAGAATATGCATATAAACTTGAGGATTTTACATTAGACAGGTTTATTTTATAACTTTTTGTAGCAAAAACTTAATTCATTATGTCTACCAATATCAACCAATGTTTATATGTATAACCATTACAAAATTGTGACATTATATTTACAGAAAAACTAATATCAGGTCTTGATCTATTTGATAAAAATGACAAACAACCGATTAATGATCGGTATGGATATTTTTTCATCAATTCATTTTCCACAATTTCATTTTCGTTAACTTTATCTGGTAAGATACAGCCAATTTTAAAGGGTAATTTAACATAACTTTTAGGTAAACCTTTATATTTTAATTCTAATCTTTCAATGTAAGTTTTTTGATGAATAAATAATGAATCAGCAATAAGTTCAAAGTTAACACCTAACAAATATTTCGTTAAACCTATTTCAGTAATTTCTAAGCTATTTTTTAACATATTAGTTACAGATTGCAGTATATTTTCATTTTCAGCAAACAAAACTAAATCATCTACATAGACAACTAAAATTGCATTACTTTTTAGTTTATATACACAGTTACACCATTTTAACTTACAAAATCCTAAATTATGTAGTATATTGTCCAATTCAAAATTCCATTCTCGGCCACTTTGCCGTAAACCATAAATAGATTTATTTAACAAACAAACTTTATTTTCGGCACCTTTCATGACAAATCCTGGTGGTTGTTTCATAAATACAGTTTCTTTTAAAAGACCCATATAAGTAAGCTGATTTTACATCTAATTGAATATGATACCAATTTAACACAGAAACTAATAAAATAAACATTAGTTTTATAATTGAAAAATTTACAACTGGTGAAAATATATCATTAAAATCGATACCTTGTTTCTGTTTAAAACCTTGAGCTACGAGACGTGCTTTGTACTTTTTCCCATTTTTTTTCTGTGTTTTTAATATTATAAACCCATCTGCTTCCTACTATTGTGGCGTTTTTGGGTGGATCAACCAACCGCCAGACCTTTCTTTTACTCATGATTTCAAGTTCTTCCCTCATCGCGGCGTTCCATTTCCCTCTTTCTGGGTTAACTTGTGCATCCTCAAACGATTTAGGGATTTCAGTATTGTAAGTTTCATGTTGGAATATCTCACTTAAATATGAATCATCCGAATCGCTAGTTGAAGGTTCATTTAAAGTTTCTAGATTGGGATGAGTAGTTTTAGGTTTAAAGTCAAATTTATCCGGTTCATAAGCGATTTTATTTTCTTGACAATATTTTTTAACATCATTTAATGATCTTAGTCTCTTATTTGTTATCGGGGTATAATAATACACGTCAATCCTGTTACTTTTAGTTCTAGGTTTTTCGATTCTTTTCCATTCTGAAATATTTATAGAAGTTAAAGTTATTTTACTCCCCCTTTTCTCTTCGTCTTCATTTAAAATTACTCCTGGTAGTTTATGATTAAGATCTAGAGTTGCGTTACTTAAGCCATTTGATTCAACTTGAGATTCATTAAAATTCAATACAATATCCTTATACTTATTTACTCCAAATAATGTTTCTACCCCCTTTTTGGATTCATCTATACGCACATGAATAGTTTCTACAATTCGCCTTTCTTTTGGCATATAAATCCTATATCCTTTTGTTTTCATGGCATAACCAACTAAAATACCGGGTAAAGCTTTAGGTTGTAGTTTATTTCGTTTAACTTTAGGAACATTAACAAATGCTAAAGAACCAAAAATTCTTAAATGTTTTACCGAAGGTTTGAATCCTGTCCATAATTCTTGGGGTGTAAGACCTTGGGTTAAACTGTGTTCGGTTCTATTTTTTGTATGAACAAACGCTAAAAGAGCTTCCCCCCAGAATGATGGTTTTAATCCGCTATCATGTAACATTGCTCGAACTGCATTCATTGCTACTTTATTGAAATTTTCAGCAACACCCACCTGTTCTGGCGTATAAATGGAGGATCTTTCTATTTGTATACCCAAATCGGTTAACAATTTCTCAAATAATTTATGAATAAATTCTAACCCATTATCAGTTCGTACACTCTTTAATTTTTTACCAGTTTGTCTCTCAGCTTTCGCTAAAAACCTTTTAAAGTATTCAAAAACTTCCGTTTTATCCTTAAGTATATACACTTCAGTCCTTCTAGAATAATCGTCAATTATTGACAAAAAGTATTTCCCCCCTCCTAACGAGTTAACTGGGCTAGGACCCCACAAATCCATATACACTCTATCAAGAATTTGACTAGAAATGCGTTTATACTGATAATTCCTTTTAAACGAATGTCTATTAGATTTTGCAATTACACAAGATTCACACATCTTATTTTTGTTTTTACAGTTAATATTTTCAATACCTTTAACACAATTATTTTTACTCATTTTTTCAAGTAAAGGCAAATTTGTATGACAAAATCTACGATGTATAATTTCTGCATTTAAACTAGTCGAAAAGGCAACATTTTCACATTTTGAAGCATAACCTTTAACAATATACAATTTATCTACTCTAGGTACAGCAAAACAATATCGATTAAATTTATCATACACAATCATTTTATTATTTCCCCATTGAATGTGGTTTCCTGCAATATCGATGTTGGACCCACCAATTAAATTTCTTCTCATATTTGGAGCATATAAAACATTTTTTAAAGTTATTTCTACATTACCTTTTACATCTTGTATGGTGAAGTCAATATCACCTATACCCAATACTTCCGACGAACAGTCCTTGTCTCCAATCAGCACTTGTTGGGGGGGGGGAGGTCCTTGTAGGTTACAAATAAACTCCTGTCATTCGTAAAGTGAGAAGTAACTGCTGAGTCCAGAAGAAATTCAACAATTTTCTCATTTGAAGACATTAGGGCGGATTCCGATTGCCTTGTAGTTTCACTGTAGAAAACTTGCTTCTTCCCTCTATAGTTTCTCTTTTTGAAACACCTTGTATCTGTGTGACCAGGTCGTTTGCAGTAACTGCATATTAAACTCGGCCCCATACGAGTAGCTGGTGAAGTACTAGAGCATCGAGAGGGTTCCAGGTCGCTTCCACTACTTGAAAACCATGGCTTTTTACTGGTTACGAAATTCTTCTTTGGAATGGTTGGTCTATCGGTAGGATTCTTAAACTTGGTTGTATAAGCATCACCTACACTGATAACCTCTTTACTTTCGTCCTTACGCTTTAAACAAATTCTTCCATATTCACTAATTAACTGTTTAGAAACATTTTCCAATTTAAATTCTGTATCATCTAACCTGTATAACATTTGAACGAGATTATCATATTCTTCGGGTAAACGACGGATTAACTGGAAGCATACTAACAATTCTGGCATATCACAACCTGCATCTTTGATTTGAAACCTTTTTTCTTCAATTCTCTTGCAAAATAAACCGATGGTTTCCTCTTGCGAGTTTAACTTCATTTCAAAAAAATCATCCACTAATCCAGCTAAACGTGCCCGTGACGTTGGTTCGAAGTTTAACTTTAGGATATCCCAGGCAACTTTTCCGCTTTCGGTCTGAGCGATTAATATCTGGAATTTCCTTTCGATGGATTGATAAATCGTGGTATAAGCTCTGCGTTTACGCCATCCAAAATCACTTTTCTCTCTATCAGATGCATCCTCTTTACATGCAATATCGGGATTCGTAATAAACTCCCAGCAATTCCGATCTATCAGTACACATTTGACGTCGAGCTTCCAAGAAGAGTAGTTATAATCCGACAATTTCGGGAAAGAATAAGTTAACTCTGGAACTTGTGCCATTATACTTTTTAAGCTATATATATTTCATCTAAAACACACCACACTGCATCTATTTGACCTTTAGCATAACATGGCCCATAACCATGATAAAGATTGAGCAGAGTTGTAAAGCACAGTGGTTAAGGTCTGTGGTGTGACTAAGTATATAGCACATTGAAGAAACAGTTTATGTAGAAATCAGAATTATATTTATTCATTCAACTTGAATGTTAAACTTAAATAAAGATATATACATAGACCTCCAGCCATTGCTGGGAACTTTGGTATCACATTATAGCAAATAAACATTCAGAAAGGGGGTTAACTGTCCTTCCATCACATCACCACACCTTCCATGGAGTTGTTTCACCCTAGATATATACTTACTCCGTACCTCAAACTAGAATAAAATATGCATACAGTTACAGTTAAAAGAGAGTGCCTTTACGACCGAAATGCAAAAAGAAAAACCGGTTCGGAACGATTTTACTCCCGAACAAACCACTTGACAGAGAAAGGGGGACAAGATTTTGTCCAGATTTCCAACAAAATATATTCTAAACAAACAGATTAATATATATATAAAATAGCTAAATTAAGTGAAAAAAAATCGATTCTATTTAAAAAAGCAACAAACAAAAATAATGCTTTCGAATTAAACTCATTCCTTTAAAATTATTCGCAATTTATTTTTTAAAGTTATAAAAACACTCACACTGAAAATATATTCTAAACGAACACATTTAAAAATACATAATAGTTGATTAAAAATCAATTTTCGCAAAAAAGCAAAAAAGCAAAAAAAAAAAAAAATATCGAATTTAATTCAAAATATAATATTTACATTTTACATCTAACAATCAAATTAAGAATATATATATAATTCATGTTTTTATCCTCTATTAATACCATAGTTTTCAACCATCATCTCATTACGAAATATCCCCGCAATTAACTTCAAAATTACCAGTTTTCTAAACCCCAAATTGTTTAAATCCCAAGCTGCGATTTGAAGAAATCCCCTATCATCGTTTCCTACTCTTACTCTAGCAAGGACCCGCTGGTCTTACGTTAAAGCACTCGGCTCAAACCACTAACGTTCCCAGTTCGAGCCTCAGGGCGGGCAGAAAATGTTCTTGCATTATATCAAATATTAAATACTCCCGTAATAATCAACAGATGGCAGCACAAATAGGGATGACATTTTTTAAAACCGAGTTTATTTATAACGGAAACTTACCGATTCTTCAAACGGAGTTTTTTTCAAAACGGAAAATGTACGGAACGGAAAAAGTCCGGCAACTTTACTGCCAGTAGTTTTACCATGAATTGACGGATTTATTTTTAACAGTGTAGTCCCAAAGATGCTCTATCAGATTAAGGCCCGAATTTTGAGCTGGCCATTCCATTCACTCCAAACCTCGATCCTCAAGATATTCAATAACGATTCAAGCTCAATGTAATTGGACATTATCATCCATTAAAATTAATTCATCACCAATAGCACCACCGTACGGTGTGCCAATGAGCAAGAATTTCGTTCCGATATTTCACAGCAATCAGAATTCTTCCATGGCCTACATGGAGGTTACTGTGACTAGGAGTCATTTCCACCTCCTCTATAACTGTGTCTTTCAGCAATGTTACATGGATAGAACCTGATGCCTTGTTCTCATCAGATCAACACACGAACTGAATCACTCTCCAAAGCAAACCGGAACTCGTCTGTGAATAGTACGGAAGCCCATCGTTGTCCTCTTCTAGGTAACGTTCTCTCTTGCAACATAAAGGGCACTTCTGTGTTGTCGATTAAGAGAGACACGTAAAACGGTTCGTCTTGAATAGAGTTCTTAATTGCGAAGACGTCTGTGCAACGTAGTGTCAAATATTGTCATCCTTGTTGCGTTAAGATGATCTGAAATGAGCAGAACAACAGTCCTCCTTTGGTTCAAAAAAGCTATGAAGCGATCTTGTGCAGGGGTTATAATACCTGTGAGCGGTCTAGAACAAGTCTTTTTGATACGGAATTTTTTTATTTAAATTGATCCCAGAGTCTTTGGACGACACTACGAGACACATTAAGACGCCTAGCAGCACCAGCATGTGATAACCCCATTTCCATCCATCCGACTGCCCACTATCTTGACGAATCAAGTAAACGACATCTCCTAGATATGGAGAACACTATTTTAGCACCAACAATTCAAGATCAGCAAGCATAAAAAAAAAAAAAAAATCCACACAAGTTGCAAAATTGGGATATTCACAGTTTCCCCTTGACTGCCATATAAATGGCTGTCCCTTGACTGCCCAGTTCTTTAAAATATTGAAATGAGCATAAATATTTCACAATATTTTATTGAAGTTGCGACTATTCATATAAACAATATTTTTTACCTTTATTACCATTCTTTTAATAGTGAGAGTTGAAAAACTGGTTGTAACCTTAAATTTTGGAGGCCAGTGTATTATATTTTCCAGGATTAAGAAACATTTGTCTCTTTTTTGCAGTGTTAATCAAATGTTTATTGCTTTAATATTTGAAAAATAAAAATCAACCCATTTAAGCTCCTAAAATACACTAAATGCCATTTTATTCTTAAACACGTTGTGTTATGTTGAAGATAAACTGCTTAGGAAACAACCGATTTCCTACAATACAAAGAATTAGTCATAAATATTTTATGCATCTCATAAATTTAATCATATATATTATTTCTGTTGTCAACATCCCTTTTTCTATGTATTTACAAAACGCACAACAATGAATGAGGTATCATTCGAAGGGTTTTTGAACAGGCTTCTAACATAGTACACTCACATTTCGTTAAAACATTTTTTAATTTAAAATTGCAGTTAATTAAAAAATAAATCAGCATTTTTTTCATGAATGAAATAAAAGGTTTTTCTTTTATCTACGTTGCCACAAAAAATACCGCATTATAACATGCTCAGCAATGATTATATAAAAAAAAATAATAATAAATAATAAATAGTACAAAAAAAGATAAACTGTAATGTCATCCGTGTTTATTTTATATTTATGATTAAAAATCAAAATTGAAATTGAAACGTTTAGAAGAAAAAAAACACCACCTATCGATCGAAGATGTGGTATTTCACGTGTAGCTTAAAAAGTATGCTTTGTTATGTGAGATTAAATTGTATTTTATTTGTATTCAATTTATTTTTCTTTGTTCCATGTTCCTTCCCGACGCGGTTGATGTCATCCTGTAATGCTTTTAATACACGATTGTTATATATGTTTTTTTTTTTTTTTTTTTTTTTTTTTCTCGCGCGTGCATTTTGCTATATTCGATCAGTTTTTACTGTAACTTTGATAAAATAAATGGGATGATATTCTGGCTTGACTAATGTTGTTTTCAGACATTTTTAGTCCTTAATTTTTCTTTAGAAGTTTAAACCTGCATGTAAGAAAATATTAAATATTGTCAAAAAAAATTAGATTGAAGTGCGAAATCCTTGCACGGGTCTGCTGGTATTCTCTTAAATATGAAAAGCAGAAAATAAAATAATATTAATAGCATGTAACATGGATTACTGCCATCATAATTTAAGTAGGTCAGTTTCATCTGAATTTCATGGTTCATTCCAATTTATCTTCACTAGTGTAAGTGCGGGAAGCTACCAGCATGTAGGTTACTTAATAGCGCTAAAATAAATAAATAAATAAACAAATAATGAGGAGATTTTTTTATGCATTCACTAGCGACAGATGATTCTGGAAATTAACTTTTATTTTGTGCTATAGATCTTAATTATTTAGGAATTTAGGGATTTTTTAACCATTTACGCCCGACGAGGATTCAAAAGTCCTACCCAAATCAAAATTCATCCTGGTATTTGTTTGCTAGACTAGCATTAAATGCTGTATCCCAGCAATAAAATAGCATAAACTACCATAAACGTTTACTGGTTCCACCAGAATTACCCAGCAAGTCATGGTGTGTATTGACCCACTTGATGCTGGCTAGCATGATAAAGCATATAATAGCATGAAAATCTAGCATACAAAGAAATATATTGCAATAACTAGCCTATTTTTTGTTGCTGGTACTAGCATGAATTTCGACGTGGGTATTAAATAAAATTCGATGTAACATTTATTTAGTATGTCTATTATTAATTGTATTTTTTATTCTTCATGAAACATACTTTGTTATTTTACTTAGTTAATTTTTTTCAAAAACTTAAAAAGCAATTAATGAGTTGTCTTCCTTAATGTCTAGTATTGATTTTTTCTCAATTCATAATTTGGAATACAAAGGGATAAATCTAAATAAAACCTAAAATTCATTCACTGTCCGGATAAATTTTATCATTTTAATTATTGACCTACAATATCGTCCAAAGAATTCGAACGGTGCTCATTACTCTAAATCTAAAAGTAGCAGATAAAAACGAAAATAGCCATTCGATTGGAAATCATGTCTTCATTCAATTTAAGAAAATAATAATAAGCTTAGGGGACCCTCTTCATACAGAAATTATACCAAACATTGAAAATTTCAGTACGAGCACCCAACTTTGGCAGCATATTTGAATATTTCGGTAAATTTTACCTACAGCTATCAAGCAGGAAACTCATTCGGTCAAATAGTTTAGGAAGTATGAAAGTTTAAAGTATAGAACTCCTAACGTTAAATTCATTTTTAATCGTTGCAAAAAAAAATTTCAATGCGGGTAGTATTTTAAAGAAAAACTCAAGAGCTACTTGATGGAATGAGCTGAAATTTCACATCCGCATATTTGAAGCTTCTATAAATTGATTTCTATTAAAAAATCATAATTACAATTCATATATTTTTTTGAGAAATTAATTTACAAAATGTATATGTTTTCAAATTAAATTTCAGAAAGATATATATATGAATTGTAACCTATGATTAAAAAAAAAAATAGCAATCGATTTCTAGAAACTTCAAATATATGAATATAGAATTACAGCTTATTCTGCCAAGTAGTTTTTAAGTCATGCTTAAAAAACTACCCGCATTGTAATATATTTTGTGACGATTAAAAAAAGAATTTAGCATTACGCATCCCAAACATTAAACATGTATCATTCCTAAACTACCTGACCGAATGACTTCCTATTTGGCATCTTATGATAAAAATTGTGAAGTATCCAAATATAATGTTAAAATTAGGTGTTGACATGGGAAATTTTAAAGTGGAACACCCAGGATACCCCTATGCCCAAATAATGTAATTTTTTTTACAAAATGAGGTCTCCCTTCAAATTAATTGGACACGGTGTTTTACAGTTTTCCGAAATTCCGACGTGTTCACGAGAGAGTGAGCAACTTTTGGCAGATCTTGTATATCCATTTATATGACAAATCTTAGATTTTTTTTTGTTTTAGAGATAAATGGATTTAAACGTCTAAAAACTCTAAAGTATTTTTATAAGCGAAAAAGTCAAAATGTCATATTTTCGACTTCTGTGTCTCGAACCACCTAAAACATTTTCATTTCGGCGCTTTACATCGCATAGTTTATGCATAAATGAAAACATAAATATCTATTTGAATTAATTTAACTTTTATTTTTAACCTGTTTTTTACTGTAATAAAAGTACAAATTATTGATTATAACCAGTACAGGGTGAAACACTGATTAAAAATTTCAACACATAAAATCTCACAATGAAAGAGAAAACAAAATAACCGATAACAAGGGGAACTATTCCTCATGCGTCAGGCACACAGAGATGTTATCATAATTTCAGTTATACAGTTATGATTTGAATAATTTTGTGTATCATCGACATACATGTTTGCTATAAAAAAAAATGGTAGCTGCGGAAATTAACTGGAGTTTGGAGTATAAAAAACAAACAAACTAGAATGTATATTGGGTGAAATAATCAACTTAAAGATATTTTCATTTGCTTTTAGAATTAGAAGCCGCAATGCCACCCAATCTTAAAAATTCATTTCTGAATAATCACACAGTCCTCGAAAAATAAATAAATAACTCTTACCAAACAGGTTATAAAAGAGAGAACAATGAAAATTTATATTTTGAGAAAATGCTCCATGACAAGTCGAATGAAAGAAAAACATATAGAGGTACTATTGAAATGTTTAAAGTTTGTATGAAAATAAATATGCATACAGTCTTTCAAGAAAATTTAAGTATAACAGTAATAGTATAGAAAACTAAAACTAAAACTAAAAAAAAAAAAAAAAAAAAAAAAAAACAGTTTATTCTCCGATTTTTGAACAAGGGTTCGGAATTTTTATTTATTTACTTGTGTTTTGTCTACTGCACAAATAGTCATTTAACTGAAAATAATAATAAAAATGAAAAATTTAGTCAAAAGTTTTAACATCTGAGATTTATTTTTAATGAGCTACATTTGCAGAAAATAATAAATAAGTGATATATAAAATAATAATAGCTGCATATAATATAATAACACTACAAGACTACAAATAAGTAAAATAAAAATAATAAATTTAATTAAAGATTTTCAATATTTATAAATTATTTATAAGGAGAAAATGTCTACAAAAAGAAAAATCACAACGAGAAAAAGTAATCAAAAGAAGCGCTATAGAAGAATTTCTGCAATAAATATTTCATATATAGTAAGTAAATAAATAAATATATGTTTTAAGTAAACGAATTAAATGATAAATATAAATATATATATATATATATATATATATATTCTTTAAGATTTGTGAATTTTCCTTTATCTGTATAAAGATAGCATAAAAAGGAAGACAAATTGCAATAACAAGAAGAATCGCAATTAGAAAAAGTAGTAAAAATAATAGGAATACACATAAATAAGAAGCAATATATAAAAAAAAGTAAAAAAAAAATTAAAACATGTAATCTTAACTAAAAAAATAAAATGAGAAATTTAGTCAAAATTTTTTAATTATTATCAGTTACTTCTTATTTATATATATATAAAGATGGTATTAAAAAGTAAATGTTTGAAATAAAAATGGTTGTAAAAAAGAACAGTTATGAAAATACATAAAATGCAAAATATAAAAAAAAAATATAAAAGAAAGAATAATTAGAAATACAGAAGGTCGTTCGCCCTTTACGGAAACGATTTTAAAATTTAATTTCTACGCATAAATGACATATTCTTTGCAACATTTTTACCCTGACCCTTGATTATAACTCTGGATGGAAATTTCCATCATAATCGATTTTTCCCTTAGTACAATCATATCAATTTTCCTCCACACCTCTTGAAAAACTTTATAAAGTCTTCCAATGTGTTGTGGATAGCGCTTTCTAATGCACGGTTTAACAAACACATAGGTGGTGATAAATAAAAATTTATCGTAACACTGGATGAAACATGACTTTATTTAAGTGAGTGTATCAAAATAAGAGCAATTTTTATCAATAGAAAAAAAAAAAAATAAAGAAATGGGTTTGTGAATGTAAAGAAAAATTTCCCAAAGAATTCATGATTGCTGCTGGATTTTGGTATGGAATTAAATTAAAGGTTAAAAATGCAGTAAAGCTAAGGTGATTTCACTTTATTATCAGTAAAATATTTTAGAATCCATTTTTGAAGAACAAATTCCAGCTTTATATGAAAAAAAACATTAATTGAGCTTCATATGAATAAAGTCTCGCAGTCGGTCTTCATAACTCAACTGGCGCATATTTAGCAAAGAAAGAATCCCAAACGGAAATAAATTGTGTATCAATTGAAGAAATGCCTGGAAGATCACCTGACGCCCCCCCCCCCTCCCCACCATCATCAATAGACTTTTTATGAATTTGGATTGTTTAAATGAATTCAAGAACATTGAAAATACTTTGAAAAGTTTTTACAAGAGGTATCGGGGAAAAATGACATGATTATAACAAGAAAATTCTATTATCATAGAAATTTTGAGCCAGAGTTATAATCAAAAGTCAAGGCTATCCAACAAAGTCAAATTGTTGCAAAGAATATGTCATTTATGTGTAGAAATTAAATTTGAAAATCATTTCCATAAAGGGCGAACGACCTTCTGTATTACATAAAAAAAAAGTTAATTACAACTTTTTTAATATTTAAGAACTATTTACTATGCATTAAACAATAGCATAAAGAGAAAATGTTTTGAACATCAAGAATCATAAGAGAAAAAGTTATAAAAAGAAGAGTTATAGAAATACTTC
Source organism: Maratus michaelseni (assembly GCA_963931845.1). NCBI lineage: Eukaryota > Metazoa > Arthropoda > Arachnida > Araneae > Salticidae > Maratus > Maratus michaelseni. Next base: position 344,148,711 of record OZ007593.1, on the reverse strand, counting down.
ATAATAATAATTATGGATAGTAATCATACATAATAATGATACATAATAATAATAAGAAGAAGAAGAAGAAGAAAAAGAAATAGAAATTTTAAACAAAAATAAAATGCGAAATTTAATAAAAAAAACTTTTAATATTTATGAAATATTTATTATACACAAAAGAATAATACAAAAAGAAGATGTTTGCAACAAAAATAATCATAAAGACAAAAGTAATAATAATGATAATAATAAAAAAAACAGTAATATATATACATGACATGCAAAATAGGTAAAACAAAAATGAGAAAAATTAGAAATATTAAGTTTAAAAAAGCCAGAATTTTACTTAAAAAATTGTGAATTATTATTGTACATAAAGAAGAAGTTTTATGATAATAATCATGAAGAAAAAAAAGTGGTATGAAAATTAATAGAAATGGTATGAGTTGCAAAATCTATAAATAAGAAAATATGAGAAATTTAATCAATTTCTTTCCCTGGTCCCCATTTGGGGATTGATGTATTTTCAAACGATCATAATATCGAATTTAGATATTTCGCATATGCTTAAGATTAAATGTTTTCAAGACAATTTGTTTTAGATATAATATTATCAATTTGATGAGTATTTGAATTATTGGAAAATAGCTGAAAGAATTGTATGAAATATTAAAATATGACAATAACCAGAAAAATTCTTAAAAAGAAATCTATAATATACAAATTCTAAAATTTGTATAAAAATTTTCAAAATAATTCTTCCGGTATATGTCACATTTTAAGTTTTTGAATGAAGAACTTTTTTGAAAGCCGAATAAAAACTTTTATTTTTATTTTATTTTTAAAATTTGCATGTATGACTTTTATTTTTATATTACAGGATTACTTTTCTAGAACGATCCCTCCCGCTCCTCCCAAATAAGTAAATAAATAAAGTAAAACAATAAAAACAAAGAAATGGGTTAATCATAATTTTTTAAAACTTGTAAATAGTTATAAGGAGAAACTTCTTGCAAATAGTATAAATAATAAATAAACATCACGAGAAAAATTTATTTGAAAAGATTCTACAAAAACTCACGTGTCGGAAAAAAGTGACCAACTGTCCGGGCTCAGGAATCGTTTCCTTCTGTTAAGCAGTTCCTCTGACTGGACAGTAGCGAGGCAGATCAACAGAACACCTGCTACAAACCGCATATTTCGATATGCAAGCTAGGTGAAAGCGCGAACAAAGTTAAAGAGCAAAAAAAAACGCTTGGATAAATCCTCTCTTCGAACTCTATGCTCGAGCGATGTTGCGACAAAAACTATAAGTGCGCGGAGGAGCGAGAGCTGTTTATAGTAGATCGACAGAGGGCGCTCTGGAACTTTCTGTGAGGATTCACCATGTGATAAACGGCGTGACCCTTGCCGATTTGTTACACTAAAAAGATCCAAAGGGAAGAGGTCACCCGTGGAAGCGATCGTCTGGTAAATAGATGCTATCTTATCCGGAACATCCCTGGAAAGTCCTTTTTTTTTCTGCTAAGAAAACAAAAGATAAATTCCGTAAGGTCAAGGTTGTTATAAGCAAATTTGTTTGCGATTGCCTATTAAGGCTTACGTTTTTCGAAATCTTGTAATAATTTTACAACCGGTACTTGCAATTAATATAATTAATCTCATTAATATGGAAATTATCCGAAAACACAAACATCAACTCTTTTAAACGAAAATAAGGTAATGATGTAATTTGGTAGTGCATAAAAAGTACTTACTATGATATATAGGGTTGTTAAAGAGTTGTCTTCCTCAACTGAGAGGACTGTGTAGGACCTCGGAAGTGTCTTAATGGCATGAATTTTAAATAACAGTTCAGACAATGCTGTCTAGTTTTATTTAAAAAAATAATAATAATTAAAAAAAATATTTCTGCGTAAATTCTGCTGCAGATGTAATTCTCTAATAGCAGCATCATTGTTCTTGTCATTTTGGGATACAAACTTTACCAACAAGATCCCGTATATTCCGGAGCATAACGCCCCGGAACATGCGCATTAGCGCATTTACGACTTGAGACTGTATTTTTTTATTTTAGGTATATTTGCCGTATTACACGTATATTTTTAATACCGGTATTTTCTTAGAAAAATTTTAGATTTAGATTTTTCTTGCAAATTTCGCAGAAAACACCTTCAGAAATAAATTTTTGTGGACATGTTGTAGAAACATATACGTCAACGTCGGCCCAAAACATGCATTTTTCCCATAGAAATAACGTTGCGATTGTTTAATTGAAAAAATAGCTCCATTGTTGCAATCCCTTTTCACCACATTGTTGACAGCATCATTATGCCGTCACCATTGAGTGACGCGCACATTTGTGCTTTATAATATAAGTTTACTTTTTTGCGAATTTTAATGAAAGTATGTGTTTTTTCGATTTTTACATTTAATTATCTTTCATTAGATTCGTCATTTGCATAGGTTACACAAAAACCACCTGTAGAAGTCGCCGTCTGTTAAATAGATGCTAATCTTATCTGGATAATTCATAGGAAAGTCCATTTTATTTCCTACGAAATCAAAAGATAAAATCCGTAAGATCAAAGTTGTTGTAAGCAAATTTATTTGCGATCGCTTTTTAAAGCTGGAAAACGGTGAAATCGTTTGATGATTTTTAGAAAACAAATTGATTAATCTGTTTGCATCACAAAAATAGCTATTATGAGGAACACTAATACGGAGATTTTTCATGAGAAACATTAGAAGGTCGCAGCAAAATCTGATTTAAAGAAAGGCATTCTGACACATGTCCTGCTCGTCCAGTTTTGAGGGGAATTCGGAGCACATGTCCTTCGTCACAAAGTATAAAATAGGCCAATAAAGGAATTAAAGGTTGTATTCTATGGTCTCCCCATAAGTGGTGGGCCCAGGCTATCTATGTTTATAAATCAGTCATGAATTCTCCCCCTCCTCCCTCACCAACCTTTCATTTGAAAATAAGATAGTGATATAGTTTAGTAGTATCAAACATCCCTTTCCTGTGATATACAGGGTTGATGAAAAGTTTGATTTGATTTGATAGCCTAACAGCTCAGACGAGGAAACCAAGTGCGTAGAGCATAATATCCCTCCCGGATTCTTTTATTAAGGTACAGTAAAAAAAAATATACAATGTTCAAACACCTGACTTGCCGGGGGGAAACACACATGCGACACTGGGCAGGGAGGCTTTGAATGGTATAAAACTAAGAAATATACAAATAAATTCCTCACTGCCGGAAAACCGATTTCCCACGCGACATTGAGCCTTGAAGTTGGTGGTGGATTTAGTTTACAATGGCATCAAATGAGGCACTTTGGCACTTGTACTACTTGAGTCTTGGTGATTATTATTCGTGAAACAGGACTTAACACACTCCAGGCCCCTAGTGGTTTAAATTGCATAGGTCATGGGAAAATATGTGAATATTTTTAATCTTTGATAGAAGTGTTAGGCGTATGAGGATATAGGGAAGCCAACTCTTAGGGGCCGTGGATGGGCGAATGATGTGCTAGCGTTGCGTGAGAGTGCAGTGATGAAATGCATGAGTTTGACAAAAAAGTTGTATTCCACAAATCAGAAAGCATGGAATGTGTCATAAAAACATGAAAATTAGACAACAGATACTTCAGATCATGCGCCCAGCTTTATTTTAGAAGAAAGTTAAAAAAGAGTTATTTTGTAGGCGGAATGTTCTAACAGAAGCAGCTGCGCTCTCGTAATTTTGGAAGACAAGCTTTACTAAGAACTTTGTCTTTGAAAGTCGTCATTATGCATTAGCGAAATTCAAACTGTCCGTTTTTCTCTTTTATTAGATTTACCATTTGCTTAGGATACAGATTATATATGGAAGTGATTATCTGATAAACATAGATGCTATCATATCCGGAACATCACTAAAAAATCCATTTTTTTTAGAGGTACGGAAATTAAAGATAAATTTCGAGCTGAGGTAAGGTCAGGTTTTTTTTTCTGCAAATTCGTTCGCAATTGCTAATTAAGGCTTGAAAATACGTCGAAATAGTTTGATAATTTTTATAAAATAATCACAAACGTCACTGGCCAGGGAAGTCATGTATGTGTGTGGTGGTAATTAAGTGTTAAAACTCTTCTCAGATCAAATAAAAATAGATAAGATAGGTAAAAAAATACTTGTGTTATGATGGATAAGTGATGTATCAAAAACAAAGAAGAGCAAAGAAAAAATATCCTTAAAAAAGCAGATTTTTTTAGGGATTTAGAGCCCTTTCAGTGCAAATGAAAAATGTAAAAAAGATTTTGAATTATTTTAATGCATACTTATATTTTTGAAATTTTTTATTTCGCTTTGTACATAAAAAAAAACGCAGTCCTATCTCAAACATCCTTGCTCTGAAAATAAGTTTGTAACATGGAACGAAAATATTGTAAGCTGTTGTTGAAAAAAAAGTTTGTTTTAAACGTATTTAAAACTAATATATTTAACATGGCAACGGAAAAAATCAATTTTTAACTGGCTTTAGGAAAAAGAGGTTACTCAGTTCTACAATATACATATCTTACATATAAACATATATATAACGCATGGGCTGATAAGTTCCCGGTCTAATAAAGAAAACACAACTTTTTAACATAACTTTATATCTTTATAACTTTATAACTTTATAACTTTAATAAATAACATAACTTTAATAATAAATAATAATTTAATAATAATAATAATAATAATAATAATAATAATAATAGTAATAATAATTTAATAATAATTATTTAATAATAATAATTTAATAAACAAATAAAAATAATAATTTTATAATAAATAACATAATTTTATAACGAAAAAGCTCCAAACAGTGCTCAGAATCATCGACTCGTTGTTGTTTTTGGTCAAAAGTCAACATGCGCGGCACCCACTTTGACAACAGCTTTTTCATAGACAAATGCTCATTCAAAATAAAACCTACACGTTCCTTTGATATCTGTAGAGTCTGAGCAGTCCCCTGCAACGTCACTTTGCGGTTCCCCAAAACGGTTTTGTGGACTTTTTTTTGTTTTTCGGAGTATTCACCTCTTTTGCGTGGTGCATCTCTGGTGTCCGTACGACCACGTTTAAATTCAGCAAACCAGTCAATAATGGTTGATTTACCTGGTGCAGTGTCCAGATAACGCTTATCAAGTCAAGCTTTTGTTTGAACGGTGTTTTTTCCCATCAAATAACAATTCTTGAAATTCTTGTTTATCCATTTTTTTGTTTATCAACAAAGTCGTTCAACTAAAACCACTCTAACGTTTTATCCACACGGCGAATCATCATGTCATTTTTTCTGCTATCTTTTAAAGGTTAGTATTTACTAAAAAAAAGCATCGGTTTGGCGATTGCAATGCCATCTGTGTGCCAGACCGGGAACTTTTCAGCCCATGCGTTATATAAATTATTTTTAAAAAATCAAATTTAATAATTAGAAAATAATTAACCAAGAAAAAAAAATACCAAAGGACTAAGATGAGAGAGATGCATAAAGGTCATTCTTTGGCAAAAAATTATATTTTACTGGCTAACAACACCATAGCCAATAGAGAGACCATCAGGGTTTGATACCTCTCTGAAATTTCTGCCAGGATGATTATAAATATCCATTAACTTTCAATCAAGATGGTCAAGATTAAAAAATCAACTACAATATACAAAAATCAAAATTCTACGCTTGCAGTGCAAATCATGTTCAACATCTTCATTGTTAATCTGTGCGTCAGAAATTTTGCCATAATCCGTTACAGAGATCGATTCTATTCTGGATAATGAATCTGCAACTATATTAATACTTCTTGAATGCCTTTGAATATTTAGTGCTGAAATTTGGTTTTCCAACATAGTAATTTTCTCGAGCACTTTACTCATAACAGAAGTATCTGAACTCGTAGAATAAATTTCTGTTGAGGAGCTCATCTCAAAAATTTTATTTGCCATTAATGACAAATTATCCAAATCTTCGTTGCTTACAACTAGAATATTTTTTATTGTCTCTGGTAATTTATCGAGCCACAGTGTTCTTAAAACCTTATCCGTTATATTATTTTCACTAAGCGATTTCATTTTGGGCAATAACTGACTATGTTTCAAATCCCCCAATGAAATTCCCGTAATCAATTGTTTTATACATTTTCCCCCGCTTTCTTTAAATGTACTTAAAAGTCTATCTTTAGCAGCAGTATATTTATCACCGTGTTCATTTTGAATAATGTCCCATATATTTTCAACGTATTTGGGTTCTAACTGAGCTACTAGATAGTTAAATTTTGTTTGTTCATTTTTTATATTTCCAATAGCAATTGCGCGTCAATTTGATAAAACCAAATGTCAGGTTTTTGTTCCCAAAAGGGAGGAATTTTAATGCTTACCTTTTGGGCTTCAGAATTTAAAATGTCCGCATTCTTGTTTTGATTTTCAGTCATTTTCAGTTCGTTTATAGAATGAAATCCGGGTCACCAGTTTGATGGGATGCGAATTGTAATTATTTTTACTACTTCACATCACAACATAATAATAGACTTTTTAATTTAAATAATAAAAATACGAAAAGAAAAAATATTCTTTTTAAATTCATCAAAACATGTTTATTTTTTACAATTCCATGGAATATTTTTTCCGTTGCCATAACAACTTAGTTAAATTAAATTTAAACAAGTGGGTAAGTGTGATCGAAAATCGCACAAAGGGTTTCGTTTTTAATATTCTTTTCAAAACACTGTATCCTTTCTTCAATAAATCCAAATAAATTTCATTTAGCAAAAAAAAAAGTCATGTTTTGCATAAAGTAAATATTTACCGGCTTATTTTTTCGTTTTTTTGAATATTTAAACAAGCCCGATAACGGGCGAAGCCCGCTATTATACTCTGTCATAATAATATCTGTCATGTGGACTAAATGCGATATTAAAAAAAATGAATTTCAAAATTAAGCATGTTGTATAGAGACCTTCAAAATGTTAAAATATGCCAATATTTCCATAATCGGGTTTTTATCATGATTCAATACATTCCTCAAACTCATATATTTACTATTCTCTATTACTCATATTGATACTCTATTTATATTATTCTCAAACATTTGAAAAATCCGTTAAACTTCCAATAGGACGTCAGATTAATTTTCTTTTTAATTCTCTAATGACGTCATATTAAGCTGCTTTCTGTATTTACACATACTCATACGCCTTGTATTATTGAGAAATGTTTGAAAATTTCCGTTTTATTACTAATATGATGTCATATTAATCTTTTTTTCTATTGGTGAAACTTTTTATTTAATTTTCATTTTTTACGCGGAAATCTTTCAATAAAGAATTAATTACTGTATATAGAATTTTATTGGGGATTTTTAATTGTTGGCAACTGCTATAACGAAAAATGTTTAAATTTAATAGGAAAAGGCTGTTAGAATTTTGGTTTTCTATCTCTATTTATTAAAACCAGCGGGTACGACCGAGCAATGCTCGGTCAACATTTGCTTTGTGTTCAACTTGTTAGTTGAATCATGTATGTCGGCTCCTATTGGAAATTTCTAGAAAATTATTTCAGATGCTAAAAGCCAACATTTTCGCCAAATGTCGCCAAGTTTAGCGACATTCTTTCATTTAGCACCAAGCATGCGTTGAGAAAGTTCTATGTACCCTGATTGGTTCAAATCTTTTTTCGATAACGTTCCATGGAGTCTGATTGGTTGAATTATGTATCTCGGCTCCTATTGGGAATTTCTAGAAAATTCCTTCAGATTCTAAAAGTCAAATTTTTCACCAAATTTGCCAAATTTGACGATATTTTTTTCTTTTGGCGCCAAGCAAGTGTTTTGGCATTGGTAATCTTAAAAGTCAATTTTCCTTATCATATGTACCCTGATTGGTTGAATTCTGATTTCGAGAACGTTCTATGGACACTGATTGGTTGAATCATGTATCTCCGCTCCTACAGGGAATTTCTAGAAAATTCCTTCAGCTTCTAAAAGCCAATTTTTTCGCCAAATAACGCCAAATTTGGCGATATTTTTTTATTTGGCGCCAAGCAAAATTGTTGTTTTGGCATTGGTAATCTTAAAAGTCAATTTTCCTGCCAAATCCCGCCAATGTCGCCAACACTTTTTAAGATAAAAATAGCTTGACCCAGAATGACCCATGACCAAAATGACTCACTAATCGAATTTTTTCGAACATGTGACCTAGCCCAATTGTCTTCTCGTTCCCTTAAACTGTAGGACACTAAATTTAGTTCAAATCATCTGAGCCATTTTTAAGATAAAATAGCTTGACCCATAATGACCCATGACCAAAATGACCCACTAATTTAGTTTTATCGAACACGTCACCTAACCCAACAGTCTTCTCGTGCCCGAAAACCATAGGATGCAAAATTTAGTGTAAATAGCCTGAGCCGTTTTTAAGATAAAATAGCTTGACTCATAATGACCCATGACCAAAAGGACCCACTAATCGGATTTTCTCGAGTATGTGACCTAGCCCAATGATTTTCTCGTGCCCAGAAACCGTAGGATATAAAATTTAGTTCAAATCGTCTGAGCAGCCGTTTTTAAGATAAAATAGCTTGACTCCATACTGACCCATGACCAAAATGACCCAGAAATTGAATTTTCACGAACATGTGACTTACCCCAACAGTCTTCTCCTGTCCGAAAACCATAGGATGCAAAATTTAGTGTAAATAGTCTGAGCCATTTTTAAGATAAAATAGCTTGACCCATAATGACCCATGACCAAAAGGACCCACTAATCGGATTTTCTCGAGTATGTGACCTAGCCCAATGATTTTCTCGTGCCCAAAAGCCGTAGGATATAAAATTTAGTTCAAATTGTCTGAGCAGCCGTGTTTAAGATAAAATAGCTTGACCCCATACTGACCCATGACCAAAATGACCCAGAAATTGAATTTTCACGAACATGTGACTTAGCCCAACAGTCTTCTCATGTCCGAAAACCATAGGATGCAAAATTTAGTGTAAATAGTCTGAGCGTTTTTAAGATGAAATAGCTTGACCCATATTGACCCATGACGAAAATGACCCACTAATTGAATTTTCTCGAACATGTGACCTAGCCCAACAGCCTTCTCGTGCCCGAAAACTATAGGATGCAAAATTTAGTGTAAATAGTCTGAACCGTTTTTAAGATAAAATAGCTTGACCCACAATGACCCACTAATCGGATTTTCTAGGACATGTGACCTAGCCCAGTGAATTTCTCACGCCCGAAACTCGTAAGATACAAAATTTAATCAAAATTGTTAGAGCCGTTTTTAGATAAAATTTATTTGACCCGCGTTGACCCAAAAATGACCCACTAATTGAAAGTTCTCGAACATGTGACCCAGCCCAATAGTCTTCTCGTGCCCGAAAATGGTTAGGTACAAAATTTCATCAAAATTGTTTGAACCGTTTTCTAGATAGAATTAGCTTGACCCTGACCCTTGATGACCCAAAATGACCCACTAATAGAATTTTCTCGAACACGTGACCTAGCCCAATGGTTTTCTGATGCCCGAAAACGGTAGGATACAAAATTTCGTCAAAATCGTTAGAGCCGTTTTTTAAATAAAATTTGCATAACCACACACACACACACACACACACAAGATCTGCTCGTATTAGAATATATGATAATACGATTTTTTCAAATTTTAATATTTTGAGCTTCATAGCAGGTATTCAGCTATATATACACAAAGTTTCAACTCTGTAAGTTATATAGTTTCTGAGAACGGCTCTGTGACGGACAGACAACGGAGCGGGAGTAATAGGGTTTCATGAGATGAACGAAACCCTAATAAAAGTAACGAGTTTCTCATGACTATGGAGGCTACACATTTCTTTACTGTTTGATTCTGTTAGTAATGTAGAAAAAAATAAATGTATTTTCTAAGAAATCGTTATAATTCATTCGAGATTTTTGGATTGGAACTCTGTAAAAGCAGAAACAGCTTGATGCGGATTGTCAGACTTGTTTAGAGCAAATTCTTGAAGAATGCAATGAATGCATTTCAAATATTCACAAACTCAGGTTAAGATGGTTAAGATTCGAAAATCAACTACAAGATTCAAAAATCGAAACTCTACTCTTGCATTTCTTTACTATTTGATTCTGTTAGTAATGTTGAAAAAATAAATGCATTTTCGTTGACACCATCTAAGAAATCGTTAAAATTCATTCGAATTGTTTGGAATGGGACTCTATAAAAGAAGAATATCAAAATAAAATGTCTACAACAGCTTGATATGGATCATCAGGCTTGTTTAGCGCAAATTCTTGAAGACTGCAATGAATGCATTTAAAATATCCACAAACTTAGCTCTTCCGACGTATGTTACTGGGAAAACATTTTTGGTAATAAAACATTTAAAGATTTCGAATAATAATAAAAAAAAACTGTTCTGTGCGTGCATTTGTGTCTTAAAAGTAGCAGCCATATCAAATTTCAAGTTTCAATCCATAACAATTCCACATAAATCGTAATTTAGACCGCTTTTCCCGCATTTCACTCTTTTAAATTTCGAATTTTTTAGAAACGGTTCTTAGTCTTATTTTCATCTTACGAGCAGGAAAGACCATGTCATAATGACCAGTCCTCCATGTTTTCATACCTTTGGGTGCAGGAAAACACAATGGTAAACCTACGAGTCAACCGTTAAAATTGGGTTTTTGGGTGTTTTCCACCAAGATATGACTTGGCAGACCGATTGTGCTTCAATATGCGAATCAAGTTTTAAATAATTCTGGAATTTCAGCCGTGAACTCGATGAGGTGATTGTCTGTGCTGCCGCCTCCCGGTCTAATAGCCTACGTTGGACAGGAACTGTCTCGATTTGACATCATTATTTTTTAAATAGGTTTAGCAGTCCCAGAGATTAACCCCGTACAAACAAACAAACGTTACTTCCTTATAATATTAGTATAGATTGAATTATTTGAATCGAGAAAAAAGTTTAATAAAAACACTTAACCACTTGCCTCTATTCAATTAGTAAACTCCAAATCTAAAATAAGACAAGAATAAAATTCTGGGCCCCAAATCCCTCTCTGAAGTTTTTTTTCTTGCTAGCTAATATTTGAATTTTATAAAATACGAAAAAAAAATTCCACATATATCTTTAAAATGTGATTTTGTACAGGTAATAACCGTGGCGATTCATAATTCCAAAAATATACCGATTTTTAAAACACCTTCCACAAGAATGGATAATTTAATACAGCCTTCACCAGGGGAATAATGGTGAATAAAAATATTCTTCAAACGCATAATTGTGGAATATACTTTTTGACAGACAAAATGGCTACAACTTTTTAACTTCTACATAGCCCCTGTTCCATTGGTCAGAAGTGAGTCATTGCTTGAGGATGATTTCAGAGCCATCTATCAGGGTTATCATCATCATATATATTATTTCTCCTGTCAACATTCCTTTTTCTAAGAAAATATGAAACGCAGAACAACGAATGAGATACCATATCAAAGGTTTTAGAACCGGCTTCTGACATAGCCCACTTAACAATTCGTTAAAACATGTTTTTGATTAAAATCTGCTGAAAATTAAAAATTAAATCGGCATTATTTTCATAAAAGAAATGAATGGTTTTCCTGAAATTATTGTTGCCAAAAAAATAAAATACCACATTATATGATGCTCATAGCAATTATTATAAAAAACACCGCACGGGTTTATTTTATACTTAATGATTAAAAAGCGAAATTGAAATTGAAATGTTTAGATTTATATTTCTAAGTCCCATGGTTTTCCCGAAGCGGATGACGTCATCCTCTAATGCAGCCAAAATACGATTGTTAATTTTTTTTTCTCGCGCGTGCCTTTAGCAATCTTGGATCAGTTTTTAGTCTAACTTTGATGGAATAAATTAGATGATATTCTGGCTTGACTAACAACTAAATGTTGTTTGCTGATATTTTTATTCTTGCTTTTTCTTTAGAAGTTTAAACCTGCATCTAATAAATATTACATATTGATAAAAAATGATACTTCGCTATTATCCGGTCGACCACTTTTCATAACAAAAAACTTTCGCCAAATAAACGGGAGAACGTTGCCATTGGAATAAAAAAAATAAATCTATACTAATAAAAGAAAGTTTCGCTCTGTGTGTCTCTGTGTGTGTGTCTGTCTGCGATGGCTAGGAAAATTTAGCGCACCTAGAAGTCTGTAAATTTAGATTTAGGTAGTCCAAACCCTCTCCTGGTATACCTGAGTCTCAGAATTTTAATATTTTGATAATTACTCTAGATATTAAAGCGAGAAATCACGCGATAACCTTCCCATAGACTTAACATTAGCTGAAGCGTTTCTTCGCGTGACTAGCGTAAGGCTCTTAAACATCGCATCGAAAATGCCATCTTTTAAATCAAAATGGCTAAAGAAAAGAACAGTTGTTGTGGATTTGCAAGCGAAAATGAACGAATTCGAAATTATTTTACTAGTTAGCGAATTTTAAGAAAACTAATTAAGATATCAATTTGAAAATTTCTGAGCATATGTAAAAAAAAAATTCTGCATCCGTCTATGCAATTTTTGAAAAATTCGGCCGGTAATTTTTCTTAATTTATGCAAAAACTGCTAAAAATCTGCTGTCGTCAGTTCAGACAGACAGGGATCTGCTTTCATTAAAAACTGAACTACAAAGAGATCTGTTTCTCTGGCCGATCCCTCCATTTAGTTTGCGAAAAAGAAAGGAAATAATTGCCAGTTTTTACTAATGAACAAAAATTTAGATAACTAATTAAGATATAGATCTGAAATTGAGGATGGGAGGTGTTGTCATCTGCCGGCTATTTTAGCGTAGCGTCTTCGTTATGTTCTATTTTTCAGAAAAATTTAATTATTTTTTTAATGGTTGCGTTAATGCAGGTGAAGGTGGTTTTCTTGAACAAATTATTCGTTATATTTGCGGGTATTTGGAGGGAGGGGGTTGACGCCTTGCACTGAGATTGTTATTATCTCGGGCCCGGGCAACGCCGGGCAGGTAGCTAGTAAATAAATAAAATATAAGAATTTAAGGACACAATTGTTATTTTAATTAATAAAATAACTACTAAATCAGTAAAACATAATGAAAAGTACACGCAAATGTCGAATGTAAAACCACTAGATGACGTAACAAACACGCATAATGATTCTGACATCAAGTAAATGGGACTACATTTTTGGCGTTTAGTCTTACAGTTTGGCAGTAGTTTTTTGTTATGAAAAGTGGTCGACGGGATAATAGAGAAGTACCTAAAAAATATTAGATTTCAGTGCGAAATCTTCGTTATCTCTTGTTTATAACTATTTTCAAAATAGCAGAGAAATGATGTTAACAATTAGAGACGGATTTTTTAAAAGAATCTCAAAAATAGTATAATTTTCTGCTTTTAATGGAACTAATTGTAATTACTAAGTTATAATTTACAACATATTTAATGCTAAAGATATAGACTACTTGAAATTCCACAAACAGAATATTAGGTGTAGAAACTGCCAGGAAGATGATAATTTCATTGTATTTTTCGTCTCTCTCTCTCTCTCTCTCTCTCGCTCGCTCGCTCTTTTTGTTTTCTCTTTTTATTTTATTTTGTTTTTGTTTTTCTTTTCTTTTTGTTTATTAATAGATATTTTTAATTTTTATGAGACAAGATGGAACACAAGTATAGCTTAAAATAAAAGTAAATTGTTACAAAAAAGTTTCAAAATAATTATAGTTTTAACAGGAGCTTCAATTTTTCTCTTTTACAGAGAAGGCTTGATTTCAAAGCGTATGAATATTTACATTAAAATAAGCAAGTGGGAAAGTTTTGGTGGTGGTTTTAATTTGTTTTGTTTTAGTTTATTTTGATATTTGGTTATATTTTTAATATTCTGATTACAATCTCATTAAAATGTTGAAAATGTTAAAAGTGTATTAATTAAAATATTTTTGATATAGCTAGATGTTTTAAATCGAAAACACAAAAAGGTGTAACAAAGAATTTGTAAAAGTGCGAGAAATTATTTCTAAAAAATATTTCTAAAAAAAAAGTTTTAGAATATATATATATTAAAGTATAATACTGATTGCTCAAAAAGTGTATAAAACCAAAATTATGATATTTAAAAAGGATGAATATCTAGATTTTTTTCATACTTTTGGGAAATGTTTTAGTAATTCATTATGTATCTATTAATAATGCATTTTTCAGAGATGACCTATTTCGTGTTACTAGGCGATTGGAAAATAATTACATCTGAGCCAAATGCACACCCAAATTACCTCATAAAAGAAAGTATCTCTCGCTCTATTAAACAAAATAGCAGCTTCAAATGTAGCCATTTTTGCTATTTTTCGCATTGTCAGATATTTTGGGGTTTATCCACATTAGTAACTGACAGATTTCTTCTACACTTTTTCAAGTTATCGAGAGATCAGATCTTGATACTTGATAAGTATTCGATTTATGAAATCAGTGAGATAAAAAATATGTTAAAACAGTTTGCTGACATTTACACGCTACCAGCCCTGTGAAATTATATCCACAATTGCAAAACACGAATGTTTACATGTTTCTTAAAATTATCCACGTGTGTTTACTTTTAAATTCTTTTAATATATACAGTTTGAAGTTAAATATTTTAATATGGCTTGCTTTTAAAGAATACTGAATTTCCAGTCTTATGTGCATCTTTTTGCGAGAAATATTAATAATATTAAAAAAGAACAACATTGGTGGATATTCAGACTGCTTATAATGTACGATTTTATCATATTCAGCTGTCTAGAAGAAATAAGTAGCAATTAAGTCAGATAAATAACCGGGAATGTTTTCTTTTTTGTCAATTATAAATTGTTTTCGTGTTTTGTTTTTTTTTAGATTTTTCATGAAACAATAATATCTATATATATATACACACAGGGTGATTATAATTAAAGTTTAAGTTTCAAAACGCTCTAAAAACGAACCACTGATTAGAATGACGTCAAAATTGAACGGCGTATTATTGAAGAAATAGGAAAGAACATGAACAACAACAGCAACAAAAAATAATTCCAAATTTTAGCGACAGATGGCGCTGTAAGCGTCAGAATTTCGGCTACAAATTACAAATCGTAAAACAATGGCTAAGGCGTAAGTTACACGATTAACCAACTGTACTGTTCAGTGTGCATGAGTGTACAGGCGTGATACTGTTAGTTACGTAAGCCCATACACCACGGCAAGGTCGTATCACATCGGATGGGAAAAATCGGTTTTTAACTGTCCTGAGGCCAAAAACCGCATAAAAATCATCCATCCAATCGGTTTTTAACTGTCCTGAGGCCAAAAACCGCATAAAAAGCATCCATCCAATCGGTTTTTAATTGTCCTGAGGCCAAAAACCGCATAAAAAGCATCCATCCAATTGGTTTTTAACTGTCCTGAGACCAAAAACCGCATAAAAAGCATCCATCCAATCGGTTTTTAATTGTCCTGAGGCCAAAAACCACATAAAAGCATCCATCCAATCGGTTTTTAAGTTTCGCGAGACTGGCGCAAAACATGTTCAATATGCTGTCCACCGTTGTGTGCAACAAGATTAAATCGGGAAACAGCATGTTCCACAACAGATCGAAGTGTCACCGGGGTCAAGTTCAGAATGTGTTGCGCAATGCGTGTCCAATTCAGCTACGTCAATTCAGCGTCAATTCAGCTACGTTGGCAATCGGAGTACTGAACACAACATCTTTCAGATAATCCCACAGCCAGAAATCACACGGATTAAGATCAGGTGATCGGGCCAGGCTGTAGGGGAATGACGACTGATAATTCTAGCATTTCCGAAATGCCGCCTCGACAGCTGCTTCACTCGATTTGCACTGTGCTGAGGAGCGCCATCTTGCATAAAAATGATACTATCCAGACACCCACGCTGTTGCAGAGCTGGAATGACGTCATTACGCAAAAGAGACTCATAGCGCTGACCATTGACGGTAACGGTAACAGGACCGAAAGCACCCGTCTCCTCGAAAAAATATGGCCCTACGATAAATGATGCCGTAAATCCGCACCACACAGTGATCTTTGCAGGATGAAGTAGTACTGTGTTCGTTGGGAGTGGATTTTCTGTTGCCAATATTCGGCAATTCTGTGTATTGACTTATCCCGTCAGATGGAAATGGGCTTCGTCTGTCCACAGAATTTTCCACGGCCAATCATTGTCCACTTCTATGCGAGCAAGAAATTCCAAAGCAAAACCCTTTCTTGCTGGCAGGTCAGAAGGAAACAACTCCTGCACATAGCAAATTTTGTACGGATAGCATTGCAGGATGTTTCGTAGAATGTTATGCACCGTGCTCACAGGCCTGTCCAATGTTCGGGCAGTACGATGAGAAAGAGGTTCGTTTACAAAGGGTTAAATGACATACATATATATATATGATGTTTCTGTGTTGTTTTTTAACATATATATATATATATATATATAATAAACTTTTGTGTATAATAACCATTAAATTACATAAAAAGTCGACAATATACGAATCGATAATTATTAATACAATACAAATACATATATACAAATATCCAAAAAAGATATATATATATATATATATATATATATATATATATATATGTGTGTGTGTGTGTGTGTGTGTGTGTGTGTGTATTGTAACGTATTGAGTGCAGAGACCCTGTGGTGGTTCAATAAAGTGAAGTACCGCCAAGAACAATCCATTACTATTTTTACTAGCATGGGAAAACTTCAAATAGTTTTTCTTTTTGCGTAATATAATGCCTTATGGTGATAAAATTTACAGCAATACTTACTTGCGTGTAGATATATACTTATACACACACACATATGCACACGTATGCCAATGCCATAAAATTTACCAATAATAAACTTTTAGGTTAAATTTTGTATTAAAAAGGTGAAAATAAAATCACATTACAGCAACATCCTGTCTTGAAAAAAAATTCGCACAAAATCGTTACTTCCTCATTAAACGTTCGCATTCAATTTAGCAAGTGCATTTTTATGAATTCATTGAAATTCATTTTATGTATTAATTCTAAATTATTAGTTTGTTTTTCACTTTTATTGGATTGTCTTTCTTAATCTTCATTTTAGATTTTTAACTCGTTTAATTTAAAAATCTAATAGAAAGATAAAAAAAAGATCAGTCCAATAAATCAGAGTTCAAGAACAATCCAATTATATTAAATGGATAAAATAGTTTTACATGTACTCGTAGCAATGTACTTGCCGAACTCAATGACAACGTGATGGGAAGGAGGAAGGAGCTATTTGTATTATATTTTAAATAAATCCTGAAATAACCATAACGAATTTATTAGAATATATAAAAAAAAAAGATTAATAAACTTTCATCGAAAAATAAGATGAATTTAATATAGTAGTCCTCCGTTATATCGCGTTTCGTGATAATGCTCATTCGATATATCGTTCTTTTTTATGTCTCAAGGGAAAAAAAAGGTTCTATATTAGAATCACTGATATTAATCAGCTATTTATGTTGGGTTTATGCAAAGCTGAGTACAAGACGTAACTGGTTGACTGTTGGAGCTTTTATCCTAAATAATTCATAGTATGTACAAAAAAAAAAAAGTTTCTTCAGTTATAATTTGGATAATTTAAAGCACATACTGTCAAACTCGGTCAATACGAGAAGCAAGAGAATTTCAAAAATACTCGTTTTAACTGTTACTCGTCATATCTTTGAAGATAAAAAAAATCTTAAAAACACACGCATAATTAAACTAATTAGTATATTATTGATAGATCTAATCATTAAATATTGAGTCTTACCTTTGTGAATGTCATTTTTTTAGACTGGTCTTTTCTTTAGACAAAATCACATTAAAGACATCTAAAGAACAAGTAATTCCAAATGACACGAAAGACATACAGTAAGGCAACTAATAACGTCCCTTTTTGCCGAAAAAAACTCGGCTAGCATTGCAAAAGTCATTGCTATTTTTGAGCTACTGATTTCACATATATTTTTCATTTTAACAGTACAATAAGAGTCAGGCAAAGGCTGGTTCATATGGTCCAGAGTTTCGGATTTAAATAAATAAACAAATAAAGATTTTTTTTTTCTATTTCATTCCTTTCTATGGCTCAGTTGTAAATCTTACAAAGGTGCGGTATGTGAAACATCCTCATCTGTCCCTCCTTTTTTCGAAGTCTGTATAGCCCTCGTGTGCAAAAAGATGACCGTAGTGCCCGTAATCACCCATCCCTCCCTTTGTGTTTCATTCTTTCAAGACATCAGGACATTCCTTTGGGTGGAGATCTCTTTAAAGGTTAAGTTTTGTCTGGTAAAACTGATAAAATATTACATTTTGACAGGCAGTTATCTTTTGGAATCCTATTGAAATTAACAGATATTTTGCCGTATTAGCCGTGATCCAGCTTTTGTAGCTCATAAAAAAGTGAAAATCTTAATATAGTTTAAATGATGAACTATTCAAAATGTACAAATTGTTCGTTTTAACCCGTACTCGTATTCAACGATTTTGACTGTATTGAACCGAACTTTTTCTTCAAATCTTAGTTATAATTCTGCATTTAAATATGCTACAGTTGTAGAATTTACTATAGCGCTAAAAGCGTAAAGTTTAACTCGTAAAAACACAACTGTAATTGAAAGTTTAATGGGTTGTGTTCCTTTAACATCTTAAAAAATTGCTGATATAAAAAAGAAAGATTTTTATTTATATACATTTACATATTTTTCAGTATATACATTTATTCCTGGCCGTTATACTCCCTCTAAATTAGAGAGAAATATCATAAATTTTAGTTTCTAAAAAATTTTTTATTTGATAATAGACAAGATACTTCGATCACTTTAATAATAGGTTTTAGAATTCCTATTAACAAGAGCTTTATTTCTTAAATAAAGAAAGAGCAGGTGTGGGAATTTCCCATTCAAACACCAATATCTTAATCTTGAAAAATATCTTAAAAAGGGCTAAAACGTGAGATCAGTTCAGAAAATTTTGAATTTTGCTTCAGTAATGTGAATGACTGTCGCCATTTCCTTAAGGTAAATGTTAATGCATAACGTAAAATTATTTGAAAAGTAGTGATTAATGATCATCGGCAGTGTTTATAATTTTTATTTCAAGTTCGTCGATCATGATCTTTGGGCTTCATTCAAGGTTAATAGAAACTCCTCTCCAGATAGTTTTTTTTGTAATATTTTACTTTATGTTTACAAGGATTAGTTGCATCAGAACTCATTGGGAATCTCTTACAATTTTCCAAAAGGAAGCTAGATAGTGTGTAGTTTCTACATAATATTTTTAAAAGGTAAATAATTGAAAAATTTTAACTAAAAAAGATTTTTTTCCCTTCAAGTAGATTTAGGATCCGCTCCTCATATTGGTTAATACGATGGCCTCATATATGAAGAGTACGATGCTGGATTTCATGGATTCGATACTACATAATCCAAGAGCAGGTCCTGATTATCACAAAAGGCCCGTGATACGAAGACCCGGGTATAAAATTTCCATGAGGCACCAAAAATTTCCATAATATCATTCAACATGTTTCTGAAAATATTATGAAAAATCAGGAGATGGTTTGCATTTATACTTTTTATGCAACAAATCTATTAGTTAATTTATTATGCCCCTTTTCATACTATCTTCCAATGAACATTTTTCTATTCCAGACAAACAGTCTTTCAAATTCTCTTTGAAATGTGAACTGAGGATAATAAAATCACGCAAAAACGTTAGAGCCATTCCTTCCAAGAGTGCTCTTTAAAATTCATTTTTAAATGTCAAATTGTGGAAGTTGTAGCAGAACTGTCCACTGTCAACCGTAAAAGCACTCTATATAAGTGACTCGTTTTGAAAGCGAACATGTTGTTCTTGTGTGCTAACTCGTGTGCCCAAAAATGTCTAAACTTTTCCTTCTGTCTTTAAATTTCAAAAGTGTGCGAGAGGTTGGTGGAATTGGAGTGACATTTATACTTTGTGAATTTATGTTAATTTACATTGTACGGGATTGTTTGCTATAAAATACAAAGACTTCGCTGGTAAGAGCCGAACTGCAACGCACTACACCAAATTACGAGAATTACTTGCCGTGCAGATGCAAGAGCTTAAGAGTCTTTCCTTGCTGAATTTTAGTGGTAGAAGGACAATTTGTGAACTTATGGGTTTCGAAATCGCCTCTTTTGAGTTTCTTTAAGGGTAAAATCGGAAAGTTGCTTATTTCGTATAAAACCGTGTACGGTTTACGGAGCTCTGTTATATTTAGTCATTTAAAGGCACTTTTTGTGTTGCACTGATTTTAGTGTTTTGCTCTAGTTATTTTGAATTGTAAAAGACAGAGACTTTGCTTGATAAGTTAGAATTTTTTCGAAAGTGTCTTTTTCTTATTATTCCTCTCATGTCTTGATGTAGTAATGTGATAGTTTAAGTTAATCATTTCTAATGAACTTTATTGTTTCTTGTTTAAATAATATGCTTTTTTGTGAATTGTTAAAAGGTTTGAGTATTTTTTTCTTATCGAAATCATAAACGAGTTAGAAGCATCCGCCACAAATTTATTTATTACATCATAAATACTTCTCCTTTTCAGAATTTATTAAAATATAACTTTTTACAGCATGGTGAATAGCAAAAAGCATAAAATTTCAATTCACAATAGAAGCAGTATTTATTGTATTAACAGTACCATGAAATTTGTTACACAATCAGTACTATTCTGTCATGAAATTCTTTATACAAATAAGAGCAAATTGCAGGAAGTCCACTATCATTTTTAGTGGTTACTGGCATCCTGTAAAACAAGACATGCAGAGTTTGAATCCATTGTATGCAAACAATTACAGCAGAATCTCTCAGCTAAACAAAGAACTGAAAAACTACATAGTTGTTTCTCGGATGCGAAAAAAAAAAAGCCCGCTTAGCGAACCCCCTGTGCAAGAGAAAAATAGCATCATGAACCGAATGTGATCAAAATCTGAAAATATCGTGACCCAAATGCAACTCTTACTGTCCATATAGCCGTCATCTGACGTAGAAAAACGTGTCAGTGTGATGTCGGTATTTCCCATTTTGTGACGAGTTGCAAGAGGCGTTGTCTTGTATTCGCCTTCTTACTCAAAAATCTGCCACAGTGAAGTTATAAAGTGACGGTCTCCTGAGAGAGATAATGTGAAGAATTAAAGATATCACATTTTGGCCACCATTATAACTGTGACACTTGCAACTATTTGTGGCTTCACAGTGACGTCACATCGACTGACTATGACAAACATTTCCTTTTTTTTGTTCGATATCCCTTTCAGGGCCGAAGTAATTATGTTGGCTCAAATGTTCTAATGATTAAATCTTACCAGAATTTACGAACAAATTGATTTGGAAATAAATAAATACTTTTCTTCATATACATCATAAAAACAAAGTTTTATTCAAAAATTCTGGCTCAAATGTAGTTGGAGATTAAACTTACTTAAGTGGTATAAATAATGTACCACCTACCTTCAAAGGATTAAAACCGGATTCGCGTTACATTCAAGTTCACTATAAGTGAGTTCGAACGTACTTATGCGAACTAAACACCTGATATTTTATTTAACAATAGTAACAGTATTTGAGACTTTTTAATACACCTTTTGTATTTCCATATCTCTTGCTTTACTGTCAAAGAGATGCGTATCTTCTGCAAGGCTTCAAATTTGGCAGTTTCATTTTTTTGTTCGCAAAAACATTATTGTGAATCATATAGTGTCGTTTAAACGGATTATATCTTCTGTGGGACGCTAGACTAACAAGATAACATACAAGTGCTTTACGTAGGATCTATCGTTATCGTCACACAATCAAAAATGTTCAGACTATTGCTCAACCGTAAACTAAGTAGGGTTTAATAACTATTTAAAACCAGCATTTTCTTTTGTCTCTGGAAGAATCATCTATCCAATAAAACTATCACTTTAGTTAACAAAACAAAACATAGTGCTTATCTTTATAGGGCTTCCACAAACCGCGTATGATAAAAATTGACCATTTTAGTATCAAAAGGTAACCAACTCATGTGCGAAAAACTGAAGTTCTAAGGTGCAGCAATAGTTCAGTCATTTGGTAGAAAATAAAGGACAGTTTTGGTGTAGTTTTGATATTTGGTTCCTTTATGTTTTTTGGGTCGCTGAACACGAATCTGAGGTTTTCCAACAATTTTTTTCCGGGAGATACGTTTTTTTTTTTTTACAAAAAACCTGTAAAAAAAACGGACTTTTCTCTGTTTTTTCAACATAACTCCAAAATTATGTATTTTGCGTGAAAGTTAACAGTATATGAATTAAAGAGAATAAAATTTCCTACATTTTATGTATTGAAAGTTTTTTTCAATCCATCTTCAGCTCGGTTTCAAGGTATAACTTGTCTTCCTCACCACTGAGATGTTGTTGCAGTTTCCTTCGCAGTTGAGGCACATGTTGGAACAACAAAGACCTGCCTTCTTGCACCCACAATTTTCTTGGCAGATATTTTTGCACTTACAGGATACAAGCTTCAACAAAGCAGGGGGAGCAGGGGATAGTACAGTACCATTTATGCAAGGAAAAAAGAAGTTCCTCAAAACTCTTGTGAAGAATCTAGATGTTGCTGACGTTGCTTACGTATTCAAAGACTCGAACGCTACTCAGGAGATTATTGCAGCTCAGCTGCTGGGGAATGTTTCCTTGTCTCGCTGTACGGCTATAGTGGGACGAATGTGCCTTCACTGAACCACCTAAGGTATATTTCGTACAAGATGTCAGCCTTCTAATATTGCTGCTTTACCACACCATCTGCAGCAGCAGCACGACAGCACTCTTTAAGAGTACATCACCAGGTGCAGCATTGACTGGGAGTTGAAAAAATGCTCAAGAGTGTGAATGGAAGAAAACAAATATTGACCTAGAGCCTGTAGTTACTGTACTATCCCCTGCTACCCCTGCTTTGTTGAAGCTTGTATTCTGTAATTGCAAAAATAATTGCCAACAAAGTTGTGGAAGGAGGCAGATCTTTTTTGTTCAAACATGTACCTCAACTGCGAAGGGAACTGCAGCAACATCTCAGTGGTGAATGAAGATAAGGAAGACGAGTTATACCTTGAAACCAAGCTGGAGATGGATTGTCTACCTATTGAACCCGTTGACCCAATGGAAGAGGGTCAATGTATGAAATATTTACCATTAAGAAAACATTTACTTTATAATATTGGTAGTAAATAAAACCTCCCACTAATTCTATACGTGTATTTTCTATGTTGTAGATGTCGATGAACAGCAGGGACCTTCAAATAAAAAAATGTGGAAATAAGATTTTTGCTTTTTTACTTTATGTAAATATACTTACTAATGTTTGTTACTAATGTACATAATTATTTATAGTTAAATAATGGTTCATAATGAGTCGTCGTATTTATTATCAGGAAACTTCATTGTTAAATGCAGTCAATCACACAGTTCTTAGTATCATTAATAGCCAATGTTTGCTTAAAATGGATAATTTTCATGTTACATCGACGTACAGGGCCGTAAATCCCACTTTTTGCAGTTCTTATCTTTTACCCCCTCCAGATTTTACCTCTTATTAGAGTACGAGCTCTCCGAAGGAGAAGCATTCTCGACTCATGAGAGGATGTAGAGCTATTCCACTGCTCCCACCTACCTCTGGCGCCGGCTCCGCACTTTTCCTCTACCTCAAATGCATAAAATATAGTCAATCATATAATCTTTCGTATCATTAATGGTTAACGTTTGAAAAATTATTAGTTTCCATGTTACATCGACGTACAATACCGTAATTGCTATTTTATTACAGTTTTTTGTTTTTAACACCCATTTTTGCGGCACTCTCACAGGTAAACCATTCATCACAGAAAAAACTTTCAGTACATAAAATGTAGAAAATTTTATTATCTTTAATTCATATACTGTCGACTTTCACGCAAAATGTATAGTTTTGGAGTTAATTGGAAAAAAAAAAAAAAAACAGAAAAAAGTCCGTTTTTTTACAGTTTTTTTTTTTTTTTTTGTAAAAAAAAAAAACGTATTTCCCGAAAAAAAAAATTGTTGGAAAATCTCAGTGACCCCAAAAATATAAAGTAACCAAATATCAAAATTACACCAAAACTTTCCTTTATTTGTCCTTTTTTATCCCTAATGCCTGGATTACAAAACATCTTCAATACGTCAATATCCACTGTACGTCGATTTTTTTTTAATGTTAACTCCAAAATGTTTCTATATACAACAATTTAAAAGGTTTCTTTATTATTGCGGATTTTCAGTTATATTTCTTTTATACATCGTTGTAAAGGTGTCTGGTTTACCAGAGAAATTCAATGTTCATTTCAGTGTAATTTTTTTTGGAAGAACGCGGATACAATTAAAACCATAAAAAAACATGTTTCGCAGGTACTGAATATAACTTCACTCTCAGAAAAAACTGTAAATGTATGAGCGTTTGCCCTTCAATTTTCACGGGCAACAGCCTTATTTGATGAAAAACGGTCTGATCCACTAAATAAGCGGCCTTATCCCTTAGATACTTAGAAAATTAAGAGCAATCCACATATTCTTACAGTTCTAGCCCATATGTTAGCAAAAATACGGTACGACCCCATACATTGTCATCCGCTAGGGCGTAACCCTTCATTTTACTCGTGTTTCGAAATTTTTAACACGCCAAAACAGCGATTCTGTGATGATTATCTAACGTGCTACGTGCTTACGGAACAGTAAGCAAAGTGCTATTGTGTTTTAAAGTTTATTATATCCTGTGCATTATAATGCTATATTACTTTGCCCCGTAAAATTACGGGCTGCACAAAATAATGGGCATGGATTTCTTTTTTTTTTTTTTTTTTTTTTTTTTTTTTTTACGGGGTATGACTGGAATCTCTGCTGCCCGCCTCTGCCCGTAAATTTACTGCTTTTTTTTTTTTACAGTGTTCTGCATGGTTTATATTGCAAACAAAGAAACTGTGCAAGATTTTTTCCCTTTCAGAGCATCGTCTTCTTCAATTCCGTAACGTGCTTTGTTGGATGCGTAGAGCTTCGTAAGTTCTGAATGAGAGGATTTTTCATTTAAGTTACTTCAACAAATATTTAAGTTTCGACGTTCATTTTCTATAAATCTCGTAGCTTTAGAGTACAACTGGAATTGGCCAATTGGAACAGTTTAGATTGTTGGTTAGGAGTTTTATTCAGACATAAAATCGGTTGTATAATTACAGGGACACAAAAAAATGTTCGATGAAATTCATTGAATAGTTTGGCTTCGAACTTCATGTGAGCATCGGAAATATAGCCTATAGACTTTTTTTTAGTTTTATACAGTTTTAAAATCTCACTTAAAACGAACGATTAAAATGTCTCAAACGAATTATTTTTTGTCAAATTTGCTGCTTTTATTTGATTTTTTAAATAAATAGGTTATCAAATGAAAAGCGAAGAACAATCAACAAAATTATAATTTTGAAATGCAATATTAAGGTAAATATCACGAAAGCAAAGACCCTTTGACGAAAATATGTCTATATTTTCAGCTGTAATTGATGTAGTCATTTTTTTTATCTAAACAGCGAAATTCCTGTCCCCACTTAAAAACAATGAATAAACTCGTATAAAAATGAGAGATAATTCTAGAACAAGTTAATCACATGTTTTTATGTTTGTATAAGGCGATAAAATATATTATTTATAGATATAAGCCACTTAAATATATTTTTTATGTGATAAATGTCATTCCCTTGTCTGTGCCTGCCTCCACCTTAGCACGAAAGTGGTTCTTAAAAGTTGGCCAACCAAATTTATTTACGATAAATTTATTAAATACTAAAAATTTTAAAATTAAAGAATTTCCATCGTTTGTATTTTTCTGGGAAAAAAATGTCCTTTGATTTTGTTGTCATTCTCCTGACATAAAATAAAAATAACAATTCTAACATCTGGCAACAGTCAGATTACCTCAAAATTTCACCTGTAAATAGTGGCATTATCAGAGAAACTATCTTGAATTCTTCATCTTGGTAGAAACAAGCATAGACAAGTAAAGCTTAGAGATTTCCATTATATCTTGGAAAGTATTTTTATTGACTGTCATAACCTTGTATCTGTTGTTTGCCTTAATTTTGTAATGAAAGCTCAATCAACGATTAAGACTTATTTGTATTGAGTTTTTAAAGTTATCTTTAAGTGTAATTCATTTTCGTGTATATAGTTAAGATAGTAGACAAGCTAAACTTACTTTTTGTCATTCCCCTTGTTATTTCTCTGTTTAATTGTCTATCCCCTGTCTCTCTTTGCCATTGCTCTTCCTACTTGAAATTTAAAATTTTATTTTTGTGTGTTTAACATTGTAAAAGATTTTTGCTGACAGTATTTTATTACTTAGAGACAGTTCCTAAATACAATAGAATCCAATTTTAAAAGGAAACAAAATTTTGATTTTTAAAAATATATAATGCTCAAATTGTTCTGTTGAGAAAATGACCCGTATATTAAAACGAATATGAAAATATGTTTTCTTTTTGGAGGTGAGCTTATATTAAAAGGAAGCATACCAACGTACTTGAAGTAATGTAAATAATTCAGCATTTGTTTGTTTCTGTGTCTATCCGTAACAAAATTGCCAAACGAAATTAAAACTTCTCAAATAAATAAATAAAACTCGAATTTAACAGACATATAATCGAAGTACACGCTCAAACACTGAATCAATCAGATTCAGAAAGGTTGCTGTAAATGCAGAAATCATTCGCGATTAATCGCTGGCATGCGGTTGTGGGTAATGCGAAAGTACCAAAAAGCACTTTTGGTGTAGTTGTTGGGCAATCTAAGAAAATATACTAAATGTAAAAAAACTGTTACAGTTTTCAATTAAAACTGATTTTTATCTTCGTTCTGTACATCGGGCATATATAAGGCATCATAAAACCTGGTATCTCAGGCTGGATCGCCTGGTATTTTCTAAAGCAGGCCTATCCAAACCCTCACAAAGCAGGGGCGCACCTCACCTTGGAGGAAAACAATAAAGGGCACCATTATTCACATGACTCAAAACATGCAACAATCTTATCTCACTGTAGTTGTCTTTTATAATGCAAAATAAATGTTTCAAAAGGCTTTATGGGTGCGGAGATGTCATTTATTTTTATTTTTATTTATTTATTTATTTATTATTATTATTATTATATTTTATTTTATGTTAAAAGAAATATTGTAACACTGAGCTTGAATTATAAAAGCAAAATTTGCACAGATTATGCAGACTTTAATCTCAAATATAATATCCAATATCTGTAATTTTAAATAGGTTTCCATTAAACATTTCCCCTCTTTAAGAAAAGTTCCCATGCTCAAGCTCTGAACGCGTGGGTGATTTAATTTAATTTAATTTCAAACATCTTAAAATAGTAACCCTTATGATTCAGGAACTCCATGTAAAATTAATTTACAGGGTAAAAGAAAATTATAAATCATAGTAAATTTGGAATTAATGGAATTGGATTTCTGAGAGGAAGAGGAGGGGTATCTCAAAAACTTTTTGAATAGAAAGCCCCTAGAAATCTTAATCGCACTTATAGTACTAAAATATGTATATATGAAAATATTATTGATTTTTATAAAAAAGTAACCTTTCAACTGGATTTTAGTTTAAAAAAAAGCTAGTAACAGGAAGCATTCGAAAGGGCGCCAATAAGATCGTCAAAGGCCGCCGGCACCGCGTTGAACAGCTCTGCTCTAAAGAAACTTTTTCGTCCAGAAAATTGTCATACTTAACATCAAAACATACGATCTGCACGTAGGAAATGCTCATTTTATACCAGTCTTAATTATAGATCTTTTAAATGAAAAAAAAAATCTTTATTTGGGCTTCCACTATCCTTTTGATTTTTTAATTAATCTGCTCTCTTTTAACATTATACATTGCTCAATTAGAACAGAACATAGTTTTTAAATGATCAGGAAGGGAGACTATGACATAAACCTATTGAAATTTTCCCATTGCTATACAATGAACATCCTGAACAATTTTACAGCAGGAAATTTCAAAAAAAGCGAAACCTTGATCTGGCTTTCGGTCTGATTTGGGTATTGCGTATATAGCAAATTGTTGGAGCAGAACATCCGTTCCCGTAGAGAATGATCCTCTGAAAAATACGCACAAAGTTATAGCTAGTTTTGTAAACCACATTCTTTATAATTTATCTTCGTTAATGACTATAACAAAATAAAGAAAAAACATAGTAATGTGTACATTTAGAATTCTTAAAACACGTTGATTTTATTTTATATGTTTTTGCTTCACATTCAACAATGAAAGGAAGGCATACAAACGAAAATAAATATGATTTTTATTCCCTCAAAAGCATGTGTTTCTTCCTAAATTAATCTATATAAGAAAGTTAACACTTAAACAAGTAATATAATTTTTTTTTTAAAGTCAATTCCTACTTTTTAATCATAGATATACAAAGTAAACCCGTGCAGCATTAATGTCCCACGTTATCTTTATTAAAAAAAATTTATAATCATCGTTGCGGTATTTTATTTTTGTGGAATCACTAATTTGAGGAAAATCTTTCATTTCATTTATGAAAATAATGGGAGAATTTTTTTTCTCCATATAAAACTAAAATTAATTAATTAAATTTAATTAATGAATTAATATTTGAAAAAACTGTATTAACATCAATTGCCATCCACGACAAGTTTTAAAAAAATGTATTTGAACTTGATAGGATGAATAGAAAATATTTTATTAACGATTGAAAATTTGAACAAGATATATAAATATATAGAAAGTGTGAGCTAATAGTAGGAATTGAAGAAAAAAAAAAAAAAAAAAAAAAAAACAAGTACAAAATTGTGATGTTGTTTTCTTAATTGAACCTACATTATTCATCATTTAATGTAGTTGGTTATTTTTTTATCCTTTTTACCAAGTAAGATATGTAATCGTACTTTTCTAAGTAAATTAATAACATTATAAATTATCTCAAAAATAAGAGGAAAATTATTTAATGTTAAATAGATAGATTGGGTTAAAACAATGTGAAAACATTTGTTAAAGTCAATCAATAATTTAACAAAGTTAAATTATTGCTTTAGTGATTTTGTAAATGATTTCAATAATTTCAAAGATATTCCATTATCCAGTAATAATAATAATAATAATAATGATGATGATGATAATACTAACAATGCTAATAATACTAATACTAATACTAATACTAATACTAATGATGATAATAATAGTAACAACAAATTACATATCATTTTTCCTAGTCTTTATTCCATCAAAATTTCAAATATTTGTCTCTTCGTAAATTAATCCCTACAGAAAGCTGAATACTTGAGCAGCAGATAAATGTTTTTTTTTTTTTTTTTTTTTTTTTTTTTTTTTTTTTTAATTAGCTGAACGTTATTCCTCATTTAATGCAACTATTTATATTCTTATGTAATTAAAAAAAAATAGTTCAACTATATTCATTGTTTAATGGAAACTGGTTATCGTCTTTACTTTTTTATCAGTATAATATACAGGGCGTCCTAAAAATATTGAAACGTGCTTTAATTTGTTTACTTGTTAGAGGAAATGTAACTTGAGAAACTGTTCAAAATGAGGTAGAAATTAAAATTGTGTTGAGGAAAAAATTCTGCTATTTAAAAAAAAAAAAAAAAAAAAAAAAAAAAAAAAAAAAAAAAAAAACGCTCTGCCAAGTGTATTTCTACAACCCAAAACTAGTCGTTGGGGGCCACCGTAATACTTACCCATCATGGATATGTATAATGTAAAATATTAAAATAAAAATGTGTAAACTACTTATAAAATGCATTGCAATTCAAATAAAATCGTGGCTTGATGACGTCATAAACTTTAAAGGTTCGATTACTGAATTGCTTGAAAGAGGTTTTTCCTTATAACTCCAAAAACAATAATCCTATTAACTAGCGGTTTATTGCATCTGATTAAGCGTCAAATTTCCAATTAAAATATATCTTTGAAGTGAAATTTGGATGAAATACAGGGTCATGAAAAATCGAAGAGTGTGGAAAATAGGATTCCAAATATCTCGGCAACTAATTATCCGATTGACTTCATGCTTTATTCAAAATTTATGTTTTTTTATTGTCTTTTATATTAATTTCTTAAAACAAACAATTTCGAAAATTTTTATATACCTTTCATCAGAACGAATATTTCGAGAGTCCGAAAAAAATTGTTCCGGTTAATCGAGGTTATTGAAATGAAATAGGCTTCTTCCCATTATTACATACTAAGTACATACCAAATTGCAAGTCTCTATCTCAATTTTTTCGGGAGATAGAGCGTTTACAGACACACACACACACAGACACACAGACACACAGACGGACGGCAAAATTTTTTTTCTAAAAATATGTTTTTCGGAATCTCCAGTGTCTGAAACGTGTAAATCCGTCAAAAAAAATTTTTCGATTTTCAAAACGATTACAAGACTTACCTTATACTACGTATGATGGGTAAGTAAAATTGAAACGTGCTTTAATTTGTTTACTTGTTAGAGGAAATGTAACTTGAGAAACTGTTCAAAATGAGGTAGAAATTAAAATTGTGTTGAGAAAAAAATTCTGCTATTAAAAAAAAAAAAAAAAAAAAAAACGCTCTGCCAAGTGTATTTCTACAACCCAAACTCACCGAGTTATGATACTTTGAATAAATTTCGGAGCTTTCTGGCACTAAAAAATCGTCTGCTCGTTTTTAGAGCTGGGAAGCTCCGAAATTTCATAAAATTAAAACTATCATAACTACGTGAGTTTTGGTCGTAGAAGAGTGATACGTTTTTTACTGTTTTAATTGTCAGATTATGGATTTTTTTTTAAAAATACAATTTATAGGACCCGGGGACCATATAAAAATAAAAAGAAAGTGCTTTTTTTTTCTTTTTTTTTTCTTCTTGCACTATTTCACCAACATAATCTTGATTTCTACTTTATTTTGAATATTTTTGCAATTTACATTACTTACATACGTCCAACAGGAAAAATATTAAATCGCGTTTTAATCTTTTTGGGACACCCCGTATAGTCGTATTCGTATCTTTCTAATACAAATAAACTATTTTATAAATTTTCTCAACGAAAAAAGAAAAAAAGAACTTTATATAAACCGATAAATTAAGTTTATTCATGGGGAAATTACTTGATTTTCTCGAAATAATGTCTGCATCAAGCCATCCATTCGCGTTAGCATCTTAAAATATGAAACGCAAAGGGTCCTCTGATCCTTGTTGTATATGGGTCATTTTCTGTTAACACAACAATTTGAGCATTATATACTTTTAAAAATTAATATTTTTTCAATTTTACTTTCTTTACAAGAAGAAAGTATATAATATTTGTGAAGAAAATCGACTTCCGGTTTTCGGCGGATTTATACGTTTTAGAGAGTCCTGAACATGATTTGGCTGTTTTTAGAAAATGTCTGTCTGTGAATCTGTGACTCTGTATGTCTGTCTGTGAATCTGTGACTCTGTCTGTCTGTCTGTATGTGACAAAAATTTTGTAGGCTCTCTATCTCAAGAACGAATGCACGGTATTTAATAAAACTTTATATTCAATTAGTCCCTGATATAAATTGGTGCTGATTAGTTTTGGTATAAATCGTCCAATAGGTGGCACTGCTAAGCTACATTTTTCTCGATTTTCATGATAGCTATATCTCAAGAACTAAAGCATAGAATTTCATCAAACTTGTTAGACCTTGACATAAATATATGCCGGTTACGTTTTGGTGTTAACAGCCTAATAGGTGGCGCTGCTATGCTACTTTTTTCATGATTTTCACGAGAGGTATATCTCAAGAAAGTTTGTGACCTTTTGTTTTCATAGGAAAATAAGTATAATTACAAATATATTGTTTAAATCAGTGGTCGCCAACTTTTATGACCTCACGGACCGCTGATTTCATAATTTGAAATTCTGCGTGCGGCTAATATATTTATTTATTTAAAATAAATAAATAAATAAATAAATAAAATAAATAAAATAAAATAAAATAAAATAAAAATAAATAAATAAATAAATAAATAAAATAAATAAATAGATAAATAAATAAAAATAACCACCATTGTCGCTGCCGTAAATGAATAATTTTTTTGTGACCGGAAATCCTTCTCTGCATATATTAAGAAAACTATCCCATATAAAATATGAAAATTGGTAGTTTTATAAAGAAATGTTCAATAAACACGGCGGTTATTTTAAACGCTATTTGATGTTGATGTCGGTCAAAGTAGTTCCGTTAAAAAAGTTTTATAGGTCAAAAACTATGCATAGCAGTTTAACCCTCTTTATCGGACACATAATACCTGACGAGCTTGCGGTGTGCAGAGTGAAATCATTTTTTTTTTAAATTTGATTTAATTTTTTGAGTTTTTTTTTTAAAAAAATATTTTATTCAAATTTTCCCTATTTCAATAGAGATTTATTTCATATTTCAAAAAAGTAATTTTTTTTTTTTTTTTTTTTTTTTTTGGCCTTTTGTCGCCAAATTTTAAGACAGCGCAAATAATACTATTTCCTTTCAATTAAAAAGTGTATTTACACGAAAATATTAAAAAGAAAAAGAAAACTTTAAAATAATAATTAAATTATTACGTGTTAAAGCATTAAATGGGGGTAAATTACGTCATACTTAAAAAGCCCAAATAATAATATTGCTAAACAGTTTCAATTAAAAATATATTTTCAAGAAAGATTTATTTCATATTTCAAAAAAGTTATCTTTTTACATATTGTTGACAAATTTTAAAACAGCGCAAATAATAATATTTCCTTCCAATTAAAAAAAAATTATTTTCAAGTGAATATTAAAAAGAGGAAGAAAATTTTGTTGAAAAATACGTCATATTTAAAATGATGCATTTAAAATGATACATTTAAAATGTCTTATTGAAAACAATTTTCTTATAGCATCGGTATAAAATTTTGGGAGGCAGCGAAACTGATTACTTAGCCATTTTATACAAGCTGATTTTCAGATGTTGCAATGATCTTATTTTATCAATCAGGAAAACAGCCATTAGCTGTCGCGACAGCACTTGATTCGGCTTTAAGAACCGAAAAATCTTCCAGTTAAAGGGAAATTCATGGCAACCCGATTACAGAAGATCGTCATTGGTCGTTTAATTATAAGTCAATCTTTCGTAATGTTTTTAAAACAGAGCAAATTAGTGTGATTTTAGAGCCTGCGATGTCTGAGCGAGGGTTGACGAGCGTAGCGCGTAGGGGGCAGAGCCCCCTAGTATTCTTACGAAAACATAAATACATTTGTACTATAATGATCAATAAAATTCCATTTCGTAATATGAAATACACTTATTTAATGTAAAAAATTATAGTTGCTTATCTCTATAATAAAACCGTAAGTCATGTGACTGTCATCAACAGTTCCGGGATGACTGTCATCCGGGATGACATGATATACATCGCTTTTCATATGCCAGGCGGCCATTTTTATTTAAAATTATTTTTCGAATAAAACTGCATAAAAGTTACATTTTTAAAAAGATCGTTCAAAATAAATTAATATTTGAGAGATGACTTACGTTCAATTATGTATATATTCTACAATAACTTCAGTTGAAATTAGCTTCGCAGTTCAAATTCTCTATCAATGAAAGTAAACAAAAGTAAAAAGATTCATTCGTCGTGAAGGTTTAAGATATTAAACCATTAAACCATGGAGATAATCGTTCGTAAAGTAAGTTTTCCGTGAATGATTTTTTGGAGCGCTGCCTGGTGTCAAAAAAATTCGCACCAGGACCTGTGAGACAATTAAAGTTTACCATAATTCCGTTTGATGAAGTGCTTATACAACTCAACTTCCTTCCGAAACTTTTCTTGACGTAAGTTGAATGTAAACAAATACAACTCATGTAATAATATTTAATGAATCAAATTTTGAAATGATCAGTTAATTTAGTATTTATGTATTATACGTGGCAAGAAGAGATATCACCAATAAAAAAAATGATTGTTAATTGCGAATCATATTTACCATTGTTAATGACTAATCACGTTCAAGACAGTACTTTAATATACATTTATGAAATACATAATATTATTAAGTACTTTTATGTTATTTGGGCGCAAATCTCGCCAATAGCATTTTTAAAATCGCCAATAGCAGTTTTATTTTTCGCGTGTGCAAATTAGAAACGATACTTTGATTTTGAAATCAAATGTTTTGATTTATGATGTTATTTCTTATTTCTCTATTTTCTATTTTTAACTAAAAGTGTGAACGAGAATTATTTTAAATTCTAACAGCTGTCGCAGAGGCACCGGGGTTGGCATGATTTTTGTTTTGCGCCATTTTGGCGAGAAAACCCCATTTTCAGGTACCTGTTAGAGATTGCGGCTAAGATGCTTTACACTCACGCAGAAAAAAAAATTAATCCGTTAAAAAAAGGAAAAAAGTCGCCAAATTTAGGCGATTTTTTCCTTTAATGGCAACCTAGCCATTGTATTAAGTTATTCGTTTATCGCAGTCTTGAAAATCGCGCCAACCAAAAAGTCGCCAAACTTTTGTTTACATGTTTGCGTGAGTGTAAAGCATCAGTACCGAGATTGCTAAAACAGCATGATTCTTTTATTTTATTATGAAATAGTTTATTTTATATTAAAAAACACAAAATTTTATTATAAAACACACACAAAGGTTAATTTATTCAGTCAATAATTATATCGCCAAAATTATATCTAGTGCGTCTGCGACAACTGTACCCAAAAGGACCCATCATTAAAAATGGTAAATAATATAGAATCAAAGTAAAACAATACAAAAAATAATTTA
Organism: Maratus michaelseni; assembly: GCA_963931845.1. Taxonomy (NCBI): domain Eukaryota; kingdom Metazoa; phylum Arthropoda; class Arachnida; order Araneae; family Salticidae; genus Maratus; species Maratus michaelseni. The sequence goes on along the minus strand of OZ007593.1, from coordinate 344,113,834 downwards.
GTATACATTTATTAAACACATAAAATCATATTCATGGCTTTTAGCTTAGATGGTAGTTTTATTGGCGGTATGTTATAATGAAATGCTACCATGATCGTAAAAGTTCTTGATTTGTCTATTAGAATCTTCCGATTTGGCGAAGGATTAAGGAAAAGAAAACGAATAAAAGTAACGTGTTACAATTATTAACATGCATTCAAGGGAGACCAAACTGGTCGCCAGTGGCGGCTAGTTTAATAATAAGGAAATGTTAAATGATGCTTATTTAAACTTATATGACAAAAATCTTCGAAAGCCGTTATAACAAAATTATTCAAGTTTGTTTAATTACTACAAAGCGCATATAGTTTAATTAAATATCACATATTTTAGTGTCATATTTATTCCTGCTTGTTTGAAATAAGTTCATGAGTTTTTCCATCCAATGACGTTACTGAAAGGCTGAAAGCCATTTTTTTTCAAGCAAAAAACCGGTATTGAATTTTTATTGCTTTCAGAATTAAAAATTTCTTTTCGCACAAATACGTTTTTGGAATATCAATAAACATTTCTTTTATTTACCAATCAGCTATAATTTTGCATAAATATTAATTAAAAAAAAAATCAAAAATTGTTCAGATATTTCTTCGGACCACTAATGGTTCACTGACCACAGCTACCTCTGCTTTACCTCTGCTTTTCCACAGCTACCTCTGGCGACCTCTGCTTTCAACCATACTGAAAATTTGACAATATTTACCTGGAGGCATTTTTTGAATGCTAAATTTTAATGATACTGTGCTTTTTCAAATTGACTTATGGCTTATTTAATGGACTTTGTTTAGTTTTTGATTGTAGGGAATTTTTTAAATAAGGTTACATTTGAAGTTTGCAAAAGAAGTTTTAATAATATGTTGTTAAATAGTAAATAATTAGTTCATATATGATGAATTAAGCTATTTTAATAACAGAAAGATTTTTGATGAAAGATTTATCAAAAATGGAAATATCATAACAAACAGTAGTGAATTCAGATAATAGCCCCCTGATTAATAAATATAGATTCTTTATAATAAATTTAGAAATAGATTAAGTGTTAAACGCTTTAATAATTTCATCTATATTTCAAATGAAAACTTAGATGCTGATTATTTATTTATTTATTTATAATTATTTTATAAGTAGCAAAAATTTTTAATGAGAATAAAAGAGCGAGTTCACTAAATTGTTGTTTCAACTATTCTCCAATTATTACTAAATTAACGCAATTTTACAATTTTTAAAAAAAAGTTTTTCTATATGCAGATTGCAAAAATTGTCTAAATTTAAAAATATCTCAATTAAAATATTGTTTAAGGTGTAAAAGCCACGCTCTTTTTTTCCCCCTAGCGCAAATCCTGAATATATGGTTGAATAAGTCCCTTTAATTAAAAAAATTGGATATATATATACAGGGTGATTATGAAAAAAAAAATTATCCCGAAATATGAGCCCCTAACTATCATACCATTCACAGAAAGTGAATGAAATTTTGTTTTAAAGTATTTTGAGGTATCATATGAAAAGCAACAGTTAAATTCTAAGAGTTACGGCTGAGGTGACAAAATTTCGAAAATTTTAAATGGCAACACCAACCTTTTTTTCATTATTGGGATGTGATCTTCATAGTAAAAAACGAGAAAAAGCGTTGGAGCGATACCTATAGCACGAAAATCGCAGGCGCTATAGACAGACTAAGAAGAAAGTGAAAACAACCAATAAGGACAGAGAAGCAACAAAAAACAAAACATTTTATTGTGTTTCACAAATTTTCCTCTTTTCCACTTCACACACGATGACACTTCGCATGCGGCAAATGGTGGATAGCACTGAACAATAAAATGTTTTACTTTCTGTTGCTTCTCTCTCCTTTATTGGTTGTTTTCAATTTTCTTCTCAGTCTGCCTAGCGCCGGCGATTTTCGTGCTACAGGCACCGTTACAACGTTTTTTTTTTTTTTTTTTTTTTTTTTTTTTTTTTTTTTTTTATTATGAAGATCACATTCCAATAAAATAAAGTAGTTATTTCTATTTGAAATTTTGGAAATTTTGGCACTGTAACCGTAACTTTTAGAGTTTAACTGTTGTTTTTCATATGATTCTTAAGCGCATACCACAAAATAAGTTAATAAAAAATTTCATTCATTTTCTGTGAACGGTATGGTAGCTAGGGGCCCATATGTCGGGATAGTTTTTTTTTTATAATCACCCTATATACGTATATTATATATACTAATATCGGTTAAATATTGTCTTTACATCCAATATATTAGTAATGAAATGGCGAAATATTTCTTGACAATATTGAACCAATTGTGGCAATATTTCATCCCAATATTGCCAGTACTGGCTAAGGTATTACCAAGATAGATCTAATATTGGTCCAATAGTGTTTTAATACTAGGGAGTAAGTCAAGTAATTTTTAATTTAGCAAGTTGTGAAATTTTCACTTATTTTGAATATTTCAAATGTTATCACTTTAAATCACTTTAAATCGGCACCTTTATGATTAAATCTCTTAAATCGGCAAAAAATCAAGAAATTTAATAATTTGTGATTACATACTCAAAAATGATTTTAAATCTTTGTAATGTTTCAAGGGAATTAGCTTTTTAAAAATGATATTGAAATGACCATTTTTTTCATCAAATACTTTTTGCAGAAGCCTTATAAAGATGAGATATATTCTGTTCGGTGTTAAAAAAATATATATATTGATAGTTCTATCGGAAAGATTTATCTAGAGACAAAATAAAATGCCGGTTTCAAATTTCATTTAAAACCAATTTAGTTTACGGCTGAGCAACAGTCTGAAAACTTTTGATTGTATGACGATAGACGTAAGTAAAAACACCTGTATATTATCTTGTTAGTGCAGCGTCGCATAGATGATATAATCCGTTTAAACGATGCTACAATTGATTCACAACAATGTTTCTGCCAAAGCACGTGTAGGAAAACTGCCAAATTTCAAACCTTACAAAAGATATGTATGTCTCCGACAGTAACTCAAGAGACAGATAAGAAACATTGTACTTGAACGTTTTGGGTACTATCCTTATTAAGTTAAAGATAATATTGGATGTTTAGTTTGCAAAAGAAGTAGTAAGAATTGAACAATAAATTTTACATTGAAGAAAGAGAAATAATTTTCAAATAATTAATTATTTAGGTAAATTGTTTCATTTTTACATATATACTTATACGTAGATCCGTAGCATGGGTAAAATACTATAGTTCTCCAGTACCACTCATTCCGGTTGCTAGGTGCTTCATCGATGACTACAGTTTACATTTCCGTTGTAGAGGCTATTGGTAGTACAATAAAGAAAAAAATATGGATCACGTATAGACTATGAAATACTTCCCAACATTCACAGAATATTGTTGCAAAACTTTTATTATTTATTGTTGCGCATCTTTTGATATGGTGAAAAGAGATCCCAAGTCAAACTAGTTGCTTTCACAAATGAATATTTCGCATTATTCACAAATGGCCGAGAAAACTATTTTTACAACAGCAATAGTGCATATGTAGGAAATAATTTTTAGCATTTTATATCAAAAATATAATTTAATGTTTTAAATGTATAAAAGCACTGTAAAGCATTTCCAACCGTAGCTGTTCATAGGTGTTGATGCATTTCAATTCTTTCCGGCTTCCCCTTATAGGACTATATAGTACCACTATACATCGCACCACATATCAAAAATATAATTTAATGTTTTAAATGTATAAAAGCACTGTAAAGCATTTCCAACCGTATTGGCCACTGACATTCAGTTCAACTGGAAAATGCACTTCAAGAAACGAGCTCCGATAGACAGTAATTATATGATTTATATATTTTTTATATGCCACAAGTAATACTATAATTTAATTCCTCTGAAAAACGCACAACAATTGAAAACTCACATCCTCAAATTACCATTCATAGACGGTAATGCAATCCGATTAATTTTGAGTGTCTATAAAATTGCTAAAAGAGTTTCCCCCACGATTTTGATTTTTTTGTAACAGATGTGTTGCAGTGATCTTCATTCTTTGTGGCCAATACTTTCAATTTGCGGCTTCACTTTTAAAATTAAACAGTAAGAGACGTCGCCGATATTTCATATGAATATTTAGTCGTTTTGCTCAAGATGGGTTACGATTTTTATCATTTTATCATAAATTTTGAAGTTTATCATACTTGCACGATATTTCTCTTTGAAATACTCCATAATTAAAAACTTCTAACGAAACTATATCAATAAAAATTAACTTCTTTTGTTGCAGTAATCACAAATTATCACTTAAATGTAATTCGTTTATTGATTAGTAAGACTTTTCATTGTTGCCCTTCACTTAAACTCAGGTTTATTATTTTTGATTTGTTGGTTTCTAAAGTTACAATGTGACAACCACCAGTAACAAAAGTTACAATGTGACAAAACCCACTATAGTGACATAATAACCAGTGAAACTCTCGAAAGAAGACCAAGTTTCAAACTGTGACAACCAGCTCTATACATTTCAATTTATTTGACAATATATCAAGAAAGAGACAAAACCCAAATTCAACAAAGTTAAACAGAAACCTTGAACCGGCAAACAAAGATAACTGTTGCAAACCACAAGAGAGCAACCACTGCAGCGATATCAACAAATTTACAGTCAGGTGGATCACAGCCATGTTGTGATCAGGCGATTTCCACCCCGCTCCCAGGTACTAACCCGTCAAGCTAGGCATTCATGCCGGGCCGGTAGGGGCCTGGTTAGCGGTATAAAAAAATAGCATTGTTAATAGGAAATTTTTTTTATTAATTAAACTAGTCGTTGGGGTTACTTGTCGATGGGGTCGTAATACTTACCCATCATGGATATGCATAATATAAAATATGAAAATAAAATATGTATAAACTATTTATAAAATGCATTGCAATTCGAATAAAATCGTGGCTTGATGACGTCATAAACTTTAAATGCTCTATTACTGAATTGCGCAAAAGGAAAATCCTTATAACTCCAAAAATGTTAATCATATTAACTAACAGTTCGGATTAAGCGTCTCATTTCCAATTAAAATATATCTTTGAATTGCAATTTGAATGTAATACAGGACCACAAAAAATCGAAGAGTGTGGAAAATATGATTCAATATATCTCGGCAACTCATTATTCGATCGACTTTATTCTTTATGCAAAATTTATGTTTTTTTATTGTCTTTTACATTCATGCCTTAAAATAAATGATTTCGAAAATTTTTATATACCTTTTAGCAGAACGAATATTTCAAGAGTCCGAAAAAAATAGTTCCGGATAATCAAGGTTACTGAAATTCAACAAGCTTCTTCTCATTATTACACACTAAGTACATACCAAATTTCAAGCCTTTATCTCAATTTGTTCGGGAGATACGTTTACAGACAAACAGATAGACAGACGGACGGCAAATTTTTTTTTCTAAAAATATGTTTTTTGGAATCTCCAGTGTCTGAAACGTGTAAATCCGTCAAATTTTTTTTTCGATTTTTAAAACGATTGCAAGACTTACCCTATACAACGTATGATGGGTAAAACTATCCTGCGCCGCCAGACGCCCTCGGGGGTAGCCCGCGGCACGCTTCCGACCATCGCACCCAAGCCTCTGAAGGACTTATTACGCACCAGGGCTTTGTCTCGCCCGGCGCTGCGATCGGCCAAGGGCCGCTCCAATGCGGACCCTGAACCATTTTACCAGGTATCGACCTCATAGGTCGTTGCGGCAGTAATCCAGCTCTAGGGAAACTTCCGCTTGGAACAAACACCTGATGAACCGCCGAAGAACCCCCGACGACTTCGTTCGCGAAACCCCATAGGGGGAGACGGTCCCTAGGTCATATGTCGAGTTACTCCGACGGCTCTTGTTTTCTCACGGCTTCCGATCATAGACATGCATGGAAGAGCATACTACTGGTCTCATCGGCCGTGAGGTTCACAGTAAAAAATATATTCATAGCTTTTTAATGTTGAATAGTAGGCTAATTGTTGCACTTCATGAAACGATGAAAAATTTCCACTTTAAGTTAATATTCATAAAATTATGTGAACTTACGTTTGTAAAATATTTGCGAATAACCGACTTTATGAACATTTATTTTTATAATTGAAAAAATGCAAGTTTTGTTTTGATAGTTAGTCATTTTAATTAGACACTGTTTATTTAAGTATTAACAAAATATGATTTTATTTGATTAATTTATCTGAGCGTTATCCTATGAGCAGTGCACCAATTCTTCGAAAAATATTCATCTATCTTTGACTTAAAATTTGTAAAATTTAGTGTATTTTGTTCTAAGGGTACTCACACACTTAAACATTTTGTGAATTTAATGAGTAAAAGTAACAAAATTTTGAATTTCCGCTAAATCAACTACAAATGTATTGTGGATTAATAAATACGGTTTGTCATGTACAGTTAATGCATGTATAGGGCTAATGACAACAAACGTGTTTATATTTAAGCTGTGATCACAGGGGTATCCTAGCATAGGAAATATCAGATATTTAATATTAACCAGGTTTTTAAGAGAAAAACGGTCGAAAACACAACGTGTGATAATTTACATCTCGTTATTTCACCAATGACGAACTTATCGTTGCTTTTATCTTCTACGATTTTAGATACCAGCTCGAACTTAACCCTCAAAAAATGATCGTTTTCAGTTTTCAAACTTTACGCTGGTTTTTAACAACTTAAGTTTCTATCACACATACTATCATAATATCTGAAATGAATGATATCATCTCTTGCTTCTGTCACGGTAGGTGACATCGTTTTTAGGATATTTCAGTATCTAAGTTAACTTTAAACAATTATTTTATTACTTAGCCATCCGTTTTTGACTTTCATTTCTAATTTAGCATATCCCTTTCCTTATGTTTTGCTAAGCTTAACGTCCGCCGTTTTTGAAAGTTATGTACCGGCATGCACCGTTTCTGCTGTAGCAGTTATATAATTTAATACATTAATTTTATGTGTTTCATTACGCAATCGATTGCTTTAAATCTGTCATCCTTTAATTCCCCTTTTGTCTATGTGTTTTCAATCATGCCGTTCACCTTTCTCGATCCCGTACCGGCATTTTTATTTCAGCTTCACGTGGCAATATCTGCCGCGAGGATAATTTTTCTACTGTTTCTTTAAATGAATTGCTACAAATAATTACATCATCTTGGTAAGTGAATATACCCGGTAGATTGATTTCTTCTATGGCATTATCCATCATCGCTTGAAAAATACTTGCAGCCGTTTTTAATCCAAATGGTAATCGTTTACATTTATACGTTCCCCAAGGGGTTGTGAACGAAATTCTGTCTTGAAATTGCTCAGGTAAATCAACTTGGTGATACGCTGAAGGCAACAAAATTTTTCCAATTCATGCTAACGTAGTTAAAAATAACTCCTTTCCTGTTCCAAAGTCGAAGCGTCAGCTCAAAAGTTTCTTGGACCTGTGCGGTTTTTACAGACATCTTATTCCAGCTTTTGCAGAAGTCTCTGAACCGCTTTTTGCACTTACTTCACCTAAATTACCTTTCAATTGGTCTTAAATTGAAGAAGATGCATTCCAGAAAGTGCAGCTAATTTTCTTTCAACAACATTTCCTGCAACAGCCAAACATCAACGAACCCTTCTATCTCAATACCGACACTTCTCTTTTTGCCATATGCGTCGTACTTCTATAGAAACACAACGATGATCTTCTCCCAATTTCTTAATTTTCAAAAGCTCTCAGGAAAGCCGAAACAAAGTATCCACCTATCCAATTGGAACTCATGGCAATTGCCAAAGGAATGGCTGCCTTCAGAAATTTATTATATGGCAGACATTTTTTTCTCCTCAGTGATAGTAAACCGTTAAAAAAATATAAACGTCTAAACGTCCTTGCAGACTTTCTCTCCCGAACACCTTTTTCAAGCAACTCATCTAATTTAAATTCTGATCCAAATTTAATTAATTCTCAAGATATCTTACCAATTGTCAGTGAAGATGTTAATGCTATCCACAACACGTCTAATACAGCACAAATTTCAAGTAATGACACAGCTAATAATTGCAGCGATAATTTAAATCCACCCGTAGATGCCCAGAACGATATTTCTGAAGCCACTCTTTTCTATGAACAGCAGAAGGACCCTAACATTCTAAAAATTATAAAAGATATAAATTCCAACCTCTTCCCTAAATCTAAAAACTACATCATCTGCGACCGCTCCAGACTTCTTCTATTTCACTTTAATTTTAGATCAAATCAAGATCCTGCTCAGTACAACATTGTTGTACCTGAATCACTGAAAGCCAAATGCATTCGAATTCATCACATCCCACAATATGAAATTGAAAAACATATAAGAATATATGCAAAAAATTCTTTTGGAAAGGTCTTCATGCAGATGTAGTTAATTTTGTGAAGTCTTGCACCAGATGCATTACAAATAAACCTCAGCGAATTCCTACAGCCCCTTTTCAAAAGACAATCATTCCTACATTACCAGGCCAACTGATTTCACTTGACTTCGTTGGTCCATTTCGTAATGGGTTCCACATCTTAACAGTGATTGATCATTTTTCAAAGCATTTAAAACTATTTCCATTAAGAAACATCACTGCTATGACAGCTGTGCATGCAACGTTCGATTACATGACCACTTTTGGTCGTCCTGAGATGATCCTTGCAGATCATGGCAAGCAATTCTACTCACACATTTTCCATGAATTCAATAAAATGTTGGGTGTTAACCTTCAACACACCACAGTTGCTCACCCGGAAGCCAATGCTGTGTCCGAACGCATCAACTTTCCAATCAAATCAACTGTAAAAGCACTAATGGAAGATGGATACAACTTCGTCAATGCAGTTAAAGTACATGAAAGCATTTACAACAGTACTTATCACAACACCATACAAACGTCTATTCCGTTCATTTTGGCAGAGAACTCCCTAACATTTTCGAAACCTTTAATTCAAGCTGTTATCAAAATCGATTGGATGTCCACCATGATTACTTCATATTAATGCAGAATTTACAAAATTTATACGAAAAAGTGTACCACAATTTGAAAAATTTCCAACAATTGCAAAATACCAAACAACATGTAAAAGCAAAACTACGATGTCCAAAAGTTGGGGACATTGTTTTTCTCCACAACAGAGGAGCATTTAAAGGTGTAACAAAAGAACCAATGGAAGTTATATAAAAATGTTCTACTGTAATCTTCAAAATACAGAAAGCCAATGACTCAGAAGCTCGCGTCCAAACTGTGCATATTAACAGACTTATAATTCCTGCACAGAGAAAGAGAAACCTGATAGACACAGGACAGCAACAAACAACTCAAAAAGTCTCTACATCTGACATCAACTCTCAACCGAACTCTGACACTCTGAATGATCAGTTAGCAGTGAGGGTTCCTGCAACTGCTAGATCTCCGTCTTCAATGATAGACGATCCTAGTGCAGTGAGGGTTCCTGCTACTGCCAGTGTTTCTTCCTCAACAACTGATGATCCTGCAGCAGTGATGGTTCCTGCTACTGCCAGTGTTCCTTCCTCCACAACCGATGATCCTGCAGCAGTGAGGGTTCCTGCTGATGGTAGAGTCCCTGCGACGACAGATGTTCCTGCAGTCCAGAGAAGTACCACTTCATCGAGAGCTCCCACTCACAGAATCTCTGGTTACAACTTCTGACCACGTAAGCAAAAGGACAGATAGTGTGAAAAATAGACTGTTTTGTTTTCATCACGATGCATCACTTTACCACCTTTTTGATGAAAAACAATTACATTAACGAACTGTTCATCCAAAGGACTTTTCTGCTGGCAGAATCACCCAATGGCACAGTGATTTTTTTTACATTGACTGTTCTAATTTTCCGTTTTTTTTTCAGATGAGCATTTGAGAGTTGCTGCAATGTGTTTCTATAATGGTCTGTGGTTTCCTTGTTAAATCAACCATGGTAAAAACTTTCTTATTTTAGTTTATTTAATTTTGTATTGATACTCGATAAGTTTATTTTGATTAAATTCATATGTTTTGAATATGAAATTTCATGTATTGAAGGTTTTCAATATCAACACAAAAATGTTTGCTGTTTTTCGGTTGTATATTTTTTTATACATAATGCTTCGGTTATGTATTCCCTGCCCCCTTTTTCCTTGTTGACGTCAACCCCCTTATCCCTTTTTGTGTTCTCATTACCCCATTACTTTTATATACATCATAAGTGTTCTTGGTACCATTTATTTTTTTCCTTATTGTATATACATACATGTATACTATTTTTCTCAAGTGTCAAATTGTTTTAGTAACTTTGTTTTTTTTAGATGCAAACTGATAACATATATTATGTAACAAACAGGGTATTGAGAGTTATTTATAAGTAGTTGGTGATTATATGACAAAAGTAAATCAATGTATCTGTAATGTGAAATGAAATGAAGATGTGATTGATTACAAACATAATGATACATTAATGTGATAATATGTAACTAATAATTTTTATAAAAAATTTTACAGACAAGAACAGCTGTAAATACATGAAGGGTTGTAACATGTATAATTTTCATCTACTCTATACCGACATGATGGATGTCGATGAATGTCAGTAAGGCAACACTAGATACCGGGCTTGCTCATTCACTCTCAAAACGTCACAAATGGTGGCTGACCACGACCAGCGATTGGTCCAAAGCAACGCGCCCATCGTTTTGTGCCAATCGCTGTATGTCTTTCCTCCTAGTCAGCCACCTTTTGTGCCGTCATCATAATGAATGAGCAAGCACGGTATGTAGTGTAGCCCTGATGTCAGCCCAGTGTAATCCCGTTCATGGTGCTGTGTTTTTTTATATAGTTTTAATTTTTTTTCACCCTTTTTCGGGGAGAGTGTCACGGTAGGTGACATCGTTTTTAGGATATTTCAGTATCTAAGTTAACTTTAAACAATTATTTTATTACTTAGCCATCCGTTTTTGACTTTATTTTCTAATTTAGCATATCCCTTTCCTTATGTTTTGCTAAGCTTAAGGTCCGCCGTTTTTGAAAGTTATGTACCGGCATGCACCGTTTCTGCTGTAGCAGTTATATAATTTTATACATTAATTTTATGTGTTTCATTACGCAATCGATTGCTTTAAATCTGTCATCCTTTAATTCCCCTTTTGTCTATGTGTTTTCAATCATGCCGTTCACCTTTCTCGATCCCGTACCGGCATTTTTATTTCAGCTTCACGCGGCAATATCTGCCGCGATCTTTTTCAACATCGGCATCTTGACGGCTTTCCCGTCCTCCTCCATGCTCTTGACGTAGGGAGTGTTCCTCTGACGTCACGCGCGGTTGTTTTCTCCGTCGATTTCATTCACGGGAGCGCGGCGCCGTTCTTGGCGTCCGGTGATTGTCTTGGCATGTTTTGTACCTCGCCAATTCTTCCTCCTCGCGCACCGCGATCCGATGGATCGGCAGTGGTGATTCAGCGCGCACGGGTGAAGGTGGCTTCTGCAGCGATCGTCCTAGGGTTATTTCTCCACATTGTATTTGACATGTATCTGAATTTTTCTTTTACGGTAGAAAGTATAATACAGTTTTTCTTTTTCATCAACCGTTTTCAATTTAACAGCATCATGAACAAGTCCCCTGCAAGTGCTTATGATTCTACAATAAAGAAATGAGTGTTACATTTTTCATCAACCACGTGCCTGTGTGATTTTTGTTTTCTTGTGCCTTACTGAAGTTTTACAGGTATGAGTTTATAGTTATTTATTTTTGAAGATGCTCCATCGTAATTATGATCTGTAGACGTATAGCGAGTTTTTTTTATAGAACCTGGTATGAGCACTTATAAAAATATATATCACGACCACGTGTTCATTTTTCTGGCACACCACGTGTCTCTACTACGATAGCTTCTTTCAAGCGGCTTATTCGTGCTGCAAGTAGGGTTATTTTGATGACTGAATGGAACGAGTTAATGTAAGCAATGAGCAGAACGTTTGGCGAGTAATTGCTTCTAAGCGTTTTAAATGGCATTTTCATTTATTGCCCGTCTTTTATGCTAATTCTCAGTTGCATAAATTACCACAGCGCCACATTTCTCCTATCGGCGGTGATTGGAACTATTTTTTGGTTTTGTTGGAATCTTTCTTCCTATGGTTTTCTTAGTCCATTTATAAAATTTTGTGTCAATCCAGTTATTAGAACGAGCTATCGGCGGCTCTGAATAGCGTCAGTTTAAAAAAAACACCCTGTATTTTACTAACGAATAAATATAACTATTTATGTTTAATTATATTAGATTACATAAGATGAAAAATAAGATATGCTAGCTGCATGTTACGAGCATGGCTTCCTGCGTTAGTCTGCTGGACCCCAAACTGAAGTATTTATTTCAGAGTTGTACACAGCTTATGCTGCCTTCTAGTGTCAACATACTAAATGCATTAAACAGTACACCTCACAACTTACTAACCTTTTAACTCTCACTTAACTCACATTACATCTCACCTCACAACTCACACTTACTTACACAATTTTTTTTATATCTTTATAAGTACTCAAAATAATTACTGACGCATTCGTCAGAGTCTTAAGTAAACGCACCGTCCAGGAAACACGTCACGGATGACATAGAGTGCGTTTTCACCATATCAGTTTACGCTCCTCGCTGACAGTTGCTTTCGTTTTCGGCATTTTGCTTTGTCACCAGCGCTTAAACGCGCCATTTCTGGACACACATTCTATAACGAAAAATGCTTGTTTAGGTTCTCTCTATTATCCTTTAAAATTTTGCCAGTTACTTTTCGATTACTCTGTATATTTGTACTTACTATTATTTGTCTTTACAATTACTTCTGTTATTATCTGCACGTAGTATATGTCTTTAAAGTTACTATTATGACATCGTTCATTTTTCAGCATTTAGTAATTTTTAAAAATCTCGCTTAAAGCTTTATACACCACTGCTGAAACTTTTGTTTAAGCACGCGTTTCATTTTTTACTCTTATAAATTCAGGCTACTTGTGCCGACTGATTATAAAAAAAAATGAAAAAAATGCTAGGAAGTTGTGTCTAATTAATCCTGTTGTAGTGATAATACAACATTTTCGAAACATCTTCAAAAATTTTTTATATATCTTTATAAGTACGCAAAATAACTACTGACGCATACGTCAGATTTCAGTAAACACATCATTCAGGAAACAGAACGTCACGGATGACGTAAAGCGCGTTTTCACCATTACGCTTATCGCTGACCGCTACTTTCGTTTTCGGCATATGATTTTAAAGCTTTGGGCTTTTGGATAGTTACTTTTAATTTTTTAAACAAAAAAGTCTCCAAAATCTGGCGATCTCCAAAATTAAAATATAATAGGATTCAAAAGAGTGTGAGAATTCTCTCACATTGTTAGGCTTTTGTCATCCGTGAGAGTGTATGGTACAAAATATATCTGATTAACCCTTAAATTTATCCGAGAACCGGTTTGTTGTTCACATTTGATCAGGTTGGCGGTATTTGACGAAATTCTTTAATCCCAATCTCTATTATTCTTCTAAACATTTATAGACACTTTATTCTGCCTTACTTCACTCATATGGAATCTAAATATCGTAAATCCATTCCTTGAGTAGTTAGAACAATTATCTGTCAGACAACCATCCATTTTTAACGATTTTAAAGCACGCTTATCATTAATACGCTTCTGGCTTTACAAGCAACAATCGGTGAGTAGGACAACAAGATGCCTAAATGCGCCAGCCTGTACTATAGCTAATCGTGGGGTGTGGCTGATCACTTCACGGATGAACATAGCGCGTTTTCGACAAAAAATAATTTCGCTTCATACTGATCGTTATTTTTGTTTTCAGCTTATGATTTTAAAGTTTTCCTGAATTTATTTTTGGGACACCGTTAAAAAAAAAGACGTTTGTTCGTATTTGAAAAAATCAGTTGAGTGTGAGCTACAAGTCGAGATGATGCAGTGCGTTGAGGCAGTGAGGTGAGATGATGCAGTGCCTTTCTGAAGAAACTGCCGTTAATAATTTCAGTAAAAATGATCGCTACCGGAGACTTTACGAGTCCAGGGGAATTTGAAATTGGAATAATGTAAATTTTATTCCATTTGCCTTTCATATAAGTAAATTTTAATAATTTTTATTAATGAGCTACCAGTCGAGATGATGCAATGCGTTGAGGCAGTGAGGTGAGATGATGCAGTGCCTTTCTGAAGAAATTGCCGTTAATAATTTCAGTAAAAATGATCGCTACCGGAGACTTTACGAGTCCAGGGGAATTTGAAATTGGAATAATGTAAATTTTATTCCATTTGCCTTTCATATAAGTAAATTTTAATAATTTTTATTAATGAGCTACAAGTCGAGATGATGCAATGCGTTGAGGCAGCGAGGTGAGATGATGCAGTGCCTTTCTGAAGAAATTGCCGTTAATAATTTCAGTAAAAATGATCGCTACCGGAGACTTTACGAGTCCAGGGGAATTTGAAATTGGAATAATGTAAATTTTATTCCATTTGCTTTTCATATAAGTAAATTTTAATAATTTTTATTAAATAAAATAAAAATGGTACACTGTGATTTATCACTTATGTCAATTGTTTTCTTTTCTTTCATATTTATGAAAGTTTTAGAAATTTTATCTGGCGATAACCATTTTACAATGCATACCCAGAGTACAACTATTACTACTATTACTACTACCTTATATGTTCAGTAATGATGTAACGTCTAATTTTTATTATCATACTTAAATTCGTGAGTAAATAATCAAATATTCCATGGATTATGATTATCATTTTTTTTATTGCATGATATTTTTTGTTAAGAATATATTTCAAAATCATGACAATTTTGTGTTTCAAAGTAGCATATGTTTCTCAAACATATGCTTTACTCTTTTATGATCTTACTTTCATAACTGAAAACTAAACTGTATGAACATCAAACTGTACAATGTTATGAACTTGTATAATTTTTTTTTGAGATAATATTTTTTGATTTTTGTATGAATATGTTTCACAAACTTTGTTAATATTAATTGCTAGCATTATGTGATACATAGCTTATGCGTATTTTTTTCCTGTTGTATCAATTATGCACAGTTATTTGATGTGTACTGAAATACTGGATGTACATGTACGTACACATTTTTTCTGTCCTTTTTGGCTACTTTTTCATCGCCATTTTTTTAATGCTTTTGATATTTGTTTTGGCTATAAAAAATTTGGCTATAAAAAATTTTGACATTATACCTTTTACATATTTTGATCATCCAAAATGTTTATTCACCGATGGAGAGAGCGGGGGACGTTGGAGGGGTGGGGGGGGGTATTGTGAGGATTCTTTGTTTTTGTGTTTTGCGGTCGTCATTTAATTTTTATTCAGCGTCGGAGTGATCTGTTTTTCTCCAGTGCCGGTTACGTCATCGCTTACCGAGCGCGTTTCCTTCGCGATCATAGAGTGTGGCATAGGGCAGTGTGAACGATTATTCGCTCCACGCTGACCATTACTTTCGTTTTAAGCGTATGATTTTAAAATTTTCCTGAATTTATTTATTTATTTTTGGGATCCTGTTTTTAAAAAATATAGTATGCTCGTACCTGTAAAATCCAGCTGAGTGTTAACTACCGACCGTTGAGTTGATGCAGTTCCTTGTTGAAAAAATTACCTTTAATAATTTCAGTTAAAATGATTGCTATCTGAGACTTTATGAGTTTTCTCGGCATAATTTAATGGCAAAGAAGAAAAACCAATTTCTACCTATGTTGACAAAATAAAGAAGATTTTTTTAGTCGAAGAATGTTGTCATTTTTGCAGTTCATTAATATTATTCCAAGACTGTGGTAAGAAACATCTTTTTGTCATTTAATATATATTTTTTGACCAAAAATTGTAAAGTCGGGTTATGTAAAATGTTTAAATTCACCAACTTGATAAAAATTTCTATACGATCACAGACTTTACCACCACAAAATGTTAAAAATCGCAATAAAATATGTTGTAGTTTTTACTTTCTTCTGTATTCATAAGAAGAAAATAATGATTCATGAACATTTTCGACTTCCAGTGTTTGATGAATTTACACGGTTAATGATGTCCTGAATTTGATTTGACTATTTTTGGACAGACCACCCCCCTTTCTCTGCCTCTTTTGGTGTGTGCAATATTTAATACATTGTAATAATGGGAAGAAAAACAAAGACATGAAAAGCATTAAAAAATTCAAGTCTTACGCGATCAGCAAATCCAGGTTCTAACTTCTTTTCCAGATATCCTTGAAGTTTAACAAAATATATTCACGCAACATGAATCTTCGAGAAAAAAAGATCTTTTATTCCTCTTTTCATTGAATTTGTCTTTAGTTAACATTATGGGAAATAATAACAATTACCAAGGGAAAGAAGTATATCATTACGAAACGCATGGCGATGGAATAAAAAATCAATTATGATAATAAATATATTCAACAGAGAAAATATAATTAAAGAAAAAAAACTGTTACTTTAAACCTTCTTGACTTAACATTGAGATGATATTGCGTTATTATTGTGTAATAAGCAAGATGAAATAAATCCAATTGTTCTAAGAAAAAAGTATTTTATGGAAGAATGGGCGAAATTTTATTTCATTATTATCAATCTATATAATCAGACTTCGCTGTAAACTTTTCTTTGAATTTATTATTACTATCTTCTTTAATCCCGAGAAGAACGTATTGGATGGCTGAATATTTTTGACTTTCGGTTATTGATAGATTTACACGTTTAAGATATCTAAAATACAATGTCTGTTTGCATGTTACACAAAAGTTGCAGGCACTATAACTGAAGAACTAAAATGCATGGATTCTACGAAACTGCACATTTAGTTGGATTTTGACACATACGCTGCCACACTACAGGTTTAATTTTCGCTTTCATGGTTCGCCTTATTCTCTTAAATCATTCAGGGTCGATAAAAATGAGTACCAAGCATGATTTGAAGTTAACCCTAATATTTCCACTACAGGATACCACTTAACGACTTGACAGGGGCATATGTTACATATAGCACTAGCACTCAGGAGAGGACCTATGATCAAAAACGCAGAATTTTCTCCATAGGTCACGACCCTTCATAGATTATAATGCCACAGTTCAGATCAGATTTCAGTGTATATCCCTCGAAGATTTTTAACCCTTTATATTCCACATAATGGATTAAGAAAATTTCACCCTCAATAAGTCTCTCTCCTGCTGTTAAAATACATTAGTAAAAATATATACATAATAGTAATATAAAATTTAAGAAGGATTCATTCATTAAAACACACTTATTAATTCGATAATCATTTTTTTTTTTTTTTTGTAAAATATTTGCAACAATACTTAAGAATCATTGCTTTTTGAAATCCCCAAACTCTTATAAAGTAATACAAATAAATATATCTGTATCTGAGGGAAATTATTAATTTAAGGGGAAAACTTCCACTGCATAGATTTCAACAAATAAAAACTGTTCATATAAACGTAAAGGGTTAAGAAAATATTTATTTTTGAAAAATACTTTGCTTTATTTGGTTGTGCTTTATAAATAAGGTAAAGTCAAATATTTTACATAAAATATAAAATGTTGTGATATGAGCAGACGTATGAAATTAATTTTATGTCAAATTTTTGTTTAATAGGACTTTAAAATCCTATGAGTATGCAAAGAATTGAATCATTAAAGTAAGAAATGGAATTTCAAGCATGTTTGCACCAAGTGCAACGCATTATATTAGGAGTACCCATAATTAATGTTTATTTATTTATTTAATTTATTTATTTTTGTGAAATGTATGTTCATTGTATTTTTAACGTTTCCATTTGAAATGCAATCTCGACAAACGCTTCTTTTTTCTCTTTTTCTTTTTTTTTTCTCTGTAATTTTTGAAAAAAATCGCCATAAGCGTGCGCATAGGCTCATCTATTGGCTTTCTGGGGAACTAATTAAGGTGTTGATATCTAATCAACGCTTGCTGTTATAACAAGATGCTTTTCTAAAACTTTTGAAACTGTCTCGTGCCATTTTGACTCACAACACTTCAACGTTACTTAAGTTACAGTGCCTAGAATAAATAGTGTACCGTTCGACGCTAAAAAAAAAAATGCACGCAAAAGTAAGCCTCCAATAGATGGCGCTGACTACACTACAGACTGGAAATTTCCGAAAACAGATCTAGTAATCGGATAAATTAATGCTTTTTAGATACTTATTTTGATATTATAAAAGAAGACATTTAACTATAGGAATTGATATTTAGATGAAAACAAGTCTGAAATATTTCAATAATAAATATATTATTTACAAACTGTTATTTTAGAACAAAGACACATTTTTTAAATGAAAATTATGTATGAAAAGTAAGTAAATACAAATGTTAAATTCGCTTTAGCTTTATTTACAAATATCAACAACTATTCACTCCTTCTAAAACTGTGCAAACATACAATGAATATTTAAAAATAAACTCCCAATATAGCAATATTTACTTTGTGTTATTTTCAAAACAAAGGCCCATTTGTTAAACAAATCTTTCTCACACTGGAAATCACATATTAAAATTCTTAAGAAAAATTATAAACATTCTTTTTTCTTTATGAATTATGTATGAAAAGCAAATAATTTCAAAAATAAATTCAAAGGTTAAATTTGCTTTAGCTTTATTTACAAATATCAACAACTGTTCATAAAAAATATTATAAAAAAAAATTATAAAAAATAAATTCTTTTACCTCTTTGTATTATGTACGCAAAAGCAACATAGGTTTAAAAATTACATATACACTATATGGCCATTAATGACCGGCAACTTTCAATTTTGGACATCTTGTCGAATATTTAAAAATATACTTGTCAGATTCTTCTGGAATTTTAGGATTAAAAAGAACAGGTTTGTCTTCATATTTATCAACGTCGATTTGATAAGGAGGACAATTAGTGGGCTAAAAAAATATTAAAGAAAAAAAAGAATACTTTGGTTCACCCTGTAAAATAAAACGCACGAAATGATCTATCGCTACAGAATATACATAGGCAGACATTGTACAATATGCGTATTCATTTGTGTAAGAATAGCATGTATATTAATAGAGTTATAGCGATTTTTTTAAATAAAAAAAATCTTGCATGTTTTTTGCTTATAACATACCGGGTTTTTAACCAAATTTAACGCCAGTTTCAGAAAAATTGACAAAATGTAGTAGAAACAATATAGTGCAATTGGATTATAAATATATTAAATATTTAAGGAAATATGGGCAGCTGTATAAAATAATTTTTATGTGCGCATGCGCGAACGATAACAAGGAGTTTTTGCATAATTTAATAGTCAACTCTATCGAGCAACTTATTAAAAAAAATCAATCAAATATCGTAAAAATTTAGAGAGATATCGGCGTTAGAGTGAGCTGTTTTTTAGCTTCTCCCTAAAACTCACTGAATGATAAGGGATTTTCAACAAATTGTCATTTTTTATTTTCATACTATTTTCCAATTTTTAATAATACTTTAGTTCTCTTTGAAAAACTACCCTAACGAGCTTATTCGAACTAAAAAAAAATAATCAAAATCAAAGGATCCGTTCCAAAACTATTATAACCTGGTGAAATGATGTTTTCCAAGGCAAACTAAAGTATCAATAAAAAATGAAATATAGTATAAAAATTAAACATGACTATTTGTGAACAATCCCTTATCATTCAACAAGTTTTTGTGAGAAGCTAAGAAACAGCTCACTCTAACGCCGATATCTCTCTAAATTTTTACGATATTTGACAGATTTTTTTTAATAAGTTGCTCGATAGAGTTGACTATTAAATTATGCAAAAAAATCCTTGTTATCGTTCGCGCATGCGCAGATAAAAATTATTTTATACAACTGCCCATATTTCCTTAAGTATTTAATATATTTATATTCCAATTGCATTGGGAAAAACTCGCGTTTGTTTGCAATATGCCTCACTGTCACGGCGCGAAAAGCTTTCAAAATTCCCAGTCAGTGATAACATGAGCGCTATCTTCTGGCATCCTTCCTTTCAAGGCCAAAGAAAAAGCGTTGGTAACCAACGGACGGCACACTATTTATTCTAGGCACTGTACTTAAGTTTTGTTTTTACTATGACTTATAAAAGGTGAGTTCCAATTTTTTTTTTCATTTTTTTTTTCATTAGTAGGATAGTTTTCGAAGTCTTGTATAGGAAAATCGTCAAGGAATTATTGCCGTGCACACTAGTGCGAATGCAAACTGAATTTTACGGTGATACAACAAACTAATAAAAACAAACAAAAAACATTAAAATGGCATACACCGGGTGTCCTAAAATAGACTGACTGATTTAAAAATTCAATAACTTGCAAATGGTGATAGATATTAAATAAATTCTTGCAGGAGGGAGTAATGTATGATATCAGGAGTTTTTTACTGCGATTTCAGATTTTAGTTTCAAATAGCAGCGATAGGTAGCGCTGAAAGCAATAGACGCTCAATCGAGGCGAAAACTGAAATCACCCAGCATTGATGTAAAGGAAGGAGGTGAAATATATGGAGTGGTTCTCATTCGCCAGTGAAATCCTGTTCTTAGGGTCCGATTCTGAAAAAAAAAAAATCCATATATTTAGCCTTCTTCCTTCGCATCAATATTGGGTGATTTCTGCTTCTGCCTTGATCGGACGTTTATTGCTGGCAGCGCCATCTTTTGCTGGGAATTCGAACTAAACATCATGAATCACAGTAAAAAAACTCCTGCCATCTTACCATGAACATAGAAATAGATAAGGACTTCTAACGAAATAGCGTTTCAAAGAAGAAAACCGTTCCTCGAAAAAAATTTCAAATAGGGGCGCTTGTGTAGGACAGTTGCTCTATACGTAACCAGTTAGTCTGCTTCTTCAAATCTTCTGCTTGACAGCCATCGTTTGGTGGGTGTGCCCGATATACAGTTTCGGTTTGTTGCTGTAGGTCAGGCATGTCAAACACGTGGCCTGTCGACAACTTATCTGTGGCTCGCGAAGGCTTTGGCATTTTACCTGTGTTTAATTTAGTTGTTAGAACTAGAACACGCATGCTGAAAATACACTTAGCACGAACATACTTGCACGAACCGCAGTCTTAGAAATGGCAAACATCAGAAAGTTATGTATATCAAAGTTATCATTTGCGGCCTTTTCTTTTATTCAGAATCCTACCACCATTTTTGACTAGTAATATTTGTCTTTTTTTTTTGTTTGTTTGTTTCTGCCTTTAAATAAGGGGGATATTTCCCTTTAGAATATAGTAGCTTTCTGAATTAAAAAATTCTCGCACATCTAGCAACAGTGATGTATGTAAGCAGATATTACACAATTTTACATTTTAGCACCAAAGAAAAAAAAATGGATACAAAAATAACCATTTGAAACATAGGAAAGCGCGGGAACTTGAGTCTGAAAATTTAAAGATTCGTAACATTTTAAAAGTATTTTACTTAAAATTTTTATTTGTTTTATGTCGAAACTAATACTTTATTTTACTACTCTTTTCGATTTTACTTTACTTTAATAAATAATGTGCTATATTTATTAAATACTAAGAAATGTATTGTAAAATTAATAAAATTCGGTGCTAGTTAAGAACAGTTAAAATAAAAATATAAAATGAAATAGATTTAAATGAGTCACTTTGAAAATGGCATAAATTATCATTTTTGTGCTTTGACACAAACATCCCGAATATTCCATTCAGGTTCTTCACTATATGCCTTTAGTTGAACATATGGATTTAAGTTCTTTAATTATTTCTATTACTGAGGTTAGTAATTATGTCTGATCTTTCTGGAATCTGAATTAGGTCAAGAGAGATCCTGATCTTTCTGGAATTCCTTTTTTTTTTTTTTTTTTTTATTGATATACACACATTTTATTGACATACGCTCATACATCCCAATATTTATATAAAAAAATAATAATAAAGCTCTTTACCGCTATGAATAAACATGAAAAGCTGAAGATGAACATCGCAGATTTTTTTAAAAGATGATTTACAGCACAGTTATATTCAACGGAAAACTGAAGTTTTATATGTTTGATATGTAGACACTGTTTGAGTTTGGAAAGAAAGTAACATTAAGCGGTGCTACAGCACGAAGTATAAAGAAAACTCGCAAAAATCTATCTAAACATCGGAAATATACACTGTCCGAATTGAAACTGATATTTCTTAAAAAAGAATCAAAGTGCTTTCATCAAGCCTATTGAATAAAATACATTTGATTTAAGAAATAATTATTGTCTTTATTATATTAAATGTCCCACGCGTCAAAATCATTCACTGCGAAATTGAACAAATGATGACTTGAACCGTTAAAAAAAATGCGAAAATACTACACCGTGTCCCAAAAGCTTAGACAATCAATAAAATTTGCATTGACATAAAAAGTAATAAGGTACAATTAAAATTCGTTCGATAGGTAATAAATAAAAGCAGTTTTGCTGATATACACATATAAATTATGATAAAAGGTTTGAAATTGTAAAATATACATTAAATTACATAACAATGTGCTGTCCCAAAAGTATAGACACAATACAGCATTACACTTTTTTTTTTTTTTTTACATTTTTGTTCACAAAATACGAGGGCTATCCAGAAAGTAGATTACGTTTTCGTCTGTGTCCGCTAGGGGCGGGGCTAGCGCGGCCATCTTGGGGTCAGAGCGTTGCGCAGCTCAGTCGGCATCTAGCCGTGCTAGTGAGAGGTTCGTGCTGTGCTCCGTTCAGATACTGTGACGGTTTGAAATGTCTGCGTTAATTGAAAATCCCGCGAGCTGCGAGGTGCGTGCAGTAATAAGTTCACAATAACGGAACTTTCTTTGAGTTTTCCACAAATTTCGCGAAGTTTGTTGCACGAAATCATCAGCGAAAAGCTTGGTTACCACAAGTTTTGTGCAAGATGGATTCCAAAAATCTTGACAGAGGACCACAAAAATCAGCGAATGGCTGCAGCGTTGAACTTTTTGGACGCTTACCATAAGGATGGTGACTCTTTACTCGATCGCATCGTTACTGGTGACGAAACATGGGTGAAACACGTGAACTGTTGGTTGAAGGCGCAGGCGGCCGAATTTTTCGACGAAGGCATTTCCAAGCTCGTACATCGCTACGATAAATGCCTTAATTTGTATGGTGACTATGTAGAAAAGTAGTATTTGAGTGTGGCTTTCATCTGTATATAATAAAATTTGTTTCCTATACTTTGTTTATTTTTTATTCCAAAACGTAATCTACTTTCTGGATAGCCCTCGTAATATATTTTTATTTTCGTCAGCTTCTATAAATGCAGAATAATTTTCCCTTTAATTGAAATTTCGTCTGCTATATTTTTAGCATAATAATTTATTGAAATTTTATTGGGATCAAATGAATTAAATGCTTTGTTTTGATTGTGATTAGGAAAAGACATTTCCTGTGTATTCTGATAAAAATGCCACTTTCTAAGGAAATTTCTAAAGATGAAATTATTAAGATTTTACATTTAAAAGAGAAAGGACACAATCCTGTACAAATATCGAGAAGAATAAAGAGATCCTTGAGCAGTACTTATAGAGTTTTGAGATCAGATGGAACATGGAATACTAGAAAGCGAGTCGGAAGACCAAAGAAAACAATGTTACGTGATGATAGAATGTTATTATGGCTTCAGTTGATAATTTATCTGTGCGTGAAATTTCGTCAATTTCCAAAATTTCCAAAGGACACAGAATAATTAAAGACAAAGTAAATTAATTACACAGAATAATTAAAGCTTCAATAAATATTGTTTACAGGAGAATGAAAGTAAAACCTTTCTTAAAGCAGAGACATAAAGATGCACGTCTAAAGTGGGCTAGAAAGCATGTGCCATACTGCGAAAAATGGATTTCTGTCATCTTCAGTGATGAAAAGAAATGGAAGTTAGATGGCTCTGATGGTCATAAATTTTACTGGCATGAACTAAGAAAATAACCCAAGAACTGTTTCAGCAGGCAACAAGGCGGAGGATCCGAATTCTTTCAACGGCCAAACATTTATAGGATTTATGGACAGAAAAAGGAAATTAGATGATTATCAGGATATTTTACGCACCAATTTACTGCCAATTATGGATTTTCTAGCAGGACCGGACTGTGTTTTCCAACAAGATGAGGCATCCATCTATACCTCCACACCATCGAAAACAGGGTTTAGGCAAAACAATATCACACTACTAGACTAGCCAGCACTTAGTCCAGATTTGAATCCCATGGAGAACATATGGGGGATCTTATCTCGTAAAATATATGAAAATGGAAAGCAATATACATGTATAAATGACTTAAAAATTGGAATTGACAAAGCGTGGTATAAAATACCTATTTCTGTAATGCAATGCTTAGTTAATTCTATGGAATAACGTGTATTTGATGTTATAAAGTGTCGTGGCAAAACAATTATATATTAGAAGTAACTATTTTAGTTACTTTTAAAAATATAAAACCAAAAAAAATTACAGGTGTCTATACTTTTGGGACAGCACATTGTTATATAATTTAATGTATATTTTATAATTTCAAACCTTTGATCATAATTTATATGTGTATATCAGCATAACTCCTTTTATTTATTACCTATCATTTGAATTTTAATTTTACCTTATTACTTTTTATGTTAATGCAAATTTTATTGATTGTCTAAACTTTCGGGACACGGTGTAGAAGCATAAGTATCATTTGTAGAAAGATTTATGTATAACGGATAGATTTATAAAAGCTGGATATGTGATTAAAAACTTATATAGTGCTTATAAATTTATATGATATATATTCGTTCGCCAATACTTAATCATCGTCAATCTAGAAAATATCTTTGAAATATGGGTAGTGAAGATAAATAAGTCTACCTTCTTATACAGATATTTGACGACGTTCCATCATGAAGTTTTACCTGCTAATTTTAAACTGTTAAAAAAGCTTACAATTTTCATTTTAAATGGACAAATTATGAATGTGGATTATTAAAAGACGACCAATAGACAAAGTACTTGGAGTTTTCATTTGGAATCACATAGCACCTGAGTAAACTTCAATTTCAAGGCGAATTTCATAATGTTATCGTGTTATTTGATAGGATTAACGTTTTCAAATAGAATTTATTACTTTCATAAAGCATTTGTCAAAAAGAAAATGCATTTCATTTAAAATGTTGCCAGGCGTTATTAAAAAAAAACCTCGAAGCGGAAATTTTCAAAAAATACTAAAAATATATTAAAAAATATATTAAAAAATGAATTCAAAAGAGGATTTTTGAGTTTCGAGAAATATGAAAATAAGTTTAAACTATTTACTTCAACCCTGATGATTAATGTGGAAATTATTCTTTAAAATTTATTACTGCGATTACTAAAAATTCAGTGCTATTCCATATTAGAGCGAAAATATATGGATATGAGGTTTCCAAATTTTTGTAATTATTCATCAATCGACCGATTTTTAAAGTATAGTGTGCAATTAGGCATATTTCGCTATGTTCGGTAGTGCACTTTTTTATACGACATCTTTGCCTAGCTGCCAATCTTTTGTTATTTTAAAGTCAAATAAACACAATTTGAACCATAAACTAATATAATAAGTGAAATAAAATAAGTAGCGCATAGATACAAAACATATTTTATTAAATAACTTTTTGCTGTTTCAAAATGTTTATTTTTATTTTACTGACGAAAACACGGAGTATTGACAGCTGTGCCTTTGATAGATCAAGATTAACAGACCAGCTTGTACAATCAACTTTTAAAATAAATATTATTTAGAAAATTCATCTAAATGTTATAGATTTGGTTGATGAAAAGCAATTTTTATTTTTTTTTTCGAAAAAGGAGATGAAATAACCTATGTATAATAATAACTTTGGAACGTTGCGTGATTATTTTGTTAACATAGCTGTGGTTTGTATGCACAAATTTTATCCAATGGTAATTAATATTATCTACTTTTTCATATGTGGCCAGCGGCTTTGCATATAATGCTTAATTTGGCCCGCGGTGGTAAACGATTTTGACATGATTGTTGTAGGTGGTGCTACCTTAGCAGAGACGCTCACCAGCTGCACAGCTGCCATTAAGTGCGAAAGTCGCTACATGATATTAACACTATTTCGTTAGAAGTCCTTATCTATTTCTACGTACATGCATATATACTTCTAAAAGAGCATGTCCTGACTGACTCATAATCAACGCCGAGCCTCAACCGTTGTTTCTAGGACAGTGAAATTTGGAAGACGTGTTCCTTACACAATGCAGTCACCCAATAAGAAAGTATTTTTGAAAATTCACCCCCTAAGGGTGTTAAATGAAGGGTCGAAAGTTTTAGGTTATTTAGCATTTTAGCCATAATTCAGCAGCAGTTTTAGGTAGGAGCGTGAAAGTTGGGATAACAAATCTACTAAAAAATAGTTAAACAAGTATTTCAACAATTTTAGAAATTCAACCATTAAGGGGAGTCTTCACTCACTTGAAAACACCTACTCACTAATGTTATACCTATGGCCAGGTGGTTTTCGAATTTCTTGTTTAAATTTTAATATTTTTAAACGACTTTTTTGCATAAGATAGCTGAGATCGATCTCTAATATGTCTATTTTTTACTTTTTCGATTTTAGTTGCAAATTTTTTTTAATAAAGGTACTTTCAATTTTGGAACCGGTTTTGAAAGTGAAAGTACCTTTATTAAAAAAAATCTGCAACTGAAATCGAAAAGGTAAAAAATAGCTATATTTGGAATTGGCCTCAGCTATCTTATGCAAAAAAAATCGTTTAAAAATATTCAAATTTAAACAAGAAATTCGAAAACAACCTGGCCATAGGTTTAACATTAACGAGCGTGTGTTTTCAAGTGAGTGAAGACTCCCCTTAAGGGTGTTAAATGAGAGGTTGAACATTTTAGGAGATTTCGCTTTTTCGCCATATCTCAGATGCAGTTTTAGGTAGGAGCGTGAAAGTTAGGATAACAAATCTAAATAGTTAAACACGTATATCTGCGATATTAGAAGTTCAACCACTAACGGGATTAAATTTTTACGTCATTTCATCTTTTTACCGTATTTTAGCTGCAGTTTTAGGTAGAAGCGCCAAATTCAGGATAACAAATCTACTAAAAAATTAGTTAAACATGTATTTCTGCTATTTTAGAAATTTAACTACTAAAGGGTTAAACGGTCGAAAGTTTTATTTCGCCTTTTTGCTATGTCTTAACAGCAGTTTTAGGTATCAGCGTGATATTAAGGATAACAATTCTACTAAAAAAATAGTTAGACACATATTTCAGCGATTTTAGAAGTTCACCTAATAAGGGAGTTAAATGGGGTGGAATGGAAAGTTTTAGGTCATTTCACCATATCTCAGCAGCAGTTTTAGGTAGGAGCGTGAATTTCACGATAACAAATCTACTAAAAAAATAGTTAATCACATATTTCAGCGATTTTAGAAATTCAACCACTAACAGGGTTAAATGGGTGGGGGGTCGAAAGTTTTAGGTCATTTCACCATATCTCAGCAGCAGTTTTAGGTAAGAGCATGAAATTCAGTATAACAAATCTTCTAAAAAATATTTAAATACTTATTTCAACAACAATGTGGGCAACGTCGGTTATGAACCCGATTATGGAAAATGAAGCGAATACGATAACTATCGCTAATTTTTTATTAGAAATATTTTGCGTGACATTTTTCCAAGGAATTTTTTTTAAATTTTCATATTTTATGAATGGTTATTGCGCTTTTCGACTTTTAGTGATCGGATTTCAACTTTTTTACAAAATATAGTACATTTTCTCCTGTTTTCAAAATACATTTTTTGGAACTAAATATTTGCGATTGAAATACTGATCGCCATACTTATGAGCTCTAGTATGAACAATGCTTTGATGTAATGATTGCCGTAATGAAATGGAATAATTGATATAATGATTGCCGTAATATAATCAGTTTATAGGCGTGAAACCCACAGGGCTCTGTTAAAACGATTGTCGTTTTAACGAATTTTGCACGCAAAATTCATAGTGCCCTGTGATAGGGATCGTTATATTAACTATACATGGCTTAGAAGAATACAAGGCCACATTATTTTGATCATCACATTAACAATTTATGGTCATGAAACCATAGTGTCCATTTACATTGATCGCCACGTATCTTAGGCCATCCCATTTTTGTTTATTTTAACTGAAATCACTCTCTTTCCCCTTAATAATCACATTCAGTGCCAAGCGGGTCTTTGTCAGGAGGCTCATGAAAAAAAAATATTATTTTTGCCGCAAAATCATTATTTACGTGTTTTTTTTTTCAATTTTTATTAGATATTTCGGTATAGTTTAAAATATTTTATTTACATTTTTCTGTTTGCATGCACAATTCACTTCTGGGCCCCTGCTTCACTGTTGCGCATGCGCGGTAGCGTATAACTGCATATTTTATTGTTTATTACTGTTAATTTTGCGGTTTAATACTAGCAGCTGGGATGCCAGTATTATACCGTAACATCAACAATTACATTTTGCAGTGTACTGTTAGAAAAATTAAATTATGTATTTCAAATATGTTAAAAATTATTTAATTTTTACATACGTAAACATATAAGACCTTTCGTATCATTCTCAGATATTTCATGTGCAATTCTCGAAATATACACACGCGGCTGTGTGCGTGCTTGTTTGACTGCATGTGGCTTCCTCTAAGCGGATGCTTCCAATTAAGTGCCATCCCGGACCAATGGACTAAAATTTGCGAACACATGTACAATCCGCGTGACCGCCACTTACAGTTTAACTAGTTTTAATCGATAAGCTCCATAATCAGAATGCTATTTTGGGCCCTCTTTAAAGGTCAGAAGTTCTTGCAATACGTAAATTTACGGAATGAAAAAAAAAAAAAAACTCCTAAAAATTGTAAATAATTATTTAAATAAATAAATAAATAAAATGCTATGAAACTGATTGAAAAAAAAAACCCATTAAAATTTAATAAAACACGTCTACTTGTGTTTCATTCTAGACCAGGCATGTCAAACTCGTTTACCGCCGCGGACCAAATTAAGCATTATATACAAAGCCGTTAGCCACATAAAAAAGTTATCATTGACACAGAATAAAACTTGTATGTACAAAACACCGCCATGTTAAAGAAATATTCACGTCAAGTTTCAAAATTATTATTATACATAGTTTCTTTTATTTTATTTGTTTGGTAAAATACTCGAAATGTATCAAATTTATTGATTTTTCTAAACTGCATTTATTTTAAAAATTGATTGTATACGCTGGTTTATTAGTCATCATCTATAGCAAAGACATAACTGTCAATCTTCCATGTTTTCTTCGAGTAAAAAATAAAATAAGCATATTTTGAAACAGAAAAGGGATTTAATAAAATGTGTCTTGTATCCATGCGCTACTTATTTAATTTGATTTATTAAATACATTTTCTGTTTCAAATTATGTTTATTTGACTTGGAAAAAAAGGTTGGCAGGTATGCAAAGATGTCGTAAAAAATTGCGCTACTGAACATAGCTGAAATATGCCTAATTGCACGCTATACTTTAAAGAATCGGTCGATTAATGAATAATTACAGAAATTTGGAAACCGCACATCAATATATTTTCGCTTTAATATGAAATCGCACTGAAATGCGATTAACTGCAGTAATGAATTCTGAAGAATTATTTCAACATCAATCATTAGAGTTGAAGAAAATAGATTAAATTCATTTTCATATTTCTTGAAATTCAAAAATCTTTTTTCTTTTTCTTTAATTCATTTTTGAATATATTTTTACTATGTTCTACAAATTTCCACTTCGATGATTTCTCTAATAATGCTTGGCAACATTTAAATTAACATACATTTTCTTTAAAAAATATTCTATACTAGCAAGCTACGCCCACTATGCAGGACAATTTTTCTTAACGAACCTTTAATCAAACAAATTTTTGATATTTCATAATTCACTTTTATATTTTAACAGAATAATAAAGCTACTATAATTTGTGACTCGTGCTATAGACAATATACACGTCAGGACACGTCGTCCTTATCATTATCTTTTTACGCCTGAAAGTTTCGCTATGGTACGCCATTGTGAAATTTGGTAATTTTTGAAATTCAATATTTGAAAAACGGCATAATTATTAGATTTGAAATTTATATCAAGAAAAATACAATTTTTTAACTTTCAAACGCAGTTTGTCTAACAATTTTCTGACAAATACTTTTCGAGCTGTTATTTTTTTCAGTAACTTTAAATGTTTCATTTTCCGAGATTAATCTGAGGCAACGATTATCGAAAAACCCAGTCGTCAGTAACGCATAGCTTTTTATTAAAGAGGATGTTAAAGCATGGATTGTCACCATCAATTTGCCATCATCACTTTTGAAATCGGTTCTGCAGTTCCAGAGATTCCATAGAAATTGTAATTTAGAACGCTTTTCGCTTATTTCACCCTTTTAAATTTCGATTTTTTTAATTGATTCTTAGAGAGCATTTACATCTTATAAGTAACTACAATGACAAATTTCAAAATTCTATCTCCTTCAGTATAAAAAAAGTCGCAATTTTCCAACATTTTTCGCTCCTGCACCCCATTGGGGTTAGTAGCGCCGATATAAAATATAGCCTATGTTGGAGTAGGGATTGTCACCACCAATTTGCCACCATCATTTTTGAAATCGGTTCGCTAGTTCTAGAGATTCCATAGAAATTGTAATTTAGAATGTTTTTAGAATGCTTTTCGCTCATTTCACCCTTTTAAATTTCGAATTTTTTTGTTTTTTGTTCTTAGAGAGCATTTACACCTTATAAGTAACTACAATGCCAAATTTCAAATTTCTAGCTCCTTCAGTATAAAAAAAAATCGCAATTTTAGAACGTTTTTCACTCCAGCACCCCCCTGGGGTTAGTGGAACCGACATAAAATATAGCCTATGTTGGAGCAAGGATTGTCACCATCAATTTGCCACCATCACTTTTGAAATCGGTTCGGTATTTCCAGAGATTACCCCACAAACAAACAAACAAAAAAACTATCTTCACTTCTTTATAATATTAATATAGACTAATATTATAAAGAAGTAACGATTGTTTTTTGTTTGTTTGTTTGTTTGTTTCCAGAGGGTAATCTCTGGAGCGATTTCAAAAGTGATGGTGGCAAATTGATGGTGACAATCTCTGCTCCAACATAAGCTATGTTTTATGTCGGTGCCACTACCCCCAAGGTTTTTTTTATACTGAAGGAGCTAAAAATATGAAATTTGGCATGGTAGTTATTTATAAGATGTAAATTCTCTCTAAGAACACTTTCTAAAAAAATTCGAAATTTAAAAGGGTGAGATGAGCGAAAAGCGTTCTAAAAACTTTCTAAATTACAATTTCTATGGAATCTCTGGAACTTACAGAACCATTTTCAAAAGTGATGGTGGAAAATTGATGGTGTCAGTCCTTGCTCCAACATAGGATATATTTTATGTCGGTGCCACTACCCTCAGGGGGATGCAGGACCGAAAAATGTTCTAAAATTTCGATTTTTTTTATACTGAAATAACTAGAAACTTGAAATTTGGCATGGTAGTTACTTATAAGATGTAAATGCTCTCTAAGAACAGTTTCTAAAAAGTTCGAAATTTAAAAGGGTGAAATGAGCTAAATGTGTTCTAAAAACATTCTAAATTACAATTTCTATGGAATCTTTGAAAATATAGAACCAATTTTAAACTTAATACTCGCAAATTTATAGTGACAGACAGGCTATATTTTATGTCAGTGCCACTACCCTCAGGTGGTTGCTAGTGCGAAGAACGTTCTAAAATTGCAATTTTTATCATACTAATGAGATTAGAAACTTGCAATTGGGCAAGATAGTAACTTATAAGATATACATGCTCTCTAAGGACAGTTTAAAAAAAAATCGAAATTTAAAAGTGTGATATGATGAAAAACTGTTCTAAAAACATTTTAAATGACGATTTCTATGGAATTGTTAAAGACAGAAACTTGAAATTTAACATGGCTGATACTTTTTAAGACACAAGTGCACAAACAGAACAGTTTTTTTAAAATAAATCGAAATTTAAAAGGGTGAGAGGAAAAATGTTCTAAATTACGATTTTTTTTTTTTTACTAACAGGATTAGAAATTTGATTGGCATGGCGGTTACTTTTAAGATACAAATACTCGCTAACAATGGTTTGTAAAGAAATTCAAAATTTCAAAGGGTGAAAAGAGCGGAAAGCGTTTAAAAAGCGTTCTAAATTGCAATTACTGTGGAATTGTTAGGGATAGAAACTTAAAATTTTACATGGCTGCTGATTTGGTCGCACAGAACAATTTGAAAAAAATCGAAATTTAAAAGAGTGAAATGGGCAAGAAGCGTTCTAAAAACGTTTTAAATTATGATTTATTTGGAACTTTTAAGGCTTAAAATTTTGCCTGGCTGTTACTCACGAAAATGATCACCCAGAACAGTTTACTAAAAATGCGAAATGTAAAAGGTCAGGAGAAAAGGGAAAAAAAAACCGTACTAAAATTGCAATTTATGTGGTGGTTACTCTTAAAATGCAAATGCACGCCAAAACCGGTTTCTAAAAAAATCGAAATATAACAGGCTGAAATGAGCGGAAAACGGTCTAAAAACGTTCTACATTATGATTTTACTGGATTTATTCGGGTTAGAAACTGGAAATTTAGTATTATATATATATATATATATATCAACATTTGACCGGAGGGTGGATTTGGGATATAGGGGTAATGATCGGTGAAAATATACCAAAATTTTCCAGAATTGCTTTCCTCCGAACGGTTGCAATAGATAGCTTTATGCTAGTCAATTGATCTTGCGCGGCAGTGTATTACGGCTTATTTGACTGTGTATTACAGTTAATTTTACGTTATAATACTAGCAGCTGGGATGCCAGTATTATACTGTAAAATCAACAATTTGTTTTTGCAGTGCATTTAAATGCATCCCACCCAAATAACGTGTCTCCTATGGGTTGCTGTGCATTTGGACTTTTAAAACCAGCACTTTATAGGCGGCATACCAAAACATTGGATGGGCTTCTGCAAGATTGTGGTCGTGGGGTGGGAGACAATCAATCTTGATATTTTGAGAAAAGATCTTTTATCTTGGAATCGAAATGTAATATGATAGCTCAACAAAAAGCCTATCAGACTGAATATATTAGAAAATAGAATTCTTATCTTTGTTTATATATTTCTCTTTCCAAAATCGGTAATAAAATGTGTGAACAACCCTGTAGATGTTATTTGATTATTTTGATTAAGAAAGAACTCTCATTACCTATATTGTCATCAAATTCAATACAATTATATCACAAAATTTTCGAAAAATGTTTTATGTGAAAAAAAAAAAAAAAAGAGCACTTTCAATATTTTTTTTCGCGCTACGAACACAATTCGGATCGCACTCTCTGAATCGCTTGAATTTCACGCAAGATTAAAAGGCACAGATTGTGACGAATTTCAATATTTTTCTTATTGATGATTAAAAATTTTTAAGAAATACGATCGATAACTTTTTAACCATGTATAGAACAGAAATCAGTTCAGAAGAGACGATTGCTGAAATTGTAATTTTGTAATATTTAGTAGATTTCTATTATACAGGGTGATTCATAAGTAAGTATACAACTTCTGGATGCTGTAAAAGAGAAACAGTTGAAGGCACGTTCCTCAAATGCAAGCCGTAAGGTAGGTGTACTGATAAAGTTTTTTTTTTTTTTTTTCTGGATGCTGTGCGAAGTGACATAGGGTAGCTAGCGTGTTACGCGAATATCAGTAGAAATGGTTGCGTTTGTAGTGAAGGCATTTTGTGTTCTTGAACTGAGCAATACGGAATCTGTCTCCATTGTGCAACGGTAATTTCGAACACGATTTGAAAATGAACCTCTAACCAGAAAAATAGTTAAAGATGTTCTATTTGTGCACCCTTAGTCGTATGACACACATCAAACCGTTAATCCATTTCTGTCCACTTTGCACAAACGGCCCGTAGTTT
Organism: Maratus michaelseni; assembly: GCA_963931845.1. Taxonomy (NCBI): domain Eukaryota; kingdom Metazoa; phylum Arthropoda; class Arachnida; order Araneae; family Salticidae; genus Maratus; species Maratus michaelseni. Next base: position 344,079,706 of record OZ007593.1, on the reverse strand, counting down.
CAATTTTTTTAAACCAATCATAAATGGATTTTCTGGTTAGAGGTTCCGTTCTAAATTGTGTTCGAAAATCCGTTTCACAATGGTGGCAGATTCCGTTTTGCTCAATTCAAGAACACAAAATGCCTTCTCCACTGCAGACCTACTGATATTTCTACTGATATTCGCGTGACACGCTAGCTATCGCCTACGTCACTTCGCACAGCAGCGGTAAAAAAACTTTATGAATGAGTAGGGGAGAGGGGGCAGATTGAAACACTTTTCAGTAAAGCATAATTTTTACCACTATATATAAGTTCTGAGAAATAACACTGTTTATAATAAGAAAAAAGCATTTATTTTATGTATGAAAAAATTAATACAAAAAATATTCAATTAAATAAACACACATTTTTTTGTTTACTTTCAAATATGATTTTTTTTTGTTCAAATGTACCTCTGCATGGGGCACATTTGAACAAGCATGGGGCACTTTCGAACAAATAATCATTTCAACGTAACACAGACTTAAACAAAACTTATACACCTATTTTTGCTTAAACAGATATGACTAAATATTTTAAATATTTTTCTACTTATATAGTTAATGTAGTTAATCCAAAAATTATTCCATTTGGAAGTTTCCAAGGTTTATTGGAAATGAAAACAAATGCATTGCTCGTACTGTTTCTTCTGATAACAATGGTCTAGGAAGATTAAAAATAATATCATTAAAAGATATAGGCCACTTGTCTTCATGGTCTGGGAAGAAAAATTTGTAACAACCCTCCTTCTTTTTCAGGTAATTTACCATGCATTATTCTGCTTCATTGTTACTGTCTTCCCCTTGTCCACCATCCTTTTTTTACTTGAAATTTTCACTAAAATGAAGTAATTTATTTTAATATTAGCAACATCTAATTGTGATTGTGATATTTCAATACTTTCTTCATTTTCTGAATGATGAAATGACTCATTATTATTATTCTCTAATAAGAAATCTGCAGACATCATATCGCTGCTAGTCTCAAAATATTTTTCAGGATGACATTCTTTACACACCCTGTACTTCAACTTCTTTAAAACTATTTTAGTTCTCTTTTTTAATTTTTCAATACTTTTAATTTCAATGCGATTTTTTTTCTGGAGTGGAAGTTAAAATCCTAGATTTACCCTTTTTTTTCTCCATTTAGATGTTTTACGAGGTGAAGCTATCGGGTAAGGTCGGACCAATTCTGGTGTTAGAGTAGTAGCAAAAATGACATTAACGTTAGAAGTACTTGATCTTGGTTCTACATTTGCATCAATGCAGGTATTTTCTGAGCAGTCACCCACAACAGCATAAGAAAGATCAGCTTCAGTCTGCATAACTTCAATGGTGTTCAAAGAATTTGATACAGATTTAACCTCTGAAACAGAAGGTGTATTATCTAATACTGGCCTGTAAGTTACTGTAGATGACTCAAAATCATCATAATTGAAAACAGTCGTATCAAAAGGCCATCATATACCTGTTTTTGCAAAGCCTGAAATAATAGTCATTCGAGTAAATGATAGATCAAATGCTTCATGAATCATACCTGGGAGATTATATACTGAAATTGTTTTATCAAGATAGTCACTATACTTCATAAATACATATTAATTTTGAAAGTCACTTTAATTTAAAAAAGAAGGGGCAATTTTGAACATTTTCAAAACTACCCCATTGGATTTGTTCTAATCTGCCCCTTATGCCACCGTGTTGGAAAAGTAGGCTTATATATGTTATAAACAGATTTAATTAAGATTTGTTATAGTGATAAGAAAATCATAAATCTAATAACTAATATGTCACTAAAGATGAACAGCAGAAGACAACAACACAGGCTTTAGAAGCTTAGAAAAAGTAACTTAAAAGTTTAATAATAAGATGTCAAAACACATAGTCACTATTCATGACTGAAGTATAATTACAATGTGGTAAAAAGAATGTGACACATATGTAAGTTAGTGTTGGCAACATTATTTCTGAAAAATAAGAATATTGCATTATTAGATTTTAAAAATGTGGTCACTGTTCAAAACTGCCCCCAGTTCAAATGTGCCTCCCTCTCCCCTATATCTACCTTATGGCTTGCATTTGGGGAACGTGCCTTAAACTTGAGGAGATTGCATTGGCGCCGGCGAGGATTGAACCAGGGATCTCATGAACAATAGGCGAGAGCGTTACCGTGAAGCAAAAGGCCAAGCCAGTTACTTTCGGCTAGTAGTAACTCGCTTTAAACTGTTCATGTGAGACGAGATCGCTACACACTCCATCCCCAGTGAGGAAGATGTCTTGTTAACGCCAGACAAACGATATGCACTCGTAAGTGATGCTGTCGTACGCATATGTGATGCGCGGGATGACAAGCTTTGTGCCGTGAGTGTTTCACAGACTTTGCTTGCAAGGGATGATTTATTTAGTGCTGCCATTTGTTGGTTATGAGATGAGTTGATTGTTGATGTTGAAGGTTGTTGCGTGTTTGTACGGGTCACCATTGAGGAGATTGCATTGTCGCCGGCGAGGATCGAACCAGGGATCTCATGAACGATAGGCGAGAGCGTTACCGTGAAGCAAAAGGCCAAGCCAGTTACTTTCAGCTAGTAGTAACTCGCTTTAAACTGTTCATGTGAGACGAGATCGCTACACACTCCATCCCCAGTGAGGAAGATGTCTTGTTAATGCCAGACAAACGATATGCACTAGTAAGTGATGCTGTCGTACGCATATGTGATGCGCGGGATGACAAGCTTTGTGCCGTGAGTGTTTCACAGACTTTGCTTGCAAGGGATGATTTATTTAGTGCTGCCATTTGTTGGTTATGAGATGAGTTGATTGTTGATGTTGAAGGTTGTTGCGTGTTTGTACGGGTCACCATTGAGGAGATTGCATTGTCGCCGGCGAGGATCGAACCAGGGATCTCATGAACGATAGGCGAGAGCGTTACCGTGAAGCAAAAGGCCAAGCCAGTTACTTTCAGCTAGTAGTAACTCGCTTTAAACTGTTCATGTGAGACGAGATCGCTACACACTCCATCCCCAGTGAGGAAGATATCTTGTTAATGCCAGACAAACGATATGCACTCGTAAGTGATGCTGTCGTACGCATATGTGATACGCGGGATGACAAGCTTTGTGCCGTGAGTGTTTCACAGACTTTGCTTGCAAGGGATGATTTATTTAGTGCTGCCATCTGTTGGTTATGAGATGAGTTGATTGTTGATGTTGAAGGTTGTTGCGTGTTTGTCCGGGTCACCATTGAGGAGATTGCATTGTCGCCGGCGAGGATCGAACCAGGGATCTCATGAACAGTAGGCGAGAGCGTCAGCGCATGCAAAATGGTTACTTAAAAGTTACTTTCAGATAGTAACTCACTTTAAACTGTTCATGTGAGATGAGATCGCAACAAACTGGTTCTGTTTTACAACAACTAGAAGTTGCATACGTACTTATGCATCAGCCTGTATATCGGGGTAGCGACATGCAGTCCATAAAATTTAAGAGGTCGAGATAACTTGGCAAAAAAAAAAAAAAAAAAAAAAAAAAAGCCCTGCAGAATCTGCCACTATCGCCGTCAGTGTTTCTTTACTCGTCTAAATAGTTTAGGATAAAGTTTTCTTATGTGTATGGCATAGTTTGGAAAAATCTGAGCTTGCGCAATGTGTGTATGTCGCCAACTTTTTTATAATGTTACATTAATCTTTATCAAGCACAGAGGAGTGTTTTTGGTAGTATGAGTGATATGAAAGTATGAATATAATATACTTTGTGTCTCCTCTTATCGTTGTGCAATAGCTAATTTTTACAAAGTTAGTTTTGAGGTATATGTCTATTTGAAAAAGAAAAATCAAATGTTGTTCTTAATCATATGAAAATCCATTTTCGACAAAATAGTTATTTTTGTAAAAGTTAATACTGGAACTTTATAAAATCAGACTCAACATAGGTTTTAATAGAACTAACATCGGCATTTCTTTTCTGTGTTGTTTCTTTTCGGGTTCACAAGAATGTCCAAATTTGTAAGATGACAGCGCAAAATATGAGGTCAAGACGTTGACTGCATCTCAACCTCGAAAACATTAACTCACGAGCTAATGTAAAGGATGATATGAGCATAGAAAAATAGATTTTAGAAAAAGGTTCAGCGGTTGTTGGTTTGTTATGTGTTTATGGAGAACATAAAAGTACTTTTCCTATATATTATGTTTATACTGATGGCAGACAGCCATTTGGAGCTCATTTAAATCATTTAGCTCAACCTACTACTCACTATTTTTACCTACTTTTTGTTTTTATTACAGCATTTTGAATATTAAATGTTCAGCGTCATCATTTCAGACATTTTATGGTCAGTTTTATTAAGTTATATAATGACTCCAAATTAGTTGAAAATATCTTCTAAAATAAATTGCTAGCTTTGAGATGTTCGTCATATGCAACTTTTGTTAAAAATATGCGCAATAGCATACTTTCATTTCTGTAACCGATAACAGCAAATATGGCATTGCACATTAATCAAAATGCATTCGATGCACATCAAGTAGCAATAGCAAATAAATAAAAATCACTTAAAGAGACAGCATAACATAGCTTTATTAAATTTTGATTGAAGGAGGAAAATAAAAATAGATTTTTTTTTTTTTGTGAAACAATATTGAGCAACAAATAGTTGAAATTTAAGACGGAATTCAGGAAACACTTTTTCTTTCTTTTTCTTTTCTTTTTTTTGTGTGTGAATGTGTGTGATTTACTTTTTAAATATTACAATTCAATAATAGATCGATACATCAAATTTCTGAATTTCTAAAGTATTTGACGCATAGTCTGTCTGTTCTAAAGAATGTTGAATACTGAATTACATTTCTAAGTATGCAATTAATATACATCATAAGTTTGTTATTAATATATCATACGCACTAATGATTGACAGGTTAGTTTTGTAAATTTCATTCAAAACAATGAAGTTATCCATCATTATGCAATGCAAATAAATAAGGAAATAAATGGAAATAAATTATAAAATAAATACATATTTCTCAACAATCACTGCGAAATACCACACTTCTATAAAACAGTTAATATGTTGTAATTTTAAAATTGTCTAAGTTTGTCCTTTATGACTTTGGGAAATCATATATAATGACAATCATTTTTTCGCTCTACATCATTCTCTCGCTTATCCCGTGGAGATAAACTTGCTTTTACTACAAGAATGTCTACTCTTCTACGATTTATGCTCGTCGCTATGGCCATCTTCGGATGTATTCAGGGTAAGATTTTGATATTTTTGTGTTAATAATCCAATCTCTTTAGACATTCTAAAAATTCCGATGAACTTACAATTCAGAAATATACAGGGTGATCACAGCAAAACTTTGCCGATATTATGAGCCCCTCAAGAAAATGCGAAGAAATTGGGGATTCAGACATTTCAAGATATGGAATCAAGAATGAGGTAAATAACAGCAATCCAGCTCTCGCATTTACGGTTCTGGTGACAAAAGTCAAATTTTTCAAATATCAACACCCAGTTTTTTTCGTCTCTATATCACATTCTCCATGAAAAACCTTAACTCGTGTTGAAATGGTACATGTAGCACTAAAAAATGGCAACTTAAAACAAACGAAAAGAAAAATAGTTGAACAATAAATTAAATCAAACATTTTAGTAGATTGACATTGTTTTCTAGTGCCTGTCTTCAAACACTTGACACATTGCATGTAGGAGATTGAGGATAACAATAAATCAAGGCGTGACGACTATGTAGAATTTCTTGTTTAATGGTGTTTTTATGCAGACATAATTAACGGAATATTTTTTATTTTAAATATCCTGAAAGACAGAAACTCATGGGGTGTGTTCGTTATAAGATTGCGACCACAAAAAAGGGAAATAGCGGTAGATGACAATGTTTTTTCTAGTTCCAGCACACATAGAGTACTCACTGTTCCTCTTTGTCTTATGTCACCGTTTTAAGTGTTACAGATACCGTATCAACGCTATTTAAATATTCTTTTTTTAATGTAAAGGCCATTCTGACTTGAAAAAAAGTGGGTGTTGCTATTTGAAATTTTTGACATTTCTTCACTGTAACCGTAACTGTGAGAGTTCAGTTGTAGTTCTTCGCCTCATATTTGAGCCCATATCTCAACTCCCTAAGTCAGAGATGGCGAACCTTTTCACATCCACGTGCCAATTTTTTTTTAAAAGAAGAATTTTACGTCACTATCACGTGCTAACAACTAAAAAATGTGGTGGATCAAATAACAAAATCACTTGAATCAAAATTACTTGAAAAAAAAAAATTGTTGGATTAAAAAATATGAGTAACATACAGTAGAAGGTTGTCATGGGATGCTGCATCAGCTTGCTACCAATATTATGCTAAATTTCGCCTTATTTAATCGTAGAGATTTCCGCGGTTAAAAAAGACGAATATTAGGATACGAAAATACTGAATTATAAATGATGCTGTTTCCCCTTACGATATACTACTGGTAACATACTATATAAAACTAAATTATAAAACGTACATAAATAATTGAATTTAAAACTAAAATATAACATACTGTGATGATATATTTTAGAAACTAATTAACAAAAATGGTATTTTTGTTATTGCATCTTACAAGGAAGATTTCCATAAATGTATACTCAAAATTAAAAAAAAAAAAAAAATCGTATTATTCGTCTCTTGTGGAATATTCTTCTCATTCATGTATCTGCTTATCAATATATATATATATATATATATATATATTATATATATATATATATATATATATATATATATATATATATATATATATATATATATATATATATATATATATATATATCTGTAGAATTTCAAAATTACGCCCTAAAAAAATAATTGAAATTTAGAACAACACTCTCAATTCCCTAAAAAGTAAAACTGTAAAAAATCCATTCTTCTACGACCAAAACCTACAAGGTATGTTACTTCCAATTCTTAGAACTTTTCGCATTTTCTGGCACTAAAAATTCGAAAAGAGCGCTTTTGGCGTCAGAAAACGCCGAAAATCGCTAAAATTTAAAGTATCGTAAATCGGTAAATATTGCTCCCGCAAAATATAGAATTTTTAATGTTTTACTTATTTGAGAATGGAGAAAGTTTTTCTTAATTTAACTTTTAGAATTCCCAGACCGTATAAAATTAAATTTCGTATTTTTAAAAATAATTGTTTTGAAGTAAATTAATATTCATATGATGAATAATAACATTTGAAACATTTTTGTATTTGGAATTACTATATACCTTTAAAACTTGCGGTTTAGTAATTAGCTATTGCTTAACTATAAGTAGTGACACCCTGCATATTTGTCTAAACGAAAATTGTAAAAATGTATATATTTAAGTTAAATTTATTTAAACTGGTTCAGCGTGTAGAAAAGAAAAGTTCTTGTGTACGTTTTACCTAAATGTGGAAATGAAGATCAATGATCATAAAAGAGTATTTTTTTAATTTCCATTGTGTCAACGATCAGCTAATCAGCAATAAATAGCGCAATAGTAAGTTCTGATAGAATTGGCCTTGTTTTTCAAGTAAAAAAAAAAAAAATCAGTTATTTATATTGCATATTATTTCTTCTGTCATACTGAAAAAAGAAATTTTATTTCTATTTTTGCCGACACATTTGGAGTATCACGTTATCAATGCTTTACGCAACATGTGAGGCTACATATTTTCCAATATTTCACTATATATCATGGTAAACATATTATTCTTAAACTTATTACGCAATCAAAAAGCTTATATTCATAATTCATAAAACCCATGTTGTGAGGCATAGGTCATTCTTTTAATCTTATATTTTTAAAATGTTTCAAGTTTTCTCCTATTACAGACATGTTGAACTGTGTACACAAATTTACACGGACATACTTATTTAAAAATCACAATTGAGGGGGTCGGGGCAAGAAAATGCCAAGCCACATTTTTGGTGAAACAAATCTAACACTGTAATCTGTTGCTTAATACTGTAAATTATAATATCCAACATATAATTTGTTTCTAATGTCACTTGGTGGCAGCATATGTGACAAGTTTCGTTTTTGCTCCCAATGAATATAGCTAATTTACAAAAAACGTAATAGTAATATCATTAAAGTAATGCCATATTGTTACTCAGAATATCTCAAATGTTACTAAGACATCGGCGAAAAAACTTTAGCTTATATATCTTGATTTGAGTATTTGAGCATATTTTCAAATTGAAATATCTCAGAAGTTCAAAAATGTGGCTTGGCACTCTCTTGCCCCGATCCCTTCAATTTTAGCATAGTGCGACGTGTTAAAATGTGTTTAACACTTTAAAATTTCTTTTTTTTTTAATTTTAGAAAAAAATACCTTTACGTTAATAACATTAAAAGTAATTTATCCAAATCAGAAAATTTAAGCTTTACTGGAATTTAAAGACATACTAATCTATATACATTTACTGACATCTAAGAAGTAGAATTATTTTGTTTATTATTCATATGATAATATGCTAAGGGATGATAATTAAAGACATTTGGGTAATGTCGTATTACAAAAGGATTAAACGGACATAACAACGTTCTAAGTATTTTCTATGTTTTATTAACAGCGCCAATTATACCGTATTATAATACCGGGTATTATACCGTAATTTTTTTTTTCAGTGAACGTACAAAATATACAATAACCTCTTCGGAGTTACCCATGATACCGAAAAACGTTCTTTATATTTAGAAACCTCAGAAACTTTTCCGAGATTTAACGAACCATTTATAGAAACAAAGTTTCTTTTGCTGCCACTGATTTTCGGAAACATTTACAAATAGTTTTATAGTGTATTAATTAGTTTGCTCAAACGAAAATTAGGTTGTTAGGGTGCTATCCGTTCTCAAATAAACAGTTTCAACTGCGCAATTGAATTTATACAAAGTAACAGTAACGAAATATCATTAATGTTAACGTTAATGTCAATGCTTTTAATTTATCTTGTTTATCTCTAAAACATGTTTGTGGAACAGGAAAATGTTTACTTGAGAATTGATAGCATCCGAAAAACCTATAATGTGGGTTGAGAAAACTGATTAATACACTATAAAAAGTACTCGGAAACGTTTCCGAAAATCGCGATGGTACCAACTGAAACTTCATTTTTACAAATACATTTTTAAGCTTGCAATTATATTGTTTTCTAATATTCCCAAAGATAATGAAAGCTTTTCGGAATCGTAGGTATCTTGGAAAAGGTTATTGTATATTTTCGTTCGTGGTTATATTATATTGTCTTAGATTAAAAAACATTTGTCTTTTTTTACAGTGTCTTACATTTACAGGGTGAAACAAATGTTTGAAATAAAAGAATTGCTATAGGTGTAAAGGGAATTAAGCAAACTTTTATTATTACTAAATGCTGAAACACCGCCCCCTGAATACCAAGGCTTGCTCGCTGCTACAAAAATGGCGGCTGTCGTAGGCGGTTTTTTTCAGCGTTTGTACGGCCCTTCAAATTTGAACACCAATATTTCTAAAAGTTTTCTTCGCTTTATTTTTCTGAGAACAAGTAAATCAAACAAAACTTTTAGAAATTACTGGTATGTAAATTCAGGGGACTGTACAAACGCTTAAAAAAACCGCTTGCGACAGCCGCCATTTTTGTGGAAGAGCTCAGGCCTAATATTCAGAGAGCGGTGGCTGAAAGATAAATGACGTCATAGTAATAAGCGTTTAGACGTATACTATCAATTCTGAAATTTCAGAGCTTTTCGGCACTAAACACGCATTTTTCTGTTTTTCGTGCCGGTAAGCTTCAAATTTCATAAAATACGAAGTATCATAACTCGGTGAGATTTGATAGTAGAAGAAAAGAATATTTGCTGTTTTATCTGTCAGAGCATAAAGACAACTTTTTTTAATAAAAAAAACTACTGGACCCAGCTGCTATATAAAGATGTAAGGTGTAACTTTTAAAAAAGCAATGGCAGGACTATTTCATGAACACAATCTTAACACCTCTCTTATTTTGAACAATTTTGCAATTTACATTGCCTATGTATCTCCAACAGGTAAAAAATTAAAGCGTGTTTCAATCTTTCTGAGACACTCTGTATGGCCAAATATTGAAAAATCTATCTGTTTTTTTTTTGTAGCTCAAAGGCCATCATCGGATGAAGTGAAGCAGGAAGGCCCATCTACTTCACATATGTTTGGAGGTAATAACTAAATTAAAACACAATTTTCATGTATGTTGTGAAAATTTACTTTTGTTCATGTTTTTCAAATCTGTTATTTATAATTAATATGTAGTAATCATTTCTTTTCATAATGATCCTATAACATTTCTTTTAATTTTCACTATCCAGAAAATAATTATCTAATTCAGTCGTATCGTAATCACTAAAATTTCTGTCAGAGGTCAGATATGAAGGGGTTAGAATGAAAGTAGAGTAAGTCAAAATTTAGTGATTTGAAAAATGAAGGGTTTTAAAAACTTGTTGCATTGAGTGGTCCAACTTGTTTTGCCCACTAGCGACTCCCAAAGTGAACTATGACTTATTTGTCTGGCACATTGAACAGAAATTAATCTAAGTTCAGTGAAAATATAGTTACCTTGATTTTCAAAATTTTTGACTTACTCCAGTCATTCTAACCTTCATATGGTAGAGAAGTGAGATCGAGAGCCGCGCTAAGGTTTCTGCAGTCACATGTCCAATCTATATTATAAAGGACAAACGTGTCTGTGCGTAACGCTGACGTCATTTTATGAATGGCAACACTTGACGATGAAATTTCGGTTTCGCTATTTTTGCTACTGCATTTTTTTAAAATTTCTAAACATCGCACATTTTAAATGTTTACACCGTTATTAAAGGAAAAAAGATCTACTTTCAAATACAATTTGTTTGAAAACTGTATCTTAATTGACTTATTTATTATGGCTTTTAAAATAATTTTAAAAATAATTTTCAAGAATGAATTAACAGGCTATTAACTCCTGACACGAGGCTAATATAGCTTTTAATACATTTCAAAATTTTATTCGAATACATAATTGCTATTTTTTGTATAAAAATGATTTTTGGTATTGTAGGCAATCTAGAAAATATATATTAAATGTAAAAAATATGTCAGAGTTTTCAATTAAAATAATGGTTTTCATTTATATTTTGTAACCCAGGAAGTCCCGGTCGGATTCCCTAGTACATTATAATGGATTATATTGTTATTTACTAAAGTCAACCGGGGTGACTTTGTCCCACCTCCGCGGAAAGAAGACAAAACGTATAATAAATAAAATTTGTCACACTAAAGCTAATTAGTAAAGCCAAATTCTGACAGACTGCAGCAGAAGCTTAAACGTAAATTATTTAATTCAGCATTTTTCAAATTGAGTTTGGCATCAGTTCCGTTGTTGTTTTGTTTACATTTTCCCGCGAGATTTTACTGGGGTAAACTTTTGATTTGAAAAGTTATTTATACTTGATGCTGTAAAGTCTTAAATGCATTTTGCAGTTCTTAATATGTTTTCTTTACAAAAAATTTTATCTATACTAATTTGATATTTTAAATTTTACACTGACTTTATTCACAACCGGCATTTTGATTTCCAATTTGGGGTGAGATTTTCTCGGAACAAAGTCTCACAAATTTAGTTTATTCATTATATTTAACTTTTCTGAAAATATAATGCTAAAAGCAAACATTTATTGCAAATGAACATTATACAAGTATATATTTAATATTTTTTTGTACAGATGCTGGTGTAATAATGCCTTGTACGTATAAAACTCTTGTAGATAGTCAGAGTTATAAAAATTATACTGATAAGACGCTGAAGAAAGCGGTAGATGTTGTTTTACAACATATATTAAGCCAAAAAAAAGCTGCTGAAAAATATTCAATTCCAATCACTACTTTAAAGAATAAGCTAAAAGCTCCTGAAAAAATTTACCCCCCCCCCCACTCCCCCTCAAGAAATATTTCTTCTAAAAGAAATATTTTTAGTGCCTGAAATACGTGAATATATCTAAAATTTTCTTTTGTTGAAAACATTAATCGTACCAAGTTTTACCTGTTATTTGTTTTTACATGTCTTGCATAACGGTCATTTTTGAATAACATTTGGTTTTCTATTCATTTCATACAAAATTTGTGTTTTCTAATGCCGAAATGACGTAATTTTTTTTATTATGTTTCATTTATCTATCATATAAGGGAAAATGGAATCGTCTAACAAGTTTTTTTAAGGCTTATCCGATGATTTTTTAGTTATGAGACAAGGTTACCCGAAGCCAAATTGACTTTGTCCCACTTTAAAAAAAGTAATTTAAAAAAATCTATTCTTTTGAAATACTAAACGTGAATTTAAAAATTTACAATTGATATCTTGGAACTAGAAAAAAAAAAATGTATCAGAAATTGTTTAAATGAAAATTTCGATAAGTTTTGGGTTTTTAAAGACAACAAGATTAAAAAAATACGACAGTCACCCTATTATTAAGTAACTATTAATTTTAATCAATATTATCAATTAAATATTAACTACAGATAAGGTTCAATATAGATAATAGGAGAGCTTCCTGAAGGTGAGATGAAATGCTACAGACCAGATTTGCGATATTTTACTGAGTTATTTTTCATATGTGTTATTTCTGATACCAACATCCCTTTTTTCTATATGCACATATAAAACGCAGAATACTGAATGTGGTATCATGCGAAATGTTTTTGAACAGGCTTTTGGCACAATACACTCACGTTCCGATAACACACGTTACATGATTTAAAATTGCAGTTAATTAAAAATTAATGAAAACGCATCAGCAAATTAGCTGAGAGATTGCAGTGCAGAAAACTCGTATGCGTCCATATAACCATTAACCAAAATATACAATAATCTCCTAAGAGTTAACAAAAGCAATTCCGAAAAGCGATCTTCCTCTTCAGAAACCCCAGAAACTCATATATATTCGAGATTTAAAGAAACATTTATAAAAAAAAAAGTTTCTTTTGTTCCCACTGATTTTCGGAAATGTTTCCGAGTAGTTTTTAAAGTGTATTAATTATTTTTCTCAACCTTTAATACAGTTTTTTCGGATGCTATCAATCCTCAAGTGAACATTTTCAAATTCCACAAACATTTTTTTAGACAAGCATGATAAATTAACAGCAGAAACATTAACATTAAAATTAATATTATTTTGTTACTCTTCTTTGCATAAATTCAATTACTCAGCAGAAAAGGTTTCATTGAGAGTTGATAGCGTCCGAAAAAGTTATATACCAGGTTGAGAAAAGTAATTCCACTACACACTATAACATCTACTCGGAAACGTTTCCAAGAAACAGAGTGTGGCAATGATTGGCGGCAAAAGAATCTTTGTTTTTATAAATGTTTTTTTCAATACCGAAAATATATCGGTTTCCAAGATTTCTAAATATAAAGAACGATTTTCGGAATCGTATGTAACTTGGTAGAGAGTATTATATTTTTTAGTATGGGGTTATATTATATTTTCTTAGAATAATGAACATTTGTCTTTTTGCAAAAACATGAATTTCAGTCATAAAATTAGGCATGGTCTTAAAAATATACATTAAATGTTTACAACAAAAGAGTATTTGAAAAAACATTATTCGTTCTACATTGATTTTTTGTGTATGTTTTTATTTTTCACAGTATTCTTTGACATTTACATTTTTTAATTAGATCACTTCATTTGTAATCAACCATTTAAAGATGAGGAAATTCATGATCTGATCAGGATGTGGATATGCCAGTCGAAATCCAAACAAACCAAGCAGCCGATTAATCCCTCCAATTAAAATACTTTGCAATAACTATACACTTTCTTCAAGATGCATTATTGTCTATGCAGGTAAGTCGCCTTTCAAATCTGACATAATGTATGGAATAACTAATATTTAGAAAACTGACATAATTATCGATCAGGACCGAAACTATAGGAGTTCTTTTACCCGGAGCAAGTATGAATTTTGGCACCCCCACTCCCCTCCTTTCCACAATCAGTTTATAAACAGAAGTTTTCGATTCATTGCTTTTATTTTTTATTTTAAATCTCAAATAATTGCTAGAAAGTACGAGGGTTGTAAATAAAGTAGCGGCAACATAAATAGAAAACAATTTTTAATGAACTTACAAGTAAATTTGAATTACATCCGTTCAATATAATCGCCAGTAAAATTTAGTACCTTTTGCCAAATCTCGGGAAGCCGTAAGATACCATTGGCAAGTTATTGGTTGTTGATGATTCTGCCCGAATTGAGCTAAAATCTCATGTGGTGTAAATCTCTCCATCATTATCAATCAAGTACTTTTCCTTCGATGAATTTTAGTATTAAAAATACCAAACCGCCATTTTGATGCTTAGAAGCTTACGTATTTGTAACCGGTGTCAGGGAAACTGACCCCCCGTAAACATAATCCATTAGCAAAAGCAAACAGGAAATGAACAGCCATTAAATAGGTGAACGTTTCAAATCAACAATCAATCTTTTCTCCCGTTTTTTTTTTTTTTTTTTTTTTGTTTTTCTTCTTGTAAAAAGGATTTCGCATTTCTCTAACTATTTATATAAAGAATTATAAAAAAAAAAAAAAAACTGAAACACTGGTTTGCTTTCTTTTTGAATTAAAATACGGTTAAAATTTTTTAACATACAAATAGTCAATTACATAAAATAAAATAACGTTTTATTTATTACAAATATTTTTCCGTCTCAACAATGCTAAACTGAAGAAAAACTGGAACGAAAACTCGTGCATGGGTTATAGACTATGAAACATTTTCCAACATTATTTGAATGCTGTTAAGAAATTTCCTTCTTTCATATAATGTAATGAGACATTCAAATAAACAATTTAAAAACACAGAACGCAGTTAAAAATCTATTTTCAAGAATTGCTGTCCATAGCAGTTAATGTATGAGAATCCTTTCGTGTAAACCTGTAAATGATCTAACAGAATTTTAAACATTACTACATAATGAAACTAAAATTTCAATGAGCTAGAAAACGTATAGGACAACTAAAAAAGTTTTTTTTTTTTTTTTTTTTTTTTAAAGAGAAATGCTACTTATACTAGATGATTATGTATCAGTATTCTTTAGAGCAGCCATGTGTATGAATGATACAGCAAAATATGGTTGAGCTAAAAAAACATGTAAACTGGTTAAAAGTGCATTTTCAGAAAATCTTTCAATATATATATATATATATATTTTTGGGGGGGGGGGGGAGTAACCTGTATCTTATACGTTTTATACACATCACGTAATGTACTAATATTTAATTCTTGAAAACTAAAAATGCACCTACAGCAATTACAATCCATAAGTGGAAATATATATCTAAATTATTTTACGCAGCCATATGAATTTATTTCTATTCTACAATAACCTTTTAACATAATAAAATGTAGTTCAGCTGGAAATGCTTAACACAGTTAAAAACACACTTGGGGAATTCACTCCCATAAACTGAAATGCTTATGATTTCTTTCGTGCAGCTCTGCATATGATCTATAGAATTCATACTCACCACGTAATGCACTAAAATTTTGTTACATTTAAAAATGCATACAAGAGCTGAAAACGCACATCCAACAATTATGCTTCATAGTTCTATAAACGAATTACATGTATGCTACTTACTTCATACTCTATAATAGAAAGCATACTGCTGCCCACGTCAGGGACACATACCAATTCCATCATATTTGATGTTTCATAACATCACTAAAATGTACTGCAAATGATTTTTTTCCACAGACCATAATGTAATCTAAAACTTTTGTCTATCCCTGTAAGCGAGCTATAACAGCTACCTACCTCATTTTGAATATCAATAGTGAATATGTAGCGTCGAAAACGTATATTTAAATCGTGGAAATTCAAGTCTATTTACGAGAGTCAGAGTGTGGACAAACCGCCAAAAAGATGGAGGGACAAAGATAAGTCATAAATACTTTTAAATTATGTTGAAAAGTGTTAAAAACTATATTGATTATATTTCTTTTTAAAACTTTATATTATCAAACATTACCTAATGTTTCTTGAAACACAATATTGTGAGTTTTATTAACAAGATAAGTTAATTTTTTTATAAAACAGCTTAATTTGGTTTCCAAAAACAGTTACCGTATATACTCGTGTATAAGTCGACCCCCCCCCCCCAAATCTTACGCAAAATTTTGGAAAAAAATTGAATTTTCGTGTATAAGTCGAACCACATTTTTGGTAGTATGTTGAAAAATAATTTGTAATCGAGGATGAAAAAAAAAATAATAATAAATTTTCATTAAATTAGTAAACTTTTTACGTTTCTAATCAGACTTCATCTTTTTGAAAGCTATTCACATCAATTTAATGATTACTTGCTTTTTTTTTTTTTTTGAAAAATCTATTCAAGTCTTATTTACAAGGTTAAACAACTTTTTAAACTGCTATAATATAGTACTTCTTTGTATTGTAGTACTCTTAGGAGAGAAATCTAGAAGCAATCTCAAGTTAAACTCTTTTTAAACAAGTTGGAAATTGTACGTCAAACGTTACAAACGAGGTGCGTTCGTACGCACGTTTTAGAATTAAATTCATGATATCCCGTGCGTAGAACGGGTTAAACAGCTAGTTAAGTACATATTTTATGACACTGTTCATACAAATATCTTAACTAGTTATATAAATACTCAGATATATATGTATCAGCTAGTTATATAAATATTCAGATCTTGATGATTTTTAATTCTGGGAAATGAATTATATCGTCTGCAGATTAATTTCTGTCATAAAATATGTATCTCGGTCGCTTGACGATTAAACTTCGGAAGCTCCTATAACAAAAAAGCACCGATTTAAAAAAAAAAAATCAAATTTCTTAATAAATATTTTTATTAATATCTCCTAAAGTTTTGATTCGATTTTAATAAAATTTGAAATGTCTCGACAAAATTCAGCAAAGATAATATATTTTAAATTGCAAACCATTTGGTTGGGTAGTTTTTGCGTTGTTATATGCGGACAGACAGACAGACGGACGGACAGACAGACGGACAGACAGACAGACAGACGGACGGACAGACGGACGGACCAAACGACGACTATAGGTGCTACGTATTTATATAATTACGAACGCACCTAAAAAGGGATTAAAATTTTGAAAGGGATGCCCCTGTATGGAAGGGAATTCTATCCCAAGAGAAAATGAGTGCAGAACAATTACAGAAACATTATTGTTGAGATTTTTTTTATCAATCACCATTGTCCGCTTTTATCTGTCTCTCCAACCTAGACCCACATGTGATTAATTAAAAGACTTGCACATTCATCAATTATCTGTGAAAAAAATATGACTCCGGTATTTCACTGCTGTATTTTTTTTTTTTTTTACTTACTCGTGTATAAGTTGACCCCCCATTTTCAGCTTCCAAATTTTGTCTAAAATTCTTCGACTTATACACGAGTATATACTACTTCATAAGCTTTAAATCTAAACAGTTTCAAGTATTATTTGGTTTAGTAAGCAACATAAAAAAATACGTACTATACCAAGACTTTCATGCTTTAACAAATTAAATTACATTTAAATAATTTTAATAAAAAAATAAGAAGAAGAAATTAATTTTTTACAAATTTTTCATTAAATTTCTAAATAATTTAAAACTAATGATTATCATAAGGCAGTTCTCAAAAAAATATTTTTCCCGCCCAACAAACGCAAAACTTGTGACACACCTACCGACATATTTTACATACTTGCATAATGATATTTGCAAGTATGTTTATTAAAATGGTTTGTAATCAAACAGTTTGTATAATTTTCCGATAAGTGAATTACATCTTGAGCTATTATTGTCTCAGGATGGGCAGTTTGTTTTCGTTCCTGCGCTGTCGCGTCCCAAAATTCAGTTAAAAATACCCACTTTGGCAGCATTATCTGAAAAATCTTTTGTCTTTATCGAAATGAAAAACAAGTTCGATTAGATAGTTACTTAATAAGAGCACTTGCCAGTTTGATATTGCGAACAAAAATTAATTAAAAAATGCTTCCGAAAGAATCTAGTTTGGATTTGAGAACAGCCTTAATAAAAATCATGCTCCTAAAAGTACACATATATATATATGTATTCGTTTTGATGTATTTCAATTATTATTTAGAAATATAAGATACGTTTTCCGTAAATTGGGCGGCCTTTCTTGATATTTTCCGTTAATATTGCATTTGACAAGTATAACTTTAATACTTATTCCTTGTGTTTCATATGTATATCTATTTATTTTTAGACAATGAAGAAGTTAACATACTTGAGAAATATGGAAGGAGTTGAAAGTAGAAATTATTTGTATCCTATAATTTAAAGCATTTAAAATACTAAAAAAAAAGTCTGTGTGTGTGTGTGTGTTGGGTGGGGGGGATACTGTAATCAGTTGTTCTAAAAAATTGGTTTTATTAAAAAAAAAAAAAAAAAAAAAAAGAAAAAAAAAAAAAAACGGGGAGGGGGATACTGTAATTAGAGTTGTTCTAAAAAATTGTTTTATTAAGAAGAAAAAAAGAAGAAGAAGAAGAAAAGTGGATTTAAGTTATATCGAGCATAAAGTATGAGGTACTTTCTAATAATTAGCAGTATATGAATTACAACTCTTAGACCGGATTCTGTTACTATTAAAATATTACACTCTTCGTAATGCCATTATTATGCGCGAAACAATTCTGATAATAGCTATTTGTACACTGATATAAGGTAAAGCCAGGAGAGATGGCGCGGTCGGAAAGATTGCGCTCATAGAGGTTCGGGTGGAAGGAGTAGAGTGAGAGTGCCGCGACTCCAGGTGGTTGTACAACAACAGTAGTGGAGTGTACTTGAAAGTACACGTTGATTGCTTTGAGCGTCTAAGATAAAGTATTGCTATTTTGTTTTGTTTTCCCAACGTAAATGCTTGAATTTTCATAGCTATTCATCAGAATTTCTGTACAATATCAATAGTACAAAATATTTTAAACTTAAACGATTTCTCATAAGCTACTAATCTATACTAACAATGTAAACATCAACGGTTCATTTTAGTAGCGGCCATGTTTAAATAAAAGGCCACGAAATCTCTCCTACCAAAATTGGAGAGTTTGCGCATCTGCTACTTAGGAGAGATGGCGCATTGTTCCCATTAGTTTCCATACTAGGAGAGATTACGCAGCTTAATGGTAAATTTGCATAAAAAATGAAAATGGACTAATTTTACGTTAAACGTGTTATTAAGTTGCATAATTTTATTTTGTAATCTTATCTGGACTTGCTTTTTGAAATTCTTTAATTTTTTCCCCTTTAATTAAAAATTTTTAATCGTTTTTAAAATTATTTCCTTTTTCTGATTCTTTAAGCATTAGGTTGAAATATTCACTCCCAATACAATAAAATTTGTGCACAAAAACCTTACAGCAGCGTCATTTAAGTGTAATTATTATTGTTAACAATTTAATTGTAGTTATTATTAGTAACAATCTCTTTTACCCATGTGCGCAATCACACCAACCCTGTAAGGAAAGATTGCGCAA
The DNA here is from genome assembly GCA_963931845.1 of Maratus michaelseni. Classification (NCBI taxonomy): domain Eukaryota; kingdom Metazoa; phylum Arthropoda; class Arachnida; order Araneae; family Salticidae; genus Maratus; species Maratus michaelseni. The sequence continues at coordinate 344,060,141 of OZ007593.1, read as the reverse complement.
AATAACTTTCTTGGTTTTATTACAACTGTTCTATTAAATTGCAACATAACAACAAAATAGCAATGGAAATGCATAAAAAACAAATGAAGTAAAAAATATTCATGGATAGTTTTGCAAAAAAATAATATTTAAATTTTTTATTGCTATTCTTTTGAATTGTGCGCAGACTATCCTAGCTTTACCTTTTCAGTAATATGTTAGTATATGCTACTTTAAAAAAAAAAAAGTTTTTTTCAAATGCTTTGCCCTAGAATTTGAAAGTTTATACAATACTATAACACTTAAGGCGTTTACAAAAATATTTCCCCCAACTCAGCAAATCAAGACAAATATTCACGGACTCCTTTTTTTAAATAAATGTTAAATAAAATGTTTAATAGTTTGCAGTCCCGACTGTTAAAGTAATTTGAAATCGAATAGCATTTTGCGTTTTCTATTACTGTATATCATATTGAATTAGAATTTATTGTTATCTCAAGACAACCTTTCCTGGGCTATAAAATCCCGAAAATTGACTTAAAGCGCCAACTTGGACAGAATTTTCTGAACCACTTTTTGTCATAGTCAAAATATGGAAAATGCTATTCGATTCCTTAGTTTATGAATAAGGAAGTTGCATATTTTGGGCATTTAAAAATAATAATAACTTCGTGAATATGCCAGAAAGCCCCCAATCTGGATTTCACTGTTACAGTAATTTTTCATTTTTTAAAATAATGTTTCATTTCCCCAAAAATATATTCTCTGTATCACCTCGCTTTTAATAACCTTAGAAAAATGAAATTAATTGCAATGAAAATTTGATGAGAACGAGACTTAATTTGCTTTGTACGAAATTCGATAACATATAGGCAAGTGCTATTCACTTTCCGCGCACAAACAGCAGGAACGGACAGTCCAAACTGAACAATGTTGCTATTTCATGTTGCATCACTGATTAAATTATTGTGCTTTTCCAGCATTTTTCGTGATTTAGATTTCAAACAAAGTAACACTTGTTTCATATTTTCAGTACAATATATTTACTATCATTTTATTTAATAAAAATTTCTTTAGTTTTTTTTTCTAATAAAATTATTTAGACCTTTTTCTATAAATTTCCTTAAATACCAATAAATGCATGAAGATTAGCAATTTGGAAACTTTTTTTTTTTTTTTTTTTTTTTTTTTTTTTTTTTTTAACGCTATTTATATTTACAGTATTTACAGTAATTGTTGCAAAATGAGATTTCAACAATAACAGATAATTTATTTTCCATTATGGAATTTAAAATATGAAAAATCAAAATGGTTGTTTAATATATATATGACAGCTACTTATTCGAAGTTTGTATATGAAAACATTTATAATTGTTTTTATATATATATTGTTATTTATAATCGCACCAATCCCTTTTTTCTGTTTCACTACTCAATTATTGGCCTCTACTCAATCACAGCCGAATCACCTTATATTTAAATATAGATAACATTTAGCTAGAACGCCCGGCTTTAGATCGAATTTATGTTCTTTTAAATTATTTTATGACGTGTTTTATTATTATTATTAATGCCATTTTATTATTATTATTATTATGTGACGTTATAAAAACGATAAATTCTGTTAAAATGTTTACTTGATAATAAGCACTAATTTAAACTTCTCTAAAGTAGGTATACATAAAAAATGCTATTTTAAAAATAATTTCATCGTTGAGTATTTATTAGATATGTATAAAATGTTCAGTAAGCTTAAAAATACATATTTCTTTTTGTAAATATGAAACACACATCTGACAGTAAGGCCGATTTTTTGCATTCTTTGTTTTTTCTAGAAACGTGCCATTAATTGGATTTTTTTTCAGCATTTATTTAATCTGAAGAAAATAATATGAATAATAATAATTATATTAATAATGAATTTATGCATCAAATATGCGAGATACAAATATTTCTTAATTCTTTTAGCAAATTAGATTGTTACTAATTGATTATTAATTGTCAGAAAATTATACCAATTTCTTACCTATCTTGGAAATAAAGCATATAAAATACAAGCATTTAAAAATAAATTTTTGTGTTTCTGTTAAAAACAAATTATATTTTCAAGATTAAAGGATCTTGTAACACTTTTTTGCTGAAAAAGTACAATTTCCGGGGCTATTAGCAGTTTTTCTTTGTTTAAAAATACATATTTCATAAATAAAGTAAATATCAAACAGACATAAGATCAGACAGAATATATTTATTTAAACTAATCTTCCAAATGCATTACATATGCTATTGAGTCGATATAATTGTATAAGTCTATTCTGTTACTTATTAAATTGCGTTTTAAGCTCAGAATCTTTTCATTAATTTTTCTGTATTTTGGCTTTGTGGTGGGTGCTCTTGTACTGCTCACTCTGAGCATTCTCAGTTTTCAGTTTTTCTTTCTTTCTTTTTCTTTCTCTTTTTTTTTTTTTTTTTTGTACTAGCTTGAACTTGAAGGTAGTTTAAATTATTTTTTTTTCTTTTTCCTGCTGCTCTATCTTAAAAAAGAAACAGAAAAAAAATTATAATATTTAAAATAAATTCACTAGCCTGCGCTTTCTACCATGCTTTAAAAAGCTGTGAGTTTTCCATAATCGGGTTCGGTGCTCACGGCAAAGTAACGTATTGTATAGGATTTCTTTTGGAAAAATCATGAATTACAGTCATGAAAACTTCTTTATAAAAAATGTAGCTAACTGCAACTACAACTACTTTATTTAAAAAGTAGCGCCTACAAACTACTTTTCAAAAGTAGTCGCTACTTCGTTACTTTCGGATTTTGCCAAAAGATTCTATTTATACGCGAAATTAAAGGCACGGATTAAATAATACAGTGACCTTTTGTTATATCGCGTCTGCCCGGTACATTCAAATAAGTGCGATATAATTTGGCCAATTAAAATTTTAAGAAAGATAACATGCAAAAAAAGTTTTGTGTTTGCCTGCAAAATGTTAGCTTATACACACACCTATTATAAAATTCTAAGCGAAATTTTGAGAGATGCATAATACAATTAATACTTAAATATAGTTACTTAAGAAAAATTCAGAGTGGCTCCACTCGACTTTTCGAATATTTTACAGAATACTGTGAGTTCAAATAAATAGTAATATAACAATAAATTTTTTAAAAAATGTTCCTAATTTTACAAAGGTAAGAGCTCTAGGGACCTGAAAACGCGACAAAAATTTAATATTAATAATATATTTTTAAAAGGAGCTTGTAACACTTATTTGCTAAAAAAAGTACAATTTGCGCAATTTACACAAGCCAATAGTTTGGGAGCCATAATTAACTGATAAGAAACAGTTTCTCTTTGATCACTTAATGGTTTTAGAAATGTCAATCGAACATCGTTAAATGTAATTACCGGTCAGTTTTTCAGAGGAAAATCTTTTTTTTTTTTTTATAAACAGCTCAAAAATGGCGTATTTTTGGAGATCAGCTTTTGGGATCAATGTTTAACTTTCACCGTACTTGTCAACCTTGTTACATCGATTATCTACCGTCGGTTAGTAGGGGTCATGACGGGACATTTTAGCTGAATCAGGATTACCCCGGTTGGGACAAAAATTTAATATTAATAATATATTTTTAAAAGGAGCTTGTAACACTTATTTGCTAAAAAAAGTACAATTTCCGCAATTTACACAAGCCAATAGTTTGGGAGCCATAATTAACTGATAAGAAACAGTTTCTCTTTGATCACTTAATGGTTTTAGAAATGTCAACCGGACATCGTTAAATGTAATTACCGGTCAGTTTTTCAGAGGAAATTTTTTTTTTTTTTTTTTTTTATAAACAGCTCAGAAATGGCGTATTTTTGGAGATCAGCTTTTGGGATCAATGTTTAACTTTCACCGTACTTGTCAACCTTGTTACATCGATTATCTACCGTCGGTTAGTAGGGGTCACGACGGGACATTTTAGCTGAATCAGGATTACCCCGGTTGTTGATGATAGGGACGGAGCGCCCTACTGCTCAGTGCACAGATGAAAGATCAGGAAATCGGGTACCTCGGAGGGGTACCGGATTTCACAAGGACTCATGCCAGGCGAGTACGGAGGGTGTTCCAAGACCTCCCGATGCCTCATACCGACCCGCACAAAACGCTCTTTGACCCATCGTGAAACCAACCTATATGGTAACGCATTTTCGCCACAGGCTTCACGTAACACTCGATAACATTCAGATGCATTTTTGCCACGTGCAACGTCGATTTTAATCCACGACCGTTGATCACCTTTTGTAAACATGCTTTAAAGCGGTAAAAACGACACTGTTCACTTCTACACCACACAGCAACTACCCATTCTAACTGGATCGACTGTTTTATGCACTCTACACATCGAGAACAGCGCCACCTCACTGCTACTATATCCTGTTTGCACATGCCAGATCATCTGCGACTTTCTGGACTACGTTGCCACTACTTCATTTACTGCCCTCTTAAAATAATCTTAATAATTTTAGGTTGGTTTCTTTAGAAATCGATCTATTGCAATCATTTCGTTTATACACACACACACATACAGACATCTATATATATGCAGGGTGCCCACTAAAGTCCGTTCCCATCCTCTTAACTGCTGAACGGCTGCAGCTATAGTCACAAAAGTGGTGTCTAGGTATAGTAAAGTGGCTATGCGCTACTAGATGAGACAGCTTACTGCGACATCTGGCTCAAAACATTCGGGATTTGTGTTCCTTTTCAAAAACGGTACGAGATATGGAGTAAAAGTGAATTAGAACGTTGTAGAGCATCATCTATTTAGCACGAAAAGATACACTTTGTGAACATGAATGCTAAAAACAGAAGGCTTAAAACCCGCATTTGTTTATTAACGATTTCTTTTACTGTGATGTGACGAAACGATTTTAGAAAAAAAAAACTAGTTATGAGAAGATACCTTTATTTTCGATGTTCAAACATCTCTCCGTCAGCTACAGTACGCATCTGGACCCTTGTCTGAATTTCACGTTGAACACGTTGTAGTATAGCGGGTGACACGTTGGCACAAGCATCCGTAATGCGTCGTTGGAGGTCCTGTAATGTTGGCGGAGTGGTCACATACACCTACTGTTTCAAGTATCCCCACAGAAAAAAGTCCAATGGAGTCAGTTCAGGAGAACGTGGAAGAGACTCTACGAAACCACCATAGCCGATTATTTGTTCCCCGAATTTCTCCACCAGGTACTGCTTCGCTGGTGTTGTCTTTTGCGCAGGCGCGTCGCCATGTTGGAACCATACATTCCGGAGTTGAAGCAATGACTGGTTTTCAACAAAATCGGTTATTACATCCTGCAGAAGTTCTAAATATCGTGTGCCCTGGTAAAATGCTGCGCCGATCAGCCTGTTATTGTAAACTTCACATTAAACGTTAATCGAAAACTGCATTTGATGTAGAATGTCGGGTAGAACATGTAGGATTTTCCAGCGCCCAGTAATGAGTGTTCTGCTTATTTTACATTTCATTCCGCAAATATCATACTTAATCCGTCCACACACACTATATCTGCGAGGAATGTTGGCTGGACCTCTATCTGGTTCATGCCAATAATGCATCATGATAAACGTTTCTCGGCATTCCCGTCCAGTAATACCTGATGAGATATTGGCCGGTATGGATAAGCACCTAATTCGTTTAGGATTTTCAAAACCTGACTTTTTGAGAGGCGAAAGTTTTCACTTATCTCTCTTGTGCTGCTGTTCGGATATGCGAGGACGTATGCCAATTCATCTACCGGTTGCTCTTGCCACCCTACATTAGCTGGTCTGCCGAATCGAGGTCAGCTGGTCACGCAGCCTGTCTCCCTTAAACGTTTCACAACTTTTAGGATGGTTTTGTGAGAAGGCGTTGGCCTCGGGCCTGCAGGGAAACGTTGCCGATACAACCGCGCAGTCAATCGTGCTTTGCGCCCACATTCACCGTACAGTAGAACCATCTCACAATATTCATTTTTGGAAAATCGCTACATGAGCTGCAACATGCAACCCCGAGGAGATATCTCTTTTATAGCTGTCTCAGGTGTGACATTTCATACGTATTTGCATAGTGCACAAATTTTGCACACCAAGCTCAAGTTGCGTTGAGTTGATATGTTTTACGACACTAATTTGCACGATCTGCATATTGTCTACTCTTTGTAAAGGCAATCAGTACAATAATGCACCTCGCGGGGTTTGAACCACAGTCCTCTCGATTGGGAATTACAAGCGATACCACTGTGCTGTGATGCGGGCTCGGGTTTCATTCGAAAGATAATCTTTTCTTTTTTTGTTCAATTTTCGTGACGTCACAATTTCGGAAATCACGAACAAACCAATGCCCGTTTTAAGTGTTCTGTTTTTAGCATTCATACTCACAAGATGTCTTATCGTACTAAATCAATGATGCTCTACAAAACTACAACTTTGTAATTCACTTTTTCCCCATATCCCACTCTTCGTCGAGATATTGTGAAAGTTCCGGGACAGATGCCGGCGGAGGATATCGATTCCGGATTGAACGCTCTAAAATAGACCATAACGGTTCGATTACATTGAGGTAGGGGGACTGTGCGGGCCAAGGTAGATGTTGCACTTCAGCCTCGTGTTCATCAAACCATGATTCAACAAGTCCCGCTGCATGAATAGCAGCATTACCATCCTGGAAAATTCATCTCCTGTAGGAAACAAAGTTTGCATCATAGGATGGACCTAGTCAGCTATAACTTCTATATACTTCTCTCCAGTGGTCCTTCCTTTCAGGGCTACGATTGAGTCAGCAGAAAACCACGATACGGCTGCACATACCATATCAGATCGACCTCCGTGCTTGACAGTTGGAAGGAGACAATCACGATCATATGTTTTTGCAGGCGTCTTCTAAACGTGCACCCGCCCGGTTGTGGGGAAAAGTATAAAAGATGATTCGTCTGAACATACAACTGTCTTCCACTTATCAATAGACCAGGTTTTGTGGTTGTGGTACCACTGTAGACGACGTTTGGCATTAACAGCTGTGACAAGTGACTTGGGAATTACTGTAATTACTGGAGAATCCAGATGCTGATTGATCTCTATGGTCACTTTGGCTGCAGTTGTTTTCTTTTTAGACATTACAATTCTCTTCAATACCCGTCGGTCTCTATCTCTCAGCTTCTCCTTCCGTCCACTATTTTGCTTTGCCGAGCTTGTCTTGCCGCGCTGTGTTAACGCTGTCATTCATGACTTTAGACACCGTACCTCTAGATACACCTAAAAGCTGGGATGTTTCGGTCACAGTTGCTCCAGCTAGTCGGGTTCTTACAATTTGGCCTCTTTGAAAGTCTGTGAGGCCTGACATTTTACACGTTTGACTAAAATCCAAGACGTATACAACTTCACGAAAGCTACCTCATACTATCATGATATATACTGTTTATATTTTTTAAAAAACTGGTAGCCAGAATTATATTTCAATGCTTACGAAGCGCATTCCTAAATGTCACGTTTATTCACAGGTGTTTCCATTATTTTGATAACCACCCGTATATATATAATGCAAATCTTGTCATCACGATAAAGCCCGAAATCTGAACCAATTCAAACTTAATTGAAACAGTAAATTGACCTTCCAGTATCTTGGATGAATTCTTTAATCAAGTATGTAGCTCTTATACTACTTCATTTACAAAGGCACAAAAAATAAAAAAACATTCAAAACGTCATCACGATAACGTACGAATACCCAACCAATTTAAACCTAATTGGGAGAGTTTATTGATCTTAAAAGTATCTTCGACGAATTCGTTAATCAAGTATTGTTTTGGCACCTCTATGTTGTCACCTAATGAAAAATCCCAGCCCTGTTGAATGCAAAGAGTATAAAATCAACGAATACATTTTTCCTTTGGATCCAACTGCAAATCTTTTTTTGGTCCAAATATCGTTTCCCCCCCCCCCCCCCACTGTAAGACGATTTAAATCTTCTTTTGGCGCCCCCTTCTGCACTGGTGCCCGGGACAAATGTAGTCTTTCACCCCCTCCCTAGTTTCGGCCCTGATTTTCGTCATATAAATCATTTAATAAATTAACTTTAGTAATAGTTTGATTTTTTTTTTCATTTGTGTTTATATTTTCAGTAATGAAATAGTACCTACTGTTTCCTTTTTTAGGCTTAAGGCATTGTAATCTGTTTGAAGTCTTATTCAATAAATAAACGGTTAAGTTTTATATTCGTAGAAATAATATTTAATAACATTTTAGAACGAGATTTCACCATCTTATGGTGTCAACTTTGTCTGCACCATGTTTTGCCGAAATGGGGAATAAAATTTTTGACAGTATAGCGTGGGATGAAAATTGTAATAAACACGATGTTCAAATATTATTATATTTCAAATAAAGTGGAGAGTCAAAATACGTCCATTAGAATCAACTGTTAAGTATACACTAAAAACACTTTTTATTTTGCTTAAAAGACGTCAACATAAACCTTAAAGATGTTAAAATTTAAAATTTACATGTTTCGATTTGTTCATCAAATCGTCATCAGAATATATACAAACCATAAATACAATGAACAATGTACATAAATAAAAAAGAAAACTGCCCAGTTAAACTGAGGGCATTGAGCTCACAGGCTATTCACACTAATTGAATATTATATTCTTATTTCAAAGAATTTGAAATAACCCACTCGAAAAATAAAGAAATTGACAATGTATTAAGGGGGGATCATCCCCCCGTTCCCATCCCCTTATAGTTAATCAATGTATCCCCAAAACTAACCAGGGAAGATCCTTACCACAATGAGCCTATATACAAAATTTGAAGAAAATCGGATAATTCTCCATGAAAAACACATTTATCTAAATTAAGGGGGGGATAAACCCCCTACCCCTTTTACCCTCTTTATACTTAACCAAAGATCCCCCAAAACTAATCAGGAAAGTGCCTTATCACAATGAACCTATATACAAAATTTGAAGAAAATCGGATAATTCTGCATGCAAAATACATTTATCTAAATTAACGGGGGGGGGGAGCCCCCCGTTCCCCCCTTTATACTTCACCAATGAATTCCCAAAACTAATCAGGGAAGCGGCTTACCACAATGAGCCTATATACAAAATTTGAAGAAAATCGGATAACTCTGCATGAAAAATCCATTTATTTAAATTAAAGGGAGGGGATTAACCCCTTGTTGCCCCCTTTATACTTAAACAATGAATCCCCAAAATCAATCAGGAAAGCGCCTTATCAGAATTAACCTATATACAAAATTTGAAGAAAATCGGATAATTCTGCATGAAAAACCCTTTTATCTAAATTAGGGGGGGGGGAATTAGCCCCCCTTTTCCCCTTTATACTTAACCAATGAACCCCCAAAACTAATCAGGGACGCGCCTTATCACAATGAACCAATATTCAAAATTTGAAGCAAAATGCTTATTTCTATCAAGAGGTATCGCGTTACGTACGTACATACATACGTACATACATACAGAACGGGCGGGCACATAAGCTCTCAGGCTTTGATAGCCTGTGAGCTAAAAACGAGAGATTAAATTAATTAAAAACCCATTTATCTAAATTATGGGGGGTTAGCCCCCCGTTTCCCCCCTTTATGCTTAACCAATGAACCTCCAAAACTAATCAGGGAAGCGCCTTATCACAAGGAATCTATAAACAAAATTTAAAGTAAAACGGTTAGTTCTATCAAGAGTTATCGCGTTACGTACATACATACATACATACGTACGTACGTACATACAGAACCGGCGGGCACATAAGCTCTCAGGCTTTGATAGCCTGTGAGCTAAAAACCAGAGAGTATACAGGCAAGTATAGAGGGCATTGTACCTTCTTTCACATAGTGACTGTTCAGACTCTCTGGTTTTTAGCTCACAGGCTATCAAAGCCTGAGAGCTTATGTGCCCGCCGGTTCTGTATGTACGTACGTATGTACGTACGTAACGCGATAACTCTTGATAGATCTAACCGTTTTACTTTAAATTTTGTTTATAGGTTCCTTGTGATAAGGCGCTTCCCTGATTAGTTTTGGAGGTTCATTGGTTAAGCATAAAGGGGGAAACGGGGGGCTAACCCCCCGTAATTTAGATAAATGGGTTTTTCATGCAGAATTATCCCATTTTCTTCAAATTTTGTATATAGGTTCATTTTGATAATGTGCTTCTGTCAATAGTTTTGGGGGTTCATTGGTTAAGTATAAAGGGGGATAGGGGGGATAACCCCCCCTAATTTAGATAAATGAGTTTTTCATGCAGAATTATCCGATTTTCTACAAATTTTGTATATAGGTTCATTTTGATAATGTGCTTCTGTCAATAGTTTTTTGGGATTCATTGGTTAAGTATAAAAGCGGAAAGGGGGGATAACCCCCCCCCCCTAATTTAGATAAATCAGTTTTTCATGCAGAATTATCCGATTTTCTTCAAATTTTGTATATAGGTTCATTGTGATAATGCGCTTCTCTGAATAGTTTTGGGGGTTCATTGGTTAAGTATAAAGGGGGAAAGGGGGGGCTAATCCCCCTTAATTTAGATAAATGGGTTTTTCATGCAGAATTATCCTATTTTCTTCAAATTTTGTATATAGGTTCATTTTGATAATGCGCTCTGTCAATAGTTTTGGGGGTTCATTGGTTAAGTATAAAGGGGGAAAGGGGGGGATAATCCCCCCCCCCTAATTTAGATAAATGGGTTTTTCATGCAGAATTATCCGATTTTCTTCAAATTTTGTATATAGGTTCATTGTGATAATGCGCTTCTCTGAATAGTTTTGGGGGTTCATTGGTTAAGTATAAAGGGGGAAAGAGGGTCTAATCCCCCCTTAATTTAGATAAATGGGTTTTTCATGCAGAATTATCCGATTTTCTTCAAATTTTGTATATATATTCATTGTAATTAGAGACTTCCCTGATTAGTTTAAGGGGTTCATTAGTTAACTATGAGGGGGTAACGGGGGGATGACCTCCCCCCCCTTAATATATTGTTGATTTCTTTATTTTTCGAGGGGCATATTTCAAATTCTTTGAATTAAGAGTATAATATACAATTAGTGTGAATAGCCTGTGAGCTCAATGCCCTCAGTTTAACTGGGCAGTTTTCTTTTTATTAATTAATTTAATCTCTCGTTTCTTATGTACATTGTATTTATGGTTTGTATATATTCTGATGACGATTTGATGAACAAATCGAAACATACAAATTTTAAATTTTAACATCTTTAAGGTTTATGTTGACGTCTTTTAAGCAAAATAAAAAGTGTTTTTAGTGTATATTTAAAACACGATGTTTTCAGAATTTTGCAAATTATTTTTGTAAGTAATTTCTGCTTAATATCTGCCTTATTTTAGTTCAATTTCAGATGTTTAATCTTTAACAAAAATAGAATTTGACAATGTTTATTATTTTTTTTTTTCAGGTGACCTTTGTTAAGAAAAAATCATTGTCAAAGAGAATTTGTTGATATTTTACGGAAAGCAAAGCTTTCACTCTTTCGTCACCTGACAAGATGATTAAATTTTAGTTGATTACTGTTTTATGAAAATTTAATAGTTTCTTATATATTGTGTAGTTTATATTGTATAGTTTATGTAGTATATTGTGTAGTTTAGTTTGAAGTGTACTTGCAGTCTTATGTAATCAACATACATATTTTTGTCTCTAAAATAAATGTAGTTTTGAAAGTAGAACAATATGTCTGCTAATTTCTCTTTTTGTTTAAATGCATAAGTGCACAGTTAATTAATATATAATATCTCTATTCTAAAAAAAAGGGAACTAATGCTGTCACCACCATAAATGAATTGTTTGTGACCGCAAATTTTTCTTGGATAATATTAAGAAAAATATTGCAGATAAAAATATGAAGGTTGGTAGTATTATAGAAAAATGTTCGATAAACACGCTGAAGCAGACAGCTTTAAAATCTAAGAATTATTTTAAGAGCTCTTTAATGTTAAGTTGTCAAAATAGTTTTGTTAAAAAAGTTTTATAGGAACAAAAATTATGCGTAGCAATTTAACCATATTTTGCAAGGACGTACTTGGCAAGCTTGCAGTGTAGAGTGTGTTTTTTTTTTTTTTTTTTTTTTTTTTTTTAATTTGACTAATTTTTTTAGGTTTTCTTTTTAATTTTTTATTCAAAGTTTCATTATTTCAATAGAGATTTATTTCATATTTAGAAAAGTGCTATATTTTAAACGGTTTTCAGATTGCAAAACAGTACAAAGAATAATATTTTCTTTCAATTTAGAAATGTATTTACACGTTAATATTAAAAACAGAAACAAAACTCTAAAATAATAATTAAATGGTCATGTGTTAAAAACAGGAAATGGGGAAAATTACGTCATAAAAATTACGTCATTATTTACACGAAAATATTAAAAAAGAAAGAAAACCTTCATTAATTAAATTATCACACGATAAACTCATTTAATGATGAAAATTACTTCATATATTAAAACGATCTGAGCGTTATATAGGACTCGCAGTGACATTTTTTACTTAACCATTTTATACAAGCTGATTTTCAAATGCGTGAATGATCTTACTTATCAATCCTCAAAAAAACCGTCAGCTGTCACGACAGCAGTGGATGATGCCATAAGAAGAGAAAAACTCCCAAGTCAAAAGGAAAAGCATGGCAATCCAATTACAGAAGATTGTCGCCTTTCGTGATAATATCATCCAATCATCCGTAACCGAGTTATATTTTAAAACAACGCACATTAGCATGTGTTTAGAGACTGCGGAGTCTGAAAGGGGGCTGGATAGCGTCGCCCGGATTGGACACCCCCCCCCCCCCTAGTAAATAATAATAAAGATATAAGTTTGCGTTTGTTTGTAGGCTGTGTTCTGAAGAGACTGCTGCGCGTAGAGCTACAAAAGTTAGCAGGAAAGGTGCCTGCATGTCATGCACCACGAAGCCAGTTTTAAAAATTTTTATTAAAATTTTTAATTAACGTTTTTTCGCGCTTTGTGAAGATTTTCCCATATTTTTTAAAGGAATCTGGTTTTAATCTTTTAGTCCAATGTAGTTGATTTTTGTCCTCTTTAAAATAAAGCTTATTCGAATTCGTACAGTAAGTTTTTAATTTTTCGCGGAAGTTTTAATGCTATTTTTAGAGTTTTTTCGCGTTTCTCGAAATTTTTTTGATATTCGCAAAAAGAACCCGGTTAAATTCTTTTTTAGCCCAATATAGTAAATATTGTTATCTTCTATTTTTGATTTTTCCCGAATTTTTTATGCGATTTTTAGCATTTCGGGGTGATTTTTTTTGACACCCTTTTTTCTGAAATAGAAAGAATTCTTCGGTAAATTTTGCCACTGCCGTGATTAAATTCAAGTTGGTAGAGTACCGAATCGGTTCCTATTTAATCTGGAACGAAATAAGAAAAACACTATGATTTAAGGTTCACTTGATCCAAGACTTGAGCTGACGTGGCCCGTACGAGTATATGAACTATCTGTACCATTATTATTTTTGTTGTTAGACATATAATAGCATAGGGTAGATATAGCAACAAGTGATAGTATTGTATTAAGCAGAATATAGTTTTATTTTATGGGGCATATTATGTAAATATGTAAATGCATTTAAGACGTATTAATCAAGCTTTTCAATCTATATATATATTTGTCTTACGTGGCGCGAAAATAGCGCTGAATTTGTAACGTACGGTTTGGCAACAACTGTAGTTTCCAGAGCTCAGACCAATGAACAGACTAGATTGTGTTAGATCAGCTCCGCCTCCGTCCAATATGGCGGTCAGTGTGAAAGCAGTGAAACCATAGAATGAAACTCAAACTAGCAATTATTAAAAATAAAATAACATGTACGTAATCCAAAGCGTATGAGATGATTTTTCATTTTAATTATGAGCAATATCGTTAATTTCAAAAGAATTCTCAACTCTTATTTAGAATTCATTTACGAATTTCAATCACTCAAAAGACGGAGAAAAAAAAATCAACTGTCTAGATATCACCTGCCGCCATCTGTTGATGTATTGATGAAGTAAAAAATAATTCATTTTGTAAAAATCTATAATCAATTAGAACAATAAAATGTCGAACGAAAGTTAAACAATGACAAACAAACTATCTTCCTATCGCGTAGTTTTTTTTTCTAATGAATTTAAGTCGTGCTGTACAAAAGATCCTTTTTTCATAGTATTTAAATGATTTATATGCCCATTGGTAGCGCCAAATAAATGCATTTTCAGTTGTCTTTTCAACGCAAACATTGTATTAGAATCGAACTGAGAAAACGTTTCAGCTGGTGGTAAATATTTTAAATAATTAAATTATACCCTATTTCCTTTCACTTTCCTTTTATTTTCATAAGCTTTGAAAATATGAATGATATTGATCATGGCCAAAAAACGTGATACGCATTATTTTGTGCCTCGTTGCAGTACTCGATACAAGACAGCAAACTAGAAACTATCCCTATTTAGCATACCAAAGGATGAATCTCTGCTAGAAGAGTGGAAAAGATTAATTCCCCGATATGATAAAAAATTAACTTCAAAATAAGTTACATCTAAAATATACATTTACAAGACGATTTTATTAACATAAATTATATTCATGTTGTCCATAGTGAAAAGGTTACTTTTGCTAGAGGTAAATCTATTTTTAAAGCAGATGTCGCTGCAATCGCCTATTATTGTACCGCATCGTTGCACCTTTATCGGCTACAATTTTTTAGCATTTTTTAAAGCATTACCAGTTTGGCTTTTTTTAATTCCGAAATTTCGCATTCATACAAGAAATTCCCTATAATGTTCTTTTCCTTACTTAATGGCAGATATTTCATGACTTCTTAAAGTAAAAATTCTTGTTTATTATTTATTTCAATTGTGTTAAAAAAAGTAATTAAGATTATCAATTTAGTAATTTTCATTTCAATTGTATATATATTTTTTGTGTAATTTCGAGCAATTATTTGCTTTCAATCTAAAAAATAGTAGTCTTGAGTAATTTATTCCTAGATTGTCACCAGGCTACCTATTCTCTTGATGTGCTAAGATTCAAAAAGTGTTCTTTTTCACGTCATGTCTCTTTGCAGATAAGTCAAAGTTAAATCGTTATAATCACAATATGGTATAATTTTGTAAAGCATGCAGTGTTATTTATTCATTGTGTAATATAGAATACTTCGGATAAACTAGTAATAATTTACATAGGCGTCTAAACCTACATCAATCTCATTTAAATAAATATAACAAATATAAATTTCAAATGACTCATAATATTGATTATTCTCATTTTAAAAAACATGATTTTAACAACATTACTATTAAAATACTACATATTCAAACACACACACATATATATATATATACGTATATATATATGTGTGTGTGTGTGTGTGTATAAACGTATTTTATTAGAATCTAAATATATAATATATTTTAATACTACTTATCGTTATGGTATAAATTAATTAATTTATTTAAAAAAACACGTTTCGTTTATTTAGATTTAACTAAATATGATAACTATATAAATATTTTTTCAGGATTAAAGTTCTCAAAAAAAAAAAAAAAAAAAAAAAAAAAAAAAAGAACTTGAAGATTTTTTAGAGGAAAAAAAATAAATAGTATATTGAGAATTTTATAATAAAGAAATGAATCAATGATTTTAAAGCACATTATATTATAGATTATATAACTGGTTTGCAATTAGAAAACATATTTTCAGCAGTAATTAAAAATAAACATCTTAATCTACAATTCAAAAAGTTTAATGAGCATCAATATTCAGTACTTTTTTGACACTTGTTTCATGTTCTTAATTATAGAGCAAACATACTTAATGAAAGACTTCTAATAAAACTTAATACAAAACTGACAATACTCAGCTAATATTCGCTCATGTAATAATCAGCTCCACTTATGAATAAAATAAATTTACAACATATTATTAATAACAATTGTAATACATTTCTAATATAAATTGTTAATATTAACAAAACTTCTAAATATAATCTTACTTTAAGACGTAACATTTTTAACTGTAATACTTTTGCGAAACAATTAAACTTTTCAAGTAATATCCCTTGTTATTGTAATGGCACACAGTATAAAAAAAATATATCAACACCACACATGGACACACAATTACTGGTGGTCTTAATAACATAGAGCAAAGTAATTTATAAAATCTAAAGCATAATGGTGCTAAATACCTCCTTCCATGGAAAAATAATATATAAACTATATTAAAAAGGTTTATTCAAGATATAGATTTATTTATTTATAAAATTGCAATAGATTATAACAAACCTATTGACATAGTTGACAACCTCCCGATTATTTTAATACCAGTAAAATCATACAAAAATTTTCGATTTATTAATTAGCAGAAATTGCACGATTACATAAAGCAAATATTTTTTCATAAAAATACTGGTATGAAAAAAATTGGGAGGTTGGCAACAATGTATTGAGTTTCATAATGAATGGAAATGTACAGTTATAAATCACTTAAATAATGAACTATTAAATAATATAAATCGTATTAAAAATGTAGATATTAAAAACATAAACAACTGCATCAAGAATCTACAAAATTAATTTATTATCACTTACAGTGGTGGCCAAAAGTGTGGACATTTTTTGAAAGTTTCATGTTTTTCAACTTTGTGTGCTTGTAGAATATATTAATTTTCACTTAAATACAAACGTTTACATATCAAATTAAAGGTAATTTAGTGTAGAATTTAATAATAAAAACAGTATTACAATATCTGTATTACAAAAAAAAGTTATGCAACTAATAGTAAGATCTATCTTAGATTTGCATTTTTTTAAAGTGATACTTACACATACAAGTTGTAAATTTCCAACTGGACGAAAAATATCCGGGCCAGGATTCGAACCTGGGATCGCTTGGCTGAAGCCGCCACGCTCTATCACTGAGCTATCCCGGTCGAATCTGGAGGGCATAATTCATTCAGTTAACCTTATTGATCAAAGCATCTGGTCTGATATTTTAATCAGCTCAACAGAAAAGATCGCAGGTAATGGAACTCCAGTAAACGCTGGATACGTGAATACAAACCACGAGTCCAGTTGGAAATTTACAACTTGTATGATTACTTTACCAATTTGATAGAATTGTGTTAAAAATAATCCAGTGATACTTACACAATCAATATTTAGTACGATGACCCTTACTTTTTAAGACAGTGTACTTTTTAAGACGATTTGTGTTTGTTTGTTCTACTAAAATGAGCATAGTTATGCTCATTTTAGTAGAACAAACAAACACAAATCGTTTTGAATAAGGACGTGTTTTGTAATAAAAGCGTACTAGTCAATCACAAACACTGTTCTGAGGACCAATCAAATGTCTGTAACTATAGTTTAGGTTATTTTGATGGTAAAAGAGTTATTGTTGTGGAAATATTTTGCGAAATGATGCATACTAGTACAATTAAATAGAGTATTGCTGCCTTTTGAATATTTAAAGTTCTTTTTTTTAATTAAACTAATTTTAAACAATGTCATCAACAAGAAAAATTAATTGCACATCTACAAAAAGAAGCCGAATTGTCACATTGAGAGAAAATGGCCTCTCTTATGCTGAAATTGCAAGACAAGTTGGTGGTTCAGTGACTTGTTCTGGTGTACGAAAGTTCTGTTTACGTTATGAAAAAACGAAATCAGTGGAAAATAAGGCCAAATCAGGCCGAAAAAGATACACAAGTGCTACTGCCGATAGAAAAATTAAACGGCTATGCCTTCAAGATAGAAAAATTTCATCAGATGCCATTAGATGTGAAATGAATTCAGCGGGTATTGAACTCTAAAATTGGAAGGAGTGAGAAGTTGACTCTTTGGAAGAGTGAGAGGCATTTTCACTCTTTTAGGAGTGAATTTTATAAATATGCACTCTTTAAAGAGTGGAACTTTCCACTCTCTAGAAAAGAGTGAAATATCTCACTCCGTTGTCGAGAGTGACTGTTCACTCCGTTGACAAGAGTGAGATATTTCACTCCGTTGAAGAGTGAGGAAAAACAGTTTTTTCCAATAAAATCACAAGATGGCGCCAGCTCACGGATGAGAATCCGAGTAATCTCCGTTATCGAAACGAAAGGCCTAAAATGAAATCCTTTATATATAGTAGCACGATTTTAAAAAAAACTGAAAAAGGCATTGAAATAATAAATGAATCGATAGAATTATGGATAGGAAATATATTTTATGCTTTACAAATTGCAGGATTTGCCAATGCTAAGAAAAGTGCAGGGAAAACAAATATTTGAAGTAAATTTATGCTTAGCTGCAACACAATTTTGCTTCTATTTTATAAACAGAAATTTAATATCTCTGAATGCTAATTATTTTCCTCTTTATTTAAATAACCTATTCTACATATTTTATATCATTTCTAACCTCTTTATGAATATAAACAAAATATAACTATACAGATTAAATTTTCTGTTATTTTTAGCACGTTTGAAATTAACATAAGAGAAATGAAAACCGTTGCATTTAATCACTGATTTTATAACATTTATTATAGAAAAAAAAAGAGTATAAATGTGTCGGAAATAATCTTAGGAAAAATTTAACAGCTATAATTTAAGAAAAAAAAACGTTTTTTACCCTGACTGAAATTTTCCCCCTAAAAATTAGTTTTGAAAAGTAAATTTGAGGGAAGAAAATTCCCTCTTTTGAGAACTTCAACTTCAATTTATTAAAAGAAAATGAATGCATTTCATTTTAAGAGTATTGAAGACAGTATTAAGAATTACTTTTAACGAAACATAACTGCTTTGTTGCAACGGAATTTTTGTCATAGCGGAAATGTACAGACGGGTGTTCGCACATTTTTTAGACGATTTCGGCGTTGTTGTTTTTAACGTTTAAAATATGAATATTGCTTTCTGAAATAATCTGTATGATAATCTTGTTTCTTGATTCTAATTCTGCATAATGCTTTCGATGGATATCGATGGATGTTTTCGATGTAAGATAAATTTGCGATAGTCATAAATCCTTACTTGAAACTTCATTTTCCGCCTTGAAATGGGCTCTTTTTTTCCTTGTTTTTTTTTCATCTGGTATCTTTTTACTATGTATATGTACTGATTTTTGGAATAGCACTTTCCAATCAATTGTTAGGTTTATTTCGCACTAAAAAGTTTTTATATTATGCGCTTTGCAATCATTTTAGACTGTCGAATTAGCATACTTCTGTTCGGAAGAAGAAAAAAAAACGCAAACGCATCTTCCCATTCACAGCTTTTTTAGCATGCGCAATCTTGAAATAAGAATAAATTTGAAAGTATCAGACGATAATATAAATTACACATAATAAGTTGTTGTCAGAATTTTTTCCTCTAAAAGAATTCCATTTTTTTAAATAATTTATCAAATTTGTCTAAAAAATGTGCGAACAGTCTCTGTATTATATGATACAAAAAGAACGTTTCAGTTTCTTATTTACACAGTTGAGAAACACCGTAAATATTTATGATTTCTACACAAATTTAATAAGTGTGTTCAAATATCACAAAAGAAACAAAGCTAAAATAATGTAATAAGAGCTTTTTTAATTGTAAGCGGCTGTAGGTACCAGTTGTCGTCCGAGCGCAGAAGTGAAGCAGCAACGAGCTCTCTTTCTCTGAGTTTCTCTTTTTTATTCAAGAATTTTAGTCATTCCTGAAACAGTGACTATTTACTCCTATCAGGGGTAAAAAAACTCACTCCTGAAAGAGTGAGTATTCACTCTATCAGGGAGTCAAGAATTTCACTTTTTCCTAGAGTGAATAGTCACTCTAAAGAGGTTGGGCAAATTTTGACTCTGCGATAGAGTGAATATCCACTCCTCCGGAGTGAATAGTCACTCTTTCTTATTTAGAGTGTGCAGTAAGTTCAAGAACAATAAGAAGAAGGTTATCAGGATTTGGACTACAAGCTAGAATCCCAAGAAAAAAACCATATTTAAATCAAAAGCAACGTGAAAAACGAGTTAAGTGGTCAAAAGAACACATTAAATGGTCAGAAAAGCAATGGAAGCAAGTAATCTGGAGCGATGAGAGTAAAATATCGCTCTTTGGTGGTGATGGTAGAAAATACGTGAGACGTAGAGTTGGAGAAGCACTTCTTCCTGATTGCATTGAAGCAACTACAAAAAACCCAAGAAATGTCATGATTTGGGCATGTATGTCTGCAGATGGTGAGGGCCGAATTCAAGTGATTGATGGCATCCTGAATGCCAAATAATACATCGAAACTGTCCTGGAACCAAAATTGATACCTTCCATCAGGGATCTCTTCCCCAACAACGCACCATTTACTTTTCAGCAGGATTCAGCTCCATGCCACACAGCAAAAGTATGCAAAGCATGGTTTCAAAATAAAGTTATAGATATATTACCATGGCCAGGAAACAGCCCTGATCTCAATCCAATTGAAAATTTGTGGCGACGTTTGAAAATTCTTGTACGAAAAAAACGTCCATCCAATAAAAGACAACTTATTGATGCTATAATTGATTCTTGGCACCATGTGATTACGAAAGATGAACTCCAAACACTCGTTCACTCGATGAAAAGACGCTGTGAAGCTGTCTTAAAAAATAAGGGTTATCCTACTGAGTATTGATTGTGTAAGTATCACTTTAAAAAAATGCAAATCTAAGATAGATCTTACTATTAGTTGCATAACTTTTTTTGTAATACAGATATTGTAATACTGTTTTTATTATTAAATTCTACATTAAATTACCTTTAATTTGATATGTAAACATTTGTATTTAAGTGAAAATTAATATATTCTACAAGCACACAAAGTTGAAAAACATGAAACTTTCAAAAAATGTCCACACTTTTGGCCACCAGTGTATGTAGCTAAATTACCAAACAATAATGCCATTCTTTGTAAAGAATACTGTAAGCAATTACTCAACAATGCTATTAATACTAGTAATATTTTAAACAAAACATGATTAAGAATTGAAATTTAGAATAGAAAATTATTAAATTATCATAAATTACTAAAACTTAAATTATCCATATCTTATTGTTATACGAAAATTTCATAAAAATCCGATAAAATTTCGTATTAAAACTATTGCATTATTGTAATGCATGTAGTAAAGCTGCGATAATTTATTGATAAATATTCTCACTCAGATATACAATATAACGATTAAAATGACAATCAATTACCAATTGTAGATATAAACATAAATAAATAAACAATAAAACAGGAAAATAATTTATAATAATCTTTAAATCTAATGACGAAATAGGAAACAAAATAAAACAAAGAATGTTAAACATAATTAGACTATAATAAAATATAAAACATAAAAAAGTTAATAAGTAAGAAAAAATAATAATAGATTTAATAAATGCTTAAAAGATTTTTAAACATATAAAATATAAAAATAGGAAATAGTTAATTCAGAAAATATGTAGAAAGGAAATTCATGTGAAAAATTATAAATTCGCCAATATACCTTTGCAATGAATTACAAAGCGATTCCTTTTCTAATAAAATAAATATTAATCAGGCTGCATACTGGAAGCTCCCTCGTCCCCCGGAAGACCTATAGTTTGTTTGTATATAATATTATTATAAATTAAATTATTTTTATAAATTAAATAGTTATGCTGGATTATTTTTTAACACAATTATTTCAAATTGGTAAAGTAATCATACAAGTTGTAAATTTCCAACTGGACGAAAAATGTCCGGGCCAGGATTCGAACCTGGGATCGCTTGGCTGAAGCCGCCACGCTCTACCACTGAGCTATCCCGGTCGAATCTGGAGGGCATAATTCATTCAGTTAACCTTATTGATCAAAGCATCTGGTCTGATATTTTAATCAGCTCAACAGAAAAGATCGCAGGTAATGGAACTCCAGTAAACGCTGGATACGTGAATACACTGGATTATTTTTTAACACAATTATTTCAAATTGGTAAAGTAATCATACAAGTTGTAAATTTCCAACTGGACGAAAAATGTCCGGGCCAGGATTCGAACCTGGGATCGCTTGGCTGAAATAGCTCAGTGGTAGAGCGTGGCGGCTTCAGCCAAGCGATCTCAGGTTCGAATCCTGGCCGGACATTTCTCGTCCAGTTGGAAATTTACAACTTGTATAAATAGTTATGGTATAAATGAAAAATTAATATCCATTATTAAAAATTATTTGTAGCTTTGAAGATCAATTGTTATCCTTGCTTCTCTTCATTATTCAACTAAAAGCTTTCACGTTTCACGTAGCGGTCATTTCTGCCCAAAACTAATCTACTATTAACCGGAATGTAGGTATCGGCTGGCCAAATCAAATACGCGAAGAAGACTTTTACATACATGAGAAAGAAAAGTTGATTTTGAAATCATCTCCTGTTAACGATGCAGGGCATTCAACATGTAATACTATGCATTTCAGAAGCGGGAAAAATGGAGTAAATGCCCCTTTAAAAGAGAACAACTACACTGCAAAAAATAATTGTTGATTTTACAGTATAATATTAGCACCCCAGCTGCCAGTATTATACCGTAAAATTAACAGTATTAAACAGTAAACTAAGCAGTAATACTGTTAATTTTACGGTATAATACTGGCAGCTGGGGTGCTAATATTATACTGTAAAATCAACAATTATTTTTTGCAGTGTAAAGTGATGAGAAAAATTCCCCTTTAAATAAAGTTAAAACCAAATAATATGATGAGAGAAATGCTCTTTTAAGTAAACAAAAAAAATATATAATTAAATGAAACGGCCACAATTACAAACAACATCAAAAATGAAGAAAATTTTTGCAGATCATTTGTTGTTCCGACTTCATTATTCAATCAAACCCTTTCAAGTTTCACGTTAGTGGTCATCTCTGCCCAAAACTATACCACCCTTCACCGGAACTGCGGCATCGGCTAGGAGAATTAAACACATGGTTGAAATATTTTGTATCATATGATTTTGTTCTTGTTGATGTTGTTGAATCTAAATCAGTTCTAATCCACCTCTATTTATCCTCATCTTCTGTTGACAATGAATGTCATTCAACTTGTAACATCACACGTTTTCGAAGCTGGAAAGATGGGGAAAATGCCCTTTAAAAGTAACAAATATCAAATAAAATGATGAGGAAAACACGCCCTTAAATGCAGAAGAATAAAATAAAATGATGAGGAAAACGCTTCTTCAAAAAATTAAAAAATAAAATAAAAGAATGAGAAACATGCCCCTATAAAAGTAAAAAAAAAAATCAAATAAAATTATGAGAAGAAATCCCTTATAGATACAGAAAAAAACAGAATAAACGAAATGGACAAAATTTTAAGCAACAGCAAAAAGGAAGAAAAACGTTGCAAATCAGTTGTTATTCTTACTTTTATTTTTAATCCAACCGAAATTCTTCTCGTTTCGCATTGCTGTCATTTCTGTCGAAATCTACCCGGCGATTAGCCACGAAATCGGTATCGGCTGGTCGAATCGAACATGCAGATGAAGTATTTTGCATCAACAAAAAATGTTTTTATTGGTTTTAAATCAGTTCTAACCTACTGCTACTCTTATTTATCCTCCTCTTTTGTTAACAACGTAGGGCATTCAGCTTATAACACCACGCGTTTCAGAAGCCAGGAAGACGAGGGAAAATATCGTTTTAAATACAGAAAAAAAAAAAGAAAAGAAAAGAATAATTCTCTTTTCAATATTGAAAAATATTAAGGAAAATGAAGAGGAATATTCCCCTTAAAATAGAGCAAGAATCAAATAAAATGTTGAAAGAAAATTCCTTTTTAAATTCAGAAAAAGGTCAATATTTTAAGCAGCAGCAAAAATGAAGAAAAATTTTTCTAATCAATTCTTACTCCCACTACTTTTTACATTGATTAAAAGAAATCTTACAAGTTTTCCCTAGCGGTCATTTTTGTCCAAATCTATCCTACAATCGACTGGAATACCGGTATCAACTGGCTGAATCTTGAACGTGAATTATTTCTAATTTGCACACAATTATTCCTAACCTACCCCTACTTATACTCATCTTCTGTTGACAGCGCAGAGCATTCAACTTGTAACACGACACCTTTCAAGAAGCCAAGAGGAGGAGGGACAGGCCCTTTGTAATATAATAAGAATCAGATAAGAAAAATGTCTCTTTAAATGAAGAAAAAAATGAAATGAAATGGTGAGGGAAATTTCCTTCTAAATGTAGAAAATGAAATGAAATGATGCGAAAAATTATCTTCTAAATCCAGAAACAAAATAAAATAAAATGATGACAGAAATTCTCCTTTAAATGCAGAAAAAATTGAAAAAAAAAATTAATAAAATTCTTCCTTAAATGCAGAGAAAAAAATCAAATAAAATGATAAGGGGAATGATTTAGTAGAAAAAATCAAAATGATGAGAAATGTTTTCTTTTAAATACAGAAAAAAATAGAATAAACTGAAGCGGCCAAAATTTTAAGCAACAGCAAAAATGATAAAAAGTTTTGCAAACCAATTGTTATACTCCCACTTTATTTTTATTTTTCAACCGAAGTCTTTCACGTTTCACGTAGCGGTCATTTTAGCCCAAAACTATCCCACCATTAACTTGAATACCGGTATCGACTGGCCTAATCAAACACGTGAATAAAGCATTTGCATTACATTGAAAAAAAAAAAAAATCCTTTAGTTGATTCTAAATCAGTTCTCTTCTAACCTACCCTTATTTATCCTCATCCTCTGTTGACAGTAAAGGGCATTCAACTTGTTACTCTACGCGTTTTCAGAGACCGGAAAGATGAGGAAAAGATTACTCTGCAGGTACGATTGATACTGAAATGATATACCAGAAAAAGATGATGGGAAAATATTCATTATTTTCCGTCATATACAGGGTGATCAATTTAAAAGAGTACCCGTTGTTTTTTTTTTATTACCCTTAAATCTGACGGATGTGGCAACTATTCTAACACTGAAGTATAATTGTTTGAACCTTGTTTAAGTGTGGGAGACAATTTCCAACACTGTTGGACTGTTACAACTTTATTTGTGAGTTAAAACAGAAATGGAGACGCACAATGTTACTTAATCCTGTGATAATTTTACTTTTGAAAAACATAATTTAATTGAAATTTTTTACATTACCATTCCTTACAGCAAATGTTGAAAATGTTCACCACCCAATTTCTCTCGCGTTTTTTTAAATGATTTAGACATAACGTAATTATTGTAAAGAAAAACACGTTCTTTCACAGAATAATAATTCATTTTCATTAAAGTCAAAGAATTAGTTCTTGCAGACGATTTTTATTGTTACCATTCGTAATCTTACGAAATGAGTTTTCAAAAATTAACAAAAATAAAAACGTTGAAAGAAGCGGACGATTTACTCAAATCAGTTGCGAAGAATCGGATTAAAAATTATTAATGATGTTCACGCGAATTTATGTTTAAAAAACGAGTTTTCGCTTTTAGAAAGAGAAAAAAACGATACCCGCACATTAAATATAGACATATTAAATAAGTAATGATGTTGAAAGTCTTGCTACATATATTATAGATGCGGATAATACAGAAAACAAACGGGTACTCTTTTAAATTGATACCCTGTAGAAAGAACGTGAAATGAAAAATAATTAATAATAACGGATGTGTTTTTTCCATCTATCTTATAATATACACAAGGTTAGTAAGTATCATATTTCCGAAAAAAAAAATCCGATAGTTTGATATATATCCGATATTTTTTAAATGGTCGACTTATTGCAGATAATAAATATTTTCAAATTTAGTACAAATTAGAAACTAAAACATATGGCACCTAACATGAAAACTTCATAAAACACTGCTCTAAATGTATTTTTCTTTCTTTTTTTCCCTTACTTATCAAAATGGAAGACCAACTAATTAAAAATAGAAGCAATTTACAATTTTTATATTTAGTATTAACGCATGTGTTTTTTCCATCCATCTTATAATATACACAAAGTTAGTAAGCATAATATTTCCGAAAAAAAAAAAAAAACGATAGTTTGATATATATCAGATAATTTTAAAATGTCCAACTTATTGCTGATTATAAATATTAAATAAATAAATAAAAAAAATCTGATAATTTGATATATATCCGATATTTTTAAAATGGTCGACTTATTGCTGATTATAAATATTTTCAAATTTAGTACAAATTAGAAACTAAAACATATGTCGCCTAACATGAAAATTTCATAAAATACTACTCTAAATGTCTTTTTTTTTTCTTTTTTCATTTACTTAACAAAATGGAAGACCAAGTAATTGAAAATAAAAACAATTTATTATTTTTTATATTCATCAAAATACAAACTGTAGGATTCAGTATCAAGTATTAAGAAAATTTTATGTTTTATAACATCAAAATTTTAAATGCAAAATATTTTTTTTTCTAAACTGAAATATGTAAGCATAAATGTCTGCTTTTTCATTCCTTAACATGTTATGCAGTTTAAACTGAACAACAACCACACATAAGAAAAAATTCTTTCTAATGAAGCTGTAATAACTGATTATCTAAACGAGATAGTTATCTATAAGTATCTGTTCTAAGTTAATATTGTTATTCATGATTATTGGTTCTGCATTAAAAAAAAATACGTATATATATATATATATATATTTACAAGATACGTACGTGCTACGTATATATATAGATTATCACAAGTGATAATCACTTGTTTCCCAAGATAAAGGAACATTTGGGTGTCCAACGCTTCCGGAGCGACGATGACGTCAAAGAAGAGGTGAAACGCTTCCTCAGCGGGTTGGCGGCGGAGTTCTACGACACTGGATACAGAAATTGGAGCACCGTCTACAAAAATGCGTAGAAAAAGATGGCGATTATGTAGAAAAATAGAGAAAACTTTCTTCTTTCCAACGATGTAAATTTCTATGAGAATAAACAATGTTGTCTATTTGTAAATTGGATGGGAACCTTATTTCTGGATCGACCTTCGTACTTTCTACCGATGAACTGCGTTCTTTTAGCATAAATTACACGATGTTTTTGACAGCGATTGAGAGCAATAAGCAGCTGTGTCGCTAAGAAAATTTGTACAAATAAATGTAAATTAAAGTGTAATTATTGCTTTGATAAAAAACATAACACAAAAGCTTTAAAAATACCTTTTAATATAGATGACATAGATTTCATGCGCTCAAACGGCGACTTCTTCAGGTCAAAATGATAAATGAAATATTCTCGCAATGATTTTGAAAATGATAAACATATATCACGAGATCACATGTCCAATGTAAGCAGGTGCTTAAATTGGTCAAACTGAAAAACGTGAAAATTATTATTTTATTTTAATTTTTATTGCTTTTAGGTAGATTTCGTAAGAAATACTACCTATTACATTCTCACCTAAGTTGGAAATTTTGAAAAATTTTTGCAGATCTACGCCGATCATGACTCCCAGAACCCAAAACCACCCCCAGTTCAAAACTTTATCTATCTATCTATCTATTTATCTATGTCACTTTTTTCTGATCACGATAACTGGAAAAATTCTGCATAAATCTCTTCCAAACTGATACATAAAATCAAGGGTCATAAAATCTCGGCCAAGTTCGTTAATGGGCAAAATCGAGCCAAGGGGGTGGGGGGTGGGGGGGGGGGCTTTTTGTGAAAACAGAAAAACCCTCATAATTTCTTTATTGTTATACGTATCGAATCCGTTTAAAGTTATTATTACTTCTAGGAAAAGGGCCGAAAATTTATGTATGACAGATTTTTGATATAATTAAAAATGGCCCCAAGGGGGGGGAAAAGGGGGGGGGGTTTAGAAGAAAAAAAAATCATAGCTTCGTCAATTCACAAGATATCAAATCCGCGTAAATTTATTATAAATCCTCTTAGTATTATCTAAAACTTTTATATTGACAAGTTTTTTATAGGACCAACCGTTATAGCAAAAAAAAATTAAAAACAAAAAAAATCCCTGCCGGCTCCGCCTGCAAACAAGTTATTTTTCGAAGTAGCCGGTTCCTACTCCCGCATCTTTTCGAAACTGATACATAAAATCAAGGGGCATAAAATCTCGGTCAAGTTCGTTAATGGGCAAAATCGAACCAAGGGGGGGGATGGGGGGGTCTTTTTGTGAAAGCAGAAAAAACCCATAATTTCTTAATTATGATACGTATCGAATCCGTTTAAAGTTATTATTACTTCTAGGAACAGGGCCAAAAACTTATGTATGACAGATTTTTGATATAATTAAAAATTGCCTTAAGGGGGGGGGAGGGAAGGGGGGTTTTAGAAGAAAAAAATTCATAACTTCGTCAATTCCCAAGATTTCAAATCCGCTTAAATTTATTATAAATCCTCTTAATATTATCTAAAACTTTTATATTGACATGTTTTTTATAGGACCAACTGTTATAGTAAAAAAAAAAAATCCTTGCTGACTCCGCCTGCAAACAAGTTTGGTTTCGAAGTAGGCGGTTCCAACTACAGCATCATCGCAAAAAGGTCATTTCTTCCGCAATTCCCGACAAACAGGCGCCCCACGGTCTGCGTCTTCGAAATCTACCTGTGCCTGTAGGCCGAGCCGTCAGGGATTTTTTATTTTGTAAAGCATCTCGTGCCAAATTTTGGGTAATTCAAAAGAAACTGATTCGTTGCAAATGTTATAGTTTCGCAAATGTATTTCTATTGATTCACGGATAATGGATGGGAAATAAACTCTTGATGTAAAAAATATTTTACTATTCTTGAAATCAATCTGCAACGGCTCTATTCTATGTAGCCAGCTAAGGCAGTTAGAAAATAAACTCTTGGTGGAAAAAGTACTTTACTATTCTTGAAATCAATCTGTAACGGCTCTATTTTATGTAGCCTAGCTAAGGCAGTATTACTTTATCACTTTATTTTTTTTATCACTTTAAGCAATAATTACACTTTAATTTAAAGTTAACAAGTGATTTAATTTTATTATTTGCAAATGAATGTAGTTTTCATTGGAACATTTACCTTATAATAATTTTGTTTTAATATGCATGGTGGTTATAAAATACAGCCTTCGCCAAAAGTATTAAACAAACCCGTATTTATAACATATGTTTAAAATATTTACTAATGCATGTTAAAAAGCAAAATAATAACAATGGCATTTAATTTTTTAAAAATATGTTTTTATTTCATTTTCTTAACACAATTATCTTTTCATAATTATTTTTGTTGCTGAAAACTAAATTGTTTATGTTTTAGCATTTTTTGCAATAATTATTCTAATTTTCATGATTATATACTAACTGGCATTACACAATAACGAAACTTTCAGTAAAACAAAGTAATTTAGTCATTTTTCAAGTCTTTTTTAAAACAAATGATTTAATTAAAAGGGTTAGTTAAAAGTCGAGTTGTTTTCTTGCTATCATTACTGCCGCCGCCGCCGCCGTTGCCGCAATTGAATTTATTGTGATCTTTTGACTTTTTCTGCTCATAATAATAATAAAAAAAAACCATTGCATATGAAACATTAAAACTGGTAGTTTTATAGAGAAATGTGCTATGGACATGATGAAGCAGACAGTTTTTAAATATGAGAATTATTTTAAGAGCTATTTATTGTTAAATTCGGTTAAAATAGTTCAATTAAAAAAGTTTTATAGGATCAGAATCTGTGCATTTTTTGCCATTTTTTATTTAAAATTTCATTTCGTGAATAAATATTTAATGCATAGTTTAAAATAGCCAGGCATATCGACTTCATTCGCAATAACTGGCACACTTGTATTACCAAATGATGACTGGCTTGCTAAATCCACGGCAGCAGTAGCAATATCTTCAATGCTAGAAATGTCTACCTTTTTTCGTCCTCTGCCAGGAAGAATGTTGAAGTTTTCCTGTTTCCTCGAACTTTTTAACCATTTTGTGAACTACCACGATCCGCCATTGGTCCACGTCTAACATCTTTTATTTTCCGGAATTCTCGAAGAGCTGCAGCTGCATTGCTGTTATTTTGATAAAATAACTTTACAAGAAGTGCCTTTTCTTTCAAAGTTTACTATTCTCCACAAAGCGTAGATTCAAATGCTTTTCAGAAACAATCAACTGTTCCAGTGTCAAAGAAATCACAGACACACTTTATCAGCAAGTTTTCAATCGTCAGGTGGTTAGAAGGGTATTTCAAGTTTTCGAATTTTACCAACTGTTGCCAGATTTTAAAACGCCCAAATAATAGTATTTAAAAACACTTTTCACTCGAAAAATATATTTGCTCGTGAATTTAAAAAAAAGAAAGAAAACTTTAAAATAATTAAATTATTACGTGAAAAAGCAATTAACGGTGAAAATTTTGTCATATTTAAAACATATTTGAAACGTCATATTTAAAATGATGCATTTAAAACTTATATTTAAAACTTCATATTTAAAACCATTTTCTTATAGCGTTTCCAAACACTGTATTTTTAATTAAACTATATATTTACATGTAAGTATTCACTGCAAAAAATAATTGTTGATTTTACAGTATAAAACTGGCACCCAGCTGCCAGTATTATACCGTAAAATTAACAGTATTAAACAGTAAAATAAGCAGTAATACGCTGCCGTGCAAGCAGTAATACGCTACCGCGCATGCGCATGACTCCCAGTCAAACAAAGTAATTTAGCCATTTTTTAAAGCAAATGATTTAATTAAAAGGGTTAATTAAAAGATGAGTTGTTTGCTTGCTGTCATTAATTTATGAAATATTTAAGCGATTATAAATAATTGAATTAATTAATTTAATGTATATAATTAATTTATTAATATATTCAATGTTTTTTAATCAATCCCGAAAACAGCTCTCATCGGTCACGAGAACGGTGGATGCGGCTTTGGGCACCAAAAAATCTCCCAGTCAAAGGGAAATGAATGGCAACTAGATTACAGAAGATCGCTAATGGTCATGATAATATAATTTAATCTTCCGTAATCCAGTAATCTTCTTAAAATGGAGCAAATTAGCGTGTTTTTAATGCCTGCGGGTCTGGAAAGGGGTTGGCGAGCGTAGCTCAAAGGGTCAAAGGTAAAACTTGAAAAGAAATTCATAATTATCTGCAGTTAAATATTTGTATCCGGCTATTACTAAAAGATATATTAAAAACTAGCCGGTCTTCGCCCGTCTAACCGGTCGCTTCCGAATGGGGTCCAAATATATGGTCAGCAGCGTGCTGCCTTGACTTCGCTTGGGGCCCAGAAAATGCATTTTACATGCAAACAGAAAAAAATTAATGAAATACTTTATTTTAAACTATACGAAAATAACTAATAAAAATATTAAAACAAGAACGAAAAATCATGCGTCAAGCATAGATTATGTAACACTTTCCAACGCTTCCAAAATAATTTTACAAATCATTACCGTTTAATAAGCTGAAAGATAACATCTAAGTAAACAATTTGGAAAACGCATAACATATTTAAACACGTAATTTCAGGAATTTCCAACATATACAATATTCGGAAAAATTCCCGAATACTTTTATTCAGCCCTGTATATGATCTATAGATTTGTATATATACTACATAGGATGCTAAATTTTAGTTTAGTTAGGAAACGCGTAGCACAGTTTAAAATTCTCCTTCTGGAGTTTCTGTCAATAAACGGAAATGTGTTCGCGAACTTTTGTGCTGCCCTGTATATGATCTACAGAATTTATGCACACCAAGTAATAGACAAAATGTGAGTTAAATTTACAATCGCGTTCAGCAACTTAAAACGCACTTCCAGGAATTATTTTTAACAGACAGTAGAGAATTCTTTTGTGTGTCCCTGTAAATGAACGATGACTGCTATACACACAATATTCTGTAATAGGCCTCTTGTAATGCACCTTAGTAAAATATATATATATATATTTCAATGCGTTTAAAATAGTGAAACATTATTTAATTAAACCGCGAACGATTTTTCTCCATAGACGTAATGTAACGGAATTCTTTTGACTGTCCCTGTAAAGTAACTATAGGTGCTATGCACAGCATATTCCATATTAAGCTTCTTGTAATGCTCCTTAGTGATATATATCAATTACAATGTGTTTGAAATTGTATAATATCATTAAAATAACCCGCAAATGATTTTTCCCCATAGACCGTAATGTAACGGAATTCTTTTGAGTATCCCTGTAAAAAAACTATAAGTGCTACACACTTCAGTTGAAATAGGGAACATGCTATAGAAGACGACAATAACATATAAAAATTGCAGGGCAATCCGAGCATATTTACGGGAGTTAGAGCACGGACAGACGGCCAGACGGCCAGACAAACCGAAGTCATAAACACTTTTCAACTAGGTTGGAAAGTGTTAAAAAGCACGTAAATAACTATTTCGCGACAGTCATAATATATATATTTTTGACAATGTACTTCTGGGCACTGCCCGTGATGTCACGTAATCAACCAAACTCAAAGGTTTCCTTAACTTTATTTCATTTATTTTATTTATATCTTTTTGATGTTGTTGGCAACAATAGTTTTTATGTTTGTATAATTGTTTTGTGTTCCAAAGATGTAGGAAGTGAAATAAAACTATGAAAAGTAAAGACAAATGATTTTTTAATATAGGTCTCTATAGAATAAGATAAATAGTATTTTTTAACGAAACGTGTAAACGTTATAGTTTTTAATTTGAATAGAGACATTTTATTTTATGTTTATTATAGTTTTACGTTTTCATTGAATTCTCAATCAAGCAAAGAACTTGAATGCCGGTATGCATATTAGTTAATTGACATTTATTGGCGTCCGCGAAACAGGACTTGTATTGAGAATAAGATGGCTTTAGCAAGTTTAAGTGATAATGTTAAATTAAGAGGAACCGTTAGAAGTGGTTTTACAAAACAACTGAATTCCATAAAAGAAGAAATGAAAGAAGATACACCGGATAAGAAGAAATTACAAATTTCGTTATCGATGTTAGAGGATAAACACAAGCAATTGGTCCAGCTTAACTATAAAATTCTTCTTATGAAAATCGAAACGAACGCAGACGATTTAGATGAAGAATCTGAAGTGGCTGATGGTTATGTGCGACAATTTCTTGAAACACAGGTTAGTGTTTATGAATTAATTAATGTACCTTCTAATGATATAGATAACAGTTCCAGTATTAGTGAAGCTAATATTAAAAGAAAGTTTAAACTTCCGAAACTTGAACTTTATAAATTTGATGGAGAAATAAAAAACTGGTTGCAATTTTGGTGCCAGTTCGAAAAAATACATGAAGACTCAGATATTGTTCCCTCTGATAAATTTCAGTACCTTATTCAGGCTACAGTAAAAGGATCCAGGGCCAGAGAAATCGTAGAGTCGTTCCCGCCAACGGGAGATAATTACGCCAAGGTAATTGATAGTTTGAAAACTAGATTTGGTAGAGAAGATCTGTTAGTAGAAGTATATATCCGAGAGTTATTAAAATTAGTTTTGAAGAATTCGTCTTCACGAAATAACTCTAATTCCATGTGTACACTCTATGATAGTTTACAATCGCATATTAGAGCTCTTGAAACTCTTAATGTCACTACAGAAAAGTGTGCCGCTATGTTATACCCTTTAGTAGAATCATGCATGCCAGAGGAATTTTTAAGGGCATGGCAAAGAAGTTCTAAGTTTATAGATGGGGCGGAACCTAAAAATAAATTAGATAATTTAATGGAATTCTTAAAATCTGAGGTAGAGTCGGAAGAACGAATTAATTTAGCCTTATCTGGTTTTGAACTGAAACCTAAGATTAAAAAACAGGGTGTTTCAGTAGAAGAAAAAATATCTACCGCTGCTGGTTTGTTATCCACCAGTCCGACGATCGTTAAAGTTTGTGTGTTTTGTAACGGACAGCACGAAAGTTTTAACTGCTTTAACGCGCAAAAAATGAATTTGGTTAGTAAACAAAAGATGTTAAAACAAAAAGGCTGTTGCTTTAAATGTTTTAAAAGGGGGCACTGCGTAAATAAGTGCAATGCATTCATAAGGTGCCTAGTTTGTAACAAAGAACATGCCACTCTGATGTGTCCAGAAATATGCGCAAATAAAATTGTTTCGAAAGGTCCTATTGATAAAAGGAATAAAAAAGACGAGAAATCAGAACCATCTTCACAGAAAACACCTGAGCAGAAAGCTGTTAATTTATCTAGTTTATCTCAATCTCTAAAGGTAATTTTGCAAACTTTGATAGTAAAATTAAAAGGACCTCATTCGTGTTTACATGTACGAGCATTGATCGATACAGGCTCAGAGAAGTCTTATATTTTAAAACGCACTGCTGAAAATATGAATTACGAACCATTGAGAGAAGAACTAGTTACCCATTCTTTGTTTGGGGGCAAGAAAACTAGTAGAATTAAGCACATGTGTTACAAAATACATTTAGAAAGTTTAGATGGGAAATTTCTATGTAATTTTGATGTTCTAGATGAGCCTGTTATATGTGAAAATATTCCTTCGGTACCGAAAGATCCTTGGATAGATGAACTAAAAGTTATGAAAATTTCATTAAGTGATACAAAAGAAGATCCACGACCAATTGAAGTTTTAATCGGTGCCGATGTTGCCGGAAGATTATTAACTGGGCGCAAAAGAAATTTATCCTGCAATTTAGTTGCAATTGAAACATATTTAGGCTGGACACTGATGGGTAAAGTTCCGTTGAATGACGTTCATGAGATGTCTGGTGCAATGGTTTTAACATCTTTATTTGTGAAAGAATTTACTATCACAGACCTATGGAGTCTTGATGCAATCGGCATAACGGATCCTGTAATTCAGAAGTCCAAAGAAGAGAAGGAACTTGAATCAAAAATGAGTTTCATGGATTCAATTACTGTGAATAACGAAGGGCGTTATGAAGTCTCTCTCCCATGGACTGAAGAACATCTCCCTATTTCTAGCAATGAAAAGTTAGCATTAAAAAGATTAGAAACCATGACTGGAAGACTTGACTCCGATAATTTGTTTACATCTTATAACGAAGTTTTTAATCAGTGGTTGACTGTGGGCATAATTGAAGAAGTTTCTGTGGATTCAAAGGTAGACTCTGTGCATTACTTACCTCATAGACCAGTGGTGAAAGAGAACAGCACAACGAAAGTTCGTCCAGTTTTTGACGCATCTGCGAGAGAAAAGTCATCTCCGTCGTTGAATCAATGTCTCGAATGTGGACCGAACTTAATGAAGCTCATCCCTGATATTCTTTTTAGATTCCGCGAACGAAAATACGGTGTCATAGCGGATATAGAAAAAGCTTTTTTACAAATAAGCACCAGACAGGAATGCAGAGATTTATTGAGATTTTTTTGGTGGAGGGGTGACGATGAAAGAAAATTGAAAATATTTCGTCATGCACGATTAGTTTTCGGTTTAAAGTGTAGTCCTTTCATTTTGGCAGCCATTATTGAATTTCATTTAATGAAATGCACCGAAAATCCTTGTTATGATAAAGAGATGTTAACGAAACTTCTTCACAGTTTTTATCTTGACAATGTTGTAACGAGTTTTTCTAATCAAGACGGATTGCTAAAATTTATACAGGAAGCTAGAAATGTAATGGAGGAAGGTAAATTCAATTTAAGAGGTTGGCAATATTCTGAAGATAATATCGAGCCTACAATTTCACCTGTACTAGGTTTATTATGGGACCGACAAGAAGATACTTTAGCTCTAAATTTGGGCTGGCTAGAGAATTTTGAGCTAGGAAAAATTACAAAACGAACCATTCTCTCCATTGCACATAAAGTGTTTGACCCAATTGGATTAGCATGTCCAGTTTTCTTGTTGCCGAAGCTTTTGTTGCAGAAAATGTGGAAAAATGGAATGGCTTGGGACGAAGAGGTTAATGATAATGTGAGAAAAGAATTCTCCAGCTGGTTTAGAGATCTTAGCTGTCTGAAACGAATATGTCTAAGAAGGTGGCTTTGCGTTGATGAACACAGTGAAAACCTTAGTATACATACCTTTTGCGATGCGAGTCAGCACGCTTACGCCGCCGCAACATTCGTTAGAATAAATACTGCTGACGGAGTCGAAGTACATCTATTAGCTGCAAAATCCCGAGTAGCTCCCGTCAAAATGATTACAATACCACGTCTTCAATTGATAGCTGCCACGGTGGGAGCTAGGCTGTGTAAATCAGTGATGGAAGGGCTTCAGTGGAAAAATGTAAAATTGCACTTCTGGACAGATTCATCTACTGTGTTGAGTTGGATTCAAAGAGAAGAATTGTGGACTGTTTTTGTAAGTAATAGAGTAAAAGAGATTAGAAAAACAACAGATCCAAACTCATGGAAACACGTACCAGGAACTAAAAACCCCGCTGATATTCCATCCAGAGGATGTTCTGTGAAACATCTATTGAAAATAAAATGGTGGGAGGGTCCAAGTTGGCTTAAAGCACCTGAAGATAAATGGCCTTCATCTAACATAGTCACTGATGAAAACGCCATTGCTCAAGAAAAGAGAAAGTCAAAGATTCCTGTTGATGAAGAATTAGTCAAATGTTTAACGAATCAGACAACATTTTGTGAGTGGTGCAATTCCCCTAAACATGAGAAGAATAGTCTTTGTAAGTACCATGGACTTGGTTGGTATTTTAGGTTTTTCTCAAATTATGATAGAATTATTCGTCTGGTGGCTTGGATTCACAGATTTATTCATAATTGTAAGATAACCAAAATCTCGAGGTTGAATGGGGAATTATCCCTTGAAGAAATAAATGCAGCTGAGAAAATAATTGTGAAACTTATTCAGGAAGAATCTTTCACTCCAGAAAACAAAAGTAAATTAGAAACGTTAGATGTTTATAAAGACGAACACGGTCTCCTCAGATTGAAGACCAAGATTGTGTACAGAAAAGATGCTGAAGATTTTCGACGTCCAATGATTCTACCTTCGGATCAT
The DNA here is from genome assembly GCA_963931845.1 of Maratus michaelseni. Taxonomy (NCBI): domain Eukaryota; kingdom Metazoa; phylum Arthropoda; class Arachnida; order Araneae; family Salticidae; genus Maratus; species Maratus michaelseni. The sequence goes on along the minus strand of OZ007593.1, from coordinate 344,023,234 downwards.
CCTGTTGTCAGAAGACTTATCATGACAGAGCATCTAAAAAATTCTCATGCTGGATCGCAAATGTTACTAAATATTTTGAGAGAACACTATTGGATCTTAAATACAAGAAAAACAATCAGATCAGTGATATCGAAATGCGTTGTTTGTATACGACACAAGAGAAAATCTCTAAACGCTCCAGTTGCTTCACTTCCAGAAAATCGAATTAAGGATGCAGCAGTTTTTGAAATTATAGGCTTCGACTTGGCTGGGCCTTTGTACCTTAAAGGAGGCTCGAAAGCATGGATTTGTTTGTACACATGTGCGATATACCGAGCTGTACATCTTGAACTTTTGTCGTCTTTGTCGACAGAAGTATTTCTACAGAGTTTTCGGAGATTTATAGCAAGAAGAGGAAGACCCTCCACTGTTTATTGTGATAACGGTTCTAATTTCGTTGGAGCCTCAAATGCACTTAAAGAGGTTGACTGGGATAAAGTCGTTCAGTATAGTACTACCAGGAAAATAGAGTGGTTTTTCAACCCACCGACAGCCTCATGGTGGGGAGGGTTTTGGGAAAGATTAGTTGGTGTTATGAAATCTATTCTTAGAAGAGTCTTAGGAAAGTCTAATGTATCTTATGAAGAAATGACAACCATTCTATGCGATACAGAATCAATAATTAATTCCCGACCTCTTACTTATATTTCTGAAAGCAATGGTGAACTTGTCCCGCTGTATCCTGCTTTGTTCATGCAAGATGTAAAGCAAATGGGTACACCAGATTTTGATGTTGTGGATGAAAACAAATTGAATAGGAAACTGAAATACAGACAAAAACTAATAACTGATCTGCGAAACAGATTTCGTTCAGAATATTTGGGACTGTTAATCCAACGTCCTCAATATAAAAAATGTAAAGAACAAATTCAAGTTGGTGACGTCGTGTTAATTGGCAGCGATAATACCAAACGTATCAACTGGCCTTTAGGACGTGTCATAGAACTTATTCCAGGAAAAGATGGTGTCACCAGATTAGTCCGTCTACGAACCTCAACATCAGAAGTTTTACGACCGATTCAGAGAATTTATCCCCTAGAAGTATCTTCAAAATGGCCTGAGGAACGAAAGGAACTCTATTCATTTCCGACTATTCAGACTATGTCTAAAGATGAACCTGAAAAGCGTACACGATGTGGGAGGGTAATTAAAGTGCCTCAAAAGCTAGACTTGTAAGAACTTTTCGTGACCAGTTGAGTTGTCTTTCACCAACTCAAGGTGGGAGGATGTCACGTAATCAACCAAACTCAAAGGTTTCCTTAACTTTATTTCATTTATTTTATTTATATCTTTTTGATGTTGTTGGCAACAATAGTTTTTATGTTTGTATAATTGTTTTGTGTTCCAAAGATGTAGGAAGTGAAATAAAACTATGAAAAGTAAAGACAAATGATTTTTTAATATAGGTCTCTATAGAATAAGATAAATAGTATTTTTTAACGAAACGTGTAAACGTTATAGTTTTTAATTTGAATAGAGACATTTTATTTTATGTTTATTATAGTTTTACGTTTTCATTGAATTCTCAATCAAGCAAAGAACTTGAATGCCGGTGTGCATATTAGTTACCTGACACGTGATTATCTAAGTGTGGGCTGAGAGCTTTCAGATAAAATATATAAAAATGGGATTGCCTAAGATACATGGCAATCATTGTAAATGGGTACTGTGTTTTCACGACCATAAATTATTAATGCGATGATCAAAATAACGGGACCCTGTGTGTTTCTCAGCCATATATCGGTAATATAGCTATCAATGTAACGGGGTTCAGATATTTTGTGTTCATAAATCCTTAAAAAAATCATTTAGGTTGTAAACAGATTATACGGCAATCACTATAACAAAGCCTTGTGCATACCCATGCTCATAAATATGGCGATCAGTTTTTAAATCGCAAATCTTTACTTCCAGAAATTGTATTTTGAAAAGAGGAAGAAATGTATTATATTTTGTATAAAAAATTATATGCGATCGCTAAAAGACGAAAAGCGCAAAAACAATTAATAAAATATGAAATTAAAAAAAAGAAAACTTTTCCTCGGAAAAATGTCACGCAAAATATCTAATAAAAAACCAGCAATAGTTGTCTTATTCGTCTAATCTTCCATAATCGGGTTCATAGCCGATGTTGCCCACAAATTCGCTAGCTCTAAAATCGTTGAAATACATGTTTAACTATTTTTTAGTAGATTTGTAATACTGAATTTCACGCTCCTACTTAAAAGTGAAGATATAAAAAATTACCTAAAACTTTCGTAACCCTCTCGGTGGATTAATATCTAAAATCGCTGAAATACCTATTTAACTATTTTTTTAGCAGATTTGTGATCCTGAATTTCATGATCCTACCTATAACTTCTACTGAGATATAGTAACATGACATAAAATATTCGACCCCCTATTTAACCCCCACCCCTTAAGGGCTGAATGTCTAAAATCGCTGAAATATTTGTTTAATTTTTTTTTTTTTTTTTTTTTTTTTTTGTAGATTTGTTATCTTGAATTCCACGCTCCTACCTAATACTGCTGTTGAGATATGCCGAAAAAGTGAAATGACCTAAAACTTTCGACCCTCCATTTAACCCCTGTAGTGGTCGAATTTCTAAAATCGCTGGAATACGTGCTTAACTATTTTTTTAGTAGATTGTTATTCTGAATTTCACGCTCTTACTTAAAACTGCTGATTAGATATGGCGAAAAGGTGAAATCACCGAAAACTTTCGACCCCACATTTAACCCTCTTAGTGGTTGAATTTCTAAAATCGCCTGAAATACATGTTTAACTATTCTTTAGTAGATTTTTTATCCCAAATTTCACGCTCCTACCTAAAACTGCTGCTGAGATATGGCGAAAAGATGTAATGACGAAAAACTTTCGACCTACCATTTAACCCCCTTAGGTTGTGAATTTTCAAAAATCCTTTCTTAGTGGGTGCCTACATTGTGTAAGGAACATAATGTCTTCCAAATTTCATTGCCCTAGGTCTAGGACCAACGGTTGAGGCTCAGCGTTGATTATGAGTCAGTGAGGATATTCTCTTTTATATGTATAGATATGGCTGGTGCTTAATATTTTTGGCCAAGGCGGTAATTTTGTCTCTGAGTTTGGAGAAATCTGTGATTTGGAGATCTGTGATTTGGTGAAGTCTGTAGTGTGGTTGGGTTGGATAACCCGATTTTATCCAATCCAGACCTGATCCGCTGTTCGCGTCGGGTCGGGTTGATGTTATTTTTTTATCTGGCGAGTCAGATTCGGGTCGTATTGGCTTAAATTATTTCCTGATCGGGCCAGTATCAGGTTGAGATTTGACACTTGTTAGTTGGGTTCGGATTGATATGATTTTTTTCAAAAGAAAAGACTAGAATATTTTTTCAGATAAAAAAAAAATATATATTTGAACATTAATGAGTATATATATCTTCATTTTTCAACACAAAATATAAAATTGATATTAGAGATATAATAGTAGACTGTATTTCCATAATAGTATTAAAATAGGGATTCATTTTCTTCCATTTCGGGTTTGGGTTTTTCAACATTCGTGGTAACACCTTGGCGTGGATTTCGGACTTCCTACATCACAGATCTATCAGAGTAAAATTTAACAAGACCTTTTCGGACCCAATTAAGCTATGACAAGGCGTCCCTCAGGGCTCAGTCCTCAGACCTACGCTCTTCTCCTTATATTTAGCAGGCATTGAGAAAACACCTCCTAGTGGGGTAAACGTGGGCTTGTTTGCTGACGACATCGTTCGATGGTGCTCTGGAAATGATTTGATTGAAATGGAAGGGAATCGCAACAACGCTCTTTCTGCTTTATCAGACTTTGTTTTAGAGTTCAAACTTTGTTTCAACCCTGTCAAGTCTATTGTCACTTTCTTTACAACCAATAAAAGATTGTACAACTATCAGCCGAAATTAAAGATGGATAACAAGAGCCTTGCTTATGAAAAGCACCCAAAATATCTCGGATATATTTTATATCCTGAATGGACAAGTCACAAGCACATCGAACATATTGTTTCAAGGTGTAGAAAACGATTAAATATACTTAAATATATAGCGGTTAAAGACTGGGGAACCGATGCAGTCACTTTAAGAGATACCTATTTGTCACTCACTAGGCCATTCCTGGAGTATGGTTTTCCTGTGTACTGCTGTGCTTCAGCCACCAACTTGGATAAATTGGAGAGGGTTCAACTCAGTGCTGCGAGAATAATTACTGGGCCGAGACGTAGCTGTCCTAAAGAGATAGTTCTCTATGAAGCTGACCTACAAACTCTCCAAACTAGAAAAAAGGCTAACCTCACCAAATATTTCAACAAACTTTCTAGCTATGGTCAACATAACAAAATTTCTCTATACCTAAACAACTGGCGTAATAATCAGCAACTAAAGAAAAACAGCCCATTCAATCATGCTGAACTCCTTCACTTACCTTATAGTGGGGTTGAGCCCCACTCCTTAAAATCTTTTCTGAGTCCCTCAGAGGGACTCCCTAGAGTCCATTTCCACTTCGGCTTTTCCGCTCCGGTCACTAAGAAGGACCTTATATCAGCTCAGCTCAGGCAGTTGGCATTAGAATTTATAAATCAGATCTCTGATAACGCCATAAAATTATATACGGATGGCAGTAAACTGGACGACCACGCTGGTAGGGGGATCTACATTGAGAAACCAGGGCAAAATTTGTCCATCAGTCTCCGTAATCCTGATTTCTCTTCAGTCTTTAAAAGCGAGCTTATTTGAATTGAACAAGGCCTCGAGGCTATTCTCAGCGAGCGGGACTTCCGAGACCTCTGGATTCTTTCAGACAGTCGCAGCTCCCTTCAACATCTTCACAATTGGATTACAGTTGGAGATAAAACTAGTATTTCCATCCTTCTTAAACTTAAAATTATTTCAAAGCTCCATAATGCTCATTTTCAGTGGATTCCATCCCACGTAGACATTTATGGCAATGAGCAAGCTGATAGCGTGGCCAAGGAGGGTTGTTGTCAATCTATATCTTCCGCTTCAGCCCTTACCTACTCAGAGCATCAATCTAGAGTTAAATCTGAAATTTCAAAGGAGTGGAAGTGAGGCCCTGGGAAGGAGGGCGCAACCACCACTGGTACGCGGACAAAGGGCCGGGATCTTCATTCGCTATCAACTGTGACAGAGCCTCTCGTACGGCGATTTCAAGATTGGCAAGTGGACACACGAAAAGTCTCTCGTTCTTTGAGGGCAGGAAGATCTTTAAAATCTGCACTAAATGTCAAGCTCAACAGGCCTCTGCAGAACACATCCTGGACTGCTCGGGTCTTTCCAGAGAGGACTTATATGCTTCCCCCCTTCTGGTCCTTGATTTTCTAAGGATTAGCGGTATATTGGATCTTGTCTGACTTCGTCCGACAGTTGGAGGATAAGCCACAACAACAGCAACAACGTATCGATTTCAGGTTGACGAATTGTGTTCGGGTAGTAGTGTTGTCGTGTTCGGGTTGAGTTAGAATCGATCCACGCAGAATATAGGTAAAGCTAATGAATGGTATATCAGCACATTTTATATTTAGACTTTTGGAGGCATAAGTACATGAATTCGGTGAAAAAAAAAATAGTGACATTTATCGCAGAAGTTGTGATAGGGAAAATGTTGACGCTATTGGAGTCGAAAATAGTCAAATATTAGCATTAATCGCTAAGTGTAATATGCGACTTAATTTGTGAATAAGTGGCATCAGTGCCACTAACATCCCATGAAAAAGCTTTAGGAACGTTTACACTGTGCTTAAATATGCATCCAACTTTGCTGTCCTAAAATTTAGTTCTTGATTTTTGGTGTTACTTTTTTTTTTTTTTGCGGAATTTATCTTTTTATGCCTTAAAAAGAGTAAATATAAAATGTGATTAGGTACCCTCAAATAGGGAAATATATTTTTCAAACGACCTGTATTTAAAAAAGTCTGCAAAATGATTAAAAAATAATTATATGGATAGATATGGCCGAAAGGAAGGCAGCTAAAATTTAAGGATAAAGGAACCGCCTTTCGTAATTTTGGAAAAACGTGAATTCCAAAAGGTGGTGTCTTTGAAAAACATAAATTCTTTTAAAAGAAGCGGAATCTTTGATATGATTTCGTGATTATATGATAAATATAGGAAGTGAAAAATCTATGTGAAAATCGTGAAAATAAGTTCTCTATCGCTGTGATTTTTACACCTGTAAGAGTCACGCTTTAACACGAGTTCTTTTTTTTTTTTACTTCTTTCTTTTTTTTTTTTTTTTTTTTTTTTTTGTTAACATTTTTCAGCATCTTTGACTTGACTGTGAATTTGCGTGCCTGCTAATTTTGATTAAGTTACGAAATTTAAATTTAAAGTCGTGAAAAGGAAAATTCTACTACAGGCTATCATTTTCTCTTATGCAGTGATTGGTAATTATTTAAATGCTATATAAATCCTCGTCAAGTGTAGCGGTTAAAAAAAAATATGTATTTAAGGTGACTGTCTACGTTTTAGAAGTCGATTTTTGCTTACATGAGTGGATTTCGTTTATAAAATCTTGTTGAAAAAACACGTTGCTGTTTACAAAACAACGTTTGTTTGTTTTAGATAGAGATACAACGTACTTAAAAAACACTAATTGCCACGTTCTTCCAATTTTATACTTCTAACTCAATAGTTGCCAAATATTCAGATTTTTTAGTACCATTATTTCCTAATATTAATTTCTTAATTAATAGCAAATTTTTGTTATGGCATAAAGAGAATATTTGTATTTGGAAATAGTGTTGCCCAAAAATTTAAATGTTTAGCAGCTATGAAATCCATTCTTTTCAATGATTTGCTTTTCGAAAGAAACTTGCATCATTAACATGATATCTAAAGTAAATAGTTAAGATAATTTCATGATACTTTAACAAAATGTTTTGGAGGATTTTAGAAATGAAATTAATTAAAAGATTTGATTTAGGTATAATAATTTTCTTTTCGTGAATGTTTTTGTTTGAAATAGAATCGAAAAATTTAGAAAACAACATATTACAGTGTACAATAACCTGTTTTTCTTTTCATTATTAAAAAGTTTCTGGATTTTAGTTCGTTTTCAAGACATTGTTCTATAAACCTTGTGTATAAAGAAAATTAAAAGAATATAATTTTAATTTATTACAAAATGATAGCCGTTTTGATCAAATTTCACTAAATTGCTGTCAATTCATTTTTTTTTTTTTTTTTTTTTTTTTTGGGGGGGGGGGGGGGGTTACTTTCTTCTATTCTTACAAGAAAAAAGTATTGCATTCATGAAAATTTCCGATTTCCGGTTTTCGACAGATTTATCCATTTTAGAAAGTCTTTTCAGGATTTGACTGTGTTTAGAAAATGTCTGTCTGTCAGTCTGTGACTCTGTCTGTCTGTCATGTGACAAAAATTTTGTGGACGCTTTATCTCAAGAAGTAATGCACCGAATTTAATAAACCTTTATATTAAGTTAGGTCCTGGTCTAAATTGGTGCTGATTAGTTTTTGTTGTAAATCGCGCAACAGGTAGCGCTGCTATGCTGTATTTTTCGCGATTTCCACAATAGCTCTAATCGCAAGAACTAATGCACTGATTTTCATAAAACTTCAGATTCAGTTAGACCTTGACATAAATAGATGCTAATTACGTTTTGGTGTAGATATATCAATAGGTGGCACTGCTATGCTACTTTTTTCATGATTTTCACGATTGCTATATCTCAAGAATTAATGCACAGAATTTTATCAAACTTCAGATTATGTTAGATCTTGACATAAGTATATGCTGATTACTTTTTGGTGTAAATAGCCCAACAGGTGACGGTGCTATGCTACCTTTTTCATGATTTTCACGATAACTAAGAACTAATGCACGGATTTTCATCAAACTTCAGATTCAGTTAGACGTTGACATAAGTTGTTATTGATTAGGTTTTGGTGTAAATCTCCTAACAGGTGGTACTGCTATGCTACATTTTTGAGGATTTAAACGATTTTAGTGATAGTCATATTTCAAGAACTAATGCACGGAATTCAATAAAACTACTTTTGTGCCAGGGTGTATCGCCATCGCATCAAACTATAGCGATGTTCACAGCAAAAGTATAAGTGTAGTTATCTATTAAGAAATAATAATATATTTACAGAATGTTTATGAAAATATTTGGTACTTTTGTGTTAGCAAATCTCGCCAATAGTAATTTTTTTCTCGCCAAAAGTAGCACTTATTTTTCACGTTTTTAAATTAGAAACACTGTTTTGATGTTGAAATAAAATGTTTTAGTTTGTGTTATTATTTCTTCTTATATATTGTTTATTTTCTGGTATTTTTTAAGAATTAAGTGGGTGTATTTTAAATGTATGCAATATATGTATTTAAAATGATTAAATTTTAAATGAAATGAGTTTAAATGAAAGGTTTGCTTTTTAAATGAAATGAATGCAATACTAATAACTAGACAGTACCGTCAAGATTTGACAGTAAACAACTTGAAAGTTTCATTAGAAAAATGTTTGAATTTTTAAACAGTTGCTTTTAAAATAATTAAGTATTGATAACTTGATTAATTGCTATATTGTATAACTGAGTCTCATAGATATAAGGCGATAGATGTTGCTTTCAGTCCAACATACTCAATGTAGTGAAAAAATTTTAAACTTGTAATTTATAACAAATTATTCTTGTTTTCCAGCAGACGTTTAACTAAAAACATTAATTGAATAGATGTGGCATTTATTTTCACTTATCACAGTCTCAATTTTTTTGAGAAAATAATATTTAGTATTTTCTAATTTTTTAAAACTACGCAATCTTTAAAATTTTTCATTAATTTTATTTTTATTAGTCTCTCTCTAAAATCCAGAAATTAAAATTTGCTGCTTGCAGCTAACGATTTCTAATATATATTATTAATTACTTGAATTTAATTTAACATTTTCATCAACGTTATTTAATTATTTAATCATGGATATCAAGAAAATCCATTTTCTTGTTGACTCATCACCTGCGTCCAGCTAACATAAAAGTACCAAGTATTCAATCTCACCAAATCAACATTTGATAAAATTGATTTGATTTTGCCATATATGTTTTAGCCAATTAAAACGAATTTTACCGTATTCGAGATAAATACAGGCCGTTATCTCGCACTCGATTTAGCACAGAATTTAAACCGTTAGCGCTACCTACGAGATCATCCTTTTTCGGATAATTAATGACCAATTGTATTAACGAGAACTCCGATTACGGAAGATTAAATGTAAAAAAAATATATAGTATATATATTGCTTGAATCTATCAATACAAATTTTTCCGAAGTCGAAACTTCGTTGGATGGTTTCCTCGTATTGAAATAAGCTTATTTTATAAAAATTATCTGAATTGTTTCCGATTAATAGCCTCATTTTGAGTAATGAGTTTGTTTTAACTATATAAAACGAATTTTCTCGAATTAGAAACCTAGATAGATAGCTTTCTCGTGTCCGAATTACTATAGGAGTCAAGTGTATGAAAATCGTTGGAGCCGTTTTCGAAATATAGCAGCATTTTTAGTGAGTAGTTGAGTTTAACCTGTCAAAACAAACTTTCCCGAATTCGGGATTTATCTTGATCATTTTCTCGTATTCGATTTAGTATAGGAGGCAAGTCGCACGCATTTTTCGATTTATAGCAAGCAGCATTTTCAGCGCTGAGTTCGTTTTTACTTGTCAAGACGAATTTTCTCGAATTCCGGACCTAGCTAAATCATTTTCTCGAACTCGATTTAGTATAGTATAGGCAAGTTTCGTGAAAAACGATCCAGTCGTTTATACGATATCATCCGCAATAGGCAAAATCGCTTGCTCGTTTAATATTACATGATACATGTATATGTAATCGTGCCTTGTTGCACGGCTCCTAAAAGTTGCACACTTAAAAGGGGCAGATTTATTCGAATCTGGTATTTTCCTTAAAGGGGTTTGAGTGCAACATTATTTCAGTAGACCGAAATATTTTTCAAGGAAAAGAAAACTCTATGTGTTGTTGGTGACACCCAAAATCTTGATTTGAAACTTACAAAAAATCTTGAGCAATTTTTTTGCATTGTATCCCATTTTAGATCCCACTGAGGCTGGATTGACCCTATCTCGTACTTTTATTAATTGAAATTTCTTCCCTTCCTCGCATTCTAACTACGTGATATGCTAGCTGGCTAGAGCGGAAAAGAATGGCGTTTTCTGTGCATGAGATAACAAATGCCTTTTAAACTTGGTTCTTCCTGAAAAGTTCGAGAGAAGAAGAAGAACACTGCTTTGTGCGCGAGTAGGGGTCAGAAAGAAATACCGTTTATGCTCATTTCTTAGGTCAATTTTTGTACAAGAGAAAAACAAACAAACGAAAACTCCAGATTAAGTAACTTGGTTGCCAGATTAATTTAAAAAAAAAAACTTAGGGAGCCCCTGGCGACCTGGCGACCGCATTTGTTAAACCCTGTCCGGGTATAAATCGTTTTGAGGCGCACTAATTTCTTCCTAGGGGTAAAAAAAAAACAGATCTTCTGGCCTCGTTGAATCACGAGGTCTGGGTGTGTAGAACCTGGCGCATTCCCCATATGGAGGCAGGCTTTCTCTAATTTTCAACTAAAAGCAGAGCAATAAAAACATTTAAAAAAAACTTTATTTCAATTTTTGTAACCTATGAATCATTTTTATCAGATAAGCCAGAAAATATTCGAACATCATGGCAACAGACAGTAATACATGGCTAAAAATATACAAAGCATCTTGACCAAACAGGCGTAATGTGTTTTTCTTCTTCCGTGAATTTATCGCATCGCAAGGCCGCTCGTTGATCGGATGCGTGATAAAGGGTTTTGTTTTGAACACTCCAGTGCATCTCTGTGTGTGTTTGCCTGAAATTCGATGACGTACATTTTATGTCTGATATATATTATTATTTCTTCTTTCTGTTTTCATTTTCCGTCAAAGCTTTGTCTGTCTGCAATCAAATTTTCTCAGAAATTACGAATAATGGTTGCATTTCCGAAAATATGTAAATTACTTTGAATCAATGCAAAATATTTCACTTCTTTTAACCAGAAAAGCAAAAAATCAACATGCAATATTGCGTTTATGAAAACGATTTCAAATAAAACGATTTTCTGATTCTTTGAGTTTATTTTAAGTTAGCATTTTGTTCGTTTTTATATTGTATGTGGCAAAATTAAGCATCTAAGCTGTTCATTTTGACAACCAGCAACGTTGCTATAGGGTACGTGGAGCAGAGCGCACAACTGACTTTTTGTGCTTCCAAAATGTAATGTTTTATTATTATTATTATTTTTGTTGTTGTTGTTTTCCAAACACCGTCCTTTAATGCAGGGTGGGAAAAGCATAAATATTCACACCCCCACAAATAATGATACAGAAGTGTGGTTACATTAAAACGTTATCAGGGTGTGGGATTTTTACACTTTTTTATTTTGTTCATTTTTATATTACATGTGGCAAAATTAAGCATCTAAGCTGTTCATTTTGACAACCAGCAACGTTGCTAGGATACGTGGAGCAGAGCGCACGACTGACTTTTTGTGCTTCCAAAATGTAATGTTTTATTATTATTATTATTGTTGTTGTTGTTGTTTTCCAAACACCGTCCTTTAATGCAGGGTGGGAAAAGCATAAATATTCACACCCCCACAAATAATGATACAGAAGTGTGGTTACATTAAAACGTTATCAGGGTGTGGGATTTTTACACTTTTTTATTTTGTTCATTTTTATATTACATGTGGCAAAATTAAGCATCTAAGCTGTTCATTTTGACAACCAGCAACGTTGCTAGGATACGTGGAGCAGAGCGCACGACTGACTTTTTGTGCTTCCAAAATGTAATGTTTTATTATTATTATTATTATTATTATTGTTGTTGTTTTCCAAACACCGTCCTTTAATGCAGGGTGGGAAAAGCATAAATATTCACACCCCCACAAATAATGATACAGAAGTGTGGTTACATTAAAACGTTATCAGGGTGTGGGATTTTTACACTTTTTTATTTTGTTCATTTTTATATTACATGTGGCAAAATTAAACATCTAAGCTGTTCATTTTGACAACCAGCAACGTTGCTAAGGATACGTGGAGCAGAGCGCACGACTGACTTTTTGTGCTTCCAAAATGTAATGTTTTATTATTATTATTATTATTATCGTTGTTGTTGTTTTCCAAACACCGTCCTTTAATGCAGGGTGGGAAAAGCATAAATATTCACACCCCCACAAATAATGATACAGAAGTGTGGTTACATTAAAACGTTATCAGGGTGTGGGATATTTACACTTTTTTATTTTGTTCATTTTTATATTACATGTGGCAAAATTAAGCATCTAAGCTGTTCATTTTGACAAGCAGCAACGTTGCTAGGATACGTGGAGCAGAGCGCACGACTGACTTTTTGTGCTTCCAAAATGTAATGTTTTATTATTATTATTATTGTTGTTGTTGTTGTTTTCCAAACACCGTCCTTTAATGCAGGGTGAGAAAAGCATAAATATTCACACCCCCACAAATAATGATACAGAAGTGTGGTTACATTAAAACATTATCAGGGTGTGGGATTTTTACACTTTTTTATTTTGTTCATTTTTATATTACATGTGGCAAAATTAAGCATCTAAGCTGTTCATTTTGACAAGCAGCAACGTTGCTAGGATACGTGGAGCAGAGCGCACGACTGACTTTTTGTGCTTCCAAAATGTAATGTTTTATTATTATTATTATTGTTGTTGTTGTTGTTTTCCAAACACCGTCCTTTAATGCAGGGTGAGAAAAGCATAAATATTCACACCCCCACAAATAATGATACAGAAGTGTGGTTACATTAAAACATTATCAGGGTGTGGGATTTTTACACTTTTTTATTTTGTTCATTTTTATATTACATGTGGCAAAATTAAGCATCTAAAATGTTCATTATGACAGCCAACAACGTAACTAGGGTACGTGGAGCTGAGCGCAAGACTGACTTTTGTGCTTCCAAAATGCAATGTTCTTTTTTCTTTTAATTGTTTTCCAAACATCGTTCTTTAATGCAGAGTGGAAAAAAACTCCGTATAAATATTAGAAATTCGCACACACACACACAAATAATGATACAAAAACGTGGTTGCATTAAAGCATTATCAGGATGTAGGATTTTTCAACTCATTTATCAAACTAGGCTTGTTTTTAGGGTTTCGTTCATCTCACGAAACCCTATTACTCCCGCTCCATCGTCTGTCCGTCACAGAGCCGTTCTCAGAACCTATATAACTTACAGAGTTGAAACTTTGTGTATGTATAACTGAATAACTGCTATGAAGCTCAAAATATTGAAATTAAAAAAAATCGTATTATTTTAATAAGTAGAGATAAAAAAGCAAAATTCTAATAGCCTTTTCCTATTAAATTTGAACATTTTTCATTATAGCAGTTGCCGACAATTAAAAATCCACAATAAAATTCTTTCTACAATAATTAATTTTCTGTTGAAAAATTTCCACGTGAAAAATGAAAATGAAAAACAAAGTTTCACCAATTGAAAAAAATATTAATATGAAATAAAAATGATTGACGCATATTGGTAATAAAACAGAAATTTTCTAAGATTTTTCAATAATACAAGAAGTATGAGTATGTGTATGTACAGAAAGCAGATTAATATCACGCCATTAGAGAATTAAAAAAGAAAATTAATCTGACGTCATATCGGAAGTTTAACGGATTTCTCAAATGTTTGAGAATAATACAAAGCGAGTATCAATATGAGTAATTAGAGAATATAAATATATGAGTTTGAAGAACGTATTGAATCATGATAAAAACACAATTATGGTAATATTCGCATATTTTAGCATTTTGAAGGTGTACAACATGTTTAATTTTGAATTTTTTTTTAAATATCGCATTCAGTCCACATGACAGATATTATTATGACAGAGTATAATAGCGGGCTTCGCCCGCTCTCGGGCTGGTTTAGATATTCGAAAAAACGAAAAAATAGACCGGTAAATTTTTACTTTATAAAAAACATGACTTTTTTTTGTTGCTAAATGAAATGTATTTGTTTTTATTAAAGAAAGGATAAAGTGTTTTGAAAGGAATATTAAACGAAACCCTTTGTGCGATCTTCGATCACACTTACCCACTTGTTTGTATGAAAAGATGGATTTTTTTAGTCGATATTTATTCACTTTCTGATATGCTTAGAATAATAATAATAATAATAATAATATGTACAGAAGTTTGTTTCCGATGATAACACAACATTTTAATATTTTTAGAATTAATTATAAATTAATAAATTAATTTCAAGGAATATTTTTAGCCGGCTGCAAGGGATAAATCGCCACATAATCTTTATAGTTACAATTATTTACGAGATACTACAAAAATAATGGAGTTAGTCCTGCGACAAACCACGCTCAACTAACTGTGCCAAATGGCTATGAAATATCCACAACGAAATACCTTAAAAACTTTTTAGTGTTTAAGGTATTTCGAAAACATTTCGAATATATTTCGAATTATGGAAAATACAAATGAAACATAAAGTGTGTAATAATTAAAATAAAACCCTTTTTTATCATTTAATAGTTTAATGTTAATTAAATAATGATTATATATTGAGGAAACAATTCAGAAATCCTGAATAAATAGTTTAAACAAATGCTTTTATCTTTCCTGTTGCCATATCGTAATAAAATGTATATATAGAAAAAAATGACTTTTAAAAAATAAATTTGCTAGTTTTCGCTTTCTATCAAACGTAAATCAAAGCAGTGAATTTTCAATAATCGGCGCCCTCGACCAATTTACTTATTTTAACGTAATTTTTTTGGAACTACATAAAGTGTAGATAAACATTGAATGTTTATAAAAGTACTGGTTCTTTACTGGTTCTTTTAAAAACTATTTTTACTATTTTTTTAAACAGCAAATAAGGCTGTAGTTTAAAAAGTCATCCATTGAGGGTGTTAACGTATTGCATCCTAGTAGCAAATGAGGATTATTATAAAAGAGCTGAGTTGGTGGCTGCTTTATTTGATTTAATCATCAATTTGGTACATAGGATAAAATAATTAACAAATGTTGTCTATGAATTTTGTATACGGAAAAGCGGCAATAAATACTTTTGAAAAATTCCGATCATAAAAACATCTGAAGAAGAAAATGATCTCCGGTACGCATTACTTGTTCTATAGTAGAAATATTGATCATTCAGGCGAATAATAGATCCACCGAGTAATAACCACCCTCATTTGCGCAGTTTTGGAAGATGAAATCATGTTATCACCCGTTATCATTGACGTTTTTGAACTACAATTACTTTTGCTATTTAAAAAAATCCCGCATCTTGGTAATGCTTTTAGTGCAAATGACACTTTCGCATCATTGTTTTGTTAAGAAGTTTTAAAGTTTATACGGACTTTCTGCTCACCCGTACTTACGCCTGTAATAGTAATTCCCACTATACCAGCTCTCAACTACATCGATGACTACAACATTAATTACTTTCATATCACAAAAAATATGATTTCATAGTGCTAGTTTTGACAGCGATATTTCCCATGATTGTTACTGAAATTGTCAAATCACTGGGTCGCTTTTACTTAACTTTTTCACTTATAATTATTTTGTGACGTTTATGTCGCATTCTTCGCTAGCCTCTCACCGTATGTTGATCTTGATACATGCAAAAGTGCTATGTTTACAAACATCGGACGATTAAAAATGCCGGATTTATACAGAGCTGGTCTTTTTCTTAACCCTGACAGTAACACCACAGGCCTTTAAGGCCTATGATGTTGATTAAACGACCTGTAATAGGCCGACTTATTGTCAGGATTAAAAGGACCCGGGTGCAAGAAACATTTTATGCGCCCTACATTTTTCCAAAGAAAAAATATATTTAAGTCTCGTTGAGAACCTTCTATAACCATGTGGGGTAGGTAATTCTTGTTTAAGAGACTTAAAAAAAAAACAACAAAAAAAAAAAAACAGATATTTTAATTTTATTGAGAACTTTTTGACTGCAGGAGGAAATACATCACCTCTTCCCTATTTATGGTCGTTTCCTGGCTTTACCTACAAGCTAAATTAGCTATATTTCGTAAATATACTTGGATTGCCACGAAACTGATGTAGTATATGTTATTGGTGTTTACTGCAGCATTTCTCTATTTGAAATGAGGTGTGTAGAACTTATTGTTCGCTGGAGAGACTCGATAAAAAAAATTAGGATATATTACTGGATGGCAATTGTTTGTGGTACACGCGAGGCTAACGAAAAAGGCAGGCTACCGCGGTGCAGACCGCTAGAGTGACGTGATACGCTTTTCGTACACCTGCATTGGTGCATTCGAGAATCACGTGACTTCCGCAGTCTCTAAAAAAAGATTTGCGCAAAGCACCGCGGTAGCCTTTCTTTTTCGTTAGCCTCGTGGTACACGTTAATGACGTTATACTATTCCAAGCATAACAAAAATGATGTGTTGTATTTAGATGCACTGTAACGTTTTCTCGGTAGATAACAGCGTGCATAACTTTGATCATTAATTTACAGGTATACACAGAAATAATTCGACACAATATGGCCCATTGATTGTAACGGTTCGAAATATTTTATATTATACTATTTTTAATTGAACCAAATTGATATATACTTACAACGGATGACTATAGTATGTTTACCTTACAAAGTAGTATGTATTAATAGTATATTTTTTTCAGTTCCGAAACCCAGTTCCTACAAAGGAACACATTAATTGACTGTAATTGTGGAGCAGTATAGCTTTTCGATTCTGTTAAGCGGTTTGCAAAGAAACTAAAATTGAATGTGATATGTGGTGAGAAAATCAATAGTTCTTATATAAAGTCCCACAAAATAATTCAAATACATTACTGTCTACAATATATAAAGTATCTAACATAACACAGGTGGTAAAAAAACACTTCATGTGAAGAAAATCTAGTTTCGCTGGCTTCTGCTTTTGGTTCTAATCTTTAACCAACAAAGGGATTCTTGCAATTTTACATGAACCACACAGCAGTTATTGGCGGCCGAATAGTAAAAATATTCTTGTAATGTTAGAAAGTGTTTCATAATTTATGCAAGGCGCAAGATTATTACTTTCTTCCATATACATAATATAAAATATACATAAATAAATCATATCTATGCTATGATTTTTGCACTGAACATTATAGTTGTATCTCATTTTTTATTGGGAGAAATGCACCAAATTTTACATTTGGTGTTAAATATAAATAAATAAGTGCTCTATACTTCCTAATTGCTAGAGTTTAACTGCGCTATTTAAATTAATATATATCGATGAAAGTTTTATGATGACCGCAACATACTAGTTCTTTCTCGTTTCGATTTAAAAATAAAGGTTGAATGCTAAAATTGGAAGTGAACTCAAATTTGCTTTAAATATTTAAAATATTTCATTAGTACGATACGAATCTTCCCTAAATAATATTTCAAAAATAACATTGCTAATTTCGAAATGAAATAATCCATTCGCAATCTAGATGAAATCCCTAAAAATATTTAAACATACTCTGTTAAGGAACTTTGTTCATTAGATCCATTTCACTGAAAGCATTAATATGGATTAGATTTTTAATAAAGAGAAGAATTCAACTGTAACTGTTTTACATAGAATCTTTAACATTTGACACTGATAATGATACCAGTTTTAGTTTTTTCACGGATGTTACACATGCATAATGGTCATGTGCGTAATGCAGTCTTTTTTTAGATTGGTATCATCGTACTGTATATAATTTAACAGCTTCAAACTAGTAATGTAAATATATTTAATCCTACGTGTTTTCATTCAATAGGTTTAACGGTCTAAATCTCACAGTAGCACATATGCTACTTACCTTTCGGGGTGTATTTTAATCTTACTTATCTCCCAAATTATCTATTAGTGAAAGTTTCACTTTTCAAAGGATTTTTCCTGAATTTTTGAAAATACGTTAGAAGAATTGTGCAGCTATTAAACAAAATTTAGAAAGATTTTGCCTGTTTCATTAACTGGCAAAAGATGTTAAATAAAAACAGTAAAAAAGTTTTTATTGTTTGTATAAAAACTGCTTATATGTTTCGGTTTCACCGAAGCTTTTTTCAAGGCAAATAAGAATTTTCTACAGTTGCACTATATATACGAGGGTCACTCTGTGACTTTTTCAAAATGAAAAGTTGGCAGGGGGGATTTGATAATTAGTGGCCGCTTAATTAAATATGAGCCCTCACTAAGTGGCATGCCAAATTTCTGCCGCCAAACCCTTATCACGTGGTTGAAACCAGGTCCTATGCTGACTCAATCTCACTAAGGATGTCGATCTCAAGATCAAAAATTTCTGCGTAATGGTTTTTTTATGATTTTAAAGTAAGTTTAAATGAATAAGACTGTTTTAAAGGAATATCAAAGACCTTTTTTAACTTCTCATCCTTTGTATGCAACCATATTTAGAGGGTTTTAAGAATTTAATCATGTGAAATCTAATTTCTAAGATGACGAGTGAAGTAGAAGGTCCTCAACAGCATCTCCTATCGAAAATGCTAAGAAGCTAAAGGTAATTTAAAAAGATAACCCATTTATTACATATTAATCTATTCAGCAGACTCTGAATATTGGATTGGCAGCAATATTTAAGTTGCTATATGAAGATTTAAAAGATAGGAAGCTTTGTAACAGATGGGTGCCTCATGAACGGACAGAGGAGTAAAAGCAGATAAGAGTGTCATGGTGCCAAGGAATGTTGATAAAATACGATTCTGGCATCTCCAAACGTCTTTATGAAGTTGTTACGGGAGATGAAACATGGATTTAGCAATTTGATCTAAAAACTAAAAGACAATCTTCAGTTTGGGTGTTTGAAAATGAAGAACAAAAAAACAAAAGTCATGCGGCCAAGGACGTATCGGCAAAAAAAAAAAAAAAAAAAAAAAAAAAAAAGCTGGACTTTTTTTTAAAAAAGTGGCTATATCAAATCAGTACTTTTGGAAGAGCGAAAAACATTTACTGCCAACTGGTATACTGAGATTTATCTAACAGAGGTTATAAAAAATGAAGAAAAACGAAATTTTTACGTGTTACGATTTCAATAAATTCTCCATGACGGATGAATAGTATGGATTGGATGTGGGGGGGGGGGGGGGGGGATTAAAATAAACATGAATGAAGACGTTTCAAATTATTGCTTATAGATCATGCAATTGTAGAAAATTCTCATTTGTCTTAAAAAAGGCTTCGTTAAAGCCGAAACATGTAGACAGTTTATATGTATTTACAGATTTTATGTGTTTTTTTTTATTTAACGCCTTTAGCAATTAATGACGTTGTACTATCTCTTGATGTTCGGATTTGTAATATATTTAGATTTCGTCTATTAAAATTAATAAACTAAATCGATACTTATAGGGATTTTGTGAAATATGTACAATTCTACTCACAAGGAAGGTCTCCTTAAAGCGCATACTCAGAATATTTTGAAACAAATGCTAATGATGCTACTCATGTACGTAATAAGAGATCAGTCAAATTTAGCTGCGGAATCCCAGCAGAAAATCTGTAAAAAAAATAAAATACTTTGAGTATTTGACGCAAAAAGACGCGATTTGGCGAGCAAAACCTTTTCGTCGCCAAATGCAAGCGATTTTATAGTATTTGAAAATTTCTGGTTAAATGAGTGTTTAAATGCGTAGCACTTTACGAATTTAAACTTCAAATATTAAATAGTTTATTATTTTTTCTATAAAGTTATGTAATACTTATACAAATTAACTACTGCTGAAGTTATTTAATTTTATACAGTTTTGAAGGCTGGTTAAGTTTTAAATGTATTTTAACAGTAAATGTCCGATTAAACACTCTTTCATTATACATTTCGACTTTGAATAAGTCATTGTTAAAACGGCAACAAGACTTTTCTCTAGTTGTTTCCGGCACTAACAATATCGATGACAAATTGACAGTGCTCAGACTAACACAATTAATTTTTAATTTTAAAGCAATTTTAATCAATTCAAATTTTGTTCTAAACCGTAGAATGCGATCGTTAATTTTCTTTTAGATGTACATATAATTATATATGGCAAAACCGCAGTTATAAAAGTGAAAGTTTTTAAGTTAAACTTACTTTAACTAGTTCAGTATGAAGAGTAGAAAACGTTTTTCCTGAAAGAGAATTTATCGTAAATGCATGTTTTTTTTCTTAAATTTCATTGTGTCGCCAACCCAGTGATAAATCGCCAAAACACGAAATTTTCATAATTTTTTTTACGGATGTCATATCGAGATTCCGCAGCAAATTTTTTTATAAACGTATATATCCTCATGAGAAGAATATTTCTGAAATTTTTTCAAAATTTTCTGAGTATGCGCTTATGGAGACCTTCCTTGCCAGACAAATTTATTAAAATATTGTTTTTAGTATTTTATAGAATTGGAAAATGCAAAAATGTAATGATCTTACAATATAAACATAAATACAGAATTCAGACCAGGAGTCCTGGTCTAATATGTCTCATTAACTGATTTTGTTAATATTTAATAATTAATGAATTTAATAGAATAAATAGCGAGCTTAAGCTCGACTAAATAACAGAATCTTATAGATTAGCAGGCATAGGCGCTGGGAAGACGAAAAGATTTCAATACAGATATGCCTATGGTGGGATTATACCAAGGTTACTATATTACAGCGTAGGCCACGGTTTTCTTTTTTCTTTTTCTTCTTGTTCTTTTTTTTATGAATAACTAAAGCAGTTCTTTCTTTCTTTTTTCTTTTTTTTTCCTTCGTCATTTTCTGACGGAATAAACACATATATGTTGAACCTCCCCCCCCCCCCCCACTTGCAGGCATCCATATATAGCAATGACCGAATTTTGATAGCATTTACAGTTTAGGTCATTTTTCGCTCTGTTGGAATAAATCTCAACTATGATACTCCAGACATTGAATATGATTTACCAAGTTGAAAAAACTTCCCATTGTTCATTATAAATACAGAAACTATGGAAAACTGAAACTTTCCCATTCAGAAAATTAAATCAAGTCTTTGAACATCAAGAAAGCTGAAACGGTTATAATCGTAAGAGAAATTATTCATCAAAAACAATTTTTTTTTAATTGAAACTCTAATAGATTTTTTACATTTAATATATATATTATTTTTAGATTTCACACTAACAACACCAGACAGAATTTTTATGTGAAAAATTTCAATTATAAAGACAATAAAGTTTGGAAATTTATTAAAGGCAATACTTTCGTATAAGCCGCATGCCAGGAGTTATTCGCCGAAAAAAATCGACGAACATTTCACTACTTACAGCGGCTTTTTTGATTCGGATAATTTCAGTGGCTTAAACACGTAGTTCAATTACACGTGGTTTAAATTTGTGTTTTATTTCTTTTTTTTTTTTATTATTTATTTATTGATTGATGAAGTTTTAATTTTGTTATGAAATATCAGCCGGAATCAAATGTTGGACTATTTATATATTTTTAATTGCAAACGAGTCAATCTTATGGAATCGGGCTGCACGCGATACAATTTAAAAAAAAAAAAATCATTCTTGAAAATTATTTTAAAAACCATAATAAATCACTAAATTGATATATATAACACATAATAAATCACTAAGATAGTTTTCAAATAAATTGCAATTGAAAGAACATTTTTACTCCTATTCGATGGTGTAAAAATTGAAATTGTGCGATGTGGTCTTGGGGGCAGCAACATCCCCCTGTCAAAGGGAAATGATTGTCGCCCCGATTACGGATGACCGCCAATTTTAATTACCTTCAATCTTACGCAAACCTATTTCAATTCATTTCTCTTTGACTTAGAGTATGTTGCAGCACTCGAGGACTACATTCACCGCTGATTGACTAAATAAGAACAGTTACATATTTAAAGATTAGCTGGTATAAAATGGTTTAGTAAAAAAATATTATTCCGCTGACTTCCGGACTAATAATGTGAAATGAGCATGGTTGTTTTTTACAGAGACACGTCAAGAAAATTAATGTATACCACATATTCCGGCATATAGTGCACTTCGCCGTATAACACGCACCTACGATTTGTGAATATGTTTTTCTATTTTAGATATATTCATCGTATTATGCGCACCCCCTTCTTAGCTCAGAAATCTTGAAAAGTATGAAAACTAATGCGAACATAAAGATAAAATATTAATAAAGGTAGTATGTTTGTAGGATGTTTAATAATCTAGAAATCTCAATTCTTTTGCTCATCTTTTTTTTTTTTTTTTTTTTTTTTTTATTTATTTATTTTTTTTTTTTTTTTAATATTTTATTTTTATATCCAGTGTATTACGCGCATCCGTAAATCATGATCAATTTTCTTGAAGCAGAAATGCGTGCTATACGGTATATACGGTAATTGTAGCACCATGTTGTTTTTAAAAAGTCGTCATTGCTTGCTGTTTGTTTATAAAGAAGATTTTCTACATTGAAAAGAATGGGGATAAGGTACCTTTATTAACCGTCACTTCTGTCCCCATTGTTAATTTAAATATTGATATTTTTAGATTAACCAATATCTAGCCCTTTAATCGTAGGTTTGATAAGGTCTTTGAAAATAGTGCATACATTTTTTAAGTAAAGTGGCAAAGTTGCAAAAAATGTCACTTCATTCCCTTTACAATTTGTGTTTTATCTGATAAAAACTTCCATATCATATTTATTTTTCAATGAAGTTTGTGACCATCTGCTAATTATTATTCTGCAACATATCAGTGGTTATTAAAAATTCAAATTGAGAATAATATGACTTTTTAAAATCAGATGTCTGTGCAGCCAAAAATCACACTTATGGGAGAATGCCCCAAATATAATTTAATGTGGGTGAACCAAAGGTGGCCAGTGTTCCTAAGGTAGCCCACCCCTCAAAAGTAGAATTAATTTAATTTTTAATACCAAAATTGTGCTATTGCATTGTCTATCATGTATCTGCAGTGCACGTGGCTGAATTTAAAGAGATCACCTTAATCCTCCGACATTTTATGCAGTGATTTCACTTTGGGCAGTAGTCGTTCTAATTTCCAGGTAAGACGATATTTTACTTTACACGTGTTTAAATTCTTAGAACTTTGAGTTATGATACGTTTTCTGAAAGCTTATTTCTTTCTCTTTAACCACCTTTAAATCTAAGAAATTTATCAGATTAATACATTTACGTCGTGCAAGTGGCGACCATGCATGTTCCCAAGGTGGCCACTTTAGAAAACAAATGTGGAAATCAGTGTAGTCAGGGTGATTTTCAAAATTTCTACATAAGTATCTGAAAAAACTTATTACCATTTATTGTTAACACCAGAGATTACTCAAAAGAAGTCAGTAACTCCGAGAATAAAATCCCTGTATACTACCTTGCACAAAAAGGTATTTTCGTGTCATAAGATAAGAAGATTAAGAAGGAAAACTGGAAAGATATCAAATGAAAGAAAAGATCATCAGAGCATAGTAGTTAAAAATAATAGTAAGCAAAATAGTCATAAATAGTAAGCAAAATAGTTAGCCGAGTATTTTTTCACATTTTAAAAGTGATTTCAATACATGGGCTACATTTAGAACACTATGCGCCAAAGGTGGCCCACAATCTACAATTTTGAAATTGTATTATAAAAAGTAATTAAATTTTATTTTACAAAGAAAAGTATACTTGATATTTGTTAGAGATAAGTATAAAATTTTACAAACAAAAATTCAGACACACACACACACATCTTTGGGCCACCTACCTTAGGCAATTTTTTACATGCATCATGCATGTTTGTGCACAACTGCAACCAAGTCGTAAATTAAAAAGCAATTGAAATCAATTTTATTTTTTGTTGAATATGCATGGTTGCGCAATTACATATTATTATGTATAATATAACCAATATCTTCCAAAAAAAAAAAAAAAAGAAAGAAAAAAAAAGTAAATTTTGTTTTTTAAAACGGAAATAGCACCGCTAAATTTGCGATTCTGTAATATGTACTCGTAAATCTATAATATACGTACATTTTATATTTTTTAAGGACGCCATTTTTCTACAATAACTGGTAAGGAGATGATCTAAAGTATTATGGAATTGGACATGCTGACGAAACAAAATGTTTTTTAAATAAATAAATAAACATTATATTACATCAGTAATCAACAATTTAATTCCCCATTAATATGTTGGATTTTGGTGATAAAATAATTAAAATTCCAAAACTTAAAAAAAATGCTGGATTATTCGTAACTAAGATAATCCTTGGAAAGTTTCTGATCAATTTCTTTAATTTTAATGTCGTTTTCTATTTCGATAATAGATGGCAGCATCATTAAAATGTTTAAAGATATTCTTCAAATTTCGAGTTGTATTAAATTAGTTTCATAGCAAAATATAAAAAATAATTTACTATAAATTAGATTTGTTTTAGATTTCGACAATAGATGGCAGCATCATTAAAATGTTTAAAGATATTCTTCAAATTTCGAGTTGTATTAAATTAGTTTCATAGCAAAATATAAAAAATAATTTACTATAAATTAGATTTGTTTTAGATTTCGACGTTTCATATTCAGACATTATACAGTCAACACTTACTAAAAGAACTGTTTCCGAATTGATCACTATTTTTCTTTTGAAATCAGTGAAAGAGGATAGCAAAGCAAAGAAATTCCTCAATCCCTTTCATCGAGAAGAGGAAATTATCATCCTCGAATGAAAAAAAAAATATCAACACCTGTAGCCAGAGAGTCAACTTTTGGTTCGGGGATTAAATTTCCTCCCCCCCCCCCTTTCATGTATGTAATCACAAAAAAGGGAATTTTTTTAAACTATTAATGATATTTCTTAAGTTTTTTATCTTTGATCAAATTTTAATTAAACTAAATGTTCATAACAACTTTTAAAATTAAAATATTCTAATAAATATTTTTAATATAATTTTTCAATCAAATTAATCATTACTTAATAATAATGTATAATTTGTGATTTCTAAATATCATTCAGGTAATTACAATATATGGGCAAAATATCATTCAGGTAATTACATACGCATTGTATGTATATAACAGATAACGCATACATATAACAGATAATGCATTTTACACATACAGATAATGCAATTATCTGTATGTGTTGAATGCAATTTTCCACATTCCTTTATGCAGAGGTATTGCATATAGTGCGTTGCACTATTTTTACATGGAATGTTTCCTATGAATCTGGAAGGAAAAAAAAATCTGTTTTAAACTGATTAAATCTGATTAAACTTATAAATTGTTTTGAGTAGTGAATTTTTTCATTGATTTTGGCACAGCATCTGGATTTAAACTGTGAAAGTTCCGAAACATATTCTTTCCATATAATTTTATAAAACTTATAGTAGCGGTCGCCCTTTGTTTCGGGACTTCCAGGGAATCTGTCCCACCCTTTTTACACCATTGATTAGCAGGCATAGGTGCTGGCAAGGCAAGACGAATGACACATGGTCATTTCTTGTATTATTGTGAATTTACTTGCGTTTAAAATTATATAACTGTACTTGTTTCTTTAATTGGAGGAAAAGATGTAATATATACATATATTTGTATTTATGCTGTGACTGTATATATTTCCATTAGTAATCTAACTTAACTATAACCGACAGTTAACTGTTGACATCCTAATGTGATGTAACTGAGCATGTGCGATTTTTGTTAGAAGAGGTAGTATGGCTGCCTCTTGAATAAAGATTGCTGTTGACGCTAATATGTCTCATTAACTGATTTTGTTAATATTTAATAATGAATGAATTTAATAGAATAAATAGCTAGCTTAAGCTCGACTAAATAACAGAATCTTATAGATTAGCAGGCATAGGCGCTGGGAAGACGAAAAGATTTCAATACAGATATGCCTATGGTGGGATTATACAGCGTAGGCCACGGTTTTCTTTTTTCTTTTTCTTCTTGTTCTTTTTTTTTATGAATAACTAAAGCAGTTCTTTCTTTCTTTTTTCTTTTTTTTTTCTTCCTCATTTTCTGACGGAATAAACACATATATGTTGAACCTCCCCCCCCCCCAACTTTCAGGCATCCATATATAGCAATGACCGAATTTTGATAGCATTTACAGTTTAAGCGACATAATTGCTTATTAATTTCAACTGCCGAAATAACGTCGTGTCCTTTTTAAAGAAATGCACTGATTAAGGGGGTTTTCTACATTCTCGGTTTAAAAATATCGATTTGTTTGACGAACATTGACGAACGCCTTGTTGGAGAAACAGGAAGGTGTCCTTTATGGCTCCAGAATCACTTATTGATGGTAAGTTTAAAAGATTGAATGGCTCATAGAAAAAAATGAAAAACAACTTCAAACATGTTTTTCTTGAAACATATTTTTTTTTAACTTGCCCCACCGTTTCTGAAAAAACTACTCAGTCGATATGAATAAAATTTCTCGACATTGTTCTGTGTACGCGTGGCTATGGTTGGAATCGACAGTATGTGACACTTTTCGATATAATATATTTTTTCTGTCGCTTTAAAGGCAATATATATATATTTTTAAAATTTAATACACATGTGAAGAACGAAGGATAAAGCACCATAAAAAGCAAAATTGGAAAACTATGAATATCTTATAGAATCTTCCGAAGAGCTTTATAAGATTATTCATAGTAAGTGTATGTTATTTCAACAAATATTGTATATATATATATCGATTTTTGCTAACCACTTTTTCAGGCAAACGCCATTTTGACATAAAATTGCAAAATTATTATTTTTGTCGGTTCAAACCATAACTGTAAACATACAGATTATAAAACTGTTCATAAATTCTATTTCTGATTTATAGATCTTCTGGAAACTGTGAGGCATTACAACTGCAGGGCGGGGGCAGGCTCAACTTCGTCGCCATTTTAGAATAACAAAAAATATGTTTTTTTTTTTCCTCCAAAAATTTTGAAAAGATAATTTAAAATACAACTAATTGTAAAAAGTTCCACGCTAATTACTATTATTTTCATTTTCATTTTTTTTTTTTTTTTTTTTTTGGGGGGGGGGAAGAGGGTTGTTTGGTTTATTGTATATGTTGAAAATTGTTGTTATGTCAATATGTAAAATATATAAACAGGTAAGTAATACAAAAGTATATGTAAGTAATGTTTAAATAAGACATTTTACTCCGGGAGAGATTTCAGCCGCTTTGCCTGGGAGTAGAGATGTCACGCTCTGACCGTTCCTTGAATTTAACAAAATGCATGTAACTAATAGCAAGTATGAAGATAAATAGCTTAAAAGTTAAAAATATATATATATTTATTAACCTTAAACATTGTGGCGGGTAAATAAAATATGTTAATAATGCGTTTTACTAATATTTTTAATTTATTTTGTTATTTTTTTTAATGACTACTTATTTCCATTAGTAAGTTATGGCTAGATCTCCTACAAAAAATAAAATAAAATAAAAGTTACTACGAGCGATTTTTTTTTTCAGAGAAATTTCCACCACAATGTTTTGTCAAGAACATACAAAAATTTATTAACCAAAATGAAAATTAACGCCCTTTTTTTACTCCTTAAAAATTAAAGAGTATTTTAAAAATTCACATTTCGTTTGTTTGTTTTAAAATTTTGCTAACAGATGGCAATACCAACTACAGATTTTGTTGAAATAGTTGTTTGGTTGAAAAGTAGCAAATTATATAATTTCTGAATTGCTTCATTTTCTTTCCAATAACTGATATTAAAAATAAATTATTCATAATTAAATGATCAGGTATTGCAAAATTGCTATGAACATATTTTTGCACACTGAAATTTTTTTATTTTTACGTTGAATATATTTAAAAGAATGATCTGTAATCTAAACTTGTTAATCTTCTTTTCTTTCTGTGTTTTCTTTTCTTTTCTTTCTTTTTTCCCCTTTTACCTTTCATTCGATTCAGTAAACTGTGGCATATTTAAACTGATTTTAACGAATTAACTTCAAAGAGTAGTTTTCTATTTCCCCAATAGATGGCGTGCTATGCTTCAGCATCCCTGATCTCTTCATCATCTCCGCATCTCAAGGATGCGGCGGCGCATAAGATGATCAATATGTCTGATGTATAATTTTTGGAGTAAGAGAAAATGTATGTTTATGATAGATAATAATTACCATGGATAGGTGACAAAAGAAAATTATGAAATTTTTATTTTATTTACTTACAATTTAGGCCATTGTCATAAAATGTTTCGAAGATTTTTTGATAAAGAAAGGCTGATTCTCAGTGGCTAATATATTATAAGACTTTTGAGCAGGATTCAATTAAAGAACTTCGGGACCGTAGTTACATCATTTTTTCGAACCCCCCCCCCCTCCCTTTTTTATGAATACTAACAGTAATATTTGCGCAAAAACTCGTACAAATAAAGACACATAGTACATTCAAATGAAAAATGATACATTGCTCTAAGTATTCTTCACAGATTCAGTAGAATTATTTTAACAATTCTACATAAAACAGCATATTTACATTCATAAACAGGAATATTTCAAGAAAATATTTGAATTTTACCATTATATCTTTCCCTTACTACAAAATCTCTTTAAAGAGATTATCAGGAGATTTTTCATAAAATCTCGCGCATGACAGGAAGCTTATGAAAATGAGTTTTTGATCCTCATTTAGAAGAGGTTTTAAAGAAATGGCTGAACAAATAGTTTTATATGAAATATTCTTAAGGAAATTTTGGTTACTATGTCTTGTATTATATAAAATTAGTATGCTGTGGCCATCATAAAACCTTCTTCTATACATTAATTTAAGCAGACTATCTTGTACACCAACAATTACTAAGTATAAAGCATTTCTTTGAATTTAACTCGGAATTTCACTAATCAGGAAATAAAAACAAGTGGGTAGGTGTGATCGAAGATCGCTCAAAGTGTTTCGTTTAATATTCCTTTCAAAACACTTTATCCTTTCTTTAATAAATCCAAATAAATTTCATTTAGAAACAAAAAAAAAGTAAAGTAAAAATTTACCGGTCTATTTTTTCGTTTTTTCGAGTATCTAAACAAGCCCGATAGCGGGCTAAGCCCACTATTATATTCTGTCATAATAATATATGTCATGCGGACTAAATGCGATATTTAAAAAAAATAATTTCAAAATTAAACATGTT
This sequence comes from Maratus michaelseni, assembly GCA_963931845.1. Taxonomy (NCBI): domain Eukaryota; kingdom Metazoa; phylum Arthropoda; class Arachnida; order Araneae; family Salticidae; genus Maratus; species Maratus michaelseni. The sequence goes on along the minus strand of OZ007593.1, from coordinate 343,993,980 downwards.
GTACAACTTCAAAATGTTAAAATATGCGAATATTTCCATAATCGGTTTTTTATCATGATTCAATATGTTTCTCAAACTCATATATTTACTATTCTCTATTACTCCTATTGTTACGCGCTTTATATTATTCTCAAACATTTGAAAAAACCGTTAAACTTCCAATAGGACGTCAGATTTTCTTTTTTATTCTCTAATGACGTGGTATTAATCTGCTTTGTGTACATACACATACTCCTTGTATTATTGAGAAATCTTAGACATTTTCCGTTTTATTACCACTATGACGTCAATAAATTTTATTTCATATTTATCTTTTTTTTTTTTTTTGGTGAAACTTTTTATTTAATTTTCATTTTTCACGAGGAAATCGTCTGATAGAAAATTATTATTATTGTGGAAAGAATTTCATCGCGAATTTTTAATTTTTGGCATCTGCTATAACGAAAAATATTTAAATTTAATAGGAAAAGGCTGTTAGAATTTTGGTTTTTTATCTCTATTTATTAAAATAATACGAATTTTTCAAATTTTAATATTTTGAGCTCTTTATAGCTGATATTCAGATTTATACACAAAGTTTCAACTCTGTAAGTTATATGGTTTTTGAGAATGGCTCTGTGACGGACAGACAACGGAGCGGGAGTAATAGGGTTTCGTGAGATGAACGAAACCCTAAAAACACAGTTAACCCCCCCCCCCCTCCCTGGTGGATTGGATATTCAATTACAAAATTTGACCAACATAATGTACATTTTTAATTTAAAACCTCAAATAAAAATTTGGCTCATTTCTACCCTATAGGAACTGAGATACAGCTAGTATAGTGTTTATCGTAAAAGATAGCAATAGCAGCACCCCTGTTGAGTGAACAAAATCAAAATTGATTTAACAAAACTTTTACTAAATATAAATTTTGTGAAATTCTTTCTCATAGTTGCCGAGATATAGCTATCAGTGAAATCGTGTAAAATATAACCCAGAAGCGAAACCTCTTGAGAAATATACGCGCAAACTTAATCAGTACCATTTTATAATATGAAGATCCAACTGGATACTAAGTTTGATAAAATTCCATCCCTTAGAAGCCAATATTTAGCTATCACGGAAATTATAAAAAATGGAGCAGAACATCGCCTCCTGTCCAGCGATATAGACCTAAACCTAATCAGCATCTATATGTGTAAAGGTCTAACTGAATATGTCGTTCTATGAAATTTCATCCCATATATGCCGAGGTGTAGCTATCAAGGAAATCGTGAAAAACACAGCATACCAGGGACACACGTTCCGCTATATACACCCAAACCAAATTAGCACCAATTTATGTCACGATCTTAAAAAAATATGAAATTTCATAAAATTCCGTGTATTAGTTCTTGAGATAGAACGCCCACAAAATTTGTGTTACATACAAACAAACGCTACATAGGCAGACACAGAGAGATTTTTCCAAAATAGTTAAATCGTGTACAGGACATTCCAAAACGTGTAAACCCACCAAAACTCGGAAGTCGAAAATTTTCAGTATGGTAATACTTTTCTTTTATACATACTAGGACATCCAAACCGGGCTTCCCGGGATAGAGAATATAGGTGAAAACCATTTATTTTTATTGAAAACTCTAATATATTTTTTACATTTTATATTTTTTTTAGATTGTCCCCTAACAACCCCAAAGAGCATTTTTATATGTCAATTATATATTCAAATAAATTTTTTAAATTTATTAAAAGCGGTAATTTCGTATTGGCATCGTACCAGAAGTTAATAACCGAAGAAATCGCTAAAAGTTTCATTATCTGCAGCTATTTTTTTTTTTTTAATTCTGATAATTTCAGCGGTTTTAAGCGCTTATTTAGATTGCATGTCTGTTAAATTTGTGTTTTATTTATAACTGTTTTATATATTGATTAATGAAGTTTTAATTTCTATATGGAATATTAGCTGGGAACGAATGCTGAACTTTTTATATTGTTTAAAAGTGCAAACGGATTAATATATTGTAATCGTCTGCACTGCAAAAAATAATTGTTGATTTTACAGTATAAAACTGGCACCCCAGCTGACAGTATTATACCGTAAAATTAACAGTATGCGCGGTAGAGTATTACTGCTTGCACGGCAGCGTATTACTGCTTATTTTACTGTTTCATACTGTTAATTTTACGGTATAATACTGTCAGCTGGGGTGCCAGTTTTATACTGTAAAATCAACAATTATTTTTTGCAGTGTGCAAGCGATAAATATAGATTAAAAAATATATCATGCTTCAAAAATGCTTGAAATTTAATTTAAATCTATAATAAAGGAGTAAACTGCGATGCAGTTTTCAAATAAATTGTATTGAAAAGTAATTTTTTTCCCTATATAACAGTGTAAAAATTTTAAACGTGCGATGTTGAGAAATTAAAAAAATTGCAGTAGCAAAAATTGCAAAACCCAAATTTCATCGTCAAGTGTTGTCATTCGCAAAATGGCATCAGCTTTACGCACGGACACGTGTGTCCTTTATAATATAGATAGAAGAGAGTAAATATATATATATATGTATGTATGTATGTATCGTACATTGTTATAAATATTATTTGTTTTGAAATGCAAGTTTATCATGCTTCTACAATCTAGCAGACTTGAAACTGAACAATGTCTTTAAAATCAACTTCAAGCAGTTATCTTCAATAGACACAATTAATTGTATCGGTAGTGTAACTTTTTGTGTGGACCTACAGATTAACTAATAAACGTTAACTGCACTACTTTCCGTATAGAAAATGCTGTCTTAAACTTCAATATCACATATTTGACTCTCCTTCTGTTTGAAACAGCTTAACACAACTAAAATACATTAAAAAGATTTGTTGTTAATATATCGAATTCCTTTGCATGTGTCTGTAAAAGGATCAAAAATACTATGCAAGCATTTTCAACATGGAGTAGTAAATCAAAAACCTACATCAGTTTTGTTCTGTTGGAAATAGCTTAACAAAACTATATAACATACTTTAAAGAAAAGACTTTATTTTTGTAACTATATTGTTGCAAGATTCATTATTTTTTTACCTAACTCCCCCGATTTAACCTCTTTAGGGGGTAAATTTCTAAAATCGCTGAAATACGTGTTTAACTTATTTTTTAGTAGATTTGTTTTCTTGAATTTCTCGCTGCTACCTAAAACTGCTGCTGAGCTATGGCGAAATGACCTAAAACATTCGACACTTCCCCCTTTAACTCCCTTAGGGGGTGAATTTCTAAAATCGCTGAAATATGTGTTTAACCCATTTTTAGTGGATTTGTTTTCCCGAATTTCTCGCTGCTACCTAAAACTGCTGCTGAGCTATGGCGAAATGACCTAAAACATTCGACCCTTCCCCCTTTAACCCCCTTCGGGAAGGAATTTCCAAAGTTCCTTTCTTATTGCTTGCTTAGGTTATAACAGAAATCTACTGTACAAATTTCGTAATCCTGAATCCTTCAGTCGTTTCAGTTGGGCGTTGATGAGTCAGTCAGGCGTTCTCTCTTTATATAATAGCATAGATTTAAAATTTTCTAACAAAAATTTCTTATGTTTTTGTTGCTAAATTTATAATTTACTTTAAAACTGTACGTGATAGATTTTTTTTTTTTTTTTTTTTGGGGGGGGGGGAAGTATCTTTTCTGAAATCAGCATAAATATATATATATATATATATAAGTAACTATCTTCTATTTGAAAGAGGGGGGGAATCATCAGAGACCTGAATCAGATTTTTAGTCGAGAGTTGAACATCCTTCTGTGGACATTTTATTGTTGAATCGCATAGATATTGCGAACATTCCAATGTTTCCCCAGAATTCTATCAATTGGAAAATAATGCGGTGGGGGGAGGGGTGTAGTTCGATCAGATCGATTAAAACGACAAAAGAAACAGAGTAGGGTTTTGCAAAGAGGGAAGCTCTGGATAAACGAAGCTAACGCACTGCGGTGTAGGGATAGAATAATCTATAACAGAAAATAGCCAAGGACTGATTTAATGAAGAAAATGCAATGGACTTATCAGCATGCCCTCTTTTGTGCTGTCACCAAGCTTGATCTAAGATAAGATGATTTATTTATTAACAAAACTATATAACATACTTTAAAGAAAAGACTTTATTTTTGTAACTATATTGTTGCAAGATTCATTATTTTTTTACCTAACTCCCCCGATTTAACCTCTTTAGGGGGTAAATTTCTAAAATCGCTGAAATACGTGTTTAACTTATTTTTTAGTAGATTTGTTTTCTTGAATTTCTCGCTGCTACCTAAAACTGCTGCTGAGCTATGGCGAAATGACCTAAAACATTCGACACTTCCCCCTTTAACTCCCTTAGGGGGTGAATTTCTAAAATCGCTGAAATATGTGTTTAACCCATTTTTAGTGGATTTGTTTTCCCGAATTTCTCGCTGCTACCTAAAACTGCTGCTGAGCTATGGCGAAATGACCTAAAACATTCGACCCTTCCCCCTTTAACCCCCTTCGGGAAGGAATTTCCAAAGTTCCTTTCTTATTGTTTGCTTAGGTTATAACAGAAATCTACTGTACAAATTTCGTAATCCTGAATCCTTCAGTCGTTTCAGTTGGGCGTTGATGAGTCAGTCAGGCGTTCTCTCTTTATATAATAGTATAGATTTAAAATTTTCTAACAAAAATTTCTTATGTTTTTGTTGCTAAATTTATAATTTACTTTAAAACTGTACGTGATAGATTTTTTTTTTTTTTTTTTTTTTTTTTTTGGGGGGGGGGAAGTATCTTTTCTGAAATCAGCATAAATATATATATATATATATATAAGTAACTATCTTCTATTTGAAAGAGGGGGGGGGAATCATCAGAGACCTGAATCAGATTTTTAGTCGAGAGTTGAACATCCTTCTGTGGACATTTTATTGTTGAATCGCATAGATATTGCGAACATTCCAATGTTTCCCCAGAATTCTATCAATTGGAAAATAATGCGGTGGGGGGAGGGGTGTAGTTCGATCAGATCGATTAAAACGACAAAAGAAACAGAGTAGGGTTTTGCAAAGAGGGAAGCTCTGGATAAACGAAGCTAACGCACTGCGGTGTAGGGATAGAATAATCTATAACAGAAAATAGCCAAAGACTGATTTAATGAAGAAAATGCAATGGACTTATCAGCATGCCCTCTTTTGTGCTGTCACCAGGCTTGATCTAAGATAAGATGATTTATTTATTAACAAAACTATATAACATACTTTAAAGAAAAGACTTTATTTTTGTAACTATATTGTTGCAAGATTCATTATTTGTTTACCTAACTCCCCCGATTTAACCTCTTTAGGGGGTAAATTTCTAAAATCGCTGAAATACGTGTTTAACTTATTTTTTAGTAGATTTGTTTTCTTGAATTTCTCGCTGCTACCTAAAACTGCTGCTGAGCTATGGCGAAATGACCTAAAACATTCGACACTTCCCCCTTTAACTCCCTTAGGGGGTGAATTTCTAAAATCGCTGAAATATGTGTTTAACCCATTTTTAGTGGATTTGTTTTCCCGAATTTCTCGCTGCTACCTAAAACTGCTGCTGAGCTATGGCGAAATGACCTAAAACATTCGACCCTTCCCCCTTTAACCCCCTTCGGGAAGGAATTTCCAAAGTTCCTTTCTTATTGCTTGCTTAGGTTATAACAGAAATCTACTGTACAAATTTCGTAATCCTGAATCCTTCAGTCGTTTCAGTTGGGCGTTGATGAGTCAGTCAGGCGTTCTCTCTTTATATAATAGTATAGATTTAAAATTTTCTAACAAAAATTTCTTATGTTTTTGTTGCTAAATTTATAATTTACTTTAAAACTGTACGTGATAGATTTTTTTTTTTTTTTTTTTTTTTTTTGGGGGGGGGGGAGGTATCTTTTCTGAAATCAGCATAAATATATATATATATATATATATATATATAAGTAACTATCTTCTATTTGAAAGAGGGGGGGGAATCATCAGAGACCTGAATCAGATTTTTAGTCGAGAGTTGAACATCCTTCTGTGGACATTTTATTGTTGAATCGCATAGATATTGCGAACATTCCAATGTTTCCCCAGAATTCTATCAATTGGAAAATAATGCGGTGGGGGGAGGGGTGTAGTTCGATCAGATTGATTAAAGCGACAAAAGAAACAGAGTAGGGTTTTGCAAAGAGGGAAGCTCTGGATAAACGAAGCTAACGCACTGCGGTGTAGGGATAGAATAATCTATAACAGAAAATAGCCAAGGACTGATTTAATGAAGAAAATGCAATGGACTTATCAGCATGCCCTCTTTTGTGCTGTCACCAGGCTTGATCTAAGATAAGATGATTTATTTATCAGCAGATATAATAAACTTATAGTTGTCATGGCGCTTCATTCTTTTTTACAAAAGACAAAGCATTTTCAATATATCCTGTAATTCCAGGATAATCCGCTTTAGTCAGAGCTTAATGTTTAAAGTAATGATCTGAGCATTTTTACGCTTTTCAAGAGTGAAGGTAACGTTATAAGATTTTTTTTTTCATTTTTATTCAAAAATTACATTTTTTCGCATGATCGCATTATGCTGACTCACTTTTTGACCACAGCCTAAAAGTGTACTAGTATGTACTGGGATTTAATTTTATTTAATTTCACATAGTTGATCAAGGAACCATGAAAATGCTTTAATAAGAGTATCATTCTGTTAATTTTATATATATATATATATATATATATATATATATATATATATATATATATATATATATATATATATATATATATATATATATATATATATATATATATTTCATTTATTTATCATACAAGATCTTGTACTATTGATTAATGCGAGAACTTGATTGTAACGAGCAAATGCTGTGGTCCCTTACTCCTCGTTTTAAACCTTCTTTGCATTGTGATGGAAATTTCCATCACTGTTTATTTAACTTTTAATAAATAAATCAACTTCTTCGCCACCACTATATTTATATAGAAATATTAATCTAGTAAATTTCCCGTGAACTATGTTGCTGAATAGAGTTAAAAATCTATCTTAAAATTTCTGGTGTCTAATATTTAATATATGTATAAAAAAACAATTGTAAAAGAAAAACTCATGCAAAGAAGGGTTAAGGGTGTATTCAAATCCAAACTACTTATTTTGAGACACATTTGTAAATTCATTTTTGCTCTAAAATGCATCCAATTGGGCAGGTTCTCTTATTCAGAAACTTTATAATGTCCGTATTGTCTCGATTTTTTGATAAAGGCAGAATATATTTCAAAAAATGCTGTCAAAGTGGACATTTTGAACCGAATTTCCTAAAGCGATAGCGCTTGAAACAAAAAAATGATCGTACTGTGAAAATAAATGTCTGTAAATCAATTTCTAATTAATTGAACGAAAAATAAAAACATGGGGCCCTTATAAATGTCTTTATAAATCACGCTGCCAAGTTTCATGTTGTTACTTTTAAAAATGAGTCTGAGAATATGCCTCAAAATTTTGAGTTGTTGAGCGTGGAAAAATATTTTTTTTGAATACCGCCTTAACGGAAATTTTGTAAAATTATAATAATCAGATATAGAGTCGTGGGTTTGAACGTTCTTCTGAAGGCATTGTTCGATGGAACAGAAACTGTGAACATTCCAATGTTTTCCCAAAATTCGATCCTTTGGGAAATAAAACGGTGGGAGGGGTGCTGTGCGATTCGATCGATTAAAATGACAAGAGAGACAGAACAGGGTAGTGCAAACAAGGGTGCCGAGCAAACGAAGCGAACGCATGGGTTAGGATCGTAATCTATAACAGAAAATGGTTCAGGAACTGCTTTAATGAAGAAAATGCAATGAACTTATCGTCCAACTCTCTTTTGAGCTGTCATAGGCTTGTTCTTAGGATAAGATGATTTATTTATTAGCAGATATAATAAGCTTATAGTTCGCATGGCCCTTCATTCCTTTTATTAAATGACGAAGCATTTGCAATACATCATGCATATATAATTTCATGACAATCTGCTTTAGTCAGGGCTTAAGATTTGAAGTAGTATTTGAGCATTTCAAAAATATTTCAAGGATGGGTAATAACGACACAACAAATTTTTTTTTAATTCAGAATTTTTTTTTTGGATCACGATTGCACTATGAAAACTCATTTAAAGATCTGCAAAGCCCCGAGTCTGGCCCGAAGCGGTGTCCGGTCTGGCCCATGGGATGGGTTCGAGCCGATTTTTCATTTCTTAGATTTGGGCCGGACCCAGGGTCTGATTATCCAAAAAGTGCGTGAAACACAAACTTCCCCTCTAAAAACTAGTAAATCTGCAGATCAGGAGCCTCAACGTCAACTCTCTAATTAGTTGTTTTTTAACACACCTTGCACAATATACAACTTCCTACAAATCGCAATTTAAACTTTTTAAATTACAGAAATATTTATAAACAAATAAAATACTTCGAATGCTTCGAAAATTAGAAGTGTTAAATTAAACACGGTACTATGCAATGATGTTCTGAAATCTTGATGAACTGCTTATTCTTGTAATTTTTAAGATAAAAGAATACATTTCTTCAGGGGGGCTCTGCCCCCCCCCCCTCCCCCTGAACCCCCCGTAATTATTATAGTATATCTTGGAATCCGTTTTTCACTGGGATTTTATTATGATAAGCATAAGTTTGCTAAAAGATTTCAAGTTATTTTAATAACCAAATAGCAATATTTATTTACCAGCCAACCACGAACCACCTACATCTGATGGATAAGTTGAATAAAATCTCATGCACTAGAGCAACTTATAGAAATGTAAACAGTATCTACTATATTTCACCTATATCTGATTTAGAAATCTGATATTTTTAGAATATTTGAAAAAAAAAAAAAAAAAAAAAAACAGTTTTGATGGGTATTCCGTAATATTTAGATGTAAGATCTTATCTAAACACATTCTGATCTACTCGATAGCAATATCATATTAAAACCATCCCCAAACAATCATATTTAGAAATTTTAAAATCTAATGGGTAATCATTAATAATTGTATCCCCTATCAATTGACAAAAATAACAAATGTTATTTGGCGTTATGACGTATTTTTGTGATAGACTTTTAATAGTATCTACATTCAATTTAAACCGCAATGTTACTAATTTCGTTTATATATGACGCAAACCTATAGAGCAGGCCTGATTGCAAAATATTAACAAACCTTTTATTTCCTGCATACACACTTTCTGCTTTCCTAATTGTGGATTATTTGAATGATTTTATTTAGGCTATGGAATACGGTTTCTAGGGTATTGATAAAAGGGGAAAAAAAAATATGAATTATGTCAAATAAATAAAGTGATAAAACAAAATGTTGTATATTATTCGAATAGATGCATAAAATTTCTTCAAATGTTATACGCCTAATTCACATGTATTAACAAAATTTCAATCTAAAAAGAATTATTTAAGACCCTTATTGGAAAATTTTAACTTCAATAATTTATCACTTAAATCCATTAATTAAATTCTCTATTTCTTTTCAACGAATTTGAAAATCGTCTGAATCCCCATTAAAGCATTATGACCTAAAAATAAATGTTCTATATTTTTGAACGAATGAACCAAATGTCACTAAAAACTATGCAGGTAATTCTGGGTACCTCACTAACATACCCATCAAAAATTAAACTAATCGGATTATTTTTGCGGCAGTTACAGCAGACAAACAGACAGACAGACAAACGGAAACCAAAAACTTTTCGGGTCTCCACAGTGAGCCTCAACTGACGTTTCGGCAATAAAGAGAAGCCCCAAAACACAGTAAAATAGGCCCTCTAATTACCATTTTTATTAACACTTTCCAACCTAGTTGAAAAGTGTTTATGACTTCGGTTTGTCTGGCCGTCTGCCGTCTGTCCGTGCTCTAACTCCCGTAAATATGCTCGGATTGCCTTGCAATTTTCATATGTTATTTTCGTTATCTATAGCACGTTCCCTATTTCAACGGAAGTGTGTAGCACTTATAGTTTTTTTACAGGGACACTCAAAAGAATTCCGTTACATTACGGTCTATGGGGAAAAATCATTTACGGTTTATTTTAATGATGTTACACAATTGCAAACACATTGTAATTGATATATATCACTAAGGTGTATTACAAGAAGCTTAATATGGAATAGGGTGTGGATAGCACTTATAGTTACTTTACAGGGACAGTCAAAAGAATTCCGTTACATTACGTCTAGGGAGAAAAATCGTCTGCGGTTTATTTAAATAATGTTTCACTATTTTAAACGCATTGAAATTTATATATATCACTAAGGTGCATTACAAGAGGCTTACTACAGAATAGTGTGTGTATAGCAGTCATCGTTCATTGACAGGGACACACAAAAGAATTCTCTACTGTCTGTTAACAATAATTCCTGGAAGTGCGTTTTAAGTTACTGAACGCGATTTTAAATTGAACTCACTTTTTGTTTATTACGTGGAGTGTATAAATTCTGTAGATCATATACAGGGAAATACAAAAGTTCGCGAACACATTTGCGTTTATTGACAGAAACTCCAGAAGGAGAATTTTAAACTGTGCTACGCGTTTCTTAACTGAACTAAAATTTAGCATCCTATGCAGTATATATACAAATCTATAGATCCTATACAGGGCTGAATAAAAGTATTCGGATATTTTTCCGAATATTGTATACGTTGGAAATTCCAGAAATTATGTTTTTAAATAGGTTATGCGTTTTTCAAATTGTTTACTTAGATGTTATCTTTCAGCTTATTAAACGGTAATGATTTGTAAAATTATTTTGGAAGCGTTGGAAAGTGTTACATAATCTATGCTTGACGCATGATTTTTCGTTCTTGTTATGTTTTAAATTGCATTTTTAATTTTTTTTTGCGGATAAATTTTGCTTAATGCAAGATTAAAAAGTCCTTCCGGCATGTACCGTAAGGAAAAGGTAGCTTCCATATTCCATGTTTTTTTTTAAAATTCAACTCATTTTACTCAAACACCAGAAGCTAAAATGCTTGGAACCAGATTATAGAAAATCCAATTCCTGTTTTCGTTAATACTGAATTTGATTGCAATTTTCAGCATGAGAGTTAAAGCATAACAAAAATCAGATTGTTTAAAAATGTCAACCTCCCTAGAATTTCAAACTGCCATTACTCAGCCATTTTTTAATATAAAGGCAAATAAAAAATGCTCCGGAATCCTCGTATCACGATCTAACACTTAACGGAAACAGCTTTTTGAATTTATAATTTTTATACATCTTTTTGAATTTTTAAAAAAATTTAAAAAGTTTAACTGGCCGCCACTTTGAAACAAGATGGCGCATGAAGCTGGCCAATGAACTCGATCGAAACCTTGGTATGTCCTATACACATACTCAGTCACATCCGAATCGATTCATAAATAATAGAGTTACAGTATAACAAATATCAGATTGTTTCAAAATCTCAGCCACCCTAGAATTTCAAACTGCCGTATCTCAGCCATTTTTTAAGATATATTCAAACCAAAAAATGTTCCAGAATCCCTGTGTCATGTTCTAACGCTTAACATATATATATTTTTTCAGTTTATAATTTTTTTGTACATCTTTTTGAATTTGTAAAAATTTTAAAAATTTTAACTGGCTGCCATTTTGAAACAAAAGGGCGGATGAAGCTGGCCAACGAACTGGTTCGAAATATTGGTACGTCCTATACACATACTCAGTCATATCTGAATCGGTTCATAAATAAGAGAGTTACAGCCTGACATATGTCATATATATATATATAAATCAACATTTGAACGGAGGGTGGTTTGTGGGTCTGGGGGTCATGATCGATGAAAATATAACAAATTTTTTTGGAATTGCTTTCCTCCGAACGACTGCAATTTTGTAATTAAATCTGCCTAAAAAACCACACTACTTAGGAAATTACACCAGAATGGTTAGTAAACCCTCGGTAACTAAACATATAACAATGCTACAGATGTATTATTTCTATTGTATATACAGGGATTTTAAGAAAAGCTGTATAACAGGTGCGGCGGTAGTATGTATGGCAAATGAAACTGTTTCTATTTCAGCCTTTTCGTCTTTCTCTCTCCACTAAATACACACACATACCAAATTGCGACAACTTGACGAAATATCGCCAGATTTAAGTCAAAAATAAATCCAATAGATGGTGAATTTCGCATTAACTATCAAATTTGGCGAAATGCAAATTAACCAATAATTACAAAAAACCACAATTTTTATTTCTCAATCAACAACTAACATTAATTGAAATCCTGTCATATTCGACGAAATTTCATCTGGTTTCCATAATGAAGCTACGTTCAGTAAAACAAAGAATTTTCTTTTATGAAACTTTATTTTTTTATTTTTTGCTATTACGTCAAAAGGTCGAATTTTTCACAAACTATTCATTCTATACTTGCTAAGATTAAAACTTATATTAGATTAACAGAGAAAATATGTGTTAGGTAAAACTCTATTGAATTACGAAAAACTCTTTTTATTCAGAAGAAAAGTTTTGAATACATTGAAACCGGTTGTTAGCGTACATCCAAACTTTTAGCTCGCCCACATTATATTCTTTAACTAAATTTGAAAAGCGCACACTGAATCACTGTTTTAACGATGTAGGCAGTAGGGTAGAAATTGTGTTGTGCGGAAGGATTTTTAAAAGAACGCAACGCATATGCTAATGAATGGATCAAGAAGTATTTCAAGTAAGCAGCCGGAATGCAGTTTAGAACGAGATTTGAAAGGCTGGAATTCCTTTGAAGCTAAACATTTATCCCTTGATGTTGAAGAGTGTACGTAACACAGTTAAGGTTACGGTCGCATAAATAACTAAAATTAGGGTTAAATTTTATTTTGAAACAGGATGCAAAGCATAATAGGATGTTAGAATAGTGAACTAAAATTGTTTCATTCAAAAGTTTATTTAATTTATTTTCGTTCACGACTTCATGCATATTTCTTATTGAATTTGACTTTAAAAGTCCATTCTGTAATTGCATATAATATATATTAGCCCATTTAATTTCATGGGAAAGCACAAACAAACTAATAGGAAAAGAACAGGAAATTAACTTATGCATGCATACTAATACTGCAAGGTGCCCCAGTCTTTAAGGGTCCTCTCCCCTCAGGCGAAAGCACCCGCTCGCTAATGTTAATCCCATGGTGCAGTTATTTTCTAATACCTCGTTCAAATTTCAATATTTTAAACTTTTTTTTTTGCATATGATAGTTGAGGTTAATCTCTATTTCCGCCGTTGATATTATTTTTTCGATTTTCTTTGCGGATTTTTTTTTTTTTTTTTTTTTTTTTTTATTAGGAAGATACTTTTATTTTCGGAACCGGTTTCGAAATCAAAAGTATCCTCGTAAAAAAAATTGCAAAGAAAATTGTAAAAGTAATCAACGGCGGATATAGAGATCGATCTCAGCTATCCAATGAAAAAAAAATCGTTTAAAATTTTTGAAATGCAAACGAGATATTAGAAAATAACTGCCCCATAGGATTAACATTAGCGAGCGGATGCTTTCCCGTGAGGGGAGAGGACCGTTAAGGGTCCCAAGACCCGCTACACGAAACCATTGCGCGGACATCAAATGTTTCGATTTGTTATAAAACTCAAATTCTTGAAAACTTTTGCACGCAGTTAATCGTTAATCGACGCCGAATGGAAGTATATTGACGTAACTAATACAGAAAGTGCCCTTGAGAAGTTTTAACTAATTGTTGACCGGCAATTTAATATGAAATGTGGGTTGCGAAACAAAATAAGACCTTCCCTTTGCTGAAAGTTTTTGATACAATGGTTGACTAGATATGCTTTTTTAGGTGCGTTCGTAATTATATAAATAAGTAGCACCTATAGGCGTCGTCTGGTCCGTCCGTCCGCATATAACAGCGAAAGAACTACCCAACGGAATGGTTTGAAATTTAATATATATTATCGTTGCAGAATGTTGTCGAGTCATTTCAAATTTTATGAAAATCGAATCAAAACTTAAAAAGATATTAATAAAAGTTTTCTTTATTCTACTAAATCCTGTCCTACATAATCTATATAATAAAAGCGCAAGTCATGTGACCGAGGAAAACAATTACGGGCAAACCACTTCTTTTCTTATAAATGTCAGGCGGTCATTTTTATTCAAAATTATTTTTTCGAATAAAATTGCATGAAAGTTACATTTTTAGAAAGATCGTTCAAAAAAATTGTTTGCTTGAGAGATGAGTTATATTAAAAAATGTATAGATTTTGAGATAACTTCAGTGGAAATAAGGTTAACCGAATATCTCAATCCATTAGAGTAAATAAACACAGGAGATTCGTTCATTATGAGTCATAAAAATATTAAACCGTGGAGGTAATCATTCGTAAAGCAAGATCTTTATGGTGAATTTTGCAGCGCTGTTTGATGTAGAAAAAAAATTGCATTTGTAAACGTGGCATAAGAAAAAGGCATGATCATTTCGCTCATAGCAGACGATATAATTCCTTATTATTTCACTGAAATAAGGATGATTTTTTTACAGTGTGAAACTAGTTATAAAACGAACGCAACTTGTATGTCACGTTTAACGTGCAATTTCCAACTTGTTTAATTATATATGCATCAGTAATTTTTTTACAATGTATTTTCCTTACAAATATGTGAAAGAAATATCCATTCTTTGTAATTAAAGCTTACCACCATTTTATGGCAGTAAAAGGTCCAACTGGCGCGAATCTGCTAAAAAAAAAAAAAAAAAAAAAAAAAAAAAAAGTAAGCTTTTGGATATATATATATCTCGCCCCGAGTCGAATGAAAGAAAAATCGGCCGACCTGACGCAAAGTCTTCTTCATTTCGTTCCTTATCTACTCTTTCCGAGGAGAAACAATGAACTTTGCGGCAGTCTTTTCCCTCAAACATCAAGAAATCACTCATCACAATTTCTTTCAAAGCTCAATCAGTAGCAAATTATTGCGATTGCAGAATTATCGAGCAATCGCCCGTCACTACGATCATCAAATTTCCTGGCGAAATAATCGCCACGTTTTGAAATTGCAGTTTTTTTAGTTTCTCGGTGAAACAATTTATTGTAGAATATTTCGATTGTAGAATTATGGAACGAATCGATGACTATCTCGATTGTTATTTTCTACGAATGGCGATTGTTCTTGATTGTAAAATTACGAAAAATCGCACATCAATAGCCTTTATCGCTTTTTTCAAAATGAAGAATTGAAAGAATGTGCAATTGTGTTTCCTTTTTCGTCAGGGGGGGGGGGGGGGTGAAGTGTCCCTGAATCCGCCGTTTAAAAGTATGCATGTATAAAAGGCCTTCCGGCCTGTACCGGTAGGAAAAGGTAGCTTTCCTATATCTTCGTTTTAAAATTTTAGATAATGTTACTCGAAAACAGAAAGCTAAAATGCAAAGAAAACGTTTACAAAAGATTCGTTAATAC
This sequence comes from Maratus michaelseni, assembly GCA_963931845.1. Taxonomy (NCBI): domain Eukaryota; kingdom Metazoa; phylum Arthropoda; class Arachnida; order Araneae; family Salticidae; genus Maratus; species Maratus michaelseni. Next base: position 343,978,514 of record OZ007593.1, on the reverse strand, counting down.
CGAATTTGAATAAGAAATTCGCCAAATTATTGAGCTATAGCCAAATTGGCTTCATTTATGAAAACTTATTTTGGTCGCCAAAGTTGGCGATATTTCGCCAAATGTCGCCAAGTTTGGCGAGAATTTGGCGCTAACGGATATGAATATATAGTTTTATGCGTATGATTGGGAAAATAATTACAACAATGAAAGCTAATAATTTGCGAGAAGTCGCGTTCACTAAAACTCACAAATTAATCGTTGGATTTTTGTAATGTGCTATCTTGTCTCAAAATGTCAGCCACCCTAGAACTTCAAATTGTTGTATCTCAGCCGTTTTTTAAGATAGAGGTAAAACAAAAAATGCCCCGGAATCCTTGTATCAAGGCCTAACACTTAAGAAAAAAATAATTTTGTTTTTTTAACTTTTTTGTCTATTTATTTTAGTTTTAAATCTTTAAATGGCCGCTATCTTGAAACAAAATGGAGGACCAAGCTGGCCAACGAACTCGGTCGAGACATTGGTAAGCTTAATACACACAATTAGTTTCATCCAAATTGATTTATAAATACGAGCGTTATCATATGACATAGATCATATATACATACATATGGATATATATATATATATATATAAATCAACATTTGAACTTAGGGTGGTTTTAGGGTCTGGGGGTCATGATCGGTGAAAATATACCAAAATTTTCCGGAATTGCTTTCCTCCGAACGGCTGCAATAGGTAGCTTTATACTTTTTAGAGGCGTTCGTAATTATATAAATACGTAGCACCTATTTTCGTCGCTTGGTCCGTCCGTCTGTCTGTCCGTCCGTCCGCATATAACAACGCAAAAACTACCCAACCGAATGGTTTGAAATTTAAGATATATTATCTTTGCAGAATTTTGTCGAGACATTTCAAATTTTATTAAAATCGAATCGAAACCTTAGGAGATATTAATAAAAATATTTATTAAGAAATTTGATTTTTTTTTTTTTTAATCGTTGCTTTCTTGTTATAGGAGCTTCCGAAGTTTAATCGTCAAGCGACCGAGATACTTATTCTATTACAGAAATTAATCTGCAGACGATATCATTCATTTCACGGAATTAAAAATCATCAAGATCTAAATATTTATATAACTATATCTATAGTACGAACGCACCTCATTTGTCACGTTTGACGTACAATTTCCAGCTTGTTTTTATTTAAAGCTACCTAAAAGAAAAACAGAGCTAAAATGTTGTCTTACACTAGGGGTTCTGGATAACAGAGGCCCCCTTACGAAAAATCCTCAGAGTTATTTTCTCTCTTAGAGTTTAATTGTTTTGAGTCATTTAAGAATAATAAATTTAGTTTCTTTTAAATCATGAGAAATAAAGAAAGTTAAAGTTGAAAATCCAGATATTGGTAATGTCCGTCCCCTTCCTTCCTTACCGGCGCCTATGTTTCCAGTTGTACGTTTCTGACAAATTTTGGTATGTAACATCAGACTGGATAAATTATAAATATGACATAACAGTAATTTCTTGCACAATGCATGCAGAACGTAATCTAATAGCTAGAAACCGAACTACATTTATATATGCAACATGTGTGCTAAACTCGTCTTATGATTTTAATGCGAAAAATTTATCACGAACACTCCTCGTCAAATGACTTTAATAAATTAATTATCATGCTCTTAAAACAATATAGAAGTTGTTTATGTTTTATGCCCTGATTGAAAAGCGATCGTCCCGCTATTTTTTATAATTTCCTTGTCCTGACATTTACGATATTAGACATGCCGACATTATTAATAGTCGACTTTAAACTAAAAAAACTTCACGCCAAAACATTTTTTTTTTTTTACAGTGTAGAGGGCTTGATCTATTCCCGAAACAACTAAGCACAGAATGTATGATTTTATTTTTCCTGCTCATAATTTTGCAGTCTTTGTAACTTTCATGCAAATTAAAAATAATATTATACCTTCAAAATTATCAAAGAAATTATCTACGGAAAAATACTGACTCATCCACTTTTCTCATACACTGAACATTCCGAATACATTCCATACACTCATACATTCTGAAAATCAGTAGCAAAAGCGACTTTGAATTCAAAAATTAATTTCTAAATCTCAAAAATATATTGTTTTCTGAGCTTTCTAATGATAAAGAACGCTTTTTAGAATCATAGGCAACTCGGAAGACGCTATTGTACATTTTCGAACATGCTTGTATTATATTTTCGTAGATTAAGAATCGTTTTAATTTAAAATGGAAGGATTGAACTTTGCGCCGTTATAATAAAATAAATGATCAACGTAAAAAAAATAGCACAAATAAAATACATATAAAGTAGCATACAGCTATTTCGGAGCCTCTAATGCATCCAAAGTATGGTGTATCAGTTTCAAAGTATCAGTGCCCTTTTTGGCACTGATGATGGAGCTTTAGAGGCTCCGAAACAGCTGTATGCTTTTTTATATGTATTTTATTTGTGCTATTTTTATGTTGATCATTTATTTTAATAAGAAACGTTTGTCTTATTTTAAACGTTTGTCTTTTTGTCTTATCAGTGTATAAGGCTCAATCTGCTCCCGAAGCAACTAAGCATATAGAATGCATGATTTTATTGTTGGTGCACATAATTTTGTAATCTTTGTAACTTTCATGCAAATTAAAAAAAAATATTATACCTTCAAAATTATCTAAGAATAATTGGTGTAAATTAACGTGTATTAATGCTACTTCATTTATGAAAAATCATTCTAGCGCTTAAGAAAATATTGTTATTGTTCAAACGTTAATTTCAGAACAAGAATTATCTCAAGATTTATTGTAAATTTGTAAATAACATGTAAATAAATCACTGCTTTAAATAATCTGAAATCAACGGAGTGGAATATGTTGCAGGGTGTACTTTGACAGAACGTGATTTATTTTAATGAATAGCTCAAAGAAGAATCACAAGTCAGCTATACTGGAATGTAAATTAGAGCACGGCTTGATTAGATAAAATGCCTTTGAAGCTAAATAGTGATTCTTTGATGTAAACGAGTATATTACAGTTAATGATATATTTGAAGAACAGAATTCAAAACCAGAATTTAATGCTTAAATTAATACATGGTAGAATTTCTATTCACAATGGCGAGATTGAGATTGCAGATTGTTTATGAAAAATGAAATTGTGATTAATGACGATCAAATAATTCAGTTTTCTTAAACATTTATCGAATAACATTAAAAAATAATAATTAAAAAAATCATGCAATATACATTTATTATTATCATTCTCAAGTAAATAATCATTATTGTTATTCTCAATACTTCATTAAAAGTAGTATACATTAATTTATTTCCTTGAAAAAAGTAAAACAATAATACAAATAATTAATTAAATAAATGAAAAATATTAGGTGCGCTGTTAAAAATTAGCATTTCCTCAAAACATGAAGTAAAATTAAATTAGCACCATAAGATGGCGAAACCTTGTTTCAGCATTTGGTGCTCCGATTGAATTACAAACTGGTAAAATGTTGAACCGAAAACTGGTCGAACAAAATGTAATTAGCGCTATCCTGTCTAATCAAGGGCTAATCTAACTGAGGCCCCTTTTTAAAGTGGACCACAACCTCCTGAATTCTAGGCCTACGCGCTGATAGAAAAAAATGGCGGCTGTCCTAGGCGGATTTTTTTCAGCGTTTATACGGTCCCTTGAATTTGAATACAGTATTTTCTAAAAATATTCTTCACCATTTTTTTTCCTAAGAACAAGGCGAAAACTGTATCTAGAGTTATACTTTGTGATCAAAGGCTAATCTAACTGGAACCACCTTTATTTAAAGTGAACCAGAACCGCCTGAATACGCGCTGACAGAAAAATGGCGATTGTCGTAGAGGGATTTTTTTTAGCGTTTGTACGGTTCCTTGAATTAGAATACCAGTATTGTCTAAAAATATTCTTTGCCTTCTTTTTCCTGAGAATATATAAGGCGAAAATGTATCTAGAGTTATCCTTTCTAATCAATGGCTTATCTAGGGTCTCTGTTTAAAGTGGACTAGAGCTCCCGGAATGAGACAGGCTATGCTGACAGAAAAATGGCGACTGTCGTAGGCAGATTGTTTTCAGCGTTTGTACGGTCCCTTGAACTGGAATACGAGTATTTTCTAAAATTATTCTTTGCTTTCTTTCTCCTGAGAATACATAAGGTGCAAAATGTATCTAGAGTTATCCTTTGTAATCAATGCGTCTAATCTAACTGGGGCTTCTGTTTAAAGTGGATCAGAGCCCCCTGAATACTAGGGGTACGTGCTGACAGGAAAATGGCGATGGTCATAGACAGATTTTTTTTTTTTTTAGCCTTTGTACGGTCCTTTGAATTGGAATACCAGCATTTTCTAAAAATATTATTTGCCTTCTTTTTTCTGAGAATACCTAGGGTGCAAAATGTATCTAGAGTCATCCTTTCTAATCAATGGCTAATGAAACTGGGGTCTCTGTTTGAAGTGAACCAGAACTCCCAGAATACTAGGGCTACGCGCTGGCAGAAAAATGGCGGCTGTTGTAGGTGAATTTTTTTCAGCGTTTGTACGTTCTTTTGAAATTGAATAACAGTATTTTCTAAAAGTATTCTACTCCTTATTTTTCCTGCGAATAAATAAGACGAAAAATAACTTTAGAAAATATTGCTATTAAAAATCAAGTGCACATGCTGTAAAAAATCCGCCTACCACAGCCACCATTTTTGGGTCATCGCGTAGGCCTAGTATCCAGAAGACTGTCAGTGGACTCCTATAAATTACGGTTATACAAGCCGAATTCGGATTCAAACCTGAAACCGCCGGACTTTTAACCAGTGTTCTAGCAATTAATCAAGCAGACGGATATCTTTGTTCCCTAAAGTAGTATATTGAGAGTACATGTAGGGCTATTTGTCCTGATTAGCTGTTACATGTTGTAAAAGTATTATGAAAAGTTGAACGATTATTGAAGTTTTACGATAATCAGAAAAGTTTCACAAATCGACTGAGCCATACATTTGTGCTTTTGGTGATCCAACTTTGAAGGGAAAATTTTCGCAGTGTAAATGCATAATATACAAGGTGGCCCCAAAAATTTAAATGCACATTTTTTTAAATCTGTTGACAATAAGTGGGCAATATTATTGTAACAATATTCAAAATACGGTAGGAAAAAAGATTTGTTAGTGAAATTATCCTGTCATTATTTTTCAAATTTTGCACTTTTTAACATTTTATACGGTTTCCTAGACTAAATTGGGAAAATTAGAAAATTTCCTATTTGCTAAAGAAGATTATTACAAAAAACTGCATATCTGTATCTTTAAAATAATAAACTGTATTATGAAGAAGGGGAAAAGCTGACATATTAGTTTTCCGCACCATTTTAAATGCTATTTCATCTGTGAAAACAAGAATCACATACAAATTGATGATGACGTTATTCAAATAAAAAATGTATTAACAAGTGGGATAATAAAACATTACGCAGACAGAAATCATGTAAAAAGACAAAAGTAGTTTTAAATCCTAGAAGCATAATTCGAAAAATTCAATCACAAAGCATTTTCAAAGGGTTTTCTTGTAACTGCAACATATAACTGAATTCTTCTAAATAATGCTTTTGTAAATTTAGAGTTACTTGTCACTAATATTGTTACAAACATTGATCTTTTGTTTAAGGTTTAATTGCTTATAATATTATCGTCCTTATTTCCTCTTAATTTCAACATGTATTTGCATTGATATATGGTCCTCATTTCCAATGTTCAATTTTTAATAAGGCATAACTCCTTCAAATGTAAAGATGTAGATATTCAGTTTTTAGGTGCGTTCGTAATTATATAAATACGTAGCACCTATTGTCGTTGTCTGGTCCGTCCGTCTGTCCGTCCGTTCGTCCGTCTGTCTGTCCGTCCGTCCGCATATAACAACGCAAAAACTACCCAACCGAATGGTTTGAAATTTAAGATATATTATCTTTGCAGAATTTTGTCGAGACATTTCAAATTTTTTTTAAAATTGAATCAAAACTTTAGAAAATATTAATAAAAACATTTATTAAGAAATTTGATTTTTTTTTTAAATCGGTACTTTCTTTTTATAGGAGCTTTCGAAGTTTAATCGTCAAGCGACCGAGATACTTATTTTATTACAGAAATAATTCTGCAGACGATATAATTCATTTCACAGAATTAAAAATCATCAAGATCTGAATATTTATATAACTAGCTATAGTACGAACGCACCTCGTTTGTAACGTTTGACGTACAATTTCCATCTTGTTTTGTAATGTTATTGTTGTAGGAAAAAAAAATCTAGTCGACCAATTGTTTGTAGGGGGACCGCATAAAGTTTTTTGTTTAATCATCAATTAATAATTGTTCAATCATTATCACAATCAATTTTTGTTTATTTTGTATAATCGTCTTGTTTAATCATCTTACAAAATTTGGTCTCATTCTCGCAATTAGATCGCGCTACAGAACACGCTGAGTACTGTCAGTTTAATTATAGCCACCTTCTATAGTATATAACATACCTTTGAAATGAAAAAATAACTTATAAGTTCGTATAACAAAAATGACCAAATCTCTAATTTAAAGATGGCTTAATAACATTTTACATATTCGTTATAGTACAAAAAAATATCGAAAATATCTTAATGAATAAAACCTACCAGAAAATCTCGACATATTAAGAACATAAACATGTTTTAAAGGTAGATGGTACCAAACGAAAAATGAAATAAAAATGATTTAATAATAAATTGGAACGTAAATGGAATATAGAAATCAAATGATAATGGAAAAGGAAAGAACAAAGCGATAAGTGAGTGTTTAACCTCGGCAAAAACATCCACGTGTCGCAAAAGTGCACTATTTCATATAATAGACAAGTAAAAATAGACAATCTGGTCTATCATTGCAGAAAAATAATGCATTGAATAAAGTAAAAAAATGAAGATACAAAAGAAAAAATATTGAATTAAAAAATACATTAATAATAATGAAAAAATATTGTACTCATAAACTTTCATGCAATTTGAGAAGTACAGTCATATGCATCCAAAAGTTATATTGCAGTTACAGATAAGCGACGAAACGAACAGTCAAGATATAAGATGTTTAATTACTATGGTTATAGTTAAGATTGAATACAGACAGTTAAGATATTTATTTAAAATTAATCATCAATAAATCATTACTAATTAAAAGTAAATGAAAGATAAAAAGAAAAAATAACTGTAATTATGTACATTTAATTTTAAGACTATTAACCTATTGGAAAAATTGTAATTTAACGTGAATATTAGTTCACAAAATGTTGAAAAAATTTTTTTTTTAAGTACGAACTTTTTTTTCTCGTGTAGAAAAAAATATCTTTAGAAATATGTTAAAAATTGCTTTTTTCTGCTTGAGCTGAAATTCTAAATTTAACCATTGTTATGAAAATAATAAAATTTGAAGGTGTTTTCAACTAAATCTTCTACTTCACTGAATCATTTAATCAAAAGAAATGAAAAAACTTCAGAAAATTTTCCTATTCTTTTGGTTACCACGCGAATGTTGTTTTTATGAGGGCAATGTCTTTCTTTCGTGGAAAAGTTACGTCCTTATGGGTACCGCCCAACTTTCCAGTTTTATTTTACTACTACGATTTATGTGACAACAATTTATGTAGCTGTTTGACATCAAATATAGTTTGCTCATGTAATGACGTAAAGTCGGACATTCGTCTTCTGAATAGATAGTTAATCCTTGACATTCACAAAGTTTTAAAAGACACAACGAACGTAAAAATAAATAAATAAATAAACACTCATTTGTCACATCTTCAATGTTTTATTAGAAATATGTTATTAAATTGCAATATAAAGCAATAATAACGAATCAAGTACACTGCAAAAAATGTTGATTTTACGGTATAAAGCCTGCGCGCATGCGCGGCAGTGTATTACTGCTTATTTTGCTGTTTATTACTGTTAATATTATGGTATAATACTAGCAACTGGAATGCAGTATTATACCGTAAAATCAATTTTTTTTTTTTTTTTAGTAAGTGTTATTCCTTATAAATTGTAAAATAAAACAAAATGCAACAAAAAATAATTCAATTTGAACGAAAAATATATCCATTTTTACGCGTAAAAAGAAAGTAAGCAAAATGCAAATAATAATAATTGAGTGTTAAAAGCAAATATTTCTTATCAATTAATTTTTGGCCTGCTTTCCTTTGCATTGCAAAACCTCTTTATATTCTACACATATATTCAACCAGATGTTTTATTGTGTCGCATAAGATTTGATGCCATTATTCCATTAGAGTTGAGATTTATCATAAATGTTCAATGAGAATATTTAAATGTTCCCATTTGTGTTGGAATAATAAAGTAATAGAGGGTCCAAAGACTCAAGCGTTCGATAGAATATCCATTTTCATTATATTTTAAATGTACTTAGAATTATTGCCGTGTTGGAAGGCACTGTTGTTTGACAAGCCCAACTTCTCAAAACTTGGGACAACAGTTTCTCTAAAAAATGTTTAATTAATCCATTTTAAACATTATTGACTCGATGAAAATTAGATTTCCTCTGCTGTGCCTTTCATCCCAAAATCAAAATCGAGCCACCGTGGTCTTAATTACACTCTTCTGCTGAATTTTTCATGCTTTGATCGATACATTTTTTTGCTGCTTCAAAAATTTTAGTACCAAAAATTTCATTTTGCTTTCATCACTAAAGGAATTTTTTTTCAATAATGTAAATCTTTGTTTTGACATTTTCTGTCAAAAAACAGATGCTGTTGTGGTTTGCTCTACATATTTATAGATTCTTACGATATATTCTATAAGCTATGTTTGGCCTATTCTGTAAGCCAGGACTGTCAAACGAGGCGCCCGCGGGCGGCCATAGCGGTAATATAATATAGTAGGTGGTCCAAAGACTTAAGCGTTCGGTATAATATCCATTTCTTCACTATATTTTATATGTACTTAGAATTATTGCCGTGTTGGAAAGCACTGTTGCCTGACAAACCCAACTTCTCAAAGCTTGGGGCAACATTTTCTCTAAAAAATATTTAATTAATCCATTTTAATTATTGTTGATTCGATGAAAATTAGATTTCCGCTGCTGCCTTTCATCCCAAAATCAAAATCGAGCCTCCGTGGTCTTAATTACACTCTTCTGCCGAATTTTTCATTCGATACATTTCTTTGTAGCTTCAAATATTTTAGTACCAAAAATTTCATATTTGCTTTCATCACTAAAGGCATTTTTTTCAAAAATGTAAATTTTTATTTTGACATTTTCTGTCAAAACGCAGATGTTGTTGTAGATATTTATAGATTCTTACTTCAAGCCATGTTTGGCCTATCCTGTAGGACTGTCCAACGAGTCGCCTGCGGGCGCCATGGTGTCCGCCCTTCGTAAGTTTCCTTGGCGCCCTCTTTAATGTTTCCCTATTGAAACCTTATCTTTAAAATAAAAATCTATTTTAAAGGATGCTTTCTTTAATGGGTGAAAGGTTGAGCCGGCCTGCTAAAAGCTATGTTATTCAATAAGCAATTCTTACGTACAGGCCTGCGCGTAACGTGTCAGAGGTATGGGATGCCCCTAGGCGTCTCATACCACGGGGCGCATTTGTATTGTTTTAAAAGAGGAATATGTTTGGATAATTTGTAAAGTTAAAAAAAATAAAATTTTAAGATTTATAATGCAAATCTGTGGTTTCATAAAAATTCTAAAAATCAATTACAATGATTTTATGGGAAAGTGAATTTGTCCACCCCCAAGATAAGGCTTTCTCTTGATTATGTAATTTATATGTAAGTAATTTGGATACAGAATTATTTTTACTGTAAAATATTTTACAGCGAAAATTTTGGTTTTAGAAATACGCATAAAGCATGGACGACGTATGACAATTTTTGAAGCAACATAAACGAAGTGTTACACATTTTCCAAAGTTATAAAGATTAAATGGAAATTAAGTGACAATGTTATAAGAGAAAAAGTATAGATTCTTTATGAAGTATACTGTATTTGAGTAAAGTGAACCATTGTAGTGATGTATTTCTACAACTGAACCACCTTAAATTCATTTACGTTCTAGACACCTAACAATAACAAGAATTATTAATAAAAATAAGTTGCACAAACAAATTGTTAGATTTATAAAATATGAATGTGAAAACACCAATAAGAAAACTAGATTTTCTTAATAATGAAAATTATTTAAAAATATATACTTAAAATCTTGGCAATGGATTCAGATTTAGCGAATAACTTTTGTTTCTAGGGCCGAAAGTTGCGTCCTAAGAAGGCGAAAACTTTCGATGTTGATTTCATTTTGAACAACAATTGATTAAATAAAAAAAAAATTTGAATCTTTTAAGAACTTTTTATATTTTCTTAATTTTTTTAAATAACAAATAATGTCAAAAAATTAAAGACAAAAACTGGCAGAAATCATCAAAATAAGACTAAACAATCCAAAGAATAAAGATAATGAGACAAAAGAACATTAGGAAGAGTTAGAATTATTGTTAAAAAAAAATAGTGACTATAATATAATTGACGAATTACTTGAGGAATTTCAAAAAATAAAAGCCCACCTGTTTCCTTCCACATAAAATAAATGTTTCAGTAAGAAAGTATTCCGATGCTTACCGATGAAATTTTTTTTCATGAACTTTCTGAATGAAAGTATTTGCGTATGTTATACAAGATGTTTGCGTAGCCATATGTTATACAAGAACCCATTTTTTAAAATGGTAATTCACTTGATAGAGAAGAAAATTGTTTACGTAGTCAAAATATGACAAAACCGGTTTCTGTCATAGAGCTCTATATATAACAGGAGATCTGTATTCCTATTTCCCGACATGATTTCCAGTGGTCAGCGCGGAAGGATACAGCGACGATAATTTTAGGTCGTATTCATGGCAAAACATGCTGTTTATCGCATTACCATACATGATTAGAGAATCATTTATTAATTAGATAAGCATAGCTTAATTAGAGAAGTATAAATTAGGATAATAGTAAATGAGAGCGCTAATATCTAACATTGACAATGCGGACTATTTTGTCCATTTGCCTTGCATGCTTCAGACCGCCGACTCGGAACTCCTATTATATATGGAGCTCAATGGTTACTGTTGAAGCTTCACCATTTTGACGACATGCCAATTCCTCTTTATTCATATATTTCTAGTTCTAAGGCTTGATTCACTGTAAACAAACAACAACCGCCATCTTGTGACTACATCTTCAGCTACTTCAATCTTAACCGGTAGACACTAAAACTATCTGTCTCCTCCTCTTTATTCACAGCTCCTTTGTTATCACCGCCAGAAACAAATAACAAACATAAATAAATAAATAAATAAATAAAAAGAAAAAAAAAAACAAAGTATTTTTCCAAAATTATGCGTGGACACACTTTCGAAAAAAATTTCTTCGAAAATCGTAAAAAATACAAGCAGAAAATTGTCGGAACAACCTTGTTAATGTAAGAGATTTTTCTGTTATTTGAAAAAAAAAATTCCCGTTTTGACAGGACAATTTCAAGAAATTTTGAGCTTAAGTTCGCCATTTTTCGTGTTTTGAAGGAAAAAGTAAACATAAAAATTCCGTTTCAAATACGAAAAAGTACCCGGTAGTATAGTTGTCGGAATAAATTCTGCAATTTATAGTTTAGCCGATTCCATGTAATTATTATGTTTAGATTTACGATTTTTTTTTTTTTTTTTTTTTTTTTTTTTTTGCATTTTGGGTGGAAATTCAATCAAAGTGGAAATTTTCGTGTTTTAAATCTATATATATAAAAGAAAGTCCTTTCTGGCTAGATGATCAACGCACAGCCAAAACTACTGAACCTACAAAGACGAAACTTGCAGGAAAAATACTTCTTAGTTTGTAGAAGCGCACTAAGACTGGATTTTCAAAAACTCTACCCCTAAAGGGAGTAAAAAGGGGAACAAACTTTAAAAAAATTCCTTAAAAATCGGGTATTATAGTTACGTGACAAATGATATAACATATTTTAATGTACTTTTGTATGCTGAATCGAATGGTATCAATTAAATACTCATAAGTCAAATAGTTCGTGAGATATTGCACATTTTTCTAATTTGGCGAAGTCTTTGACGTCAAAATCTAACAATTCTAACAATACAAGTGAGAATTTCTAAAAATACATCCGTTACTATAGCAATGGAAGAAATTCAAATTAAATCTTTTTGTTAGTTTATTTTTACAGATAGAAACATTAACTGTTAAATTGGGAATCGAATATTATTCTTACGGATATTTATGTAATTGTGTATTATTATTAATTCTACAAACGCCACGATTTAAGTAAAACGTGATTGCTAAAATAAAGTTTCGAAGGTCTGTTTAGTATTATATATTGCTTCTTTATTTGTTTTCAGTCTTCAGCCATGTTTCCCCGTTTCTTTGGGTAGTTAGTTATTCATACGATTTCGGGCTAATCTTTTGCAATCAGATACCTCGCCAATTGGCGTTTTAGCTACCATGTTGAGTATTTCTCTGTTATCCCGTCGACCACTTTTCATAACAAAAAACTATCGCCAAACTGTAATGCCAAATAAACGGAAGAACGTTGCCATTGGAATATCAAAATAAATAAAATATAAGACTGTAAGGACACAATTGTTATTTTAATTAATGAAATCTATATACATAAAAGAAAGTCCTTTCTGGCTAGATGATCAACGCACAGCCAAAACTACTGAACCTACAAAGACGAAACTTGCAGGAAAAATACTTCTTAGTATGTAAAGGCGCACTAAGACGGGATTTTCAAAAACTCCACCCCTAAGGGGGGTAAAAAGGGGAACAAACTTTTAAAAAATTCCTTAAAAATCGGGTATTATAGTTACGTGACAAATGATAACATATTTTAATGTATTTTTGTATGCTGAATAGAATGGTATTAATTAAATACTCATAAGTCAAATAGTTCGTGAGATATTGCACGTTTTTCTAATTTGGCGAAGTCTTTGACGTCAAAATCTAACAATTCTAACAATACAAGTGATAATTTCTAAAATAAGTCCGTTACTATAGCAATGGAAGAAATTCAAATGAAATCTTTTTGTTTATTTTTGCATTTTTGCAGATAGAAACATTAACTGCTCAATTGGGAATTGAATGTTATTCTTACGGATATTTATGTAATTGTGTATTATTATTATTTCTACAAACGCCACGATTTAAAATAAAATGTGATTGCTAAAATAAAGGGTACATCTCAATTATACCGTCGAACACTTTTCATAAAAAAAAAATAATAATCGCCAAACATGAACTCCAAATAAACAAATGGAAGAAAGTTGCCATTGGAAGATCAAAATAAATAAATAAAATAAAATAAATTCGGAAAAGCCCCACTCACCAAAGTGTCCAGTAAGTTTTAACACAAAAAATTACAATGTATTAATGAAAATAGAAAGAAAATCTTGGATATTTATTTATTTACATTATTTTTCTTAATTATCCTTCTCGGCTGGGGAATAAATGTTTGTGACGTCATTTGAAATTGATCTATTGCACTTAACTATGAATCGCAACATTTTTACAATGCATTTTCTCTTTTAATGTCATGGCACAGCCGTTTAAGGACGAAATTTTTATTTTAATTAACGAAATAACTAAAATATCAGAAAAACAAAATGAAAAATACAGGTAAATGTCGAATTAAAAACCGCTTCATGACATAAGAAACACGTTTAATACTTCTGAAGTCAAGTGAATGGGACTGCATTTTTGGCGTTAAATCTTATAGTTTGGCGATAGTTTTTTTTATGAAAAGTGGTCGATGGGATAATGGAGAAGTACCAAATAGAATGTCGAAGGTCTGATTAGTATTATGTATTACTTTTTTATTTGTTTTCAGTCTTCAGCCATGTTTCTCTTTTTCTTTGAGTAGTTAGTTATTCATACGATTTCGGACTAATTTTCCGCAATCGGATACCTCGCCAATTCGCGTATTAGCCACAATGTTGAAAGCATCGTTTATGTTTGAAGCGAAATCTTCATGATGAATCCTGTTACAGAAAATCATATCATCATCTACTATGAGTACAAACCGCATATTCACATTTTAATCAGGTAATGTTTTTTGAAAGGTTTTAGCGTATAGCTATTCTACGTTGCTTTGTTATACACCTAAAGAGGAAAGCTCTAAAATTATGTAAACCCGATTATTAAAGATTACTTAAAAAAAATTCTGCTGAACAAATTTTAATAGAAGTGATTTTTCAGGTATGGTAAATGACCCTATAATATATCATTCTATGTTGCTTAGTGATAGAGCTAATGGGAAAGTGATTGGGAAAGGTGAATGCAATTATGAAAGATATATCTAATATGTATTTAAAATGAAAATTCGTATTTCATTCCGACCGTTTATAATTTGAGTTCTGCTGTATACGGACTTTGGTGGGATTTACACTGTTAGTTAGGCGATTTTGTGGGGATGGTTGGTACTTCTCTGGAGCAAAGTTTTCGTCTGCGTTGTGTTTTCTGAAGCGAAAGCTTGACAACGAATCCGATTACAAAAATCATATCATAATCATCTATAATATTTATAAAACGCAAATTCTTATTCCATTCCGATCGGTTTATACTCAGGTTCTACCGAACAGATTTTTATATGATTTCACTGTTAGTTAGGTAATTTGTTTTAGAAAGGTTTTAAAATAAAGCACATTGTTCTACATTGCTTATTTATAGAGCCACGCGAGGAAGTTATAGATAAAATTAGGTGAACCCGATTATGAAAGATTACCTTTTTTAAAGTTCTACTGAACGGATTTTGATGGGAGTTTCGCACTGTAATTATATATTACAGGAATTGATTTTCTACTATGTTTAGTTATGGAAAAAAAACAGTGCATATACTCTATAGACAGAGGATATATACTAAAGAGTGTATATTATAGCTACAGAATTTAGTCTTAAAAATTCTAGAAGGTTGACGGCGTATACCAGCATATACTTTCTACAAAATCCCTGAGAGTTCTATCAACAGGTGAAGATGATTATGAAAGATACATTTCTCTGTCTACTGTATATGTATAATGCAAAGGGAATTTCGATCCACTTATACCTTGAATTCTGCTGAATGGATCTTGCTGGAACTTACACTGTTAGTTAACTAAATTTTGAGGGGAAGTTTTAATGCATAACATATCGTTCTATGTTGCTTAGTTAAAGAATTAGGGGGGTGGGGGGCATTTCTATAATCAGTTGAACCCAATTAAGAAACATTAGACTTTTTATTAAGATTCTGCTGAATGGATTTCTATGGAACTTGCATTGTTAATTTTCCAGGGACAGTTTTAGTATATTGCATATCGTTATATCGTTCTTTAGAAAATCATACTGTAAATCATTAAATAAATGAGTTGGTCTTTAACAGCCTAAATTTCGTGTAACACATTAGAAAACTAGTCGTTGGGGGCCACCGTAATACTTACCCATCATGTATATGTATAATGTAAAATATTAAAATAAAAATGTGTAAACTACTTATAAAATGCATTGATATTCAAATAAAATCGTGGCTTCATGACGTCATAAAAAGGCTCGATTACTGAATTGCTTGAAAGAGGTTTTTCCTTATAACTCCAAAAATAATACTCCTATTAACTAGCGGTTTATTGCATCTGATTAAACGTCAAATTTCCAATTAAAATATATATTTGAAGTGAAATTTGGATGAAATACAGGGTCATGAAAAATCGAAGAGTGTGGGAAATAGGATTACAAATATCTCGGCAACTAATTATCCTATCGACTTCATGTTTTATGCAAAATTTATGTTTTTATATTGTATTTTATATTTACTCCTTAAAATAAACAATTTCGAAAATTTTTATATACCTTTCATCAGAACGAATATTTCGAGAGTCCGAAAAAAAATGTTCCGGTTAATCGAGGTTATTGAAATTCAATAGGCTTCTTCCCATTATTACCTACTAAGTACATACCAAATGGCAAGTCTCTATCTCAATTTGTTCGGGAGATAGAGCGTTTACAGACACACACACAGACACACAGACACACAGACACACAGACGGACGGCAAAATTTTTTTTCTAAAAATATGTTTTTCGGAATCTCCAGTGTCTGAAACGTGTAAATCCGTCAAAATTTTTTTTTCGATTTTCAAAACGATTACAAGACTTACCCTATACTACGTATGATGGGTAAGTAATATAACAGCGTAATGACTTTCGTATCGTTTTACACCAATGCGGAAGGACATGAAGCTAAAAGTTCATGTTTCTTTAAAACACACAATCAAATTCACCGATATATTTCGTTTGATTCAAGTGTTTTTTTTTTTTTTGCAGAAACCGACTAGCGTAGCGAGCAAAGCCTTCTAGACAATAATAATTGTTAATTTCATCTGTATATAAAATTCTATATTATGTAAAAGAAAGTCCTGACTTGGGAGATCATCAACGCACAGTCCAAACTACTAAAGCTATACAAACACGAAAATTGCGGGAAAAATACTTCTTAGGATGTAGAGGTGCAATAAGAAAGTATTCCTAAAATTCCATCCCTAAAGGGGTTAAAATGGGAACAAACAATAACAAAATTTCTTAAAAATCGGGTTTTATATTTATTTGTCAAATGATAACATATTTCAATGCATTTTTGCATGCTTAATCGAATGGTACCAAATAAAAATATTCTAACTCCAACAATTCGTGAGATATTGCACATTTTCGAATTTGGCGTTGCCTTTGGCGACAAAACCTTAAAATTTATTGCATCGATCGCCAAGTGAGATCAAAAAATACTTGGAGAAACTTGGATAAGAAAAAAATCACCTGATATTTTGATTAGATGAAATCTCAATAATTCCAGTTTTCGGGCTCTTTGTTTTAACTTTTTTGTTTGCTTCGAGAATTTGGAATTGAATATTATTCGGTATTTTTATGTTAGCTGGGTGCCAGTTATCGCCAATTTTTTTTTAATCTCGCCAATCCTTTTTTTTTTTTTTTTGCTAATTTTTTTAACGTTAGCTAATAACAACTAGCCATTATTTTAACATTGCGATATAATATCTTAAAAAACTTATTTAAATTAACTAAAATATTATCATAATAAAATACATAAATACAAACATATCAATACAAATAAAATGTCACGCAAAATGTTCCAATTCAAATGATGCCAATTGAAACAAGATTTGGTGAGTTTTTACTGGCGCCCAGCAATATAAAAGTACCTATTATTCTTACGGATATTTATGTAATTGTGATTTTAAAATAAAATATGCTTGCTGTAGGAAAGTTTCGAGGGTCTGTACGGATTCGATATTGCACATTTTCTATAATTTGGTGATGCCTTTAGCGCAAACTCATCAATATTTCTAACATTACAAGTTATAATTTCTAAAAATGCATCCATTACTATATCTTCTTTACTACCGCCACTGCAACATATCCCGGGAGTCCCATCCTGCCACTTCAAGGCACGGCACGAGGTGCAGGATAACTGAGATCCGAGATCAACAGCTTTATTCCTGAAATGATCAATATGAGGATTATAATTAAAGCCAGACAAAGACTTAGTAGTCCAAGGCAATAATTTGATATGCGATCTCTTTTCATATTTTCCTGTAGCTGTCTTGACCAAAAGCGTACGTTGTTGGATGAATGCAATTCACCGGTATATTTAGTTTGATTCAAAATTCGTTTGGAGAAACCGACCAGCGTAGCGGGCGAAGCTTACTAGTAACTAATAAATCAGTAAAACATAATGAAAAATACACGCAAATGTCGAATTAAAAACCACTTGATGACGTAAAAAACACGTATATTGTTTCTGACATCAAGTAAATGGGACTGCATTTTTAGCGTTTAATCTTACAATTTGGCGATAGTTTTTTGTTATGAAAAGTGGTCGACGGGATAATAAAGACGTACCCAATGAGGAAAAGCATCGTTTATGTTTGAAGCGAAACCTTCATGATGAATCCTATTACAGAAAATCATATCATCATCTACTATGAGTATAAACCTCATATTCATATTTTAATCCGATTATTCATGATATTTTGTTAGGTTTTACACTGTTAGCTAAGTAATGTTTTTTGAAAGGTTTTAGAGTATAGCTATTCTACGTTACTCTGTTATAGAGATACAGAGGAAAGCTCTAAAATTAAGTGAACCCGATTATTAAAGATTACCTTTACAAAAAAATTCTACTGAACAGATTTTGATGGAAGTGATTTTTCAGGTATGGTTAATGACCCTATAATATATCATTCTATGTTGCTTAGTGATATAGCTAATGGGAAAGTGATTGGGAAAGGTGAGTGCAATTATGAAAGATATATCTACTCAGGGCTTAAATTACGCCGGAGCCAGGTTTCAGTATTTCTCTGTTTTTAGTAAATTTTTAAATATTGATCGGAATTCACCAGAGCCCATAAATACAGGGCTCCGGATCCCAGTACAATAGTGTTTCTGAAAAACCGAAGCCTAATTTACCCTTTCCTTTCCCTTCCGTATGGAAGCTTTTGCATTCTTTTCTATCAAAGCACTATATCTGACATAATGTGCTGCACAAGTTGTAGATGAAATGGGATCAATGTTTATATTACTCTTCTGGCTTGGGCGGACTCTAATTCAATCTGTCTGAAATTCAAAATTTTATTTATTCGTGTATAGAAAAAAGGTACTTTTCTCCCCTTTTTAATGCTATTTTGATCAGAAATGAAGGGAGCCAGAAGTCGTGTTTTTTTTTCTCGTGATATTTGCAGATTTATGCCTGGCATTGATGGCGACGACATGTGTATGGCGGCACCATTCAAGAGAACCAGCAATAAATATACATTCTGTTCGATTTTCTTTTGTGATACTAGGATATTTTTAATTGGATCATTTTTTTAAAAAAATTTAGATATCTAACTTGAAAATAATATTTTCTTTTTTTAGTCAACGAGCATCAGCTTGAGGTTTTGTTTGTTGCATAGGAGTTTGAAAATAACGTTAGTGATTTTTCTATTTACTTTTCATCATGAACGCTATCCATGGAAAGTTTTATTATATAACATATCATTCTACGTTGCTTAGTTCTAGAATTATAGGGGGAAATTCGAAAATCGGGTGACCATTTTTTAATCAAATATTAGCCTTTTCAATATTTGATTCCGATTATGATAGATTAGCCTTTTGTAAAAGTTCTACTGGACGGATTTTGATGAGAATTATATTGTTTGTTAGATGCTATTGCAAGAATGGTTTTACTGTGCTATATATTGTTCTACGTTGCTTAGTCAAACAGTTATGTGTGAAGGTTATATAATCAGGTGAACCCGATTCCGAAAGAATAGCCTTTTTGAAAGTTTTTACCGGGCGTATTTTTTGCGATAATTTTTAAGGATGGTTTTAGTATATTTCCTATCGTTCATTGTTAGTTTTAGGATTATGTGGAAAAGCTCTATAATCAGATAAACCCGATTATCAAAGATTAGTCTATATAAAAATTTCTACTGGATGTATTTTGTTAGTTAATTTGTTTGCATTGTTAGCTCGATAATTTTTAGTGATGGTTTTAGTATATTGCATATAGTTTTATCGTTCTTTACCAAACCCTAACTGTAAATGACCAAATTGGTCCTTAACAGCTAAAATTTTGACTGCACATTAGAAAATATAATAGCGCAATGGCGTCATTTTTCAGTAATGTGGTAGGATATTCCAGGTAAATATACAGATTGCATTTTTGTGTTTACAAGGTCAAATAAAACGATATATTTCGTTTGTTTCAAGGTTCATTTGTAGAAGCCGAGCAGTAATTTGTACAGCGCAGCGGGCGTAGCTTGCTACTAAATATATAAAATAAATCGTCTTTTAAATAAATAATAAAAAATAATATAATCAACGGAAAAATTCGTTCAATTCGCAGATATTTTGTAGAGTACATACACTGTAAACTAGTATGTTGTAGCCAGTATCTAAATCAAATCAATTAAACGATTTAAATAGTACAAGAAATTACACGGATTTAACAAATAGGTTTTTTACATAATATATCCCCATATTTAGGATGTTAAATGTAAAGATTCGTTGAATTCTGTGAATTTAGTGAAAACTGGTAAACTGGTGATATAAGCATTGCATATATAAAACAAATCATCGAAAAAAATTGTCAAATAATGTTCAGAACTTTCTAAAACGTATAAATCCGTCGGAAACCAGAAGTCGAAAATTTTCACCAATTTAATACTGTCTCCTTGTACAAATAGAAGAAAGTAAAAAAAAAAAAAAATGTGCTGTTGATTGTCAGTTCAATTTCCTTATATTTTACGGAAATTTTATCTTCGATGAAATTTTATTTTCGATGAAAAAAATGATCATTTCGATGAAATGATGATTTTCATTTTCTCTAAAGCTGTGAAACTTATTTTTATCATTACACTGTAAAAAGAAAAAAAAAGTGTAAGAACGGAAATTGTGCTGACAAAATACCGGAATTATTTTTAGTGTAAAAATATATAAATCCCAAAGCCTTAGCGAAAACGATAAATTAACTACTCTTGTCGCATCTGTCAAATCTTCTTAAATCGATATTCTCTAATTTCTGCCACATTCACGAAATCACTTCATTGGTGAAAGAAACTCTGTAAAAATACGGAAATGATACTGACAATAAACGGATTTTATTATTATTATTATTTTTTTTTACAGTGTACATTAAAAATTAAAACATAGAAGCGAATCTCCTTTGTTTGAATTTAGTTAAAAAAAAAAAAGTAGACACTAGTGAAAAAACATAAAATAGCAACTATAAAAAAACACATCTGTGTATAGTTCTGGAATTAGCATTATGTTACTTTTTTTTTTCTTTTTTTCCTTTTGGTGAAACAATGTAATCACTTTCCTTCTCTAATGAATACACTGGAAATATATATGCACATAAAAAAAATAAAACAAGTGCAAAAGGAACAACAGTTCTTATTTTATGCGCCGAATTTATGTCAGCTACAGCAAATTCAGTAATAAATACCTCACGGGGTAAGCGTTATAAAAACTGTTGACATTTATTGCAAGTGACAGGTATTACAAAAAACCAAATTATGTAAAAGCAGACCGCACCGAAATTAGAATTCTCCCTACTTATAGTGCCTCACTTAAAAAATAAACGGTCTTTAACCGCTCGCGATAAAAGTTCTGGGGAAGCAGTTTTTTTTCCTTTTATCCCTTAAATACTATCTAAATGCGAGTTATCCATGTTATTACAATTTTTTTTACTGATATTACAATGTGTTATTAAGGTAAGTTACGGTATGCGGGTACTATGCTGTAAAAAATGGTTCATCATATTTTATCTGTTAATGATATCAACTTTGCAGATATTTTATATGGTAGTTGTTTTTTTGAGCATTTTTGCTTGAAATTAGAGCTGTAATTTGATGCCAAACTTCAGATTAATGTTTCTAAAATTATAAGTAGTCATAAAACACTTTTTTACTGATAATATTTAGAAGTTACATTTCAAGTATTCCAACAATTTATTATTAAAAAAAATTACATTGTGTAATTATACATGTGTATTTTTTGCTTAAAATACATAAAGAAAATGCTTTTAAATGGTCTCACTTTATATTGTCTATTACAGTGATTTTTTTTTTTTTTTAAATAAATGTACATGGAAAAAATTAAGGAATTAAACAGTTTTATTTCAAGTGTTTTAGTAGCGTTATTTAATAGTGTCATAAACGGTTAACCATTAATTACGTCACATTACAAGAGATATGTAGTTGAGGTGACACAAAGTGTGAAACACACTGAAAGGGGAGGGGATGGGTTGAAACGTTTTGACATCACATATAAAGCATAAAAACAATTACGGAAGCATTGTTTTGAAAGCAACAACCAAGTTGATAAAAATAGGTATTTTACAATACAGAAGTAATATTAAGTATACTAGCCGCCACTGGCGACCAGTTTGGTCGCCCTTAAATGTATGTTAAGCATTGTAACAAATTATTTTTATTCATAATTTATTTTTTTCCTTAATCCTTCGCCAAACCGGAAAAATCTAATAGACAAATCAAGAACTTTTGCGATCGTGGTGGCATTTCACATATTTTTTGTTGTTATGTATTTCATCTTTCTTGACAAAAACCGCTTAACCCACTTTATAATAAATTAATCATTGTGTGTGTGTTTTTAATATAAAATAAACTATTTCATAATAAAATAAAAGTATATGCTGTTTTAGTAATCTCTAATAGGTACCTGAAAATGGGATTTTCTCGCCAAAATGGCGCAAAACAAAAATTCCGCCAACCCTGGTGCGTCCGTGACAGCTGTTCCAATTTAAAATACATGACGTTCACATTTTTCTTTAAAATAGAAAATAGATAAATAAGAAATATTATCATAAATCAAAACATTTGATTTCAAAATTAAAATATCGTTTCTAATTAATACACACGAAAAATAAAAGCTGACAATTTGTTTCGAAATTTGATCCATTAAATATTATTACATGAGTTCAACCACGGAGTTCAACTTACATCAAGAAAAGATCCGAAGGAAGTTGAGTTGTATGGAACAGAATTATGAAAAACTTTGACTGTCTCACTGGTGCTGATTATTTTTTTTTACACCAGGCAGCGGTCCAAAAATTCGTGGTTTAATATTTTAAACGTTCACAACGAATGAATCTTTTTTCTTTGTTTACTTTCATAGATAGAGAATTTGTACAGCGAACCTAATTGAAACTGAAGTTATTGCAGAATGTATACATAATTGAACGTAAGTCATCTCTCAAATATTAATTTATTTTGAACGATCTTTCTAAAAATGTAACTTTTATGCAGTTTTATTAGAAAAAATAATTTTGAATAAAAATGGCTGCCTGGCATATGAAACAGTAAAACGGACATTCCGGAACTGTTGAGGACAGTCACATGACATACGGTTTTATTATAGAGATTTTCACTTTTTTTTTTCAATTACGAGGCTCTGTCTCCTAAGAACTATGCACGCAAATCCCCGTCAGACCCCGCAGGTTCTAAAAACACGCTAATTTGCTCTGTTTTAAAAAGGATTACCCGATTACGAAAGATTAAATGATATTATCTCTATCAGTTAAAAATCACTATCACAGCGCAAACCGTCTGGGGGAATTCCCTATTTTCAAGTGGGACCTGACTGCCATAGTCAAAAACATATATATGAAATTTGGTTTAATTCTACGCATAACTTCGTACACTTTCCGATGATACAATATGGAAAACGGCACAAAAATCGCTACACATCGCCCTCTTCCGGTGGAATATCCCCAATTTCAACTGGGACTGTTGGCATAGCCAAAAACATAGGTAACTTCATACACTTTTCGATTATACAAAGAGGACACACAGGCAATATACGCAGGCATATTTTGTAAATATGTGTTTTTCGGGATCTCTGACCCCTAAAACGTGTAAATCCGTCAAAAACCGGAAGTCGAAAAAAATTTCGATTACAATACTTTCTTCTATTTTAGACAGTAGAAAGTAAAAAATGTGAAGTTTTCTGAAAATGATGAGAAATGAAAAGTATTTCCACTCTCACGAAGCACTTTTATATTTATACTGGGCATCCCAAGCGGAAGGAAGTCCTAATCCTAAAAAGCAAAGTGAAATCACCCCGTAACGATATTTCAGTCGATAAAAATATTCCTGCTGCACGCAAAATTGATTGTTAAACATCAGAAGAGATTTGAATGACAAGATTAATACGGCAAATCAATGAACCTAGAATCTTCAGAGTTTAAGAGCATGACTCAGCTTCTAGTTCGTGACATACGACGTCTTTACCTTCAATTTCACGAGCTTTCGAATACCTTGAAAGTATCATTTTTTAAAAAAAATCTATTATAAGAGTTTATTGATTTATTCATTTTAGATTTAATAAATTACATTTACACTGCTTATTATGGCATTGGCCTTTTAAAAGTCGAATTCAAATCCAGATATGCTTTTTTTTTCCTCTCCGTATTTTGTATTCAAATGATTTAGCTTAAAGGGGGAGACCAGTTTAAACGTAAAAAAAAAAAGATCGAATTTTGAAAAAGAGAGATTATTCTGAGACTTCGGTATGAGCTGGATGCTTGTACTGAGTATTCCTGAAAATCAAAATAATAATAATTGAAAAAACTCAATGCAATTCATCTTTAGCGTATTGACTATGGTGTAGCATAGGCCTTTTTTAGGTGCGTTCGTAATTATATAAATACGTAGCACCTATTGTCGTCGTCTGGTCCGTCCGTCTGTCTGTTTGTCCGTCCGTCCGCATATAACAACGCAAAACTAACCCAACCGAATGGTTTGAAATTTAAGATATATTATCTTTGCATAATTTTGTCGAGACATTTCAAATTTTATGAAAATCGAATCAAAACTATAGAAAATATTAATAAAAGTATTTATTAAGAAATTTGAATAATAATAATAATAATAATAATAATAAATCGGTGCTTTCTTGTTATGGGAGCTTCCGAGGTTTAATCGTCAAGCGACCGAGATACTTGTTTTATTACAGAAATTAATCTGCAGACGATATAATTCATTTCACAGAATTAAAAATCATCAAGATCTGAATATTTATATAACTAGTTATAGTACGAACGCACCTCGTTTCTCGCGTTTGACGTACAATTTCCAACTTGTTTTTTCTAAATTTAAATATTTGTGAAAACTGTGGCATTAATAATAATAATAAAAAAAATAATTTGCTTTAAAATGCTTGTAAAAAATAGAAAAATAAAAATATTATATATAAAAAAAATCTACGTAGCGCAATTCTGAACGTTTGTATTAAAATTTAAAGGAAATCGGTCGATCGGTCTTTGAGCAATCCCAGCGATCAGGAAAAAAAAAGTATCGTTTTCGGAAAAATGCTTTTAAAATTTAGAGTTTGTTGTTACAGCGGGCTATTTAACGGTATAACTTTTGTAATATTTCGAATTTCAAAAAACCTTTTAAGGTAGATTTCGTAAGAAGTACTACCTATCACATTCTCCCTTATGTTGGAATTTCTGAAAAAATTTTGCAGATCTACGCTGATCCTAGGGCCCAAAACCACCCCCAGTTCAAAACTTTATCTATCTATCTATCTGTATCACTTTTTTATGGTCACGATAACTTCCATAATTCGGCACAAATCTCTTCCAAACTGATACATAAAATCTCATTTAAGTTCGTTAATGGGCAAAATCGGACCGGGGGAGAGGGGGGGGGGTGGGTTCTGAAATCAGAAAAAACCCATAACTTCTTAATTATGACATATATATCGAATCCGTTTAAAGCTATTATTACTTCTAGGAAAAAGGCCAAAAATTTATGTATGTCAGGTTTTTGATATCATTAAAAATGGCCTCAAGGGGGCAGGGCTGATAGGGGAAGAAAAAAAATTATAACTTCGTCAATTCACAAGATATCAAATCCGCTTAGGTTTATTATAAATCTTTTTAATATTATCTACGACTTTTATACTGACAAGTTTTTTATAGGACCTTAAAATTTAATTACAATTTAATTACAATTTTCGACAATGAATCTTTTTCTTTGCGTAGCTCTGTATATGAATTTATTTATATTCTACAAACTTCTATTAGTCTACTAAATATAGTTCAGCAGGACATTGCATAACACAATTAAAAACTACCCTTAAGCAATTCACCAGTCCAATTGGAAAATTAGAACTCGTATGATTTATTTACCAATTTGAATAATTGTGTTAAAATTAATCTAGTGTAATCACGTATCCAGCGTTTACTGGAGTTTCCATTCCTGTGATCTATTCTGTTGAGTTGATTAAAATATCAGACCAGATGCTATGATCAATAAGGTTAACTGGATGAATTATGCCCTCCAGATTCGACCGGGATAGCTCAGTTGGTAGAGCGTGGCGGCTTCAGCCAAGAGATCCCAGGTTCGAATCCTGGCCCGGACATTCTTTGTCCAGTTGGAAAATTACAACTCGTATGATTTATTTACCAATTTGAATAATTGTGTTAAAATCCTTAAGCAATTCACTTACAGAAAAAAAAACCCTGCCGGCTCCGCCTACAGGCACAGGTAGATTTTGAAGTGGGCGGTCTCAACTGCTGCATCATGGCGAAAAGTTATTTCTTCTGTAATTCCCAATAAACATGTGCCCCATGGTCTGCTTCTCCGAAACCTACCTGTACCTGTAGGACAAACCGTCAGGGATTTTTTTTTGGAGCTATATTCTATACTATACTAACTAAATCTATACTATACTAAAAGCTATCAAATAATACATAATATTTTTTTTTCGATTTTTGAAAGTTTCAAAGTCTCTTATTAAATATATCAATCATTAAAAAAAAGGGGAGGGAATATATGATTTATATATGTTTATTTATTTTTTATGATTTATTTACATAACTGAAGACACGAAAGATTAAGGAAGTACGTTTCTTATAAGTATAATTATATCTTATGTTCGTTTAACGCCTTACCTAAATTTATGTGTGCGCTATTACGTGATAAAAGACTTTGCTTGTTCCGGTACTTAGAACTCTAGCACATCACGATTTTTTACAGTAATCTTCGCTTTGCTTAAAGACAGAAATTCTTCAATTAAATAAAAGGCGAAGATTATTATTAGAAAATAGTGGTGTTTTGGCCCATATTTTTGTTTCTAATTAGTTTAGGATGGTTTAAAAAACAGAAACAGTAAAACGCTTAAAATGTGAATTATTTTAAGTATGTCTTCTGATTTTAGAAGTTTGGGTTGTTTTTCCTTTTTATATGAATTTCTATGTTGTGCACTGTGAAAAATGGCAAAAAGGTCGTGTTTTAGGGTTCGTGAGATGAAAGAAACCCTATTCGTCCCGCTTCTCTGTCTGTCCGTCACAGAGTCGGTTCTCAGAAACTGTATAACTTGCAGACTTGAAATTTTGTGTACTTACAGTTGAATATCTACTGTCACGCTGAAAATCATAAAATTTTGAAAAAATCGTATTATTTTAATATAGAGAGATAAAAACGAAAAATCTAACAGCTTTTTCCTAGTAAATTTAAACATTTTTCGTTATAGCAGTTGCCAACAATTAAACATCCACAATAAAATTATTTCTATAAATAATTAATTTTCTATTGAAAGATTTCCACGGGAAAAAAGAAAATGAAATAAAAAGTTTCACCAATTGAAAACAAGAACGAAAAATCATGCGTCAAGCATAGATTATGAAACACTTCCAACACAACCAGAAAACTGTAACGAAACTTCACCGTTAAATAAGGTGAAAGAAGATGTATAAGTAAACAGTTTAGAAAACATATAACACATTGAAGAATACAGTTTTCGAAATTACCTTCCAGTGTCAAATAAAGTAGTCGAATTATTTAGTGCAGTCCTGTACATGATCAACAGATGTGGATATATAGCATGATAAAATTTAGTTCAGTTAGAATATTCACGTTTAGCAATTTTCGCCAATCGATGGAAATGCACTCGAAATCTTTTGTACAGCCCTGTATATTATCTGAAGACTTTTGTACACACCACATATTAAGCTAAAAGGCAACTCAAAACTCACTCGCAGCAATTACCAACCGTAAACGACAATGTATCTTTTTCTTTGTGATATGAATATCTTTTTCTATATGAATTTATTTATATTCTACAAACTTCTATTAGTCTACTATATATTCAGCAGGAAAATGCATAACACAATTAAAAACTACCCTTAAGCAATTCACTACCATAGTCTGTAATACTTACGGATTCCCTTGTGTAGCCCTGTATATGAACAACCGAGTTTATAAACACACACGTACTATGAAAAAATTTAGTTAAACTTAAAAACGCAAACCAAAGTTGAAAACGCACTTATCACCACATCGACTGTAAATATCGCACATGTACTGTAACCGGTATCTATCTTTTGGTGTGTCCCTGTAAATAAACGCAATACACACAACACTTTCAAGAGAGAAATTTGTACTGCACCTCAGTAATGCATATAATTTTCATGCATATTTTTTTGCATATAATGCACATAATTTTATGTTTGAAATAGTGAAATACAGTCGAACCTCGTTAACATGAACCTCAAGGGGAATCAAAATTTTTTTCATGTTAACAGTAATTCATGTTATCAGTATCAAATCTTTGTACTCGTTTTTATAGGGGACTATGAAAACAATTCATGTTAAAAGTAATTCACGTTAAGCGTGTTCATGTTAACGAGGTTTGACTGTACCATTAAATTACACTGCAAACGATTTTTCCCATAGAACAATGTGTAACAGAATTCTTTTGTTTGACCCCGTAAATGAATAATAAATGCTTTGCACCCCATATTCTACAAAAAGCATGTTTTAATGCGGTTCAGAATTATATATCAATTTCATCATGTTTTAAAGGATGTAGCATTATCAAAATGCACTTGAAACGATTATTTCCTATTGACTGTAATGTAACTGAATGCTTTTGACTGTCCCTGTAAAAAAACTATAAATGCTACACACTTCAGTTGAAATAGGGAACATGTTATAGTAAACGACAATAATATACAAAAAGTTCAGAACAATCCGAGTAAATTTACGCGAGTTAGAGCACGGCCAGATGGCCAGACAAACCGAAGTCATAAACACTTTTCAACTAGGTTGGAAAGTGTTCAAAGATTAATATGACGTCATATTGGTATTAAAACGGAAAATTTCAAATATTTCTCAATAATACAAGCAGTATGAGTATGTGTGAGTACAGAAAGCAGGCTAATATGACGTCATTAGAGAATTAAAAAGAAAAATTATTATGACGTCATATTGAAAGTTTAACGGACTTTTTCAAATGTTTGTGAATAATACAAAGATAGTATCAATATAAGTAATAGAGAAAGCAAGTAGATATGACGTCAGCAAGTGATTATAACGTCATATGAGTTTGAGGAACGTATTGAATCATGATAAATACCCGATTATGGAAATATTGGCATATTTTAACATTTTGAAGGTCTCTATACAACATGTTTACTTTTGAAATTGATTTTTTTTTAAATATCGCATTTAGTCCACATGACAGATATTATTATGAGAGAATATAATAGCGGAAAATTCGAAAAAAACGAGAAAAATTGATCAATAAATTTTTACTTTAAAAAAACATTTTTTTTTCTGAAAATGAAATTTATTTGGATGGATTAAAGAAAGGATAAAGTGTTTTGAAAGAAATAT
This sequence comes from Maratus michaelseni, assembly GCA_963931845.1. Classification (NCBI taxonomy): domain Eukaryota; kingdom Metazoa; phylum Arthropoda; class Arachnida; order Araneae; family Salticidae; genus Maratus; species Maratus michaelseni. The sequence continues at coordinate 343,949,259 of OZ007593.1, read as the reverse complement.
TAAACGAAACCCTTTGTGCGCACTTCTATCACATTTACTCACTTGTATTATTTTATTTATATCTACCTCAGTATGATTAAAACATGATTTCCATTTTAAAAAATTCAACAATATTTTCTCTTAGAAGAAATATTTCTCTTTTTCCAGTCAATAGCGATGAAACTTAATTTTAAAATTATTTTTAAATTCCATGTTCTCAACTCTGCCGTCTGTCTGTCCATGCTCTAACTCGCGTAAATGTATACCGATTGTCATATAATTGATATATGTTATTGAGGTTTACTATGGCATGTTTGGTATTGAATATGAAGTGTATAGTTTTTTTTTTTTTTTTACAGGGACACTCAAAAGAATTCCTTTACATTACGGTCTATGGGGAAAAATCATTTCCGGTTTATTTTGATGATGTTACACAATTTCAAACATATTGAAATTGATATATATTTCTGAGGTACACTACAGCAGGCTTACTATAGAATATTGTGTGTATAGCATTTATCGTTAATTTACATGGACACACAAAAGAATTCGGTATTATCTGTTAACAATAATTGCTGGAAGTGCATTTTCAGTTGCTGAACGCGTTTCTAAATGTAACTAATTTTTTTGTCTATTGCTTGGCGTGTATAAATTCTATAGGTCATATACAGGACAACACAAAAGTTCTCGAGTACATTTACGTTTATTGACGGAAATTTCATTTTTATTCAAAATAATTTTTTCGAATAAAATTGCATAAAAGTTACATTTTTAGAAAGATCGTTCAAAAAAATTGTTTGCTTGAGAGATGAATTACATTCAACAATGTTTAGATTCTGAGATAACTTCAGTGTAAATTAGGTTAACTGAATTAGAGTAAATAAACACAGGAGATTCGTTCATTATGAGTCATAAAAATATTAAACCATGAGGTAATCATTCGCAAAGCAAGATCTCCATGGTGAAAAGAAATTCGCATTTGTAAACGCGGCATACGTAATAAGAAAAAAAAAAAAAAAAAAAAAAGGCATCCTCATTTCGCTCCTAGCAGACGACATAATTCATTTCACTGAAATAATGAGGAGGAATTTTTTTTTTTACATTGTAAAACTAGTTATAAAACGAACGCACCTCATGTGTCACGTTTAGCGTACAATTTCCAACTTGTTAAATATGTTATTCGTTTTCCAAATTGTTTACTTAGATATCATCTTTCATTTTATTAAACGGTAAAGATTTGTAAAATTATTTTGGAAGTGTTGGAAAGTGTTAATTTAAGCTCGACGCATAATTTTTCGTTTTTCTTTTTCTCCTATTATAAGAATTCATTCATTCATTCATTTTATCAAGGGGTGTACAGTTCTACCACAGTTTTTAACAGAAGTTTTCGCCTAATTTAGCGTTAGAAACATAGTTTACATTCTACGATTAAATAAGCTGGCTGCAAGGTCTGTCATTGAACTATTAAATAGAAATTTTCTCATCTGAAATAGTGGTAAGATTTTGTATTCCTTGAAAATTCCGAGCAGTGTACGCACGTTGATTTTATAGTTAATTTATTTCACTTACATTGCTCATTAACTAGAAAAAAAAAATTACAGTATAATACTGGCACCCAGCTGCCAAGCCTCCAGCACCCAGCCGCATCCCAAGCACTCAGCACCCAGCCGCATGCTAGGTAGTGTATTACTGCTTATTTTACTGTTTATGACTGTTAATTTTATGGTATAATACTGGTAGCTGGGGTTCCAGTAATATACTGTAAAATCATTTTTTTCTTTTTTTCAGTGTACTGTCATTAATATTTTCTCTCTCAAAGAAATTGAGTGAATGTCAAACAAAAAATTTCTTAACCCTTTATGTACCAAATTATCAATTAATGAAAATTTCGCTTCTCAAAGCATTTTTCCCGAATATTTAAAAATATGTTTGTAAATTTCTGCATTTATTACATAAATTTTAGAAATTTAAAAATGTAAGTAACTAAATCAGTATTTACAGGGTTTTTGTAGACTATTTACAACTCTACCCAAATGATTTCATCGGAATATTGTTTTTCGCAATTTATAGAATTAGGAAATATGCAAAAGTAATGGCCCTACATATATAAATATATAAATATTTAGAACTGAAACTTTCAACTAAATGTCTTTAAACATACACCCCCCCCCCCCCCAAAAAAAAAAAAAAAAAAAAAAAAAAAAAGAAAAGAAAAGAAAAGAAAATATTCATTCAAAAATATTTTTGCTTTGTTCAGCGAATAATGCTTTTAGAAAATGATAAAGTAAAGTTGTAAAGTTCTAGAACTCATGCTAAGTTGTATTATTTACAATAAATGTATTAAATGAATTTATAAAAAGTTTTTTTTAATGGTACTTTAACCGTGTTTAACCGCCAGGCCCGTGTCTTTCCGTTTCTAGAAATCATGAATGGCCGTAGACAAAAATATTTTTAACAGAGTTCTGTTTTGAACCATATATAGAATGTGGGGATATAGAAGAAGTTATAACATCAAACTGCGATTAAAAAAATATATACATCCTGCGATTTACAAGTGTATTTAATGAAAAAAAAAACCTTTAGATTATAAAAGGGAGTACCGTCAGTATATATAGTAATCTTGGGTTTACATATTTCGAATTCACTTCAAAAATTATATTTTAGACATTTTTAGATTACGTATCAGAGTTTACATCTTTGGTTTACGTTCGGTTTGAAATGTATATAGGTTGTTACAATGAACTAAAGTACATTTTATATTGAAAAATAACACGTGTTATACGAGTAAACAATTTTTATTTACATTTTCGTTTATTTTTTCTGGGTCAACATAAAGATACAAACCGTCTAACCCGATTTAGTTTGATAAAAAATATTCAGTCTGAGCACAAAATACATTGTTAAACAGCAGATTTGGATGAGAAGATTAATTCAGTAAATCAATGAACGTAGAGTCATCAGAGTTTAAGATCATGATTCAGCTTCTAGTTCGTGACATAGGGCGTCTTCACCTTCGATTTCAAGAGCTTTCGAATACCTTGAAAGTACCTTTATTGTTTCTAATATGATCGTGTATTGATTTATTCATTTTTAGATTCACGGAATTACATTTACATTATTCAGGACGACATCAACCCTTTAATGTATGATTTATATCTATCTTCACAAAAAGATGCATGATACTATCTGAATGGTGTCAAAAAATAGGCAAAAATATATTTTTTAACACTTTCCAACCTAGTTGAAAAGTGTTTGACTTCAGTTTGTCTGGCCGTCTGGCCGTGCTCTAACTCCCGTAAATACACTATGACGCAAAAGTTTAGACAATAAAGAAATTCTTACATACTTTGAAAAATATTTATTCAATTTTCAAATCACTGCTTGAAATTAATGTGCTGTACATATAAACAATATTTATAACAAAGAAAAGTGGAATTGTGCATATTGCAATAAATTAAATGGTAACAAAAATAAACTGCTGTCTCAAAAGTTTAGACACAAATTAAATAAAATCGAAATAAACAATTTTTAAAACCTGGTTGCGCATCCATGCTTATATATTACGTCATATACACGAGATTGCATGGAAGAAATTAAATCTTGCATAGTTTGTGGATCGATATCGTACCATGCATCCTCAATAGATGTCTTAAGTTCCTGTACAGAAGAGTATTGTCTAGCGTTGCTATAAACTTTGCGACACATGATGCTCCAAAGGTTTTCTATAGGGTTAAGATCTGGGCTACATGCTGGCCAGTCGAGAACTCTTATATTATGGGAATTAAACCAAGATTTTGAATGTTTTGCAGTGTGAATTGAAGCACTGTCTTGCTGAAATTCCCACTGAGGACCCCCTAGAAGCTCAGCAAATGGCAGTAGGTTTTCTTCTAATGTCTGTGTATAATGCTGTGAAGTTTGACGACCACTGGTGAAGGTCAGAGATACTTGTCCATTATAGCAAAAGGCTGCCCAAACCATCACCGAGCCCCCTCCTTGTCTGCGACTAAAAAAACGTCGAGGTTCCTTCCGCAAGTCATGCCAATACGATAAACAACCATCTGGACCATCCAGATTCCACTTTTTTTCATCGCTAAATATGACTGACTGCCATTTCTCTCCATATGACATATGCTTTCGAGCCCACATAATTCTTTGTAACTTATGATGTGGCTTCAGAGCTGGTTTCTTCTGCATTTTGCTATAAACGATTGTTCCTTTTTCCAAAATTCGTCTACGAATCGTATCCTTTGATACAGAGAGTCCCGATGAGCTTTGAACTCCACGTACGCTCATTTGTTGAGTACTCGCTAGTCTTTGTATCAGGCGATCCTCTCGTACATTTGTCACACGTGGCCTCCCAGACCGACATTTTGCTTTATATTCGGAACCACTCGATAAAACTCGATAAATAGATTTTTTTGACCTATTAATAATAGCAGAAATTTCAGAAACGCTCTTCCCTTCACCTTTCAACTGCCAAATCCTTGAAACCTCATTCACTTGAATTTCTTTAGCTCTCGGCATGTCGACTATGAAGCGCAATCGTTTGCAGAACTTAAGTACTCCAAATTTGTGACATCATCGAGTCTAAATTTGCATATGCCAGCGAATATTCAAAGAAATTTAGAATAGTGTCTAAACTTTTGCGACAAGCACATTTGAATTTTTATGAAAAAAATTAGTATTATAGCAAATAAAACGACTGTCTTTTGTACATAGCATTTTAAATCAGTTTTTGAATATATTTACAGGTTTTTGTAATTCTGACGTCATAATTCTACATTTTAAAGCTGAATGACGTCATTGTCTAAACTTTTGCGTCAGAGTGTATGTTCGGATTGCTCTGCAAATTTTATATGTTATTGTCGCTATCTATAGCATGTTCCCTATTTCAACGGAAGCGCGTAGCAATTAGTTTTTTTTACAGAGGCACACAAAAGAATTCCGTTACATTGCGGTCTATGGGGAAAAATCATTTGCGGTTTATTTAAATAATGTTTCACTATTTTAAACGCATTGAAATTTATATATACCAGAGGGCCCGTGCGAGGATTTCGCACTGAAATCTAATATTTTTTAGGTACTTCTCTATTATGCTGTCGACCACTTTTCATAACAAAAATCTATCGCCAAATTGTAAGATTAAACGCCAAAAATGCAGTCCCATTTACTTGATGTCAGAATCATTATGCGTGTTTGTTACGTCATCTAGTGGTATTACATTCAACATTTGCGTGTATTTTTACTGATTTAGTAGTTATTTTATTAATTAAAATAACAATTGTGTCCTTAAATTCTTATATTTTATTTATTTTTTGATATTCCAATGGCAACGTTCTCCCGTTTATTTGGGGATAGTTTTTTGTTATGAAAAATGGTCGACGGGATAATAGAGAAGTATAATTTTTTATCAATATGTAATATTTATTGGATGCAGGTTTAAACTTCTAAAGAAAAAGCAAGGATAAAAATATCTGCAAACATTTAGTTGTTAGTCAAGCCAGAATATCATCTGATTTATTCCATCAAAGTTAGACTAAAAACTGATCCAAGATTGCTAAAGGCACGCGCGAGAAAAAAAAAAATAATCGTATTTGGACTGCATTAGAGGATGACGTCATCCGCTTCGGGAAAACCATGGGACTTAGAAATATAAATCTAAACATTTCAATTTCTCTTTTTAATCATAAGTATAAAATAAACCCGTGCGGTGTTTTTTATAATTGCTATGAGCATCATATAATGTAATATTTTATTTTTTTGGCAACAATAATTTCAGGAAAACATTTCATTTCTTTCATGAAAACAATGCCGATTTAATTTTTTAATTTCAGCAAATTTTAATCAAAAACATGTTTTAACGAATTGTTAAGTGGGCTATGTCAGAAGCCTGTTCTAAAACCTTTCATATGGTATCTCATTCGTTGTTCTGCGTTTCATATTTTCTGAGTAAAAGGGATGTTGACAGGAGAAATATATAAGGATCACTAAGGTGCATTACAAGAAGCTTAATATGGAATAGGGTGTGCATACCACTTATAGTTACATTACAGGGACAGTCAAAAGAATTCCGTTACATTACGTCTATGGAGAAAAATAGTCTGCGGTTTATTTAAATAATGTTTCACAATTTTAAACGCATTTAAATTTATATATATCACTAAGGTGCATTACAAGAGGCTTACTACAGAGTAGTGTGTGTATAGCAGTCATCGTTCATTTACAGGGACACAAAAAAAATTCTCTACTGTCTGTTATCAATAATTCCTGGAAGTTACTGAACGCGATTTTAAATTTAACTCTTTGTCTATTACGTGCTGTGTATATATTCTGTAGATCCTATACAGGGAAGCAAAAAAGTTCGCGAACACATTTCCGTTTATTGACAGAAACTCCAGAAAGAGAATTTTAAACTGTGCTACACGTTTCCTAACTGAACTAAAATTTAGCATCCTATGTAGTATATATACAAATCTATAGATCCTATACAGGGCTGAATAAAAGTATTCGGATATTTTTCCGAATATTGTATATGTTGGAAATTCCTGAAATTATGTTTTTAAATATGTTATGCGTTTTACAAATTGTTTACTTAGATGTTATCTTTCAGCTTATTAAACGGTATGATTTTTAAAATTATTTTGGAAGCGTTGGAAAGCATTACATAATCTAAGCTTGACTCATGATTTTTCGTTCTTGTTTAAACATTCATTTAGATATTCGGTCAAAAAGTTTACTTGTATCCTTCGTGATACAGTGGTAGAGATGAGGCGGGCTCGGGCTCAAAGTAAAAAAAATTTATTTAAAAAGAAAAAAAAAAACTTGCTATTTCACAAACAACAATGTAGTTGTAGAGCACGAGAGGCATGGGTAAGTATACCTGTAATATGAACTACGCCCTACAGCTTAATATAGTAGCGTGTGGAAAGATGTAGACGAATAGGCTAGACGAATGGAGGTTAACCAATTCTTGTATTAACCTAACAAAACATAAGTTTAATTTAAGATATTTATAAAATAAAATTTAACGGGCTTTTTGCACTGCTAAAGACCACATAAGGCTGCAATAGCCAGCTTGCATAGCTTGTCATGCTCTCCTGACTTCATCACCTTCTCTTGTTAATAAATTCCAGTTTTAAATACTAGCGCATTCGACTGTTGCCATTCAGAAGAGAAATAATGAGTCCAGCCTTGTTTGAGAGATCTTGCATCTTATCAACCCGTCCGATTCTGTCGTCTGGAAAATTCGCTTCGGAAAGCAGAACCATCGAAGTGGGTGTCGAGAAGTAGAGTACTTCCATATCTCAGTACCAGTCGGTCTCGCTGGTGAAATTTGTCCACTGTCGAAACTCGAAACAGCTAGAGTAACTGCATGAATGAGTTGCTCGATGCTAAGGTAGTTAGACTCTAGAATTTGTCCACAGCAGCAACAGCCAGAGAGCACTGCACGGAGGAGTCGCCACAGGTACTCCCCCTCCAGTCTGAAAGACGAAAAGAAAAAAAGATTAAACAAGATGTTTGGGAGGAAGTAAAAATTTTACATGTCGCCCACTGCGGGTAACATATGACGTAGGATCTTTGTCCAGATCGGCGGTATTTAATAAAAAAGCAGGCTTGAGTCGATTAATGGAAATATGAGTGTCACGTCCATTAATATCGACAGAAAAATACTTGTCGTTACGTTTCGTAACTGGATAAGGACCATCGTAGGGTTGTTCCAGAGGTTTACAAACATAGTCTTTTCGGACAAAGACATGGGATGACGTCATCAACTCAGGATGGACAAAAACATTAATTTTGGTATGATGCGAAGTTGGAACTGGTCGGAGGCTGTGCATCATTTCCCGGAGTAAAATTAAGAATTCGTGATGTTCCGGCTGTGTCGTTGTTTGGGAACGAAAAAAATCGCCGGGAAGGCAAAGAGGGGAACCGTAAACCAGCTCTGCCGGGGAGGAATGCAAATCGGGTTTGAATGCACTTCGCAGTCGCAAAAGTATCGTTGGCAAAATTTCTGTCCATTTGTCTGTCGCGTGGCATTTAATGGCACTTTTAAGGCGACGATGAAAAATTTCAATCACGCCATTGGAGGAAGGGTTATATACTGTTGTGCGAGTTTTATGTGCGCCAAGAAATTTCGCAAGTGCTTTGAAAAGGTCGCTTTCGAACTGTCGACCCTGGTCTATAGTTATGAATTCTGGGACGCCAAATCGGACAATCGAGCCATTATAGAACGTTCGAGCTATCGTATCTGCAGTTATATCTGTCATGGGAAAAACTTCAGGCCATCTGGTATATCGATCAATGCAAGTTAAGCAGTATCGAAATCCATTCGATGGTGGGAGTGGCCCTACGATATCCAGATGAATATGTCTAAATCTACATTTAGGGAGTGGGTAATGTCCTATTTCAGATTTTACATGACGATGTATTTTACTTTTCTGACAGGCGATGCACTTTTGAGCATACTCTGTTACATCCTTACGTAAATTTTTCCAGACAAAACGTTTTTGAATGAGGTCGACTGATCCTTTAACACCTGGATGCGAAATATTATGCAGCATCAAAAAAATGGGTAAACGAAAATTTTGCGGTACGTAAGGTCTCGCAGTTCCTGTCGATATATCACACCAAAGTTGCAGTTTGGAAGGAGAAAGTTCAAGGGGGATCATTTTGAGAGTGTCAGAATACCGAAGTAAACGCAATTCAGCATCGTCACACTGATCTTTTGCAAGATCGAGATAATCAATACTCTCAGGCACTTTAATTTCCGAAATACGGGAAAAGGCGTCAGCCACTATATTATCCTTTCCAGGGATGTAGCGAATGTCTGTAGTAAATTGGGAAATGTATTCTAAATGTCGCTGTTGTCGAGGTGAGCTATTGTCACTCTGGTTTACAAATGCGAACGTTAGTGGCTTATGATCAGTAAATACAGTAAATTGACGCCCTTCAATGATATGACGAAAATGCTTAATAGAACAATAAATTGCAAGCAATTCGCGATCATAGGTACTATACTTTTGTTCAGTAGGTGTCAATTTACGGGGAAAAAAATGAGAGAGGTTGAATATCGCCATTAACAATTTGTTGTAATACGGAACCGATACCGATATCGGAAGCATCAACATGTAACGAAATTTGTGCCCCAGGCACATAGTGAAATAGTAAAGTTGAGTCTGCAATGCTTTTCTTACATTGTTCAAAAGACTGCTGCGTAGTTGCATCAGTCCAAAGAATGGGAGAATTGTCATTTTTTTTCTTTCCTTTACACAATTCGTGTCCCGCTCGCTCCTCCGAGTGTTCTGGAATCGACCCTTTTGGTAGGGGAGAAGACCCGGAGCTCGGCATTGCGCGCAGTAGCGTCGACACGACGGGAGCCGGTGACTGACGAATCTCCACCTCAACGTTGGTGAGCGGGTGGTAGCGTGGTGGCGGAGTAGCCAACTTCGCTGGGTGGTGAGTCGGCTAGCGGCTCACAGAACCTGGGTTGTTCCCCCTTTGGGCCGGTTCTCGGCTGCAGGGGATCAGGCCTTCGGGCGGCAAAAAACCACCACATAGGCTGAATTCTCGCACCTAGTTGGTTGACTGTGTGTCGCCGACCTGGATGGTGATGTGAGAGCAAAGGCTAGCGAACGGAGATAGGACAGTCACCACCATTGTCTAGGGCAAGAAGGAGGGGAAGTCGGACTCTGTATGACAAGGGAACGCAGGAGGTTTCGTAGTGACGCTTGTCAGTGCGCGAGGCGGCATGCAGCATCCCTCGGTACTGTGCAGGCGGCGGAACGTAGGCGAAAGGTGAAGTGGGCTCGTACGAGTCATAAACATCACTGCACCCCATGCACCCCCTGTGTGTGGCACGTAGGTGGCGGGTTAGAAGAGACTCGCAAGTCGAGTCTGTAGGCCCTTCGAACCCATACACCCACTGTGTCTCTCCTCGTAGCTGGAGTAGTTGTGTGCCGCCCTCAGGGTCGAGCAGGAAAGAGAAAGACGTTCAATCCGTTCGTACCAAGAGCGTGGGCAGTCGTCGAGGTGCCGAGGACCAACATGACCCAAGCGCCTTCTCTGGGAGGATTCAGAACCAATTCTCGAAACTGCCCGACTGCGAGGAACCGGGCCGGTGGCTCGTCTTAGGACGGCGACAGAACCTCCCTTCGAACCTGGGGCCGAAACCAGTCCAGCGCGTCTATGCGTAGTCAGAGCTTTCTGTGCCTGACGGTTGGGACTAGCAGAACTCTCATAACAATACCTTCTCGTTACTAATCTCCAACCGGGTCCGTCTCTTTGGCGCATTTGAGGGGATTTTCCACATCCCTCAGAGTCCGGTAGTGGTCCTTCCATTCTTCCGTTATTAGTGCATTATATGTGCGTGATCTCCAGGAGTACCACGTCGCTTGGATCTCGATGCCTCGCGGGTGCTCCATGGAGGGACAACCCAGCCAGACGTGTCTATGCGTTGAGACCAGTTTTCTTCGAGGTCTCGGGTTGGCGAGAAGAACCTCCCGTTCTTTTGTAGTGATATTATATGTGCATGACCCGCTGAATGGTTCGCCATTCGGCGGTGACAACCCAGCCAGGCGTGTCTATGCGCTAGGGACCGAGTTTCTTCGAGGTTCCGGGTTGGCGAGAAGCACCTCCTGCTAGCCGCCCCAAATGAACTAGTCGCTTCCTCCTTCCCTAGGATTTGATATTCGGAAGGGGCGGTAAATTAATGGGAAGTGGGAGTGTTCTCCATTAGGCTGAGGACCCGTTTTCCCTTATGGGATTTCGGCAACGAGGCTGGGGTTCACTCTCGCTATCCGCCCAAGTGGAAAGTTAGTGGGCCTTAGAGGGAAGGTTCCACTAATGTTGCTTCGACCTAAATGTCATCAAACTCACTTGGGAAAGAGAGCATGAAGTGCAGGTAGGCGTACGCCCCCGCTTCGCTCTCCGGCCGAAGAGCACCACCTAGGGGGTCCCCGGGTAAACCGGATCCTCCATGGTCGTGAACTCGTATGGGCTCTTCAAGAGCCTGGATTCGGCGGATGATGCACGGCTGCCTTCGGCAGTCGCGACCTCTGTCTTACACAATTCGTGTAATGGAGCCTGAATAGATGCCGTTCCTTTTAAATGTTTATGATAAAAATTTATCATAGCTAAAAATCTACGTAATTCGTTAACAGTTTTTGGTAGTGGAAAAATTAAGTAATTTATAGACTTTTTTTGGCAAGCGAGCTATTCCTGTACTGTTGACTAAAAATCTTAAGTATGGCAACTCCTTTACGCCAAAGATGCATTTTTCGACGTTAAGCACTAAACCATAAGAATGCAAGCGTTGAAATATTTTTTCAAGATCCTTTAAATGTATTTCCTCGTTTTCCGAGGCTACTAATACATCATCGAGATAAACGAAACAATCAAGACCTCTTAAAACTTAGTCCATAAAGCGCTGGAAACTTTGCGCTGCATTCGATAAACCGAAACACATGAATAAATATTCAAAGAGTCCAAAAGGTGTAGTAACGGCACACTTTTGGATGGACGCTTCGTCCAAAGGAATCTGGTGGTAGGCTTTCATAAGGTCCAATTTAGAAAAAATACTTTTTCCCGTTAAGCCGTAAGAGAAATCATGAATGTGGGGGAGGGGATAGCGGTCAGGAACAGTGACAGAGTTTAAGCGGCGAAAATCGCCACATTCTCCATTCCCCATTCTTTTTGGGTATCATATGGATTGGACTCGCCCATGGACTTTTTGATGGTCTAATTAAACCTTGATCCATTGAGGATTTAAACTCTTTTAGCGATTTGCAGTTTTTCATAAGATAATCTTCTGGGTCTCGAAAAAAATAGGACCTTTTGTCAAAATTGTGTGCATAACAGAATGAGGTTTGCGAGTGAGATGAAGCATAGCCGGGTTAGTAATGCTGGGGTATTTCTGCAACAGCTTATGATAAACCGTAATGCCGGAAACTTTTTAATCCCAGGGCATTTCCAGACGTAAAAACGCCTTTCGGGGATTTTTTAGATATGCTATCAATGATTCTCCGGTTTTTCATATCCACTATTAACCCAAAATGTTGTAAAAAATCTGCACCTAAGATAGGGCGGTCCACTTCTGCTATTACAAAAGTCCATTTTAGTGGTTTGTGTAGCCCAAGATCAAGCGTTAACTGACATGTACCATAAGTTAAGATTTTTGATCCATTAGCAGCGTATAAGGATAAGTGTGTATCAGGTGTTTTATGCAGTAAAGGGTCTCGGGGAAAAGTACTACAAGCTGCGCCGGTATCCACCAAGTAGCGGAAACCGGATTTCCTATCTGACAAAAACAGAAGAGTTGCACAGTTGCTATTATTTTCCATACACGAAGTGGTATCTAATTCCTTAGCGAAGTTACACAATCCTGTACATTTTTTAGCTTTATTTCCGAATCGAAAATGGTACCAACATAATTTCTGGTTCCTGGATTCACGAGAACTACTTCTGGAACGAGTACGCGTAAGAGGTTTGTTCTTACTCAAACTACGCGTCCTTGTAGTAGACCGAGTTAAGTCATCCAAACGTTTATGGAGTATGTCGATTTGACGTTTTAATCCATCAAGTTCTGAGGAAATACCAGATGTTTTCACTTCAGATAATACTGGTGCCAAACCAGGAATGTCACAAATTTTATCGGCTATTTTAGCCAAATCAGTTAGATTATCTTTACTTATCGACAAAATTTGCTGAACGGATACTGGCAAACGCTGAAGCCAAAGTGTACGCAGAACATCTTCTGATATTTTATCAGTAGCGAGAGTTTTCATTTCATGTAACATCTGAGAGGGGCGTTTATCGCCTAATTGCAAATCTTGTAAAAGCGTTCTCAAACGAACACTCTCAGATTGAGAAAATTGCTCCGTAATGCGAGATTTTAAGGTTTCATAAGCATTTGTGGCAGGGGGGTACGGATTAGATCACGTATATAAGACAAAATCTCTGTGTCTAAAGCAGCCACCACACAATGAAACTTTGTATCGTCGTTAGTAATTCCTGCCGTCACAAATCCTGATTCTACTTGAAGAAACCACAAATCTATATCAGATTTCCAAACGGGGGATGCACGAAATGCGATACGAGAAACTTCGTCGTCCGGCATAGCGCAGCAAATGGTATAATAAATACTTAATGTAATAAGAATTGGAACATACTCACTTGAAAACAGATATGTTTCCGGTTAGTCTAGAGTGGTCAGCCGTCAAGAAACTTTTCACTAAGGTCACCAGATCTGTGGACGGCCAGGGTCACCAAATCTGTAGTAGCACGAGAGGCATGGGTAAGTATACCTGTAATATGAACTACGCCCTACAGCTTAATATAGTAGCGTGTGGAAAGATGTAGACGAATAGGCTAGACGAATGGAGGTTAACCAATTCTTTTATTAACCTAACAAAACATAAGTTTAATTTAAGATATTTATAAAATAAAATTTAACGTGCTTTTTGCACTGCTAAAGACCACATAAGGCTGCAATAGCCAGCTTGCATAGCTTGTCATGCTCTCCTGACTTCATCACCTTCTCTTGTCAATAAATTCCAGTTTTAAATACTAGCGCATTCGACTGTTGCCATTCAGAAGAGAAATAATGAGTCCAGCCTTGTTTGAGAGATCTTGCATCTTATCAACCCGTCCGATTCTGTCGTCTGGAAAATTCGCTTCGGAAAGCAGAACCATCGAAGTGGGTGTCGAGAAGTAGAGTACTTCCATATCTCAGTACCAGTCGGTCTCGCTGGTGAAATTTGTCCACTGTCGAAACAGCTAGAGTAACTGCATGAATGAGTTGCTCGATGCTAAGGTAGTTAGACTCTAGAATTTGTCCACAGCAGCAACAGCCAGAGAGCACTGCACGGAGGAGTCGCCACATAGTCTAGGTTTCTTAAAGTGATTTGCATTCCTTTAAAAATTGGTTCGAAAAGGATTGTTATTGATGTGGGGTATAAAGAGATATATTCTATTTGATTCTGAAGCCTTTGCAGAGTTAGTATTAATAAAATAAAGAATCTGTGGACATCTCTGGTATATCCTCACTTTCTGTTTGAAGTCCTTTTCAAAAATTAGTGAAAAACAGAAACTTATTTATTTTTTTCCACAGTTGTTCAATGACATGTTAGAAGAATAAGAATTGTAACTTTTGTAGATTTCTGCCAGTGGTTGGGTATAAATGAAGTATTTGCTATTTCAAACAGATTTTCAGGTACATGATCGCTGAAATACGTGTTTAACTATTTATTTAGTAGATTTATTATACTAGATTTCACGCTCCAATCTAAAACTGCTGCTGAGATAGGGCGAAATGACCCAAAACTTTCCACTTTCCATTTACCCCTCCCCCCCTTTGGTGTGGTTTTTCAAAACTCCTTTATTACTACATTGTGAAAGAAACACGTCTTCCAAATTTCGTTGCCCCAGGAGAAACAGTTGAGGCTCGGCGTTAATAGATAAGTCCCTAAAGACTTTTTTTTTTTTTTTTTTTTTTTTTTTTTAATAAGTATAGATTTATTGGTATGTACAGTCAAAGCTCGTTCATTCGAACTCTCAAGAACCAAGAAAAATGTTCGAATTAACCGATTCTAGAAAAGAAAATGCTTTTCATTTTATCGCTAAAGGAAAAAAAAATGCTTATCTATAGTTTTTATTTTAATATTGTACCTACCACCTTTTATCGTTTATATTATATTTTTTACGTTATTTATTATACTTATTTTTTTGTAGAACTCGAATTATTCATTTTGTTTCAACCATGATTAAAGCCAGATTACTGTTACGTCTATCTATCTATATTATAAAGGACAAACGCGTATCCGTGCGTAACGCTGACGTCATTTTGCGAATGGCAACAGTTGACGATGAAATTTAGGTTTTGCGATTTTTGCTACTGCAATTTTTTTAATTTCTAAACATCGCACATTTTTAGTTTTTACACCGTTATATAGGGAAAAAAATCTACTTTCAAATGCAATGTGTTTGAAAATGGTATCTTAATTGACTGATTTATTATAGCATTTAAATTAAATTTCAAGCATGATTTTTTTAAAATTTATCTCTATCGCTTGCAGACGATTACAAAATATTAATCTGTTTGCACTTTAAACAGTACAAAAAGTTTAGAATTTGTCTCCATCTATTATTCAATAACGAAATTAAAACTTCATTAAGGAATCAATAAAATAGTATAAATAAAACACAGATTTAACAGACATGTAATTGAAATAAGCTCTTAAAACTGCTGAAATTATCAGAATTAAAAAAACTGCTGCAGGTAACGAAATTTTTAGCGATTTCTTCGGCTATTAACTTCTGACTCGAAGCCAATACGAAATTACCGGTTTTAATAAATTTCGAAATTTCATTTGAATATATAATTGACATATTTCATATAAAAATGCTTTTTGGTGTTGTTAGCGCGGGCAATCTAACAGAAATTATTAAATGTAAAAAATCTATTAGAGTTTAAAAAAAATAGTTTTCACATATATTCTTTATTCGGGAAACCCGGGTTGAAAGCCCTAGTACTTATAAAAGAACATGTTCTGATGACTCATAAGCAACGCCGAGTCTCAACCGTTGCTCCTAGGAGAATGAAATTTGAAGTCATGTTCCTTACTAAAAAAAAAAAAAAAAAAAAAAAGTACACAATGTAGGCACCCACTAAGAAAGGAGTTTTGAAAATTCACCTCCTAAGGGTGCTAAATGGGAGGTAGAAAGTTTTAGATCATTTCGCCGTATTTCAGCAGCAGTTTTAGGTAGGAGCGTGAAATTCAGGATAACAAATCTACTGAAAAGTTAAACACGTATTTCAGCAATTTTAGAAATTCAACCACTAAGGGGGTTAAATGGGAGTCGAAAATGTTAGGTCATTTCGCCATATCTCAGTAGTAGTTTTGTGCGTGAACGCTAAATTCAGGATCAAAATCAGAACATTCTCTCAAAAGTTATGCGGGGACATGCATTAAAAATATTCAGGGTGTTTCTTCTTACAATTGACCAATAGCTAATTCCTAAACCGCTAGTTTTGGAGGTATAGTTCCGACTAAAAAAAAAAAAAGTTTTCAAAATGGTAAAACGCATTTTTAGTGCCAGAAATGCTGAAAATTAATAAAATTCCAAGTATCAGAACTCGGTAATTATTGATCAATGTAGAATGAAATGTTTACTGTTTTACTTGTGAGATCATGAAGAAAAATGTTCTAAATATAACTTATACAACACAGGGGCCATAGAAAAATTTAAATTTCGTAGTTTATGAAAAATAACTATTTTTGCTTAAAGGCTTTTCATATGATGATACATTTGAAACATTTTTGTAATTAGAACTATATGATTGAGCCAATAACTAATTTTAAAACTAGCTATTTAGGAAATATTTATTGGTCAACGATAAGACAGGAACTCTGTATATATAGAAAGAAACGCACTGTATAAACTCCTTTGTTTGAAGTTGGTTAAAATATACATAAATGGACTTCAATCAACTTGGATTGCTTTTCAATCAATCAATCAACTACCTATTATTATTTATATATATATAAAAAAATGTTTGAAAGTTTAAATCTTATATTTTGTACCACTTTAACTGTACTGATAATGTTCTATGCCCATGCCCCTGTAACAACAAATAAATATTATAGATTTAGATAATTAGAAATGAATCTGGCAGCAGAATCCGAACACCTACTGAGTTCAAAATACTGCAATATTATAAAATGCACACGTGTCTGTACAAAAAAATGAAGACGCTGCCAAATCCTGGGGGCAAGGTCGTAACTATTGAATGTCTCGTTGGCTCGACTGAACTAAAGGTTGTCAACGATTGTCCTTCGAAACGCCCTTCGACATTGAATTTGTAGAATAAGAAAGATAGGAATCGATTGAAAATAACTTAGTTTAGGAGGAATCTGTATTATTGAATATTTTTATTAAGTGTGAGGGTCCGTTTATATGTTTTCTCAGAAACCGTCTTTAATAAATGTACAGCCGAAAATTTTTAACGAAAAATTCATTTCAGCACATATTAATCATTTATCGGAAATTTCAAAAGGAAAAAAATCATTTAAAAATAAAATTTTATTCATATTGAATTGAAACAATTAGCAGTTACAACTGGAATATGGTTTGATTTTTGAGATAGAAAATACGTTTCAGGCATAAAATGGAAAATGTACAGCGAATCATGAAAACAGTATATTTTTTTCATTTTCTACAGTATGCGATTTAAAACACACATGTAATTGAAAACTGTCAATACTTCTACAGATCGGTTGACATACTTAAAACTATTCATATTCACATTATTAAACGAAGGTAAAATGTAATTCTGTGAATAAGATATGCACTTGCTGCACTTTTGTTCCCAACTGAGAACTATGACCTGTAAATACAAGATTAGCTTGCAATAAGTGAAAAAAAAAAAAAAAAATATATATATAATATATAAATAAATAAAAATTAAGCATTATTATTATTAAAAGTTACAAATTTTCAATGTAATTTATGTTTGTGCTTAATGGTGTATAGAGAATAGTTTGATTTGATTTGATAGCCTAAGAGGGACTGCTCAGACTAGTAGAAGTCTGTAGAGCATAGTGTCCATCCCGGTCCCCTTTATTAAGGTCTTAAAAAAAAAAAAAAAAAAAAATTACAAACTACAGCCGAAGCTGGACCCGCCGTTAAACGCGACAAGGAGCGGGATAGAATGTTTATAACAAATACAAATACAAACTATGGTCAACGACCAGATCATATATAAACTCGGCCCTGCTAGGGAAGGACCCTTTTCGCGACAGTTAGCAGGGACTGAATAGGAGTTGTGCATTGAGAGTGGCAGCTGACGGCTACTAGGTAAGGTTAGAGAGTTCTGTCAGAAAAATATAGATTTTAAGTAGCTTTCTGTTTAGCGTGTGCCTCTTTAGAATATTAGGAAGCCATTCCTTGGGAGGGATTGCAGGCTTCCTAATGTGCCACTGTGCTGTTAACGGGCAGGTGAAATAATAATGGGGAGCCGACGCCTCTGCGCCACACTCGCAAAGGAATGTGTCTGCACATTTAAATTTGTAGAGGTATGTTCGAAAGGGACCGTGTCCCGTGAGAAATGCTGTTGTGTGTGCGGAGAGATTGTAGTGTGTTATTGAGACTTTCGGTATTAAATTATATGTGTGTCGGCCTTTGCTGCTGTTATCCCAGATTGATTGCCATTCTGTGAGTATATTTGCTTTTAGTAAACGTTTTATGTATGTGGAAGGAATTGGAAGATGAATGTCAATGTGTGGTTTAGCTGTTGCTTCCTTTGCGAGTGCGTCCGCGATTTCATTACCTTGAACGCCCGTGTGCGCTGAAACGTGGCCAAGAGCTACTCTATTTAGAAGGGACTTTAACTTAAGTTTGATTTCTAGGATTAGCGGATGTTTGGTTCTATGGGCATAGATAGCCTGCAGACCAGAGAGACTGTCGCTATAAATTTGGACGAAGGGATGTGTGGTGTTTGTCTGGATCCAGTCCAGGGCTTTTAGGATGGCATAGAGTTCTGCCTGATAAACAGAATTGTGGTCATCTAGTCTGCAGGCCCACTGATGGGTGACGGCATTCCTTTCCATGGCGCAGAATGCTGCTGCCACGCCGGTGACAGTTCCGGACCCGTCAGTGAAGAGAGTAATTCTAGAGGATGGGGAGAATGAATTAAGATTGGTGTTTACTTGGAAGTGAGATGTCTCATCGGAGGGGTGTATCTGCCATCCTGGAACTTTGTGCTGTATTTTGGTGTTTGGAAGGAATTCGCTTGCAGTCGGTTCATGCTTAAGGTGGAGAATACGTCCCTTGGTGTATTCATATGCGAGTATTGTGTCGATTGGTGGTATGCCAGTTATGGTATTTAATGCATCCGTGGAGATTGTTTTGTAGCCTCGTGAGATTTGTAAGAGAAACATTCGCTGTAGTGAGATCAACTTTGTTATTGCTTGTTTTGTTAAGTGTCCCCCCCATATGCTTGCCCCGTATGTTATAATTTTCTGTACTATAGTGTGATACCATATTTTAAGCATGAAGTTGCTAATACCCCATGTTTTTGACGTCATTTTTAGTGAGTTGTGGTGAAAAATTATGAGTTTTATTTTAAGTTGATGTAGATGTGCTAGCCAATTTTGATGCTTATCGATAGTTATGCCTAAAAGCTTGAGATATGGAACATGGTGGACGCTGGTCCCGTTGACGCGAATGATTGGGTTCCTGCCACGCAGAAGGCGTGGTTTTGCAAATGTCAGTGCTTGAGATTTGCCTGGTGAAAGTTGTAGGTGTAGGGATTCCAGTAACTGGCAGAACACAGGGAGAGCTGAAGCTGCCTCTTGCTCCAAATTCAAACGGATGCGGCCCGAAAAAATAAAGGTGAAGTCGTCCGCGAACGCGTAGAGGAGGAAACCTAGTTTGTCTAATTCTTTAAGGAATAAATTTGCTATTAGCAGCCAAAGAATAGGTCCGAGGCAAGAGCCTTGTGGGCAACCCTTTTCTAAATTGTGAATTGAGGTGCCTGCACCCCAGTTGATTAGAACGCTGCGCTGTGATAAGTAGGAGCGGATGACTCCAGCTATATTTCTTGGGCAGTTGAGTACTTGTAGTTGTCGTATAATGTCGCGCCATTCCACGTTGTCGAAAGCCCCCTGTATATCAAGTGAGACGAGGGAAGTGTAATTTCCACGGGCAATGCTATCAGCGCAGGAAGTCATGATGGCATGAAGAGCTTTTTCGCAAGATCTGCCCTCTCTGAACCCAAATTGTCGGGGGTGCAGGATATTGTTTTAGAATTGGCTAATGTTCCCAAATAGGAGCAACATAAAAATAATTCCTCCTCATTTTAATGTTTGATATCTTTAACCCTTTCCGACGCGGAGTAAGTCTGTTTTTAAAATGATGAAATTATGGACTGACACCAGAATTTACAAAGGAATTCATTAGAGAATAAAAACTAGCTTATTTTCCCGTACTTTACAAAAGGAAAAATTTAATTAAATATTCTTTGTACCGTTTGTCAGTTTTGGAATTAAAATTAGGTGTCATTTTTTGTGGACAACGCCCGCTAAAGGGTTAAACTAAAACATTAGTAGACAAAATCTATACTAATAAAAGAAAGTTTCTCTCTGTCTACGTGTGTGTCTCTGTCCGTCTGTCGGCGACTGCTAGGGAATACTACGTAGTGATATGAAAATTTGGATGTGAATAGTCCAAAAGAGGTTTTAATGCACCCGAGGCTCAGACTTTTAATTTTTTGATAATAAGTCGACATATTAATTAAATGCCAAAACGAAAGTTCAACAAAAAACATTTTTTTTTTCGAGTGCGCGCACGCGCCTGCGCAGTTAAGACGCTACCGATAATCTTCCAGCATTAAAGAAAGAAAATACCGAGGGGATCATTTTTTTTTTTTTTTTTTTTTTTTTTTTTTTGCCTAGTCTTTCTAAATGCGCATTGGCCGAACCGTTCAAGATACAAAGAAATTAAAAACATATTCTTAAATTTCGTACTTTCTACTTTCCAACGCTGAACCACATCAAAAAGTACGAATTTTAACTCTTTAAAAAATGTAAAAAAAGTTCGATTCCACGGGGTTTCCCCCCCCCCCCCTTTTTTTTTTCGAAGCTTGCATCGTGCTCAATTTTAGAGATAGGGAGAAACGAAAAATACTGACTTAATCCGGATACTTTCGTCTTTACGATAGTAATATGCGTTTTCAAAAATACGAATAGTGCTTTCTTTACGAGTATATTAATCGAATGCAGAAATTATTTAAATTTTCAAAATAGAAACGATGGTGAATTTAATATTTTTAAGAAATCCGAAAAGTGCACAAATATTACAAAACGAAATGTTCAAGAAATCCAATGGATATTTCATACTCTTCCATACTGAGCCATTTGATTTTTTTTCTAAATGTAGACAACAATCAGTGTTGCCCTCCCTTCACTTACAAATACATCTAAAATACGAAGATGCTGGAATTTAAAAATTGTAGATTCTTAAAGCTCTTACCACTTCTTAAGCTGTTTTAAAGTTTTAGGTGATTTCTGATAAAGTTTATACCGTTGCATGCTGGTCAATTTTTCAAAGGATGTTTTATCTTTAATTTAACTTAATGCAGCTAAAATCACTTTATGAGCAATAAAATGATTTGAATTAAATTTTCAATAGCTGCTATAGACATAGAGCCTAATTTTGTTATCAAGCTATTTTTCTCCTACAATCCCATGTACAGTGTGATGACAAATTGTTCCATTAAAAAAAGTGGAGATTACTTTTAACTTAGCAGAAAAACAGTGGTCTGAAATTTTAGTCTCCCTGTCGATCGGAATTTTTCAAAGTCATCTGGTCTACATTTGTATGCAAGTATTCTCAATAGGTAATGGCATACCATTGACATCATAAATATTGTCGATTCCTGGCTTTATGTTCTCAAGATGACCAATTTTTTTTGCACAGATTTGCTAAATCTTCAAAGTTAATTTTAGTTTCATGAATTTGAAATCGAACTGCTGCATTAGCTGCATTCTTAATTTCTTTAGTAACCATTCCAATGGCCACTACTTGTTTTTACAGATTGATTTCTTACAGCTTTAATAAGAGTCTACAATTTCAAAATATTAACTGGAAAATTTGCAAGAAACAAAATATAGTTTACTGACGCTATTGACTCGTAAACTTTTTTCCAACCATATTTTATGTACTACATTTACAGTAATTTATGACATCTAGCATAATAGCACATTTCTGAAGTTCACTTGTTAATTGTCTCATAGTAAGTTTACAGTTTTGCAGTGTGGTTAATAGAAGGGAACAAATATGTTTTGTTTTTGTTTTTGTTTTTCAAGAAAGTGCATGGTTTCGTGTTTGATTTCAGTCAATATCTCAGTTTTTTTATTTGCATTTTAAAGGATTAATCACTCATTGTTCAAATATATAAATTCATCTTAAGCTGATTGTTACTGACATGTGCAGGTTGTATTATAGGAGTAGAATTAGGAGGTAATGCATAAAAAAACAATTTTATTCGAGTTGTATTATTTCCAACTGAGGGAAAAAGTGCCAATGGCAGGAGTCGAAACAGAACCCCTGGCTTAAATTGCTAATGCCCTACAAATTAAGCTAATTGGACTACATCACGGCCTACACAATTCACTCAGACAACTTTTTGACAATGACATCTGGTCTGTTATCTTAAACATCTCACCAGAATAAACCGCAGAATAATTTCATTATTTACACAGAATTATCTTAATTCAATTTTAAGTCTAGTTCTCTCAGTTTTAAGTCTAGCTAGAAATAAAAGAACAGGTTGATTTATTTCATGGTTTTAATCCACTTGTTCATTGATCTATTGCAATTGGTATGCGTATATATATTTTTTTTTTCCTTTCTTCTTTTCTTTTCCTTTCTTCTTTCCTTTTTTCTTTCTTTCTTTTCTTTTTGGTTGCAATTACTTTACGAGTTTTAGGACACTCAAAGATGTTTCGTCTCACTTTTAAATGGCTGACTGCAAGATATGTAAAGAAACTATAACACACAGCAGTCAAATTAAATAAATCTAACAAATTGCTTACTTTTTTACTTTTTTAACTTACTTATTGTTTATGAAAATACCACATACACATTACCTTCGTACATCTTCTGAAAGCTTCTCCACATTTGAAGGATCAAATTCGTCGCTAATAGGTCCATCAAAAAATCATACACCAAAATGCAATGAAAATTATAGAACAACTCTAGTTCCAAATGTGTCGTGTTTTCCCGCTTTCATTTCCAGTAGATGAAACAGGCCTTCAATGTCGTGGCGTCGATGAGGTTATATGTCTTCAAAGATAAAAACGAAATAGCAAACTCGATTTCGGGATTATTTTTCCGCATTTAGGAAGTGATGCTGGAATTTGATAATTAGCGATAGATACTGCAAAGGAAAATTCTGGCCCTTCATTTCTTCATTATAAAAGTATTTTTAATTTATAATATTTTATTTATTTGTAAAATACTTTAAACGAGAATTTACGTAATTCTATAATCGATATAGCTCTAAAAGTCTTAATGAAAACTCAGTACTTTTGGTATTATTCTACAAATGTTAATAATCAAGTAATAAGAATGTATGGAGAATTAAAAAGAAGCAGAGGACAAGATATATTTTATAAGTGTATTTTTGTATATTTACAGTTTCAATGTACAAATTTATCGCTTAAAAAATTCCAGAAAACAAAATTACTACTAAAATAATTATTATTTATGAACAAATTACACTGTCTCATTTTAATTGTCAATGACTCTTTAATACTTTCAGATTTTCATTCTTTATAAGTGTTGGTAATAATAATAATAATAATAATAAAATAATAATAATAAATAGCAATAAAAAATAATAATTATGAATCGTTATTATAATATAACGATATTATTAAACCTTCATAACAGACACGCTTGAACACCGGACCCTCTATCTGGGATACATTTTTTCAATGTCCAACATTTATATTATATTTGTATATGTTTCTGCTTTGAAAAGTTTACACAGCAGAATAGTAAGAAAAACTCCGCGGTCTAGAGGTGTCCCTATTCAGATGTTTTACGTAATAATACAGCATTATTTTCATTAAAAATACTTTCAAAATCGTGTTTTTAATAGAAGAAAAACATTTGAATTTTATTTTGCACTATAAATTTTATTTGAAAATGTTAATTATGAAATTCTACGACGAGGTGGGGGAGGCACAAGATTTTCGTTTTGGCTCATCAATAAAGAGAAAACCCGAGATCTTGCAAAGGAGCATTGTGGTGAACTGATTCTTCGGCACCTAAAGCGTAATGTAGGCAAGATTCGTGCATTTTCGTATAAAATTGATTTTCGTGAATGTGCGTGGAAGGGAAAAAAATGAAAACAGTCAATCCCCTTAAGGAGTCATAGAATTGTTAAACTCTCAAAAATTCGATTTTTTTTAAAAAATATGTATTAAAAAACGATTTTTTCTGTGCATTATAAAGCAAACCGCGTTAAAAAATTCGTACAATTACTCGAGTTAAACCCCGAAATGTAAATAAGTTTAATAATCCATATATTTAAAGCTAAAGCTGAATTCTGTCAATCCATGCAAAAATGGGTTCTATACGCGTGCGCAAGCATTCAGCCAATCAGCTAGAGGCTTTTACTGTCCAGAGACAGATTTGGATTCCGGAATGTTTCAGCCAATGAGGTGAGGCCTTTTTCCTGTCTACGAGCGTTCATTCATCTGGAGTTACTTTAGCACGTTGCGGTAGGCCTTGGATGATTTTGGTAGGTAATTAATACAACTGTGGACGGTTTTTAAGGTATTTATTTTATTTATTATTTTATTTATTTGTATAAATACTTAGGTTTCCATTTTACTGTTATTTTAAATATGAATTTAGAGTCATTTAACGTTCGCAATGTCGGTGCTGATGGAAATTGTATGTTCAGAGCTTTGTCATTTTGCTTACACAGTACAGAAAATAATTATTCATTCGTACGTCAACATAATTTTTGTGAATATTGTAAATTCACATGATGGTAATGTCACAAGGTTGGGAGAAATTGCTAGGGGTAAAATAGTTAATTTATTGTATGAGGGAGATGGGCAGAACGGTCACTACTGAGTGTTGCTCAAAAAAACAAAAACAGCAAGAGTACGATAAAAAGCGTTATATAGTTTTGTTTATATAGTACAGAAATTAATTATTAAAACGTGTAGAACACATAATACAAAATTGGAGCACTTATAGTCCGTTTATTTTTAGAGATGAATCTTATCGTGTTCCGATTGATAATGAAAACGATTATGTAAATATAATGTCAAAAGACAGTACGCACGGTAGTAATATTTTTATTATTATGTGTTCGAAAAAAGCAGAATCTGAGTGTCTGAATATAAATTATATTTAATAAATATGCAGGAATGTGACTAGCTTTATGTGAATGTATAATATATGTATAAGTTAAAAGAGTTTCTGAACTTTAGCATTATTTTTTAACAGAAATATATTAACTCTATTCGATTTAAAAGTTTTGTCATTACATAAGTGTGCTATTTTATTTGTAAAGAGTATGTATGCATTATATTGTTTGTATGTATACAAATCTTTAGAATGTTTTTATTTGCAAACTCTTAATATTTGAATAATGTTTACATTATATTTGTTTGTATGTATACAAACAATATATGTATACAAAGAAGTATATATACAAACAATGTATAATGTATCATGTAACAATATTAGTATTTACATTGTATTGTTTGTATGTATACAAATCTTGAATGTTTTAATTTATTACATTCATTTTTTACCAGTTTGCATGTCCGTTCTTGGGCGATTCATATGAAACTCATAATTTGTCACAAATTGGTGATTTTATTGATTTCGTGCTTTGCCCAAGAATGTGGAAAAAAAACTATTTTTGACGTCAGGCGAAATGAATGAGGTTATTTCGATTTTTCTTTTGTATATAAAAAATGTTATATGTAAAAAAAACCTGGCCATTAATCACATTGTTTTTTGTATATTTAAAGACAATTACTTATTCTTTGGAATTATTTTTTTGTTGGGGGTTTTTGGGCAAAATAAAATACCTCATAGCTAAAACCAGTTCCGCTAATCATTAATATTTACTTAATCATTTGACCGCTGAGCAAATGGGCAGATTTGTAATGTTTTTTCTGTTATTTTTTTTAAATGTCAAAAAAAGATAAATTTTCAACCTTGGTATAAAAAACTTAGGTACTTCTCTATTATCCCATCGACCACTTTTCATAACAAAATACTATCGCCAAACTGTATGATTAAATGCCAAAAATGCAGTCCCATTTACTTGATGTCGGAAGCATTATACGTGTTTGTTATGTCATCAAGTGGTTTTTAATTCAACATTTGCGTGTATTTTTCATTATGTTTATTTGATTTATTAGTTATTTCATTAATTAAAATAACAATTGTATCCTTAAATTCTTATATTTTATTTATTTATTTTGATATTCCAATGACAACGTTCTCCCGTTTATTTGGCGTTACAGTTTGACGATAGTTTTTCGTTATGAAAAGTGGTCGACGAGATCATAGAGAAGTACCAAAACTTAATTACGTACATGAGTATATTCCTTGACAGTATTAATCATTACTCGACATTTTAAAACTGCATCATATTTGTAGAATTATATTAATTTAAACAATGCTTCTATTGAAGTGTGAAGAACCATATACTTCTATGAAGAACCATATATTTACATAATCGTTTTCATTAGCAATCGGAACACCATAAGATTCATCCCCGATAATAAACGGACAAGTGGTCCAATTTTGTATTACGTGTTCTACAATATTTTTACGTACGTTTGAATAATTATTTTCTGTACTCTATAAATAAAATGATAGAGATTTAAAAAGACAATTTCCATCGGGATTGATTTCGCGAACGTTAAATGAGCCTAAATTCATTTTTAAACAGTAAATCCGAAATGGACACCTAAGTATTCATACAAATTATAATAAATAAATAAAATAAATACCTTCTAAGCACTCCACAGTGAGTTCTATATAAATACCTTCCTAGGTTTAACGCAACATGCAAGGAAAAAACAACAGGACATGATCCCAAACACGTTTCTAGAGACAGTAATAGACCCTCACCTCATTGGCCGGTCCTACCGGAAGATTTTTTTGACGCATGCGTATTGGGTCGAACATTGTTGGAAAATTTGACAAAATAAGCAAACTGCTTCCACCTAGGTATTTATACACAATACAACAAATAAAATAAATAACTTCAAAACCCTTTTAATCATCACATCAGTGTGCAGGACAATTTTTTTACCGGAAACCATTTGATGAATTTCATGATTTTTCCGTTATCGATTGACGATTTTTACGATTTTACCGCTAACGATTGTTGAATTTTGCAATTTATCGACTATTGATTAACGAATTTCATGATTTTTTCCATGAACATTTGTCGAATTGCGCAAAAAAAAATTAAGAATATCGTCAAATTGTCTCGGGTAAAAAAATTTTGAATATTGTCAAATGCCTTCGAGAAAAAAGTCTCTTCGTCAAATGATTTTGAAGAAAAAATCGGGAAATTCACAAAATGGTTTCGGGAAAAACTTCACCAAATGGTTTCAAAATTCTTTGAGTGACAGCGGGAAAAAAAAAGTCCTTCCGGCCTGTACCGGGAGGAAAAGGTAGCTTTCCTATATCTTCGTTTTAAAATTTTAGCTAATGTTACACGAAAACAGCAAATTAAAATGCAAATAAAACGTTTACAAAAGATTCGTTAATACTGAGTATGAATAAGAAATTCGCCAAATTATTGAGCAATAGCCAAATTGGCTTCATTTATGAAGACTTATTTTGGTCGCCAAATTTGGCGAGAATTTGGCGCTAACGGATATGAATATATAGTTTTATGCGTTTGATTGGGAAAATTATTACAACAATGAAAATTTTTGTAATGGGCTGTCTTGTTTCAAAATGTCAGCCACCCTAGAATTTCAAACTGCTCTATCTCAGCCGTTTTTTAAGATAGTGGTAAAACAAAAAATGCTCTGGAATCCTCGTTTCAAGGCCTAACACTGAATTAAAAAATAAATTTGAATTTTTAACTTTTTTGTATATTTATTTTAGTTTTAAATTTTTAATTGGCCGCAATCTTGAAAGAAAATGGCGGACCAAGCTGTCCAACGAACTCGGTCGAGACATTGGTGAGCTTAATACACACAAATAGTTTCATCAAAATTGATTTATAAATACGAGCGTTATCGTATGACATAGGTCAGATATATATATATATATATATGGAGATATATATATATATATATAATTATAATATCTATGAATTTCAAAAACATATCAAGTTCTAATATCATTCTACTAAAATCTACTAAGAGATAATTAATGATATTGTGTAATCAGAATACCACATAGCTAATTATATATATAAATCAACATTTGAACGGAGGGTGGTTTTGGGGTCTGGGGGTCATGATCAGTGAAAATATATCGAAATTTTCCGGAACTGCTTTCCTCCGAACGGCTGCAATAGGTAGCTTTATACTTTTTTGTATTGAAAGCTATCTAAAATTCATTTTACATTCAATCATCGCAATTGGCGAGTGTGACTATTAAGTTTAGCCAGTGGTGGCAATAACATCAATCACCAATTTTCAGTATTACTCGCCGATTGGTGAGTGTTAATTTTGTGTTATATTACAAACTCTATTTACATATACTACTAGATATAATGATTATGAACCATGATTTTTCTGTTATTGGCGAGATTCATGTTTTTTCAGCAATTCTTTGACGAAATTCGTGTTTTTTCAGCGATCCTTTGATAAAATACATTTTATTCCGCAATTTTTAGACGAAATTTAGTAAAAAAGCGTGATCTTTTGGTGAAATTTCCTTTTTTGCGATTCTTTGACAAAATTTGCTTATCTTTCGCGATCCTTTTGCATAATTCACGTTTTTTCTGTGGTCTTTTAACGAAAGTAATGTTTTCCCATGATCCTTTGATGAAATTAGTGTTTTTTCCTCAATCATTTGACGAAATCTGTGATTTTTTCCCCCGCGAAGATTGGTTAGATGTTTTTAGTCTGCAGGTGCCCTAAAAAGTCTGTGACGCCCGTTGCTGCATCGCACACATTCTTCCATGGGGCATCGAACGAAGGGAATTCATCCTAAAGAATCATTGTTTCATTCCTGACATTTCTGGGAAGAAACAACGTTCAACTCATTGGCTGAATTGTAAAGGGCGGTGTCAAACATTAGCGGAAAGAAGGTGCGCAATTTGTTCGTTCATGGAAAAAATTGTGAAATTCGTTAATCGATAGTCGATAAATTGCGAAATTCGTCAATCGATAGCGGAAAAATCGCTAAATTCATTAATCGACAGTGGAAAAATCGCAAAATTCATCAACTGGTTTCAGGGGAAAAAGTTTTCGAATATCGTCGAATGGCTTCGAGAAAAAAAATCACAATCCGTCAATTTCTGGGAAAAAATAGTGAAATTCGAAAAATGGTTTCGAAATTTGTCGAGCGACAGCAGAGAAAAAAATCTTTTTCCATTCAATCATCGCAATTGGTAAGTGTGACTATTATGTTTGACCAGTGGTGGCAATAAAGTCCATTGCCAAATTTTCAGTATTACTCGCTGTTTGGCAAGTGCTAATTTTGTCCTATACTTCAAAACCCTTTTGATCATCACATCAGTGTGCCAGGACAATTTTTTTACGGGAGACCATTTGATGAATTTCGTGATTTTTCCGTTATCGATTGACCAATTTTACTGCTATCGATTGTCGAATTTTATAATTTATCAACTATTTATTAGCGAATTTCAGGATTTTTTCCATAAACGTTTGACGAATTATGCAAAAAAATTAAGAATATCGTTAAATTGTCTTGGGTAAAAAAAAATTTAATATTGTCAAATGCCTTCGAGAAAAAAGTTGCAAGTTGAAACGCTGTGACCCCTTTTTCATGTTATGCATCTCTGGGGTCCATCCCCCCACTCCCCCCCCCAAGTGGGATACTTTTCTAAATTTTGCACACACCCCTCATGTGATATATCGCTGGAAAAGTCTTTGACCGCTTATTCATGTTATGCATCTCCGGTGTTCATCCCGCCACTTCCCCCCCCCTAAGGGGGGCATTTTCTAAATTTTGTTGACACCCCTCATGATATATATTGTTGGAAAGGTCCGTGACTGCTTAATCATATTATTCATCTCCGATGTCCATCTCCCCACTTTGCCCCCCCCCCCAAGGGGTACTTTCTAAATTTTGCACACAACCCTCATGTTATATATCATTGGAAAGGTCTGTGACCACTTAATCATATTATGCATCTCCGATGTCCATCTTCCCACTTTGCCCCCCCCCCCCCAAGGGGTACTTTTCTAATTTTTGTTGACACTCCTCATGTCATATATTGTTGGAAAGGTCTGTGACTGCTTAATCATATTATACATCTCCCCACTTTACCCCCCCCCCCCCAAAGGGGTACTTTCTAAATTTTGCACACAACCTTCATATTATATATCATTGGAAAGGTCTGTGACCACTTAATCATATTATGCATCTCCGATGTCGATCTCCCCACTTTGTCCCCCCCCCCCAAGGGGTACTTTTCAAAATTTTGTTGACACCCCTCATGTCATATATTGTTGGAGAGGTCTGTGACTGCTTAATCATATTATACATCTCCCCACTTTGCCCCCCCCCCCAAGGGGTATTTTCTAAATTTTGCACACAACCCTCATGTTATATATCATTGGAAAGGTCTGTGACCACTTAATTATATTATGCATCTCCCATGTCCATCCCCCCACTTTGACCTCCCAAGGGGATACTTTTCTAAATTTTGCAGACACCCTTAAGCAATATATAGATGGAAAGGTCTGTGACCGCTTAATCATATTATGCTCCCCACTATGAAATTTGTCAAGTTAAAGCAACTATAAATTTTATTTTTATGGTACTATCAAGTTGTTTGCCGTCAAATTGTGACGGGTTCCATCTAGTACATTTTTTATGTCAATTTTCTCAAAATGAGGTTTTTGGGCTAAAAAACTTTTCAATATTTCCCCCTAAAATTTTCAGAGGATATATTTCATGTTAGTCTGCATAAATAGAACCTAAATTTTCTTATTGTTGTACAAAAAAAAAAAAAAAAAAAATTGTATTTGATGGTTATAAAGTTGGAAATTTCAAAATTTTGCATAAGCTAAATACAATTTTATATACAGTTATATTAGCTAAATTAGCTAAATACAATTATGTCAATTTTCGCCTCGACAAATGTTTGCTACGACAAACTACTTTTTTTTTTTTTTTTTTTTTTTTTTTTTTTTAATATGTAGAGCTTTAAAATAAAGGTTTTCTTTAATCATATTTTTATTATTTCTAAACTACATTGATTTTCCTTCTGAATCTTCATTTGAATGTAATTATCTAAATAAATTTTTTTAACGAGTGTTTATGTACGTTATTGTCTAAATGGTCATTAATACTCCTGTTGTTCTGTATTCCATGAATTACGGACATATAATCTGAAGATAAAATCTAAGTATAACGTTTACAGAATTTTAATTATAGTGTAATGTTTCTTCAGAAATATCGGCATATAATGCAGAAATTTAGTCGGGCCGAATTTTTAGATTTCATAACGAGCCGGGCAGCGATCGGGCCGAAATTTTTTATTTCTAACGAGCCCGGTCGGGCCGAACGTTTAGCGTTTATATCAGGCCGGTCAGGGCCAATAAAGTTTTTGCACGACCCTGGAAATTTTGGCCCATGCAGACCTCTAAGAGACGTTTCGAGAGCATTTAATTATGGACTCTCTTCATCTGGTGATTAATAGCAGAGAGTATTCAATCTGACAACGGAAAAGCAGTTCTTACAGCACAGACTTTAATTTTTTTTTATATCTAAAATCACCTGACGAAGAGAGCCGACA
The DNA here is from genome assembly GCA_963931845.1 of Maratus michaelseni. Taxonomy (NCBI): domain Eukaryota; kingdom Metazoa; phylum Arthropoda; class Arachnida; order Araneae; family Salticidae; genus Maratus; species Maratus michaelseni. The sequence continues at coordinate 343,917,779 of OZ007593.1, read as the reverse complement.
GTTAAATTCTCTCGAACTATAGTTGCGTTCTCTATTCATTACATGGAGAAAAAAAAAATTAAAGATCTGGTTTTATAAATTTTTAATCTCCAGCCCAATTAATAACATAATTTCAGGATTATGATTAATTCATTTAATCAACAAAAAGAAAATGTTCAAAAGAAAAATCATATTGCATTAAATATTGATTCTTTTTTTCATTGATTTTTTTTATGGCTATTAAAAAAAAAAAAGACAAAAAAGAAGAAGAAAAAAAAAAAGAAAAAAAAGAGAAAACAATTATCCTTGTGTGGGTATTTCCTTTCATTTCTGGTTTTAAAAATGCCATAGCATGACCAGTTAAAAGGTCAATAATTAAACAAAATATATCGTAGTCGTATCGACAAAGCTCTGAACCGAAAAAAAAAAAAAAAAAACTTTATCGCAATGAATCATGCAAACTGATAGATTTGTTAAAAAATAATACTCTTGGCACAGACGCGAAACGAGGGGAACCGGAGGAAAAACATGGCGCCGATGTGTCTGGAAGAATTCCCCCATTGCGCCGGGTGACCAGTGCTGCCCTCTAGCGGACCGCGCCGTTGTATGGGTTCCCGTTTCTACTGCAGCGGCCCTAACTACCATCCACAGGTATACCAATAGAGTTACTGCTTCGTTTACTACTAATTCACCAACAAAGGCAGGATGACTGACTGTGAGTATTTTTTTTCCTTTTTTAGACATTAGTAATTTTTAATTTAGAAATTATGTTCATACTGCATTCTAATATTTTCTATTTCTTTAATATTTTTAATATTTTTTTTTAGAGTATTGAATCAACTGAAATTTTAAGCATGAGAAAATTCTGATTTCAGGCGTGGTCAAATTGAATGTTTCGGAATTGATTTCAATCGATTTAAATTTTATAAATCAAATGTTGCCAATTATAACTAACAAATAACTGGCTGAAAATGAGACTTTTATTTCTCCGTGAATGTGTGATTATTATTATTTTTTTAGATAAAGTTTTCAAAATGTTTATTTGTATCGATATTGCAGTTTTTTTTTTAGAAATGAGTGTCATTTTAAAATAGTTTATGCAAGTTTTCAGTATATTTAATTAGAATGAATATCAATATCTATGTTTTGTTAATAAATTTCAATAATTAAAATATTCACTACACGTGATTTTGAATCGCTCTTTTTTTAAGACATTGTTTTTAAAATATTGTTTGATTTTACATAACTCTGAAAAATGCTATTACTTTTATATTTAAAAACACTTTCTCCAAACAGTTAATTAAAGAAGAAGAAGAACAAAAAAAAAAAAGTTCTTCTTAAAAGAAAAGACTAAAATAAAACACGATGATAGTGTTATGAGAGTTTAAAAGTAAATAAATAAATAATAAATTAAATTAAATTGCTCAGAGTAATATTTAAATGCAATATTTCATTTAAATATATATAAAAAAGAAATGATTAAGATTTTTATTTTAAACAAAATATTTATAGCAGTAAGAAGAATTTAGCATAGTAATGATGAATATGCAGTATGAGTTTTTGAGCATTTTGTACATAGTTGGGGGGGGGGGGGGGGGGCTTTAGTATTTGATATCCGTTTTTTTGTTAATCATTTTTACTAGTAATTTTTAATAAAGTTGCATAATTTATTCTGTGAAAAAAATAAATGTTTCTGAAATAAAAGTGATATGTACTACATTAATTGATAAATAAGTATAATATGATTATTTAATGACATCGAAAATTAGTTTATAAATGATATATTTTAAAATTTAGTTAAATGCAGCTTTTTTTTTTTAAAATTCTTACAAAATTAAAAATATATTATAAATATACAAATGTGTATTATATGTATGTGTGTGTGGAATGTATAGGTTTATAGTTACGCACATGTGCACATAAATATGTTTTATATATATATATATATATATATATATATATATATACATATATACCGTACAACGCGCACTTTTAGAAAAAGAAAATTGATCGAAATTTCCACGTGCGTATTTATAAGCCGGCTTTAAATGAATGATTAAAAAAAAAAAAAGGTAATCATAAGAAATAAGACTTCTCATTTAATAGGCAAGTTATTTATTTACAAAAACTAAATTTTTGCTGTCAGATTACATGAAAAGAATAGAAGAGTCTTTAGAATAATCTTTATTTTATTTTTTGCTATGTATCTCATGAAGGTGTCTTTGCAAATATGTAGGTGCGCATTATACGACCAATATATCTAAAAATAGAAAAATGAAGTCTGAAAGTTTAGACGAGCGTTATACCCCGGCCTATACAGTACACACACACACACACACATATATATATATATATATATATATATATATACACACACAAAAATCTTCTATTATTTTACATTTCAATCATAAAAAACAACAACCTCAAACCAAAATTATGCAAAATTTATAAAATACAGAAAATCTAGTTAACATCGATAAGAAAATTAAATTATAAGCAGTTTAAATTACGAAACTTATATATAAGTCTTAGAACACTTTATTATTATAATATTCCGAATTACTATAATTGTTTTTTTGTTTTTTTTTTGTATTTATTAATATATCGGTGTAGATTTTAATTTAAAAAATTAAAATTATTACAAGTATTCTATTTTAGGAATAAATACAAATATTTTATGTATTGTTAATAGATGATGTTCTTCTAAAAAAATTAATATCCTTTAAAACAAATTTATTTTTACCATATATCATGTATTGTTAAAGAAAATGATACTATTTATTTATTTATATTTTTTTGGACAAAAATTTTGTTTTGCAATAACATTTCGATGTGTCATAGCGTTTCCATAGTTACTGAATATTAAAATATTGATTTTAATTTGGTTGTTACAGTGTTGCCATTCAAAGTTACAGTGTTACAATTAGTGAAAGCATTCGGAGTTCGAATACTAACCGAAAAAAAAAATACAGACATATTTTATTAGTAGTAATGTTTAAATCGATAACAAATAAACATACAATCCCGCTTCTAGGTATTACATTCAGGATAATCCAGAACATTTAATTTATGTTTAATTATTTAGTTAATTGCGCAGGCATAGGATAGAAAAGGGGTTATTATTTGAGTCATTGATAATGTGATTATTCGGAAACTTTATTTTAACACTTTGTGTTCCGACGTCACTTTAAAGTGCTATGCTAGAAATTTTATTATAATTTTTCTAAATACTTCCATAAATAACTGTAGATTTTAGATTTCATGAAAAGGGATTACCATACTTAGAAAACAAAGAAAATTTTACGGATTTTATATATTTTTAAAAATACACCTGCTTTTAAACATTTACAAGTAGATAGCTTATATTTTGTTGAAAGAAGTGATGCAAAAAATTTTCCTTTCGAAAAAGAATTAAAAAACATCCAATGTTAAGAACACAATGTATTTACTTTTATTATTTTTAAAAATTGACAAATTTCAAAACCAGTATTATTTGTAAATTAATGTAAATATTGTTGTAAATTATTTTACAAAAAATCTATAATTGGAGATTTAAAAGTTACTTTTAACACATTGTTGACCGGTGAAGAATAAACTCGTCTTTTCATAGCTGCCAACTTTAATGTTTTTTTTTTTTTTTTTTTTTTTTTTTTTTTTTTTTTTTTTTTTTTAACAGAACTATTTGAAAAATAAATCTTCAGCTTATTTAATCGCATAATTCTGCGTTTACAAAAAACAAATTATTTTTAAAGTGTATCGATAAAAAGGAAAAAAAAAAAACCATATTATAAACAAGTAAGAAAAATCATGCGTCAAGCATAGATTAAGAAACACTTTCCAACCCTTCAGTAAACTGTATCAAAATTTTGCCGTTTAATAAAGTGAAAAAAAGCATCTTAAGTAAATAATATAGAGAACTTCTAACAAATGAAAACGTACTTTCATAAATAACCATCCATAGATGGCAATGTATCCAGTTCTTTTTTTTAAGTCCTGTATATCAATTTATTTGTATTTTACAAGCATCTCTTAGTATACTAAATATACTTCAACTGGAAAATGAATTTCAATTAAAATCACCCTTAAGCAATTCCCGCGGATACACATTAATACTTACTAATTCCTTTGTGTAGCCCTGTATTTAATGATCTATAGAATGACACACCACGTAGTATGCAAAAAAAATATTTAAACTTAAAAACGCACTGTCAGCATTTACCGCTTTAGACAGTACAGAAACTGAATTATTTTGTGTGACTCTGTAAATGAATGATAAATGCTTTGCACTCCATATTCTACAGAAAGCATGTTTTAGTGCCCCTCAGAAATGCATAGCATTTTTATTATGCTTGAAATAGTATAACATCATCAAAATGCACCGCAAATGATTTTTTCCCACAGACGAAAATGTAACGGGATTCTTTTGAGTCTCTCTGTAAACGAACTAAAAATGCTGCACACTCCATTTTCAGTAGCGAACAAGCCATGGAGAACCACAATAACATATATAAATTTCATGGCAATCCGAGAGTTAGAGTACGGATGGACGGCAGTCAGACAGACAAACCGAATTCATAAACACTTTTCAACTATGTTGGGAATTGTTAAAAAGCATTATAAAAAAGTTATTTCGTAGTCAATTGCCAGTCAACAAAGTGTTAATAAACGAATCTTTTCTAAATTTCGTATTATTATTTTATCAATTTTCTAATACTTATTAATTAAAAAGGAAAATTTTTGAGGTAGAATTTTTCTTAAATCATAATTAGCGACATAAAAAGTTTTAATTGGGGCGTTTTCCTATTACTGTAATAATATATTTTTTTCTGTATTTATTCAAATGATAGTTTAATACTTTTTTTAATAGAAAGAGTAAAACATTTTAATAAATAATATATATTAGGAACAACATACGCAAAAATGGTTTCCCCAAAAAACATTTTCCTCCCTGTTTTCAATATTACTTATTTTTGGAAAGAACTTTTTATGATATAGAAAAGGTTAAATCATCTTTCAGTTGTAATAAGCCAAAAATAGAGGTTTTATTGCTCTAAAGGCGAGTTCGTGTAATCTAAAATATGGAATCCCCAATCATCGATAGTATGCCACAATTGATTGCTTCGAGAGTGTCGGTTGTTAACAATCGATAATTTCGATAGAAAATCGATTTTACAGATAATTGAATATTTCAGTTTTACTTTTCTCTGAACTTCCGTTTTAACTTATATTATTAATACAGGCAGCGCTTGAAAAAACAAAAACAAATAAACAAACAAAATAAATAAATAAAAGAAGAAAGACCTCCCTCCCCCCATATTTATGGGAAATTAAACTAATAGTTCGAAGTATTTAAGGCAATTTTATTATTATTATTATTATTATTATTATTATTATTATTATTATTATATTTTAATCCTGAAATTAAATTTAAATTAAAAGTTTATGGAGCCAGATTTTTTTTTCTTTTATTCTGAAATGAAAATTAACTTCACAGTGCGAAGTATTTGAAGTAGAATTTTTTTTTTCTTTTTATTCTGGGATGGAAATTAAATTAATACATAGTAGAAAACATTTACGCTGTTATTTTTTATTTTACTCAGGAATGAGAATGAAGTTTAAGTGCGAAATATTTGAGCCCGCTTTTATTATCCTTTAACCTGGAATGAAAATTAATTTAAAAGTTCGAAGTATTTTAAACATAATTTTTTTTTCTTATATTCTGGAATGAAAAATAAATTAGTAATGTAAAGTATTTAAGCTAGGCTTTTTTATTTTTTATTTTGGAATGAAAAATAAATTAGTAGTTATGAAAAATAAAAAGTATTTACTCTAGGCTTTTTTTCCTCTTTTATTCTGGAATGAAAATTAAATTAAACTTGCCACGTATTAGAGTTATTTATTATTATTATTACTATTATTTCATGGAATGAAATTTAAATTGACAATAAATTATTGACAATAAATTAAGTTTACAGTATTTGAACCAGATTTTCTTTTATTCTGAAGTGAAAGTTAACTTCCTAGTGCGAAGCATTTGAACTAGATTTTTTTTTATTATTATTCTATACACAAAATTAAATTAATAGTAGAAAGTATTTAAGCTATAATATTTTCTTTTACTCAGGAATGAAAATGATGTTAAAGTGCGAAGTATTTGAGCCGGTTTTTATTTTTCTTTCATTCTGGAATGAAAATTAATTTAAAAGTTTGAACTATTTTAACCAGAATATTTTTCTTTTATTCTTGAATGAAAAATAAGTTAGTAGTGCAAAGTATTTAAGTTAGGCCTTTTTTTTAAAAAAAAATTCTGTATTGAAAAATAAATTTGTGGTGCAAAGTGTTTAACCTAAACTTTTTTTTTTTTTTTTTTTTTTTTTTTTTTTTTTTTTTTAAATACTGGAATGAAAATTAAATTAAAAGTGCCATGTATTTGAGTTATTTATTATTATTATTATTATTATTATGGAATGAAATTTAAATTGAAAGTTTACAGTATTTACACAAGATTTTCTTTTTTCTTTTCTTTTCTTTTCTTTTCTTTTTTTTCCCTTCTCCTTTTATTCTGAAATGAAAATCAACTTTATAGCGCGAAGTATTTGAGCTAGATTTTTTTTCTGTTTTTAAATTCTGGAATGAAAATTAAACTAATAATAGAATATATTTAAGCTATAATATTTTCATTTACTCAGGAATGAGAATTGAGTTAAAGTGTGAATTATTTGAGCCATCTTTTATTTTTCTTTTATCCTGGAATGAAAATTAATTTAAAGTTCGAAGTATTTTAACCAGAAATGTTTTCGTTTATTCTTGAATGGAAAATAAATTTATAGTGCAAAATATTTAAGCAAGGCTTTTTTTTTTTTTTTTTTTTTTTTTAATTCTGGAATGAAAATTAAATTAAAAGTGCCATGTATTGGAGTTTTTTTTTCTATTATTATTATTATTACTATCTGGAAGGAAATTTAAATTAAAAGTTTACAGTATTTGAACCAGATTTTCTTTATTTTTCTCGTTTTATTCTGAAATGAAAATTCACTTTATAGTGCGAAATACATGAACTAGATTTTTTTTTTTTTTTTTTTTTAATTCTGGGATGAAATTTAAATTAATAGTAGAAGCTATTTCAAGAAGTTTAAGCTATTATTTTTTTTCTTTTATTCGGAAATGAGAATGAAGTTAAAGTGCGAAGTATTTGAGCAATCTTTTATTTTTCTTTTATCCTGGAATGAAAACTAATTAAAAAGTTCGAAGCATTTTAACCAGAATTTTTTTTCTTATATTCTGAAATAAAAAATAAATTAAGTAGTGCAAAGTATTTAAGTTAGGCCTTTTCCCCCATTTTTATTCTGGAATTAAAATTAAATTAAAAGTGTTATGTATTTGAGCATTTTTTTAAAATATATATATTCTGGAGGGAAAAGTAAATTTATTGTGCAAAATATTAAAAAAAAAAAAACATAATTAGTTTCTGTTACAGTCTGGCATTCAGGAGGTAGCACGGGGGGCAGTCCTCCTTCCCCCCCAGAACATTGAAGTGTACCCCCGGAAGATTTGAGATTTTATGCTTTTAATGGTAAAAAAAGTGCAAATCCCGCCCCCCGGAACTCTACAATGTCCCCCCTGGAGCCACAGAAATCCTTCCCGCAGAAAAGTGTCGGAATTCAACACTGTTCTGTTACTCTGAAATGAAAAGCAAGTTAAAAGTGTGAAGTTTTTGAGCTAAAATGTTTTTCTCTTTTTTTCTGAAAATACCTGAAAGTTTGTTTTTTCTGAAAGTTTGGACTATTTAAGCCAGAATTTTGTTTTATTTTATTTTGGAATGAAAATGTAATTTTCCCTCCCGTTATTATTAACATCATTATTATTATTTTTCAATTGTTTGTCTGGCTATAAGTGAAATTACAAATTGTAGAATATTTCACTGGTCAAGAACAAAATTATTCATTAAAATGACAGTTTAATAGTCAATAAGGATTAAGATGTAAAAACTACTTGGTATATTTTACAATTAAAACATTATTTTTTATTTTTTAATTGTTAGAATAAAAATATTATGGATTTAGAAAGATTTCTAAAAAAAAGGAAGAAAACTACATCTAAATGAGTGGTAAAATAATATCCTCATTGTAAAGACTTATTTTTTTGTCTTCTTCATCTGGCTAATTATATTGTTCTGTTGTTCTTTACGTATAGATTATTTATCTTACTTTAACTATTTGAATTATGTGTATTTTAATTATTAAACATAATTAGTTTTTCCTTGTCTGAAATATTACCATTTAGTATTTTTATTTCTCCAGAAAAAAAAAAAAAAAGTAAAGACGTTTGGTTTTGTTTATAAATTGCTTTTAAACACAACTCTAAACAATAAATTACTTATTTAATTTTGATATTGACAGTCAGTTGTAACTGTCACAATATATTTCAATTATGAAAAAGAAGGAAGAAAAGAAAGAAAAGAAAAAGAAGTCTCCAACCTAAGTTAGGTTCAGTCTACTCAATGACCTAGCATAAAAAGGTTGAAGAAGTGAGAAAACAGAGCTATCCATAAAAAATAAATAAAATAATTAATTAAAAAAAATAAAGTAAATAAAATAAAATAAAAATGAATGAAAAAAAAAAAAAAAAGGGTTTGTCACTTCTTGTATTGTGAAACTAATTACCGTGTAGATAAATAGCAATAATCAAGTAATTTCTTTTAGGAGACTTTCTTATCTCACTATGCAGTAGGACAACAAAATCACTATATCAATAATTTCATAGTGTTTTTGATGAATGTACTTGACAATTAATTCTGTACAATCGACATATGGCCACATTTAAATAAAATCAGTTTTTTTTTTTCAATTATATTTTTTCGGAAACTAGGAATTCAGAAGGTTTTGATTACTGAGGTGTTTTTTCATGTTTACATTCATAACTTACATACTATATAGATAACAGTTCTCAGTTTGATTAAAATTTATTGCTAATTAAACAGAAATAGAATAATATAAAATTTAATGCAAAAAATATGATCATCATTCAATTAAAAAAATAATAAAATCAACAAAAAATAGTTCTAATTAAAAAAAGATTTCTCGTTTCTTATCTCGTGTCTTATTCTTTTAAAGTTTAAGTTATTGTAAAATCAAAGAATAATTATGTTTTGAAGAAGCTGGAATCTCCATTTAAAATTTAAATGGATAATGAATGCAATTTTAATATTTTGACGAAAATCATGCAATTATAATTTTTTCAGAATGAATTTTCTATTTGCCTTTTTTTTTAATTAATAGAAATAGGTTAGAAAACAAAGTCAAAGTCGAAATATTGTTTCTGTTTAAGCAGATTTAAAAGACTTTTAAGGGCATGCCTATTTATATTTTAAAAAATAGCTCAATGCAAAAAAAATTTCCTTTTCTTCGCAAAAAAAGGTCCCATAAAGATCACTAATTAATTGCTACATTCCTAACGAGTATATATAATGATGGTAAAGTGCTACTTAAATATATATATATATATATATATATATATATGCGTATATTTTTTTAATAAAGCGCCAATCAAATCTATTTCAAGTCTCTCTATCCCAGTTTGTCTCTCTATGTCTTTCAATTTTATATTTTTTAATGGACTTAAAAAAATTCTATGATATATTAAAAAAATATATATATCTACCGAATAAGGTGCGGCCCTGAAAAATAATTATGTATTATTGTCATCGAAAATAAAAATAAAATATGTGCAAAATATGAGCAAAATATGAGCAAAATCGGTTCGTTAGATATTTGGGTTCAATCAAGAACGTAAAAGAATGTTTTTGACCCTAGACCTAGAGTATGTTCCTGATGATATGCGGCCCTGAAAATACTTGAATATTGCATTGTCATCGACAGTGAACTTGTGTGCAAAATATGAGCAAACTAGGTTCGTCAGATATTTGGTTTCAATCAAGAATGTAAAATAATGTTTTTGGCCCTAGAGCAGCGGTTCCCAACCTTTTTTCTTTCACGTACCCCTTTAAAAGACTTTTCATTTATGCGTACCCCTTCTCACATAAAACCATTCCTAACATTTTTGTTTTTGTTCATATTAGTAATATTCCTATGCTAGTTACCACTGTTAGAAGCAGTTCTCTTCTAAATTCCAGTTTTCAACCACTTATCCATTTTCAACCAAAACACAATATCAACATAAATTCACTCAAAGCACGAAATATTAGCTAAAGATTTCAAATTAAGCACTCACAAAGCAGATATGAAGCTACATCTATTAATACACATTAATGAGTTTATGTTAATGCTGACCAGTCGAACACTAAAATGATGACCCTTTTTCAAATGGGTTTTAAATGAAATTGTCAAAGCCAGAAGACACGATACAATTCATGTTTTTTCTACATATTTCTAGAATTACTAGAAAGAAAAGAACAATAAACGAAAAGGAAGGACACATGCAAAATCGCAAGATGTTATCAGGCGTGGTTGGAGATAAAGCCAACAAATGATCAATCAATTACTAAGTTTAGGCATCCTCGTTCATGTTATGCAAATATCCTATTTTACTTTTACGCAAGTCTCTCTTTGTAAACGAAAAGTTTGTTTTGTTTTTCTGTTTTCGATTTAAGTTTTATTTTTGCGTTAGCCGCCATTACTAATGTACTTTTCACGTACCCCAAATATTTTCCCACGTACTCCCAGGGGTACGCGTACCCCAGGTTGGGAACCGCTGCCCTAGAGCATGTTCCTGATGAGGTACGGCGCTGAAAATACTTGAATATTACATTTTATCGACAGTGAACTTGTGTGGAAACTATGAGCAAAATCGGTTCGTTAAGGTATGTGGTTTCAATCAAGAACGTAAAAGAATGTTTTTGGCCCTAGATTATGTCCCTGATTATGTGCGGCCTGAAAATACTTGAATATTGCATTGTCAACGACAATGAACTTGTATGCAATATACTTGGTTTCAACCACGAACGCAAAAGATTTTTGGTACTGGAGCTTGTCCCTGATGTGGCACGGCACTGATATTACTTGAATGTTACATTATCACCGGCATTGAACTTGTGTGCAAAATATGACCAAAAATCGGTTCTTTAGATATTTTGTTTCAGTCAAAAATGTAAAAGAATGTTTTTGACTATTGATCTTGTCCCTGATGAGGTGGGACCCTGAAAATACTTGAATATTGGATTGTCATTGACATTGAACTTGTGAGCGAAATTTGTTTGACGGATGTGGTTGAAAAATCGATTGCAAGATTTGATCCAGACAGACAAACAGACAACACACGAAGTTAAAAAAAAGTGTGTAAAAATTAAAAAAATTTCGATTTCGATTTCAAGGTATTTAAGAATTTTAATCTTCTGTAAAATAAAGTTGCAAAATTTGTTTCTTTGTGAACGTAAAATATAAAAAATAAAAAATTCAGAAAATGAGATTTTTAAAAATTATAAATGAAAGGTTAGAATTAATCTGAACAAGGAACATATTTTATAACTTAAAATAAATCATATTAAAATAACAATGTAGTGAAAAAAATGAGAGTAAGTGAATGATGCAGTTATTTTATATCAAAGATCTAATCACTGGAATTATCATAACAAATATAGGAATTTCTCCAAAAGAAGTTATGAGTGTTACATGCGTTTCAATATGTACTTACTGCTAATTTTTTAATATTCAAGGGAAGTAAAAAATTCGTAATGTATCAGCAATTCATTTTGTTTTTTTCCCATACTGTATCCTTCACATGCGTTACATTATTTAGCAGTGAGTTATACAGTGTAAAATCTACCAATTTATTTTCTACGAAAGTGTTAAAAAACATCTTTTTATGATGTCTGTAATAATGTCTAATTAAATTATGTTACATATAATCAATATAACAATATCTGAAATATTTGGAACTTTTATTTATAATATTTAAACATTATTCATATTATTCTTACTTGGAAGATTTTTTTGCCTTGATTTCTTGTCCCAGTAAACTTTATAATTTTCCCAAGTTTGTCAATATCTTCCCCAAATTCTTAGGGTTTTTTCTGGTCGCTTTTCATTTTATTGTTTTTTTTTTTAATTAACATTAACTGTAAGGAAGGAAACATACTTTACCGCCATTCAAACCAACAGAGAACATTTAAAATGTTTAATTAGCACATTTACTTATTTTTTCAAACCATGTCATAAAAAGAGAAAAGAAAAAAAAATATTACAGTTTGTCGTAGAGAAATTCACATATCAATAAAACTCAGCAAGTTTTGACAAAATGATAAAAAAATTCATGACAAAATCTAGTTCATGTCATGACCAAAATCTGTGGAGTTTTTTATTCTTTATTTTTTCGTACCCTGTGACCTTATCAAAATGCACCCCTCCCCCCACTGCTCTTTGTCTCCAGCTGTTATGAGGGGCGTAGGTCGTAAAACTTACTGGTGATTCAGAGTTTCGTGACGTCATCATCCGAGGGCTGAGTGAGTCACGAAGGGGTTCCCTACTTCTTATTCTAGATTTGAAAAACTCGTATTTCTCTCAGGTTAGCACCAGTTTTTGTTTTTGAGCAGACATGTCTGTCTCCCGTAGAAACTGATGACATGTGCTATCATCAAAGTAAAGTTTGATGCAGGCAGCCTAATGCTGTTGTTCTACCAACGTCCCACTGTAACGGGGGGGAAAAAAAGAAAGAACAGAAAAACCGTAACTTGTAATGACTGATTTACATGTGTTATTTATAGAACAAAATAACTCAGTTAATAAATCTACGATATTTTATCTACGCCGTTTTCCATTCTGAGGAAAAATGTGTTGTTATGGAGAATTATAGTTAGCGAGGAGAAAAATGAAAGAATTCGTTATAATTTTATTCAAAAATTTTAAAAGTAAAAGTATGCGTATTGTTTTAACAATGGAATTATAATTTTATTATGGGGAAATTTTGTTTGTTTTTTCGAGTGATAATGCACACATATTTTCAATGTAAAGCCAATGTTTCACTAGTAATGGTATTTCAATAGAAGTATTTTCGATAAAAGCGATATTAGCGTAATATTGGGCTAAAATATAAACAATATAACAAATATTGGTTTTGCTGTTGGATCTGAACCTTTGGTAGGTCTAAGATATTTTATATAATCTGTTTTCCTTTTTAAGTAGAAAAGTGTTTTTATGAGCAAAGCTGTGTTATAAAGAAAATCATGTCCAAGGAAAAAACGAAAAAGTCGTTATATTTTTATTCAAATATATTTAAAGTAAAACGCATGCATATTATTTTTATATAGAGTATGTAATGTACGTACATTAAATCGATACATTGAAAAATAATTTTTGACATATTCAATGTAATAATTTTTTAAAAATTTCCTTACTAGTTGTTTCTACATTATTTAAGTTAAACCATACTAATTTCGATAACGTGTTTAAAATATAAAGATTGAAACTAGTCGTTGTTGGACCCCGTAATACTTACCTATCATGGATATGCATAATATAAAATATGAAAATAAAACATGTGTAAACTATTTATAAAATGCATTGCAATTCGAATAAAATCGTGGCTTGATGACGTCATAAACTTTAAATGCTCTATTACTGAATTGCGTAAAAGAAACATCCTTATAACTCCAAAAATGATAATCATATTAACCAAGAGTTTACTGCGTCGGAATAAGCGTCTCATTTCCAATTAAAATATATCTTTGAATTGAAATTTGAATGAAATACAGGGTCATGAAAAATCGAAGAGTGTGGAAAATAGGATTACAAATATCTCGGCAGCTCATTATCCGATCGACTTCATTCTTTATGCAAAATTTATGTTTTTTTTATTGTCTTTTACATTCACTCCTAAAAAAAAAAAAAAAAAAAAAAAAAAAAAAACTATTTCGAAAATTTTTATATAGCTTTTATCAGAAGGAATATTTTGAGAGTCCAAAAACATTAGTTCCGGATTATCGAGGTTAATGAAATTCAACAGGCTTCTTCTCTTCAAATGTTATTATATTTCAAATAAAGTGGAGAGTCAAAATACGTCCATTAGAATTAACTTTTAAATATACACTAAAACACTTTTTATTTTGCTTAAAAGACGTCAACATAAACATCTTTAATGTTTATGTTGACGTCTTTTAAGCAAAATAAAAAGTGTTTTAGTGTATATTTAAAAGGCTTCTTTTCATTATTACATACTAAGTACATACCAAATTTCAAGTCTCTATTTTAATTTGTTCGGGAGATAGAACGTTTACAAGACACACACATACACAGACGAACGGCAATTTTTTTTTCTAAAAATATGTTTTTCGGAATCGTCAGTGTCTGAAACGTGTAAATCCGTTTTTTTTTTTTTTTTTTTTTTTTTTTTAAACGATTACAAGATTTACCCTATACTACGTATGATGGGTAAGAAAAATGGTTAATAAGAAAAAAATAATGTAAATATATTTTATTTGTTTATTTTAAGTTCTATAAAGTTAAAAAAAAAAAAAAAAGTCATCATGAGTAAAAATGATTATTAAATACAAGATATATAGCTTACATAACGTAACTATAGCAAAGTACCCATGGAAATATAGCCACATTTTTAATTTTTCTGTTACTAAAATTTTTGCTGTGCTAAAGTTGAGCAAAAGTACGTTAAAAAGAAGGCTTCACTAATTATTTAACTCTAAAAGTTGGGACTGAGAACTTTAAATCGGGCAATAATTCTTACAATTTAAATGGGAATAAAATAAATAAAAATTGCTAACATAACATTTTGAAATTATGTAAAAGTTACTGGCATTTACTGGCATCGAAGTACATTAATATATAACAAATAACTCGTAATAATATATTTATGCTCATTTTCAAGGAAAAAAAAAACTGAATTTTGAGTAGTTGAATTGCACATCGGGTGCTCGAACAGCGAATGACGCTTCACATCCAGTAACCCAGCGCAAGGGGCTGAAGTAAGATATATATATATATATATATATATATATATATAGAAAAAACTAGTACGTTGCGACCATTACAAAAATTTCTTTTATATAAATCGAATCAATTAAACCATTTAAACAGCACAAGAAATTACATCGATTTAGCAAATAGGTTTTTCACAATGTATCCCCATATTCAGGATGCTAAGTGTGAAGTTTGGTTGCACACTCTAAAAACAACATTATCAAAATCGAGCAAAAAATACTCAAATCTGAGTATGTCGCATAGACAAATTGGCTCCGCGAATCAAAATTATTCGTTTGAAAGATGTATATACTCATTTCTGAAAACATGCACACACTCAAGAATGAAACATCACGTGGCCCTATTTGAGTGTATCCATGTTTCAAAAACGAGTATGAACTGACTTCTATCTGCTCAATTTTGAGTATGTTCATGTTTCAAAAAAGAGTTTGAACTGTTTTTAATCATTTTTGAATATGTTCATGTTTCAAAAAATGAGTATGAACAGACTTCTATGTGCTTATTTTTGAGTATTTCCATATTTCAAAATTGAATTTGAACTGATTCTAATCTTTTTTGAGTATGTCCATGTTTCAAAAATGAGTATGAACCGACCTCTATATGCTCAGTTTTGAGTATGTCCCTGTTTCAATATTCTGAGTATTTCTGGTATTTCAGAATTGAAAGCATTGGGTGGTCCTATTTGAAACAAAAAGTTTCATAACAAAATGAAAACATCGATTTACTCAGATCTGAAAGTTTTCATTTTTCTCAGTGTATTCTGTGCATTTAAACGGGTGATATAAGCATCGCATATTTCGAACAAATCATCGAATTTTGGCACCCCTACTTAGATGACCACAACCAAACTTAAATGATAGTCTATTCCTATTATGAGGATTCTAAATCTGATGCTTTGTTGAATTCTGCGCACATAAACTGGAGCTATAAGTACATCACATAAATCAAACAATTCATCATTTAGCTGTACCCCCTCTTGGGAGATTTCCCCCCAAAACTAACCAGCACCTGTTCTCATGATAGAATTTCATATGAAATTTCATCCTATCCTATTCTACGCAGTAGTTCGCGAGTTAGAGCGCCCAAAAAATTTGTGTCACATACGGACAGACACACAGACTACGGACAGACAATTTTCTAAAAACAATCAAATCGTGTTCAGGACCTTCTAAAACGTATAAATCCGTCTAAATCCGGAAGTCAAAAATTATTACGAATCCAATATTTTCTTCTTGTATAGATAGAAGAAAGTAAAAAGGATTAGGGGACGTTTTAGGGGTCAAGAAGGGTTTCAATCAAAAAAAATTTAAAACACATGCCCCTTATTTTTGATAGAGAATCGAAATTTTCCATCAAACTTCAACAACACCCTAAACCGAATTATAAGAGTTACTGACATTCACTGGCATTTATCTATGGTGTAGAAAATTTATTAAAAAATTCTTTGCCTTTTATTTATTTATTATTATTATTTTTTTAACTGCAGCAATGATTTTCTCTATCACTGTTTTTCTTCCCCCTCCCCTCCCCAGGTTCCGACATATTCTAATATTTTAACGACATGATTAAACATGCATTTAGCATGTGTTTTTTTATACGAAATGTTTTTTTAAATCCTTTAAATAAGTTTTTCTTAAATTTTGCTCTAATATTTTCACGAAATGATTAAACATTCATTAAGCATGTGTTTCTTTATACGAAAAGTTTTTCTTAATCCTTTAAATAAGTTTTTCTTATTTAAAGGATTAAGAAAAACTTTTCTTTAAAATTTAAGTTTTTCTTAAATTTTTGCTATAACATTTTAATAAATCAAATCTTTTTTGTTTTAAAGAGAAACTATGTTTGAAATATTTTATTTAAATAACTATAGTTCTTACAAGAATAAAATACTGCATCAGAAAAGTCCAAAACTGATAAACTTAATACATGGAAAGATAGGATAGCAGTTTTTTTCTATAATAATCATAATTTGTAACATTTACACTCAAAAGCATTAGCCATATTATTGTCATCTGAAATCAGATTTTTTTTTTTTTAAAGCCCTTAATTTCTTAAACTATGACAAGAATTTCTATTAATAAAATTTATTTTAGGCGTTTAATAGCAGGGCTTTACAGCTCAGAAAAATTATATTCTGTCTCTAATTACATACATGGAAAACCAGATAAACGAAGATGTATAATTTTTGGCAAAACTAAAGCTATATTAAGCAGTTAATAAGGCACTGTGCCAAAACCCATTGAACCATAAAAACATTAAAGCAAAACGTTGTAACCACAATAAAAATAATTCAATAATAATAAAAAGTACTAATGGGAGCAGATAGAAGCTCGAGCTTGAAGAGATAAAAAAATAGAAATAAAGAATGAACTATAATTTATAGAGCAAGATGTGTTATTTAGAATTGACCGCTGAAAATAATTATAATTTTGGAAATAAATGAAATGATGGTTGATGATTTTAATATAAAATATGATCATCGGTATGTTTTGAGTTTTTCATATTTTCGATTTTTTTTTCAACGTAATGGTATTTTTATTAACAGTACTTATAAGTAAGAAAACAATGTATAATTTTAGTTTAACAAATTCTTTTCTACTCTGTCTATTTTGTCTAAAAACGCTCTGATAACCACTGAATTTAATCGTGTTATTTAAGCAAACAATTGGTTATTTTTCGTTGATAAATGACCTCCTTAACAATTATGATTGTTTTACAGTGCTGCACAAAATAAACGTTACATTTGAGCTTATGACTAATTATTGTGTGAAATTCGCTTAAAACACATGGTAGTTTTTCAGTCTTAACGATATTTTAATATGTTATTTTGAAAATATATGTGAGTTCCGTGTATTTGTCAGCTTTATAATTTATCACTGTTAATTACATTTTATTTTCAAAATAAATGGTCAAATGGTCAAATAAGACGATTAATGTTATGGAGTAATTTGAAAAATCTCAGAAGAAAAATCATCATACACAAGTAATTCACTGATTTTTGAGGCACCTTTTATTTTCATTAATTTGATCGATTTTGTTAATTTTCAAAGATAATTACCACTTTAAAAAAGGTAGTTCAGTTTAACTAAGTTTAATTAAAATTAATAATTTTTTTTGTTAATTTTCCAGTTTTTTACAATAGATTTTTTTATACATTGTTTTTTGTCTCTTATCTAAAATTGTTTTATTAGAATGATATTTTACATGTGAGATATTTTTAAGTTCACATTTATAACATCGTAATAGTTTTTTGTAAGAATTAAAATATAATTATGTTTCTCAAGAAGCACTATATTGAATATTTTAAGAATATTCTGATGCTCATTTTTATTAAAGTTAAATTACAAAAGGAAGAATAGGCAAGAAGACAGACGAATCAAAGTCATGTACATTTTTAATGTTTTCAATTAACAATCTTTTGCAAATTTTCTTCTATAATCGGAATGCCGGACACTTTTCCATGATCGAGCAGTGTTGCCAGTTGGGCTTTTTTTCAATATTCAGATTACTTAATTACTGCCCCTTTTTTGAGACAGTAATATTCGCTTTATTTAATCTGTCAAATAAGCTAATATTACTATTAAAAAAATGGTAGCAGTCATCTGGATTTTAAAAGAAAACGCCCGACTGGCAACACTGGGTCGTGGTTCATTTTCATTCTATGGAATTTCATGCAAACGATATCTTTTAAACTAAATAATTATAATAACAACGATTTAATTACAAATATATATATTACACATATGAAATAAAATTTAAATTTTATTCGAAATTGTAATTAGTTTAAAATTTCAAAATCCCGATTCAATATCAGCGCAATAAATTAAAAAATTAAATAAATTAAATAAAATAAAGTCCTGCTTGATTTGCGAAAGCGTATAGTATAAAACGAACTTATTTTCGTCAATAATATGGAAATAAAGGCAAAACACTTATTTAAAGTACCATAAAATTTAGAGATGCGCAAGGCCTTTCGAAAGAGCTTTGTCTTTCTTCGTCAGGCGCAAAGAATACGTGCTACCACTTGACAAAGCAGGAGCGAGACTGAGAGGAAATGGACAAAGGAAGTGGTAGCACGACGTATTCTTTGCGCCTGACAAAAAAATGACAAAGTTCTTTCGAAAGGGTTTATCTATCTCTTAATTTTATTGTGTTGTTAAGAAGTTTTTTGCCGTTATTTGTGTATTACACCAGTTTCTTCAATTTTTCTGCCATTAATATGGGCGTTATTGCTATTTATTACTTCTATTTCCTATTAAATATTGTATCAATTATTTAAAGAAAAAAAATATTATTTTTATTTGTTGAAAAAAATGATTGCTACCAAAAGTTATAGGACAATTCGATTATGAAATAAATTTAAATACATTAATTTAAATTGATTCCATAATCGAATTGTCTTATAATTTTGTGTAGCAATGACTTTTTCAACAAATAAAAATAATATTTGCTTTTTTGCTTTAAATAATTGATACAATATGTAACAGAGAGTAGAAGTAATAAATAACTGTATCTTCCATAATATTTCTGAAACAAAAAAAAACAGCATTTTAATACTGTACGTTTTTGTAAATCAAAGTTATTTTATTTTTTATGCATTACATAATCCTATTTAGCTGTTTTAATTTCATTCTTTTATGGTTTATTCGAAGTAAATATCCAGTGCTCTTTGCCTGTAAAACAATCTTTTCCTTCTCTGTTACTAGACGACTGTGAAAATCTGATCTCTTTTATTTACCATGTTTACGATTACGGTATCATTACCAAGTATGTCCTGAATTTACATATTGTAATATTTGAATTGTATGTCAATGAAGTTAGAAATTTTAAATTATTATTTATGAAAATTCTTGAAACTTCTTTTTTTGAAGATTAAAATATAAATAGTCTGATTTTAACTTTTTATTATTTTTAAATATTAATTTTAAATATTATTCTGAAATATTATTTTTAAATATTAATCCGAGAAATTAACATTAACCTAAAATATAGTTTTTAAATATTAATCTGAAATATCAGTTTAACTATTAATATAAAATGTATATTTTAAATGCTAATTTAAAATTAACTGTTATGTGAATTTTACTTCTGAAAAAATTCATATTCTGTCGAATTCATGTTTTACTGTTTTACTTATATAACATTTTAATTCGAAGCAAATTTAACACACTGTTTTCATATACTATTTTAATTCTTGGAAATTCTCTTTTGAAGATTAAAGCTATAAATACTTTGATTTTAACATTGTAATATTTTAAAATATTAATGTTTGAATATCTTATTAGTAACTAAAATGTTTGTTTGAATTATTTCTGAAATTAAAAATATTATTTTTTAAGCGTTGTTTTGACTAAGTGTTTATAAATCTTAAAAACATGTCATTGCCTTAAACGTATGTTTTTTTTTTTTTTTTTTTTTTTTTTTTTTTTTTTAATCCAATAACACCAATTCAAATTCATTTTTAAATTTTGAAATGTTATTATGGTAAAGAATTGAAAATAATCAATGGTAGACGGGACAATTTTGTGTAACATGTGCAAAGAATTGGATATTGTGTGATAAATGCCCCAAATTCACTATTTTTCTCTCATTCGTTTTATAAATTAAAAAATTCATGTTTTCCAAAAATTTCAAAATTACTTCCATTTTCTTTCATAAGAATTCTTAAAAGTTAAGCATTTCGTGTAAAATGTCTGTGAAATTTTAGGGCCCTAATGCAATTAATACTTAATAAAACAGTTAAAAACGCTATGCGTTTTGAATGTATTATGGCATATTTTTTAAGGAGACATTAAGAGATTTTCAGATTAAATTTGTCTCCTTGCATTTTCTGGCTGCCTCAAATTTTATAAATGTTCTTTAGAAGCCGTTTTTAAAAACTTAAACAAATATCGAATATATAGCGATTCTTGTTGCAATATTAGCTGTATGTGTTTCAAATCTTTAAATGCGATTTTCTCAAAACAATGCTTTTAAAGTCTGTACCAGAAATGCAGGGCTGCGGAGTCGGAGTCAAGCCTATTTTTGGACAAAAGAGTCGGAGTCTGAGTCGCTAAAAAACAGGCCGACTCCGACTCCAACTCCAGCTTGTTTTTTAGACAGTTTGAAGTGAAATTAAACCAATTCTATGTAATTTTAAATTTATAAACTGAATTATTATTTTTATATTTGGACTATATGTACAAGGAAACCCAGGTTAAACAGGTCCAATATACTGTCCAGTTTACAGTGTATATGAAAACTGCTTTTAATTGAAATATCTAGTGTATGTTTTATATTAGTATGCAGTACTTTCTCTCGGTTTTTGGGGTTTGCAGAATCCAAGGTAATGCGAAAATTGGAAGTATCTGCTCTTTTTGGAGTCCCAGAATCCGAAATATCATTGTAATAGAAAAATTTTCCCTTTTGTTTTCTTGTTTCCCTCAGATTCTTCAGGTCTGTAGGACCAAGAGTAATGCTGAAATTGTAGTAATTTTCCCCCTTTTTTTCGTGTGCATAGAACCTCCCCCCCCCCTCTCCCGAAAAAAGTGAAATTATAATTTTTTTCCTGAGTCTGCAGTACTCAAAATAATGATGAAATAGTGAAATTTCAGCCATCTTTCTCCTTTCGATATTCAGGTTTTGTAGACCCGAAATAAAGCCAAAATTATAAAGTTAATGCAGGAAATACAAAACTTTCCTCTATTTTTCTTTCCCTACATTGGACTTTTTCGGCTCTGGAAGACACAATAACTCCAAAATTACAACATTTTGGATTTTCTTTTCTAAGTCAGCGGGATCTGAAATAGTGAAATTTCCATTTTATTTACTTCTTTAGATTTTAATATTTAGATTTTTTATGTCTGCAGGACCCAAAATTGTAAAATTAATAACGCTGAAAATATAAAATTTCTGCTCCTTTTTTACGAAGCCGTGAGAACAGAATTAATGCTAAAATAGTAAAATTTTCAATTTTATTTTTCTTGCATTGCCCCGTAATTTTTCGGGTTCTGGAGACCCCAAATGATGCTTAAATTGTAAAATTTTTGCCTCCTATTTTTTGAGTTTGCAGAAATAGGTATAAAACTAAAATTAAACATCCTTTTACCCATATTTTGGTGAAAAAAGGTTAAACTTTTTATACTAAAATACTGCCAGAAGTTTGCCGCTGCAGTAAATGAGTCCTAGTCTGGACTTCCTATCACAGCTTATACCCATAATTCATCCAAAAATATACACATCATATACTTCAAGGTCAAACAGGAGTGTAACAGCAGGTTGCAGTGTTGCCAGTTGAGTTTTTTTTAATTCTGATTGCTTGATTGCTGCCATTTTTTTTAAATAGTAATATTTTCTTTATTTAATGACAAATTTAATAAAGCGACTATTACTATTTCAGAAAAAATGACAGCAATAAAGCAATCTGAATAATAGGAATCAACAGGCAATGCTAGTACTTTAGACGCCCCAGAGTCGGAGCCAGAGTCGGAGTCGGTTCCTTTAAAATTTCAGGAGTCAGACTCGGAGTCGGAGTCGGTTCCTTTAAAATTTCAGGAGTCGGAGTCGGTCATTTTTCCCACCGACTCCGCAGCCCTGCAGAAATGTCTCAGAAATCGGATGAACCAATTTCCTTTTCTTCGTATTCTTCTTCTTCTCCTTGCTTTTATTTTTTTATTGAAAGCTTATATATTTTCCTTAGACTTTCAATTTTTTTTTCAAAAATTTTCATTCATTTACTTTTAATAGC
This sequence comes from Maratus michaelseni, assembly GCA_963931845.1. Classification (NCBI taxonomy): domain Eukaryota; kingdom Metazoa; phylum Arthropoda; class Arachnida; order Araneae; family Salticidae; genus Maratus; species Maratus michaelseni. Next base: position 343,895,129 of record OZ007593.1, on the reverse strand, counting down.
AAATCGAAATTATTATTATTATTGTTTTTTGTTGAAAACTGTCACATTAAACTTCGCTCCTCATAATCTATATTTTTAAAACATAAACGTGTCCGTAGCTAATTCTGATATCCTATTGACGGTGGCAGCATCTGACCAATAAATTTCGTTTTTACTGTAATCTGTTAACTTCTAATCATAGCACAGTTTCAATTCATACACCGTCGAATAGGAAACAAATGTTCTTTCAAATGAAATTTATTCGAAAACTATATCGGAATATATGTATTTTTTAAGGGTTTTTAAAATAATTTTCCAGCATGATTTTTTAAAAAATCTATCTCTATCGTGTGCAGCCCGATTGCAAAAGCCCGTTTGCACATATGCTACCGCGCGCGCATCAACAATTTTTTTTCTCAGTGCATTCGGAATTTCAAGTTTCTATAGTTCCAGCAGTATCCACAGAAATCGCAATTTTAGAACGTTTTTTGTTGTTGCACTCTTTTACATTCCGATTTTTTTAGAAATTATTCTGTTGTGAGTGTGAGTACTTACGTCTTAAAAGTAACAGTCATTTCAAGTTTCAAGTTTCTACTCTTATAATTCTAACTTAATTGTAATATAGAACATTTTTAAAACATTTTTCGCTCATTTCATCCCTTTAAATTTCGCATAAAAATAGAAATCCATTTTTTGTTAATATTAACATCTTAAAAGTAACTACCATGCCAAATTTCACGTTTTTAGCAACAACCTGTCACAGAAATCGCAATTTTAGAACATTTTTTTTTCTACACAGTTTTACATTTCAAAAAGTTAAAAAAAATATTCTGTACAAGCATTTACTTCTTAAAAATAACATAAATAACAAATTTAAAGTTTCTAACCCTAACAGTTCCAAATAAATTGTAATTTAGAAAGTTTTTAGAATGTTTCCCACTCTTTTTGCAATTTTAAATTTCGCACTCCTTAGAAATCGCTCTTAGCAAGTATTTACAACTTAGAAATAACCACCACACCAAATTTCAAGTAACAAAATGTAATAAAAATCGCAATTTTAGAAAGTTTTTTTTGCCCCTGTCCCCCTTGGAGGCTCTTGTACGGACATAAAATATATCCTATATTGGAACATAGGTGATCATGCATTTTTTCATAATTATTTTTGAAATCGGCTCGGTAGTTCCAGAGATTACTCGTACAAACAATATATTTCCTTATAATAATAGTATAGGTAATTTAATTTGTCAAATTATTATCTGTGATCCATATTTTATGGGTCTGTTTTCAATAGAAAAAAATGCTACAATAAGCCTTATATAACATGCCTAAATTTCGTGGCAATCCAAGTCAATTTACGAAATTTACAGAGCGGACCAACAGACAGACATATCAACCAAAATCGAAAAAAAAAAAAGTTATAAAGATAAATTTTTATATAATACTTACTGCAAATCACATAAATTTACCTACATTTTCTTACATTAAATTTGTCACCTAAATACTTACTGTAAATCACCAGTAAAATTACAATATAGATATTAAATCAAAGCAGATACACTTTCCATTACACCTAAAGTATTTAAAAAATATGTTTTTTTCTTTTTTTTTCTTTATATATTGATGAATAATATTTTGATGAGAGGAGATAAATTTATCTGATGATAATCTTGTTTAAAACATCTTTCTAAATTAAGTTTGTGAATGACGGTTTTTCCACATATGTAATCAGATTAATATCATAACGCGGATTCGTCCATTGACAACGAAGCCTTACAGCTTACTCTTCTACGCGACTGAAAAATCGGATTACAAAAATCACGCACATCTGTCCAGTGACTGCTTGTTTTTTTTTTTTTTTTGTCTATATTCGGAGTTCTTGATTAACTTGTAATTATTCCATGACGGTCAAAACATCCTCTGCGAAAACTTTTTTTACTTTCTTCTATCTTTACAAGAAGGAAGAATGTTATTGGATTAGTGAAAAATTTCGACTTTCGGTTTTCGGCGGATTTATACGTAGAAGGTCCTGAACACGATTTGTCTGATCTTAGAAAATGTCTGTCCGTGAAACTTTCTGCGTGTCTGTCGGTCTGCCTGTGCGCAAATTTTGGGGGCGAGAACTGGAGGGTTCTCAAGAACTAATTCATGGAATTTAACCATACTTCAGATTCAAGTTAGACCCTGACATAAATTGGAGCTGATTAAGTTTTGGTGTAAATCTCTCAACAGGTAGCGCTGCTATGCTGTATTATTCACGATTTCCGCAATAGCTATAGCTAAAGAACTGATGCACGGAATTTCACCTAATTTCATATTCTGTTAGACCTTTACATAACTGGATCCTTATTAGGCTTGGTGTATATCACCCAACAGGTGTCGCTGCTGCGCTCCTTTTTTCACGATTTCCCCGATAGCTATACCTCAAGAACGAACAGATTGTCATTTAATTTTCTTTTGCAGACGATTTGATTTATATAGAAGAAAGTTTTGTGATTTCCACAACATAGTTTATTATTATTATTATTATTATTGGTGTTATAATTGTACAACGCTCGACATTTTTGTTTCGGTTTATTACATTTAGTTTTTTAGTTGTTTGAAACTTGAAAGCATTACTGTGTTGTAGCCATTTTAAAACTTTCTTCTGTATCAATTAATATATTAATGTAAATAGCGCAGTTAGACACTAACAGTCAGGAATATGAAGTATACAGTTTTTTTTTTAAATTTAAAACTTAGTTACAGTGATCATTTTTTAGATTAAGAAAAACAGAAAGCAGGCACATTTGCATTAAAACATAAATTGGAATAACATCGTAAAAAGCGTAACATAGAACGGTCACAGTTGAGTGATCAAAACTGAAATTAAATCGGCATAGTTTTTCAAATGGAGCAATGAATAAAGAGAAGGAGACAGTGTAAGTACCGGTTGCGAGTGAAGTAATTGAGAATGTAGTCACAAGATGGCGGCCGTTGTTTGTTTATATCAGCTTAGGGCCTGATTAACGTCGGGGCAAACTTCCACCAGTAAAAAAGAATTGAAAGTTTCCTTTATTTATGATAGAAATTCTGCATGAATAAGACGAACATTTCTATCAAATTACTTGTGAAAGTTGGCCTCGGCGGTAATCAAATTCACTGATATTGACTGGATGATTGTTTATGTTGTCACAATATGGTGGAAACGCGGAGCCTGACTACTGCCGGGACTAACTTCCACCAATAAAAACAAACAGATATATTTGTTTTAATTATGACAGAAATTTTGCATGAATAAAGTATTTAAATATGAAGGAAATTTCTTTTCAAATTTACTCGTGGAAGTTTGCCCCGTCGGTCTGCAGAACCGGTTACAGTTGAAGCTTCACCATTTTGAGGATATGTCAAATCCTTTTTGTTCGTAGATCCATGGTTTTTCACGAAAAAAAGTATAATACATATTACGTTTTGTGCAAATCCATCACATAGATGTCGTGATATAACTATTATGCACATCATGAAAAATAAGGTATAGCAGATCTACCTGTTGAACACTATACACCAAAATCTATCTAGAAACAATTTATATCAAAGGTCTAAGTAAACATGAAGTTGTATGGGGTTATTTGAATTACACAAGATTAATTATAACACAACTGTTTAAATTGGTAAAGAAATCATATGAGTTGTAATTTCCCAACTGGGCGAAAAATGTTCGTGCCAGGATTCGAACCAGGGATCTCTTGGCTGAAGCTAGCAATTCTCTACCAACTGAGCCATCCCGGATGAATCTGGAGGACCTAATTCACCCAGTTAACCTTATTGATCATAGCATCTGGTGTGATATCGGAATCAGTTCAACAGAATAAATCGCAGGTAATGGGAATGCAGTAAACGCTGGAAACGTGAGTACGCTAGATTAATAACACAATTATTCAAATTGGTAAAGCAATGACATGAGTTGCAATTTCCCAATTTTTCGCCCAGTTAGAAAATTACAGCATTTCCAAAATAATTTAATTAACTTTGCGTACATACTCTACGTCTGCACTTATACTTGCACTATAATGTCTTTTTAATATATGATTGGTTCATGACATAGTTATTGATAAACGATTATTTATAAAAAGTCAATACCATTGGTAGGGTAAAACTATATGGATATGTTAATTTTGCAAAAAATGAAAAAAAATTAGACTTACTTTTAAAAATAATATAGTTGAATACATTAATAATGAACAATATATTATATTTTACAACTTTAACTAATGAGTTAAAGTGATAATATTTCAATTATACGTCTAATGGTTTAATATATAAAAATAAAAGGATAATTATCTTCATTACAATTTGAGAAATTGCTGAAAAAATATCACCTTTTTATCAGCTTTATAAAAATTAAAATCATTCTTGTACATTTTGATTGTATTTTCTTCAAACCTTGTTTATATGTTCTTTAATTATTATTTTTCAATATCCCTTTTTATCCCACATAGGATATTCGGTTTTTCCCCAAGAATATAAGGCTCGCAAAGCAATTCATAAAATTACACCTAATAATACTAGCAACAGTTTCATTGTGAGAAATAAGTCTTCATTAAATTTGATACACAAGATAAAGTAAAAACTTTCAATAACTTTAAATGTGTTCGTATTGAAGATATTTGAAAACTAAGCGAACATTAAAATAACAAGAACGAAAAATCATGCGTCAAGCATAGATTATGTAATACTTTCCAACGCTTCCAAAATAATTTTACAAAACATTACCGTTTAATAAGCTGAAAGTTAACATCTAAGTAAACAATTTGGAAAACGCATAACATATTTAAAAACGTAATTTCAGGAATTTCCAACAAATATTTCCAACATATACAATATTTGGAAAACTATCCGAATATTTCTATTCAGCCCTGTATATGATCTATAGATTTGTATATATACTACATAGGATGCTAAATTTTAGTTTAGTTAGGAAACGCGTAGCACAGTTTAAAATTTTCCTTCTGGAGTTTCTGTCAATAAACGGAAATGTGTTCGCGAACTTTTGTGCGTCCCTGTATATGAAATACAGAATTTTTACACACCAAGTAATAGACAAAAAGTGAGTTAAATTTAAAATCGCGTTCAGCAACTTAAAACGCACTTCCAGGAATTATTGTTAACACACAGAAGAGAATTCTTTTGTGCGTCCCTGTAAATGAACGATGACTGCTATACACACAATATTCTGTAGTAAGCCTCTTGTAATGCACCTTAGTGATATATATAAATTTCAATGCGTTTAAAATAGTGAAACATTATTTAATTAAAACGCAAACGATTTTTCTCCATAGACGTAATGTAACGGAATTCTTTTGACTGTCCCTGTAAAATAACTATAAAAACTATACACACCCTATTACATATTAAGCTTCTTGTAATGCATCTGAGTGATATATATCAATTACAATGTGTTTGAAATTGTGTAACACCATTAAAATAGACCGCAAATGATTTTTCCCCATAGACCGCAATGTAACGTAATTCTTTTGAGTGTCCCTGTAAAAAAACTATAAGTGCTACACACTTCAGTTGAAATAGGGAACATGCTATAGATAACGACAATAACATATAAAAATTGCACGGCAATCCGAGCATATTTACGGGAGTTAGAGCACGGACAGACGGCCAGACGGCCAGACGGCCATACGGCAGACGGCCAGACAAACCGAAGTCATAAACACTTTTCAATTAGGTCGGAAAGTGTTAAAAATGATAAAATAAACTTTTAAACACAAATGCCAGTATTAAGATATCGTAATGGCTGCTTCTTCTTCTCGCTTAGAGATAAATACTGCAACCATTAACTGCTAGACGGATAGTCAAATTGAGTCAAAATGAGATATTCAGTTTTCACCGACTATACGGTTTTACCCTGTTTTCCCCTAAGTATTATTATATTATTTGAGATCCGGTTATCAGTTAAAATATTTTTTTTAGCAAAGCAATATATTTCTAATGAATATTACACTTATTTTTCTGGTGACCATTCTTCCAAAATAAATAAATAAATAAATGATCTATAGGTTCATGTGTATAATTAATTTTCACAGTAAAAGCGCTAGCACATGTACTCAAATGTTGTATTTTTATATTTATAGATCATTTAGAAAACATCATAAATATTGAATTTCTTATTAAAAAGAAAATATTTAAAATATGAAAATAATTAATTTTTGTGTTCTAACTTCTGAGCAGTTCTAATTTCACATTTATAAATACTTTAGAAAACACAATAACTATTCAATTGTTTTTAATAAAGAAAATCTTGAAAAGTTGAATAGCTATCAAGTCTTCTGTTCTTACTTTTATCAGGGAAACATTTCAGTCTAGGAATGTTTTTAATAAAATTATGTAAATTATGCTATCCATTTTATCCTAATGTGAATAAATATTCATTTGTTTACTGTATTAAACTCTCATACAATAAACTGAACGCATGCGTGCTAGTAAATTTTGTTAATTTGAGTTAGATTTCACTTTAAACCTATCATTGCATAGTTTTATTTTTCGTCTTAATGCCTTTTCATCTTAACCCTCTGACTGTCCAGCATCTTAATATCGGTATATTTATGGATTCCGAATTACCATCAAAGAAAACAAAGATCGATTCTAAAGATCGACACAAAATTCGTTTCGAGCAGGGGAAAATTCGATAAAACTGCGTACCTTATTATAAATTGCCTCTTGAAGTCAGAATATTGCGTACATACTCTGTACTTATTCTTGTACCATAATATCATTTTAAATATATCGGGTATCCTAAAATAGACTGACTGATTTTAAAATTCAATAACTTGCAAACGGTGACAGATAATTTTTAAAAATTCTCGGAGGAGAGTAATGTATGGTATTAGGAGTTTTTCACTGTGATTCTTGTTTTCAGTTCGAATGACCAGCAAAAGACGGCGCTGCGAGCAATAGATATCCAATCGAGGCAGAAATCACCCAGCATCAGCCAGCAAAGGTAAATATATGGAGTGGATTCAGAATCGGGTCATAAGAAAAGATTTTATTGGCGAATGAGGTCCACTCCACATATTTAACAACCTTCCTTCGCATCAATGCTGGGTGATTCCTGCTTCTGCCTCGATTGAGCGCCTATTGCTTTCAGCGCCATCTACCGTTGCTATTTGAAACTAAAACCGGGAATCGCAGAAAGAAAAAAAAACTCTTGACAACTTACATACCCTTCTGCAAGAATTTTTTAAAAATATCTGTCACCGCTTGCAAGTTATTGAATTTTAAAATCAGTCAGTTCATTTTAGGATACCCGGTATGATTACTTTTTCACAATTTGTATTAATAAATGATGATTTATAAAAAGGTCATATCATCCGGTCCTACCACACTGGTGGGATAAAACAACATGGATATGTTAAATTTACAGGAAATGAAAAAGTTTAAACTTTAATTTAAACTTGAATTTAAATTTGAATATATTTTATATTAATTATGTTTTATGTTTTAGAGCACATTTTTAATTATGTTTACAGTAAAAAAAAATCCCTTTAAATCTACAATTTCAGTAATTTACTTTTCGTTACCAATGCTTCTCTATCTTAATATTGATATAGCTATGGATTCCGACTTGGCGTCAAAGGAAAATAATGATCGGTTTTAATGATACAAATTTCGTTCCGAGTGCTTCAAGAAAATAGGTGGACGGATTGAGAACGAATCTGTCATTTTTAATAGTTCAGTCAACGAGAAATACCGTAAAATCAATTTCGCCTCCCATACAAACTATTCTTAAATGATTTGGCTCTGATCCAGCAGCTACCATCGTAATTGTAACACTTCTCCATTTGCAAAGAAAAGGAGAAAGAAAGACAGAAAAATCATACATTAAACATAGATTCGGAAAACACTTTCCGACACATTCAGAATACTGCAACAAAACTTCACTGTTTAATAAGATGAAAGATGATGTCTAGGTACAATTTGTAAAACGCATAAAACGTTTGGAAACTCAATATTTATAGTCGGAAAAATATCTGAATTAGTTTGTGAGTCCCTGTATAGGATCTATCTATTTGTATATACATTACATTCTAGGCTGAAATTTAGTTCAATTAAGAAACGCTTAACACAGCTGAAAATTCCCTTTCTGCAACTTCCGTCAATAAACGGAAATGTACTCGAATTCTTTTGTACAACCATGTATATAATACATATAATTTATACACACCAAGTAATATGCAAAAAAATAATGAAATTTAAAAACGCAAACGACAACAGTAAACGCACTTCCAGCAATTATCGTCCTAGACAGTACTGCAAATGAACATTTTTGTGTGTTCTTGTATTATGAATGATAAATGCTATGCACACCATATTTAACTGTAAGCATCTTGTTGTGCATTTCAGTGATATATATATCAATTTCAAGATGTTTGAAATAGCGTAACATCATTAAAATACATTGCAAACAATTTTTCTCCATAGACCATGATGTAACGGAATTCTTTTGAGTGTCCTTGTAAAATAACTATGAATGTTAAACACTTCATTTTCAATACAGAACATGCCACAGTAAATCTCAATTAACAATTACATGGCAATCCGACTATATTCCCGCGAGTTAGAGCTCGGAAAGACAGACAGATGGACAGACAAAACCGAATTCGTATTATACACTTTTCAAGTATGTTGGAATGTTTTGATAAAGGGAAAATATTTGAAAAAACGGATACAATTGTTTAAAAAAGCCATTTTTTCTACAGCTTCAATAAAAGACATCATTGCACAAATTTTGCATTAACTTTTTTGCTCTCAAACACATAGATGCATTTTTTTAAATTGTGATTTTAAATGGAAGTGATTATCTATAGTAATTTATTAAATTCTTGGTTTTAAGTATTGCTGTACTTAAATAAAAATGTAATAATATTATTTAGTAAATTGTTACTGTTGTTTTTAATGTATGAATCTTATAATTATCGCAAGTACTTGACACCAAGAAGTACAGTGGCCTCCAAAAGTTAAGTTATAACCAGTCTTGATAAAAACATGAAATTTAGAAGAATTGTGCTTTAAACAGTTATTTATCGAATTTTACTTAATTTTAACATCAAGCATGATTTACAAATAAAAAATTGCATTTTTTGCAAAAGCCCACTGTTTGATAAAAAAATAAGTAGCAGTTTTTTGTGAAAAAAAAAATTAAATAAACGGATTTTAATAAGGCATGTGTCCGACCCTTATTTGTAATGATTTTGTGGCATCGACTTTCCAAACTGTCAGTTAAGTTGTCTGGCACTGGAATGGGAAACAAAGACCATACATGGAGAAACGCTTGTTCCAGCTCATTTAACGACTTTGGAGGAGGAATTATTGCAGCCACCTGTCTGCCGAGATAGTTCCAAAGATGCTCTATCGGATAAAAGTCCGAAAATTGTGCTGGCCATTCCATTCGCTCCAAACCTTGATCCTCTAGATATTCATCAATGACTCTAGCTCAATTCTATCGAGCATTATCAACTATTCAGATTAATTCGTTACCAATAGCACCACCATACGGTGTGACAAACGAAGCAAGGATCTTCCATGGCACACAGGGAAGTTACTGTGACCAAAAGAGAGATTCCAGGCCAAACCATGGTTCCACCTCCTCTATAACTGTGTCTTTCAACAATGTTACATAGGCAGAATCTGATGTCTTGTTCTCTTCACATCGGCACACGAACTGAAGCACTCTCCAAAGCAAACCGGGACTCATTTGTGAATAGTACGGAAGCCCATTGTTGTGTGTTCCAGGTAACGTGCTCTCTTGGCCAACATAAACGGACACTTCTATGTTGTCGATTAAGAGGTCCACACACAACGGGTCGTCTTGCATAGACTCCTTAATTGTGAAGACGTCTATGCACCGTAATCGCAAGTAATGTCAACCCTGTTGTTTTACGATGATCTGAAATGAGCTGAGCCACAGTAGTGATGCTCCACCTTCGGGCCAAAAGAGCTAGAAAGTGATCTTGTACAGGGGTTGTAACCTATGAGCGGTCTGGAACAAGTCTTCTTGATACTGAATATTTTAAATTCAAATTGATCTCAGAGCCTTTGGACCACACTACGAGACACATTAAGACGTCTAGCAGCATCAGCTTGTGATAACCCCATTTCCATCCATCCGATTGCCCGCCATCTTAACGAATCAAGTAAACGACATCTTCTAGACATGGACAACACTATTTTAGTACCAACAATTCAAGATCATCAACCATAAAAAAAATTTACACAAATTCCCAACGTGGGATATTCGCAGTTCCTCCTGACAAACATATAAGTATCCAATACGTAAAAATAATTGAGATGGGTATAATTTTTTCATAAGATTTTATTGAAGTTACTTATGATCATTCATATAAACCTTATTTTTATCTTTATTTTTATCTTTATTTTCATTCTTTTAATAGTGAGTGTCAAAAAACTAGTTGTACCTTAACTTTTGGAGGCCAGTGTATGATTATTAATGTGGTATTGCAGAATATTAATGTGTGTTTTTTTAGGATAGATTTTTACAGGATTGTTAATAATATTTCCATAAAATTCAAGTTTTTCAGTTTTGTAAATTGCACTAAAGTTCGTTTTGGAAATTAAATTCCGATTCTATAAACTGTTTCTAAATTAAGGTACATTTTTTAGAGATTTTATTCCTAAGATAGACTTACAGCATATGCACTGCATTAAAACGACATTGAAGATTTGATCATATTTTACCAAAAAAACATACTGGCTAATATAAAAGCTTTTACAAAAATAAATAAATAATAAATGCATATATATACATAAAATAAATATTTATAATCATGGCATGCTAGTACTGAAGACAAAAAAAAATAAAAAAAAATGTACTAATTATTGTTACAAGAATTATTATCGTTGTTATTATCATTCTTATTGTCCTTGTTACTTGCTGAAATGCAAATTGTGCTTACTGTTAAAATAAGTGTTCCTTTAAATCTACCTCCTCATTTATCTCTATCGATTGTTCTACATTTTAATATCGATTTATCTATGGATTCCTACTCAGCATCAAAGAATCGATACTAATAATAAAAAATTCGTTTCGAGTACTTCAAGAAAATAGGTGGGCGGATTGAGATCAATTCTGTCATTTCTAAATAGTTAAATCAAAGAAAATTATCGTAAAATCAATTTCCCCTCCCACAAAGAGAGTTCTGAAATGATTTGGCTCTGATCCAGCATCAATGGTAATTGTAACACGTTTCGATTCAAAAAGGGAAAAAAAGGGGGAAATATCGGGAAAAAAAACGGGGACAATTTAAGAAAAATAGTCATTTTTCTACGGCTGAAAAAAAATGGTCTGATGAATTGCACAGATTTTGAAGATAATTGTTATTGGAGATTACATTAACTTTTAACAGACATATATATTAAAATGGTGCTTGGATATGTATGTTTTTCCTTTTTTTTAAGTACGATTACAATAGTTTTTTTAAGTTCTCTACTTTGCAAATTGCTGGAATTTAAAAAATAACCTAATCGTTTTATTTAATAAATAGTTTCTGTTTTTATTAATTTATAAATTGATTAATTATCTCAAGTGCTTGATATACAGAGATTAAATTAATGCGATTTTATTTCAGAATAGAGTTTTACAGGATGCTAATGATATTTCCGCAAAATTTATATTCTGCTATTTTATAAATTGCACTAAAATTGTTCTATCAACTAAGTTTCAATCATATAAAGTGTTTTTAAGTTAAAAATTCGGACGTAATTTTAGGAATAGTTGTTATTGCAGCCAATATGATTTGGCTATGATCCATCAGCTTCTACGGTAGGAGAAGATGGGGAAAAGTGAATCAATTTTAAGGTTTTTATTTTTTCTTCAGATAGTTAGAGATTAATCTACAGGAAACAATTCCGGAATATATCTTAGTGAGGAATGAATTTTTTCAAAGCATAAGTTCTGATGGTTTTTTAAATAAAATATAATTTTTAAAGTTAAAAATGTATCAAAATAAAAATAAATTGGTTAGGTAGCACAAAACGTAATGGATTGATTTCATATGTATTAAATTTTTTTTTAAAGCATTGAGATTGTATGCATAAATATACTTAGAATACATAGTTGATAGAAATATACATAGTTGATAGAAATATACATGTTGATAGAAATATACATAGTTGATTTTACTAAGGTATTTAATTATTTAATTTTACATCAATTATTTAGCATGCTCTGAACAATAATGTAAATAAGATAATTTTAAGAACACTTTTTTCGGAATCACCTGATGACTTCAGTTATAGTGCTTAAAAAAAGTTCTTATAAAAAAAAAAAAAAAAAAAAAAAAGAGAGAGAGAGAGAGAGAGAGAGAGAGAGAGAGAGAGAGAGAGAGAGAGAGAGAGAGAGAGAGAGAGAGAGAGAGAGAGAGAGAGAGAGAGAGATGGTCATTTCAATACTTAACATAGAGATCTGCATGGGCCCGGGATTTCAGAATTAGGAGAAAATTTTTAACGGGCAGTGCCGGACCGGGCCGATGAACAAAACAAACGAAAGGGCCGACAAAAAAAAAATAAAAAAAAATAATGGGTTCGCGGGCCAGGTACGGGCCTCTGACATCTAGATTTTTACCTTTTGAAACTTTTTCATTGCATCGTCAGAATCAGAATATTTGGAAATTTAAACATATTTTTTTCCGTCTTTGAAACAAAATCAATTCACCACTGTCACTATCACATACCAATTTAAAAATTAATTTTACATTTTGAGCGATCCGATATAAAAATTTAAACGAAGCCGATAAAATACGAACCATTTTCAACTAAACAAACTACGGCAACATCAGTTCAGTATTATAACATGTCAAGCGTAAGAGATCGGCATCGGACATTTTACATCATGTCTGATTCCAAATTTAATTACTTTAGCAGACTCGGGTTGAACCGAGACCAGGTAAACATTTTTTTACTACATAGTGCAGCCAGGCTGGAACTGACTTAATTGTTCCCAGGGACGTATCGGGTAGGCAATTCGTTTTGTACAAATAATAATAGTGATAATGAACTTTTGGTATTGGAATCTTTGGAAATATAACTTAATAAATTACACAGAAATATTTTCAAAAATCTCCTTTTTTTCTATAAAGTTTCAAAAGCTAGGTTTTTAACATCTTTTTTCTTTAATTTTGAATGCTATTATTGTTTTCAACTAATTTTTATTTGAATGTATGAGTCTAATGATTTTAAACGATTATTATATTTATTATTCTGTATGATTTGGCTTCTGAGCAAGTAGCCAATCTAAAATATAATGTTAAATCTTTCCATAAATATGTATTAAGTATTCTAGAAAAGAATCTTAATTGTATGTTAAGAAAAATCGGAATTTTATGTAAAATTGAGTTGGACCTGAATTTCGCACAGGTTGATTTTTGCACAGGTCGGACCAGGCCGAGCCGTGAACCGCGAAATTGCAAACGGGCCGAGCCGGTCTCCGGTTTGGAAATTCTGGCCCGTGCAGACCTCTAACCGAACATACCATAGTAAAACTTAGTAACATGTATCAAATACATGGCAATACGGGTACATTTACGGGAATTAGAGCATAGGCAGATAGACAGACAGACGGTCAGACAAACACAAGTCATAAACACTTTTCAACTATGTTGGAAGATGTTAAAAATAACAGAATGAAAGACACCGCTTATTTTAAGTGTTTTTTCGAATAAAGTGTTATGGACTCTGCTAAATCTTTTGTGTGACTTTACTAGATATTTCTACCTACTTTGTGAGGAAAAAAACCTTACTTGATTAAGTAAAATACTCGGTGTTTTTGTACCCATCATATCGAAAAACATTAGAAACACCTAAAACGGTGCTAAAAAGGAAAAAAAAAAACCTGTTTCACAGGATTGTGTTATTGCTAAAAGTAAAAAAAAAAATATTTAAAAGATACGGTTTGTTTTCAAATGCCATTCAACATTTAGCTGTGATAGGTACAGAAAAACTATATTGATCCTTACAAAAATTTCCGGAAAAATACAGATTTCTAAGCGTAGCAGGCTAGTATTAAAAACCAGTATAGAAAACTGAAAATTGTAACTGCTATAACAAAAATAATTATAATTGTTATTAACGCTCTTGTTGTTGTCTGTTATTTGCTGAAATGTCATTCCTACTATCAATTTTTTTTAACTTATAATTTTATTCCCAATTTTTCCCTCTAGCTTCAAAAACTTATCCGGATCTTTGGGACACCATAAAAAATCATGCACACGAAAAAAGTATCCACATTTTAATAACTGATATCTTTAAACTAAAGCAGTGGAAGGCAAAATATGCAAAATAATAATAATAATAATTTAAAATGTAACTGGAAGTTATTAGAATTTATCTGCAAAAGGATAAAATCCGGCTATATTTTTTAGATGGTTTAGTAGAAACTAACTTGTAGTTTTTCGAAGACTGTCTAGTGTAGGATTTGAAAAAGAAAATATTTCAATACACAAAGTTCCGAATTGGAGTAAAAATCGATAGACGCTGCTCTAAGCCTCTTTCATTTCTAAAAAAAGAGGTCTTAACTTCTTTATTTTCTGCCAAATTCTTGATGGAAACCCATCGAACCCCGTGTCACCTTCTATGCTAACCGTTACCATAGTTACGAACGCCACTGTGGTAGCAGACGGTCAATAACCGCCGACCTAACGGCTAACGATTGTCAGTATGTGAGTTTACAACCGTCCGCATTCCTTACTGAGAATTTTGTACGGCTTCATATATTGTTATTAAAAGTTATCGACTCATACTATATTTTTACTTGCACTTCTGTTTTGTATTAAAAAAAAAAAAAAGATTTATTTTTTAGGTCGTTGCTTCGTTGATTATAGATTTCAAGAAAGAATATAAAATTAGAAAGCATAACTGAATAGCATTATTCTGCTATTGTTACACGAGTAATTTTTTTACTTTTTATAAACATAATACTTAAACGCACGCGATACGACTATTTAAAAAAAAAAAAATCCATGCTATGGTTAAATGATTTTGCTGTCTAGGTGTATATTATGTTTAACGATTAATTTTATGAATGAAATACTAATGATTGCTAATGTTGACGAATGCGGAAATTTTTTAGAAATTTCTAGGAAATTAAATTAATATTTTATAAGATTAATTTTAAATGAAATAAAGTTACTACGTAGTTCAATATATTATAAAAAAAACCCTTCAACATAGGCATATGTGACAATATTTTCGAATACGCGCATTTGTAACATGCATATTTAAATTTTTATCATCCAGTGGTGTACAAAAGACACCAGCGTGAGCAATTAAGTGTTAAAAATCTGCATTAAGTTCATCGGTGCCAAATATTACGGATTTTGAATGCCACTATTTCCGAATAGCAATATTCGTCTTTTTGATTTCCAAAATTATATGATTAAATAAGGGAAATATTACTATTCGTAAGTAAAAATATTTAAAATCCGTAACCCTTGGCACCTATTCATTAAGGCTCATAGTCATATACACAGTCACGTTCGACTACATTTTCTTCTTGTTCTGTTATTGGCCTGTAATACAGGGGTTCATAAGTTATTGTCGGGGTTCCCTTAGCACATAACTTTTGATTTAGGAACATGACGAAAAGTATTTTTATATATTTTATAATTTTATATATTTTATATATTTTTAAAGTATTTTATAATTCAAAACTTTTTTAATAACACAAACGACATTACATATGCGTAATGTTGCAACTCAAAAACTTTATAAAATCAAATAACGTTTATAATCAAATAACTAATATTAAAATTTTATCAAATTTATCGAAAAGTTATAAATGAATTATAAGCACAGAGTTAGATTCATATTACATAATTCATTAATAACTTTTTGATAAATTTGATAAAAATTTAATATTATTTATTATTTGATTATAATCGTTATTTGATTAGTAAAGTTTTGAGTCGCAACTTTATGCATGTGACTTTGTTTGTGTTATTAAAAAAAAAAAAAAAAAAAAAAAAAAAACTTTTGGAGTTGTACTTTACTAATATGTAATGCTATTTTCTGTCATGGTCTTAAAGCCAAAGTTACGAGGTAAGAAAACCCCGAAAATAATTTATTGACACCGTGTATATCTTGCCATTGTCATTGATTAATGTTGTTTTTGCAATAAACGACAATTTTCAGTGGCAACGGGTATGTGGACCACTGTAATTTTTGTCTATACATATGTAACTGCCTTCAAAGACACGTTAAAAAAAAAAAAAAAAAAAAAAAAAAAGAAAAAAAAAAACGCATTTCCAATGAAAGTCCGGGTTTGTTTAGACCTTGTGTGTAATAAATGACCGTATCGAGACAAATCATTCAATCTTATTATATGTGCTGTCTTTCGGATGTTCAACAAGTACGAAAAATCATGTGTCAAGCATAGATTATGAAACACTTTTCAACACTTACAGAATACTTTAACAAAACTTCACCGTTTAGTAAGGTGAAATTTGAAAAAATTTGGAAAATGTATAACACATTTGAAAACCCAATTTCAGGAATTACCACCAACAATGGGGAAAATATCCGAATTGTTTTGTGTAGTCCTGTATATGTTGAATAGATTTGTATGTATTCATATGCTAAAATTTAGTTCAGTTAGGAAACGCACAGCAGAGCTGGGGATTCCTTTTTAGCAATTTTCATGAATAAACGGAAATAAACTCGAGATCTTTTGCACTGCCCTGTATATCATCCATAGAATTTATGCACACCAAGTAATAGGCAAAAAATAAGTTTAATTTAAAACGCGTACAACAATTTAAAACTCACTTCCAGGAATTATTGCTCTTAGACAGTACTGTAACCGAATTCTTTTGTGTGTCCCTGTAAATTAACGATGAATATTACATACACTATACAAAATAGTGAGCCACTTGTAGTTCACTTCAGTGATATATATCAATTTAAGTATGATTGAAACAGTATAACACCATTAAAATACACTGCATACGATTTTTCCCTTAGACCGTAATGTAACGGAATTCTTTTGAGTGTCCCTGGAAATGAAGTATACACGCAACAAACTTTATTTTCAATACCGAACATTCCATAGCAAAACTTTACCATATATCAATTGCATGGCAACCTGACAATATTTACATGAGTTAGGGCACGGACAGACGGCAGACAGACAAACTGAATTCATAAACACTTTTCACTTATATTGGAATGTAGTAATAAAATGTATCCATATCCATAGACACAAATAATGAGAGCGAAAATTAAAAATATGCTTTATAAGCATTTGGACGTAAAGTTAATTTCTTTCTTTCTTTGTTCGATTTCTTTTTATACTTTCGGCATATTTCATCCCAAAAATTGCTTTTCATTTATCTTTAACTTACCCATCATACGTAGAATAGGGTAAGTCTTGTAATAGTTTTAAAAATAGAAAAACATTTTTTTGGCGGATTTACACGTTTCAGACACTGGAGATTCTGAAAAACATATTTTTAGAAAAAAAAAATTGCCGTCCGTCTGTGTGTCTGTAAACACTCTATCTCCGAACAAATTGAGATAGAGACTTGAAATTTGGTATGTACTTAGTATGTAATATTGGAAAGAAGCTTATTGAATTTCAGTAACCTCGATTATCCGGTACTATTTTTTTCGACTCTCGAAATATTCGTTCTGATAAAAGGTACATAAAAATTTTCGAAATTGTTTATTTTAAGGAGAGAATATAAAAGACAATTAAAAAACATAAATTTTGCATAAAGAATGAGGTCGATCGGATAATGAGTTGCCGAGATATTTGTAATCCTATTTTCCACACTCTTCGATTTTTCATGACCCAGTATTTCATCCAAATTTCAATTCAAAGATATACTTCAATTGGAAATAAGACGCTTAATCCGACGCAGTAAACTCTTAGTTAATATGATTATCATTTTTAGAGATATGACTATGGTTCTTTTACGCAATTCAGTAATAGAGCATTTAAAATTTATGACGTCATCAAGCAACGATTTTATTCGAATTTCAATGCATTTTATAAGTAGTTTACACATGTTTTATTTTCATATTTTATATTATGCATATCCATGATGGGTAAGTATTACGGTGGGCCCCCAACGACTAGTTTTCATTTTCTTTATTAGTCTTTTAATTATTTTTGTAAATACAATATGCGTAAAACCATTTAAAATATTTTATTTATCATACAATTCAAATATTTTATTTCAAGATATTATTAACTCCAGCACCTTTCTCCATTTCGCTTTATGTTTTCGATTAAAAATATATCTTTTTTTTTTTATATTACATTATTTAAATCGATGCAATTTTGTGAACAATGAAAAATAATTTGTAAGGTTATCCATACACTCACATAATAAGCAAATAAGTAAATAACATGCCAGTTATTTGGATTTCTTGAAAATTACTAGTCCTGAATTCTAGATATTTTATCTTTATTTTCAAATTATGTTTCCAAAAATAAATTTTAATCACATACAAAACAAAGGCTAGGAAGTTCCAGTAAGTTTTTATTTTTGTTCGATATTTCCATTATGTATAGTTACTTTGCTATTATAAATCGACTCTATAACACAAAATATTGTCATTTTGTAAGGTTGTTTTGTTATTTTTCTTCATTATTTTTATAATATATATTAAATTTTCTTTATAAAATTATTGTAATACAAAATAGTATATTTTTATGAATAATAATTTTAAAAAAATGTTTTATTTGATAAACTTATAATTTGAAATGCATTTTTTCTCATTTTCATTGCAATGTTACTGTGCTCATATTAAAAAATAAAACTGAAACTTATATAAGATAATTTTCAAATTTCATTCTTCAGTTTTAATTTTAATTTAATATTACTAGAATATTAATAAATCTACTTATTAGTGTATTTATTGAAATATGTTTTCTTAAGGTTTTTTTATTTATTTATTTATTTATTTATTTATTTTTTTTTTTTTTTGGGGGGGGGGGGGTATTATCTTTGGCCGAGCCCTCCAATCAGGCGGCCATTTTTCTCACGACTAAAACCAATCTGAATTATAAACCAATTTTTGAAACCCATTTGATGTGAAACCAATTTTTGAATTAGTTTCTGAAAGATGTTATTCAAAAGCTTATGAAGCTTAGTTTAAAAAGTTCATAATTGACGAAGTGGCTATCATTTTTTTTAAAGGTAATTTTTTAGGGTTACTATTTAAGTTTAGTGCTTTGTAAAAATATTTAAGTATTAAAAGTAATATATATTGTTGGTATAAGCTCCAGTATCATATAATCTTTCAGGATCGCACTTGGAAATTGTTTTTAGATGACGGAGTTTGAGAAAAATGACTGTCCGGCCATACTCTCCATCATAAGAAGAAAAGTTTCAACTACATCGCTTATCTTAACTTCTCACTGCAAAATATAGTGCTAAAAACCCTGAATTCCTATATTTACCCTAGTTTAAGAAAAATATTCTAAAAAACATACTTTATTTTGGTCAAATATAGTAAATCTCCCCTTAACCCTTTAATCGTCGCGCCAGATAAGTGTAGGCTACTTTTTAGAAATTCAGATTGTTTGATTACCACCAGTTTTTTTAAGTAGAAATATTCGCGTTATTTAATAGACAGATAAAATAATGCGAGAATAAAGCCAATCACACTATTTTAAAAAATTTGTGGGAATCAAACAATTTGAATAAAACAGGCGTAACCTACGCTGCCCGTGAATGTCTCGGACACGACGATTAAGGTGTTAAAGTGAATTTGAATAGTTTAACCCATTCGGGACCATGGGTGCATATATGCACCCTCAAAAAGAGCATACAGAATTTGTTTCAGGCACCAGTAAAAAATAAAAGTAACATTTGCTTTCTCTAATTAGAGCACTTTTGCGATAGTTTAAGTAAAGGTAGCTTTTTTAAAAAAAGTGGTGCCAACCGAATAAAATTTGTGTAAAAGCCGCCGGTCCCAAAGGGGTTAACTAAATGTTTGTCTGTGTGAGAATTAGTTCAAAGTAATACATATTGTTGGTGTAAGCTCCAGAGAATATCATAGTCTTCCAGAATCTAACTTAGAAATTGGTTTCAAATGACTGAGTTGTGAGAAAAATGACCATTCGGTCACGGCGCATACTCTCCATCATAGGAAGAAAAGTTTCAAATACATCCGGCTGAAGCTTGTCTAAACTGATCACTGCAAAATATACTGCAAAAAACCCTGAATATCTATATTTACCCTAGTTTAAAGAAAAAATTCTAAAAACACATATTTTATTGTGGTCAATTATAGTAAATCTTCCCTTAAATTGAATATGAATACTTTAACTAAACGTTTGTCTTTGTCTGTGTGAGAATTAGTTAAAAGTAATACATATTGGTGCAAGCTCCAGAGAATATCATAGTTTTCCAGAATCTAATTTAGAAATTGGTTTTAAATGACTGAGTTGTGAGAAAAATGACCGCTTGGTCACGGGACTTATTCTTCGTCAAAATGAAGCAACGTTTCAAGTATTTCCGACTGAAGTTTGTAACTGCTCACTGCAAAATATACTGCAAAAAACCCTGAGTTTTTATATTTACCCTAGTTTAAAGAAAAAATTCTGAAAAAAGTACTTTATTTTGATCAAATATAGTAAGTCTCCCCTTAAATTGAAATAGAATACTTTAACTAAATGTTTGTCTGTGTGAGAATTAGTTAAAAGTAATACATATTGTTGGTATAAGCTCCAGAGAATATCATAATCTTCCAGAATCTAACTTAGAAATTGGTTTCAAATGACTGAGTTGTGAGAAAAATGACCGTCCGGTCACGGAACTTATTCTCCGTCAAAATGAAACAACGTTTCAAATATTTCCGACTGAAAAAATTCACGGAGCTTGTTTAAACTGCTCAGTGCAAATTATAATGCAAAAAAGCCTGAATTGATATATTTAGTCTAAAAAAAAACAAAAAAAAAAAAAAACATGCTTTATTTTGAAGAAAGATAGCGAACCTCCCCTTAAACTGAATTCGAATACTTTGATTAAATGTTTGTCTGTATGTGCATTAGTTTAATAAGTAATACATACACTAGTCACTAGTCAATACATATAGTCATCCAGTATAAACTTCAGAGAATATCATAATCCTCCAGAATATAACTTAGAAATTGGTTTTCAGATGACTGAGTTGTGAGAAATATGACCGCCCGATCACGGCACTTATTCTCCATCAAAATGAAGCAACGTTTCAAATATTTCCGACTGAAAAAATTCATGGATCTTGTCAATAAATATAGTGCAAAAAACAGTGAGTTGATATATTTATCCTGGTTTAAAGAAAACATTCCAAAAAACATACTTTATTTTGGCCAAAGCTAATAAACCTAGCTTTAAACTAAATTGAAATACTTTTAACTAAATTTTTGTCTGTATGTGAATTAGTTTTCAAGTGACCGTTTTACTTATAATGTTTAAATAAACATGTATACATTTTTGGGAGATTTTAGTTTTTTGTGGATGGTAAAAATACTTTTTTTTTTCAACATACAATAATTTAATGATATACAATTTTTTTTCGGTTTTCGTTCTTTTTTTTAACAAATGTTGTTGGTTTTTATTGTAACCTAAATTATCATGTTACATTAAAATTACAACATAGTACTCATTAGTAATTCATTGTTGAGAATCTGTTCTGAGAATGACCTTTTACGCTATAGAGGCAGTGCTGGGTACATTACAACCTGAACTCAGCGTTTCTGGATGCTTTCTTTTAATTTTGAATCTCCCTTATACTTTTTTTAATCCCGAAATATACTTTCGGAATACTCTATGTGCCATTTCCAGTAACAGTTATAATAATCATCGTAATAATAATAACAACAATAAAAATAATTATAATAACAATAAAAACTAACGTTTATAACCGTTCCTTCTATTTAAACACATTGATGGCATCATATGAATGACAGAATAAAATAATAGTAAGCCATAGAAGATGGTTGTTAATTTTTGTTTCTTACATTAAACAAATGATATTAGTATAGAGAACAATTAAAGTATAGCACTGTACACCCAACAATTATTTAATCTTTTATTAAAAACCGGCAGACCAGCATAGCTCTGTCCGGGATTCCTTTAAATTATCTAGCTGTCGACCTACGTGATACATTGATCGGATTCGTGTTGGAAGAAAGTAATAATAAGATAAAGGACTATAGAAAAATACCTTTTTCAAAAGGTAAATATTAATATATTTTTAAATAAAAGGTACCGTCAGATCCACGAAGGTTCCCTCTAAACGCAGGTATCCATATTGTTTTATGTGCTTCGGGTCCCGGACGATGACAATTTCAAGTGGGAGTATAGAAGACAACTATGAAAAACGATCTGCAGAAAATAATATTTTGAAATACTGAATATTAATATTTTTTTAAGTGTAACATGCCATTAAAACCAAGAAGTAACCGTCTATTCGCAGGTGTCCTTATTTTTATATATGCATCGAACCCTCGCGATGGAAATTTTAAGTGGTAGATGAAACAGCACGTACAAAAAAAAAAAAAAAAAAAAAAACGACCTCCAGATTTTGTTTTGATTTTAAATAGTAAATATTAATATTTTTTAAGTGAATGGTACTGCCCGACAAAAGAACCATGTACCCGTAGGTGTCCTTATTTTTTAAAATTCTGACGGATCTCGCACAGTTGCCATTTTAAACGGTAGGAAAAAAGGATCAATTTTATTCCTTTCTTGTTTTTATGCGTGTATTTACTACATTAACAATTGCTCTGTTTATCTCAGTGGGTCATAATTAATTCCCTCATTACTTTGCTTAATGGAATGCCACTTGTTTAGTTTGTTGTGTTGTCCATTTTACGTGTCACTATTTACTTGGTTGTGTGCATTATTCAGTGCAATACAAAGAGCTTTCTATTAGGTATCATGTTCTTTTTAATTATTACACTAAAAATTTGAAACAATTGCGGAATATAAAAAGAAAAATTGTGAAATTTCTAAACCAAATATAATTTTATGTAAACATAAAAACAGCATTTTTTCATGACACACACACACACTCTCTCAAAAAATGTTTTTTATAATAGTAAAAAAAAAAAAAAAAAAAAAAAAAAATTACAAGATTTAAAATGTGGTAATGATTATTATTAAACCGGATCTCAAAATTGGATTAGATGGGAATTTTTCAAAATTAGTATCTCCAAGGTTCTTGACACACTATAAAAAATACAAATGCTTATTATATAATATAATAACATACTAAAAAATATAATACCCTCTACCAAGTTCCCACGTTTCCGATAAGCGTTCTTTATATTTAGAAATCTCGGAAACCGATATATTTTCGAGAATGAAAGAAGCATTTATAAAAACAAAGATTGTTTTGCCGCCAATGATTGTAGGCCGTGCCGCACACTCTGTTTCTCGGGAACGTATTCGAGTAGATTTTATGGTGTATAGTAGAAATACTTTTCTCAATATGGAATATAAGTTTTTTGGACGCTATCAACTCTCAATGAAACATTTTCAGCTGCGTAATTGAATTCATACATACAAGAGTAACAAAATAATATTAATTTTAATGTCATTGTTAATGCAGTTAATTTATCATGTTTGTCTATAAAACATGTTTCTTGAATATGAAAATGTTCACATGAGAATTGATAGCATCCGAAAAACCTATATTCCAGGTTGAGAAAACTAATTAATACACTTTAAAAACTACTCGGAAACGTTTCCGAAAATCAGTGGCAGCAAAACAAACTTTGTTTTTATAAATACTTCTTTAAATCTCGAATATATATGAGTTTCTCAGGTTTCTGAAGATAAAGAACGCTTTTCGGAATCGTGTGTAACTCGGAAGAATTTATTATATTTTCGTTGTGGTTACATTATACTTTCCTAGATTAAGAAACATTTGTCTTTTTTACAGCGCAGTTTGGTGCAAGCGCATGTGTGTTTATCAGTGTTGAATTAATTGTGTAGCGTGGGGAGAAGGGGGGCAATACCCCCGGTGCATTGAAATGCCCCCCATCCACCGGCAGATTTGATATTTTATGCTTTTAATGGTTAAAAAGTGCAATTTCCCTCTCGGAACTCTGTAATGTCCTCCCCAGAGCCACAGAAATTCCTCCCGGACAAAAGTGTCTGAATTCATCACTGGTGTGTATATACATGTTTTATTATTCTTAACTCAATCATACTGATTGGTAGAGATAACGTACGAATTGACATAAAAATAATAAAATATATCTACGTAACTATCGTTTAATCGAGTTCCATTTCCCCCAGTTTATTCTGTTGAGCTGTTCTGCTCGCCGCAACCGATGAACAAGTCGTTTCCTCTCTCCTCTAGGACTCGATGATCGGAAGTTGCGGTACAGTAATGGTCGTGGGAGTGGTTTGGCTTTGGTCTAGAACCCGGTTCCCTCTATGAGGTTCCGGCTACGAAGCTGTCGGATCACTTCTACGTCCACCCATGTGTTGTGTGGTGGTGTCCTCTAAGTTTGGACTCCATCGCATGTTGCAACGACCTTTGTCGTCAATTCATTTGGGAAAGGCTCGAGAGGTGCAGGAGGCTCACGCCCCCGTCTCTCCCCCCGGGCGAAGAGAGCCACCTGTGGAGGTGCACCGGGTAAACAAGCCCTCTCTGATCGCGACCTCATATAGATTCACGAGAATTTGGATTCGGTGGTGAAGTACGACTGCCTGCGGCAGCCGTAACTTGTCATTACCATAACAGACTAGTTACTATTTGCAAATGGCTGTCTAAGGGAATCGTGTCGGCTGGTTCAATAGGCAGAGCATTGGCAATTTAAGCCAGAAGTTCTGGGTTTGACTTCCAACCTGGACACTTTTTCGGTTGGAAATATGTCAGTATATGTATGTGTGAGTGTGGTTAAGCGTTCTCACTATACTCGCCTAGGAACATGAGGACACAGCATTTTCCCACGAGAAGCCTCTGACGTAGGCGACAGCAGCCCAGAAATGAATTGCTGGTATACATTTTTGCACTTCTGGGCCTGGGAAAAAACTAATAAAACAAACCTCAGAATTCCTTTCGAAGTGGCAGAGATCAGACGGGTCTTGTACGAGCTCTTAAGACGGAGATTCGAGCCGCAACGAAATCGGACAAATAGTCCGGTCTTAATTCTCAATGTTGCCGCTGTTAACTTGCCGAAATAGACCCTTTTCCTACTTTACTTTGTTAATAGCTGACTTATATTGAAGTGTAATAGTAACTAAGAAATATTAAACTCCTGTTATTCATTAATTATAGCCTTAGTCATCCTTTACATACATATGTTCACATTCAATTATTACTGCATGTAATAATAGTATATACCACAATGAAATTTTATTAACATGCTTCCAAATGTTTTTCCCATACATTGAATATTAGTTGTCACGACTTCACATTGAAAATATGTCGGTCTCAGGAATCTCTTAGCCATAGTAAATTGTTGTTACAAATATTATTATTGTTAATCGCTTTCTTATGTGTAAAATTAACGAATTTGTACCTTGAACAAAGAACAATGCTTGATAACAGCAGAGTATCGAATCAAATACATACATTCCATATTGATTGGAAATTTATTTTGCTGATGCAGCGATAGAGATGCCACCATTTTCGTAAATAAGTTAAAATTATACGACATAAACCGAACATCTAACAACAATTCGAAGACCAATACCATCGTTAAACACCTAGAACAACTTGAAAACAATAAAAATAAAATCGCAACAATGTATATATTTTCAGGTCTATGTATGATTAAACTTGTAAGCAAAAACTTATGACTTCTTATGAAAATAATAGTTGCTTTGAAACAAAGCAGGTTAGAGAAATATAATTCATTAATATGTTAACTCTACCATTTAGAGAAGGAACTTTCAATTTTTCAAAATAGCAGATAGTATAAATGAGGAAAATAAATTATGTTTTCTTTTTAAAGTTCATTAGAATTAGCAAGAAATCGCTTAATCTCAAAAATGAACATAGATAAAGTTTATTATTGTTATTATTGATTATTGTTATCGTTATTACAAATATATTTTTAACTGCATTTGTAATAGCGCAGATAGATGGCGCTGTAGATGGCATAACCATAATTAGGCTGTATCACATAAAAAGCAATTCAAAAGGTGCACCTTTCACGCAACACATATGTCGCAAACGAAGCTTGAAATTCTCAGTGACTCTCTGTTGTATTCACAGGAAGTCAACATACAAGCTTGACAAATAGCTTCCTCCAGCTCGTCGAGTGTTAAAGAATTGTTGCGGTAAACAATGTCCTTCAATGTCACTTCCGGAATTTCTTTCACTTGTACGCTGATAACGATCACGTTTCAACGGCGAAGACGTCGACGACTGATCGTTCTTGGCATCTGAGCTCTCTTTATAAGAATCAGTAATTCTGCCTGCAACGCCATCTATCGGTGCAATTTATAACTAAAATTTTAAGGTTTCTGTATCAGATTCTTACGGTTTTTTTAATTTGACATACCACTGGTTTCAAACTTCTATCTATCACCTTTTCCGAGTTATTTATTTTCAAAGTTAGAGGTCCTTCGTGAAACACCGTGCATATACCGGGTGGTTATAAAATAAGTATCCCTATTTGGAGCTGTCTGTAGCTTGAAGGAATAACCCGAATGCAACCAAAATTGGTACACATACTATTTGAGAAGGGGGAAGAAGAATGGAACAATAAAAAAATAATTGCAATAATCGCCGACAGATGGCGCTTTTGAGTGGGAAATGTAATGTGCAATACAATAACAAAGAATTAAGGCACAAAACCGAATGGCATACCTAATTTATTGGAAAATGTCACAGTGAATGTGGTTAAGATTTCGCATGGCGGTGCCGATCAAGTTCAGGTTCCACATGACCATGGTGCTGGAAGACACAATCCCGGCGGTGGACGACGTGCTCAACTGCGGAATGTAACGCATCAGGAGTGATGTTTCGCACATGTTGTGATCTGCGATCTTTTAATTCATTGATTTTTTCGACACCTCCACGGTACACAATAGATTTTAAGTACCCCCAAAGCCAAAGATCACATGGCGTCAGATCAGTGGATCGAGGAGGCCACGTCATACGAAAATACCGGCTTATTACTCTATCGTCTGTGAAATGTTGTCGTAAGAACTATTGTACTGCTCGCCCAATATGGGGCGGGGCTCCATCTTGCATAAAAATTGTTTCAGACTGGCACAATCTTTGCTGCAGTTGAGGAACTACGAAAGTTTGTAACATGCGCAGGTATCTTTGTGCAGTAACCGAACACGTTACAGGGCCTGTTGGCCGTAACTCCTAAAAAAAATAAGGACCAAGAATGAAACTTGCAGTAAAGCCACACCACACAGTGATTTTTGGAGAGTGGTGGGGTATTTCGTGAATAACAGTTCGTGGCTCCGAAACCCATATTCTGCAATTCTGCGTATTGACAGTCCCATTCATATGAAAATGGGTTTCATATCCCCATAAAATCTTCCATGGGAGAGCCTCATCGACCTCCATTCGTGCTAAAAACGTTAAAGCAAAATCTAGTCTCTGCTGCGCGTCACCTGGTAACAATTGTTAATGACAACTAATTTTATACGGATAAAATTGGATTACCTTTCTTAGGACTTTTTGAACAGTATCATATGGAATATCCAAATTTCAGGCAACTCCACGTGCACTAGGACCGGCTTCCGGAGTCCCTGATGACTCCACAATCGCAGTGGCTATTTCTTCTTGCATGCGGAGAGGTACTGGTTTCCTCTCTCTTCCACATTTTACAGTAAACGATCCAGTCTCCTCGATTTTTAATACCATTCTTCTCACTGCACACGCCCAAATTCACGTAAAGCAGCTGCATTGTTTGAGCTGTTAACATAGAATAGTTTTTACATTAAAGCGCGATCTGGTAAACTGAGAGCCATGTCGTAAACGTAAATGTCAGAAATGACCGCATTTTGATTTTACTAATGATTACAACGGCGTTTGCACCGACAGGCCCCGTAGCGCCATCTGTTGCCGATTATTGTAACTATTTTTTTATTGTTCCATTCTTTTTCCCCCTTCTCGAATAGTATGTGTACCGATTTTGCTTTCATTCGGGTTTTTCCATCAAGCTACAGACAGCTCCAAATAGGGATACTTATTTTATAACCACCCTATACATTCAGTATTGTGTGACGAAGTCACATAAGGTTTATTCCAAAATATAATTAATCAAGATAACGTTTTCAACTACAAACAAGTTTAATTAAATTCAAATTCTTGTTTTCAAATAATAGAAAATGATAGAATGATGTAAGATGATGATCGATAATGAAAAATTATGAATCATAAATCATAGAATGTTCTTTAAACATGTGAAAATTCGAAACTATTAATCTAACATCCAACTATAAAGTTCGTGTGCGCCTTAAGAATAAACAAATAACTCTTTCATCACTTGATATTACAGTGGGTTCAAATTAGAATTTGCTTAATCATGAGAATAGTAATTAATCAGAGGTCAAAATTCACTTCTTCCAGACAAAGTCATGCGTAAACACGAGTCTTAGGGAAAACATAAGCTCAATTGATTTTTGATAGTGTGCCACAGCCTTGCTCCTGCGATATATCTCTTGGGTAAGTTCTTGGATTCATGGGTTCCATCTCTCTTGTATTTCAAAGTATATATGTTTAATTAATATGAGTAATTATTTCAAATAAATCTTAATTATAAAATACTGTTTATTTGCTTATTTAACGATAGCGCTATTGTAATAGATTGGACATATATTTTGTTGACGCTATAATAGAGAAAACAAACCTCCGTAACTAAGTTAAAATTATATCACGGCATAAATCGAACATCTAACAACAAACAATTCGAAGATCAATAAAATCGCTAAAACACCTAAAACAGCTTTGAATAGAAGAAAAATAGAATCACAACAATCTATCTTCAAGTCTATGCGTGATCTAACTCGCAAAATCAGCGTTTCCCCCGAAAAATTTCCCTAAAGCTGCAGTTTTTCCCCTAATAGAAGGGGAAAACTAATTTTCTCGTCTCTCTCTCCAAGACTTTATCGATTCCCAAGTTTTCATCTTTCTTGCAGAGGGTCAAGAATCACGAAATCAGTGAGAAGCATCAGTTGCTCCATTACTGATGATGCTGCGGGGTCGGATGCACACGTCCCGTGAATAGATTGCACCGATACAGTCTGGGCAACACCGGCTCTATTAAGAATTAGTTCTATTAGTATCTATTGTAATAGAGCCGGTGTTGGTCTGGGACGCTGCGACGCTTATATCCGGATGCTTAACGATCTGCCACATTTAAAAGTTTGACATTTAGAGGAGGTTGCAGTCGAAAAGTAGTCATTGATGAATGGACATTTTTAATAGATAGTAAAGGAGAAATTACTTTTGAACTTTATTTATGAACGTTATAATGAATATATTTTTTAAAGGTAGTATAAGTTGAGGCTATTTATGATCAATGCGTTTGTGACCACTTTTCTGAATAAACCTATTTTTAACACTTTCCAACAAAGTTGAAAAGTGTTTATGAATTCGGTTTGTCTGTCTGTCTGGCTGCCTACCCATGCTCTAATTCGCGTAAATATACTCAGATTGCCATGTAATTTATATATGTTATTGAGGTTTACCATGGCATGTTCAGTATTGAAAATGAAGTGTGTACCATTAATATTTCGTTTACAGGAGCACTCAAAATAATTCCGTTACATTATGGTCAATGGGGGAAAAATTGATTGCAGTGTATTTTAGTGATGTTACCGCTATTCCAAATATATTGAAATTAATGTACAATCATAGAGGTTCTCTATAAGATGCTTACTACAGAATATGGTTTTCCTAGCATTTATTGTTCGTTTACAGGGACACACAAAAGAATTTGTTTATAGTACGGTATTTGAGCAATAATTGCTGGAAGTGAGTTTACGATTTTGGTATGCGTTTTTAAATTTAACTAATATTTTGCAGGTAACTCGATGTATATAAATTCTATAGATCGTATACAGGGCTGAACAAAAGCATTCCTTTCAATTTCTGCTTATTGCCGAATATTGTTGAAGGCGAATTTTAAACTGAGTTATGTGTTTCCTAACTGAACTAAATTTTTACATACTACGTAGTGTATGTACAAATCTACAGATCATATACAGGGTTGCACAAAAGATTTCGGATATCTTTCCGAAAGTAGATGCGGGAATTGTGTAAATATTGTGTTTTCAATTGTCTCATGCTTTTTTCAACATTTGTTTAATTAGACATCATTTTTCACAATACTAAACGGGGAAGTTTTGTTAGATTATTTTTAAGGTGTTGGAAAGTGTTTCATAATGTATGCTTGATGCATTATTTTTTTTTCTTGTTTCTTATTTCGTCTCAGAATTTTGAGAGAATATACAGTGATACTCGGCTAAAGAAAATAATTCGTTCCACAATTCCTTCTAGCTAAAATCTTGCTTAAAGAAAACTCGAATTCACCTTCAATTAAAATTCAACACAACTGCGTTATATTAAAGCGATCATGCAATAAAGAGTTCTCTAGCCGGATCTATATTCGTTAGCCGAGTCAGAAAAACGATGAAGAAATTGCTTTTAGACGACACATTCGTCGGCCGAGGTATCATTCTAGTAAATGAAAGTATGACTCTTTGGAGAAACCTTATTAACAATATCATACTTTTTGAACAAAAAAGGGTGATTTCAAGTAAATTTAACCCCTTCGGCCCTGATTTTTTTTTTTCAATTTTGGAAAAAAATTACTGTTATTCTAACAAAATTAAAAATAGCTATCGGAATCACAGAAGTTTGGGTTTAATGAAAGTTAACGAATGCGTTCTTTACCAAAACCTCACAAATGTAGTTATTTTGCGTGTTTTTCATGTAACAATAGTCTAAGGAAGAATTTTTGAAGACGTTTGGAAAATGTCGTATTACAACTAAATTAAACAAGCATAAAAATTTAGTAATATTTTTTATCTTTTATCACAAATTACCAATTCGGAAAAGGATTCCCAAATTTTAATTTAAAGAGTGAAACGTATGTTTTAATTAAAAGAAATGCCAACGGCTTAATAATAATTATGAAAATTATTATTATTATTATTATTACTAAATGCTAAACATAAGTGAAGTCATAATAGGAAAAGTAGAGATTCATACTATCACTATTAGGTGCTGGAATTAATAAAAATAATATTTAAGACAAAATAATACTCAATAAAAGATATGTCCTATTAGTAGGACGTCATGTCAGGGCCGAAGGGGTTAAGTGAAATTTGACCAACATAGCTAACTACAAGCTATAGTAAATTAAAATTGCGACTACCTCAACTAATTTTCTAGTATTTCTCCTCAAAACTTTATCGATTCCCAAGTCTTCATTCTTATGTGGAGGGTCATGAGTCATAAAATCAATGAGAAGCATCAATTGCTCGATTACTGATGATTCTGCCGGCGCGAGCTCTGATACACACGTCCGGCGAATGAATTGCTCCGATATATGCAGACCGTGACGCTGCGACACTTACATCTGGCTGCTTAACGACCTGCCGCATTGAAAAGTTGGACATTTAGAGGAGGTTACTATAGAAAAGTAGCCTTTGAAGATGATAATTTTTAACCTATCGAAAATGAGAGTTTATTTTTATGAAGGTTACTTATCAAAATTACATGATTATATTTTTGAAAGTTAGAATATTCGAGTCTTTTTAAGGTGAATACTTTCGTAACCAATTTTTAAGTAAAAAGCTTTTTTTTTTCCTTAGGATTTTGACCTCGGCTAACGAAGATAATTCGTTCCGGAATTTGCATTCGTTAGCCGAAACTCTTTTTTTAGGCAAAACGTAAATTCCTGCCCACTTAAGATGCAACACGGCCGCGTTATGTTAGAGCGTGTATCCAATAAAAAGTTCCCTATCTGAAACTATATTCATTAGCCGAGTCAGAAAAACTGCGAAAAGAATCTTCGTAGCCGTTAATCATTCGTTGGCCGAAGCATTCGTTAGATGATGTATCATTGTTCAGAATAAAAATATGAAACCTTATTATCAATATCATACTTTTTGAAAAAAAAAAACAAATGAAGTATTTTCAATTAAATTTTAGTGAAAACGGACCCACATGGCTAACAGACTATAATAAATTTAAATTGCGACTATCGCAACTGTTTTTTTCATGTCTCTCTTAAAGACTTTATCGATTCTCAAGTCATCATCCTTCTGCGGAGGGTCAAGAGTTATGAAATTGATGGGGATCAAACTAATAATGCTGCCAGCGCGAGGTCGGATGCACAATACATATGAATTCGGGCTCTTTTTTCAGAGTCCGAGCCCGACAATTTGAAATCCGAGCCCGCCCAAGCCTTAAAACTTTTGTGCCATCAGAACCCGATCTCAATACCGAAGTAAGCAGTAGAAAATTGTTAATAATATTTTAAAATTGATAATTTCAAATTTTAATTGCTTAAAAGGGCTATGGCCAACAGAGTGAAAAAGTATCCAAGCCGGGACACGAACCCGGATCATCAGTATAGAGCACTGACGTTCTACCAACTGAACCACTTGGAACGAT
Source organism: Maratus michaelseni (assembly GCA_963931845.1). NCBI lineage: Eukaryota > Metazoa > Arthropoda > Arachnida > Araneae > Salticidae > Maratus > Maratus michaelseni. Next base: position 343,862,546 of record OZ007593.1, on the reverse strand, counting down.
ACCCAGGCTGGCGCTTTTCACTATCACATGTTGGCAAGGCTACAATCGCAGCACAAGGCGTTTGTAGCCTTCCCAACATGTGATAGTGAAAAGCGTAAGTAAAAAGCGCCAGCCTGGGTATCGTTCCATGTGGTTCAGTTGGTAGAACGTCAGTGCGCTATACTGATGACCCGGGTTCGAGTTCCGGCTTGGATACTTTTTCACTCTGTTGGCCCTATCCCTTTTAAGCAATTAAAATTTGAAATATTATGAATGCAAGACATGAGAAATTTTCTATGGAAAAATTTCCAAGTATTAAAAATAGATTTATTTTAAAATTGTTTCCAGATTAATTTTCTCATTTAAAAACTTCTCTTTACATAGAAATAAATATTAATCCTAAATACTTCTCCATGACAACGTTTTGTGATTTTCATGTTTATGAAAATCTATTTAAAATAACAAATTTGTTATTTATATCTAACCATATTCTTATCTTTCAAATATTATTAAACAACTATGGCAGAAAGACATGAGTTGTGTTTTCCAATAATTCGGAAAAAGATTTTAAACAAAAAGCGAGTATAGACTAGGCCTCTATGTTACTTACTCTTTATGTTCTTCCACGGTTTCTTTATGTTACTAAAACCGACTTTACAAAGGTTTCAGAACTTTATATTTCAAAAATACAGTTCACAAGCCTTTCCAGCTGATTTTTAAAGGATTGTAAAATATTTTATGAAATTCAAACTAAATTTTTGTTTCTCAAATAGCAAGGTTTTTTTTCTTCAATTTTTTAATTTGTGAAAAAATAAAATTTTCCCTTTGAGCCATAGTCTGAAGTCTGGCATAAAAATGAAGAGCGAGCCCATTTCGTGTACATGTTCGAGTTCGTGCACATGCTCGGATTCGTGCACATGTCGGGTTGTACGAAGCCGTGCACATGCTCGGGTTCGTAGATCAGACGGTAATGCACACGACTGGCGAATGGATTGCTCCGATGTAGGCAGACTGGGGCGCTGCGACACTGACATATCCGGGAGCTTAACGACCGCCTACATGCAAGAGTTTGACATTTATAGGAGGTTGCTGTTTAAAAGTTCCCATTGAAGAATGGACATTTTTATTGATTATGAGAGAGTATTTATTTTTGAAAGTGACTTATGAACGTTATATGATGATAAAAGTTTAAGCATAAAGTATTTCTCTAATTACAAAAGATTATTGGGCAAAAAAACTATTATACTTAGACGCATATTTATTTTTCCATAACAAAAAAAGAGAAAAAAAAAATTAAGAAAGCGGTACGGTTATGCAATAACGCAACATTTTAAAATTCTATCTTCAACGATTATGTTGAGCTAACGTTTTGTAATCAGAGATAGACAGTGTGCTCACGCTGCATCTTTGACAGATAGAATTCTTTGAGTGTATTTAGGGTGGCTACGTTTGTGATCACCTTTTGAAAAAAAGCTATTTTTAAATTTTTTTCTCATTATTTTAGAGGGAATACTAAACAAAACGCTGAAACTTTGGAAAAACTTCATTATCATTACATATTTTTTTGAAAAAAAAAAAAAAAAAAGAGCGATTTCTAGTAAAATTAAGTGACATTTCATCAAGACGACTAACACTCTATAATAAATTTAAATTGAAAATATCTCAAGTAATTTTCTCGTCTCTCTCCTCAATTTATCGATTCTCAAATCTTCATCTTCCTGCAAAGGGTCAAGAGTCATGAAATCAATGAGATGAATCAGTTGCTCCATTAATGATGATGCTGGTGGTAGGTCGGATATATACGTCCTGCGAATCGATTGCTCCGATGCATTTGCAGGCTGGGACGCTGTGACACTTAAATCCGGGTGCTTAAAAACGGGCCACATTCAAAAGTAGAGGAGGTTTCTGTTAATAGGGCGAATTTATTTTTATGAACGAATAATTGTATTTTTAGTAAAAACAAAACGAAAAAGCAAGCAAAATGAATAAAAAACTCCTAAAATTACGCTAATTATGATTAAAAAAGCATCAGGTGTACGGACAATAGTTATGAAATTAAGGAGTAATAGTAATTGCTCGATTATTGATTAAGTTGTCGGCGCTTCCCGCCTAATGGATTGCTCCAATATATGCAGACTGGGAAACTGCGAAACTTTATATAATTTATTGGATCTTAACGGGAATTGCCATACTTAAAAGTTTGACATTTATATGTTTAGAAAATTTTAATCAATTTTAATCAATTTGTCCAATGGCGTTTCGCGTGTTAACCATGATCTTCTGGAAAAATAAGCAAAAATGTAGTATCCTACAAAAATACGGTGATCGCAGTAACTGAGCTGTAACTTTGTGCATTCGCGCCCAAAAATCGTTAAAACGGCAATAAGAAAAAATCTAGTTAATGTGACGCCAATCATAGAAAAAATCCCTTAGCTTTACAAATGAGAACGCACGATTTCTTTGGCACGTGTAACGTGTAACAGAAAAATATAAGATTTTCTTGGCAATACTAAAAACAAATTGCGATAAATGCATCCAAATGGCGTGGCATTTACTAAAATTCTATTTTGTATGGCTTGAAAATAAATCCTTTACTTTAGATAATAGACGTTAATTTAAAAAAAGCAAGAACCTCCCATTGATGATACAACATCATATTTAAATGGAACATTACATTTTCATTCATAAAAATTAAATCTACACGAAAGGAAAGTGACAGGAAAATAAGGTAATTTTTTAGGTGCGTTCGTAATTATATAAATACGTAGCACCTATAGTTGCGTCGTCTGATCAATCAGTCCGTCCGTCCGCATATAACCGCGCAAAAACTACCCAACTAAATGGTTTGAAATTTAATATATATAATAGTTGCAGAATTTTGTCCAGTCATTTCAAATTTTATGACGAAATAATCGAATCAAAACTTAAAAAGATATTAATACAAATATTTATTAAGTAACTTGAATTTTTTTTAAATCGGTATATCCTTTTTATAGCAGCTTCTGAGGATTAATCGTCAAGCGACTGAGATGTATCGTCAAGTTATCTGACATGTATGATGTTATAGTCATATATGACGTATATGACATTTAAAACCTCTATGACCAAGTTATAGTCATATATGACGTATATGACTTTTTATAACCTCTATGACCAAATTATAGTCACGTTATTCATTATATTAAATCTTATCATACATAATTAATTTAATGATATCCCATGATTTCTAATGATTCTAAGTCGCCATGGTGATTACGTCCTATTTAAGATGTAGTCATAATATTTGCGTATTACTGAATTTAAAAACCGAATTTCCATATTGATTGTTTAATTATAACAATCCTATAATCTACCGACAGTTTTTTCGATAGATGTTTCCGGAGAAATAAATACTAAATGAAAAAAATTCTAAATATGGATTTCAATTTCTGAAATTTTCAAAGCTAGGCTTAAGTTTCCCTTGGAATTTTCAGTAAATGTCAACGAAAGATAAAATGTTGCCAACTTAAAATGTATTTATTTTATTACGTAAATTAATCATATCATAATAACAGACGATATAATTCATTTCACTGAAATAATAACATTACGAACGCACCTCATTTGTCACGTTTGACGTGCAATTTCCAACTTATTTTCATTGGCTTTTTTTATTTAGCGTGGTTCCTAATTTGAATACGCATTAAATGTTTTGTTATTACATTGTAATTGACGTCGATATTTCGTTATTTTTTTCCCCTTGAAATTACAATGTCTGTATTGTAGTAGATGTTTTAACTCCAAATCAATTTAAATGAATGTACTACGTCATTTTAACTCATTTACAGTAAACATTTTAAACTCTGTGTACGAAATATACGCATTGTCTGCTCCGAGGCTAACGAAAAAGACAGGCTTCCGCGGTACATTCCACTTATCTTTTTTTACAGACCGCTAGAGTGACGTGTGCTCTTTTCGTACGCCTTCATCGGTGCATTCGAGCAACACGTGACTCTGGCGGTCTGTAAAAAAAGATATGCGTAAAGCACCGCGGTAGCCTTTCTTTTTCGTTAGCCTCGGTCTGCTCAGAATGACTTCAATTTCGAATGCGAAAATATAGGGAGTGGGTCTGAAATTTCATTGGCTTATAAAGACAAAGTACACGCGTTATTATTATTTTTTTAATTCTTCCACTTTTTTAAGGCAGATACAGTCGAAAAGTACGGAACGTCTAGTTCAGCGCTGTGTGGATGTGGATGGTGGCTATTTCTATCACTAAGTTCATATGCAACACTCTTACAAACACAACACTTACAGAATTTACATTACTTTACAGACTTTACAGACTTAATAAACTTTATTAGTTCATGTAATAAATAATAGGCATTTCTAAAATGCTCTAGAGTTGTACTCGTTAGTAAGTTTTTAACATGTAAATTTCATATTAAAAGTGTATAGTTCTTAAAATATAAATTTTTATTTGCAATTTTCCAACCACGAAAAAACTTTTGGTCGCAATTTATTCCAGCTGGGATCATTAGCATCACGTATTCTTTTCTTTTCTTTCTTCCTTTTTTTTTTTTTCTTTTTGTTGCTGTTTTACTTAAAAAATTAATAATGAATGAAAATTTAAATAAAATGCAAATACAATGGAACCTTTTGATTATAAAAGTTGTTGGAAGTGCGATTGTAGTGTAAAATATTCAGGGTAATCCTAATGAATTATTACTCCATCTAATTCTAAACGACATTTGAAAAGTTTTTGCGGCTGAATATAACAATGAGGCTGTTTTCAATAGGTTATTAAAAACATGTGCCTTTTCTTCTTTAGAATTATTTATAAATCAAAGAAGCATGCAGAGTTTTGATAATGTTTACTAATCCTATTATATTTATATTTGTCTTATGCGAACTATTTTTAAAACCAAAATACTTTTTGAAAATGTTTTCTATTTGTGCTGGTTTAAGTGTAATAAATAGAGTTTTACTTTTTGACTAGATGATCAAATCAAAAGAAAAGAAGTCATGGTCTTGAGATACAGATTAGTTCATGTGAGTGAGGAAAATGGACAAGCTCATATCATGGTTGTGTGGCGTTCTTGGGATAGTCATATGGGAGAGTTTAGTGTATTAAGCCTACGGTCAAAGAATTAATACACTAAATACACACTTAATACACTACTTCAACAGCCTACGATCGAAAAGTCAAATTTTGATTATCTGGGTACATATTTTATGACAACCTCATTATTCAAACTTTTCTGTAATTCTGTAATACAAAACCGTTCATTTTTTACTTACCCATCATACGTAGTATAGGGTAAATCTTGTAATCGTTTTAAAAATCGAAAATTTTTTTTGACGGATTTACACGTTTCAGACATTGGAGATTCCAAAAAACATATTTTTAGAAAAAAAAAATTTGCCGTCCGTCTGTGTGTCTGTATGTCTGTAAACGCTCTATCTCCCAAACAAATTGAGATAGAAACTTGAAATTTGGTATGTGCTTAGTATGTAATAATGGGAAGAAGCTTATTGAATTTCAGTAACCTCGATTATCCGGAACAATTTTTTTTGGACTCTCGAAATATTCGTTCTGATAAAAGGTATATAAAAATTTTCGAAATTGTTTATTTTAAGGACTAAATATGAAAAACAATAAAAAAACCTAAATTTTTCATAAAGAATGAAGTCGATCGGATAATGAGTTGCCGAGATATTTGTAATCCTATTTTCCACACTCTTCGATTTTACATGACCCTGTATTTCATCCAAATTTTAATTCAAAGATATATTTTAATTGGAAATGAGACGCTTAATCCGACGCAATAAACCGTTAGTTAATATGATAATAATTTTTGGAGTTATAAGGATATTCCTTTTACGCAATTCAGTCATAGAGCATTTAAAGTTTATGACGTCATCAAGCCACGATTTTATTCGAATTGCAATGCCTTTTATAAGCAGTTTACACATGTTTTATTTTCATATTTTATTTTATGCATATCCCTGATGAGTAAGTATTACGGTGGCCTCCAACGACTCGTTTTTCTTTTCGTCAATTAAAAATAGAGATATAGTTTTTTCAAAAGACTTTGTTTGTTATGCTTTCATAGTAACTCTAACTTTGCACTTTAAATGGATTTTTCTCCAAATTTAGCTTTTGGAAAGAAATCTTCATCCTCATATTCAAGGAGATAGAGACATTCTTTTGTAGGTGATATCATATAAGTTGATTTTCAAATACTTAATAAATATTACTTAATTAATCATAATCCCGAAAACAGCAGTCAGCTGTCGCGACCGCGTGGATGCGGTTTCGAGAGTCGCAACATCGCACACTCAAAGCGGTATTCCGATTACGGATATTGCCGTACATTAATACCAATTATTAATATAAATACGCATACGATTTTCCGATTTTAACTTTGAACACATGACAGGGGTTGCTATTGCGCTACTCTTTTATGTTCTAAAAGAGACTACACTTCATATTCATAATTGTTAGTGTGTAACTGGGTTATTTGAATTAATATAAAATGTTATAAAAGAAACTTCCTAAAAAACTATCTGGAATAATTGAGGATTCAACTTTGCTGTACGCTACTTATGGTGCATCTCTTATACTACTTTATTTTCTACCTATGCAGTATGCTCTTAAGAAACAAATTCCAATAAACAAGCAGTGAAAGTTTTCTCTTGAATAATTTTCAGAATTTTGTGTCATAGCCGATTTTTAAAGACTGACTTTTCTCTCAAAATAATGGTCATTTTAAAACCAACGATAGATTTCTCGACGTAAAAATGCTACAAGACTTAATTTACAATATACTTTTTTAGGTGCGTTCGTAATTATATAAATACGTAGCACCTATAGTCGTCGTCAGGTTCGTCCGTCCGTTAGTCCGCATATAACAACGCAAAAACTACCCAAAAGAATGGTTTGAAATTTTATATATAATCGTTGCAGAATTTTGTATACTAAAATTGTTTAATTATAGCAATCCTATAATCTATTGACATTTTTTTGGATAGATGTTTCCGGAGAAATAGATATTAAATGGGAAAATAGTCTAATTATGGATTTCAAGTTTTGAAATTTTCAAAAATCTTGACCTAAGTTTTCCATTGGAATTTTCAGCAAATGTCAACAAAAGATAAAATGTTGCTAACTTAAAATGTATTTTTTTTATTATGGAAATTAATCATATCATAATAACAGACGATATAATTAATTTCACTAAAACTAGTTATAGTACAAACGCACCTCATTTGTCACGTTTAACGCACAATTTCCAACTTGTTTCTATTGTACACCTTTAAAAATGTTAAAAATGAATAATTGAAAATAAGCAGTATGTATTTATTTTTGCGTATTTTCTCGTCTTATAATATATCCAAAATTTAATCTTAGACTTGGAAGAAAAAAAACCCGCATGATCTTTTTTTTTTTTTTTTGAGTATACATTTTCCTTTTATGAATCCGACTATAATAAATCACAGTGTCACAGTAAATGTCAATAAAAAAGATACACATATCGTTAGACAGGAGTTCAATGCATCCGCCATAAGATAAGTTTGTTAAAATCAAACCGCGCAGATTTTATTCTTAGAACTACTCTTTCAAAATACCTCCATATTGTACATGCACAGTTTCTCTTGAGATCTAAAATATATAAAATGGCGTATTATTTATCGACAAGATTATTTTTAAATACTTACGTTTACGTAAATAAATTTATTTGTTATTCAGTCTATCATTCTCTTGTATTTAAAACATAAAGCAAGTAGACTTGGATTCTCATGTTTCAGTGGATTTATTTTAAAAGTGTTTAATTATATTAAAACAGTATATATTAATTTAAAATGAAGCTTTAGAATCTCGAATAAAATATGTTTCTCAATTAAAAAATATTAAACCTTGTCCTATCACTAGTCAGATGAAACTCTCTTAAAGAAATTTATTTCGTAAATGAAAATCTCCAGTGTAAGTTGACATAGTCCCTGTGTTCAAAACATGGCACAATCAGTTGTTTGATCTCAATGATTTCTTATGCAATTCATTGACCTTACCAAAACAAACAATCATGAAAAAAGCATCCGGAGTTTGCAATCTGAATCTCTCCGAAATCCGAAACTCGTGAAATTTGACATTGATTACACTAATCGCTTTGACATTTTCGATTAAAATAGATAGATATCGATAAAAATGGATATGCTCATCTTCTTGAATGTCAATTATGAATCCAACTTACTTTAATAGCGATAATGATGAGTGCAATTTATTTTTATAATTTCAATTCCATACGTTTCATTTCATTTACTACCATATAGATTATTATTTCTGTTGTCAACATCGCTTTTTCTATGAATTTACGAAACACACAACATCGAAAGGTGTTTACCGTACTCTCGTGGTTCAGTGGGTTCTTAAGGTGCCTGACTACGTATGGAGCAATTTTTTCCATAAAAGCTATTTAATTATTTTTTGAACATATTTTTATTAAGATTATTACTAGGAGCTGTAAAAAAAAAAAAGCAAAAAATATTTCATTCATTAATGAAATTTGGGTAATTGGGGGATTTTGTGGTGAAATTTAGTGAAATTTGGCCCAATACGCAAAACGCTCGACAGAAAATTTTATTGTATGTATCTTAATTTTCTTTTTACAAGTCATACTTATGACATTGGTGAAGCAATGAACTAAAATCTAAGAGACAGTTTAAATATTACAAAACTTATAGTATATCGCACCTTTTTACATGATGATTTTCAAAAAAAGTCATCGATGTCATTCCATGAAAACATCGATAAAACAAAAAAAATATTTATTCTAAAATTAAATCTTTAGTTCATTGTCTTCACAATAGTGTAACAAACATGCATTTTAAATTTCATAGTGATATTCGTATAACATTTTGAGAAATCATGTTTTGTGTATGGAATTTTCACCAAAAATTACATATTCCAAAAAATGCATTTAAAGTTTAGATTTATGTTTTACTACAAGTATTTACATAGTAATATGCATCTAAACTTCGCTGTTTTTATGAGCCATAATCTTTTTCAAGTACTGAGCCTTTGTTTATTTCTAGTAGGCCATATTTTAGCTTCCCCCCTCCCAGTTAGTACCGATACTATAGTTCTTCCGATTTGAGAGACAGCTATTGAGTAGTTTAAAATCCGCTACAACCCCGGTTCTATTTATCGGACAATAAAACTCAATACAGTTTTGGAAAGGTAAAATGTTGGGCTTTAATAAAATGTAATAAAATCGTTTTGACAATTTTGGTCCAAAACCACGTTTTAAACGTAGTCATATTCTTCAATTCGACAACGCTAATCTTAATAATTGGCACAAACTCATATATAAAGCGGGCATCATTTTCTCTTCATTTAATGGAAGATATATGTAGAATATTTACATTAATTCGAAACATATTTCTTACAGCCATTTTCGTCAGCACATTCTGACGCAACTACATATAAACAATAGCCATCGTCATTCATTTATCGAGTTTTAAGGTGCGTTCGTAATTATATAAATACGTTAAAATTATACTATGTTCAAATATCCAATACAAGACAATGTAAAAACATCATCGTTATTTATTATTTCACTGAAAAATTGAATTATATCGTATATTATTATGATATGATTAATTTCCGTAATAAAATAAGTACATGTTAAGTTGGCAACACTTTATCTTTTGTTGACATTTACTGAAAATTCCAGTGGGAAACTTAAGCCTAGCTTTGAAATTTTCAGAAATTGAACTACATATTTGGACTCTTTCCCCATTTAATATCTATTTCTCCGGAAATATCTATCCAAAAAAACTGTCGGTAGGTTATTTGATTGCTATAATTAAACAATTTTAGTATACAAATTCGGTTTTCAAATTCAGTAATACGGAAATAATAGGACTGCATCTTAAATAGGACGTAATCACCACGGCAACCTAGAATCATGACCTATCATGGGATATCATTGAATTAATGACCTATGATAGGATTTAATAGAATGAAGAAAATGTTTATTAATACCTTTTAAAGTTCTGATTTGATTTTCATAGCATTTGAAATGACACGACAAAATTCTGCAGCGATTACATATATTAAATTTCAAACCATTCGGATGGGTAGTTATTAGATTACGTTATAGTGTAGCAGTTACGAAAAAATTATGGTTGTATTTACATAAAACCGTTGTAAATGGCATGAACTATCGATTTAAATATCTGAGAATTTCCTGAAAATTTCAGCTATTTTTATAATAGGGATGTATAATTTTCATAGATCATATACAGGGCTTCTCAAAAGAATTCGAGTACATTTCCGCTTATTGACGTAAATTGTTGAAGGGGAATTTTCAACTGTGTTATGCGTTTCCTAACTGAACTAAATTTTTGCATACCATGTAGTATATATATAAAGCTATAGGCCATATACAGGGCTGCACAAAATAATTCGGGTATTTTTCTGACAATAGATGCTAATTGCTGAAGTTGTGTTTTAAAATGTGTTATGCGTTTTCCAAATGCTGGGCGGGACTAGTTGAGCTTAAGCCGAAATGTAGGCCTTACCTCCCGGTTTGACTTTGACTTTGTCTAACTAATGTGCCTTCTTAATGCAGTTAAGTATGTAAAGCTACACTTGGTTAGACACGTTTAGTTAACTAATTGTGCACTTTAAAAATTGTAAAAACTGTTTAACCTTCAACACATTGTATGTCTGTTAAAGTAAACAATGGGTTTGTTCTTCGTCCCGGGATTGCACTTATACTGTAAAGCGAAAGCTGGGTTCCCTGGGCGGTCATCCCTTGTCATCCCTTGTTTACATAGACATTATTTTTCACCCTATTAAACGGGGAAATTTTGTTAGATTATTCTGAATGTGTTGGAAAGTGTTTCATAATCTATGCTTGACGCATGATTTTTCTTTCTTTTTTTATGTACATGCTATATTAAAAATGAATGTACAGGTGTTTTTCCAAATTACAATACGTGGAGGTATTATAAACCGAAAAATTAATAAAAAATGCCGACATTTTGCTTATTTTTAAGTAAAAATTCTTTACAACGAATAATCAATGTGTTAAAATCTTTTATGCTTTTTAACATAGGTGTTAAGTGTTTTTAAGAATTCGGTTTGTCTGTCTATCCGTGCTCTAACTCGCATAAATATATTCGGATTGCCATGCAATTGATATATGTTATTGAGGTTTACTATGGCATGTTCAGTATTTAAAATGAAGTGTGTAGCACTTATAGTTTTTTTTTTTTTACAGGGACACTCAAAAGAACTCCGTTGCATTATGGTTTATGAGGAAAAACAATTTGCGGTTTATTTTAATGATGTTACACAATTTCAAACATATTGAAAGTGATATATATCACTGAGGTACACTACAAGAGGCTTACTGTAGAATATGATGCACATAGCACTTATAGTTCCTTTACAGGGACATTCAAAAGAATTCCCTTACACGTCGGTCTACGGAGAAAAATCGTTTGAGGTTTATTTTAATAATGTTTCACAAAGCATATATTGAAATTGATATATATCACTAAAGTACATTACAAGAGGCTTAGTATAGAATATTTTGTGTATAGCATTCATCGTTATTTACAGGGACACACAAAAGAATCCGGTATTGTCTGTTAATAATAATTGCTTGAAGTGCTTTTTCAGTTGCTGAACGCGTTTTTAAATTTAACTCATTTTTTTGTCTATTACTTGGTGTTTATAAATTCTATAGATAATATACAGGGCAGCAACACAAAAGTTCTCGAGGAAATTCCAGAAGGGAATTTTAAACTGTTATACGCGTTTTCTAGCTGAACTAAAATTTAGCATTCTATGTAGTATATATACAAATCTATAGATCATATACAGGGCTGCACAAAATAATTCGTATATTTTCCCGAATATTGTTGGTAATTCCTGAAATTGTGTTTTTAAATCATCCTTTCACCTTTTTCAACGCTAAAGATTTGTAAAATTATTTTGGAAGTGTTTGAAAGTGTTACATAATCTATGCTTGACGCATGATTTTTCGTTCTTGTTTATTAATGTATAGAGACATAAGAAATTGAAAAAAAACAGAAGCAGTTTATTGACAGTTATGAGACTATTTTCTAAGTAAATCCAGACTCTGGGAAAAAGTACCGTAAAAAGTCTGATAAAAACTGGCGATACTTGGTTTTCTTCTCGCATAAGCAATCAAATCTAAAAAGAATTTAGGGGAAAATTTTCTTAGTTTTCGCTAATGCTTTTACAGATGCCGCAATCGCTGAATCGATTTTCTTTAAGAGGGGATTGCGAATCCAGCAGTGGCTAAAGCTTCTCTTCCTTTTCCACAAATAACTTATCAAGTCTTCCGATAATTCCCTACCTCGGGGATTTTTCGCTTAAATGGCATTCTATCTTAGAATTATATTACAGATCTCCCGTGAGATAGCTCGTGAGAAATGCAGATAAATACGCCCTAAACCCGTGATGAAAATCTTTGGTCAATAAAGGCGAATATAGGCGTAAATGAAAGAAATCATTCGGCTAGCAACAACAGAAATTCTACAGGAAATCTTTAAGGATTATCCATATTAATGAGGGAGAATTAGACCGAGCTGTGTGTATTAAAAAGTGCGGCAGAAGTTAGAAGCTTTAAATAACTCACGTTGAAGCACAGATAATTTGAATTTACATCGATTCCAGCAACGAATGTTGCTGTGATCAGTAATTTGCATTTTGTACATTTGAATCGGTCATTTCAAAAAACCCATGCGGATACCATATTACATTACCATATTACCATTTGCATGCAATATCATATTAAAACATAAAAATGTTCTTGCTCTTCATTAATTTTGATTAAAAATATGTTTAATATGACAGTTTTAAATAATATAATACAATCACTTGATAACTTTAAATTAAAGCCATAAATAATGCTTAAAGTGATAAAAAACATAACACGGAATATTAAAATATCTTTTTAATGTAGATTACATATGTTTCGTTCACACTATCGGTGACATCTTTAGATAGATCCATATGATAAATAGAATATTCTCGCATATTTTTGAAAATGGTAAACATAAACCACGAGATCGCATGTCCAAGGCTAGCAGGTGCTTAAATTGGCCAAACTGGGAAACGTGAAAATTATTATTTGTTTTTATTTTTATTGCTTTTTCAATCTATCGATCATCGCGTGCCAAATTTTAGCTATATGACAGTTTTGTTCAAATTAAATACCACCTAACCTTGTTAAAACAACATAAGTCAGGAACAGTTTTTCTGTTATTATTCTTTTCATTAATCATAAATTATAAAAATTATTCGATATTTACAAACTTTGAAGTCCAATCTCTATAACTAGCCTCAAAAAACCCATAAAAATTCGTTTACTTGTGAATAAAAGTATTTTTTCATTTGTGAAAAATTCTGCTTCTGTGACTTATATGGTTTTTGAAATGACCTATTCATTTAGAAAGAGAAGTAATACCAAAATGTATTGCAAGAAGGACATTAAGTGTGGCTGTTTAGTTGTTAGTGCACTGTCATCTATTCAAACAAAAATTAATTTATTCCTTTTCTACAAAAAATGATCAAATTTACCGATAATTCCTTACATATTAGAGGTATTTCTCTTAAATGACATTCTATCTTGGAATTATATTTTACAGCTCCCATGAGATTACCCATTAGAAAGCAAATAAATGCGTATTATAAGTACGGTCAATATAAATGCAAAGTGAGAAATAACTCAAAGAAATAATTCTGACAGCAACAACAAAAATTCTCCTGGAAATCTTTTAAGGATTAGTTGAACTAATGAGAAAAGATTAGATAAAGCTTTGTGTAAGAGAAAGTGAGGCAAAAGTTAAAAGATTTTGTAAATCACGTTAAGATGCAGATGATTTGAGTTTGGATTGATTCTAATAATGAATATATGAACAGTAAATTTGAATTTTGGATATTTCAAGAAGGAAAGTAATGCCAAAATACATCGCAAATAGGTCATTTAGTATGCTTATTTCATAACTAGAGCGCAATCAAAGGACTATTCAAATAAACATCAATTTATTTATTTTCCATTAATAACTTATCCAGTCTTCTGATATGATTATCTTGGTTAATAAAAGCGAAGAGAAGCATTAACGTAAGATATCATTCTGCAAGCAACAACAACAAAAATATTAAAGGAAATCTTTAAGGATTAATTAAATTAATGAGAAAGTATTAGATCGAGATTTGTATAAGAGAGAATGCGGCACAATTAGAGACTTTTGGTGAACCACGTTAAGGCGAAGGCGATTTGAATTTTCTTAATGATCCTAATAACGAATATAATTATGATTCATAAATTTGAATTCTGGGTGTTGTAGGAATGGGAATAACGAGAAGTAAAGTTACAAGTGCAGCGGTTAACATGTTTGGGTAGTGGTTCCAGTTCTGGCATCTAAGTAAGGTGAAGGGTTCGAATCTCGGTCCCAGTTTATACGTTTGGATCGATTGGAAATCTATTTTAAGTGAAAAATCTCTATTAATTTACCCTTGTGTGCGAAAGATGACTGTAATTTCTTAAAATTATCCATCCTGGTAGAACGATTGTGTTAAGATCTGAACTTAACACAATTTAGGATAGTGTTAAGTATATAGTTAGGAATTTTGCGCATTGCCTATGTTTCATTTTGTATTACAAATATTACTATAAATTAACAACGTGAAAATACAGGACGAATTTAACTCATTTCCTGCTAAAATTATTTTGGTTTTTCGTTTTTGTAAAAATCGGGATAACACGCACAATTTGTTCTTGTTTAGTTGTATTTTAATATTTCATACAAATATCCTCGGTACTATTTTAGATGTTTATCGACTACGTACTGAATAAGCCTTACACTTATATATATTCTGCAATATCTCACATAAAAAAATATAATTCCGAAACTGTTTAAGATTGTGCCTTAAATGGACTTCCTTGAACAGGATTAAACTAAGAAATATGAGATAAATTATACACTGCAAAAAATAACTGTTGATTTTACAGTATAAAACTGGCGCCCCAGCTGCCAGTTTTATACTGTAAAATCAACAGTTATTTTTTGCAGTGTACTGGGTACTACGAACCTGAAATTTTTTATAAATTTCCAAATGGGGATCACGGAAGGAAGTGCATTAATGCAGATGTAATGAATCAGTATGCTTTCTATGTTATAAGGCAAGGAAATTGACAAACATATTAATATATATATATATATATACATATATATATATATATATATACATATAAATTAATCTTTGCTCCATTTAGGAAGTATACTTTTGCAATCTTCTTGCACATCTAGGAAAAAAAATATCACAAGGTCGCGGGACATATAGTCTCATAAATCCGCAACCACGAGTTTCCAATCACTAATACTGTTTGAATCTTGTTTACAAGGTTTTATTATTTTTCTTTTATATCTTTTTTTATTGGTAACTGGCTAATTTTTAACAAGACTGAAAGCTGGGAAGTTTAGGAGCCATCGAAATAAATTTTACTTTGAGGTTACTTTTTCGGAGAAGTAATATTTCAAATAACCAGCATTTTTATAAATTCCATCAATAGTCCTTCGAAATAATAAAGATGAATCTGCAACCTTTGCAATAACATTTAGGCTGTATTTTGGATGGTAAGCTCCAAATTGAGTTAGTTGACACAGATCATATACAGGGTGGTTATAAAATAAATATCTCTATTTGGAGCTGTGTATATCTCGAAGGAATAACCCGAATGAAACCAAACTCGGTACACTTACTATTCGAGAAAGGGGAAGAAGAATGATACAATAAAAAAAAATAATTGCAATAATCACCGACAGATGGCGTTACTGAGTGTGAATTGTAATGTGTAATACAAGAACAAAGAATTAAGGAGTCAAACCGGATGGCACATCTAATTTATTGGAAAATGTCACAGTGTATGTGGTTACGCTTTCGCATGGCGGTGCCGATCATGTTCAGGTTCTACATGGCCATGGTGCTGGAGGACACAATCGAAGCGGTGCACGACGGGTTCAATTGCGGAATGTAACGCATCAGGAGTGATGTTTCGCACATGTTTTGATATGCGGTAAAGTCATTGAGGTTTGTGGCACCTACACGGTACACAATGTTACACATTACGTTTCACATTCAAAAGCGCCATCTGTCGTCAATTATTGCAATTATTTTTTTATTGTTCCATTCTTCTTCCCCCTTCTCGAATAGTAAGCGTACTGATTTTGGTTTCATTCCGGTTATTCCTTCAAGCTACAGACAGCTCCAAATAGAGATACTTATATTATAACCACCGGGTTCTATGAAAAATGTTCTTCCGTTACGTTTCAGCCTGTGACTAAATATTTCCGTCCTATCGAAAAGTGTTCATCATTCGATAGCATGTACTATAAACTGTAAATGGTATCTCTGTTCTAAGTCTAGCTACTTTTTTGTCTCTAATACCACATTTGCATATGTATTTGAGTTTCTTTCAGTTTTCTATTTCCATAGTATTTTGAGTATAATTACATTATAAGAAGAAACCTATCTTTGCAAATAAATTATTATAGATTGTCATTAACTTTACTTACGAAGAATGTTTCAATATTAGTGTTAGTTGCAATATTTGTTGAAAAATTTTGATTTTCCTATGAAAAGAAATATTTGCCAATTTTCTTTTCTCTCTGCTCTGTACTTTTTGCTTTGGTAGTTATGTTTCCTTATATGCAACATGTTTCTTTATGACTTTTTTACATTTATTTTAATTGCTTTATTTCTTTTTGCAGCTGCTATCCGAGCTGAGGAAACTGCCAAGGGTGGCATTAAGTATGAATTGGTGTTATCCGAACCTTCTTCCAACGATCCTCCAAAGAAGGATCAGCTCACCTCGCCTCCAAAAACAATGTCCGTGGAAGAAATTGAACAGAAGCTGAAAGCTGCTGAAGAAAGGAGACTCGTAAGTTATAATATATCAAAGGGAAAACCTTAAAACGTTATCAAGAAAAAAAAATTTGGAATTCAACGCCATATATTAATATTTCTGATTTCCGAACACACTAGTGCTAGGAAAATATTGTAATAATGATGAAAAACAGAGTCAGAAATTTTGGTATATCTTTATGTTTTGTGGACTTTTCAATCTGCTTTTGCTATTTTTTACAATAATCCTGTAAGTATGTGCATGTGCATTGTTGAAAAATCTGCAGCAAATTCTCTAGTCATTCAACCGTTTTTGGAAATAACGATTACTTGACCATATTAAGAAGCGTTCTCATTGGTCAGGATAGAATGAAATTACGGTTAAGTAACCATCATAATATATAAAAACGGTCGAATAACAGGAGAGTTTGCTGCAAATTTTAAACAGTGCATGTGTAATGTGTATATATATGTGTAATGTGTAATGTGTATAATGTGTATAATTTTTTGCGTTCTTCGGTATCCAGAGTCCATTTTTGGTGTCTTTTCGGTGATGTAAGCACGTATGTGTGAGAGTAAACGTGATAGTATCCCAAACTTTCCTAAAACAAAAATTTAAAAGAAATTTCTCTCTATATTAAAAAAAAGTAACCACCGCTGCGGCCGCCGCTGTCAATTAAGATTTTGTGCCTTGAAGTCTTTCTGGACTAATATCCAGAAAACTATTGCAAATAAAAATTTAAAAATTGGTGGTTTTATAAAGAAATGTTCGATAAACACGCTGAAGTAGACAGTTTTTAAATCGAAGAATTATTTTAAGAGATATTTAAAATCAAAGTTGGTCAAAACAGTTTTCTTATAAAAGTTTTATAGAAACGAAAACTATGCACAGGAATTTAAACATAATTTGTAACGATATAGTTGACAAGATTGGGGTGTGCAGACTGCAATTATTTTTTCAATTTGACTCTTTGTTTGAGGTTATATTTCAATTTTTTATTCAAAATTTTCATTATTTTGACGGAGATTTATTTCATATTTCATAAATTCCATTATTTGAATCGTTGCCAATTTGTAAAATAGCGCACGTAATAATATTCCCTTTCAATTAAGAAACGTATTAACACGTGACTATTAAAAATAGAGATAAAACTTTAAAATACTAATTAAATGATCACGTGTTAAAAGCAATAAATGTAGAAAATAACGGAATAAAAAATATACTTGCGCGTGAATATTAAAAAGATAAATAATTAAATTATTCCGCGTTTTCAAAGCATCAAGTAGAGTAAGATTAATTTATTTCGACAAAATATTTTATCTATTATTGCAAATTTTAAAGCAGTGTAATTAATAATATTTCCCTTCAATTAAAAGCTATATTTTTACGTTTAATAATTACGTTTAAATCAACGAAATAACTAATAAATTGGTAAAATGTAATTAAAAATACAGATAAACGTTGAATTAAAGATCACTCGATGACATAACTACCACGCATAACGCATCTGGTATCAATTGAATGCGACGCCACAGATATGCACTTTTGGCTTTAAATCCTATATTTTGGCGACAGTTCATTTCTTTTATAGAAAGTAATAGTCGGGATAATGAAGTAATACCCAATTTTCTATAGCATCGTTATAAAATTTCCTGATGCCATGGCATTGCTTACTTAACCATTTTGCACAAGTTGATTTTCAAATGTTTAATTAACCTTATTTTATCAACAGTTGTTAGCTGTCTCGACAGCAATTGAAAAAAAGCCGACAGCAGTCGGCTTTAAAATCCCTTGGTCAAAGGAAAATGAATGGAAACCCGATTGTAGCAGATATTACAGCGAGCAGCCGATTACACAAGGCCGATTATAGCAGCCGATTACAGCAGGTCGTTTAATTATAATTCAATCTTCCGCAATCGTTTTAAGGCTGATCAAATCAGTGTGTTTTTACAGTTTGTGGTGTCAGAACGGGGGTTGGCGAGCGTAGTTCGTAGGGGACAGAGCCCCCTAGTATTTTAAAAAAATGTGCATTAAATCATTTTGCTGAACATGCAAATATGGAGACATTGGTTTAGCTAAAATTTAGCAGTTTATGTTATAGATTACTGTCTCAAGAAGCAGATACATTTATAGTAAAATCGACCATCAGATTGTGGTATCTAAATCATATTAAACAATTTTGTGACCGTTTCTATAGTATGTAACACCAAAGAAAATAACTAAGGAAACTGATACATTTTGGAGATGATTTTAGCAATCCTTTGTGGCTTAGAAATAATGTCTTCAGTTGTTAAATGGACGATACCGTGTTCAAATTCAGCTGACTTCTTCGTGTTATTTAAAAGCCCATTGTTTTTATAAAATGTTCGTAAAGTCGAGAAGAGTCACTCAGGATTTTTTAACTTTCTTTTTCATTAAAGACTACATTATTCGGGATGAAATCACCCAAAATAGACCTTTGCTTTCTTTTTCAAATCAAATAAGCTCTAAAATATTTGGACTGAAAATTTCGACGCTAAACAAAACTACAAAATATTTTTCACTGTAAAAATACAGAAATATGTGAAATACTCTTAGCATATAAAATATTTATTAATCTTTCTCTAGATGGTGTTATAATAATAGAACATGTGTTCACATTTACTATTATTTTGTCTTCACAATTACGTACTTTTGTTGTTGTATGCATGTGGTAATGATAGTATATGTCTTTGCATTTATTGTTATTACTTCATTTATGTTTTAGTATTTAGTACTAAAACAAACAAACCAAAAAAGTTGGTGCTTTTTAGTTATACCAACACCATTGTCGCCAAGCGTGGCGTCAAAGGACAAATAATTTTTTTCATACGATCGCCAACACAAAAAATTGGTACAAAAGTATCTCATATAGCTGTTCCATTCTACTGCTGTGGTGTGGTTCATTTGGAATTGAAGCTCACAAAACTCAATCGAAGTCAGCTCTTGGCACTACAAAGGTATAAACCTCAAACCATTAAGAAAAGGCTATTCCCATGCTTCAAACAATGTATTCCTAAGCTTTGTTGTGATCGTAAGCTACATGTGCATTGCGGACTCATGTGGAACTTTCGAACTCATCTATAATTTCATTTGATGGTTTTTTGAACAAAATCTTTCCTTGTGTATAATTTCATAGTCTTGAAATAATTATATTGCAGCTTCTTCATCAACAGGTATCTGCCAAATTGTAATAGACATCACAGCGTCAGCAAAAAATGTAAGCAATAACTTAATAAAAAAATATTTTTAGGTCAAAAAAAAAATTATAATTTAATAACTAGTGAGTCGCAATGTTTGGAACGACTTGCGATAAAAATACTTTGAACGGCCAAAGTTGAAATAAATGGCGCATTAGCATACATTTTGGCATGATGTTGGTATAACGGAAAAGTACCAAAAAGTACCATTTAAAGCTGTATGCACCGTTGCTGAGACTTTTATTTCAAACATATGTTTCATTCTAAAAAAAAAAAAAAAAAAAAAAAAAAAGCGATTTTTCCCAATTAATATTTTATGTTAAAAAATTAAAACATACTGGAACGTTGTTATGCCTATTTAATCCTATTGTAGTACAGCATTTTCGAAATATTTTGAAAATTCTTCCATAATCTATTGTCATATTAATAGTATACAAAATAACTACTGACATATTCGTTAGATTTTAGTAAACGATAATTTTTACAATTGGGATAGTTACTTTTAATTTTTTTAACTAAAAAGTAATCACCTTTCCCCCTCCAATATATATATATATATATATATATATATATATATCGGACTTGAAGAGATTAAATATTTATTTCTTAAAAAGGAAATTTTACAAAAATTTATATAACAAATAATCAATATTAAGCCTATTTATTGCACATGCAAATCGCCTTTTTTTCTGGTTGTTTTGAATACATAAATATAAAATGCCTTCTTTACTAAAATTTAAAATGGTGTAAATGGTCAAACAATAAAATATTCATCTACTAAATATATCACTAACTAATAGTAATTGTAATGGAACATGCTATTTTTTTTTCCCTTATTCATTCATTCATTGCTATGTTATCACATTTATCAGAGTATTTTTCACACCTTTTTTTTTCCGTATCTTCCATGTTATTAAAAATTGGGATCTAAAAAATAAGCGTTTATTTTTCTTTCCTTTTCTTTGAGTATTTACATTCCTCGAATGAAAATTTAACAGATATGTAATCGAACTCGTACTTAAATCGCACTGAAATATTCAGAATCGAAAAGGTTGCTATAAATAGTTAAATCTTTAACGATTAACCATTAACATGCGGCTGGTACGAAAGCACCAAACATGTTTCTGGTGTCGTTGGGGGGCTATCTAAGAAAATATGCTAAATGTAAAAAGGTTATAGGACTTTTCAATCAAAAATGATTTTTACCTATGTTCTATGCAACTGGGTCGCTTGAAAAAAAAAAAAAAAAAGAGATAGAAAAAAAAAAACCCCAGTCTCTTGGTCCTATAAGTTATATTTAGAAAACTTTCTCCATGCTCCAACAAATAAAACAATAAAAATATGCTTTTTTTTTCTTTTTTTTTTTTAACGTTTGAAAACTAAAAACCCGTTTTTTATACCAGAAAATATTGAAAGTACATAAAATTCAAAGTTTCATAACTCGGTAAGTTTTCTATCGTAAAAGAATGGATTTTTTACTGTTTACTTGTTAGGTTTTGTCGTAAATGTACACATATTTGTTAACAATATTCATAGAAAAACACTTTTTTTCCATACATATGTTCTACGTTATATATTTTATGCATTTCTTTTAGCCAATTCCCATATTTAAAAAAACACCAAAAACACTACTACTACTTGATTTTTTAGTTTTATGCGTTATTTAAATTTCTATATGTGTATTATAAGTAAAGATTTTTAAAATTTATAACCCAGTTTATTTAAATTAAATTTCTTCGTATATAGTAAATTTTCATAAAAACTTCTAGTTCGACATATTAATTAACTTATAAATTTCTTTAAAAAAAAAAATAATAATAATAAAAAAAAAATTTAGAAACGTATGGAATATTATTTTAAAACTTTTTCCCAAAGTTTGTAAAATACTAATTCAAGATTCAAAAAAATATAAACGCTTTAACTCTGGTTGCATACATGCCAATTGTATAACGCTGAAAAATGGCGGCGAGTGCCTTAAAAGTCCGCAAGTAATTAGAGAATGGTCAATTAGCACATTACCGCGAAATTCCTGTAAGTCTGAAATTTCGTATGTAGGTTCTAAATTAAGTATCATTTTATAAGGAAAAAAAATGTTTATTTTTTATAATACTTTGCGGAAAATGAGGTACGGGTCTCCATTAAATTTGGTCAAGATAATCAGTTTTCAATTTACTTTTGAGTAACGTATAATGTTTTTCATATGTGACATTCAAAGAGTAAAAAGGGGACGCAGAGTGTAATCTGCAAAAGTTGTATATACTTGTAAACTAAAATACTAAAAAATTAACTAAAAATTGTTAATAGATAACTAAAAAATTGTACAAAATATAAGTATAAAGTAAGTCTAAAATTACGTATAATTCATTCCTATACATTCTTTCAGTTATTAACGTATTTTGGACTCTTCCGAAATAGCACAAAATGTTTTAGCCAATGTTGGCTAATTGGTATACTACATTGGCTCAGAGTAAGAAATGTCTGTCTTGACTATTGACCAACGAACTATTTGCTAACAAAGGCCCAACAGTGGTCCAACTGTTAGCTTCTTAGAATCCGGCTCAGATCACTGAACTCCATACATAACAGGAGTTCTGAGTCGGCGGTCAGAAGCTTGTAAGGCAAATGAAGTATGCAAGGTAAATGAAGCATGCAGGGCAAAGGCAAAGGCAAAGGCAAAGGTAAAGGATAGTCCGCGTCGTCAAAGTTAGATATTAGTGTTCTCATTTACTATTATCCTAATTTATCCTTCTCTAGTAAATCTATGGTTTTCTAATTAATAAATTATTCTCGAATCATGTAAGGGAATGCATGTTTTGCCATGAATGCGAACTAAAATTATCATCACTGTATACTTCCACGATGACCGCTGGAAATCATTTTGAGGATTATGAAAATAGATCTGTTATATATGGAACTCAGTGGCTCAGATACGTTCCAAATTAAAGGACCTCTGTACACTACCATTTACCAACCCTACCATTCCCAAAGCTACCCTTTTGCAAAAGTTTCCATAAATTGCCAGCGAGGGCCAACAGTCTGTGCTACTTGGGTTGAATGGGAACTTTTTAAACATTGATAAAAATTATTTTTTGGAAATTTCTGTTAAATTACTTTTTCTACACGATGACACGGCTTTTTCTGAAAAAAAAAAATATCAGTAATCGGGTTAATATTAAGTATATCAGAAGAATCACCTATAACATACATATATAACTTATTTTTCATTCTTTTCAGATGTTAGAAGCAGAAAAACTGAACCAGATTAACGAGAAGAAGAACAAACTACAAGAAGCCAATCAGAAGCGACAGGAGTATAACAATAATTTCATTCAATCCACGAAGGAGACACTAGAACAAAAAATGGAAATATTTGAGAGCAATAGAGAAGCAAAACTTAGAGCTCTCCAAGAAAAGCTCAAGGAACATGTGAGAATCACACTTTCTTCTTTGATTTACATTAGACTGAATAATAAGTGTTCTTTTTTAATCCATCAAAGGAAATGAATTCTCGATTCGAGATTAAAAATAGATGCAACTTTTGCTGGCTTCTTAAGCTACTTTGATATTTTGATTTATTTTGTCTGAGTGTCTTAAATTATCTAAGAGTTGCTATGGGTACATCATGAATTAATAACTCAAATGAGAATTCATTAGCTTTGTTGCTAGCCTTGTTATTTTTATAAAAAATATAAATGAAATATATTGTTATTCTTTCGGGGTATGCCTTACTAGAAAATCATTTTAAATCCATGTCTTGCATTCATGAAATATTGGAATATGTAGCGTCCAACACCTGATCAGATATTAGGGGAGAAATAATGTACACAGTCAGACAGATTTCTCCCAAAATATTAATTGTGAGCCAGATATAATCACCTGAAGAAATTTAGCACATATATTTGGATACATAAATCTGCTCATTAGGAGCATCTTGCATGCCAACTTTAATAATACACAATAGAAACCGATTTTTTTTAATAACATTAGCATTAGTTAAATTCTAAGAAATTGCTTCACTGCGTACAAGTGTTCATGTTTCACTGTTTGTTGTTGAAAAAATTAGTTACTTACCACTTCTTTCGTCTTTGTTCGAGTTAAATCCTGGATAGAGTTAAATTAGTAACTTTCATGTCCAAATAATTAATTTCTTTTTATAAATTTCCAAATGAAATAACGGCCACACTTGAAATGTTGTCGGCGAACACTCCAAACATATAGCATTACTGAACAACTTAATAGCTTGCGGTACAAACACAAATTTCGTTTTAAAATCTTCTCTGTTTCACTGTGTACCATTCTCCTTTATTATTTATGAAAACTGCACACCGAAGAGATTATGTGTATTTGTAAGTCGTAAGCGTTATACGATTATTATAATGCATATATCTCTGTGCACATTTAAATTTTGTTGAAGAATCAAAATTCTTACTTTTAATCAGATAACGGTATTTGCTAGAAGTGTATCAAGCGAAACAAAATTGAAAGTTGTTACAGCAGTGGTATTAACTATGCGATTCCGCAAGCTGAGAACATATCATACATATATTTACAGAGTAGCCCTAAACCTTATGTCACGATTAAAATTCAATTTCTTGCCTAGTACCCTGTATAATTACTTTAAAAATGTATGATATCTTATTGGCAGCAAGAAAATTTCTTTGTTGACGTGCTTATTGTATCATTTCGCAAGATTAAAAAAGATATCGTCTGCAGCAACAATGAACAGCAACTGGAACATTCAACAAAGTTTATTAGGATGTGAAAAAATACTGTAGTGTGTAAGACTAAAACAAACTATTGTCAATAAATATATTCCCTTTTTTTTCTGGGAGATAAATTTGGCAGACATAGTCTGGACTAACTTTGACTCCAATTTGGAATGCTCGCTTTACTCATTCCGGACTTTCGCCTATCCCATTGTAATTTTTTTTAATGATAAAAACGTGTTGTTAGTTAGTATAGCTAATTATTTTTTCTATCGTGTCATATGGAACGGAAAACGCCTCAGATAACGTGAATATTTCACAAAATTTCCAAATAATTGCACTCGATGTCAGCCAAAAATTGACGTTTAATTTTCGTAGCTTCGTTTTAAGCCACCCTTTGGTTTCTCATTGTAATGACGTTATCAAGTCGAGCCATACTCAGAACTAGAACTAATTGCAAATGTTATTTTTGAATAAAATACTTTATTAGTATCGTATCTTTAAGAGATATTTGGCTGCTAAAGTCAGAAAAGATTTCGCAAGTACATGGTGTCTGAAACTTACCCCCCTCTCTGTAGGAACGGAGTCAAGTTCGTGGCTAGCTTGATAAGATAACCACTGGCAGGAAAAGTCCAAAAAGTCTTTCCTCCAGGGAGGGATGGACTTTTCGGACACCCTCTATGAATTGCAAATAAATTTTATTAAGCGTCCGAAACTACGCAAACTTTAAAAATGAACTTTTCAAAAATACATGCAATTAATGATTTGTATTGTGTAATCAGTACTATGTAAATACTTGAGCATTATTTGCAGGCAAGGTTGATTGATCCCATTTTTGGATCAGTTGCCTTACTGCGTATTTATACCAGTGGACCCGTGCGAAGATTTCTCACTCAATCTAATATGTTTTACCAATGTCTAAAATTTTTTCGATGCAGGTTTAAACTTCTAAAGAAAAATTAAGGATTAAAAATATCTGCAAACAGCCTTAGTCAAACCAGAATACCATCTCATTTATTCCATCAAAGTTAAAGTAAAAACTGATTGAAGATAGCAAAAGGCATGCGCGAGAGGAAAAATAACAATTGTATTTTAACTATATTAGAGGATGATGACATACGCTTCGAGAAAAACACGGGACAAACAAATATAAATTGAAAACATATAAAATACTATTTAATTTAATATAACTAATCATACATTTTAGGATACACGTGAAATACCATTGCTTCGATCGATCGATGATGTATTTTAAACATTTGAATTTCAATTTTGCTTTTCAGTCATAAATACAAAATAAGCACGGGCAGAGACTTACCACTTTATATTTGTGTTTTATTTTTGTGGCAACATTGATTTCAGAAAATCTTTCATTTCATTTATGAAAACAGTGTCAATTTAATTTCTAATTAACTGAAATTTTTAATAAAAAACATGTTTTTACGAAATGTGAGTGTACTATATCAGAAGCTGGTTTAAAAACCTTTCGAATGATATCTCATTCATTGTTGTGCGTTTTGTAAATGTATATAAAAGGGGATGGTGACAACAGGAATAATATATATGATGATTATTTGTAATTATTATTGTTAACTTTATGTAAACACAGTACTGTGTAAATACTTGAGCATTATTTGCAGGCAACGTTGATTACTCCCATTTTTGGGTCAGTTGCCTTACTTTGCTTATATTATTTGTCAATACATATCGGCCTGTATGAGCTTTTAAAACATAAACAGCATTGTGGTTGGAATCTGTGTGGTTTGCTTACTTGCTTTTCTAAGCGGCTAAGTGGAATTATCATTTACAATTAATTTCTTTAACTCTGCGGAAAAACATCTGTGTTTAAGGAATTATTCTCTGAAAAATAAAATATAAAATACATGAGAAATTTATTATTAAAATATTATTTCAACCTAGATCAAATGTACAATAAAAATAATTTCTTACATATTTTATAATTTTAAATACTTATTACTTTCAAAATTTTCAGTAATATCTTTTGTATAGTGTATTTTTCACTATACTGAAGGAATTTGCTGTTAGTCCCATGGACTTTAAATTAATATTTTTATTTAGTATGTACAGGTGGTTATCAAAATAATGGAAACACTTGTGAATGAAAGGGACATTTAAGAATTCCCTTCGTAAGCATTAAAATATAATCTTAGCTACCAGATTTTTTTAATATAAAAAGTACATGTATTAGGTAGTATGAGAGAGCTCTAGAAGAGTTGTCTACGTTTTGATTTTTTTTGTCAGAAGCTTAAAATGTCAGACCTCACAGATTTTCAAAGAGGCCAAATTGTAGGAGCCCGACTAGCTGGAGCAACGGTAACCGAAACATCTCAGCTTATAGGCGTTTCTAGAGGTACGGTGTCTAAAGTCATGACAGCATACACACAGCGCGGAAAGACAAGCTCAGCAAAGTAAAATAGTAGACGGAAGGAGAAGCTGAGTGAAAGAGACCGACGGGTATTGAAGCGGATTGTAATGTCTAAAAAGAAAACAACTGCAGCCAAAGTGACCGCAGAGCTCAATCAGCATCTGGATTCTCCAGTGTCAACAATTACAGTTCTGAGAAACCTTCATAAAGAGAACATTTACGGCAGAACAGCAATTCCCAAGCCACTTGTCACAGATGCTAATGCCAAACGTCGTGTAGAGTGGTGCCACAACCACAAAACCTGGTCGATTGATAAGTGGAAGACTGTTATATGGTCAGACGAATCATCTTTCACACTTTTCCCCCCAACAGGACGGGTACATGTCTGGAGAACACCTGCACAAGCGTATGATCCTGATTGCCTCCTTCCAACTGTCAAGCATGGAGGTGGATCGGTCATGGTATGGGCAGCCGTGTCATGGTTTTCTGCTGGTTCAATCGTAACCCTGAAAGGAAGGATCACTGGGGAGAAGTATAGAGAAGTTTTAGCTGATCAGGTCCATCCCATGATGCAAATTTTGTTTCCTGCAGGAGATGGAATTTTCCAGGATGATAATGCCCCTATTCATGCAGCCAGAGTTGTCCAATCATGGTTTGATGAACATGAGGATGAGGTGGAACATCTACCTTGGCCCGCACAGTCCCCAGACCTCAACATAATCGAACCGTTGTGGTCTATTTTAGAGCTTTCAATCCGGAATCGATATCCTCCACCGGCATCTCTCACGGAACTTTCACAATATCTCCATGAAGAATGGTACAATATTCCTCTAAACACTATTCAGAATTTGTATGATTCGATTCCCAGGCGAATCCAAGCTGTATTACATGCCAAAGGCGGTCCTACGCCATATTAATATAGAATTCCTACAAAATCTAGGGTGTTTCCATTATTTTGATAACCACCTGTAAATCTCTCTCTCTCTTTCCCTTTATCCCATCTGTATTCTAAAAGAACTTTACTCCAACTGTCATTATATATGTATGTATTGTCTAAAAAGTATTAGGGATGACAGATGGGGAGAAAAAAAAAGGTTGTTTAAAAATTGATTTTGTACTTTATTGCAGAAATAAAATACACATACAAGTTTAAGAGGTAACACCTCTTTGAGCGTTTCAAAAGTTTGAAAAGAAATAAGCTATACCCTGCAAAAAAAAAAGTGTTTATTTTACAGTATCATACTGGCACCCCATCTGCCAGTATTATACCGTAAAATGAACAGTAATAAACAGTACAATAAACAGTAATACTGTGCTGCGCATGCGCGGTAGCGTATTACTGTTTATCTTACTGGTTATTACTGTTAATTTTACAGTATAGTACTGGCAGATGGGATGCCAGTATTATACTGTAAAATCAACACTTTTTTTAAAGTGTAGTAGCGAAAGTAAAGGGTAACGAAAATTTTAATGTTTTTTTTCAAAACAGGCTTTTCAAAGTCGGTGGACACTTTAGCTCCGTCAATTTTCAATCAATAAACGTAATCTTTTTGAAAGTAATTCGTCATGTATTATTCTAGTGAAATATGTAGGATTTTTCTTTAGAAATATTGATATCTCGCTTTTTTTGTGTGACTTTAAGTACCAAAATTGCTGGTTAAAAATTGACTTTTTACTTTGAATTGCTGCCCTTTCACTAAAAATACATATTTTTGAAAACGGATGCTCACTTCATTAGCCCTTGCACAAACAACTAATTTGTTTTGTTTCGTTGCTCTAGAATAAGTCTCCAATGAGTTATCATGTCTATTGTTTGACCCTCTTTTTTTCCTTCCATCAGCTGTCAAGCCGCCATTTTTTAATTTGTAAACTAAAAAGTACACTGTTTTCTACTTTAATATATGTATAATATTTTGGAGTAAATGAAGTTTTTTAAACACTTAGCATTTTGTTTTTAAAAAATTCCCGAAATGCATTAAAGTTTTGGGCGTCAAAGGGGTATTTTTTTAATTGTGCAATTAAAGAAAATATAATTTCAGTTGCATATTTAAACATGTACTGCTTAAGTGAACTTTTAAATGCAGAAATTATTGAATACAAGTAGAGGATTTTCAAAATGTTAATTGCTAAAAAAATCGTGTCACTTTGAATGACATAAAAGTGTACTAAAGCCTTACTAAACTTACAGATTTATACGTTAAATATCGTATTATTGTAATATGCGCTCTATCTAATCTCACCAATCAGATAATCAATAACAACATGAATAACAAGATGTTCTCATCTAATTTTCCATTCTGGTCGCATAGTAAAACCTATTTTATTTATTTATTAATAAGAAACTTGATATATTAAGGGGATAGTTTCTGTGTATATATTGAATAAATTAATTGAGATAGTTTTAGTACAATAATTTATTTTACTTTAGATGCGTAAGACAAAATTAATTTTTGTCTTTCCGATTTATTCGTTTAATATAGGCGATTGACGAAATTCAGAAATGGTAGGGAGACGATTAAAAAGAAAATTCGATTTCAGAAAAAAGAAGAGGGAATGTGGCCTAATACAAAAATACATTACAGAAAACTCGGAATTAATGAACAAAACTTTTACGAACTCTCAAACAATTTTTGATTTTTCTTAAAATAAATTTATTAGTACTTGTGTCTTCAACACTTTTGTTGTAAATAGACGAAATATATCAAAAACAATATTTTTGCAGCCATTCATCTTAAAGGAATTCTCTCCTTTAAAAACTTAATAAGCTCACGGATATATTTTATTTATTTTTAAAAGCAATTCAGTTTATTGAATAAATGTCAAGAAAAATATGTGTTTGCGAAAAGGACTGTAAAAAAGTTTAAAGTAATTCAGTTTATTGAATCAATATGAAAAAAAAAATGTGTTTGTGAAAAGGACTGTAAAACAGTTTAAAGAAGAATGACTTAATTGTTAATCAATGACTAAATTAATTAAAAGTTAAAAGCAATTCAGTTTATTGAATCAATGTGAAGAAAAATATGTATTTGTAAAAAAGATTTTAAAATAATGTAAAGAAAAACGACTTAATTGTTTTTAAACCTTCGTAAATAAATAAAATATATTGGGTGTTACTTCTTTCATTGTATTTATTATATATAAATTCTGAATGGGAAAGTTATAAAAGGTATTACTTTTCTGAATTTTGATTGCCACTATTTCCGTATAGTAATCTACGTCTTTATTTAATCGTAGAAAATAATTTCAAATTCTGTGATTAAATAAGGCGAAGATTCGGAAATAGTAGTACTCAAAAGTCAGGACAGTATGGCCTCAGTTTATGTTTAAAATATTGTTACAATTAATAATTTGATTTCATTTTTCCAGTTTAGAAATATAAAATTGCCTTCTAAGAGTGGTTCACTAATTTTCAATTACCTAATTGAAGTTTAACTTAATTTCTTTATTTCATAATCTATATATTTAAAACGCTAAGCGTTTTCTTTCGACAGTCCGTGAAAACAAACTACTGCATCAAATTACACCTTCTTTTTTTAAATGAAAGATATTTGTTCACAGATTTGTTATCGTACATTCATTTGTTCAGAAATTTAATTAATTAGACGTAATTTTAAATTAAACTTTTACTTTTGCGTATGACGTCAAAAAGTCGGCAATCGGATAACTTCCACTGTTGCGAGGATAAAAGAGAAATAATAAATATTAAAGACACGTGGTTTTTAGGCCGATTTTTTTTAATTTGCAAGTTAAATTTCGGTAAAAATATTTAACCGCGTGCACTTTATTTTTATAAGCGAATAAAAATTCATATTTATTGTGACGTCACGGGAATTTTGTCCATTGGGTTTATTTTATCATTATGCATTATAACTTTGTTGTTGCCATTTTTTCATTACAATTAAATACAAAATATATTTTTCTTGTATATATAGTGTTTAAGCATAAAAGTAACGTACATAAAGTACGTGTGAAAAGTTAGCGCCGGTGAAAATGACGTTATGCTTAGCTTGAAATGTATTTTAACATTGATAAAAATAAAAAATATATATGATTGTGTCAACATGACGTAGTTTTAACTGATTTTTTAATTCTTAATTATAAAGATTAGAATTCGAGCCTTTATTGATTGCTTCATCTGGATTACATGTTATCAATTACTTTTTTTTAAATTATAGGTTAGGAGATTTCATTTTTTATTAAAAAAAATCACAAAAGTAAAGGATTTCAGGAAAATTAAAATTAGTAAAAATAGTCTTATGGTAGAAAAAAGAATTTGCAATAATGATTGTAATTTTAGTTAGAATAAACAATGTAAGGCTAATATTTTTTAGGAACTATTTTGGTAGGTTTATTATAAGTTCGTTTAACAGTTCCTTATTAGCAGCAAAGTCCTATTTCTTTCACTGTGAATTTCACTGTCGACGTCAAAAAATGATAGTCTACTTTTGGACGCCAGCCAAAACACTGTGGCAATTTTTAGAAATGTATAACGGTTGTGAAAACAAGCGGCGCTATTGCTTTCGCTTTCATCGCGCTTACATCACTTCTAAATACTAAAAATTTAAAATTTTTACTACATTATACTACAGTTTACAATTTTAATTCTTACATCATCAATTAAAAAAATGCTAGCTTTCAAATGAAATTTATTTGAAAATTGCTGCTTAAGCTTCAATAATGTAAAATAGCCCCTGAGAAAGTTACCTTAATTGAAAATGGATTTCCCTAACCATCATAAAAAGAGAAAAAAATTAACAAAAAAACCCTGATAAATCATAACACATAAGATCAGATTATTCATAAGATAGAGCATTTGGGCGCTAAACTAAAATCTGTCAAAAAAAGAAAAAAACTATTTTCAGTTTATGCTGTACATAAAATTGATATGTTGAATTCGTTGATGTATATGTTGCATCAGAATATGCTAGGAATTGTATTTTATTATTATCTTTTAATATCCATTGGGTATTTTAACTGTATAAGAGGGAAAAGATCCCGACTGTGATGGAAAAAAATAATCATCCTGATTATGTAAAGGGGCCGAAGAAACCATACAAATAAATTACACTTGAAAACATTAAAAATCTCCCTCATCTGCAGATTGATTTATTATTGTAAAAAATTTCTCCATCGTTATGTAAAAATTTATTAGCTTAAAACAATGGATGTGTTTTAGAAGACATGGATTCGAAACGAACAATGATTAAAGAGGACATTAAAACTTTTTTTAACGTCGAATTTCGACGGTGTCTTTGGGTAGATGCAATGTACATGAGCATAGGAGATTATTCAGTTGCACTATCATCGGAAGAGGGGGGGGGGAGAGATGTGTGCTTTATTTACTATGTTCTCTTATTTACTGAATATGAGATTGACATAGGATTGATATACTGTTTGTATGATACTTCATAGGTCCATGACATTTTCTTTCTTGCCGTGGGGAATATGGCGGTAATGGCGAACTGATTTGCGTTACACAGTTGTTTACGGATTGTTTGTTTGGAGTTTGCATCGGAAACAGTACTGTATTTTACTGGGGCAAGAAACTGTTAAAATAAAATGTTTGAAAGACTATTTCATACGCATCCCTTCTTAAATATTACGTTGAGTAAAAAGTTTTCCGCCAAGGGAGATACCTTCGCGCAAACAGCTGTCATTCGTGCGGTTGTTAACTTTTCAGTCAACCAATTTTTGCATTCGAAAGCAGAGCACAGGGCCTATATGACTGTGTAATTTATTTGTTAAAAATTTATTATCTTGTGTTTCAAAAAAGTGTTTAAAATGGAGCTATCAAGTCAGCAGATCAGAACGATTATTTACTATGAGTTCCTTAAAAAACTCAGTGCGACTGAATGCCACAGAAAGATGTGTGAAAGTTTAGTAATCAATACTGTTTCTTATGATACAGTCAAAGTTTGGTTTCGGAAGTTTAAAGCTGGAAATTTCGGCAGTGAAGATGAGCCACGTTCCGGCCGGCCTACTGAAGTTGATTGTGAGCAGTTAAAGCAAATCATTGATCAAGACAGAAATGTTTCAACACAAACTATTGCGTTAGAGCTTAACGCTTACCAAAAAACAATAGTTCACGCTCTAAAACGCATAAACCTAACGTTTAAGTTCAATCGCTGAGTGCGTCACGAATTGACTGCTGAAGACCAAGCGCAGGAGAAAAAACTGTTGTTTGGCTCTGCTCAGAGATCAAAGGAAAGAGAACATTCTGAACAGAATTGTGACCTGTGATGAAAAATGGGTGTAATACAACAATACAAGCCATGAAGGAAGGTGGTCAGAACTTGGGGAATCAGCTGGTTCGGTTGCAAGACGTGCCTTAACTAACAAGAAGGTGCTCCTCTGCATCTAGTGGGATTGTCGTGGAATTCTGTACAAAGAGTACCTGAAAAGCGGACAAACTATCAACAGTGCAATATACCGCAACATGCTAATCAAAGTTTGCGATACCATTCGCGAAAAACGAAGAAACGAGTTCAGAGGGAAGGTGTTTCTCTATCATCAAGATAATGACCAGCCACACGTTAGTACGATAACCAGCTGGACGCTCTACAAGCTGGAGTGGGATTTGATGCAACATCCACTATACAGCCCCAACATGGCCCCTTCAGAGTTCTATCTCTCTTCACATTTGCAGCTGCATCTTGATGGCACAATCTTTCATTCAAATGAGAAGGTGATAAATGAGGTCGATCACTTTCTGGACTCGCGCACACTACAATTTTTCGCAGAAGGGATTGAAATGTTGCCAAAACGTCGGTAAACGATTGTAGATTTAAACGGAGATTACTATCTTCATTAGCTTTGATGATTTCGTATGTATTTATCATTTTACAACGAAACATTTTTTGGCGGAAAACTTTTTACTCAACCTGATAACATAGAAGCTTATTTTAGTGATATTGTTATAGTATTTTTTCCGTCAAGTTTTGACGGGTTCCATCTAGTAGTTCTTAAACTTGCTTGTTGCAAGAACTCAATTATAATGGGTAATAATTGTTCTAGTCTCTTCATCCTCGATATAGTCAAGTTCGAATCGATTGGCATTTTTTAAACTTTAGCAATTTTCTTTCATTTTTTTTTTACCCTATCCAACATAGTTCAAAAATGATTATGAATTCGGTTTGTCTATCTGCCGTATGCCTGCCGTCTGTCCGTGATCTAACTCACTTAAATATACTCGGATTGCCATGCATTTTATTGAGGTTTATTATGTCTTGTTCAGTAATGAAATTGAAGTGTATTACATTTATTGTTCATTTACAGGGACACTCAAAAGAATTCCGTTAAATTATGATCTGTGGTGAAAAATCGTTTGCGGTATACTTTAATAATGTGACACTTTTTTAAACATATTTAATTTTTTTTGTTTTGTTTTCGGTTTCTTTGATATGGGGAATCTTTCTCGCGCTGCAAGAGAGGAGGTCATGAAGAACTTCTTTTGTTGATTTTGTAAACCTTTCTTCTAAACCTTTGAAGAACAATAATAAAGGTCACAACTCATCACAGAGCATTTAGAAAAGAAAGCCCGGAGAAATAATTTATGACTTCTTGTCGCAGAATGTGATCTGAACGGACCTTTAGCGATATTCGTTGAGACATTTATTTTGACACATCTGGTATAAAACGACCCCATGCCATTATGGTTAACACAAACACTCTTTCTTTAACAAATGCACCGTAACGAGTTTAAAAGCAATTAAATTTATTTTCTGTTCCCACACAGTCCTGCGTCAGTGGTCGTAATGGACAAAGATGATCGAAGATCTAGAATCCAGATTGCGTGTCTTTTCACAATTACCCGGAACATTAAGTCAGGATAAGATACAGAATAGAATCTGCATGGTTTTTAGTCTGGAGTAATTAATTTATTTTATCGCCTACAATAAGAATGATTTGATAAAGTGCAACAAATTTAAGTACGACTACTTCACAAAATTATAGCATAAAATTTTTAATTTTCAGTACGAAGCTGATTTTTTTTTTTTTATGCAGGATAAAACGTATAATTTGACAAACTGTTTGACAGTACGAATAATTTGTAGTAGAAATAATTTGACAAAATTTCAAAATAAAACACGAAAATTTCTTACTTGTGTGCAGCACAATTTAATCTGGATTTCCTGTCGTTTGCAGTAACTCGTTTATTTAACCGTTTAGAATTAATTTCAGGTGGGTGTTAAAAACTGTAGACAGGATTCATTGATCAGGGTATAAAATGTAGAAAACATAAATACCCAAATGCACCCCCCCCCCCCACAGCTACCGACATTCAACCACCATAGTGCACGACGGGAAACTCGAGGCTACTTAAAACACACAAACACCAGCGATCTGCGCTGGGTAGTTGTGGCTACAAAGTGAAATATAGGGACACACACGTCTATATATATATATATATATATATATATATACAGGGTGTCCATGTATAACCTGACCGACCTTTATTTTCGCAACCGTTGGTCCTAGATGCATACTTTCAATTACAAAAATGGTTTAAATAAGGTAAAGAATTATTTTTAAAGTGATTTGGGTCAAGAAAAACATTTATTAAAAAATTACGAAAGTTAAATTTTTATACGGTCCCTCGGTCCTATAAGTGATATTTAGTAAAAATTTACTGTGACACTAACAAGTCAGATAAAACAAGTCATTAAAACTGACCGAGTAATAGCTGTTTAAAGTTGGAGTAATTTTTTTTTTTTTTTTTTGCGATATAGGGGTCATTCACAAATGTAGTAGAAATATAAATAATCGTCAGATATATCAAAGAAATAGTTAAGAGCAAAATTAACATTGCAATCTAATATAAATGTAAAATCTATAATCATTCTAACATATTAATGCAAAATATACAATTTGTATTGAACATATAAGAGGATAAAAATAACAGAATTTTTGTTAAATAAAAGGATGAAAAACAACAGCCTCAATTAAGATTTTAAAATACTGTTAGATTACACTGTCTTTCAAATTTTGGGTTCTGCCATGTTTTTTAGCTTTTGAAAATTGATTCTAAAATATTTTTTTAGCGCTGAATCCGAAAATGAACTTAATTTTAAACCATCACATCAGGAATTTTCTCAAATCGAAAATTTCAAAGTTAAAAAGCTCAAAGTTAAAATTGATCCTGCCCTCCCCTCCCAACCTCATCGGACCGCTGAGCTATTTAGTTGTAAAAAACCTAGTATAAGCCAAAAAATTGAATAAAATATTGAATTAAATAAAATTAAACTGAATAAAAAAGTCTTACATCTATTTCATAGTATCAGATTTTTCGCAATTTTTTAACCTTGAAATTTACGATTTGCGAAAAATCTTGACATGATGGTTAAAAGTGGAGGTAATTTTTTTTATTCAGCGTTAAAAAATACATAAAACGTAATT
Organism: Maratus michaelseni; assembly: GCA_963931845.1. Taxonomy (NCBI): domain Eukaryota; kingdom Metazoa; phylum Arthropoda; class Arachnida; order Araneae; family Salticidae; genus Maratus; species Maratus michaelseni. The sequence goes on along the minus strand of OZ007593.1, from coordinate 343,825,930 downwards.
ATAAAAGATAAAAAACACAACCATCGCAGGTTTATATTATCTAATCTAAAACTTTTTCTTAAACTTGTTGACGGTACTTAACTAATCTATCCGAATTATTTGTGTTATCCTCTAATATGAGTATTATTAAGATGGTAAGCGTCGAAAATCCTAATAATATTACATTGTCATTGGATTTAAGTCAGTCTGTAAAATTTAACTTCGATCGGACATTTGAAAGTGAGTTAAAGTTCGAGTACAAATTTTAAACTGGAAAGACGATCGTTGCAAATTAAATAAAACCTTATGAAAATAATATAATTTTTGTTAAAATAAATCATAGCCTCAAATCCTTACAAAATAAAACATATGTTAAAATACAATTATTTTAACTAATCTGAAACTTAACTAATAAAATTTAAGTCAATCATAATAGTTGTACGATTTCTTTAAAAGTGCAGATACCTTGAAATATGTTTAAGTACTTTATATACGACCATTGAAAGCACGGCCGAAATCATCTCTTTTGAGATGCAAAAAAGTGTTATAAGTCATGCATTTCAAAGTTTCATAATTCGGTCAATTTTAATGTTAGATGAGTGGGACTTTTTTTATCTTACTTGTTAGTGTCACAGTAAATTTTTACTGAATATAACTTATAGGACCGGGAACTGTATAAAAATTTTAATTTCGTAATTTTTTAATAAATGTTTTTCTTGGGACAAATCGCTTTAAAAATAATTCTTTACCTTATTTAAACCATTTTTGTAATTGGAAGTATGCATCTAGGACCAATGGTTGCGAAAATAAAGGTCGGTCAGGTTATACGTGGACACCCTGTATATATATATATATGTGTGTGTGTGTGTGTATTGAGCTTGCCATAAAATTCTCTCATGTCATTACGGCAAGCTCAAAACACTCTTTCTCTAACAAATGCACCGTAACTATATCTGAAAAGCAATTAAATTTCTTTCTGTTTCCACGCACTCATGCGTGAGTGGTCGTAATGAAGAAATACGGTCGAAGATCTAGACAGCGTGCCTCTTCATAATACTCGAAAGAGTTAAAAAAAATAGTAATAAATAAAAACATAAAAAATACAAATCTGGATTTTCTATAGTCTACAGTAATTAATTTATTTTGGGGATTCTGGAAGAATGGAAAAGTTCATTTCAATGTATTGATTTTGAGGAGTTGCCAATTGGGGTTATCGTTCGGAGCAGGGAAATTGTTCCCATTCCGAAATGCAGTTAATGTCTGGATTATTTCCATTCCCCTTTCTTTTGATTTTATTGGAAATTATCTCATAAAGTTTTATAATTAGGTTCATTTGTTGAACAAGACAATAGAGGATTGTCTTATGGAGAATTGTCATTTTGTAATTTTAAAATACAGACTTGTAATTGTGTCTGATCTATACGATACAACATTTCTACTAGATATGGGATTATAGAGCACTCGTAGTTGAAAATGAAATATTTTATATATTTTAATAGATATTTGCATAACAACATCATTTATAAACAAAATTATATTCCAAGCCTCAGATTAGTTACCTAAGTATAACGTGCATCACGAATAAACATTTTATGTATTAAATTCCACAGGATCGCCACTGTTAAATATAGTTACATATACAGTAAGGCATCTGACACCTTACTTAACTATAACATGACTAATGAATAAACAATTTGAGCCTTAATTCGCACTATATAAATCTGTATTTTTATTTATTTAATTTATTATTATTTTTTTTTTTTGGGGGGGGGGGGGATTAGAGCTATTTAATAGAAATTAAAAGTCTCAAATAGTATTTTAATTTTGGTTTATTTAATGTTTAAAATTCTTTCTTAATTGTTATGGTGCATGAGGTATATTATTCGAAAGATTCGGATAAGTAAAAAAAATAAATAAATGGCATTTAAATTTCCTTTCGTCTGCAATAATTTATTTATTTCTATAGGTCTAAAATTATATAAAAATAATTTTTATACCATTCTTTCGGTTATTATCGTTTTTTGGACTTTTTAAAAACTGAATATTTGTTTTGTTTTATAAATTTCTATTTATTTTTACACAACAGTCGCACCCTTTTCCCTGAAAAATGACCAAATATACATAAAATAAAATAAAATAAACAGAAAATGGGTTAACGAGAATTTTTAAAATACTTTTTAAATTTTGAATCAATTAAAGGATATATAGTTTCTTCCTTTTTTGATGCATAAAGACAATCTGATTTATTTAGTAACTCTAGAAAATTGTCGAAATTTGAAAATGGCCTATACGTATTTATTAAACTAACATTTATTTATTTCACTTTAAAAAAATGTACAGTGCATGAAGTATAAAAATATTTACAAGAAAAAATGCGATTAAAATTAACATTTGAAAAAGAATTTAAAATTATCAGGTAGATTCATTAAAAGATAGATATAAAGCGATCTCAAGCTCAACTCAGTGCATTTTAACTGATGCACTGTAACGAGTTAAAAAGCAATTGAATTTCTTTTCTTTAACTACACACTCTTGTGCCAGTGGTCATATTGGATACAGGCAGTCGAAGATCCAGACAGCGTTGTTCTTCACAATATCCCACTGATTTAGTTAAAAAAAGAAAAAAAAAACATTTAAAAAAAGGGAATCGGGATTTTCAATAGTCAAGAGTAATTAATTTATTTTGAGAATTCTGAAAGAATGGAAAAGTTCATTTCAGCGTAATGATTTTAAGGAGTTGCCAATTGAGGCGATCGTTTTGAGCAGAGAAATTGCTCTCATTACGAAATCCATTTAATGTCTAGATTATTTCCACTATCTTTTTCTTTACTTTTATTGGAAATTATCGAAGAAACTTTCATAATTAGGTTCATTTGTTGAACTACACAAAGAACGAATTCTTTGGGAGAGTTACCAAGAGTAATTTTTTTTAAAGCTAATATCTTGTAGTTGTGTTTGATCGTTACTAGAAAATGTTTCTATTCAATAAAAAAAAATAATAATTTTAGCTATGTAACAAACATTTGCTTGTTGAATAGGAATTATTTTATAAAATTTGATTTTCATTTGCACATTATCATCTTTTATAACATGGAACGCCCCAGATTACTTACTTAAGTATAAGATGAATTACGAATAACCATTTTAAGTATTAATTTTCACTACATAAAGCTTTTAACTTTTCTTGTGTGCCTGAACTATAAAATGGAAATTAAAAGTTTTAAATGGTATTTTAATATTGATATATTTAAACTTTACTGGTCTGTAGTTGATGATTTTTATTTTTACGATGCATGAGGTATAAAAACCCAAATAGCAAAATGGCCATAAAAATTAATATTTTAAACAGATCATTAAAAACTATCGACTAAATTGATTAAACCACAGGATGTAAAATGATTCCATGTCATTACGGCTGACACAAACACTCTTTCTCTAACATATGCACCACGAATTAAAAAGCAACTAGTTAACCCACCCGGTGTTGTTCGGGCCCATGATAACTTTAAATAAACCACAAATTTGTATTATTTTATATTTTTAACCCAATTTTGTATGAATTTATATTTTTAAATGAAATATTCAGGAAAAAAATATTGATATTTATGGTAAAAGTGCTCGTAAAAAGACATTTTCTTGTTTTTTTCACGTACATTTGGATACCTTTCGTATTATGCATTAGATGGCAGCACTACCGATTCAATCAGAAGGTCTATTTCAAATTTCTCTCTCCTCTCCGTTTCAAATAATGATTTTCACTATCTTTATATTTTATTTTAATGTTTCTTAAACTATAAACTAAACGTTTTTTCTAGTATTACTTGAAATTATAGATTATGAAGGCAATTTTTTTTAATTTAAATATTTTATTATTTATTGTCCATGTTACCAATTTATATTCAGACATTATCTAATAAACATAAACATATATAGAAAACATCAGATCACAACTGATGATGCTCTAGCCAGGGCGAAAGCACTTTTGTGGAGTGGTGAAAGTTTTTATTCTGAACTGTTTTACATTTTTGAAATGAGGGATGTTTTTAGTGAAAATTTTTAACCATGTTTTTTAGATAATGTCTGAATATAAATTGGTAACATGGACAATAAATAGTAAATTTACAGACATTAACAAATGAACACCTGTTTTTAATGTTAAATATTTTATATTTATATTATATTTTTAATACAAATTTAATCTGTAAAAATATTGTTGGATGTTAAACTTTATTTAATTTAAAAGCATTCGAATGAAAAAAAAATTATATACGTAACTTCTTTTCCTGAAAATGTGACAGTAATTAAAATGAATTACAGCCAAAAGTAATGCAGAAATCATTTTGTCGGAAACGGGATTCGAACCCACTTTCTTTGCAGAGAGGCAGAGCTTAAACTAACGCCTTACACCACTCAGCTACGCTGATCACGTTCAATTGTACCTTAAAACTAAACTGGTTTTAGATTTAACCTCACGCATGCGCAAAAACATTGAATTTGCGCTGAAATTTTTAACCTGTCGCTTTAATGTATAGGATTTTTTTTTCTTTTTTTTAGCGTGCAACTTCACAATATCCAAAAGAATTCAGTCAGGAAAAAAAATCGAATATGGTTTTCTTACCGTTTGCAGTAATTATTATTATTATTACTGAAGAAGTTTAGAAGAATAAAAGAAAAATCATTTCAATGTATTGATTTTGAGAAAGTTAACATTCCCCCTTTTATGTATTTTTATTGAAAATTATTTTGTTGAACTAGACAAAAAAAGACTTGTTAGTGAAGACGATTTACCAAAAGTTTTGTAGTTGTATCTGGCCTTCCTAAAAAGTATTTTCATAAAATAAAATTTTTTAATTTAATGTAAAGGTAAACCTTCCCTATATGGTCGAACGTAAAGTATTTTATAAACACTAACACTGATTTGCACAAATCATCTCTGATAAATGTAATTAAATGCAAGGCCTAAAACTACTGACGTAAAATATAGCACGAATTATGAATGAAAATTTTAAGGTAATCATTTGCACTATATAAAACCATATTTTACTTTGTTATACCTTATAATATTTATGAATTTCCTTAAAAGATTTTTAAGTAATATAAATTTAGGGTCTTCTCCTTCAGCGAGATTTCTGGTCTCACCTAATACTGAGGTCTTTGCTATAGAGTTAACGGGTCCACGAATGGGTGATTTCTGTATTTTGCGTGTGCCTTAATTGTAAAATGAAAATTAAATTGCCATAACGGCAAGCTAAAAAAATCTTTCTCTTACAGACTCATCGTAAAGATTCAAAAAGCAATTAAATTTCTTTTATGTTTCCACGCACTCATGCGTGAGGGAGGAAGACGGTGGAAGATCCAGACAGTGTGCCTTTTCACAGATCCAGAAGATTCCGACAGAAAAAAACATAAGAAAAAGTAGAATCTGTATTTTCTATAGTCTGCAATACGTAATTTATTTCGAGAATTCTGGAAGAATGGAAATGTTCATTCAATGTATTGATTTTGAGGATGTGCCAAATTTGGGCGATCGCTTTGAGAAGAGAAGTTGTTCTCATTCCAAAATGAGTTAATGTCTGGATTATTTCCACTCCCTTACTTTCTCCCTTACTTTTATGGGAAATTATCTTAGTAGGTTTTTTAATTAGGCTCATTTGTTGAACCAGACAAAGAATGACTTTTTAGTGAGAGTTGCCAAATTTTTATTTTTATTTTAAGATACTGGGTTGTCATTTATTACAAAATATGTCCATTGACACTCGATTACTATCTTTGTATTTTGCATCTGTGAGATACAGTGACTTTTTAGGTAGCTTTCATTATAAAAAGCTACCTATTGTAGTCGCTCGGAGGAAAGCAATTCCAAAAAATTTTCGTATATTTTCATGGATCATGAAACCCACAAACCACCCACCGTTCAAATGTTGATATATATATATATATATATATATATATATATATATATATATATATATATATATAACCATAAATGATACATTATCATAACACCAACTTAAACAATGAAATAATAATTAAGTATGAAATAATTAGTTGACAATGAAAGATTCCCCAACACACTTAATATGGAAACAAAAACATATTAAAAGAATAAGAAATTAAATAAAAATTAAATAAAAATTGAATAAATGGAATTAAATGAATGAAATGAAATGAAATTTGTGGAATTTGGACAGAATTATCAAGTACCAAATGCCTAAATACCACAAATAAAATGAAATGAGAGGTTTCATCATCATATTAGCCATACATTGCTAAAAATATGATTTTGGGACTACATCTCATAAACAATGAAGCAAACCAGTGATAAAATGAAAAAAAATACAATATTAAAAAGGAAAGAAGCCATACTTATAATTTACAGAGAAAACATTTAATAGAGTCAGTAAGTATAAAATCCATAAAGATTAAAAAAGATACCTTGCACCTCAAGAACCAGCATGAAACTCAACCATGACTAGGGAATGAATTGCAAAAAAAAAATCATTACATGTTGCCAATTTTAGAAATATAAATTGCTTTACAATGATGCCAGAAATAATGTTAGAATATTATGGATTGTAAAGTAAACAGGAACATTAGTGCTGCCATCTATTGGTAAAAGTGAATATAATCTGAATCGAAAGTATTGGATGGAAATTAATGTTTAATAATTAAACCGAATTACTATCTTAAATGATACCAATTAGTTAAATAATAAATAAAAGAAATTAATTATTAAATAGAATATCGAATTATATTAAAGTAATGGATGTATTAATGAATAATTCTATGTTATAAATAAGTATTAAGATGGAAATTATTGTTTAATAATTAAACCAAATTACTATCTTAATGATAGCCATTAGTTAAATAATAAATAAATGAAATTAATTAATAAATAGAATATTGAATTACATAGAACTAATGGATGTATAAATGAATAATTCTATGTTATAAATAAGTAGTAAGATGGAAAAATTAATAATTAAAGCAACATAAAAATATATGTACCTTTAAATGACAAAAACGATTAAATAACTGTACCAAAAATGCAACATCAATTAAATTAAATTAATATATATATATATATAACCATAAATGAAACATTACCATAACACCAACTTAAACTATGAAATAATGATTAAGTATGTAATAATTAGTTGACAATGAAAGTATCCCCCAACACACTGAATATAGATACCAAAAACTTATTTAAAGGAAGAAGAAATTAAATTAAAAATTGAATAAATGAAATTGAATGAATGAAATGAAATTCGTGGAATTTAGGCAGAATTATCAAGTCCCAAATGCCTAAATATCACAAATAAAATGAGTGGTTTCATCATCATATTAGCCATAACATTGCTAAAGAATATAATTTTGGGACTACCACTCATAAACAATGAATCAAACCTGTGAAAAAAAATAAATACAATATTAAAAAGGAAAGAAACCATACCTATAATATACAGATAAAACTTGAAATAGAGTCATAAAGTACATAATCCATTTGGATTAAAAAAGATACCTGTGCACCGCATGAACCACACATGAACACAACCAAACAGAGGGAATGAATTGCAAATAATCTTTACATGTTGCCAAATTTAGTTTTAGAAAATGATATACAATGTTGCCAGAATAGGTGTTAGAATAATATGAATATTATTGTAAAGCAGCAGAAACCATGGTGCTGCCAGCTATTAGGGTAAAAAGTGAATATACGCTGAATAAAAATAGCATTGAATGAAAATTAATATTTAAAAATTAAACCATATACTATCTAAAGATGATAGCAATTAGTTAAATAATAAATAAATGAAATTAATTAATAAATAATAAATAGAATATCCAATTACATTAAAGTAATGGATGTATTAATGAATAATTCTATGTTAAAAATAAGATGTAAGATGGAAAAATTAATAATTAAAGCAACATAAAAATATATGTACCATGAAATGACATAGCAACTATTAAATAGCTGTTCCAAAAATGCAACATCACATAAATTAAATTAAATTAAAATACTAAATATTTCAATTAAGATACAAAGGATTTAAAATTACTATTAATTAAATATTGAAATTAATTATTAACATATAATGTTTCTTCATACAAAGTTAAAAATTAAATACTCTTGATATAAGTGGTAAGGGTAGAACGTTTAATAAAAATTAAAACATGTATTATATTAACACTTTAGAAAAGTATACATTATATTAGAAGTTAATATGATACTGTCCACCGTAGGCATTAATCTAAATGCATTAGATCAAAAACATTCTTAATATTAATGAATATAAATTCATTTAAAAGAATTAAATAATGAATATGTAAATATAACTAAATTAATATACATATAAAAATATCACATCACAGTCCATTATAAAATGTGTAATATCAAACGTGTGTGTAAATCAAAATGCCCCCCCCTTTTTCTTTAATATAAATTAACCATGCGTTTTTTCCACACAACTCCGCCACACACCTCCTTAATCCAACATCTACCCACTCAACCGTCCTATTATATATATATAGTATATATATATTGTGACGATTCCCCCCTTCCAGATTTAATAAGTCTAATTAAATCTTCTCTTCTTTAATCTACTCACACATGGAGATCTGAAGTGTAAACCAGATGTAGGCCCTTCAACTTCAGAAAGTGCCGCATCCAGATGTTAGGCATTAAAATTTCGTCTGTGCATACCGCCAGATTACTTCTCGATCTCGAGCATGTGTGCTTCCTAATAAACTTAGAATTATAGCAGTTATAAATTCGTGTCGCTTGCTAAGAAGTGACGTTATAAGAACAGTTATGATCTCGTATATTCTGGCCACTTGAATCCAGATTACTCCATCTTTCAGAGGTACTACAGAAACCGCCATCTGTGCTCCCCGGTGAGAAAAAACACTCATGAACACTTGAGATCTTGCCGATCATATATACGAAACGGGCAGAGGCCAGAGGGAGATTCTGTTTTGAGTTGCAGCTAGCAACAGCTTTCTAGGCTTCTCTGGTGAGAAGGCCTACGTCTTCGGTCCATGTGCCGATGGTTAAGGCAAAAACTTTGCCGGTTATTTAAGAAGTACTCCGCGTACTTGTGCGTGAGAGAGCGCCCTGCTCTGGTAAAATTCCCCTTCTTGAGAGACTATTTGTTACGGCCGCCTAGTGCCGGTAGAACTATTCGTTCATCCTGATAAAAATCCCTGAAACACCGCCTACATGTAAAAATCTATGTAATTGTGATAAGTGTACTGAGTGATTGTGACGTAATTAAATCTGTGTTTGCCAAAAACTGTTTATTGATTTACGATTACGCTACAATATATATATATATATATATATATATATATATATATATATATATATATATATATATATATATATTCAGATTATATGTTTTTTATACATTTTTTAACGCATGTGTTAATTTGGTTGCAAAGATCATTTAAGTACTAATTATACATTAAAGAATATAAGAATTTTTTTTGGAAAACCATGTTGTAATGCATCATAGATAAATTTTTTAATATTGTTGTTAATTAGCTGAGAGGAACATAAACTTTTTATTCTATAAATACGATTAAGGAGTATATTACGATATACAGAATTATGAAGACATGATTTAAAATTAGTAAATGAATTAACTTTAAATTTAAATTCTTTACGTTTATCAAATAGATCAATTATTGTTTTGTTTTCTTTAAGTGTAATTTTAAGATCTAAAACGTTAATAGTATTGTTAGAAAGGAGGTTTTCCGTTAATTCTAAATTAGTAGGATAATCAACTGGAAATATAGAAATATTAGTGTGATTAGTGGCAATTAAAATTATGTCATCAATATAACGATATAAATGTATATTACTGTTAATAAAAGTACGTTCATAGTGATACAAGTATAAGTCTGAAAGTATACTAGATGTACACCCCCCTTGTGGTATACCGACTTTCTGTAAATATAACGTGTTATCATGCATTATATAATTATTATATATAATGAAATTTGTTAAAGTTTTAAAATAAGCTGCATATATATATATATATATATATATATATATATATATATATATATATATATATATATATATATATATATATATACATCTCTGAGATATGTCATGCTGTAACTCTCTTATATATGAACCGATTTGAATGTGACTGAGTATGTGTAAAGGGCATACGAAGGTCTCGACCGCGTTCGTTTGACAGCTTCATCTGCCATCTTGTTTCAAAATAGCGGTCAGTTAAAATTTTTAAAATTTTTAAAAATTCAAAAATATGTACAAAAAAAATTATAAATTGAAAAAAATGTTTAAGTTAAGTGTTAGAATGTGATACAAGGATTCTGGAACATTTTTTGTTTTGGCTATATCTTAAAAAATGACTGAGATATGGCAGTGTGAAATTCTACGGTGGCTGAGATTTTGAAACAATCTGATATTTGTTATGCTGTAATTCTCGTATTTATGAACCGATATTAATGTGACTGATAATGAGTACAGAAAATATCAAGCTCTCGACCGAGTTCGTTGACCAGCTTTATGCGCCACTTTATTTCAAAATGGCGGCAAGTTAAAAAAATTTAATTTTTTAAAAAATTCAAAAAGATGTACAAAAAACTTATAAATTGAAAAAGTTGTTTCCGTTAAGTGTTAGATCCTGATAGAAGGATTCCGGAACATTTTTTGTTTTGTTTTACCTTAAAAAATGGCAAAGATATGGCAGTTTGAAATTCTAGGGTGGCTGACATTTTGAAACAATCTGATTTTTTGTTATGCTGTAATTCTCATGCTGAAATTCGCATTCAAATTCAGTATTTACGAAAACCGGAATGGATTTTCTATAATCGAGTTCCAAGCAATTTAGCTTCGGTTATTTGAGTAAAATGAGTTGAATTTTTAAAAACATGGACTACGAAAGCTACTTTTTCCTCCCGGTACAGGCCGCAATAACTTTTTTTTTCTGACTGCAAATACGTCTTTAGAGACAACTTTGCGTCTTTTGCAACTTGTTATTATTATTATTATTATTTAAGTTTTGTGATTGAATGCTAAAGAACATATGCATTTCTAGTTAATTTCTACCTTTTTCCGAAATATCGCTGTGTAAAGTGTATAAATATGAAAATTACGTCACGTATTTCTCACAGATACAACGACAGCAATAACCTAAGTCTTTTGAGGATAGAAATCGAGTGTTAAAAGAATAAGTTTGAACGTTTAGTTGAACGTTTTGTTTGCAGTTGAATGTGGTATGTTTAATAATACTTTTAATATTAAAAACTATTAATATTATTAAATATGGTATATTTAATAATGCTTTTAATATTTTTATAATATATTTCATAATGATTTAATTTATAAATACTAATTTAAGTATTAATTTGCACTATATAAATCGATTTTCTTTTGTGTGTGCTAGAACTATTTAATGAAAATTAAAAGTTTTAAATGGTATTTTATTAATGGTACATTTATTCTTTAACAGTTTTTTTTTCTGCAAGAGGTATAAAAACCTTAAAAGAAAAACGGCGATTTTAATTATCATTTTAAGTAAAGCATTAAAAACTATCAGCTTGATTAATTAAACCGCAAGATATAGATCGTTCTCATGCCATAGCGGAAAGCTCAAAACACGCTTTTTCTAACAAATGCACCGTAACTATTTAAAAAGCAATTACATTTCTTTTCGGTTTCCATGCACTCATGCGTGAATGGCTGTAATAAAGAAAGATGGTCGAAGATTCAGACAGCGTGTCTCTTCACAATACCCGAAGCATTCAGACAAGAAAAATAAAAATAAAAATAAATGGAATGGAGATTTACTTTCGTGTGCAATAATTTATTTATTTATAAAAGTCTAAAATTTAACAAAAATCAATTTTATGCAATTATTTCGGTTATTATCGTTTTTCGGACTTTTTGAAAATTAAATTTAACACATTCGTTGCCAACCACGAGTATACTCGTAGTTTTTCAATGTAAAATTACGAATTCGCACCGGAAATTTCGAAAGAAGAATTTTTATTTTAAGTAATCACGAAATGTCTGTAATTAAATAAAGTAAATATTGCTATTAGTATTTTCTGGTATGAATTCGAACTTTCTAAATAAAATAAAATTCCGGTAATTTTAAACCGGCAGTAAACATGTTAAAAAAGTTTTATTTTTTTATTTTTGAAGTTGTAATTTATTTTTACATAACGGCAATACTGTTTTTTTTTTTTTTTTTTTTTTTTTTTTTTTTTTTTTACAGAAAAATGACAAAAATAAAATAAAATAAAATAAAAGACACTACATGGGTTAAGGGAGTTTAAAAAAAAAAATAATTTAGGAGGATATAGTTTTTTTTTTTATTTTTAGGTGTAGAAAAACAATTGGATTTATTTGTAGATTTAGAAAATTTCCAAAATTTGTAAATGGCATATAGGTATTTATTAAACTTTAATGGTTTTTTTTCTTCTTTTCTTTGAAATTTTTCAATATAAAAATTACTAAAAGAAAAATTGCGATTTAAATTCACATTTAAAGTAAAGATTTAAAACTATCGGGTAGATTCATTAAACCATAGGATGTAAAAAGCTCTTATGCTATCACGGTTAGCTCAAACACTCTCTCTTCTGTTGCACGCTAGTGAGTTAAAAACCTTTGATTTTTCTTTTCTTTTTCTACCCACTCAAGTGTGAGTGATCGTAAAATGGAGAAAGGTGGTCGTAGATCTACCCAGCGTGCCTCTTTACAATATTCGAAAGAGGTTAGTAAATAAATAAATAAATAAAATAAAATTTGGATTTCCTATAGTCTACACTACAGTAATTAATTTACTTTCAGAATTCTGGAAGAATGGAAAAGTTCATTTCAATGTATTGATTTTGAGGAGTTGCCAATTAGTGTTATCGTTCGGAGCAGAGAAATTGTTCTCATTCCGAAATGCAGTTAATGTCTGGATTATTTCAACTTCCTGTTTTTACTTATTTTCATTGGAAATTATCTCGGAAAAATTTATAATTATGTTCATTTGTTGAAAAAGGGGGATCTTATGGAGATTTGTCAAAAGTTTTTGTTTGCTTTTATAAATTTTAAAAGTTTTTTCAGCCTGTACCGGGAGAAAAAAAGGTAGCTTCTCTATTCCTGGTTTTTAAGAATTCAGCTTATTTTACTCAAACACATGAATGTAAAATGCGTGGAACCCGATTATAGATGATTCCTAGTTTTCTTCAATACTGAATTTAATGGGAATTCCCAAAAATTAGTCAGCTATCGCCACGTTGGTTACATTTATGGCGACCTGTTTTTATTGCCAAATTTGGCGATATTTCGAGAATTTGGCGCGGGTGGATATAACAGTATAGTTTTAGGCATATGAGAGTAGCAACAATGGTTACAGAAATTTAAGTAAATTTGCGATGGAAAAATCAAGTTTCATTTGCCATTTTTAAAAAATCTCCACCAATCATCAGCCATTCTTAAAAAATTGCTGATTTTTTAAAAATCAGCCTCATAAAATTTCAAACTGCTATGACTAAGCCATTTTTTTTTTTAAGATAGTGTTAAAACAATTAAATGCTCTGGAATCCTTGTATGAAATCCGAACACTTAAAGGTAAAAACTTTTTCGATTTCTAATCTTTTTCAATTTGAAATCTTTAAGTGGCCGCCAATTTAAAACAAGATGGCGGATGAAGCTGGCCAACGAACTCGGTCGAAACCTTGGTAATTCATGTACACATGCTCCGTCACATTCAAATCGGTTCATAAATACGAGTGCTATCGCATGACATAAATTGGGATATAAATCATATATAAATCAGAATTTGGACTGAGGGTTATTTTGGGGTCTGAGGGTCATGATCGGTGCAAATATACCGAAACTTTCCGGAATTACTTTCCTTCGAACGGCTGCAATAGGTATCTTCTTATTTTTTGTAATAGAAGTTACATAAAATACTGGCTTTTAGTTGTGTATTACTTTTGCTGTAAAGCTTTTCTATTAAACAAAAATTTTAAATTTTAATTATGTATTTGGTCATTCGCTATTTAATTTAATAATATATGTTCATTATGTTGTTAACATCCCTTTTTCTATGATTTTACGAAACGTTCAACAACGAATAAGGTATCATTCGAAATTTTTTTGGAGCGGCTTCTGACACAGTGCACTCACATTTCACTAAAACATAGTTTTTGATTAAAAATTGCTGTTAATTAAAGATTAAATTGGTATTGTTTTCATAAATGAAATGAAAGGTTTTCCTTAAATTAGTGTTGCCACGAAAATAAAATACCGCATTATAGGATACTTAAAAATGATTATAAAAAAATAAATAGTACAAAAAAGATAAAGTATGATTTCTCCACAGGAGTTTATTTTATATTTATGGTTAAAAAGCAGAAGCAAAATTGAAATTAAAATGTTTAGAAGAAAAAGACACCATCGATCGAAGAAGTGGTATTTCACGTATAGAATAATAGGTATACTTTGTTACATTAAATTAAATTTTATTTTAAATGCATTCAATATATATTTCTCTGTTTCATGTTTTTTTAGAAGCGGATGACGTCATCTTCTAATGCAGTTAAAATACGATTGTTAATTTTTTTCTCGTGCATGACTTTCGCTATCTTCAATCAATTTTTACTATATCTGATGGAATAAATGAGACGATATTCTGGCTTGACTAATAAGGTTAATTAAAAGTCTTAATTTACAGGATTATTACTGTATTTTACAGCAAAAGTTTAGATTAAACTACAAACTGTTGTCATAAAATTTAAAGAAAAAGAAAATTCCCAGAAAATTCCCGGCCAACAATTATCTAGTACAAACAAATAAATTTAAAGTTCAATAACTTTTATTGTAAATTATAAAATTGTACAATTTTATTAAATATTATTTTCAGACATTTAAAAAAATAATTTGTTGCGGTACACAAAGACTTATTTTTTAATGAGACTTGCCAAATGATCTTTCTTAAAAAATGGCATTACTTTGTAAATTGTATTGCACCTTTGCTATAAAATATCTCAAATGTAAATTTCATTAAATATTGGGAATCCGCTGAGAATAACCATTTTTTAAAGGCAAGTGCACATGTATGTTGATTAAAGATTTGAATACATCTTTCCCTTCTTTATAAAACGAATTTATATTGACAAATGATGTGAATTAATTTTCACTTTGCTAAACAAAGCATAACCAACAGAGTGAAAAATGTGTCCAGACCGGGGATCGAACCCAGATACCCTGGTATAGCGCATCAAAGGGCTTCACCATTTAAGTTTAAATGGTGAAGCACTTGGTGCGCTATACCAGGGTATCTGGGTTCGATCCCCGGTCTGGACACATTTTTCACTCTGTTGGTTATGCCAATGCGTTGTTTAGCAAAGTGAAAATTAATTCACATACTTTGTCAGTTTTATTAAATTTACGCGCAGTTTCAGTCCTGCTGAAAATGTAATTGAAAATTTCGAATTTTTATTACTAAGCAAAGACATGTCCGTGAATAAAGCTAACGGTGGTAACACCTGACTAATAAATTTCGCTTTTAATGCAATTTTTTAAAAACTTCTAAACATCGCATTTAAGTAAATGCGATGTTTAGAAAAAGATTCTCTTAGATTTTCAAATTTTAACACCGTCGTCGCCTAGGAAAAAAATGTTCTTGAAAAGGTAAACTTTATCTCAATTTACTTAATTGTTGTACTTTTTAAAATACCTTTCGTGCATTATTTAAAAAAAAAATCTATCTCTATCGCATGCAGCCCGATTGCGAAAGCTTAACCTGTTTGCAATTAAAACCATATAAATAGTTCAGCACTTGTTACCAACTAATATTTCATAACAAAATTAAAGCTTTGTCAATAATTAAATAAATTAATATAAATGAAACACACATTTAACAGACATGTAGACCACGTGCTTAAACCACTGAAATTATCAGAATCGAAAAGGTTGCTTTGTTGTAGCGATTTCTTTGGATATTAATTCCTGGTATGCGGCTAACATGAAAATATCGCTTTTAATAAATTTCAAGTTGGAATATATAATCAATATTTTTCATATAAAAATGCTTTTTGATGCTAATAGTGTAAAAAAATCTATTAGAGTGGTTCGATACAGCAGTTATTAATTGATATTAAAAATAAATAATGATGTCTATGTTTTTATTATTATTATTATTATTATTATTATTATTATTAAAAAAAATACTGAATTATTTCAGATTATTAGCATTTCTTATTCTGATTTGAAAATGGTCATTATGAATCCATATTATTAATACTAACAAATCTTTTTTTTTTTTCTTTACTGTTTTAACTGTTTTTTTAAAGGTGTGTTCGTAATTATATAAATACGTAGCACCTATAGTCGTCATCTGGTCCGTCTGTCTGTCCGTCTGTCCGCATATACCAGCGCAAAAACTACTTAGCCGAATGGTTTGAAATTTATCATATATAATCATTGCAGAATTTTGTCCAGTCATTTCAAATTTTATGAAAATCGAATCGAATCAAAACTTAAAAACATATTAATAAGAATATTTATTAAGTAATTTGAAAATTTTTTAACGGGTACTTCCTTGTTATAGCAGCTTCCGAGGTTTAATTGTCAAGCGACCGAGATGTATCGCCAAGTTATCTGACACGAGGCTAACGAAAAAGAAAGGCTACCGCGGTGCTTTACGCATTTCTTTTTTTACAGACTGCGGGAGTCACATGATGCTCGAAAGCACCAATGGAGGTGTATGAAAATAGCATCACGTCACTCTAGCGGTCTGTAAAAAAAGAAAAAGTGGAATGCACCGCGATAGCCTGTCTTTTTCGCTAGCCTCGATCTGACATGTATGACGTTATAGTCCTATATGACGTATATGACACTTTATAATCTCTATGATCAAGTTATAGACACATTTTTCATTCTATTAAATCCTATCATACGTAATTAATTCAATGATATCCTATGATAAGTAATGGTTCTAAGGTTGCCATGGTGATTACGTCCTATTTAAGATGGAGTCCTATTATTTCCGTATTACTGAATGTAAAAACCGAATTTGCATACTAAAATTATTTAGTTACAGCAATCCTGTAATGTACCGACAGTTTTTTGGATAGATGTTTCCCGAGAAATAGATATTAAATGGAAAAAGAGTCTAAATTGGGATTTCAAGTTATGAAATTTTCAAAGCTAGGCTTAAGTTTCCCATTGGAATTTTAAGTCAATGTCAACAACATATAAAATGTTGCCAACTTAAAATGTATTTATTTTATTACGGAAATTAATCATATCATAATAACAGACGATATAATTCATTTCACTGGAAACAATAACGATGATTTCTTTACATTGTTTTGTATTGGATATTTGCGCATACTATAATTTCAATGCAACAGAAATGTAATTAATTGTTTGTAAAAGTGTATTGAAACTTAAATTCATAAAATAAAATTAATATCTATAATATGAAAATCTGCACATAAAATAAATTTTGTGTTCATGCATTTTTGCATAAGAGTGCAACAGCTATTGCACCAAGATCTGAATATTTATTAAAACTAGTTATAGTACGAATGCACCTCATTTGTGACGTTTGACGTGCAGTTTCCAACTTGTTTTTAATTAATTCTATCTTTTTCTTCCAGGAAAGGCATATCGAAGAAGTTAGGCAGAGTAAAACTTTGAATTTGAACGAAGGAGGTCAGCAAGAGGAAAACGTCGCATCTTCGGGCTAGACACCAGTCTGCGCTACTAACCAAGCACTAGTTTATGTTATTCTGCCAAAACTTCTAATGCTTCATATCAAAACATAATAGACCACCCAGTCGTGTATCTGTGATCTTCAGTTGCTCCTTCTCATGGGTTTTTTGGGGCCTAGCATAAACATTCCTTGTTCAGTGTCCTTACCACATCCATACTTTTTCACCATCTTAGTTCAACCTTAGTTATCGTATTCTTCTCTCTTTTTTGTATTTTTTTTTTTCAAAGAGAAAAGGAAATAAGGTCGGTGAATAAGAGTAAGAAAAAGTTTTTTACTTATCATCGTGCGAATGTGAAAGTAACGAAGTGTGATAATAAAGTCCGGATGATTCTTTCAATCACAAAACTATAGTTTAGACTTAAATGTTCATTTAAGTTACCGGTTACTAGAGTCTATTTACATTTTTATGTATATATAAATATTATAAGAATATTTTTGTTATACCATCGGTGTCAAAAACATTTTAACAGAACACAGTTTCTCATTGTCATAGTAATTTTTTTAGGCTGTATGCCATTCTGTACTACTAAAATACATAAGAGTAAAAGTTAAACTTTATGAGTTCTAAAATAATGAGTTTGATGGGACAAGTTAAAGTTTCCCCAATATCTACACAAATATAACTTCGAATGATTAGGTGAATATTTTTACTGTTAATTTTTGACTTAAAAGCAAATAAATTATTTTTAAAAATATGAAAGCGTTTCTACAATTAATTTCAGTATTTTATATATAATGATAACAGAACAACAAATCATGATAATTAAAATGTCCCTTGTGTTGGCAATAAAACGAATTAACAATAGTAATAAACTATTTGAGAAGTGTAGGAATGCAAGAAAAATAAAGAAAAGTACATAATAAAAAAAGCACAAAAATCTATTACAAAAGCAACTATTGAAAAAATTCTCCTCCTTTCCCTCTCTCTCCTCTTTCTTTCTTTTTCTCTCTTACCTTTTTCATGCTTTATACAAGGTAAAATTTTATGCAACGATATTGGTTGCGTTTTTTAACAATAAAGGTTCTTTAATATTAAAACTGAAAATATAATTGATTAATTTCCCTTTTAAAAGATTTTTTTCTGTAATCTTTTCATGTTCTCAACTTAACAAAGATTAACGCATTGTTTTATAATTTCCTTTAAACATCAGGATGCGATAATAATATAATAATAGAAAAACATAACAAAATTGGACACTGAACAATAAAATTGCTATGTAATGATAAACCCAGACAGCTTCCTGCTTAAAATAAATTTGCAAATTTATGCCGCATTTCTTGTTTTGTTTGATAGTTTGATAATGTGTTGCTTAATAATTTGTTGCATTTGTGCCATTTTTCGCACGCTTAAAAGCAATTTTAATCATGTTAGCTTACCACCTGAAATATGTCTGCACATTTTAATTGTGTATGGTACTGATAGAAAGTTATTGTATTCCACGTAGGTTCTTGAGTGATAAGTTTGATTTCAAAGGTTGTAAGTTCAGCTTTTGAATGAAAAGTGCTCTTAAAGGAGAAGTTTCATTGCAAGCGTCTTGTGTAATCGAATGTAAAGTCTATGTTTTGACATTTTTATAACTAGCAGTTGTGTCTAAAATGTAAGAAGATAGGCGTTGCTTTTAGAATTGTCTTTATTAAACTTACTCCAATTTTTAAAATGCTGGTGGTGTATTTTTTAGTGAGAATTTATTTTAATTACAATTTAGAAGGTTCCCATATTATTCAAAATAGATTCTTTGATTCCAACTTTGGAGTGATTAAAATGTGTTCATAACTCAGGAGACCATTTTTCTCTCAAAACTTTTAAATAATTTTATTCTATATTATGACAAATATTTCTGCATTATATTGTTACTAATTGGATATTCTGTAATTACTCTTTAAATTAGTATATATATATTTATTTATACTGAAAAGTATTAACTTGCTTTTCACGAAAAAAAATTACCCTACTTTTGAATTCTTTCTTGTATCCATGTTCTTTAAATAATTGTTAACTTTTATAAATATTTTTAAATTAAATTGACTGATGTTTTGAAAGATACTATTTAAAAATTTTAAATATTAAGAATAATATTATATTATGCATTAATTTTAAGAGTTTAATTGTTTATTAAAAATATATAATATGTGTTTGTGTAACTAATAAGGTTAAATTTACTGATAACTACAAAAAACGTAATTATTTATAATACGTATACAAAATGTACATTTATTAAATGGATATTTTTACTTTAAAATTAACTTTATTTTATGAATTTTTAAGAATAACTCTTTGTTGAAATTCTTCGAAAAAAAAAAACAGTAATAGGAAATTATGCAGTATTTATTTCCTTTTGTTGTTCTAAGAATGGGAACCATTCCATACAATCAACATACAACAAACTGAGTTTTTAAATAAATGCCGTATTTATAGACATTTTCTGAGAGAAATAAAAAACATTCCGTGTCATTTAATCTAGAGCTATACCTTCTTTTATAAAAATATACGTAGGTATGAAATTTATAGATGATACAACAAATGGCATATTCTTGCATTTTAAAGATAAAATTTCCTGCCATTTTGAAACAGATGCTTTTAATTGTGACTAAATGCAAATTTCTGCCAGCTGGTGTTATACTGATGATGTAGGAATGGCTTTTGCGGAAACTAGATACTAACTATCAGTCAACGATTTATAAATTTATGCTTGCAACCTTAGAAAGCTTTAAAAAAATAAACGCTGCAATTTTACTTTTTTAATTAAGTTTGTATGTTTTGTTTGCAAATAACACACCAGCTAATTATTTGTGTATCCCTCCCTAAAAATATATGTACTTAATGTATATTGAAAACCAATCTAGCTAATGAACAGTCAAATGTAATTCAACACTGCCTTTTGTCATGTATGTTCTCTCATCGTTTAAGACTAATAATTAAAATATTTGCTTAATATGTGAGAGGATATCTTAGTGAATTACAAATTGATATTTTTTAAATAAACAAAACAATCGGGTATTGCGCAGAAAAAAAAATCAAGGCATGTTTATAGAGCACTTTCTTGTGTGCTGAAATACACTGTACACATCTACAATGCACTTGTGTTTGTAATTTAATAAAAGTTTGTTAACAATAGCATTTTTATTAGATCTGCATTGGTTTTTCTTTATAAAAGGCGGTTTTACAGCTTAGTTACCAATATAAAGATTAAATACACACACATAAAAAAATTCTACATTGTTATCTTATAATAGCATTATAATGATAATTATAATGTATGTATATTATACTAACTAAATATCGGGTGAAACTCTTGTACGAAGAAAAAAATAAATACACTGTCACTTCTGATAATAATTTATTTTTCATGTGCCTAATAAAATAAATTTTACATAAAACATTTTTGACACAACTGGCACAGTGATTATAACTATTTTATCGTAGAAATAATAATTTACAAGAATACTTAAACCTGTACAAGGATATATTAGAATTTATTAAAAATGTTAAAAATCCTTTTAAATTCCTGTTAAGTTTAATAACGTACATCAATGCTAGTTAAGTTTTAAAATATTATAATTTAAAATAGTTTACTGAAGGTTAACAGCAGTAAAACAACAACAACACTACACAAGTAAACAACATTAAGAGATGAAATAAGTGACTCATGAAATTTGAAAAAAAATAAAAAATAAAAACACAACAACAATAGATTAGGCTAATTCGGATCTCTATGAATTTTGTCATACATTAATCAGCAATATATATATAATTACAACATAATCTTAAAATTTACAATTATTTATTTATTTAGCATCTGATGTTATTTTTAAAATATTTATATTTATGTGTGCTGTTTACATACCAACTTTTCTGTATTTTTACGTTTTCTTTTTATTGTATTGGTTATTTAAACTTTAAATATTATATATTTTGCGAATTTTGTTACAAAATAATATTTTGCAAATTTTGTTACAAAAAATTACTAAATTGGATTTAGATTTTAACACGTATAAATGAGGTCTTTTATTTGTTTTTTAAATGTTCATTTTTCACTGCTTTTGTACATAATAGAAGTAAATATATTCAATTTCAGGGGTTTTTGGGACCAAGCAATAGTGTAAGGTGTTCAATTTCATTTGTTGCTTGTTAAATGAATGTTTTGTATGATGTTCATTCTCATTATCTGTATATCGAATAACTATCTAATCAAACCGGGTATGTCGAAATCAAATGCAAAACATGCACAAATAATTTGGTCTTCTCACTGTAACTGAGCACTTGTTAATCTAATTCTGAAATTCTAATGAAGCACTTATGTTCAACATTTTTATCATTATGCTTGTGTCCTGTTGTTAATTTTATTTCGAGCATTTTCGATTTTCTTAGAATTTTTATGTCCCTTAATAAATGAAATATTCATATGTGTGTCTGTAGTATTTTTCTTGATTGAACAGAGTAAAGTGCTGGTAATCTCGAATGATTATTATATGCATTCGAATTCGGTTATAATGAGGGACAGCAATATTTGTTCGTTATAACAGAGTTCTTGTAATAAACAAGTTTAAGATTTCATAGGTAAGAACTTTTTTAAAAATACAATTAAATAATTAAAACTTATAGAATGATAAAGGCAGTTTTACATTCCTGAATAAGCAAGAGTACAGTGAAGTTATAACAGTTACGTGATATTTATTTTATAGTTTTTTTGTTTGTCTTTCACTTCTGAATTTATGAATTGGAAAACAAATCTGTAAAAATTATTGAAGAAATCAAAGTTACTGGTTATTTATCTTAATTTAAATACGTTCAATTAAATTTTAAATTATTTATCTTAATTTAAAATAAGTGATTTTTCTTTAATGATTTTTTTTTTTTTTTAATTCAAATATTTAAAAATAGCTATGTTATGAAAAAAAAACTGCATAAATGATCCTCTTTTGAAATGTGTTTTATGGGGTTTGCAAAAAATTTATTGTTATATATGAGTTTTCCTCTTTACAAGCTAGTTTTTTGCAATGTATTTTTATATTAGAATATTAGATGAAATATTTTATTTTCATTTTATCGTTAAAACCGGTTTCTTGTAACCTCCAAGCTCGCTAGAACGGATCTCGACTGTATAACCATTCTCATGTCTCTCACTCTCGTAATATATCATTCTCATGTTCATCAGATTAGAAATTATTTGCATTTTTCAATTCCTTATCGTAAATTTTAAGGAAGCTTGGTATTCTAAATTGGACAAAAAACGACAAAACTATCAATTTTCTTATATAAGATTTTTTTTTTTTTCGCTTACTACATATTTAGACATCCTTAGTATATTCTGCGGAAGTTTTGTAAATGTTCGAAAATTATAAATATACGAGTAAATCTTTTTTTTTATTTCATTCACTTCTCTACATTCCTTACGAAATAAAAAACCTTAAATATACGAGTAAATCTGTTTTACTTCACCCACATCTCTTTACATTCCTTACGAAATTAAAAACTTTAAATATACGAATAAATCTTTTTTACTTCATTCATTTCTCTTTACATTCCTTACAAAATTAAAAACTCTAATATATATATATATATATATATATATATATATATTTTAGTTTTAGTTTTAGTTCTTTCAATATATCAGTACGTTCCCAATGCTGAAGCTTCAATATACAGTAACGGAAAATAGCTTATAACTTTTAAAATGAAACAACAACAACAAAACATTTTGTTCTTTACAAGGGTAGAATTTTCATTCATTGACGAAATGTTTACGCAAGATGTCGTCGTAGAATTCTTATGCCTGGCTAAAATCTTTACGAAAGTTAACACTCTGTTCGTGCGTACACTCTAAACAAGTGGGTAAGTGTGATTGAAGATCGCACATAGGGTTTCGTTTAATATTCCTTTCAAAACGTTTTACCCCTTAATTAATAAATCGAAATCATTTATTTATAACTATTCTTATCATTTATCAATACGAACATAGATGACAGCACCATTAAATTTAATAATAAAATGATAACAAGAAGAAGCTATTTTTTTAAATCAAATTAAAAATATTCAAGAACTGCTTTTTATACAATTGTAACAGCGTATGTTTGTATATCTGAAAAGCGTGTTTAATTACATGATTTAATTTTAGTTAACCCCCCACCTCCCCTTAAAATGGTTTTAAAACAATACAAAAGTTTTTTTGATTAAATCTATCGGACAATGAAATGTAAAAATCGAAAATCCCAACTCCCGTCGTCGAGAATAGAACTCGGAACCTTTGGGTACGGAGGAAAACGCGCTGCCACTGAACCATCTAGCTTACGTGAAAGAGACTGAAATTAAGGTTCTGTTTTAAGATCTAAGAAAATCGCAGAAATGGTCGGATGTTATTAAATTAATTCATTTAATTAAAAAAATGTAAGACTTTTTCAAAATTTTATGATTTGTCTTGTGACAGGAGGCATGCAGCTATAAATATGCAAAATTTCAAGTCTCTAACTTATACACCTTCCGAGTACGAACTCTGTGACAGACAGTGGAGTGAGACGAATAGGCTTTCGTCAGATGAACGAAATCCTAAAAAAAGATAAATGTTTCTTCTTCTAGGAAAAAATAAAATAACCACGAACTAAAATATACGATAAACACTTCTGAGTTAACCACGGTTCCGAAAACTTTGCTTTCGCTTTAGAAACCTCAAAAACCAATATAATTTCGACATTTAAAGAAAAATTTATAAAAACAAAGTTTCATTTGCCGCCACTGATTTTCGGAAATGTTTTTGAGTAGTTTTTATAGCGTATTAACAGTTTTATCAAAACGGGATATCGGTTTTTAAGAGGCTGTCAATTCTCAATTAAATATTTTCAGCTATGTAACTGAATTTATACATGCAAGAGTAACAAAATAATATTAATTTTAATGTTAATGTTACTTTTCTTAATTTATTATGTTTGTCTGTAAACAATCGTTTGTCGTTGAACATGGAAATGTTTACTTGAAAAATAGTAGAAAATATATTAACAGATTAATACACTATATAAACTACTCGAAAACGTTTCCGAAAATCAGTCGCAGCAAAAGAAACTTTTGTATATCAGATTTCAGAAGATATTTTTATAAATGCATATTTAAATCTCGAAAATATATTGTTTTCTGAAGTTTCTAAAGATAAAGAACACTTTTCGGAATCATGGGTAACTCGGAAGAGGTTATTGTATATTTTCATTATATTTCTCTAGATGAAGGAACATCTGTATTTTTTTTACCTTATAAAGAAACTTTTTTATATATTTGAGAATATGTTTCTATAAATGCTTCTTTAAATCTTGAAAATATATTGGTTTCCGAAGTTTCTAAAGAAATTCTAATTCTAACGTATTTCGAAATCGGGGATAACTCAGAAGAGGTTATTGTACATTTTAGTGCGCGGTTATGTCACATTTTACTAGATGAAGAGACATCTGTGTTTTTTTTTTTTTTTACCTAATAATGCGCTTTATAAAATTAAGAATATCATTTGCAACAATATAAAACGCTCATTAATAAAAATAAAAATGCTAAGTAGTTCTTTTTATTTTTTTCATATATATTGTGACATTTTATTATTTTTCTTTTCTTTCAAATGAATTAAGCTTTTGGTAATCTGATTATTACAGTTATTATCAATTCCTCTAAGGTTAGTATTAAAAAAATCTACTACAAAATAATGACGTCTGCAAGAAAAGAAGTGTGTATTTATTTTTATTATTATTATTATTGTACTAACAAGATTGTTACTTTTCTAATAATAATAATAATAATAATAATAATAATAATAATAATAATAATTTTCTAGATGAAATCTTTAATAAATCCGAAGAGTATCGTGAAATACTTGAATTTAAAAAAAATGTTCAAAGGACAGCTAGTTCCCTTAAAGATACTTTATCAAAAAATATCGACATAACTTAAAATCGAAAAATCTAAATTTATAAAGAACTAGAACCTTGTCGTTTACAATGCTAGTGGTTAATTTATAAATTCAAAGAACAAACATAATATGTTATTAAGAATTAAAACAGTTTAAAGATTTTATTGTGTTTTAATTTACTTCCTCTAAAATTAAATTGACGATCGTTATTTTTAAAAGATTATCGTTTTTTTAAAAGATTTTTTTCTATACATTTTCCTGAAAAGAGTATTTTTGAAAACTTTTCCAGTGTTTACCAGTGCTCTACTATTGCTATTTATTCACTTTATGTATATTTCTTTTCAACAGGTGAAATACAAGTAGAAAAAAATAGTAAGTTTATTTAATTTGACTTTTTTTAGGAGATTTCAGTAAAGAATATCTGAAGATTTAAGGTGTCTAGTACTTTTAATTCAACCAAAAATTGCATTTAAAAAAATCATTCATATTACAATTTACATAGCTTGTAATATTCTGAACAAAACCACACTCAAAATATTGATTTAAAGAATCTATACTAATATTATAAAGCAGTAAAGATTGTTTTTTTGTTTTTTTGTTTATTTGTTTGTTTGTTTGTTTGTTTGTAGGTGGTAATCTCTGGAACTACTACGGTGATTTCAAAAGTGATGGTGGCAAATTGATGCTGACAATCCCTGTTCCATCTTAGGCTATATTTTATGTTGGTGCCACTACCATCAAGAGGATGCAGTAGCGAAAAACATTCTAAAATTTCGATTTTTTTTTATACTGAAAGAGCTAGAAACTTGAAATTCGGTATGGTAGTTATTTATAAGATGTAAATGCTCTCTAAGAACAAATTCTAAAAAAATCGAAATTTAAAAGCGTAAGATGAGCGAAAAGCGGTCTAAAAACATTCTAAATTACAATTTCTATGGAATCGCTGGAACTACAGAACCATTTTCAAAAGTGATGGTGGCAAATTGATGGTAACAGTCCCTGTTGTAACATAGGCTATATTTTATATCGGTGACACTACCACAAGGGGAAGGGAGGGTGAAAGAGCGAAAAAGTTCTAAAATTTCGATTTTTTTATACTGAAGGAGCTAGAAACTTGAAATTTGGCATGGTAGTTACTTATAAGATGTAAATGCTCTCTAAGAACAAATTCTAAAAAAATTCGAAATTTAAAAGAGTGAGATGAGCGGAAAGCGGTCTAAAAACATTCTAAATTACAATTTCTGTGGAATCGCTGCAACTACAGAACCATTTTCAAAAGTGATGGTGGCAAATTGATGGTAACAGTCCCTGTTGTAAACATAGGCTATATTTTATATCGGTGACACTACCACAGGGGGAAGGGAGGGTGAAAGAGCGAAAAACGTTCTAAAATTTCGATTTTTTTTATACTGAAGGAGCTAGAAACTTGAAATTTGGCATGGTAGTTACTTATAAGATGTAAATGCTCTCTAAGAACAAATTCTAAAAAAATTCGAAATTTAAAAGGGTGAGATGAGCGGAAAGCGGTCTAAACACATTCTAAATTACAATTTCTATGAAATCTCTGGAACTCAGAACCATTTTCAAAAGTGATGGTGACAAATTGATGGTA
Source organism: Maratus michaelseni (assembly GCA_963931845.1). Taxonomy (NCBI): domain Eukaryota; kingdom Metazoa; phylum Arthropoda; class Arachnida; order Araneae; family Salticidae; genus Maratus; species Maratus michaelseni. The sequence goes on along the minus strand of OZ007593.1, from coordinate 343,798,697 downwards.
ACAGTCCCTGCTGTAACATAGGCTATATTTTATATCGATGACACTACCACAGGGAGGAGGAGGGGGGTGGGTAACAGAGCGAAAAACGATTTAAAATTTCGATTTTTTTTCGACATTAGTGTGGCTTAATTAGTAATTTCTGAATTATCTGTGGCAGTAAAATTTCCTCTAATGAAAATAAGCCAACGAATACCACTTGGCATTCTTCAAGAATTACGCGAGCAAAGCCGTGGGTTTTGCTAGTAATTTATAAAAACAAAGTTTTTTTCTGCCACTGGTTATCAGATGCAAGTAATAGTATTCGTATAGTGTATTAATCAGTTTTCTCAATTCGGAATATAGGTTTTTCGGATGCTATCAATTCTCAAGTAATCATTTTCAAGTTCAGCAAACATGTTTTACAGACAAACATTGTAAATTAACAGTATTGACATTAACGTTAACATTACTATTGTTTTGTTACTCTTGCTCGTATAATTTCAGTTACGCAGCTGAAAATGTTTAATTCAGAACTGATAGCATCCTAAAACCGATATTCCAATGTGAAAAAAACTGATTAATACACTATAAAAACTACTCGGAAACGTTTTATAGTGTATTAATAAGCTTTTGCAACTCTGAGTATAGGTTTTTCGGATGCTATCAATTCTCAAGTAAACATTTCATGTTCAACAAACATGTTTTACAGACAAACATGGTAAATTAACAACATTGATATTAACGTTAACATTAATATTGTTTTGTTACTCTTGTCCGTATAATTTCAGTTACGCGGCTGAAAATGTTTAATTGAGAACTGATAGCATCCTAAAAAATGATATTCTAATAGGAAAAAAACTGATTAATACACCATAAAAACTTCTCGAAAATGTTTCCGAAAATCAGTGGTAGCAAAAGAATCTTTGTTTTTATAAATGCTTCTCTAAATCTCGAAAATATATTGTTTTTTAAAGCTTTCAAACATGCAGAATGCTTTTCGGAATCGTGGGTAACTTGGATGAGGTATATTCTCGTTCGTGGTTATATTATATTTTCGTAAATTAAGAAACATTTGTATTTTCTTACAGTGCAAGTCCTGGTTCAAATATATTTAATCTTTAACAACGGATTGAATTAACACTTTCGGAAAATCATGCAAATATATATAATCATAAATAGGGATAAATGTCCATAGTAAAAATAAGAAAAGAAATAATAGCATATACAATTTAATAATAAAAGATAAACATATACGTAAACAGGAATTCATAATATTTCATGTTTGTCGTTCTGTCTGTCATTAGTGATAGTGCTATTAAGTATGAAATTCTAAAAGTATCATTAGCATACAAAACCTTTTTAGAAACAGCTGATTATTGAATTTATTTTATAGATATTCTCTGTTACAATTATACAGCCTTGCTTAATTGTTGATATCAAATTGACTTAACGCTTTCTGAAAATTATACATGCATATAATTTTCAGTATCGTATAGAGGCATAAGCAATTTGTTTTTAAACTGCCATAACAAAAATAAGAAAAGAAAATAACCATACGATATAAATTTTAATAATGAAAGAAGAGCGAGTAAGTGAAAACACATACATGGTTGCTATTTTAATTATTAATTTTTTTTTTTCTGTTCTACTATCATTAGTGGAAGTAATGATAAATATGAAAATCTAAATATACAGTTAGCATGAGAAATATGAGCTATTGATTTTTTTTTGTTTACAAACAGTGTCTTTTATATGGAATCTTGTATCAAATATGTTTAATTGCAGTTATCAAGTTAAATTAGCGCTTTCCGAAAATCATATAAGCATACATAATCATAGAGGTTGCCCACTAAAGTTCTGTTCTCCTCCATTAACTACCGAACGGCCACATTTATAATCATGAATGAGATGTGTAAGATACAGTTAAGTGGCTATGCGATATGTGATGAGACCGCCCGCTTACAGCGTCCCCTAGCGACAAACTGAGGAGTTGATGTTTCTAACTAGAAAACGGTAAGAGATACAATAAAAAAAGTCAATTACAAAGTTGTACAGTGCCCTCGATTTAGTATGAAATGATGTCTTACATGTATAAACAACTTTGTTAAAAAACCTAAAACGTAAATTTTTTATATCCAATCATCAACTTAGATGTGCCACTAATTGCATGCAGAAGTGTTCACAGCCTAAGGGGGACTGCTCAGACTAGGAGGCCAAGTCTGTAGAGCATAGGTGGGCAATATACGCCACACACACACATGTAAGAAAAGTACAGTTTATTTTTGAAAGAAAATCCAGTTAAGTACACTCAGTTTGTCCGCCATCGGCAGCTATGCATCATGCATTCTGCATGTGTTCCAATGATGGACATATTGAGCATACTCAACTTCATTTTCTTAATTTTTCATTACTTTAACTTCATTTCATTAAAATAAATTGAACTTTGATTGTATCCATGTGTTAATTTTATTAGTTAAGATACGTCTGTCTTGCACATGCACAATACTAAACTTCTGCATGCCATTAGTGGCATATTTATGCTGATGATAGGGTATAAAAAATGTGCATTTAAGGGCTTCTAATAAACTTAATTTTACATGTAAGGCATCATTTAATGCTAAATTGAGGACGCTCTACAACTTTGTAATTGACTTTTTCCTCATATATCATGCTGCTTTCGAGTTACGAACGTTAACTCTGTTGTTTACCGGTAGGTGGCGTTGTAAGTGGTCGTATAGCGTACCACATAGTCATTTTACTATACCTAAACACCATGTTCATGAGATATAGCTCTCTCCATTCGAAAGTTAATGGGGTGATCAGGACTTTAGTAGGTATACGTTGTATACAAATATAAAGTAGCATCTATAAATTATTATAAAAGAAAACCCAATGTCATACGAATTTAAAAACGAAAATAGCAATTACACACATATGCTCAATATTCCAAATTTGTTCATTTTTTCTGTCATTAATGGTAGCGTTATTAAATATGGAAATCTAAAAACATCATTAGCATGAAAAGCCTTAAAAAAACAGCTTATTAGTGATTTCTTTACACGCATACTCTGTTATATGCAATTATTTTCCAAATGTGTTTAATATAGACCACTTGTAGCGCCCCTAGAGACGAACTGCGGAACTTAGCGATCTTATCTCAAGAACTCTTGGAGATATGAGAAAAGCGTCAATTAAAGGGTTGTTCAATGTCGTTGTTTTCGCAGGATATAATACTCCATATGCATAAATAGCCTAAACTGAAAACGAAAACTAATAATTCAAATTTGTGCAGTACCCTTCAATACTATAGTGTCGATTTCTTAAAGCAGAAGAACATGAAAAAAGTGCGGGACTTGAAATTAAACAACATGATTAAGGCCAGAAGAAACAGATTCTATGCTCCCTATATTACTCTATTGTCTATGATATTAGCAACCGTTGACTGCAAATAGGTCGTTCTAACATAGTCAATGATGCAAATTGCACCAAAATTGACATTCCTACTTTCCGGTTTCGGTTTAGGCTATCCATTTACACGGAAAGTAATTTCCTACGACATCAACGACGCTAAACAACTTTCAAATTTATATCATATTTCCAGGCCTTTTGGAGATAGGATCGCTAAGTTCAGCCTTTCGCCACGAGAGGTGCTGCGAGGATTGTGTATAGTGCATATTCAATTACCTATGCGTAGACTCCGCTTTTAAAACTGTAGCAACATCCATTCACAAATTAAATGACTGCGTAACTTATATGCTTTCCTCCCTGTATATTATGGATGTATGTTGGATACCCTGGATATAGGTTGTATATAGGTAAAAGGCACTATCTGTAAATTGCTATAACAAAAATAAGAAAAGAAGATGTCTACAGCATGCAAATTTCATAACCAAGTAAGGGCGTTAAACATAAATGCACTGCACATGCTTCCTATTTCAAGTTTGTCTTTCAATTCTTCTGTCATTAGTAAAAGTGTTGATAAGTATAAAAATCTAAAGACATCATTAGCATTAGAAACGTTTTTATAAACAGTTGATTATTGATTTATTTATAAAAATTTTCATTATAATTATGCAGTCTTGTTTCAAGCATGTAAATATGTAGATATCGACATGGATTAGGGCTTAGAAATATATACAGGATGTTCGAAAAGGACACCTAAATTTTAAAATTACTATAATAAATATAAAGATAGAATAAGTAACATTTATAAATTAGATCATAACTTTTGCATAGAGTATTTTTAAAAATAGTTCAAATTTCTCTGAATAGATGACATTGCGTTATCTCAACCTGCAACAATATCCAATATATATAACATATAATAATGGAATAAAATATACCCAGATTTTATCTTTTATTTTGTTTATTTGTTGAAACGCGAAAACAAGGTTTGCATTTTGACGTTTTAAAGCTTATTTGAGCAATCTTGTACATTGAAGTAATTGAACGCCATCTATTGACTGAAATCTAAATATATTTTTTAAAAATTACTGTACACAAAATTTCTGAGCTTCCTTATAAAAATGTCACTTATTTTATCTTTATACTTATTTTAGTTCAGCCTTGTCTAGCAGGAAAAACTTACATCGAAAACTCTTGAAAACTTAAATTCCCGATATGCATGCTGCCTAAGAGCAAAACCCTTATCAATTAAGCATAATAGATAACTTTTGGAATTAATAATGCGATACAATATAGTGCAATTAAAGATTGCGTCACTCGGCCACTTTATTGTTACTATTAGCTGAGAATTACAGAGACACATGCAATAGATTATTTCATTGAAATTGTTTAATTGAAATTATTTCATTGAAATTGTACAGGAGACGCCATCCTGGACTGCCGACCCATTGTGTTTAAAGCCGGGAATATCCTTAAAACCCAGGAAGAAAACATTATCTATTCCCAGCTAACCCATTTAAGGGGGGGGGGGGGGGTCAGCCCGGAAAAAATCCCGATTTACTGAAGCTTTTAAGAAAAAAATTGCACATTGTTTTACAATGACGTTACAATTTGGGAGTTTACATATAAAATTTTGAACGCCGTGACTCCAAAGATATAAATTTATAAATTAACATTAAAATTTTTTGTAATATACATGAAATAATAAATAAGTCCATAACGTTCATTTAGCTCGTAAATTTCAATTTTAATTTTATATAAACAACAAAATCTGATTGAGAAATATGAGAAATTATTCTTGAGATTGTTAAAGATATCTTCTTTTAGGAGGAAAAGTAGCCGGCTCTTTTAAAAGGAGAAGACTTCAGCTCTTCTTTTTCAAAAATTAAGAAATTCTTGTATCATAAGAACTGTTTTTATGAATAACTAGCTGAATTACCGCCCGGGATTTTAAGAATGTTTGTGTAGAAAAATCAATTTCAAAATTAAATAGTATAGAGAATTTCAAAATGTTAAAATATGCCAATATTTCTATAATCGGGTTTTTATCATGATTCAATAATTTCCTCAAACTCATATAACGTTATATTCACCTGCTGACGTCATGTATAGTTGCTTTATTTATTACTCATGTTGATACTCTCTTTGATTCTCAAACATTTGGAAAAGTCCGTTAAACTTCCAATATGACGTGATATTAATTTTCTTTTTAATTCTCTAATGACGTCATACGGCCTGCTTCGAGGCTAACGAAAAAGAAAGGCTACCGCGGTGCTTTACGCGCATCTTTTTTTACAGACCGTGGGAGTCACGTGATGCTCGAATGCACCAATGCAGGTGTACGAAAAGAGCATCACGTCACTCTAGCGGTCTGTAAAAAAAAGATAACTGGAATGTACCGCGGTAGCCTGTCTTTTTCGTTAGCCTCGGCCTGCTTTCTGTACTTACACATACTCCTTTTTTTTTTTTTTAAGATAAATGTTTGAAAATTTCCGTTATATTACCAATATGACGTCATATTAATCTTTTTTTTTTTTCAATTGTTGAAACTTTTTATTGCAATTTCATTTTTCACGTGGAAATCTTTCAATAGAAAATTAATTATTGTAGAAAGAATTTTATTGTGTATTTTTAATTGTTGGCGACTGTTATAACGAAAAATGCTTAAATTTAATAGGAAAAGGATAGTAAATTTTTGTTTTTTCTATTAATTAAAAATTAACTATACATTATTTCAATTCCGGATTACTTTAGTTGCCTCGGCCGTGTTTTAATACACTTACGCGTAACATTTCACAATTAGGGCTTTCCAACTGTTGATTTCTATAGAAGTGCAGACAGACAGACAAATTTTCATTTTTATATATTAGATTGTGCACAATACATGCATTTATGTGTAAAATTAAACGCATTATTTTAGTCACAGATATTTTGCATTATTAAATCATTTATCGCTCTACAAAAAGTCTGTGACGTTACAGACAACTTGGAACATATGGATGTTTATTGTGATGGGACTCAATATACTCCAAACAAACAAACAATATGTCTTTTATTGTTCTCTTTTATAGTTTTCAAAAAGGTTGTTAAGTGAAGTAGTATAGAAACTGGTCATGTATATTATGTTTTGAAAGTTGAAACCATATAAAAAATATGAATAAACAATAATATTTCACGTATTTGCATTATTGACTTGCAACGCATAACTTTTCTCCCTTTTCTTTTTGGTTATACCCTTTTTGTTGTCTTTCCTATTTGTTTATTTCATATCTTTGAAGTTTACCTTCAAAGATATGAAACAGTCAAAGGAAAAATTTTAGTTTATTTTATATTTTTTGCGAATACAAAAATCCTCTTTTAAAATTTATTTATTGTATGAAATCTTAAAAAAGGAAAGTCATCATTTTAAAATCTAGATGTAAATAAAAAAGTGCATAGATATCAACGAAATAGATGTCTCAGTGGTCAAATGTTAAATTTATCTTGACTTTATGAGATTTATTATACTGCACATTTTCTAAAGCTTTTCATATTTAACTAAACTTTTGCTTCATTTTTACGTACGCCTCTAATTAAAAGTTTTATTCCTCTGTATATTTTAATTTCATTACATTAAATGCGATGCATATTTGAAATAGCTAGTCACTTCAAGATATAGCGATGAAAATTTATATTTAGCGTGATAGCAGCATGTCAAATCGAATAACAGAAAAATATATATGTGTTCTTCTGTATTTTTTTTTTTAATTCGAATAAAAATTTAGTTGTGGTTCTTTAAAAAATAATATCAGTATAGAAGATTATAAATAAGAAAGTTTGGTACAAACAGTTTCGTCTTGCAATTTTTATAGCTAGTGTTATGTCTTACGTTCAAGTTTATATTTTTATTTTTCTGTTTTTTCTTTTTTTCTTCAGTCGTGAAAACTTTAATCTCCGTTGGTTTTATGAAAATTATTAAACAATACATTTTATAAAGTTTTCATTTTTAAAACTCAACTTTTTTTATACATATTTCTAATGACCAGTTTTATTCCTCAGTGTATTTTAATTTAATTACGTTAAATTAGATTCATGTTTGAATGTTCAATTTCAAAATAGAGGAATGAAAATTTGTATATATAAAGCAAATGCGAAATAACAAATCGAATGAAAAAAAATAGGAGTTTGTATTGTGAGTTTCCAAGTTTGAATCAAAATAAACATGTAGACGATTCTACATAATAGTAATAATAATAATTAATAACATAAGTATAAGGTACATAAATCAGAAAGCTTGATGCAAACAATTTTCTCTTGTGACTTTTATAGTTGAAATTATGACTCGTTTGGATTTTCATGTTCTTTTCTTTCTTTTTTTCTTTTTCCTTCTTTTTTTTCATTATTTTCTTTCATTGGTGGTCATAGTTTCAATCTCCATTGAGTTTATGAGATTTCTAAAACAATACATTTTAAAAGCAAGGATTCTTTTTTTAAACATATTTTATTTATAATCAAAAATTTTATCCCCCCCCCCTCCCTCTATCTTTTAATTTCACTACATTAAATTATATGCTTATTTGAAATAGACATATATTTCAATTTGACAATTCACCTATCCAATATAATCGCAAAACACCCCATTTGTTAAAAAATATCTCGGGATTTCCCACTTTGCCATTTGTTTTGCCTGAATACACATCCGTATAATAATGTCGCACAAAATGCCATTAAATGTTCGCTACATGTCAACTTATATTTCCTCTGGAAACACTAAATTTCTTCCCTGTAACACACTATTCGCTTCCCTCTCATTTTCCACGGTTGTCTCCATGTTGGGGCGCTCTTCCCCTTCCCTTGGAGGAAAGTGACGTATGATCAGCAGCGTTTTTAGGAGCATTACTTTTTCCCTTTTTGTCTGCTTTCCCTCCGAACAACATCTTGGATACTGTGGAGTTAAGGTTATTGCGAAAACTGATAGATGTCTCCAGTCATAAAACTGGCACATTTTTGTCCCTGAAGAAAAACTAGGAAGACGAGGGAGGGAGTTATATTTCAATCCACAGACAAAGATGCCTCAAAGAAAACTCTTCGGCGTCAATTTGTTTTGGTATAAAAATTGCATAGGTTTTGTTTGTTAAACATATCTGTGACTTATTTATTATGATTTTCGCTTTAAATTTATTTTAAGTGCATAACAATACTGGCCAAAATTATAGAAACCGTTTGGAAAAATACAATTTCAAAAGTATGATAGTTCATAACGACATTTAATTTTGAAATAAAGCCGTAAAATTGTATATCAAGGGAAATATAATTTTATCCAGAATATGTTGCAATAATTGTCAGAAGGATACTTCTGTTGTAACAACAGTTTTCACAAGTATCTGTAACTTTTAATAAAATATTAATAATTAAACATACTGTATTGTATATGATATTCTCGATTAAATTATCTTTTCGGTGATAGATACTTTTCTTGTATTACTAAAAGTAAATAAAGTGTTATGAGCCATCAAAATTTAAATATATATATATATATATATTCCAAAAGGTTTCCATAATATTGGCCAACGGTGTACATAAAAACATATTGAATAATACACAGCAAGCAAGAAAAGCAAGATCCCAACTCAAGCATAATTCCCGTTTTTAGAAATGTAAAACAAAATGTGGAAGAATTTATGAGAAAAGGCTATTTTTACGATTTTTTGTAGTTTTTCTTTTACCACTGAAACGCAATTTCCAAAATATTACGCGATCTTTCTGTTGTACGTGATTTTATTTATTTTTCCAAGTTAGTATGAATACAATTTAATTTTTAAATAATTTTTAAATCCAAGTGTCTTCTATTGGAACTTTGGCCTGTAGTGGGTTGCGCTTGATACTTATTTCAAACAGCAAGCTATTTCAACGGAATGTTTCACTCATCCAATAAAATCGCAAAACATGCCATTTTGTTCAAAAATATTCCGGTGATTTCCCACTCTTACTATTTGTTTTGCCTGAATACACATTCGTGTTACACTGTCGCACAAAATTCTTTTTAATGTTCGCTACATGCCAACTTTATATTTCGTCTGGAAACACAATTTTTTTCCCTGCAACACACTATTCGCTTCCCTTTTATTTTCTACAGTTGTTTTCATGTTGGGAGGCTATTCTCCTTCCCTTGGAGGGAAGTGATGTATGATCAAGCAGCGTTATTACGAGCAAAGCTTTTTCTCTTTTTTTCCCTCCCACCCCCAGATAACGCATTAGATCCTTAGATGCTTTGGAGTTACAGGTTATTGCGCAAACTGATAGATGGCTTCAGTCATGAATATGATACATTTTTGTTCTTGAAGGAAAACTAGGATGACAAGGGAGCCAAAGAAAATTCGACCCCATCATTTTGTTTTAGTTTTGAATTGTATAGGTGTTTTATAGTAAATGCTATCCGACACTTAATTGTAATTTTCAGTCTCAGTTTACTTAAATACATGCGTAAAACATTATAAAATAATGTGCAATACACATAAAAGAAAAAACGAATGCAAGCATAATTCCAGTTTTAAAAATAGCAGGATAAATCTGTTTGAAACGATGTTATTTTTTTTCAATTTTTTAAACTTTTGTTACAGTTACATCTTTTCCAGAGGCTTTATTTATATTTAATTTTATAGAAATTGAAACCCCAAAGTTCTAAAAAGGTAATCCCAATAAATCCTTATAAATATTTTTCTTTCATTTCACCTGTACACTGTAATTTTTTTTATTTTTTATTTTAAGTTATAATACTGGCAGCTGGGATGCCAGTATCATACCGTAAAATCAATATATATATATATATATACATTTTTTTTGTGTGTATAATATAATTGTAAAACACAATTTTTTCTAAAATATCCCGGTTAGACACATTCGTGCAAAAATATCATTTAATGTTTGTTACATGTCCATTTATATTTCCCAAGGAAGCACTAAACCTTTTTCCGGCAACACACTACGCACTTTCCTTTTACTTTCTGACTACTAGTGTTCGAAATTTTGAATTAATAACTCTATAATTACTATGCGCATTTAGCCCTTAACTGCTGTTAGCGATCTCACAGGCCGCTGCTTTTTTTCTATTTTCACAGTTTAACTAGTAATTTTGCGTTGAACTACAGATACTAGTGAAATTTTGTTCTGTTTGTAGCCCTAGTACCATCGCTAGAGAGTCTTCTGAATAGATGAATTTTAATTAAAGTCCTGTACATAATTTTAGTACAGAAGCAGTACTGTAACATAAGTTAATCGAGTCTTTTATTCATCCTTCAAGCAAGCAGTCTCAGAGACCGTTCCCACACTGTAAAAAAAAAACTCGGAAACGTTACTCTATCTGATGGGGCAGCAATGTGGCCCATCGGTTCTGTTATGTTTCCGCATATTTCGGTCAGATGTTCGTAAAAGTTTTCGCATATTTCGGAAACATTTACGTGCATTTCGGAAACGTTTCTTTATATTTCAGTCAGATGTTCAGTTCTGCATATATCGGCCAGTATTCTGCATATATCGGAAATGTTTTTGTATACATCGGAAAGGTTTCTGCATATATCGGAAATGTTTTTGTATACATAGGAAATATTTCTGTGTGTTTTGGAAATGTTTCTGTGTATTTCTGTTTTATAATTTCTTTTATTTGAGAGAACAATATGCTTTAAAAAAATTAATATTACATTCGCTCAAGGCGAAACCCCACCCCACATTATCGTGGTTGGGTTTTCTGCGAAGTTCGGTGAGCGAACTCGCTAATCATACTATAGAAATGATCCTTGATCCTATGAAGTATGATCTTGTAGGTGAATTATACTCTAGAATTAGCAATATTATAAACTTTCTGTAATTTCTGGTGTGAAACTTATATTTTTCTGAACTCGTTTTATTATTCACTTTTTATTATTAGACTGCTACTCAAGATATCACTTTAAAGTTATTTATGCAGGCGAAATAAACTTTGAAAAAACTTAATTCTGTGACAAATACTTCTGTCATTTTAAAATAACTCCAAATTTGAGAATATGTCCTTCTACTGAAGAGAGGCTTCCAAATTTTTCTTTGTAGGAACAGAGTTGAATCACCTGGAAACTTCTTTAGTTTACTTACTACAAGCTTACAAGTACAACAAGTTTAGAAGTTGTTGTATACACAGTTAAATAACTCGTTCGATAGTTTCTTTATACTCTTGTTACAGGAATCTATAATAAATATTAGATATTTGATTGATGAATAATAATGTAGTACTAGTATTAATGAAGTACAGATAGCACCGTATATACGTCTTTAACATCTTTTCGTTTTGAGATCGGTTCCGTTTCATAACTTTTATAATGATGAAATGTATCGTTTATATGACAGAACAAATTCCTAATTTCACTTATACTATACGTTTTTCACTCAGTTTTTATGAATCAGATATTTGTAAATAAATAACGTTGAAAATTTGATTTATGGATCTATAAATAATTTTTTTTTTAAATGCAGCCTCATGAGTTCCATCCTCTAAATAGATACTCAATGAAAATATTTAATTTCCCTATACTTATAAATAGATAGATTTTAGTAATACCTTTCAACATTTTTTTTAATCTTGTAAATAGTTATACTATTCGAAAATATTTTATATCTGTGGTAATTGTTTTATTTTCACGAATTGTATACTTATAAATAGATATATTGATAAAAATGTTTTGTCTGTTTGTAAATATTTTTAATATAGTGTTTTACAACTCTCATGCTTCTAAATATATTCATTTAAAGGTATTCTTTTATTCGTATAACTTGAGAAGTGCTGAGATAACCTGAGAAAATAAATATATTTTTATAAGTATACAGTTCATAAAATAAAATAATTATTTACAGATACGAAATCATTTGACATAATATCTATACTTACAAGATTAAAAAAATATATTTATTTAAAGGTATTAAAAATAATACATCTATTTTGGGAAATAAAGCATTTTCATAATGCATATGTATCTGTTTACAGCATGGAATTCACGAGACCGGATTTTAAAAAAGAATTTTTTATAGATTTATAAATCAAATTTTCAATTATATTTATTTATAAATATCTTATTCATAAAAAATGAAGGAAAAACGTATAGTATAAGTGAAATTAGGAATTTGTTCTGTCATATAAACGATACATTTCATCATTAGAAAAGTTATGAAACGGAACGTATATACGGTGCTATCTGTACTTCATTAATACTAGTACTACATTATTATTCATCAATCAAATATCTAATATTTATTATAGATTCATGGAACAAGATTATAAAGAAACTATCGAACGAGTTATTTAACTTTGTGTATACAACAAAAGATTAACTGCAAATGTAGTATTAATATGCAATAAAATAGAATCTGATAATATTAATTTTTTTTAAAAAGCATATTTTTCTCTCAAATAAAAGAATTTATAAAACAGAATACTTACAGCTCATATAAATACGTTGCATCTGCATCTGTTTTAAGCTGTCTTTCCTCTCAGGAACAATACAAATCACGTGATAATGACATGTGCAGTAGGTCGGAGTAGATGAGCATGCGCAAATATCACTTCATTTCGAATTCCATTTTTAAACTTTACACGGAATGAGTGTAACATTTCCGAATTTTTCAGTAACCAACCTTTTACACTACCTATTCGAAAACAATCCGGCTATGGAATGTAACTTTTCTGACTTCTTCAGAGTATTCACCGCTTTGAATATTTTTTCCGAAAATACGTGTAACGATTCCGAAATAACAAGTAACTGTGGAGAACACAAAGTTTACTATAAATTTCCGGAAACCTTTTCGACTTGTGCCGAAATGCTTCTGATTTTTTTTTTTTTTTTTACAGTGCAGTAATGTACGCGACAATTTTTCTCACAGCAGTTAAGAGTTAAGGTAGTTTTTTAAATTAAAATGGATACTTTCTAACATTTTCGCCAATTATCCTTAACCCGCCAATACCCTTTGTCACCTTCAGGTCACACGGTCTTTGAAAGGACATCTAGTGTTAAGTGCATATGTACCGTGCACCTTTATCGGGATCTAGAAAAGTTTACCTAATCATAGAAAAGCATCCGATATATCTCGGATTTTCTGATATGATACTGTTGTGGCATAAATTTATGCAGTTTTTATATGGACATCATATTATGTTTAACTCGTTGTGTTATGTTTATTTAATTCACTATTTTATGTAACTTTGCTTTTCAAAATTGGCGATACACTCAAAGTTTTAGTTTTTGGATCTAAAAAACCAAACGTATGTTCTATGAAAATAACTCTGCTAAGTTGAAACTGATTTAAAGATGTTAGTCGTTGTTATATACAAACACACGATTAAAATAATTAAGGGTCTGATATTAAAGTCGCCCAACAATACTATAACCTTTCCGAAGTTTTGTACCTGCTCCAAATAGGCAAGGACTTGAGTTGATCTCCTATTGTGGGATAAAAATGTCAAAAAAGCAATTACATCTCATATATGTTGGATTTTAACTGTATGATTTAAAATTTCATGAGAAACTGGCAGTTGGTTAAAAATGATGAATTATTGCAGTCGCTCGATCAAGAATCATGGCGAGGAAAGAAGGCAATGAAGGAACCCAATTGAGAATTTCTCCATAAAAACTCAGCCAGTTATCCAATTAAATTGTTTATACAGGAACAGGAGAGATGACGGAACAATTCCCACAGGACACAGATGTGTTCTAAAGCCCCCAGGCTTGATTATAACTCACTACATCATTGAGTTGATCTTAAGTGGCTTTTTTAGAAATTCTAAGTCATCAGAACACAGGATAACAATTTGAAAACAAGACAAAATTCTTTTCTCTCCGGACGCTTGCAATGGCTTTTTGTTAAATGCGCGGAAAGTTACACAAGCGACGTAATGCGTGCACGAACCAATCAGTGAGAGGCGAAATTTAGGTAAGCGAATGACGCACGATGGAGAGGTTTTAATGAGAAAGAATCCCGTACCCAGCGGCGCATTGATTTTTAAATTTAAAAAAACCTGGCTCGCGAACCGAGCCCGTGGAATTAAAATAACAAAATGGCTTTTAAAAAAATTCGAAATGAAAAACTAGCATCTCCCAGAATATTATAGATTGGATAGTTATTAAAGTTACGAATGGGCTTAAAGTTTAAGATTAAGATTTAGAATAAGATAATTGTTAATATACGCGTTTTGAATTGTAAAAGGAATTAAATAGGAATATAGAATTATTAAGAATTATTAAGAAATAGGGAAATAATGAATATGTCAGAATTTAGAATAATTTAAAGGAATATTGCGAAATAAATTTTTATATAACATATATATAATGAATTTGTGTGCCGCCCATAGGTGACATGTACTATTTAATAAAATTAGATTTTTATTACTCTTTTATTAGTGAAAATAATACAATATAAAACGACGAAATTGAAAAACAAATATATAAGTTTACTCATGAGCGTTGGAGGGTTAAATGCAGGTTTTCTTATTCAAATACTAAGGAATTCAATGGAGTTTCCTTTTCATCCAAATAGGAAAAGGATATTTCAGAAAATTATGTCAAAGCTTGTGTTTTAAGTTGGTTTTCAAAGAACGTCAGTTCGGAAATAGTAGTTCTCTTGGGACAATTAATTATAACTCAATATGTAATACAGTTATCCGAAAACTACAAAAATCTATTTGATTCTAAATTATGAAAATAGAAATAGCTGCAAATTTCATGCTTTTATATAACAAAATAAGAATAATTTCGCAAATGAGTTAAAAATGTTCGTGTGATTGAGTGCATAAATACCATTGAAAGAAAAATCAGTCGTCAAATTTTGAATCTAAGTTTTCTGTCAAAATTTTTAAACAATTCATTTTATAATACATTTTTAAATAAAATTTCAGTAATTCTAATGACAAACTTTATTCCTCTGTATCTTTTAATTTAACTGCATTAAATCATATATTATAATATGAGCAAATCTTGTGTGTCTGTGTATGCGTGTCTATGTGTGTTTGTATGCAAATTTTATCTAAATATCGGCTCTAACGATTTTGACTAAATATTGTACCTACCGTTTTCGGGTACAAGAAAATCATTGGGCTAGGTCATATGTTCTAGAAAATTCGACTAGTGGGTCATTGTGGGACACTACGGGTCAGGATCAAGATCATTTTATCTACAAAACGGTTCAAACGATTTTGATTAAATTTTGTATCCTACCGTATTCAGGCACGAGAAGACTATTGGACTAGGTCATATGTTCAAGAAAATTCGATTAGTCGGTCAGTTTTGGACCATTACGGGTCAAGCTAATTTTATCTAAAAAAAGGCTCAAACAATTTTGATAAAATTTTGCATCCTACCGTATTTAGGCACAAGAGGACTATTGGACTATGTCATATGTTCGAGAAAATTCGATTAGTGTGTCATTTTTGGATCATAACCGGTCAAGCTAATTTTATCTAAAAAATGACTCTTAACCCCAGTATTTGACTAAATTTTCTATCTTACCTTTTTGGATTACGAGAAGACCATTGGACTGGGTCACATGTTCGAAAAAATTCGATTAGTGTGTCATTTTTGGGTCACTGCGAGTTAAGTTAATTTTATCTAAAAAACAGCTTAAACGATTTCGACTAAATTTTGTATCCTACCGATACGAGAAGACCCTTGGACTGGGTCATATGTTGGAAAAAAATTGATTAGTGGGTCATTTTGGTCACTACGGGTCAGCGTCAAGCTAATTTTATCTAAAAAACAGTTCAAACAATTTTGATTAAATTTTGTATGCTACCATTTTGGATTACGAGAAGACCATTGATCTAAGTCACATGTTCGAGAAAATTCAATTAATGGGTCATTTTTGTGTCACTACGGGTCAAGCTAATTTTATCTGAAAAACGGCTTTAACGATTTTGACTAAATTTTGTATTCTACCATTTTCGAGTAAGTTAAGATCATTGGGATGGATCACATGTTCGAAAAAATTAGATTAGAGGGTCATTTCGGGTCACTACAGGTCAGGGTCAAGCTAATTTTATCTAAACAACGGTTCAAATGAATTTGATTAAATTTTGTATTCTACCATATTCGGGTGCGATAAGATCATTGGGCTGGATCACATAGTCGAGAAATTTTGATTAGTGGGTCATTTTTGGGTCACTACGGGTCAAGATAATTTTATCTAAAAATGGCTCTAACCCTTTTGACTAAATTTGTATTTTATCGTTTGGGATTATGAGCAGACCATTGGGTTGGGTCGATTAGTGGGTCATTTTGGGATCATTACCGGTCAATGCATTTCAATGTGAATAAAGGTTGAAACAGTTATTAAGTTATAGAACATTTAACAGTAAACAAATCGCAAAGTGGGCAAATTTTCGCCAAAGATTGCCAAATTTGCGGAAATATTGGCGATTATTGGCGGGAAATTCGACTTTGTAGATTACCAAATGCATTAAAACACATGATTTGCGCCAATTGAAAGAATGTCGGCAAATTTGCGCCTTTTCGCCAAATTTTGGCTGCATTTGTAAAAAAAATTAGCTTTCAGAATTTGAAGGAATTTTCTAGAAATTTCCAATAGGAGCCGAGATACATGATTCAGTCGGCGATTCGAGTTGAACACTTAGCTAATTTTAACCGAGCTTAGGTTAGTCTTCTCAGCTGGTTAGAGGATTATTTGAAATAGCAAACTATTTCAATAATAAAATCTCAAAGTACCCTATTTGTTAAAAAATATCTCACTTTTGCCATTTGTTTCCCTTGAATCTTGATTACAAATATCCGTGTAATAATGTCGCACAAAATGCAATTAAATGTTCACTACAGGTCAACAACTTATATTTCCACGTGAAGCACTAAGTTTCTTTCCTGGAAGACATTGTTCACTTCCATTTTATTTTCCACGGTTGTTTTCATATTGAGAGCACCGTTTTTACACGCATCGCCTTTTTTTTTTTTTTTTTTTTTTTTTTTTTGCGTTCCACCCCAAACAACGTATTGGATGCTTTGGAGTTACAGGCTACTGCGCAAACTGATAGATGGCTCCAGTTAAAAATCTGACGCATTATTCTCTCTGAAGAAAAATTAAAAGGAAGACAAGGGAATGGAGTTCTATTTCAATCCAAAAGAAAAATACATCAAGAAAATTCCATGGCATGGTTTTGTTTTGGTTGCGAATTTAATAGATTTTTGTTTTTCAATGCTGCCCGTTACTTAATTGTGATTTTCACTTATTTAAATACATCATTTGTAAATATATATATATGTATGAAATAATGTGCAATACACTAGAAATAAAAACTAATTCAAGCATAATTCCACTTAAAATCTGTTTTAAACTATCTTCATTGTTTTTTAATTTTCTGTACATCTGTTCCAGTTACATCTTTTCGAGAGGTTGAGTGTATATTTAATTTATATTTAATTTATTTATATTTAATTATAGAGGTTTTATTATATTTATAGAAATTTGAAATTTCAATAAAAATTATCTGTATAAATAAATTCTTATATGTTTTTTCAATAATTTCACCTATATAATACAATCACAAAACATATCATTTGTTCAAAAATATCCCGTTTATTTCCCACTTTACCATATGTTTCGCCTGCATACTCCGTGTAATAATTCCCCACAAAATGCCATTAAATGTTGCTACATGTCAACTTATATTTCCTTGGAAAGCCTTTTTTTTTTTTTTTTTTTTTTTTTTTTTTTTTTTTTTTTTTTTTTTGCCTGCAATACATTATTTATTTCCCTTTCATTTTTTACGTTTGTTTCCATGTTGGGGTCCTCTTCCCCTTCCCTTGGAAGAAACTTTTTTACGAGAATCGCATTTTTCCCTTTTCATCTGCTGTCCAAACTAACAACGTTTTGGATACTTTGGAGTTACAGGTTATTGCGCAAGCTGATAAATGGCTCCAAACATGAATAGGACACATTCTTGTAAAAAAATTCTTGTTTTAATTCATATAAAAACTAATTCAAGCATAATTCCATTTTAAAAACTAGCAGGATAAATCTGTTTGAATCAATGTTCATTGTTTTTAATTTTCTCTACGTCTGTTCCAGTTACATCTTTTCGAGAGGTTTTCAGTTGACATGTCACCCTGAGTACCATGAAAAAAAAATTAGGAATACAAGAGAAGAAAGTTATATTTCAAACCAAGGGAGAAAGATGCCTCAAAGAAAACGCGATGGCGTCATTTTGTTTAGGCATTGAATGGTATACGTTTTTGCTTCATATCATAATTATATCTAGCTTTCACCCTTATCCATAGATTTAAAACAGTTTGCTAATTTTGTCAAAATTTCCAACGAAATTCGACCCAATACGCATGCGTAAAAAAAATCTTCCGGTAGGACCTGCCAATGAGGTGAGGGTCTATGACTGTCTCTAGAAACGTGTTTGGGATCATCTCCTGTTGTTTTTTTCTTACACGTTGCGTTAAACCTAGGAAGGTATTTATATAGATCTCACTGCGGAGTGTTTAGAAGGTATTTATTTTATTTATTTATTTTATTTATTGTAATTTGTATGAATACTTAGGTGTGCATTTCGGATTTACTGTTTAAAAATGACACAGAAAAGTTTTTTAAAAAAATTCGAAATTTAAAAGGGTGCAGGAGAAAAAAATCCTAAATTACGAATTTAGTGATACTGAAAGAAGTAGAAACATGAAAAGTAGCATGACGGTTACTTTTAAAATACAAATGTTCATTAATAATGGATTTAAAAAAATCGAAATTTAAAAGGGTGAAATGAGCGGAAAGCGTTATAAAAACGTTCTAAATTACAATATTTCTATGGATTTTTTAGGGATAGAAACTTGAAATTTAATATGGCTGTTATACTTTTAAGACGTAAATGGTAGAAGAGAACAAGTTAAAAAAAATCAAAATCTTAAAAGGTGAAATGTGCAAAAAACGTTCTAAATGTGTTCTAAATTACGATTTCTGTAGAATTGTTAAGGATGGAAACTTGAAATTTGCGATTTACATGATACAGTTGGTTTAGGAGCCTAAAAATTGGCATGGTGTGGTTACTTTTAAGATGTAAATGCTCGCTAAGGACGTCTTAAAAATCAAAATGTAAAAGGGTGAAATGAGCGGAAAACGCTCTAAAACGTTCTAAATTACGATTTATATGGAATTGTTAAGGATAGAAACTTGAAATTTGACATGGCCTACTACTTTTAAGATGCAGATGCACTCAGACACAGAATTTTTTTTTAATTAATTCGAAAATTTAAAAGGTGCAGGGACAAAAAGCGCTCTAAACTTGAGATTTATGCGATACAATTGGTATAGAAGCCATGAATTTGGCATGGTGGTTATACTTTGCGATGTAAATGCTCGCGTAGAATGGTTAAAAAAAATTCGAAATTTAAAAGGGTGAAATGAGCGAAAAGCGTTCTTATTATATAGTTAATATTAAGTAAAGTAGCACAAAAGCTTAAATGAGGTGGGCGAATAAATTACTTTTACACATTTAATTAACATGACAAAACATCAGACGTGTTGGTAATATATCAGGAAAGTAATCTCCGTAAATTGATTTCTATGACAGCTTATTTACTTCATTTAAAAACTCATCACGATAAAAAGTGTTTAACCCAAATTTCAAAGAGGAAGTGAAATTTATGATGCAATATATATAGAGGTGTTACAAACTCGTGAATGTGAACAAGGAAGTAAGAAACTAAAATACGTATGAATGACGTGAGTTGACTTTATGTCATTTCTGACGAATCAAAGAACTAAAAAATGACATCACAAAAAAGGGACTAAAAGACTGTTTCTTTCTACTACATAGATTCTTTTTCTCGCGCGTTGGAAACGAACATGTAATTTCGTTCTACCTCAAACTCAATTAAATTTAACTAATGATTAAAATTAAAACTAATGTAACAGTAAATGTAATTAAAAGATAATTAAATAATTTAAACTAATTATGAATATTGTATTATTATTAATTATATTTCTCTATTCCACAAGTGAATAATACATCAAGCGTGTACAGCATAATAATGGATATACCAAATTGTTGGGATACTTCATAAATTTTAATCTACTTGTGTAAGTGCAGTGAACATAAAAATGCAGCATACTCCCGATGGATAATCCGTTCTAGTTATGAATCTATAAAAGGATTACCTTAAGGACCTGGCTTGCGGCACAATGAGGATGATTGCTGAAAAAAGGAGGTAAGCAAATTAT
The DNA here is from genome assembly GCA_963931845.1 of Maratus michaelseni. NCBI lineage: Eukaryota > Metazoa > Arthropoda > Arachnida > Araneae > Salticidae > Maratus > Maratus michaelseni. Next base: position 343,778,099 of record OZ007593.1, on the reverse strand, counting down.
CTTACCTATGTTTTGCTAAATGTACAATTGTTTATTTATATTCCCAAATTACTTTAGAGCGCGTAAAACTACTAGCTACCTTAAAAATTATCTAACAAGACGTAACATCACATGAACACATACAGAACTACGAATACATTCTATGGCTAAAACAGTAGAAAGCAAACTTATTAATATATATGGCGCTAAAGGATGGACTACAATTATTCTTGTGGTGCTTCCATCTACAGTTTAATATTTGGAGGAAAACACCACAACACTCCCCCACCCAAAATTTGAGATATATAGGAGCTCTTCGAATTCTTTTAGAACGTCTAAGTATCTGTGGCGTTGAAGAAGAAAAATTAGTTTTTACAGGATCTGCAGCATCATCAATAGCACTGTTTGGAACTATGGGTTGTGGAACTGGAGATATCAAATCAGAGTCAACTGGTTTAGGCTTTAGAGTAGTTGGAACATAAGAGTTAGATGGTTTAGGACTTGAAGTAGTTGGGACACCAGAGTCAGCTGGTTTAGGATTTGGAGTAGATGAAAGGACAAAACCAGTTTGTCGAAGATCTGAGACACTAGGAGGCATTAGTTGAGAATATCACTTCTGTGACTTTCTGTATCACTGTCTTCCGAATTTCTATCATTAGTGAAATGTACTTTCGAAACGACATTAGTTATCTGATCAGTATGTATTTTCCAAATATTTGAACCAACTTGAATTCTATAATTAACTTGCTCTCTCTTGCATTAATGCGACCTACTTTCCATTTGACTTCAGGAAAATAATTTCTAACAGCCATTTTCTGGTTAATTTTGTATTCTTTTACTTTAGTATTAGAATTTCTCGCGTTTCGCTTATCATGAACAAAATTTGTAACGTTTGGAAGCATAAAATCTATTTTTGTTCTTATATGCTACTTTAGAAACAGAGATGCAGGACTCTCCCACGTCTTAACATGAAGATCTTTCTATACTGTAAAAGAAAGTTATTTAACTTTTTTTTTGTAAAGTACCAGATTCTGAAAATAAGGCGTTTAAAAACCGCGTTTAAGAATCTGCATATATCCTCAGCCTGGCAATAGGTATCTAGATGGTATGGAGCACTAAACCTATGTTTTACACCATGATTCTTTAAAAATGTCTCAAATTCGTCAGAAGTAAACTGTTTAGAATTATCAAATACCAAGCATATAGGATACCCGTATCTGGCAAAAAGAGAAAAAATACAAGTAATTGTATGTTCTAAAGTTGTATTATGAACAATGAAAACTTCTGGCCATTTGCTATGAGCATAAACAACAAGGATAAGCATTTTACCCATAAAAGGACCCAAATAATAAATATGAATTCTTTGCCATGGAGCTGTAGGCCATTCCCAATTATGAGTATCTATCTTGGGAGGATTAATTTTTAAACTGACACGAGTAGTCCAATTTCGTTTAAGATCTTCAATAACTTGGTCAATTTCTAAACACCATACAAAACTGCGAACTAAGGACTTCCTGTTCACTATACCGAAATGTCCAAAGTGCAAATCATTTAAAATTTGTTCTCTATGAATTTTAGGTATAATTACTCTACATCCTTTTAAAATACAACTATGTTGAAGAGTAAATTTTTCTTGCAAAGCCTCCAAAAATTAATTTTTTTGGAATTGGAGAACCCGAAATTAGACGATGAACAATTTGATGTAATAAAGGATCAGATTTTGTAGCTACAGCAATTGTTTTGGCATTTAAAGGTAAAGTAGAAATTTGGTTAATTTGAAAATATTTAGATTCATCAATTACATTACTTGAATTTAATTCTGGCGGTAAATATTCACTACGTAATAGAAGTCGTGAAAGAGCATCAACATTTCCGTGTTCGGATGTTTTCTTATAGCGAATATCATATTTAAATGCTTATAAATATAATGCATATCTTTGCATTATAGCATCTAAAAGTACAGGAATACTCTTAGTAGGAAAAAATAGGCGCAAGTGGTTTACTGTTCGTAAATAAAGTAAATCTGTTACCGTACAAGTATTGAAAAAAATTCTTTATACCAAAGGCACTAGCTAGTGCTTCCTTATCCTGCTGGCTATACCTTTTTTTATGCACTGGTTACAGTTCTGGACACAAAACCAATCGTTTTTTCCACGTTATCTGGCATCACATGTCGAAGAACTGCAGAGATACAATATGGAGAAGCATCAGTTGTATAAGAACTCTTTCAGAAATAAGTTCATTTTTTATCTTTTTTAAATGATTGTTCACAAACAGGAGACCATATAAATTTCACATTCTCTTTGAGCAATTGGTTTAAAGGATGAGCAATTGTAGATAAATTCGGTACAAATTTAGAATATATGTAACTAAGCCTAGAAAAGCTTTAACTTGTGACAGATTAATTGGTCTAGGAGCATTGACAATAGCTTCAATTTTATCTTGCGTTTTATGAATACCTTGCTTATCAATTTTATAACCACAATATGTAATATGGTCAGCCAGAAAAATTGATTTATCTTTATTTATCCTAATATTATATTCACGCAATTTTTCTAAAACTTGTTTTAGCCTTTTCAAATGAATTTCATCAGTTTCCCCTATAACACCAATATCATCAATGAAAACTGTGACACCATTAATACCACTTAAAATTTGTTCAATTGTTCTTTACCATTTAGTTGGAGAACTAGTAAGACCCATTGGTAACTAAATTGAAATAAGCCCTTAGGAGTGTTTATAGTTAACAACGCTTGTGAATTTTTGTCTACAGGTAACTAAAGATATGTTTGATTTAAATCAATCTTTGTAAAATGCAAACCACCACCTAATGTAGCTAGCATGTCCTCTACCCTAGGCAAAGGATATTTTTCAACCTTCAAAACTCTATTTACTGTAACTTTAAAATCACCACATCAACGAATTTTACCATTAGACTTAAGCACTCGAATTATAGGAGTTGCCTACTTACTACTAGTGACAGGTTTTATAATACCCTCATCTTGTAATCTTTGGATTTCATCATTTACTGCTCCACGTAGAGCATAAGTAACTGTTCTATCTTTACAAAATATGGGCGTAGAATCTTTTTCTAGATAAAGTTCTCCTTTCAAACCTTTTATATCCCCAACTTTGTTAGTAAACAAATGGGAAAAATCATTTAATAATACTTTCAATTTTTCAGCAGAATTTGCAAATTCATTTACATGTATAAATTTCAAATTAGAGGGAAACAAATTAAATGCAGATACCCAATCCCTACCAATTAAAAGTGAAAAGTTATCTTCTTTAACCGAATACAATTTAAGATTTTTAGTTTTATCATCATAAGAAACATGTACATTTACATATACCCAACAGGTGTAAACATTTCACCAGTTGCAGTGCTTAACTGAACATCTGACGGAAAAATTTTATTATTTGGAAAGATTCTGTGAAAACATTTAACAGGTACTGCAGAAATTCCGGAGCTGGTATCTAACTCCATGCCAGGTTTAGCTTTATTTTCGATTAAAACCCACAATTTTATTGTAGTAGTACACTTTATCATGACACAAAGATAAAATATCAACTGTATGAAATACACTCGTTTGTTTTTGAGAATTATTATTTTTAATTTACAAACTTTACTCAAACGACCTCGTTTTTTATATTGGTTGCAAATTGTATTAATATATCTACAGACATTTGCTATTAAAGCTAGAAACTTGTAATTTAGCGAGGCTGTTACTCTAGAGACGTTAATGCTCGCCCAGAACATTTCTAAAAATTCGAAATTTAAAAGGGCACATGAGAAAAAAGCGTTCTATAATTGAAATGTATGTGATACAGTTGGTATCGAAACTTGAATTTTGCATGGTGGTTACTTTTAAAATCTAAATACTCGCTAAGAACGGTTTTTAAAAAATTTGAAATTTAAAAAGAGGAATTGAGCGGAAAACGTTCTAAAAACGTTCTAAATTACTATTTAGTTTGATTTATTCGGGTTAGAAACTTGAAATTCGACATGATGGTTATTTTGTAGATTTCAGTTTTCGAAAAATTTCGAAATTTAAAAGGGTGAAATGAGCGGGAAACGGCTTAAAGCCTCCTGAACCATGATTTATCTGAAATTGTTTGGGAGAGAAACTTGAAATTTGACATGACTTACTTTAGAGTCGTAAATGCATCCACAGAACATTTTTTTTAAATTTAGAAATTTTAAAGTGTGCAGAAACAACAACAACAAAAAAAATGTTCTAAAATTGCGATTTCTGGTGCTAGTTGTTATAAAAGCTAGGGTAACTAGAAAAATGTAATTTGGCATGGTGGTTACTTTTAAAATGTGAATAAACGGCTCTAAGAATGGTTTCTAAAAAATTCGAAATTTCAAATAAAAAATTAAATGAACGGAAAACCTTCAAAATACACTCTAAATGACCATTTATTTGTAAATAATTTTAGTTCTTCACATTATTTTAAATCTCATATTTGCCTAATGCAGTATAAGTATAAAGTTTACCCAAAATGTGACTTAATTAGTAATTTTTGAACTATCCGTAGCAGCATAATTTGCCCTATTACAAATGGGCACACAAATACCACTTGGAATAATTCAACAATTACGCGAGCAAAGTCGTGAATTTTGTTAGTTTTTACATAAAAAGAATATCCTTGAACAAAAATATGGAAGTGTAAATTGATAGTTTATTAGTTTTAAGGATATAGAGAAAACCCCTTAAAACACCTTTTACAGAAAACCCCCTTAATACGAGTTAGGGGGACATCTCCAGTAACTATTTGCAATTCTAAGTAAGAAAAATTTGCAGAACGATGATAAAAGGAAGTGCTGTGTCTAAGAATCTGCCGTTACGCTATATAACGTCTGTTAAATGATATAGAAGTTAGTTTATTAAAATTTCTTATTAGTATTGGTGATAATTATCACGATTGCTGGATTTCTTTATATCCAGCTTTGACGCCTCAAATTAACTTATGGAAACGTATTAAAAAAAGGTCAGAAGTTTAAAAATTAAAATTTAGTAATTCAATAAATCAATCGAAAAATTGCATGATTGGTTTTTGGCACATGAATGAAAATCTTTTTCAAAAAACTATTTTAAAAAAAACTGAGGCATTTAGAACCAGAAAAATGATTTTATTGCATTATAGACCACACAATTTCTGTTTGTTCTCGATGAGGAATGCTCGCGCCGATGCATCAAAAACTCATTCAAACTCGTTTTTACTTTCTTTCTTTCTTTTTTTTTTTTTTTTTTAATTGTTATATCAATTTACTCGACGATTACGTTTTTACTTATCACTGATATCGAAATATCGATCATATGAAAATATCATTAAGTGACGTTAAAAGAATGGGCATCTATGGCTTGTATGTGAAAGGTAGTTTATTAATAATTGCGCAATGTTTAAAAATAGAAAAAAAATATTTTTCGCATTAGAAAATATTTTTTCCAATGCGATCGCAACTGTATTTTTCTGATTTTAAGGCTAGTCTACTTACACATTTTTTTTTATCTACGCATTTATTTTTTACGCATTTTGGGTGGACTTCATTACGCCAAAAGTTTTGGAGTAAAAAATTGGGGTACAGTAATTCCAAAATTTAAAATTTATATAAAACTGAATGTATACAGGATGCTTTTTGTTAACAAACTATTTATTTTCTAAAAGAAGGCCTTTAAGGTAAAAAAAAATATTAATTTTCTGAAGGAAGACATAATTGGAAGTAAAATGATACTTTTTTATTTGGTTTTATTATGGACTAGTCTCGAATAAAAACGGTTATATCTTTTTAATGAAGAAGATTGTATTACTTTTTTAAAAAAGAGTCCATATCTACTGTACTTAAATGACTTGGTAACAAAATATTAATTTTCTGAAATAAAACGTAATTGGAAGTCTAATGATACTTTTGATATGATTTTATTACAGACTAGTCTCGAATGCATATTGTTGTATATTTTTAATGAAGGAGATTGTATTACTTACTTGAAAAAGCGTTCCTCTCTGCTGTACTTAAATGACTTTTAAATATTTATAAATAGCATTTAAAAGGGAGTAGCTTTTTGACTCATGTTTTTACGATTTCCCCAAAATTATTTGCCTTTTATTCAAAGGTTCCATTTAAATTCATTTAAAGTATACCTATCAAAATTACTTTGCGAGATGAATTCGTTAGAAATTACTTTATTGAATATTATTTAAAATATGAAAATAAAAAAAAATCATTTGTTTTCTTCTATTAATTGTTTTATATGGCATGCATTAAATTAATTTAAAGATATCGTAACACAAACCATTTTTAAGTGCGTTGGTAATTATATAAATACGTAGCACCTATAGTCATTGTCTGATCCGTCCGTCTGTCCGTCGGTCCGCATATGACAGTGCAAAACTACCCAACTGAATGGTTTGAAATTTAATATATATAATCATTGCAGAATTTTGTCGAGTTATTTCAAGTTTTATGAAAACCGAATCAAAACTTTAAAAATAATTTAATAAAAGTTTTCTTCATTCTATTACATCCTATCATACGTAATTAATTCAATGATATCCCCTGATAGGTAATGATTATAGGTTGCTATGGCGATTACGTCATATTTAAGTCATATTATTTCCGTATTACAGAATTTAAAAACCAAATTTGTTTACTTAAATTGTTTTATTATGGCAGTCATATGATCTACCAACAGTTTTTTGAATAGATTTTTCCGGAGAAATAAATATTAAATGGAAAATAATCTAAATATGGATTTCAAGTTCTGAAATTTTCAAAGCTAGGCTTATGTTTCCCCTTGAATTTTCAGTAATTGAAGTTTCAACAAAAGAAAAATGTTGCCAACTTAAAATGTACTTATTTTATTACGGAAATTAATCTTATTAATTAAAATAACAGACGATATAATTCATTTCACTGAAATTAGTTGTAGTACGAAAACTAGTATGTAACTGTAGTATGAAACTAGTTGTCAAGACGCACAATCTACAACTTGTTGAGAGTTACCAAAGCACGAATATAAACATATCATTCATGTTTAAACAGTATTAAGAAATTATAAATATGATAATAAAAAGGTATTTGAAAAGAAAGAAAAAAGCCAAAATGGCTCATGACGGTTTTTGATAAAATTTTATGAAATCAAAAGCAGAATCTAAGTATGGTTAAAAAAAGCTTTATATATATATATATATTAAAAAACTAAATAAAATTCGATTAATAAAACTTAAATAGCATTATGAAACATTTTTAACCATAATAAGACTGCGGTATTTTCCATATATCTTGCTAACTCTTTCTTGGCGTATTAAAGTTTAACCCTTTCCGGCACAGTGGTCCCACTCCGGGCACATCTAATCTAAATTCCAAACTTGCATTCTGCACCAAGAATATTTTAATAAAATTTTGTTTCTATAGTGAAAGCTTAAAATAAGGAGTTGTTATTTTCTAAATAAGTCGTTTGTAAATTCCGGTGTCAGTCAGTTATTTCTCATTTTACGAACAGAATTTGTCTGTGCCGGAAAGGGTTAAGAGATACCATAAACAAAAGCCGTACGGAAGTCTAATGCATTTAAAAGATGTCATTTAATTCTCAATTCCTATTCTCTAACTTTATTCTTAAATTGAGAAACAATGATAATTTGGCTGAAAAAGTTACAGAGTTTCTTCTAAATGTTAAATGTCTCTTGCTTTTTATTATTTCCCCTTTTTTTAATTCACAATAATCAGATTATTGTCCACTTTTACCAGATTGGCACCAACTTTTTCTACAACATTTTGTCGAAAAAGTTGGTACCAATTTACTTTTGTTTGTTATCTTTCACGAAATAACATTTTCCGCCAATTAAACATGAAACTTTATATCGTAAAATAAATCCGTCGGGCTGGGAAAAATATGTCTTATTTGAAATCTTATTACAAGATAATATGAGCTTGGCAAAGAAAGATCATGAACAATTTGCAATTAATGTTGGAAAGAAATTGGAGAAATATGCATTTATCTCTAACGCTTTAGCTAAAACAGAGTAGACCAATAAAATCATTAAATGAAAAATAACAAAATATTAATATAATGTTATCTTAAAATACAAATCTTTTCGTTTAGATAAATCACATAAAATTTTAGATTTTAAATTAATATAATAATGTAAAGTTTTTTTTAAATTCACAATATAATGTCAAATCCATTGATTTTAAAAAGTTAAAGCCACAAAATAATAAAAATGTTGGCCTGATGTTCATTCGGTGCGCCTTTCCTATACTAATGCAAAAATAAAACATTTTCGATATTTTAGAATACGTATAAATACGGATTTAGATGATTGTAGTAATTTTATTAACCGGTTTCGAACAAAGGAGATTAAATAAGTTTTTTTTTTAACACATTCCAACATTGTTGAAAAGTGTTTAAAAATTCGGTTTGTCTGTCAGTCTGTCGGTCTTTATGAGCTCTCGTAAATATACTCGGTTTGCCATGCAATTTTTATGTCATTCATGTTTATTATAGAATGTTAAATGTTGAAAATGAAGTCCGTAGCATTTATATTTCGTTTACAGAGACACACAAAAAAAAATCCATTACATTATGATCTATCGGGAAAAAACGTTTCCGATGCAATTGAATGATGTCCATGTCACAATACTTCAAACATAACGAAATTGAAATGCATCAATAAGGTGGGCTAAAACATGCTTTCTGAGGAGTATTGAATAAGTAGTATTTGTAGTTCGTTTACAAGGACGCATAAAAGAAATCCATTCCATTGTGATCTATGGAAAAAAATCATTTGCGGTGCATTTTAATGATGCTATGATACTTCAAAGATAATGAAACTAAAAAGGCTCAATGAGCAGCGATTTAAAATGTGTTATATAGATTAAGGAGCTGATATCAGTTTTTTTTCCATTTACAGAGACGCACAGATGAATTCGGTTATAGGATAGACAATGATCGATTTCATTGTATGAAAAAATGCAATTTCTTAATAATATTCTGTTAATGTAGGAAAGTGTTTTATAATACATGCCAGATGCATGACTTTTTGTCCTTGTTTAATAAATACCCAAGCATAAGTTTTGGACAGATTCTCTGATTTAGATAATTCTTTTTTGTTGGCAATTAAAATTTTGTTGGAAATAAAATTTTGTTTTTAATACAATATTAATCTATTAGTGGTGTATCTAGAAATATATCAGAGGAGGGGAAAGACTGACAAGGGGACCGCCAAACATGATGCGCACAGATTTTGATGATTTTAAAGTATGTTGTAGGGGTCATACCCCTAACTATTCAGGTCAAAGGTTTCCTTCAAATGGGCTTTAGTTTTTGAGAAATTTCGGGTTAAAGTTCAGCATGCGTTTCAAATACCCATTAGTTCGCGATCTTGAACAAGGTATCCGTGGTGATGAGCTAGCGCTCTCGATTTGAGAGCCGGAGATGAGGGTTCTGTGACTCTTACCTTTTTAAAATAAATTTTATATATTTGTCGCGTTGTAAGTTTTATGCAGAATTATGAATTCTGCTTCTTTGAAGTTTTTGATATTTTCCTAATAAATTCCATTTACATTTTCGAATTTTTCGTGAAAATTTACTTTTTTTTTTTTTTTTTTTTTTTTTTGTGCAGTTTTGAAATTAATATTTCCATTGACGAAATTCCAAACTAATTTATGTCTAGATTTTATTTATTTATTTTTTATTATTATTTACCCTTTATATTTTAATAACCGTTCTAAAATAATACTTTTTTTAACTTTATGAAATTTTAAATGAATTTTATATATTTTTTTTTATAATTTATACAAAATATTTTTATTTCAAATCTTTTAAAGGTATGTATGATTAGGTAATTCCAACAACATATCTTGAAAGGAGTAATAAAATATTAAAGCAATAACTCTTATATCCAAGTTTATTTTTTTTTTATGTTATTTAAATACATTTAACTGTAAAGCTCAAACTCAACATCATTTTTGATTTGCACAAATAAAAAATAATATATACAATTAATTTTTTTTTTCATTCTAACAAGTCGATGCCATTCAGAAAAATTCAACTAGCAAACAAAAATCGTTTGTTAATTACAATACATATAAAAAATATCCGAAAAAAAAATCGTCTGCAATGACTTTTACGGTAATATCAGAATAAATAAAATTTTCTTTTTATCCATTTCGTTTAGCTTTCTTTGCAGACATTTACCACGTTTGAAATAATTTCTTTTTCAAATTTAATGCATTTTTTAATATATTTATCACAATTTAAGTATTTAAAGAATATATAATATGCTAATTTATACATTCTTCCAATATTGTTAAAACAATTTGCGTAAAGAATATATTTAAAGGCGACTTTTAATGCGGAATTTGTTTAGAATATTTTTGCGATATGTATCACACAATTAGTTCCATATTTAATAAACTAAAAATGTCGATGTCGGTGATGATAAATATTTTTGTATTTCAGCAGTTAACATATTTCAATATATTTAGAACAAATCAAATATTAAAAGGATATATTATTTTGTTATTTTTTTCTTAATCATTTAATTTTTTTAAAATAGAAAATGCAAATAAAAAAATGCATTATTTCTTAAATAGGTAAATAAATAAGTAAATATACATAAATGTAAACAATAATCATTTTAAAAAGACGAGATATCAAGACATAAATTATTTTGCGTTTTCGTCAACCGAAATATTAGAATAAAAATTGCGCAAAAACTATAAATTTTCACGAAAAATTCGATAAATAGAATTTATTAGGAAAATATCAAAAAGTTCAAAGATTCAGAATTCATAATTCTGCATAAAACTTACAACGCGACAAATATATAAAATTTATTAAGAAAAGGTAAAAGTCACAGGCAGGGGTCGGAAAAACTACTTTTTTTTTAGTAACGAACTACAACTACAACTACTTTATCAAAAATGTAGTTAACTACAGCTACAACTACTTGTTTTAAAAAGTAGCGACTACAAACCACTTTTCAAAAGTAGTCACTACTTCGCTACTTTTAGATTTTGTCGAAAGATTCGTCAATCTACAATCGAAATTGAGGGCACGGAATTAGAGTTCTGCCCGGGTTGGGTTGTGTACCCGATCTGAAATTGAAAATTCGGCTTAAAGTCAACTCGCAACCCAACCCAAACCAGACAAAAAAAAAAAAAATTCGTCAACTCGAACCTTAAAATTTTTATACCCGAAACTGAAGTGAAAGAAAATTAATCCATATTTTAATATGGAAATGTGGTCTAGGATTATAGCTCTGATATGAATTTTATCTTTTTTGTATAAAAAAAAATACACACATACACTCATAATATTCAAATATATAGGCTTTTTATTTAAAAAAATATTCAGGACTTTCTTTTGAAATGTTGGGTCTGTGGCTGGCAACATTCAATGAAAAATTCTATTTTGAAAAAATATTTTTAATCTACTTTAACATTTATGACCATATACCAAGTTTCAAGTAACTTGGACTGAAAGTTTTAAAATCCCTTGTATCTAATTTCTATAATTGTATGATATGAAATAGGAAATTAATATTAGAAAAAACTGTAAATATCTGTACTGTATACTGTAACCCATTTTAGAAAAAGTTCTAAAAAACTTCTAAACTTCTTTACAAAATTTCATCACATTCTGGCAAATAATTTTTGAGTTATGCTTAAGAAATCAGCTGAACTACAGTTTAGGAGATTTTTAGTTTAGGACAGTTTAGGAGACACAATTTATCAAAAAGGTGACTAATGTCAGAAAACTTAATAGATGTACTAGCACTGTTAATTATTTGTATTTGATGGAATTTTTAATTGATTTATTTAGAGTTTTTTAATGCTAATGTTATTTTCCGTTGAAAAGTATTAAATTTTTTTGTAATGATTTAACTTTATAGATGACCTCTAGAATTAACCCAATTTTTAATATTGAATATATCGAGCACTAATCATTATAAACTTCAAGGGGTATAACTACTTCGAGGGATGTAACATAGGCTAATTTGAGGAGGGTCTAGCTTTAGATTCGTATTTTAGTATCAAAAGTATTGAAGAACCAAGTTTGCGTTCTGATCGATATCAAATCAACTATAAAACATTATGAATAAATTTCTTTAGTGATAAAGAACTTGTGCGGCTAAAATAAAAATAAATAATCATAAAAATCAGGACTATAGAGATGTCTACTATACTCTATTATTCCTGATAAAAATAAAGTTACGTATTTTTTATGCCTTTTTTTTCCCCAAGCACTTTTTTGTATCTACTGGAATCTGGAAGAAGGATGTTTACAATTAATTCTTTGAATTCATTTTTATACATGCATGGAACAAATACTTTACAACAATCAAAAGACGTGTTAATAAGATAAATTTTTGTGATAATAAGCAATTGAAAGAGAATATTTCATTAACTAGAAATCTTAATTTGGAGATACTTTTTTTAATGATTAAACGTAGGCTTTAGATAATCGGTGAGAGATGCGACCCAGTAATTATTAGTAATAAAGAAAATGGTAACTCACCTCTATGTTTCCTGTTCAAAGCGGATGATTTTGAAACTGACAACTTGTTATTAAATCTAAAAGGTGGATTAAAACTTTGTGCCGTTATATTAAAAATAAATGTGCAACGTTAAATTAGCACAAATTAAAATCATTTCTAATGGCAAACAGCTGTTTCAGAGCCCTTAAGCTCCATCTTCAGTGCCAACTCAAAAGGTAAAAACGAATTAAAAACTCCTAGGCCATGACCGCTTGCCTGCCATCTCTCGCCCCGCGGCCAGATGAAATGGCGTTGAATTTTTCAAAACAACAGCGGAGACGAGGAAACACACGTGACAGAGAGACCAATAGGAACACTCCGCGAACCGGGAAAGTTTAAGTGTGGAGGCGAATAAAGGAGGGGGGGGGGCGAAGAGAATGAACTGAGCGAAACGCAGCCAGACGTTTGAAACGCTTTGTACGGCAGAGAAAAAACCAGAAAGGGGGGGGCAATGAGGATGAATTAAATGAAAGGTAGCCAGACATTTGAAAAATTTGGTGTACTGGACAAATCATTAACCAAGCTGCTCGAATTTTTCCATATGTAATAAGCTTCCCAGAAATTTAGGTCGTAAATTGATGAGCATTTCTGAATTATCGCACCTTCCGAAAAATTAAAACTATGACTTTCAGACCAACAATGGTTAGCTATTGCAGATCGTTTATCACAATTTTTAACATAGTTTTTATGCTCCCCTAAACGGACTCTAAGCGGTCTCTTAGTTTGACCTATGTACATTTTATCACATTCGCAAGATATTTTATAAATTCCCCAATGTGAAAATCTGTCTATTGGATGTTTGAGGTCTGTAAATTTGATTTTGTTAAACGGTGCATAAACTATTTTAAAGTCGAAACTTTTCAAAATTCTAGATATTTGATGGCTTATTCTCGGAAAATATGGAAGTATAATTAAATTTTCATTGCGAACATTGTTAACATTGGAATGCGTACGTTTAATCAATAGCCTTTGACCGGGGTTATCCTGTTGAAATAGTTGATTCAATTCATAATAAACAAATTAAACGTACGCATTCCAATGTTAACAATGTTCGCAATGAAAATTTAATTATACTTCCATATTTTCCGAGAATAAGCCATCAAATATCTAGAATTTTGAAAAGTTTCGACTTTAAAATAGTTTATGCACCGTTTAACAAAATCAAATTTACAGACCTCAAACATCCAATAGACAGATTTTCACATTGGGGAATTTATAAAATATCTTGCGAATGTGATAAAATGTACATAGGTCAAACTAAGAGACCGCTTAGAGTCCGTTTAGGGGAGCATAAAAACTATGTTAAAAATTGTGATAAACGATCTGCAATAGCTAACCATTGTTGGTCTGAAAGTCATAGTTTTAATTTTTCGGAAGGTGCGATAATTCAGAAATGCTCATCAATTTACGACCTAAATTTCTGGGAAGCTTATTACATATGGAAAAATTCGAGCAGCTTGGTTAATGATTTGTCCAGTACACCAAATTTTTCAAATGTCTGGCTACCTTTCATTTAATTCATCCTCATTGCCCCCCCCCTTTCTGGTTTTTTCTCTGCCGTACAAAGCGTTTCAAACGTCTGGCTGCGTTTCGCTCAGTTCATTCTCTTCGCCCCCCCCCTCCTTTATTCGCCTCCACACTTAAACTTTCCCGGTCGGCGGAGTGTTCCTATTGGTCTCTCTGTCACGTGTGTTTCCTCGTCTCCGCTGTTGTTTTGAAAAATTCAACGCCATTTCATCTGGCCGCAGGGCGAGAGATGGCAGGCAAGCGGTCATGGCCTAGGAGTTTTTAATTCGTTTTTACCTTTTGAGTTGGCACTGAAGATGGAGCTTAAGGGCTCTGAAACAGCTGTTTGCCATTAGAAATGATTTTAATTTGTGCTAATTTAACGTTGCACATTTATTTTTAATTGTTATTAAATGTTCAAAGTTTACAAATTACAGTGTAATTACCACTAGATAACTTTAAAATACTGGTTATATGCCGACCAGGCAGTTCAATTTTATTTTTTTCTGTCATAATTTTAATTCCAAAAGAAGATACCACACATTATAACATAAAATTTGAGAAAGCGTTAATAGACAAAGTGTTGACCACAAGAACATTTATTCTTTTGGTGAGTAAGTAATTTGTTTTGCTTTATCAACAAAAGTCAATGGAAAAATTTATGACATCACTGCAACTGAAATTTGTCGCTGACGTTCACAAATTTCTGCAGAGAATGCATTTCGTAAAAAAAGAAGCGAGTTATGATCTAGTGATTAGAAGAACGGTATTTTTCCCTCCTCTCTTAAAGTAGCGTGAAAAGTAGCGTAAAAGCTCGCTACAAACGACTGATTTTTTGTATCGCGCTATTCGCTACACTACATTTTTTTAAATGTAGCGTGCTACACTACAAACTACTAGAAAAAATAGCGACTACAGTAGTTTCGCGACTTGTAGCGCACTACTTCCGACCCCCCTGGTCACAGAACCCTCATCTCCGGCACTCGAATCGAGAGCACTAGCTCTGCACCACGGAGACCTTGCTCAAGATCGCGAACTAATGGGTATTTGAAATGCATGCTGAACTTTAACCCGAAATTTCTCGAAAACTAAAGCCCATTTGAAGGAAACCTTTGACCTGAATAATTAGGGGTATGACCCCTACAACATACTTTAAAATCATCAAAATCTGTGCGCATCATGTTTGGCGGTCCCCTTGTGAGATAGAGTAAAACTTGCTAAGATGGAATTGCAAGGGACTGAGGAAAATTCCGTTTAAAACAGGTTTTCTATCATAGCAGGTATTAAACTGCATTTTTTCCATCGGAATCATAAAAATGTAGGCAGGATTTTGTTATATGGAAACTTCTGCTTTAGTAAACTCCTGTTTTAGTATCTAACTTTATTATAAAATTCAACTGTAAATAATTATTTAATAATTGTAAATAATTATTTACAGTTGTCTGCTAAACATTTTTTCAAAGTTACAAAAAAGGCATATATATCTCGTTAGATGCAAGGCCCCAGTAAAAACCTTATTAATAGCAGTGTATAAAAATATTTTTACTCGCATTGGACAACTGCCGCACCCGTTTATGGCTGACGCTATCGTTGTATCACAGAATATGTAGAAATATATAAGCAATTTATTATATATGTGGTGAATTTAATTTTTTGATTAGAAAATATATAAGGTAATCTCATGAAAAGAAATTAATCTGGTTCAATTTTTGGAAATTAATTAAAACCAGGTATATATAAAAATTTTGTTCATGTTACAGTCTGGTAAGTGCAATTAAAAAATAAGTTTGTTTACTTAGCTTTTCAGCTAAATTAGAAAAGATTTTATGCCCATTATTGATACATTTATCTTTTTTTTAATACTCATATACACATGTATTCAGCAACAAAAAAAAAGTTGAAGCTTTATGCTATATTTTTATGATAAGTAGTGGCACAGTGAAGAATAATTTAGAAGTCTTCTCTCCCTACTTGCAGAACTTTTACTCTTTTTCTCTTTAAATAAATCAATTTTTACATTTTTATAAATAGAATTTTTAAATTAAAATAAGGTAAATAAGAAAACTGAAACGTTGAACGGCTTAAAAGACACCTGTGGAGCTCGTACTTAAAAGAAGGCTTACAGAACTAATCGTGGATGAAAAAAACAAGAACGAAAAATCATGCTTCAAGCATAGATTATATAACACTTTCCAACGCTTCCAAAATAATTTTACAAATCACACCGTTTAATAAGCTGAAAGATAAGATCTAAGTAAACAATTTGGAAAACGCATAACATATTTAAAAACATAATTTCAGGAATTTCCAACATATACAATATTCGGAAAAATATCCGAATACTTTTATTCAGCCCTGTATAGGATCTATAGATTTGTATATATACTACATAAGATGCTAAATTTTAGTTCAGTTAGGAAACGCGTAGCACAGTTTAAAATTCTCCTTCTGGAGTTTCTGTCAATAAACGGAAATGTGTTCGCGAACTTTTGTTCTGCCCTGTATAAGAGCTAGAGAATTTATACACACCACGTAATAGACAAAAAGCGAGTTAAATTTAAAATCGCATTCAGTAACTTAAAACGCACTTCCAGGAATTATTTTTAACAGACAGTAGAGAATACTTTTGTGTGTCCCTGTAAATGAACGATGACTGCTATACACTCACTATTCTGTAGTAAGCCTCTTGTAATGTACCTTAGTGATATATATAAATTTCAATGCGTTTAAAATAGTGAAACAATATTTAAATAAACCGGGAAGTGTTACATAATCTATGCTTGACGCATGATTTTTCGTTCTTGTTTAAGATAGAAGCAAAACAAAAAATGCTCTGGCCTCCTTGGATCAAGGCCGAACATTTACCGCAAAAACATTTTAAGATTTTGAATTTATTTTTGTACTTGTTTATGATACTGAAATCTTTAAATGACTACCACAGCGCCCCCTCTAGGCGCAATATCCCTAAATTCAACTCGGACCTGCAAGCCATAATCAAAAACATATACAAAAAATTTGGTTCAATTATCGGCATAACTCCGTACACTTTTCGATGATACAATAGTGAAAATGGATAAAAAATCGCTATTGCAGCGCACTCTTTTGTCGGAATATCCCCAAATTCAAGTAGGACCTGCTGGCCATAGCCAAAAATGGTTCAATTTGAAGCATAACTTCATATACTTTTCGATGGTACAATGAGGACAGATAGATATTTTGTAAAAACATGTTTTTCCGAATCTCTGATATTAAAACGTGTAAATCCGTCGAAAACCGGAAGTCGAAAAAATTTCGATTACAATACTTTCTTCTATTATAGATAGAAAAAAGTAAAAATTAACTGTCTAGACAGACAGACGATCAGACGAATTTGTCAGGTAATAAATCAACATAAAATTATAAATTAATGATTTTTGGATTTTTTCCCCCTTTACATGTGCTATAAGACCTTCCTTTTCTGCCAAATGTCAAGGTTCTAGGTCAACGGGAAGTACCCTATAAGTTTTGAGAGTGAGTTTGTATGAAAAAGCCGTTGTTTTAAGTCCGTAAATTTTTATTGCAATAAGTTAGAAGATCGACATTTTTACAAAACAATGATGCCGTAGGCCTTATTGTTTGATATTAATTTCAACTTGATACCCTGAACCGTTCCTGAAAATAAACGGTCGTGACAGACAGACGGGCAACAAAGTGATCCTATAAGGATTCCGTTTTTCCTTTTTGAGTTACTGAACCCTAAAAATCAAACGAAAAATAATTTAGGCACTCAAAGATGTTACCATAATTTCTATGCATGCATAACTATGCAGTTATAGTTTTATTAAACTCGGGACTCTCAAAATCCTCATCGAACCGCGCTTAAATCAGGTCCTGAAGTTAAGATAATTATATTGAATCACGTGGAAATCTGCAATGGTGATGTAAGGAAGTTATGGGTGATTAACTCTAATTAATAAGGATATTTTAATTTAGGCAAGTGACAATTTACATTATTAACTTTCTGCCTGCAATTTAAATCTCGACTGCATGTTCCACAATGTAGTGCACGTGTCGGACCAATTAGTCAATCAGTTAGTCGGAGATGTACTTGATATTCTGACAAACCCACGCTTGTTAACACCGTTGGAAAAAAAACATAGAATTTTACAAGATTAAAAAAAAAAATTGAATAAATTTTCTTTGTTTACGCATAATTAAATTTTATTATGTTGTACTGGTATATTAATATCGTATTGTGATGTACAGTGTGATCCAAAAGCCGAGAAACAACTGAAAATTCAACAATTCGAAAAGTATAGACAGTAACATTCTTCATAGAAATACACAGAAATGTATGGGTTTTCTATATTAAAAAAATATTGCAACAGTAGTTACATTTATAATCCGGGATACAGCGTTACATTTTGGCAACCCATTTCAGCGTCGATGATTTTGATATAGATGATAGATTAGTTGATACAGATAATGTAACTGCCAGTCGGCTGGCGCACCGGAGCCGCTGCCTTAGCAACATTACATTCTCCACTGTAATGTGAAATAAATGACAACCTATGACTGATGATGTCTCCCAGGCGGGTAATATCCGTAATCGGGTTGCCAATCATTTCACATGGTAGCAACCTGTGGGATGTGGCCATGGCCTCCCCCCCGCTGGTGCGCTGGCTGACTGACTGTTTCGTTATCTGTACCTTCTAATCTATTATATATACCAAAATCATTGACGCTAAATTTGGTTGTCAAAACGTGACGCTGCCTCCCAGAGTATTAACACCGACAGGCGATGTTTCGGTTTTGTTTTCGCTGCTTTCTCTTTAGTTTTTGCACTTTTTACAGCAAAGTTGCTACGGCATCTAGGAATACAAATTAACAACGTGACGGCCTTCATTCGTGAAAATGGATGTTAGACGTTGCACGACACGGTGTACTGTGTTGAGAAAGGTTTCAGTTATCTGCAGATCTTACTTAGAATATGTGGAAGAACCTACATTTGACGACCACTATTTCCGAAAAGTAATCTTTGCCTTATTAAGTCGCTGGTTTTTGTGATTGAATAACGCAAAGATTACTACTCAGAAATAGTGGTGGTCATAAGTAAGCACCTGTTACATCTTTTGGTTTTTGGTTATGAGATTACTTGAAGTTACAGGTGTGTGCAGAGGTCTGCCGAAATCATTCGCTATTCTGAATTAAGCTATTCGCCATTATGTAACAGAAATTAAAGCTGAAACCCTATTCGATGCTGTGCATCGTGCCGTGTTACGCCTGATGGCCATTCGTGCTAATAACGGCCGTGACATTGAGCATTTCTATTCCTAGCTGCATAGTAAAGTTTGCTGCATCACTGAACAAATTAAACAGAATCGAAGCGATGCCTGTCGGTTGTAAATGTAACTATTCATTCTACACATAGTTTATAGCTTGGATAGAAAGCTATACCGTCGTATTTAGTTTAATTTTAGTTATCATATTGTTTAGGTAATACGTTTTTCCAAGTTCCATTCCAGAAGCTCCCCTTTTCCACGTAACTGTAATGCAAAATGGTGTTTTTACTTACCCGTCATACGTAGTATAGGGTAAGTCTTGTAATCGTTTTGAAAATCGAAAAAAATTTTTTGACGGATTTACACGTTTCAGACACTGGAGATTCCGAAAAACATATTTTTAGAAAAAAAAAATTGCCGTCCGTCTGTGTGTGTGTATGTGTGTATCTGAAAACGCTCTATCTGATAGATTGAGATAGAGACTTGCAATTTGGTATGTACTTAGTATGTAATAATGGGAAGAAGCCTATTTAATTTCAATAACCTCGATTAACCGGAACTATTTTTTTCGGACTCTCGAAATATTCGTTCTGATAAAATGTATATAAAAATTTTCGAAATTGGTTATTTTAAGAAATGAATATAAAAGACAATAAAAAAACAAATTTTGCATAAAGCATGAAGTCGATTGGATAATGAGTTGCCGAGATATTTGGAATCCTATTTTCCACTCTTCGATTTTTCATGACCCTGTATTTCATCCAAATTTCACTTCAAAGATATATTTTAATTGGAAATTTGACGCTTAATCAGATTCAATAAACCGCAAGTTAATAGAATTATTATTTTTGGAGTTATAAGGAGGTTTCTTTCAAGCAATTCAGTAATCGAACCTTTAAAGTTTATGACGTCATCAAGCCACGATTTTATTTGAATTGCAATGCATTTTATAAGTAGTTTACACATTTTTATTTTAATATTTTACATTATGCATATCAATGATGGGTAAGTATTACGGTAACCCCCAACGACTAGTTTAGTTAAGTTTTAATTAGAATTATAGTATTTCTGTAAATACACGAATTTCTATCGTAAAAAGTTGAAAGAATATTGTTTACTTCATTTTTTTACTACAAAATACTTGTAGTAATTTACAAATATTTTGTAGGTCAAGTTTTTCATTAAAGTCTATTAAATACGGATAGAGTTTCAGCCCGGAAGTAAGAGCAATGAATAGAGTTTTAGTCCAGAAGGCGTATCACGCCTTTTCCGCGTAACTGTAGTGCAAAATACAGTATCTTTTTAGTTCAGCTTTAAATTATAATTATGTTGTCTTTCCCTAAAATTATTGCAATTTTTTAGTTTTCGTTATTAAAAAAGATCTCGGGCTTTTATGTGTATTTCTGTGAAAACTTCATCACGCTGCTGTCTATAATTTTCAAATTATTAAAATTTTATTTCTTCTGTAACTTTTGAATAAGTTTAATACGTTTATTTTTATACTTTTACATTACACGTAAAGTGACATGTTTTAGAATTTGTTGTCGTATTTAGTTTGGTAAGCATATCGCTT
Organism: Maratus michaelseni; assembly: GCA_963931845.1. NCBI lineage: Eukaryota > Metazoa > Arthropoda > Arachnida > Araneae > Salticidae > Maratus > Maratus michaelseni. The sequence goes on along the minus strand of OZ007593.1, from coordinate 343,757,234 downwards.
CTGTAATACGTTTTTCCGTGTTTCAGTCCAGAAGGCCTATTATACATTTTCCACGTAGCTGTAGTGCAAAAAAAGTATTTTTTAGTTTAGCTTTAATTTATAATCATGTTGCCTTTCAGAAAATACATGAATTTCTATCGTAAAAAAGTTAAACCAATATTGTTTACTTCACCTGAAATCTTTGCTGAGAGTACCTGCATTTAAATGTATGTAGATCAGAACAAAAGTTTTTAATTGAAAATTCATTAAATGCGAATAATCTAATGCATTAATAGAATACATTTCGATCCAGAAAAAGATTTTAGATACATACAATGTTCGTTTAAAAAGTCTGCAAATGATGTCTTGCTAAATTACTATTTTTTTTCTTTTTAGTATATTTCCGAAAAATAAATAAAGAACTTTTTCATCCTTGTTAAAGTGAAATAAATTGGTCAAGTGCGAGTATAACTCGCGACCAAAGGGTTCCGTACATTGAATTTATTAATTACTATTTATTAATTAATAAACTCCTACTACCCCTAATTTTTTTCATAATTTAGTTTCAGTAGATTCGGAAATAGGAGGGGGGGGGGCATATTTTTTTCAGTACCTTCGACGATGTCTCTGAAAATATAATACTTTAAAATAAAACAAATATATTTTTGAGTTCGATGTTAATAGATCTTTCGAACGATACATTACACGATATATAAAAAGAATATTTATTTTTCAAGTAACTAAATTAATATCGCGGCTAATTACTGACAATTTTTTTCGAAAATCATTATCAAATACTCTTAGATGATTCTGCGTCGATAGAGGCCTCAAGCTGGCGTCGAACTTCCCCACTGACCACCTGAAAAGTAAAGTTTGTGTTTAACGGAAAAATGCGTTTTTCTCAAAAACTATGTTACCTATAGGAAAATCTCTATAGTTTTCCTGCAAGGTTTAAATAAACTTCTACTGCCTCTTTTTTTTTCATATTTTTAGTTTCAGTAGATTCGGAAATAGAGGGGGGGGGGGGGGGGGTACATATTTTTGAGTGTATTTTCGACGATATCTCTGAAAATATAATACTTATCATTAAAACAAATATATTTTTGAGTTCGGTATTACGAGATCTTTCACAAGACACCCAATACGATACACATAAAGAAAACTTTTTTTTCAAGTAACTTGATTAGCCCCCTAAATTTTTCCTAAACATATTTATGAATGGCTAAATAATTTGACAATATGTGAGTAAATAGGCTTTATAACTTTCCCAAGTTTGAATTTTCCACGTCCCATAGTTTTCGAGAAAAATGGCTCGGACAGACAGAAACCGGAGTGATCTTATAATGATTCCGTTTATAACACTTTCCAACATAGTTGAAAAGTGTTTATGAATTCGGTTTGTCTGTCTGTCTGTCTGCCGCCTGCCTGTCCGTGCTCTAACTCGCGTAAATATATCCGGATAGTCATGCAATTGATATATGTTCTTGAGGTTTACTATAACATGTTCTATATTGAAACTGAAGTGTGTAGCACTTTTTTTTTTTTTTTTTTTTTTTACAGGCGCACTTAAAAGAATGCCATTACATTATGGTTTACGGGGGGAAATCCTTTGCAGTGCTTTTAATGATGTAACACTATTTCAAATCTATTGAAATTGATATACATCACTGAAGTACACTACAAGATGTTTACTGTCGAACATGGTACGTCTAGCACTTATAATTAGTGTACAGAGAAACTGAAAAGAATTCGCATTACATTATGGTTTAATGTGGAAAATCGTTTGCGGCGCATTTTAATCATGTTACACTATTACAAACATAATAGAATTGATATCAATCTCTGAGATGCACTAAGACATGTTTTCTGTAGAATATAGAGTGTAAAGCTTTTTTCTTTCATTTACAGAGCCACACAAAAGTATTCTTTTACATAATGATCTACAGGGGAAAAACTGTTTGCAGCGTAATTTAATTATGTTACGCCATTTCAAACGTAATGAAATGATATACATTATTGAGGTTTACTACAAGGTAGTTGTTATGTGTATAGAATTTATCATTCATTTAAACTGACACACAAAATATTTCGGGTACAGTACTATGTCCGAAGTATTGTTTATAAGCCATAATTGGAAGTGGTATTTTAGTAAGGTATGCGTTTAACAAAATTTTTGGATGCTATTAGGTATGTATAAATGCTACAAATCATATACAGGGCTACAAAAAAAAATTCGTAAGCATTACGGTGCATCAGCGTAAATTGATTAAAATGGGTTTTTAATCGAGTTATGCATTTTGAACGTGAAATATATTTAGTATATCAAGAAAGGTTTGTAGAATATAAATAAAAGCATATACAGGGCCACACAAAGAACTGAATACATGGCTGCCTATGTATGATAATTTCTGGAAGTGTGATTTCAGCGTGTATTTGTCTGAATTAAACTATAGCTTAATATGTGGCGTGTATAAAAAGCTATGTGTATAAAAAGCTTAAGGTAATATACAGGGCTGTACACAATAATTCAAGCATGTTCCTGTCTATTGGTAGAAACTTCTGATGAATTTCCATATGTGTTATGTGTTTTATTATTACTAAAATAAATTGTAGCATACTATAGAGTATATACAAATATATAAATTATATACAGGCCTGCAAAAAGAACAGGAGTACTTTTCCGTCTGTGGACGGTTATTGCTGAAATCTGGTTCTCAAATGTGTTTTGTGTTTTTCTGAAATGTTTACTTAGATATCTTATTTACCTTATTAAACAACGATGGTATGTTAAAGTAGTCTGTTAGTGTTGGAAAGTGTTTCATAATTTATGCTTGGTGCATGATTTTTCTTTCTTGTTACTTTTTATGTACGTAACCCTAAAATAAAAATAAGGAAAAGAAAAAGAAAAAAAGGAAAAAAAATCTGTAAACTGTTTTTATTTAATATCAATAATTAAATTTTTCCAAACATTGTATTTATCCTAAACATAGTCACTTCTTTCATTATTAACCATTTGAAAAATGGTTGTTGTTTTCGGTCGAGAATGGACCTCTTGACGTCGTCGTCATTTCATTGACGTCGTCACTTTATTGATGTCGTCACTTTATTTTTTTAAACGTTTTTAAGCGTTTTTAACGAAATTCTGTAACTTTAGAATTTTTTTCTTTGAATAAGCAACAGAAATGCATAAAATCGTTACAAAAATCTTAAAGTTACAAAAAGCATAGATGCAAATTATCAGATATGAAAAATAAAGTAGAAATTTGGTACTTTCGTGTTATAGCGGCCCCCAAGGATGAATCGCCAAGCAACCAAGATTTATCGCCAAATTATAAAGCATGTATGACGTTATAATAATATATGACGTTATAATAATATATGATGACGTTATAATAATATATATATATATATATATATATATATATAACATTTCTTGACGTATGTGGCCAAATTATAGTCATATATGATGCATATATGATATGATGTATATATATATGATATGTGTATATGATGTATATAAGACGAAAATAATATGTGTATAATGACGTATATGGCACATATAGGAGTGTTTGGAATATATATATGCGTATATAGGATGTATATATAAGCTTTGCGATGATCTTGGCGAAATCATAACTGCAAACTTGGCTTAATCATATAATTAGTGTACAGGAAAACTGAAAATAATTCCATTACATTATGGTTTAATGTGGAAAATCGTTTGCGGCGCATTTTAATCATGTTACACTATTACAAACATAATAGAATTGATATCAATTTCTGAGATGCACTAAGACATGCTTCTAAGACATGCGCTAAGACATGATTTCGCTATAACACAAAAGTACGGTAATTTTTTTTTTTTTTTAAGCTTTTGGAACATTTTTTCAATGGTTGTAATTTGTTAAATTTTTATTATTTTTTTTAATTTCAAATTTTCCTTCGAGTAGGGATGAATTCTTTAAAAAAGTCGCCTAATTTTTGCACCTCCTACTTTTGGCACTGATGAAACGACAAAAAAATTGCGAAAATACGCGAATAAATACGATATAGAAAATAAACCTTAGTTTCGTCAGTATTTACGTAGCGTAAGTTTCCTCTATAAAAAGGTACGTTTGCAAATGTAGGGGTGAATATATCAAGCTGAATTGCAGCTGTAATTTATCAAGCAAAAGGCAATAAAGCGATGTTTTGGAAACTTTGAGGAGCAGGAAAAAGCACTCGTAAAAATGTCATGCTTCCATCCATCTTTCTAATGCGCTACCTTGCATATAAACGGTCTGTTTTGTGGGGAATAGTCAGTTACGGATGCAGTTAAGATAAATATTGATATTCAACATTATGGGGAAGAGTTACATGAGAAAAAATTTTCGACTTATGATGAAGATCAAAAGAGGAAAATAACTAAATAAAATAACAGCAGTTTGAAATTGCTTTCCTTCGAACTAATCGTGCATATTAACAAGTCTAAAGGATGAAAATAAATGCATCGCTGTTATAAATGCTTCAAAGCAAGATTACTTAATAATGTACCATTTAGCCAAATTTGTGTTGGATCTGACTCTGTTCGCACTTTTCAGCTCTCTTATACGTTAGGCTATAACTCGAAACTCTATCTATAAAGACCATTTGTTTGACATTGATACATATTCTACAAAAAGCATATTTTAATGTGCTTTATAATTATATATCAACATCATCATGTTTTAAATAGTGGAATATCACTAAATTACACTGCAAACGATTTTTACCCATAGAACAATATGTAACAGAATTTTTCTGTTTGACCCTGTAAATGCTTTGCACCCCATACTCTACAAAAAGCATGTTTTAATGCGCTTCATAATTATATACCAACATCATCATGTTTTAAATAGTGGAATATCACTAAATTGCACTGCAAATGATTTTTTCTCATAGAACAATGTGTAACAGAATTCTTTTGTTTGACCCTGTAAATGAATAATAAATGCTTTGTCCCCCATATTCTACAAAAAGCATGTTTTAATGCGCTTCATAATTATATATCAATATCATCATGTTTTAAATGACGTAGCATCATCAAAATGCACTTGAAACGATTATTTCCCATTGACTGTAATGTAACGGAATGCTTTTGACTGTCCCTGTAAAAAAAACTATAAGTGCTACACACTTCAGTTGATATAGGAAACATGCTATAGTAGACGGCAATAACATTCAAAAATTTCAGGGCAATCCGAGTATGTTTACGTGAGTTAGAGCATGGACAGATGGCCAGACGGCAGACAAACCGAAGTCATAAACACTTTTCAACTAGGTTGGAAAGTGTTAATAATATTTTAAGAACCAATGCGATCGATGATATTGTTTTGCCCTAACGAGATAGTCTATATCAGGGTAGAACTTGTTAATTCTATCTCCAAGTCAATCTCTACACAAAGTTTAATAAAATACTGTTATTTCACGGATTATTTACCTACATTTACTCATGATTTTTTTTCGTTATATTTTTACAGCAATTAAAATTAGCAATATGTTTTTGAAAACCGAACAAACATTTCGCACACTGAAAAAAAAAAAGTTGTTTTCACTGTATAATGCTACCGCGGATGCGCGGAAATCTATTGCTGGTAATTTTACTGTTTATTACTGTTAATATTACAGTATAATACAAGCAGGGGATGCCAGTATTATACTGTAAAATCAAAAATATTTTTCTTCCATTTTTCGGGAACAGCTGGTTTAAAGTTATGTTAGAAATACACTGTAAAATAAGTCAAATATTTCTTAATCTTCGAAAATATTATATAACGATTAACAAAATATAATAACTTCCGAGTTACTCACGATTCCGAAAACCGTTCTTTATCTTTAGAAATTTCTGAAACCAATATATTTTCGAGATTTAAAAAAGCATCTTTAAAAACAGTTTTTTTTTCTGTTATTGGTTTTCGGAAACGTTTCCGAGGACTTTTTAGGGTGTATTAATGAGTTTTTTCATACTGGAATATAGGTTTTTAAGATGCTATCGATTCTCAATTAAACTTTTTTAGCTATGTAACTGAATTTATACGTGCAAGAGTAACAAAACAATATTAATGTCAATGCTTTTAATTTACCACGTTTGTCTGAAAAAAACATGTTTGTTCAACATGAAAATAATGTTTATTTGAGAATTAATAGCATCCGAAAAACATATATTTCGGGTTGCAAAAACTTATTAATACACTATAAAAATTCCTCGGAAAATTTTCCGAAAATCACTTGCAGCAAAAGAAATTGTTTCTAAAGATGCTTCTTTAAATCTCGAAAATATAGTGGTTTCTGAGATTTTTAAAGATAAAGAACGGTTTTCGGAATCGTTGGTAACTCGTATAAGGTTACCTATATTCTCGTTCATGGCTATATTGTATTTTTCTAAATTACGAAATATTGTTCTCTCTTTACAGTATTTTTAATCAAAATGAAATTTATTATAGTTACAAAATTGGCTTACCAGCGCACGTACAACCGGTGTTATAAATGCAGTTTAACAGCCATTTGCACAAATAATGAATGTAATGTATTGGTCACTAAAAGAGGTTGACGTTGCTAAAGATTTCATAACATATTTTTCTTTCAATGTTGAAAATTGTTTCATAGTCAGTGCATGAACCATGATTTTCTTTTCTTGTTAATTTTCGTTCTAGAATAAAAATTTACCTTTTAATGTATATTTATTTAAATTCGCATTTTTTTTTCTTTTAAACAATTATGTAAAAAAAAGTTTTTTTTTTTTTTTTTTTTAACTCATATAAGTTTAGAAAACATTATTCTGTTAAATAAATTAATTCTGAACCAATTACATAAACGGTTAATTTTTCTTTTTTGGATGACATCAAATAAACTTAAATGTGTTAAACAAATATTTAAGTATGTCTTTTCTAAAACTAAATTAAATAAAATCACTAGACATTTTTCTATGCATAAATTAAGAAAAATAAATTTCTTAGAACATTTGCAGATTAATAATAATGATAATGAAAGCTCTAATTTCTGTAATAGTTTTTTTTTTGTATTATTAAATATAATTTAAATGAAAAAACAATTTTTGAAGCTTTGCTCAAATATTTGCTATCACAACATTGGCTTATCAAAATCTCCTAGTTATACAAAATCTGTCTCGTTTAAACAAAAACTTCATGAATATTTTAAAAGCATACACTTTAAGATTGTAAAATGAAAGAATGGGCTACTTTAAAAAATAAAGAAGCTATGTTTAGTTTCTGGTGTTTATTTAAAGTAAACGGGAGTTATTCACGTTTGCAGGTAGTGATATTTTTCTTAATCTCTTCCCAGTTTTGTTTGTCTGCGACAGAAAAGCAATATTACTTAAGAAAAAATAAACCCATCTTAACATGAAAAATAAAACGAGTAATTTTTTAGAAAATAATAAAATTGACTTCAGGGGTTTCCTATTGCTTTATTGCACCGATATTTACTCATTGTATGCCAGTTGACGTATTTTAGTGAGAATGGTTTGGCACAATACAGTGTTTGACGTAACCATTCATTGTTATCTACATTAACTTTAAGTCCCATCGTTGCCAATATCGCTCATTTTGACGCACAGATGACGATGATATATTAAAATGTTTGACGTATCCCTGTAAAAAAACTATATACGGTACGATAGCTATTTTAAAAACATATAGTACTACTGTGCACCCAGAAAAAATTCTGAAAATTCTGAAAATTGGCAAATTTTTACGAAAGTTACAGCCAATAAAGGGAAAAAAACAAAAACAAGTAAACGAACATGGAGACATATATTCCATTTTGGTAAGTACTTCCATGCATTTCTAGACCAATCATTTCGGAACCACCACTAAAACGAACCTTTTCTACACTGCAGAAGAAAAAAGTGTTGATTTTACAGTATAATACTGGTACCCCATCTACCAGTATTATACCATAAAATTAACAGTAATAAACAGTAAAATAAGCAGTAATACGCTACCGTGCAGCGCGGTAGCGTATTACTGCTTATTTTACTGTTACACTCCTAGTCTCTACATCTTTAGTTAATTATTATTTTGTGACTTGGCAATTACGTAGCACAAGAATGTGATGGATATAATTAGTCTTAATCAAATAATACCATCCCATCCCATAACATGTTAATGTGTAATAACTTCCCTGCGCGTATATAATTAGCCTTAATCAAATTATCCCATCCTGTCCCACAACTAGTAAGGTGTAATAACTTCCCTGTGCTGCGTAATTGCCAAGTCACAAAATAATAATTAACTAAAGATGTAGAGACTAGGAGTGATTTGTGAATGAAAATTTCAGAGTTAATAAGATAGCTAAACTTGGATTTACACGATCTCAGAACTTTTTACTGTAAAATAGTCACGAGACTTGGTTGCATTTTTTACAGGTGACGTTTTTGATGGGATACTATCCTACAATTTACTTCAGTAAGGAAACACATAACAGAGTTCAAAATTCCCCAACAGCAATAAACGGTCAATAAACGGAAATGTTTGTGCAGCCCTGTATAGAATCTTTAGAATTTATATACACTCACAGTAATATTTAAAAAATGTATATAGTTAAATTCAAAAACGGGTACCACAACTGAAAACTCACTTCATGCAAAAGATTATTGATAGACAGTATATTTTAACCGAATTCTTTTGTGTGTTCCTGTAAATGTACGATGAATGCTATGCGCACCATATTCTATGTACTAAACGTCTGGTAGTGCATCTTGGTCATGCTTGTATCACCTTTCAACGTGTTTGAGATTGTCTAACATCATTAAAATACAAAGCAAACAATTTTCCCCCATAGAGCGTAATGTAACGGCATTCTTTTGAATGTCCCTGTAAAATAACCATAAAGGCTACTACACACTTCATTTTCAATACCGAACAAGCCATAGTAAACATCAGTATCATACATCAATTGCATGACAATCCTAGTATATTTATGCGAGTAACAGCACGGACAGACAGCAGACCGCCGACAGACACAAACCGAATTCATAAACACTTTTCAACTATGTTGGAACGTTTTTTTTTTTTTTTTTTTTTTTTTTTTTTTGACGATGGTGCAAATAACTTAAAAATCGGTCCGGGTAATTTTAGAGTGGAGTTACGAAGTAACGGTCATCAAAGTGTCATAACGTGACGCATAACAGACATCAGATATTGGTCATCATTTGTGACTATGAAACCTTGATAATTTGTGGAGTCCCAGTTGCGTCACATCAACTGGCTGTGCTATTTAGATGAATATTTACATTTTATTACCGAACCAATCGAATCTTCACCGAGCATTTTTACAAAGTTGTAATTATTTTTTTCCAGAAGCTGAAATATTTCTATTATTTTACCATGTTTTGGCTTCTATGAGCCATTTACGATATCTTTTTTTTCTATAATAATCCATACTTTATCATGTTCAAATAACTCTCAAAGCAATTATATCTTTAAAATTCCATTTCTTTCGTACAAATCATCAGAAATCACGCGTCTTAATTGCAATCTTTTTTATGATTACAAAGATTTTATTGTTACGTTGATCTCTCTATATTGTTGACCCACTCAAATAACGTTGTGAAATTGAGGTTTTGTTCAGTTATCTACAATACTTCATTTAAAAAAATTGTTACACATTGTTGCACGTTGTTTGCTGCATTTTCATTTAATTATTGTGGCTGAAATTGATAGGCTTAGTTTAGGCAGAACTTTATTTGTTTGATGGATCGAAAATAATGTTCACATGCTTTAAATGTCATAAAATGTTCAATTTATTTCATGGAAATCTCGATATATTTTTCAGATTTTGAACTAATATTTTACATATAAATTTTCTTCTTATTATATGCCAGACTCTGTTGGATGTAAATTAATATCTTTTTTTTTTAATAGCATTTTAATTATTGATTTCAGTGGTATTTTGGTCTGTCAGTAATTCAACTAATGTTAAATAAAGATAACATTAATATCATTCATCTTGAAATATAGATTAAATTATGTTAGATGGGATCAGATATCAAACAGCCTGAATGACGAGTAAAGATTACCTTCAAGTAGGATTTTCGATTGGAATTTGAACTAGACTCTCGTTTTTGTACAATGAAAATCATGGAAACTTTAAACGTCCTGCCTTCAAGTGTTTTTAGGAATCGAACTTGTGAACTTCAGCATATAGCTCCTTAACTCTCCGCGTACTAGATGGGTCCAATGGACCCGACAGATACATTCAAAATGATTATTTGAACCAGAATTTGTTTAATAAAATAAGTTAGATATAAACTATAGAGAACTAAAGTAAATAAATAAGTTAAATAGTTTTAAATATAAATTCTGGTGTGAAATGCTTTTATCAAGGCTGAATAAAATTGCCGGTAGTTCTAGGGTTAAATATCTGTGACCAGTACTCCAACAACAGAGCAATGTGCACTACAAATAATCATGTTTGTCAGTCGACTGAATTTATCACTGCTAATTCATCCACAACCACAACACAACGTCACTAATAATTTTGGTTTGCATAATTCGCGTAACGAACAAACACTTTTTTAAAGTTTAATTGCATTTAGGTGTAAAATTTAGATATTTAGAATACAAGGAAATTACTACTGAATATCAGGAACGTTTGAGTTTTAAAAATCCGTGGATCCTCGGCAATTACCCTATGTGCCTTAACGGTAATAGGGTGCAGATTATTATTCTTTTGATTTTTCTCTACAGAAATATCTTTATCGTTTAATATCTTGTGTAATCTGTATTATCTCGATATATGCAACTACTACATGATTCAGGCAAATTTCCTGTAACTGGTCAGAAAATTCTATGGACCAGTGCTAGAACATAGATCCCACCTTTAAATTACACAACTGTTAATTAACCCACAAAAAAAGTCACTATTAATTTCGATTTGCATAATTCGCATAATGACTCGAAAACTTTTTAATTTAGATGTAAACTTTGGGTAACTCAATGAAATTGTTACTGAATACCAAGATATTTTGGATCCTAAAAATGTGTGAATCCTGGGCAAGTGCCCTATGTGCAATAATAAGGTAGGTAGTAGGGCACTGATCATTATTGTTTTGATTTTTATCTGGAGAAATCTCTTTGTTTTTTAATACTATGTATAATATCGAAATATTTAGCTGCTACATAATTCGGACAAATACCCTGTGACTGATAGAAATTTCTATAGACCAGTGCTATATCCTAGATATCTGCTTTAATTACATGACTGTTAATTCACCCGCAAAATAACGCCATAAATAATTTTGGTTGCCTATTTCACATAGAGTCTAACAGTTTTTAAACATTTTATTGCATTTAGATGTACATTTTAGGTATTTAGGATACAATAAAATTATCACTAAATACCATGAAATTTTGGGCTTCAGAAATCTGCAGATCCTGGAAACAGAAATATCATTCTGATTTCTTCTCTACACTAAATCCCTTTTTGTTTCCATATCATGTGAAATTCCAAATTATGTAGCTGCTACGTGATTCAGACAAATTTCCTGTTACTGATAAGAAACTTGCATAGATCATTGCTATATCGTGGATCTCTTCTTTAAATTATATGACTGTTAATTCACCCACAAAAAAAGTTAAAAAAAATTTCAGTTTCCCTAATTCAGGTAATGAATGAAACAGTGTTTAAACATTTTATTGCATTTAGGTGTAAATTTCATATATATTTAGGATTCAATAAAACTATCACTAAATACAATTAAATTTTGGGGTTAAAAAATCTGTGGATCCTGGAAAAATGCCGCATTATTGTTTTAATTTCTTCTCTACAGAAATCCTTTTGTGTTTTAATATCATGTCTAATCTGTACTATCTCGATATATGTAATTACTACAGTGCTATAACCTATCGGTAATAAAATATCGATTATTATGTATTTTTATTTCTTCTTCCCTTTGTTTTTTAATATCATGTATAGTCTGTATTATCTGGAATTATGTAGATGATACATGATTCAGACGAAACTTAAAATGACTAGAAAGAACTTTTTATACACCGATGACGGATCTCAGATCACGACGTACTTTAAGTTATTTAAATGAGTAATTAACTGTTTTAAGCTTCAGTTTGCTATCACTTTCTTTTCCTCATTCTTATTTTCATTTTTTCACCAAACTGGAAGAAAAAGGCATTTTCTTATTTATATGCAAAATTTGTTTGTTGTATATGCAAATTATCTTATTTGAATGCAAAAGAATAACTGAAGTGTTGTGTATTTCCTTTGCTGAATAAATAAATATTCTAAACATTTACTTGTCATCTCCTCTTTTGAATTAATACCGGCTAAATTGGACGAAAGAGTCTTTTTCTCATTTATATGCAAAATGGTGTTTGTTTTATGTGTAAAATATTTTATTTGTATACAAAAAATTGCCGAAGTTTGATGTATTTTTTCGGTAACAAAAAATAAGTTATTATGGTGTTTATTCAAACGGAAAAATAAATAGTTTTTTGAAAGCTCTATTATAAAAATGATTTGGAAAGAAGGACTTTGCAGTAAAAATATTGAAAATGTAATTCTAGAATTTATCATTATATTCATAATCTTTAATCTTTAAATGTTTATAATTAGAGTATATGTAATATCAGAAAAAAAAGAAAAGAAAAAAAGAAAGGAACACTGCATATTATTTTATCAAGATAATAACAGAGAGAAGCAAAAGTACCATTCGACTGAGATGTATATTCTCCCTAAATCCATATAAATAACATAATTTTATGTAGCACTTGCATACTGAAATATTAACAACCGTTGACACTAAAAATAAAATCTGGATCTTCCAATTAGCCTAAAAATAAATTTTTAGAATTTTATATGAAGAGTTTCGCAGACATTTACAAGTAATTATTGTTTAACATAATTAATATTTTACACATAAAAGATGTATATATATGGAATTATTATGTTTAGGATACTTTATAATACAGTCGTTGAAAATCAACGTGAAGACACAATTATTACCAGAAATATGAATGGAAATGATAAATGTTGATTTAAAAATAAAAACCAAACATTTTATATTTGCACAATTTCTGTTTTTACCGGATATATTTTTAATTTAGTACTTGAAGATAAAATTTACTTTAAAGTCAAAATATTTGCTACTGCTAATCTCAAAATTTGCTTTTCTTTGAATACAGAGATAGACCTTAAGACAGGAATGGCAAACTTTTTCACCAATTTGTTTTAAAAAATATGTTACATAACTATGACGTGCCAACAAATAAAAAAATTACTGAATCAAATGATAATTAATCAAAATTACTTGGGATTTTGTTTTCAGGATTAATTATATGGATTAACATACGGTGTTACATTTTATCTATATATTTAAAACGCTAAGGGTTTTCTTTCGACAATCCGTGAGAACGAACTACTGCATCAAATTACACCATTCTTTTCTTTAATGACAGATATTTGGACACAGATTTGTTATCGTGCATTCGTTTGTTCGAAAATTTAATTAATTAGCCGCAATTTTCAATTAAACTTTTACTTCTGCTTATGACGTCATAAAGTCGGCAACTCCCATTGTTGCAAGGCATAGTGTTTATTCTGTAAACTCTGTGGTTCGCCAATCTTTTGACATTAGCTAATATCAACTAGGTAATATTTTAACATCTATATATTTAAAACGCTAAATATTTTCTTTCGATAGTCCGTGAGAACAAACTGCTGCATCAAATTACATCATTCTTTTTTTAAATGAAAGACATTTGGACACAGATTTGTTATCGTACATTCGTTTGTTCGAAAGTTTTATTAATTAGCCGTAATTTTAAAATCAAATTTTACTTCTCCTATGACGTCATAAAGTTAATCGCCAGAGGATGCTGCAACTTTTCATAAAATTGAAGTCTGATTCTGACCGTAACTTCAAGCTATCTGGGCAAGGTAGAATTGTAAACAAAGATGAAATACGTTATAAAAATATCAATGTCACCAATTTATTTACTTTTAACATTTGCTGATACATTTAAACTAATACAAAAAGATTAAAATATATTAAATTACTCATGAATTTGTTTTTAAACGTTAATAAATTTTATTTATTAAATAAAAAATACCCTTACATGGAACAGAAGCAGCAGACGCACAGGGATTGGTGCGATTTATTTTTTGCGCTATTTTCACACATTATTTTAATTAAACACACGCAATTAATTGTATTAATTAATTTATTTTAAATTATTTTATTTCATTTATTTACACACGTATTCATTTTTATTAACACCAAGTTGCCATACAAAGCAAAAATCGCCATTTTGGCGCCAAAAAGAAACCACGACGCGTCTGCGACATCTGTGCCGATTTAATCAAAATTGTTTGGGTGCACCGCATCTTGCAAAATTAATTGTCTGAGTGCAACGAAGACTCATACACAGCGCAGTATTACTTTGCCCCATATATAGCTACGATGGATATTAAAACCTTTCGTCAAGCATAACTCAAAAAATATTTAACGGATTTCGTTCAAATTTTTACAGCAGGTACCTATAAAGGTGACAACGTCGTCTATTTATTACCAAGAATAAGTGTCAAACCGTTTGGAAGTTATATTAAAAAAATAGATAAAAAAGCACAATTAAAGTACATACGTCACTAAATTTTGTGCGTACGTCATTTTCACCGGGGGGAGATTTTCGTAGACAATCGGAATTGAAAAGTTCATGGAATACATGGAGCAGAAAAATATTCAAGCACTAATATTCAGCACAATAAAATATATTTCAATTTAATAAAAATGGAAAGTTAATCTGGAATTTTTTCTGTTTGAAAAGTATTAGAGATTAGTAAGAGTAGTATTAGTATTAGAGATTTGGCGTAAATCACACCATTAGCAGCTTTTTTATTTCGCGTGTGTATGTTAGGAACAATTCTTTGATGTTTAAATAAAAGGTTTCGATTTGTGGCATTATTTCTTATTTTCTTTTCCTTTTTAGTATTTTAAATGGAATTAGTGAAAGGCGTATATTTTAAATTAAATGAGTGAAAGACGTGTATTTTTAATGTATGTATTTCAAATGAAATCAGTGAAAGATTTATATTTAAATGAAATGAATGCAATATGAAGATGTTATGAGAAAAATATTTGGCGATTTATCAACTGCTCCAAGTTAACATAAAAGTACCAATACATATGTGGGTACTTCTCTATTATCCCGTCGACCACTTTTCATAACAAAAAACTATCGCCAAATAAACGGGAGAACGTTGTCATTGAAATATCAAAATACATAAATAAATAAAATATAAGAATTTAAGGACACAATTGTTATTTTAATGAATGAAATAACTAATAAATCAGTAAAACATAATGAAAAATACACGCAAATGTCGCGTTAAAAACCACTTGATGACGTAACAAACACGTATAATGCTTCTGATATCAAGTAAATGGGACTGCATTTTTGGCGTTTAATCTAACAGTTTGGCGATAGTTTTTTGTTATGAAAAGTGGTCGACGGGATAATAGAGCAGTACCTCTATGTGAAATGAAACAAGGCACAGATGTCATATACGCACCACGTTGCCGCGATTTTTCCCTCCACCAGCTTGGGGAAAACTTTGTTATAATATTAGTTACAAATTAACATTAGTTACTTTGTTGAATATTAGTTACAAATAGTGTGACAAATAGTACACGTGATTTTTTATTTCAATATAAAAATAAAATAACGTAATAAATGAAACAGCTTCTATTATTTTAAAAAAGGAAATAAAAATAAATAAATAATAGTTTGATATAAATAAAGGCGCGGATGTCATATACGTACCACATTGGCGCGATTGCAACAAAATGGCAATTTTATGCCTCACATGGTAACCCGGTTATTTTGTTTCAATTGTTGTTTATTAACTTTTATTTTTTATTTTAATTCTATAAATTGTTTTTATTATATATATCAATATTTATTTATATCAAACTATCATTTATTTATTTTTATTTCCCATTTTTGAATAATAGGAGCTATTTCATTTATTACGTTATTTTATTTTTATATTGAAATAAAAAATTACATGCTATTATTGTATGGTATTTGTAACTAATATTCAAAAACAAAGTTTTCGCCAAATTGGCGGGGGAAAAATCGCGCCAATCTGGTGCGTATATGACATCTGTGCCTAAATTAATATTGATATACATATAAAAATAATCCATAGAATTAAAATAAAAAATAAAAGTAAACAAACACAACAAACAGTTTTCGCCAAAGGGGCGGGGGGAAAATCGTGCCAACGTGGTGAGTATATGGCATCTGTGCCGGGATTTTTACCCTTTTATCTGTGCTTTCGGAAATATAAAAAAATTAAAAAATTCTTATATCAGGTGTATAATGTTTTGCATTTTTATACGGACCACTTCTCCATTTTAAGATTTTAAATGCTATTTATATCAGATATTTCTTTCTTGAGATTCCCACAAGTTTTTTCCGGTAATTTTTTTAGTTCGCTTATTAATTGTTTACAATTTGCCTCCCTGGCAATAACAATTATTTATCACAAAAAATGGGTACTTCTCTATTATCCCGTCGACCACTTTTCATAACAAAAAACTATCGCCAAACTGTAACGCTAAATAAACGGGAGAATGTTGCCATTGAAATATCAAAATAAATAAAATATAAGAATTTAAGGACACAATTGTTACTTTAATGAATGGAATAACTAATAAATCAGTAAAACATAATGAAAAATACACGCAAATGTCGAATTAAAAACCACTTGATGGCATAACAAATACGTATAATGCTTCTGGCATCAAGTAAATAGGACTGTATTTTCGGCGTTTAATCTTAGTTTGGCGATAGTTTTTTGTTATGAAAAGTGGTCGACGGGATAATAGAGAAGTACCCAAAAATGGCTTAGTTTTGTTAAATTTGTTTGTTATGTATTTTCACTTCTTATTAAAATATCGAAAATGGCAATAAAATTTTATTTTAGCACCGTACTTAATTTTTTAAAATGGCTCAAAAACATGGTTTAATAAACGTATATTTGTAAATATTTTAAAAAACATGTTTTTCCGCTCTCTAGAAAAATTTGTAAGATTCTACAACTGCCTTTGGCACCAACCAGTACATGATACGGAACTTTTCCCTATTCAGATACACAGAAGAGGTTGGTCACAAACAAGAGTAATGCTAGCAACAATATTGTTTTAACTCTATAAGAGTTAGAAACAATAATGATATTAAATTCCCCAATTAGCTTAGGGCCCGATTACGGAACTTTTTCCTAGAAAAAAAAAAACTGTAGAAGTCTTTTACATTTGTTTCGAATGAAGCTCGATCAACAAAGTATTAATTGATAATACAAACAACACTAATATTAACATGGGGGCAAAAGTTTGAATTTAAGCGTATATATTTGGAACCCTCCCCCCCCCCCAACCACCCACCAAAAAAAGAAAAAGAAAGTTACAGAAATGAATTTAAAATGGCGTGAAGCCACCCTTTCTGACATAAGAAATTGGCTGCGAACCCGATTACGAAACTTTCACTTAACTTAATAACATGTATCTAATAGCCCTGAAGCCCTGAGGACAATTCCCCTTCCCAGTTATACGGACCTTGGGGCTTTTTTAAAAAGCTTGACGCAGTTCGGGTTGAAGAAGTTGAGATTTACTGTCAAATGACATAAACTACTATGAAAATAAAACTGGTGAATTATTATGCTGGTTTATGTATGTATTTAAAAAAATTGCATCTGATTACACTATTTAGATAAATTACTCCTGTTTGCAAATATTGGGGAGTTGGCGAGAGATAGATAGACGTGTAAACAAACGGGTAGACAGACGGGTAGAGAGACGGATAGCGACAGAGATAAGCTAACGGGTAGCGAAACGAATAGACAGACGGATAGCGAGGCAGGTGCAAAAAAGGGTTGACAGAGGGGTAGTGAGATGGGTAGGGAGACGGGTAGCGTGGTGGATAGAGAGACGAGTACAGAGACGACTTGACAGACTGGTAGAGAGAGGGGTATATAGACAGACAGACGTGTTGATAGACGAGTAGTGAAACGGGAAGCGAGACAGGTAGAGACACGATTAAAGAGTCGGGTAGAAAGACAGACGGATACTGAGACGGGTATACAGAAGAGTAGAGAGACAGTAGACAGATGAGTTCGGAGAGAGACACAGCTAAGACATACGAGTAGTTAGACTGGTAGACACGTTTGTAGCAAAGCATATTATCAATGTGGTTTGAAGTATACGAGTTTCTATAAATAGTTATACAAATAAACAAAGAAAATTTTTTTAATTCAAATATTAAATATTTGATTTAATATTTTAATATTTAATATTTTATTTTTTAATATTTTATTTAGATATTTGTCACAAAGAAAATGTTGCAAAAATTAAATTAAATTTGCGTTAAACTACGCTTGCTAAAATACGCTATTGGCTGCAAATCTGATTATGTGACTTTAAAAATATCGTTTTTAAAGATCCGGCGTTTTTTTTTTTTTTTAAGTTTTGAGCAATTCCCGCTTAAGAAAATGAGATTATTTGCCAAATGTTATAAAAAAATGCATATGAAAACATAACAGTATATGAATTTATGTATGATATTTTGTAATTATATCATTTAATTTACTATTTTTCATATGTTGTATCTTTATCTATCTCTTGTCTATCATATGCTGTATATTCACTTAGATTCTTGTTGATATCTTCTTTATATCGTAATTGTTAACTTTATGTTCTCAGCAATATCACTCAGACTAATCCCTTTGAGGGGAGTCCTAGTTAAATCCATGATCATTGTTTCTTTAGGAGATAAAAAATAAGAAAATTTGATTCTTAACGAAATACAGTTATTTGGTCGGAATTTTTTCTTAGTTTGAGCTTAGTTAATATTCTGGTACTTCTCCATTATCCCATCCCCATCGACCACTATCCATATAAAAAACTATCACCAAATTATTCGCCAAACTGCATCGCCCAATAAACAAATGGAAGAAGATTGCCATTAGAATCTCAGAAAAAAAGAAAAAAGAAATAAATTTGGAAAAGCCCAATTCATTAAAGTATCACTTTTCAGTAACTTTAACCCTTTGAGGGGCGGTGGTATATATTATATACCACCTAATTTTAATCCGATTGAAACCAGAAACTTTTAATTAAATTTTGCTTTTTTAACTTTGACGAGAAAAAGTTGAAAAATTGCTTATTCCTATTTTCAACTAAATTCTTTCTTAAATTCCGGTGGGAATTCAACGTTACAGGAGCACAAGTGCTTGACCCTGAAAGGATTAAACAATAAAATTTACAATATATTAATGAAAATAGAAACAAAAATAACCTTGGAAATTATTTAATTAAATTATTTTTCTTAATTATCTCTCTCGACTGCTGGATAAATGTTTGTGACGTCAGTTAAAATTGATCTATTGTACGTAACTGCGCATCGCAACATTTTTTCAATGCTTTTTCGCTTTTAATATGTTGTTGAAGATGTAATTTCTATTTTAATTAATGAATTAACTAATAAATCAGTAAAACATCATTAAAAATACATTAAACGTCGAATTAAACATCACTTGATGAGATAACAAGCACGCGTAACGCATTTGACATAAAGTGAGTTTGACGCCACGATAATACATTTTTGGCGTTAAAATCCTATAGTTTGGCGATAGTTATTTTCTTAATGGAAAGTGGTCGACCGGATAACGGAGAAGTATCAAAATTCTTATAAATCGTATGAAATTGAAGGGCATATGTACTTAATGTGTTTAAAAATACGATTAATGTTTCTCAAACTTTGAATCTGAAAAACAAGCGAGTACGAGGTATTATTACGCATTACGTAGGTCGCGGTACGAGCCACCATCAGGACATGGTATATACGGCAGATGCCATTTTTTCAGTACAGTTAAATACAAAATATATTTTTATTTGTATACATGGTGGTTAAACATAAAAGAAACGTATATAAAGTACGTGTGAAAAGTTTGCGCCTGTGAAAATGACGCTATGCTTATCTTAAAATGCGATTTTACATTGATAAATCTAAAGAGAGAAATTTATAGGATTGTGTCAACATGATGTAATTTTAACCGATTTTTAAATTCTTCATTATAAAGAGTAGAATGTATAACGATTGTGACAACAAACGGCGCTATCGCTTTTGTTTTTATCGCGCTTACATCACTTCTAAATACCGTTCAATTCCAATTTATACATCATCGATTATAAAAATGTTAACTTTCGAATGAAATTTATTTGAAAACTGCCGCTTAATTTAACAACATTTTAAATAATTTTCCAGCATGAATTATTTTTTTAATCTATCTCAACAATGGCCGCCAGTTTGCTTCAGTAATATAAAATAGCACCTGGGAATGTTGCCACAATTGGAAATTGATTTCCCTAACCAACATAAAAAGTGAAGAAAATAGTAATAAAAAAAACCTCTGAATAAATCATAAAATTAGATTAACCATATAAGATAGAGGATTTTGGCGCTAAACTGAAATCTTTCAAACAAAAAAAGAAAAACGATTTTCAATTTTTGTTCAACATAAAATTGATATCATGTTGAATTCGTGTTGATGTATGTGTTGCATCAGAGTTGCTTGGAATTGTATGTTTTTACTATGGAAAGGGACCGAAAAAAACATACAAATAAATTATACTTGAAAACATCAAAAATCTGTATCATCTGCAGATTGTATATTATTATTGTAAAAAAATTTCTCCATCTTTACATAAAAATTGATTAGCTTAAAACAATGGATGCATTTTAGAAAATATGGATTTGAAACGAACAATGATGAAAGAGGACATTTTAAAACTTTTTAGTATTTAAACATTTTAAAACATTTTTAACGTCGAATTTCGACAGTGCCTTTGAACAGATGGAATGCATATGCACATAGAAGTTCACTCGGTTGCATAATCACAGGGAGAGAGATGTGTGCTTTATTTACTGAATATGATATGGACGTAGGAATATACTATTTGTATGATACTTCATAGGTCCATGAAATTTTCTTTTTGCAATGGTGAATATGGCGGTATTGTCAAACTTATTTGCATTAAACAGTTGTTTACGGATTGTTTGTTTGGAGTTTGCATCGGAAATGGTACTGTATTTCACTGGGAAAAAAAACTTTTAAAATAAAATATTTAAAAGACTTTTTCATACGCACCCCTTCTTAAATAATAAAGAAGCTTATTTTACTGATATTGTTATAGTATTTTTTTCCGTCAAGTGTTGACGGGTTCCATCTAGTATATTTTTAAAATCTATTTTTGTTGTTGCATTTTTGTTTGCCAAATAATTAGTATCAGATTCGTATTTACTTATATTTAAGTGACTACAAACTGAACTTAAGTCATCTGACAAGAGGCTTTTACTTGAAGTTTTCCTATTACTAATATCCTAAAATGATCACGCACAGGAAAAATTGGCATTTCCAATTTTGGAACCAGTTGGAACCGGTTCTGAAAGTGAAAGTACCCTTATGTAAAAAAAACTGGAAATAAAATCGAAAAAGTAAAAACTAACAACGTTAGAGATCGACCTCAGCTATCCTATGCCAAAAAAGTCATTTAAAAATATTAAAATGCGTGACTAGTGTAGGCTCTTAACAAAGTATTCGCATTTATTTGGATCGATGACTGCCCAGGCTTATCCATGGAGTATTTTATAGTTTTTGTGTTGATTTTAAATGCTGCTTAAATACCATTTTTTTTTTTCAAAATATACCATATAATGAACAGAGGAAAGTATATTCAACAAGGTAAATTATATCCAATGGTTGGAGTATCATAGTTGTGATTTTTTTCAACAGAGAGAAATTATGCCGGGACCAGGACTCGAACCTGGGTACTTTGGTTTGCCGTTCCAACTCTCTCCCTGCTGAGCTATCCAGACGATATCCTGGTTGGTATATTTTGGAACGGCAAACCTAAGTACCCAGGTTCGAGTCCTGGTGCACATTTTCTCTCTGTTGGAAAAAATCTCATCTATGATACTCCAATCATTGGATATAATATACCACATATTTTCGACAGGACTGATATCTGGACTACATGCTGACCACTTTGAGGAACATTATTTTCAGAAAGAATATTTTTCAGTATCCGTGTCCTATGGCACGAAGCATTGTCATTGATAATTGTAATATAACAGTCTACAAATTGTTCTTCTAAACTAGGAATGTGGAAATATTCTAAAATCGAAACATATTTTTCTGAATTAACATTCTGATTCACAACACACAGTTTTCCAGCTTTCTATGAATTCCAATGTCATGAATGTTAATATGAATTTCAAAATTATGATTAAATCAGGCAGCTTAAGACGAAAATTGGAACAGTTATCCCTCTCCCTTTCATTTTGGAACATGCAAATGAATACCTACACCAATACAATTTTTTTATTTATCGGTAAACACAACTTTACTCCAGTCATCAACAGACCTGTCCCTGTATCTTTTGGCCCATCATAATCTGGCTTGTTTTTGCCGCGGGGTCAGTTTGTGTTTTGCCTTGGCTTTGCGATAACAATATCCATCTTCATTTAATCTGTTGCGCGACATTCTGTTTGATACATTGGCCTTGGATGCTTTTAGATCTTTTCCATCTGATATTTTTGAATATTTTAATAAAGTACGATTCTAACGTGCTGATGTAGCTTGTTGTCTACCAAAACTGGGGCAGTTTTTTACACTTTTAATTTTTAATTGCTCAGGTAGCATATATGCTACAATCAGTGTTGCCAATTTAATGGCTTTTTTTTAATTCCAAATTCATATCAGAAAATAGGAAGGACAATCTTTACTTTATTTAATAACAGACATTCCATAATTTAAAAATAATAATAATAAAAAATAAAATAAAAATGTAATTTGTGGTATGAATTCGGATTTTCTTAATTTTGGAATTTCTAGAATGCATTATACTATGGACAATAAAGTGTTAAGCAGTATAAATTTTCTTGAAATTTTCGAAACAGTAGATTGTGAGCATATATATATATATATATATATATATATATATATATATATATATATATTTCATTTCTCTGCGATTTTGTTTTGCTTTAGCAGCTTAACACGTTGAGTGTCATGTGTACCGCCGGCGGTCACACTTTATTTTATTAGAGTGTAATGTGTACCACCGACGGCCACACTTTATTTTTATTAGAGTGCCGTGTGTACCACCAGCGGTCATATGTAAATCTAAATTTAAAGCATATTAATTTTGAAGGCACTCCAGCAAAATACATTACTGTTGTTCTACGGCATCTAGATAAAGCATTTTTTTTAAAATTAATTTCTAATCTTATATTTTGGATGAGTTATAGAAGGAATATAAAACATATTTTGGTTACAACTCAAAATTTTATCTCTTCACTTTCACTTTCATCAATTTTCTTACGTTTTCCATAAAAAAAAAAGAAAAGAAAAATTTAAAAAACTTGGATCCATTTTTAATTTTAATTCTGGATATTACTAAAATAAAAACAATATTGGCCCCGTTATAAATTGAAAAAATAAAAAAATTCTTAAAAAAAATAAATAAAATAAAATAAATAAATAAATAAATAAATTACTTGAGTGACAGCCGGCGGTGCATAAAGCACATTTTCTATAAATTCTACTTACACTTGTAATAAATATCACTAAAGTTATTTGTGTACCGCCAAATCTAATAACAGGGTGGCTACAAATCAGGGAAAAGCACAGTCGAAAAAAAGTGAATGTATACCAGTACTTTCTTATAGGAAAATTAGAGTTATTTATCGTTCAAATAAACAATACGATAAGAAAATACTGGCGCTTCCCTCTTTTTTTGACTGTGTTTTTCCCTGATCTGTCGCCACGTGGAATAATGCAGTGATGGAACAGTGGCGCATCAGAGAATCAATTGACACCGTTAAAAATTGTACTCTTTGTCTTTTTTAAGGACAGAGTTTCAGAGATTTTTTAAGGTGAATAATACTATTAAAATTTAGTGGTGAGAATCGCCGAACTGTTCCATCACTGAAAAATGGCATCCTACAAAAGCTTAATTCATATATATGGTGGCACTTTTCGTGTTAATGAGCGCGTTTCTGGTTTTCAAATCCAGCTCCCTTATATGCGCCATTTCATCCACTGGTTTGATATGACCAAAGAAAAAAAAAAGACCTAATATATTTATATCCACCTCAAGTGAAGCTGCGCAAGACCATTGCGTAACACTAGGCTGATCACCATAGGCATAAAAATTTGCATAAACATTCGAGTGATTCCAAACTTTTTTTTTTCCTGAATCGACATGATTTCAAACCTTTTTCCTGCACAAGTTTTACAAAAAGATTATAAATAATGTTTGTTGCTTATATTGTAATTTTCGTCGTGTCTGTGTATCTCAGTAATGTTTAGGATCATTCACTAAAAAGAAAATAATTACAACTTTTCTACTATAATAGAAATATATATATATATATATATATTTGATTGTAAGTTGTCGAATACAGATTGCTGAATCTATACTTTTTACCAGGGTAGTAATATCCCAATTCTTTCTACAAAGCTTCTTTAGCTAAACGTACAATTGAAGGGGTTAAGGCAAGAAAGTGCAAAGCTACATTTTAGGTGAAATAAATGTAACACTGTAATCTGTTTCTTAACCCATTAAAGCCTATCGGTACCATATGGTACCGGGATAGATGCCCTCCATTTTGATGTTTGTATACCAGTATATTTTAAGAGACATAGTCCCTTTATCTGATGGCAGAAACTCCGTAATAAAATGAGACTAAAGTTGCTACTTTGAAAAATTGGTCTGAAATGCAATTTTTGAATTTTAAAGAGAAAAATAATTCCGGCTTTAATGGGTTAATATTGTAAATTATAATATACAACATATAATTTGTTTCTAATGTCACTTGGTGGCAGCCTATGTGACAGGTTTCGTTTTTGCCCCAGATGTTTATGTTCCCAACGAAGATAGCTAATTTACAAAAAAAACGTAATAGTACTATCATTAAAGTAATACCATATTGTTACTCAAAATATCTTAAATGTTACTAAGACATTGGCGAAAAAAACTTTAGGTTATATATCTTAATTTGAGTATTTGATCAAAATTTCAAATTAAAATATCTCAGAAGTTCAAAAATGTGGCTTGCACACGCTTGCCTCGACCCCCTCAATTACTGTCATCAACTGAAGCATTTTAAATGAGTCATGCTTGAATTTTTGTTTCTTGGAGGAGAATTCAACAGTTTGTGAATGATACACTGGGAAATGGTCGAAAATGAAAGAGGAAAAAAAGGGGGGATGGGAAGAGAGCAAACCTAATTCAAACCTAAAGCTAATGTTATCTCATTAAGATAATTAACACACGGATGCGATATAATAAAGCAAACATCTTAATAACATCATAAATTTAAGATATGCGCATCTCTTAAATTTATCGTATTATTAAGAAGTATATGTTTGCTTTACTAATGTTAACTATCAATCACAATTCAAAATTCATAATTTTATAGTACAACTAATAAAGTAAAGTGAAAAAAAAAATACATTACATAAAACACTTTGTGGTAATCTCAACTAGAGGAATAAATAAACAATATTCAGTATGGATTTTTAAGGCATTTCTAATGCATGATTTTGAGAGAAAAATGATCGGCTGGATAATATCAATCGATAGGCAAATTTTTCCCTCTGAGATCTTGAAAAGCGTCTTTAAATCGGCGCAGAATTAATCAAGGTGCAAACGACAGCATTTTCTAAATCGAACGAGCCCGTGAGGTAACAACTCATAAGTGTAAGTAATCGATTGCACGGAGCGCATTCCAGATATAAATAACGATTAAAGTATCCAACGGATGCTGCACACGAGACGGCTGAAGATGTGGAAAATTATTGATTTAAAACACTTTCCAGAAATCTAGAAAAGGCTTTGTGAATTAATGCTTTATTTTAGAGCGATTCTTATGATGCCCCCAGTATCTATATCTACTTATATTATACTAGATTAATGACATCCAGCAGGCAAATATATGTTTTCCATGTTTATAATTAACTTGACAAGTAATCGTAATTACAAAAAGTGCCTGTTAAATGAAGAAATTAAAGAAAAAAAATATTGTCAATATCGCCATAAAAAAATAATACAACAGGCACTACAGAGCCATTTAGGATCAAACAAAATTTATCCTTCATCAGGTATAACGCCGAGACACGTAGTTGAAGCAGCCGCATAAGGCGAAGTAAGCAGGAAAATCCAAAGAAAAAATAAGATAAACTGAACACAATTCCTTAGATAGATCTAATTTTAACTGTTAATAACAATTTTAAAAAATCTATAATTCCATAATTCATAATTCCATAGTAAACCTGATAGAGAAAAGAGAAAAAAAAATGACATTACATCAAATACTTTATGATATATGTCAAGGAAAGGAATAAATAAATAAACAATAACCCATATAGATTTTTAAGGCATTTCTAATGCGTCTGTTTTGGAGACAAAGATGATCGGCGGAATAATATCAATCGATACAGATTTTTCCCGTTGAGTTCTTGAAAAGCATCTTTAAGTCGGCGCAAAATTAATCAAGATGCAAACGACAGCATTTTCTCAAACGAACGAGCCCGTGAGGTAACAACTCATAGGTGTTAGTAATCGATTCTGCAGAACGCGTTCCATATATAAATAACGATTAAAGTATTCAACGGATGCTGCACATGAGACGGCTGAAGATGTGGAAAATTATTGATCTAGAACACTTTACAGAAAGCTAGAAAAGGCTTTATGATTCAGTGTTTTATTTTACTGTGATTCTTATGATGCCCCAATATATCAACTGATATTAGATTAATAATATCTAGTAGACAAATATATAAAGTTTTCGTATTTGTCATTAACTTGACAAATAATCGTAATTTCAACAAGTGTAGGCTATTGTTTAAAGATGTGTTTTTAAGTTCTTTATTAAAGCATTCATTAGATCTATAGCTGAAAACCAATATTGGTTAAATTGGGGTCCAATATTCGACCAATACTGTGTTCTTCGAAAATATTTTTAATGAATTACCAAGATTGCTTAAATATTGGCTTTATATTCTAAATATTTGCAATGAAACGCTAATATCGCAAAAATACTGTCTTTACATGTAAAAATGACAGTAGCGCATCAAAACAGTATTGTGTGAGAATACAGATGTCATTTTATTTACATTTTTTTCGGAAAAACAAATAAGGAAGAAAAATCATGCAAGAAGCGTAGATTGTGAAACATTTTCCAATACTTCCAGAATACTGTAACGAAACGTCACGATTTAATAAGATAGAAGAAAATATTTTAAGTAAATCATTTAGAAAACACATAACACATTTGAAAACCCAATTTCAGCAATTATCATCCATACTGGTAAAGGTACTCGAATTATTTGTTCAGCCCTATATATGATGAATAGCTTTTCATATATACTATATAATTCCGTCCAGCTAGAAAACGCATAAAACTAATGAAAAGTCTCCTTCAGAAATTTCTTCTAATCGATGTACTCGAATTTTTTTGTACAACCATGTATGTCATATGCAGAATTTTATATGCACCACATATTAAGCTAAAGTTTATTTCAGCTAAAGAAACACATAGCACAACCAAAAATGTACTTCTAAAAATTACCATACATACATATCAAAGTACCGAGTTCTTTACTTAGCAATGTATAATTTATTCTTTGTCTAAAAACATCTTTTCGTGTACTAACTATAATTCAGCTAGAAAATGCATTACACAATTAAAAACTATCATTAAGCAATTCACACCCATATACAGTAATGCTTTCGAATTCTTGTATATAGCCCTGTACTGTACATGATCTATAGAATTTATACACACCATGCAGAATGCAAAAATGTAGTTAAACTTAAAAACGGAAACCAATGTTGAAAACGCACTCCCAGCACTTATCGCTCATAGACAGTACTGTAACCGAACGCTTATTTCTATAATAAAACCGTAAGTCATGTGACTGTCATCAACAGTTCCGGAATGTCCGTTTCACTTTTTCATATGCCAGGCGACCATTTTTATTAAAAATTATTTTTTCGAATAAAACTTCATAAATGTGACATTTTTAGAAAGATCGTTCAAAATAAATTAATATTTGAGAGATGACTTACGTTCAATTATGTATATATTCTCCAATAACTTCAGTTGAAATTAGCTTCGCAGTTCAAATTCTCTATCCATGAAAGTAAACAAAAAAAAAAGATTTATTCGTCGTGAAGGTTTAAAATATTAAACCATTAAACCATGGAGATAATCGTTCGTAAAGTTAGTTTTCCATGAAAGATTTTTTGGAGCGCTGCCTGGTGTCAAAAAAATAATTCGTACCAGTGACACAATCAAAGTTTACCATAATTATGTGCTATACAACTCAACTTCATTCTTTATCTTTTCTTGATGTAAGCTGAATGTAAACAAATACAGCTCACATAATGATATTTAATGAATCAAATTTCGAAACAAATTGTCAGTTAATTTGGTATTTATGTATTATACGGGAAAGGAAGAGAGACCACCGAAAATGATTGTTAATCACCAATCATATTTACCATTATTAATGACCAATCGCTTTCAAAACAGTAATTTAATATACATTTACAAAATACATAACATCATTAAGTACTTTTGTGTTATTTGGGCGCAAATCTCGCCAATAGAATTTTTAAAATCGCCAATACCAGCTTTTATTTTTCGCGTGTTTAAATTAGAAACGATACTTTTATTTTGAAATCAAATGTTCTGATGGAACAGCTGTCGTAGACGCATCGAGGCACTATATTAACTATAGAGTTGCAATATAGAGAGAAAAAACGGGTTGCTGTAATTAGAATTATAGGTGGTAATGTTGGTGTGACATATTTACGTGATTATCAAAACTGGCTTCCAAAAGTTCAATGTTTCACCAAACCATACTCGAAAATTACGTGTTATAATATGCACTCCGATTATGTCACATTATTCAAGACGTTTTAAATGAGAATAACTATAGATTTTCTTCTTGATTCTCCCCTAATCAAGTCTACAGCCAAAGTTAGCGAGAAACAAACAAACAAACAAAAAAATATTGGCAACAATATGGTTCAGTGTAAATGGTGGATATCATTAAAGACTTTCACAAAATAGACTTCATTGCACCAAATCGTATTAACTAAAATACGCCATTTGGCAATGGATCCAATTACGGAAAACTACTTAATATGTTTAAGAATCTCCTCATTAGCAAGCATATTGCAACTGATAAGCAAACGGATATGAAGCATAAATGATTAAGTTGGTTAAGCGGTTTTTGTCAAGAAAGATGAAATACATAACAACAAAAAATATGCGAAATGCTACCATGATCGAAAAAGTTTTTGATTTGTCTATTAGAATCTTCCGGTTTGGCGAAGGAAAAAAATAAATAAATTATGAATAAAAGTAACGTGTTACAGTGCTTAACATACATTTAAGGGAGACCAAACTGGTCGCCAGTGGCAGCTAGTTATTATTATAAATGAACAATAAATACTACGCACTCTATATTCTATAATAAACATCACGTAATGCCCCTGAGTAATGGATATATCGTAGCGTTACTGAGGAATCCGGCTCCTTGCAAACAGCCTAGATTCTTTGAAAAGAGCTGCGCTAATTGGAGAATGATCTGCCTTTTCCTATTGAGCCGGATATTTTTCCAGCTCATTACAAAGATCCTATGCAGCGTTAGTCTAATAGGAAACTGGCCATTTGTTTTTCAATCAGCCTGATTATCTTTCAGACTCGTTTCAATGCACCTATCTAGTTTTAGGGTAATTAGAAAATGAATACTTTTTTTCCAAATAGCCTAGTTTCAAACAGACTTATTGCAACAATTCCCAGATAATAAATGCTTATATTTATTTTTATACATACCAAGTTGCTTCGTATGTTACTTTTATGCATACTTGATTCTCCAATTAGCCTGGCTTTTTGCAAACAGCCTAGGCTGTTTTCAAAATGCCTACACTCTTTGCAGAGAGCCGGATTTCCCAATTAGCCTACGACACATATAAATTTCATAATGTGTGAAAAAGTGTAACATTGTCAAAATACGCTACAAAATATTTTCCCCCGTAGATTATTATTTAATTGAATTATCTTGTATGACCCTGTAAATGAAAATAAAAGCCTTTTTCTCCATATACTACAAAAAAAAATGTCTCACTGCACCTTATACAGAAGGTCGTTCGCACTTTATTGAAACGATTTTAAAAGTTTACTAGATGGTACCCGTCAAAACTTGACGGAAAAAATTACAATAGCAATATTAGTAAAATAAGCTTCTTTATTACATAAGTAGGGTTGCTTATGAAACAATCTTTCAAATATTTTATTAAAAAAAAATTTCCCCCAGTGAATTACGTTATTATTTCCGATGCAAACTCCAAACAAACAATCCGTAAACAAAATGGAAATCAGTTTGACATTACCGCCCTATTCCCCACGGCAAGAAAGAAAATTTCCTGAACCTATGAAGTATCATACAAATAGCATATCCCTACGTTCATCTCATATTCAGTCAATAAAAGAACATATTAAATAAGGCACACATCACCCCCCCCCCTGTGATAATGCAACCGAATGAGCTCCTATGCGCATGTGCATTGCTTCTCCCCAAACGCACCGTCGAAATTCGACGTTAAAAAAAGTTTTAAAATGTTTTGATCAAAATTTTTAAAATGTCTTCTTTAATCATTGTTCGTTTTAAATCCATATCTTCTGAAACGCATCTATTGTTTTAAGCTAATCAATTTTTATGTAAAGATGAAGAATTTTTTTTACAATAATAAATCAATCTGCAGATAAAGGAGATTTTTAATGTTTTTAAGTGTAATTTATTTGTATGGTTTCTTCATTCCTTTACATAATCAGGATGATTATTCCTTTTCCATAATTAAGAGAAATAATGTAAATAAATAAATATCTAAGATTATTTTTGATTCTGTTTTCATTAATATATTGTAAATTTTATTGTTAAAAGTTACTGATAAATGATACTTTAGTAAATGGAGCTTTTCTTAATTATTATTATTATTATTATTATTATTATTATTATTATTTTGAGATTTAATGGCAACATTCTTCCGTTTGTTTATTGGGCGCTACAGTTTGGCGAATTATTTGAGGTACTTTTCGGTTGTCAGGGCGCCAATGAAGTATATATATATATATATATATATATATATAGTATATACATACATATATACAAATATATATAATGTATATAGTTTTGTTTTTCTAGTATTGAATTTATGTGGTTTATAGATTTTGGTTGGCTTTTGTGATAATGATTCTGCAAGTAATTTTCCATTGGAGTTTGTTATTATGTATATATATATATATATATATATATATATATATATATATATATATATATATATATATATATATATATATATATATATACTTTATTGGCGCCGGATAACCGAAAAGTACCTAATTTGCATATAGTTTTTTTTTTTTTAACCGGACGACGGGATAATGCACGGAATTTCGACGGGATAATGAATATTTTTTATGGTACCAGAATATTTTTCTGTATTTATAGTTATATTACGAAATACATATTTTTATGATTTGCTGAATCACTTAGTTGTTTACTTTTTCATGCATTATATTATTGAAGGTTGTTAGTTCTCTTATTCGTTTAAATATACCCTACTTATATAAAAATAGCGTGTGTCCTCTGTGGTGTTTCGCATAAACGTTGTAAAATTCAGGTTATTAGATTTTATCTAACTTTGCTGTCATAACAGCTGATGAAGCAACCATTTTCGGCGATTTTTTTGTTACCTGTAAAATGTTTGTTTTTGGTATAGCCCGAACTAAGAAAAAATTGAGTACTTTTCCATTATACGGACACCATTGTCGCCAAGCATATATTTACATGTATGGCATGGTGTCGGTATAACAGAAAAGAACCAAAATTTGCGATCGATCAAATAATTGAATTTCGTTAAACATTAAATTTTCTGGTACTTTTCTATTATCTGGTCGACCACTTTTCATAACGAAAAATTATCGCCAAACTGTAAAATTAAACGCCAAAAATACAGTCCGATTTACTTGATGTCAGAAGCATTATACGTGTTTGTTACGTCATCAAGTGGTTTTTAATTCGAGATTTGCGTCTATTTTTCATTATGTTTTACTGATTTATTAGTTATTTCATTCATTAAAATAACAATTGTGTCCTTATATTCATGTATTTTATTTATTTATTTATTTTGATATTCCAACGGCAACGTTCTCCCGTTTATTTGGCGTTACAGTTTGGCGATAGTTTTTTGTTATGAAAAGAGGTCGACGGGATAATAGAGAAGTACCAATTTTCTTATTTTTAATCTGAGAAAGAAGCAATAATCATGGATTTAATTAATTTTGCAATATGCGGTGCAACCAAAATA
This sequence comes from Maratus michaelseni, assembly GCA_963931845.1. Lineage (NCBI taxonomy): Eukaryota > Metazoa > Arthropoda > Arachnida > Araneae > Salticidae > Maratus > Maratus michaelseni. The sequence continues at coordinate 343,724,755 of OZ007593.1, read as the reverse complement.
ATTTTGATTAAATCAGTACATATATCGCAGACGCACATGGGTTATTTTTTGGCGCCTAAATGACGATTTTTGCTTTGTATGGCAACCTGGTGTTTTATAATAAATTTGAATATGTGTGTAAATAAATAAAATAAAATAGGTACTTTTATGTTAGCTGGGCGTCAAGGATAACTCTCCAAATCTTGTTTCAATTGGAATCATTTAAATTGCAACATTTTACGTGAGATTTGTTATTCATATTGATTTGTTTACGTTTAGATATTTTATTATGATTATATTCTAGCTAATTAAGTTTTTTTTTTTTAAGATTTTATACTACAATGTTAACATATTACCTAGTTGATATTAGTTAATGTCAAAAGATTGGCAAACCACAGAGTTCAAGGAAAAAACTCTATGCCCTCAAAAGTGGGAGTTGTCAACTTTATGACGTCATAAGCAGAAGTAAATGTTTAATTGAAAATTACAGCTAATTAATTAAATTTTCGAACAAACGAATGCACGATAACAAATATGTGTCCTAATATCTTTCATTTAAAAAAAGTATGGTGTAATTTGATGCAGTAGTTTGTTCTAACGGATTGTCGAAAGAAATCGCTTAGCGTTTTAAATATATAGATTTCTACGCATAAATGACATATCATTTGCAACAATTTGACTTTGTTGGATAGCCTTGACTTTTGGCTATATCTCTGGCTTGAATTTTTTATGATAATAGAATTTTCTTGTTACAGTCATGTCAGTTTTCCCCGATACATCTTGTAAAAACTTTCCAAAGTATTTTCAATGTTCGTGAATTCATTTAAACGATCCAAATACAGAAAAAGGCCATTGATGAAGGGGGAGGGGTGCGTCAGGTAATTTTACATGCATTTCTTCAATTGATACACAATTTATTTCGGTTTGGGATTCTTTCTTTGTTAAATAAGCCTCAGCTGAGTTATGGAAGAACGTCAGGGAGACGGTACATATGAAGTTCTATTAATGTATTTTTCATATAAAGCTAGAATTTCCTCTTCAAAAATGGGTCCTAAAATATTTTACTGATAATAAAGTGAAATAACCTTAGTTTTACTGCATTTTTTACCTTTAATTAAATTTCATAACAAAATCCAGCAGCAATCCTGAATTCTTTTGGAAAATTCTCTTTACATTCACAAACTCATTTCTTTCTTTTTTTTTTCTATTAATTGATAAAAAATGCTCTTTTTTTGATACACTCACTTAAATAAAGCCATTTTTCATCCAGTGTTACGATAAATTTTTGTTTATCACACTTGTGTGATAAATAAAAACACTTGTGTTAAAGCGTGCGTTAGAAAGGGCTATCCCCAACACATTGTAAGACTTTGGAAAGTTTTCCAAAGAACCTGGAAGTTTTCCTCTGTACTAAGAGAAAAATTGACTAAAGTAGGAAATTTCGATCAAGTGTTATAATCAAGAGTCTGGGCTATACAGTAGAGTAAAATTGTCGCAAAAATTATGGAATATATGTTTTGAAATTAATTGTGAAAATCGTTACCATAAAGTACGAATGACCCTCTGTAAATGCATATCACTTTCATTATGTTAGAAATAGAGTAACATCATTAAAATATACTGCAAACGATTTTTCCCCTATAGATCATAATGTAACAGAATTCTTATGAGTGTCTTTGAAAACGAACGATAAATTCTGCATAGTTTGTTCTTCAGTAGGAACATGTAGTGGCAAATCTCAATAACGTAGAAATCGAAGTATATTTACGAGAGTTAGAGCGCGAACAGACAGACAGGTAGACAGACAAAACACTTTTGAACTGTGTTAGAAAGTAAAGAAAAAATGAATACGTGTGTTTTTAAAAAATAGGATTTAAGTACTCAGTGCTGTTACAAGTCGATAGATCAATTCTCTTCCATACACAACATACATGTCATTTCTATATACTCCACTTTACTTCCATACACAAAAATGGGTATAATTTTTGCGTATTTTCTTCTTTATTTCGCTCTTATCTTTAAATATCCATTCTTTAATAGTGAAGAAGAAAGACAAAAATACTACAAACATATTGAAACAAGAAAGAAAACTCACACCTGAAGCATACATTATGAAACACTTTCCAACGCTTCCAGAATACTGTAACGAAACTTCACCGTTTAACAAGGGAACAAAGATATTTTAAGTAAACAATTTAGAAAACGCGTATCATATTTGAAAACCCAATTTTAGGAATTATCATCATCCATAGTCGGAGAGCTACTCGAATTTTTTTTATGCATTCGTGTATAAAATATATATAGATTTGTATATATACTGGATAGTACGTTAAAACTTATTTGAATTAGAAAACGCATAACTTTGTTCAAAATTCACCTTCAGTAAGTTTCACCAATAGACGAAAATGTTCTCGATTTTTTTTTTTTTTGTACTATCCTGTATGTTATCTACAAGCTTTTATTCACAGCACACCTTAAGCTAAAATTTAATTCAGTTAAAAAACGTATAATACAACTAAAAACGCACTTCCAGTAATTATCATCCATATACAGTAATGTTTTCAGTATATGAATTTATTTACAATCTACAGACATGTTTTAGTGTACTAAATCTAATTCAACTAGAAAATTCATTACACAATTAAAAGCACTCTAAGGCAAATAACGTCCGTAGACAGCAATGCTTTCGAATTCTTGTGTATAGTCCTGTATACCCTTCCACACAATTTATACACAGGACGTAAGTAGTGGACGAAAATGCTTTTTATGATCTGAAATTTTGTTTAAGCAAATTTTTTAAAAAAAATGTTATGTACGCTGCTTCTGGAAAGTTACTTAATACGTTGAGTGCCTTTATACATAACAATGGTGAAAGACGCGCAATGCGTATGCACAGTTTTTGTCTAAACTATTGCAACCCACATTCCAGACGTTAACAATATTCGTCTATCTATCCTCACTCATCTAATCAAACTCAGGAGGACGAGTATTGTTATGTCCTGGAATGTGGGTTGCCATAGTTTGGGACAAGAACTGTGTATGTGCTTTGTGCGTCTTTCGCCATTGCTGTGTATTCTATCTATTCGATAACTTTCCAGAAGCAGCGCCATCTATGAGAAATTTTTGGAACTAATTTTTTTCTTTGCTTAAACAAGATTTCAGAGCATAAGAAGCATTTTCGTCCAAACCGCACTCTTGTTCGCCAATTGCTTGATCTTTTGTTGAATTTTAAACGCGTCGGGTCTGTGTAAAAGACTTTTGGGACACCCTGTATATTGTTATTCTTGCGTGTAAAATATCAGTTACGCTGCTAAAAACGTTTAATTGAGAATGAATAGCATCCGAAAAACCGTTATTCCTGCTTGATAAAACTGATTAATGCACTATAAAAAACTACTCGGAAAATGTTTTCGTAAATAAGTGGCAGCAAAATAAAATTTGATTTTATAAATGCTTCTTTCAATCTCGAAAATATATCGGTTTCTGAAGTTTCTAAAGATAAAGAACGCACTTCGGAATCATGGGTAACTCGGAAGAGTTTATTGTATATATTCATACGCGGTTGTATTATATTTTCGTAGATTAGGAAAGAAAAAATTACAGTGTACTCGTTTTCATTGAAGTATAGTTCAACCGCCTTAGAATAAATAAGCAATATCGCGGTTCCTCCAAGAGCCGATGACGGAAGGTACCACCCGAAAAATTTAAAAGCTGTTTTCCTTCAATTAAAGACAACGACCAGCGAGTTCGGGGGTGAGAGGTGAAGTCGCTTACTTTTATATTATAACTAGCTGACCCGTGCAGCGATGCCCGGGCCCGTGATAAAACCTTAAATAAACACCAAGTTTGTATTTTATATATTTTACCCGATTTTGTATGAATTTATATCTTTAATGAAAAAATCGCAAAATCGTAAAAAAACATTTACTTCTTTTTTTCAAGTAGAATCGTTATGTAGTTTTAAAAAGATAGCTTTTGTTGTCTAAACTCTTTGAAATTTTCAATGGTCATAAATATAACGGTTTTACAGCCCGTGTAAAAATTACTTCAGAAATATTGTTATCTGGTTGTAAAATAAATGTTTTATTTTCGCGTCGGGTCTGTTAACATAAAAAAATAGTATTCGTCGTCCGATCTCTCTGAAATTTTAGTCGTTTATAAATATAATTGTTTCCAAGTCCTCTATAAAATTATGTGAAAATGCATGCATTTTAAATAGTGAAAACGTTACCCGAAGCCGAGAGTGACCACGGAAAACATCCCGTTATTATGGGTTTTTGCCGAAAATATCTCAGATTTTTTTTTTTTAAATACTTGTCCTCGACCGAACGCTTCGAAAATTTTGTAGGTGATGTAAATTTGGCCTACCGAGATGTTCTAAAAATATTGTGTCGAAATACGAACGTTTAATAACTTTTAGCGTACGAAAAAAAATCTCGTGAGACGCGAAATGACCTGCGTTTTTCAAAGTGTTAAAATCCGTATTTAAAAAAAAATTAATTATACCGTCTATTAGAAGAAAGTTCAGCTCTAAGAGCATATGTTTGGTTTGTATGTATCTCTAAAATTGTGCTATTGAGGGGCGTTGGCGTAAGGGAGAAAACATAAACCCGGGAAAACGACCTTTTTCAAAAAAATTTTTCAAAGTATTAACATAATTTTTTTCAGAATTGATTACGGCATTGGAGACGTAAGAGTGCGATCTTTCAGAATATACTTTTCGTTTTTAAATAAATCAAACGGTTCAGTCGACAGAATTTAAAACAGAGTTGCGAAATAAACGCATTCTTCGTGTAAATGGAGTGTCATTCTCGTGCTCTGCGGTAAATCTCTTGCTCTGAGGCTTCAGGGCATGTGCGAGTTCTGAATGCCGGCTCGCAAAACAAGTTGGAAATTGTACGTCAAACGTGATAAATGAGGTGCGTTCGTACTATAGCTAGTTATATAAATATTCAGATCTTGATGATTTTTAATTCTGTGAAATGAGTTATATCGCCTGCAGATTCATTTCTGTGATAAAATAAGTGTGTCGGTCGCTTGACGATTCAAACTCGGAAGCTCCTATAACAAGAAAGCACCGATTTTTTTTTTAAATTATTAATTTCTTCTAAAGTTTTGATTCGATTTTCATAAAATTTGAAATGTCTCGACAAAATTCTGCAAAGATAATATATCTTAAATTTCAAACCATTCGGTTGGGTAGTTTTTGCGCTGTTATATGCGGACAGACGGACAGACAGGCGGACGGACCAGACACGACTATAGGTGCTACGTATTTATATAATTGCGAACGCACCTAAAAAGAGATGAGTTATTGATAAGTTTTAAAATAATATTTATGTTAATTTTCTAAGTATTAAACTTATGAGACTCAGGTGCACCAGGCCAGGCCTTGAACTATCCACATCTAAATTTTCAGACTTCTAGGGGGGCTAGATTTTGCTAGCCATCGCAGATACACACACACAGAGCAAAACTTATTATTAGTATAGATAACACCACCATCCTGCTTCACTGTGTGATTCCATCTCATGTATTTACATCTACAGAGATGTTCAAAAGTCTTGCAACACCTACCAACAGAATATAAATTTTATATTATTAGGTCTACCACCTGCCAATAGTTCATTTTTGCATTTTTAACACTTTCCAACCTAGTTGAAAAGTGTTTATGACTTCGGTTTGTCTGTTCATATACAGGGCTACGCAAAGAACAAGATACATCGCCGTTTACGGTTGGTTATTTCTGAAATCTGGTTTTCAAATATGTGTTTTAAGTTGCCTTATGCGTTTTTCACTTGAATTAAATTTTAGCTTAATATGTTGTGTGTACAAAAGTTCTTAGATAGTATACAGTGCTGTACAAAAGATTTCGAGAACATTTCCATCGACTGGAGAAAATTGTCAAATCTGAATTTTCTAACTGAACTAAATTTTATCAGGCATATAGTACATATCCAAATCTATAGATCACATACAGGGATGCACACTATAATTCGATTACTTTTTTGACTATGGAAGGTAATTGCTAAAACCATATTTTTAAATGTGTTATATGTTATCTAAACTGTTTACTTACATATCTTCTTTCATCTTATTTAACTGTGAAGTTTCGTTACAGTTTTCTGGATGTGTTGGAAAGTGTTTCCTAATCTAGGCTTGATTTGATATTCTTGTTCCTGTTTCATTATTTTTATTGGTAAATTACCATTTGTGTACGGATTATGCCGTTCGTGTATTTGTGTAATATATTTTAATTTCTCAATTAAACTTTTTTTTAATAAATGTGATGTCCATTACTTTTATACTATTACTAGACATTAGACACTATTCTTTTTTAGCATCAAAAATTAATATTTAAGTTTTAAAAGGCATTGGCGCGTGGAATACGCCTCCCGTGTCTTTATGTTACTACAAGCAGTCCATGTTATATTAATTCTAATTAAATTAGTTTTTTAACAATTGCATGTTTATTACTTTTATAATACTACTGGATATTGCATTAAATATGGATATAATTAAATATTGTTATTTAGGCATTAAAAATTGATGGCGGGTAAATTGCGCCATTCATTTTACTACTAAAAAATGTCCGTGTCTTTAAAAGGAAGCAAAGTTAACGACATCGTATAGCAAATTCTTTTCATAAAAGTAGATTTTTTTCAACATTTTCAAACCTAGTTGAAAAGTGTTTATGACTGCGGTTTGTCTGGCCGTATGGCTGTCTGCCGTCTGGCGTCTGTCCGTGCTCTAACTCCCGTAAATATGCTCGGATTGCGCTGCAATTTTTATATGGTATTGTCGTTATCTATAGCATGTTCCCTATTTCAACTGAAGTGTGTAGCACTTATAGTTTTTTTACAGGGACACTCAAAAGAATTCCGTTACATTACGGTCTATGGGGAAAAATCATTTGAGGTTTATTTTAATGATGTTACACAATTTCAAACACATTGTAATTGATATCTATCTCTAAGGTGCATTACAAGAAGCTTAATATGGAATAGGGTGTGCATAGCACTTATAGTTATGTTACAGGGACAGTCAAAATAATTCCGTTACATTACGTCTATGGAGAAAAATCATTTGCGGTTTAATTAAATAACGTTTCACTATTTTAAACGCATTGAAATTTATATATATCACTAAGGTGCATTACAAGAGGTTTACTACAGAATATTGTGTGTATAGCAGTCATCGTTCATTTACAGTGACACACAAAATAATTCTCTACTGTCTGTTAGCAATGATTCCTGGAAGTTACTGAACGCGATTTTAAATTTAACTCGCTTTTTGTCTATTACGTGCTGTGTGTAAATTCTGTAGATCATAACAGGGAAGCACAAAAGTTCGCGAACACATTTCCGTTTATTGACAGAAACTCCAGAAAGAGAATTTTAAACTGTGCTACGCGTTTCCTAACAAAACTAAAATTTAGCATCCTATGTAGTATATATACAAGGCTGAGTAAAAGTATTCGGATATTTTTCCGAATATTGTATATGTTGGAAATTCCTGAAATTACGTTTTTAACTATGTTATGCGTTTTCCAAATTGTTTACTTAGATGTTATCTCTCAGCTTATTAGACGGTAATGATTTTAATGATTTGTAAAATTATTTTGTAAGCGTTGGAAAGTGTTACATAATCTATGCTTGACGCATGATTTTCCGCTCTTGTTTAAAACGTATTATAAATTTCGTGATAGGCAATTTTATGGAGATATCATATATTCAAGCTGTATTCGAATAACTTAATTAGCTAAAAGTTTATGGTGAAAAAAATTAAGAACCCAGTTAATGACTGATGCCGGACTTGAGTATATCTGTACACAGGTATCCTAATTCATACTATTATAAAGTCTACCGTCTGCCAATAATTTACTTGTCATAGCGTTTGTTATAATATGTTTAAGAAATAGAAAATGCAAACGTTTTTCTGAAATTTCTGGCGAACCAGTTGACATACGACAATGATTTTTTTTTGAAAGATAAAACTCGACGAGACGAATAAATTGATAGCATTCAAAAAATTATTTTAGCTTACTGTAGTTTTTTATTTAACTTTAAACGAAAAAATGAAGACGAAAAGTTCAACAAACTGTAGCTAAAGTTCCACTAGCTGGATTAACTTCGTTTTTGTTTTATTTTTTTCCTCTTGGTAAAACTTAAAATAGATTTTTTTTATCTTTGTATGTTTGATGGTCGTTGAGAAAATCGAATTTATGTTGTAAAGCTTCGGTTGAACATTGGTTTTTCTTTTCTTTTTTTATCGTAGCAAACGCGCACGTTTGCATGAAAGTTTAAATAAATAGTATTATTATGTATGTAACAGAATTCATTCAAATTAAATAAATCACGTGACAAACATGCTTATTTGTTTTTATTTTCATACTAGCGTAAATGCTCGTTATAGAACAGTAATCGTAGATAGAAATCGTGGTTTTCACATTAAATTTGAAATAATACTCATATACTATTCATCGACAATGAGGAAATATATATATATTGGAAAATTATACCGTCTAACAGGCTCCTGCTATTTACGTTCAAACTCACTAAGCATTTTATATGCTTATGTAAAAGAATTGTGTTTCATAATTTCATGTAATTCACGTAAAATATGCGGCAAACAATTTTCGGTACTATTATCCCGTCGACCACTATAACAAAAATCTATCGCCAAACTGTAACGCCAAATAAAAGGGAGAACGTTGCCATTGGAATATCAAAATAAATAAATAAATAAAATATAAGAATTTACGGACACAATTGTTATTTTAATTAATGAAATAACTAATAAGTCAGTAAAACATAATAAATAATACACGCAAATGTCGAATTAAAAACCACTTGATGACATAACAAATACGTATAATGCTTCTGACATCAATAAATGGGACTGCATTTTTGGCGTTTAATCTTTGAGCTGGCAATAGTATTTTGTTATGAAAAGTGGTCGAAGGGATCATAGAGAAGTACCCAATTTTCAATGTCGTCGTTATTAAGTCGTTCCTGTGCAGCTTGGGCTGTATCTTTTATTTCGGTACTTTTCCGTTATACCAACACCATGCCAAAATGTTTGCTAATGCGCCAATTATTTCAACCCTGACCGAGCAGATGTTGTCTACAAATCGTGTTGTCATGCAAACCGTGCCAAACATTTTGATTTGTTATTTATTGAATGTAAAACATTTTCGGTACTTTTCCGTTATACAAAAACCATTGTCGCCAAGCGTAATAGTAAGCGCAAAATGAAATTCCCGTGAATCAAAACACTTGAAAAAAAAAAAAAATGTTGAAACGAAAGTGAGCATTTGAAAAATATAACATTTGAAAATTACAGACTTTTAAGCACTATTTTATTAAAATTAAAACAGAAATATATACTTAAAATAAGAAAACAGATAATTGTTATACAATAAAGAGAAAAATCCTGTGCCAGTAGATTTAGTGGGCTCTTATTGGCGATAAATGTTTGATGTGGTTGTTGCGATCTTGTGAAAAATCTTCAATCATATCCACATTTACACTGTATCCATATTGTTACTATAATATCTTTTGGTACTTTTCGGTTAACCAGCTGCCAGTGAAGTATATATACACACACACACATATATATACATACATATATATATATATTTCACTGACTCCCGGCTAACCGAGAAGTACCTAATTTTTTTGTTTCTCGCTAACATTGTCTGTAGACTCGATTACGGAATATTAGAAAATCTATCATTATTATCATCTAAACGGTAATGAATAATGTGCCATAATCAGGCTGCATATTATTACACATAATTTTCATGTATGGTTTGGTGAAACATTGAACTTTAAATTCTGTTAAAGACTGCATTTTATCTCGAAAAGGTGGACAACATGTTACAAAGTTATGTATTTGGAAACGATCAGAAAAACAAACTTGAATCAATGATTATAATCCCGCGATTTTGTTCATGTGAGCCGCCAATATTGACATCCAGTTTGTTGGAGAACCCAGTTTGGTGTTAAATCATTACATTACGCCATTATATAACCAAACCGGAAAAAAATCGTAAGGAAGAGATTTGGAAGACCATTGACGAAAACAAAAGTCTCGGTGCCAGATTACGCGCTTTTGCCAGATAAAACTTGATTAGTCGAGAAACTGGAAGTTACGAAGCCGTATACAAAATTCTTGGCCATAAATGTTTCTATTCATGGGATGCTGTGCAATACTTAAATACCAGCATGAAAAAAGACCGACGAAGAAAACTGAAAGTCACCATGATTTGGTTTTATTGGCAAAAGAGGATGAACAATCTACTGAAATTTACTATCGGAATTTTACTGATGATTATTACCCGAACAAATTGGAAAACATGTGTTTATACGAATTGGCCACTAGGTACTCATACGAACGAAATAAACCAAAGTCTGTAGAATATTACGAATTAAAAAAGAACCTCAGTTGGTTCAGAAAACGTTTGAAACCAGTTGTTTTGAAAATTCCCTATCATAACACTGAAACGGACGCTAGAATTGAGTTGTACTATCATCATTCTTTGCTGATGTTGTTCAAGCCTTGGCGAAACGAAGAAGACCTATTGGGAGAATTTAAACTCTACCGTGAATCCTTTGAGCACAATGTGAAAAATTTTTTCAGAGATGGAAGAATGTCGCGAAACAAAACAACGATTACAAGCTGCAATCGACTTGGCTGAAAAGTTGCAACAAGAAAGTGATTTGCACAACCAGCTTTAAAATATCGAAGAACCAAATGAAGACGTTGATATGATAGCCGCAGATTCTGATAATACTGAAACTCACCAGGAAATTGTTATTAATGAAGATAAATTGAACATAAAAAATGAATCCTGACCAAAGGAAAATATTCTAATTAATTATAAAGCACATGGAAGAACAAAAGAAAGACCCGTCTATTCCACCCATAAATCTGATTGTACGCGTAGTTGCTGGTAGAGGAAAAAGCTTTCTAATTTAATTACTCAGTCAAAAAGTTCGTTAAATAAGTAATCACAATAATGATGCTGCTTCAGTACTAGCACCAACGAGAATTGCTGCCTTTAGCATTGGAAGAAGTACAATTCACACGTTTTTCAAATTGCCAACATACGAATGAAGCAGAATAATTTAAGCTTGATTCTGACGATTTGAAATTATTTAAGCAACAATGGAAATCATTGGATTTAGTAATTATCGATGAGTGCAGTATGGTTTCGAATGTACTTTAGCGATGATCAGCTAACGATATGGCGAATGTTGTAAACACAAGCGAGATTACTGTTTTGGTGGCAAAAACATTATTTTGTTTGGGGATTTATTGCAGCTAGCACCCGTAAAGGCCCAATTTTGATTTCAGGAACTGCCTTTAAACAAAGTGAAACAATTGTTTGGTGGTGTTGGTACATTCAACTTTTGGTATGAATTTGAATACAGTGAGCTAACAATGAACATTGTGTTATATACATAAAAAAATATATATCGCGGCATAACTTTCTTAAATAACAGTCTCATGCACCAAATAACGATGCAAAATCAAAACTCAATTTTTATAGCATCATCACTGAACTGATCGTTAGTATAATTATCAGAACCTAATATTCGGCCCCATTCAGCGATTTTAAGAAATACTAAAAAGAGTAGTAAGGAAAAATACCACTGAAAGAACAACTCAGCCTATAACAGGCGACTTCAGTGCAGCAGAAACAGTCCATGGATACGACCGAGACAATTATAGAATCCAGTTTCTTTATGAGGTAATAGCTATAGAAAACCACCATTTAATTATTGATGTGATGGTCCCCTGACATTTGAGAGAGCAGGTAGACATGAAAAAATGCTACTTTGGCGATGAACAGTCAACGATTTGGCGAGTGTTGTAAAAACAATGTAACAATAAAATTTTGACAATAGCAAAATTTTTTGCTCTTCAAGATATTAAAAAAAAACTTTAGTTTTTATCAAAAAATTTTAATGACTAGTATTAAAAAATGCTCTGAAGAGCACCAAAAAAGGTTAATATATTTAAGTATGAAAAAGTGTTGGACAAGTGCCTCTAATTGAGCATGAGAAAGGAAAAGGGTTCCTTCTTGGCTGCAGCTCATTGTCAATGCCAACTTTTGAAAAAATCATATTCGCGGTTTTTCCATATAAATGAAATCACTCACAGTTACGATAAAAATGTATAGTTTAAAGACGTAGCCAGTAAAGACGCAACTTGATTAGACATTAATGTAAGGCGACATAATACCCAAAAACCTTAGTTCCTGCAGCGTATCACACTCATGCAGTGCTACCAAGCATGCCTGCAGTGCAGAACTGCGCAGAAAATTGATTTGTATTGCAGTGCAGAGTGTTGCAGCATTCTGAACAGGAACAATTTCACATATGCACGCATTACAGTATAATGCATTCATTGATTGAAATTATATGCAAGTGGCTGTGGCTCCACAATGCAATATGCAGTACAGCAATGCATATGTAAGTTATAAACGAACATTAGGCGCATACACCTTTAATACGGAAGTACAAAAGAACAGTGCGGATGTGCACTGAGGCTCAAAAGTATAATAGGAGTGTACAGTGTAGTATAGTCTGTAGAGCAATAATGGTACACAGTGCACTGTACAAAGTTGCATTGCAGACGCACGCCCAGTACAACAGTAGAACAGTGCAGTTAACATGTAAAGCACAGTGGAAAGTTTTACTACAGAACCGCAAATTTCTTTTATATGAAAAAGCGCGAATATGCTTTTTTCAAAAGTTTGCATTGACAGTGAGCTGCAGCCAAGAAGGAACCCCTTTCCTTTCTCATGCTCAATTAGAAGCACTTGTCCAACCCTTTTTCATACTTAAACATATTAACCTTTTTTGTGCTCTTCAGAGCAGTTTTTAATACTAGTATATTTTATTAAACATATTATAAATTAATTATAATATGTTTAAAAAGTAAACGAGAATATGATGCCAAGTATAAGTAACCATATGTATTTAAAAGATAGCCTTGACTATAAATATAAATATAATATCATAGATCGAAACCGTAAGTGGTTTTCACAGAGGTTAAGCCGCTGATTCCAAAACAAATAGGGATGGATTCGAATGCTGTTTTAATCTTGAATATTCCGACAGGTTCCTACGCTTCAATAATTTCGTAGGTAGTGTACACCAGAAATATTAAAAAGTAATAATCTTCTTAATTGATCTTAGAAAATTTTTACTCGTGTTTACTTTTCGAAATTACTCGTGTGCACCTCCAACAAAATATGTAGGACTGTACAAACCCTGTTCTAGTGAGACGAATTTTACTTCAACCTTTTCAGGAGCAAAGCAATTACGTTGCTAAAATGTTGCGATCTGTTTAACCTCCTTATGCAAAATATGTCAGTATAGTTACACCAAAACGGGCATGAAGGCAATATATTTGCCGTTGTATTTCAATTTTTGGGTTAAGTGGGTTTTGCAGAACTGAGATTTAAATATTCATTGCTAATAAGCCGAGAAAATGCATAAAAAAGGATACATTTCCCTTATATTTTCCACTTTTACAGAGAATGTATAAAGACAAAGGTACTTCAAATAAATTAAGAAAAGGTTTTCTTTTTCGACAGTTTGCACTTTTTATCACTTTCCAACCTAAGTTGAAAAGTGTTTATGACTACGGTTTTTCTGGCCGTCTGCTTTCTGTCCGTGCTCTAACTCACGTAAATATGCTCAGATTGCCCTGAAATTTTTGTATGTTATTGTCGTTTACTATAGCATGTTCCCTATTTCAACTGAAGTGTGTAGCACTTATAGTATTTTTTACAGGGACGGTCAAAAGTGTTCCGTTACATTACAGTCAATGGGAAATAATCATTTCAAGTGAATTTTGATGGCGCTACGTCATTTAAAACATAATGAAATTGATACATAATTATGAAGTGCATTAAAACATGTTTTTTATTATTCATTTATAGGGTCAAGCAAAAGAATTCTGCTACACATCGTTCTATGGGGAAAAATCGTTTGTAATGTAATTTAGTGATATTTCATTATTTCAAACGTAATGAAAGTTATATGCATTACTGAGGTGCTCTATAAATTGCTCTCTTGTGTGCATTGAGTTTGTTTAGAAGGACACACAAAAGATATTGATTACAGTATATGTGCGATCTTTACAGTCTATGTGTGATAAGTACATTTTCAACTTTGGTTTACGTTTTTAAGTTTAACTAAATTTTTTCATAGTACATGTGTGTTTTTAAACTAGGTTGATCATATACAGGGCTACACAAGGGAATTCGTAAGTATTACAGACTATGGGAGTGAATTGCTTAAGGGTAGTTTTTAGCTCACAGGCTATCAAAGCCTGAGAGCTTATGTGCCCGCCGGTTCTGTATGTATGTATGTACGTACGTACGTATGTACGTAACGCGATAACTCTTGATAGAACTAACCGTTTTACTTTAAATTTTATTTATAGGTTCTTTGTGATAAGGTGCTTCCCTGATTAGTTTTGGAGGTTCATTGGTTAAGCATAAAGGGGGGAAACGGGGGGCTAACCCCCCATAATTTCTAAATAGGTTTTTCATGCAGAGTTATCCCATTTTCTTCAAATTTTGTATATAGGTTCATTTTGGTAATGCACTTCTGTCAATAGTTTTGGGGGTTCATTGGTTAAGTATAAAGGGGGAAAAGGGGATACCCCCCCCCCCCTAATTTAGATAAATGAGTTTTTCATGAAGAATTATCCCATTTTCTTCAAATTTTGTATATATGTTCATTGTGATAATGCGCTTCTCTGAAGAGTTTTGGGGGTTCATTGGTTAAGTATAAAGGGGGGAAATGGTCGCTAATCCCCCCTTAATTTAGATAAATGGGTTTTTCATGCAGAATTATCCGATTTTCTTCATATTTTGTATATATATTCATTGTAATTAGAGACTTCGCTGATTAGTTTAAGGGATTCATTAGTTAACTATGAGGGGGGTAACGGGGGATGATCCCCTTAATATATTGTTGATTTCTTTATTTTTCGAGGGGCATATTTCAAATTCTTTGAAATAAGTGTATAATATACAATTAGTGTGAATAGCCTGTGAGCTCAATGCCCTCAGTTTAACTGGGCAGTTTTCTTTTTATTAATTGTGTTTACGCATTTTCCTGCTGAACTATATTTAGTAGACTAATAGAAGTTTGTGGAATATAAATAAATTCATATACAGGGCTACGCAATGAAAAAGATACATTCTCGTTTACGATTGGTAATTGCTGCGAGTCAGTTTTAAGTTGCCTTTTAGCTTAATTTGTGGTGTGCACAAAAGTCCTCAGATAATATACAGGGCTGTACAAAAGATTTCGAGTGCATTTCCATATCGATTGGCGAAAATCGCTAAATATGAATTTTTTAACTGAGCTAAAATTTATCATACTATATATCCACATCTATTGATCCTATACAGGGCTGCACAAAATAATTCGACTATTTTTTTGACACTGGAAGGTAATTTCGAAAACTGTATTTTTCAATGCGTTATGTGTTTTCTAAACTGTTTATTTACATATCCTCTTTCACCTTATTTAACGGTGAAATTTCGTTACAGTTTTCTGGCTGTGTTGGAAAGTGTTTCATAATGTATGCTGGACGCATGATTTTTCGTTCTTTTTTTTTCAGGGTGCTGTTACCCAGTGGTGCAATATTTATTTTTTAACTCGAAGGTTAAAATTCCATCAGAAATATTATTTCTTTTATTTTGTGTGTGTGTGTGATACAGTATGATGGATTAAACGGGCGCATTCAGCTACCAAAACCATCCCTACGGAGTCTCAGCAGATCTGGAGACATATAAATACAGCATTACCACCTCTAATTTATTAAAAATTCCTATTTTACCTAGCGTAATCTGGACAAAAATAAGCGAAAAAAAGGACCATGATGAATAAAACTTATTGGCTGCGCAACCATTTTGAGTTATGTGGAGCGGAAACATGCTGATGGCAAAAACAAAAGAGAATTAATTTTTGGAAAACTTACACCTGAATGATTTGAAATACTCCATTTTTCTTTAGTATTACAGAATATATATATATATATATATATATATATATATATATATATATATATATATATATATATGTATATGTATATGTATATATAAATATACAATAAATTTAATTTTTTAATTATTTAATTATGGATTTAAATATTCATTGCTAATAAGCCGAGAAAATGCATAAAAAAGGGTACATTTCCCTTATATTTTCCACTTTTACAGAGAATGTATAAAGACAAAAGTACTTCAAATAAATTAAGAAAAGGTTTTCTTTTTCGACAGTTTGCACAGTTTTTAAAGTCTATAATATTTCTATAGACTTTAAAAAAGCGTAAAGCTGAATAATCTGAAAAACTTACTTGTTCTTCCTTTAGTATTACAGAACATGTATAAATTTTAACACGAATTAAACTGAATAATCCGAAATATTCCACTTTGCTTAGTAGTACAAAATATGTATAGAATTTAGCACAATACAGTGTTGTAATTCCGTAAAACCTGCATAAGGGACACTCTTCTATTTAGCGAACGCTTTTTCAATCCCCAGCCCTGAATAGTGTACACTTCCAAATAGCGGAGAAATGCCGAGATCCTGGAATGTCCATTATTTAAAGGTTTTACAGTAGTATGCTATCGCAATTCTGGTTGACATTGAGAATACTTTATACACTTACTTTTCTATGTGCGGAAAAATTATTTGGTCTCCCTAAAATTAAGCTTCAAGGAGAAAGACAAAAGTACACTTAAGATAAATTGAGAATATCACGTGAATTTAGCAACGAATTGATTAGAAAATAAATTATTTTCTTCACATACATTATAAAAGCAAAATTTTAAGCAAATAAATGAGTAGAATGCTAAAATTCGTCTTAAAAACTCGAAATTTAACTAGTATTTTATTTCCTGATGATGGTTATGTGTATAACTGAAAGTGCTTGGAGTAATTAATATTAATGTAATTTAACATCTTTTTACAATTTTGTTATCTTTTAAGTAATAAAACGCATTAAGTGTAATTTTAATTTTTAAGCAAAATTTTATTTTAAAAGTTCGGGATACGATTTGAAAGTTGGGAATTAAAACTAAGTGGTATATATAATATACCACCACCTTTTAAATGTTTAAATAAATGTTGCGATCTGTTTAACCTCCTTATGCAAAATATGTCAGTATAGTTGCACCAAAACGGGCATGAAGGCAATATATTTGCCGTTGTATTTCAATTTTTGGGTTAAGTGGGTTTTGCAGAACGGAGATTTAAATATTCATTGCTAATAAGCCGAGAAAATGCATAAAAAAGGGTACATTTCCCTTATATTTTCCACTTTTACAGAGAATGTATAAAGACAAAAGTACTTCAAATAAATTAAGAAAAGGTTTTCTTTTTCGACAGTTTGCACTTTTTATCACTTTCCAACCTAGTTGAAAAGTGTTTATGACTACGGTTTTTCTGGCCGTCTGCTTTCTGTCCGTGCTCTAACTCCCGTAAACATGCTCAGATTCCCCTGTAGCACTTATAGTATTTTTTACAGGGACGGTCAAAAGTGTTCCGTTACATTACAGTCAATGGGAAATAATCGTTTCAAGTGAATTTTGATGGCGCTACGTCATTTAAAACATAATGAAATTGATACATAATTATGAAGTGCATTAAAACATGTTTTTTATTATTCATTTATAGGGTCAAACAAAAGAATTCTGCTACACATCGTTCTATGGGGGAAAATCGTTTGCAATGTAATTTAGTGATATTTCATTATTTCAAACGTAATGAAAGTTATATGCATTACTGAGGTGCTCTATAAATTGCTCTCTTGTGTGCATTGAGATTGTTTACAAGGACACACAAAAGATATTGATTACAGTATATGTGCGATCTTTACAGTCTATGTGTGATAAGTACATTTTCAACTTTGGTTTACGTTTTTAAGTTTAACTAAATTTTTTCGTAGTACATGTGTGTTTTTAAACTCGGTTGATCATATACAGGGCTACACAAGGGAATTCGTAAGTATTACAGACTATGGGAGTGAATTGCTTAAGGGTAGTTTTTAGCTCACAGGCTATCAAAGCCTGAGAGCTTATGTGCCCGCCGGTTCTGTATGTATGTATGTACGTACGTACGTATGTACGTAACGCGATAACTCTTGATAGAACTAACCGTTTTACTTTAAATTTTGTTTATAGGTTCCTTGTGATAAGGTGCTTCCCTGATTAGTTTTGGAGGTTCATTGGTTAAGCATAAAGGGGGGAAACGGGGGACTAACACCCCATAATTTCTAAATCTGTTTTTCATGCAGAATTATCCCATTTTCTTCAAATTTTGTATATAGGTTCATTTTGATAATGCACTTCTGTCAATAGTTTTGGGGGTTCATTGGTTAAGTATAAAGGGGGAAAGGGGGTATACCCCCCCTAATTTAGATAAATGAGTTTTTCATGCAGAATTTTCCCATTTTCTTCAAATTTTGTATATAGGTTCATTTTGATAATGCGCTTCTGTCAATAGTTTTGGGGGTTCATTGGTTAAGTATAAAGGGGGAAAGGGGGGATAACCCCCCCCTAATTTTGATAAATGAGTTTTTCATGCAGAGTTATCCGATTTTCTTCAAATTTTGTATATAGGTTCATTGTGATAATGCGCTTCTCTGAAGAGTTTTGGGGGGTCATTGGTTAAGTATAAAGGGGGAAAGGGGGGGCTAATCCCCCTTAATTTAGATAAATGGGTTTTTCATTTAGAATTATCCGATTTTCTTCATATTTTGTATATATATTCATTGTAATTAGAGACTTCCCTGATTAGTTTAAGGAATTCATTAGTTAACTATGAGGGGGGTAACGGGGGATGACCCCCCTTAATATATTGTTGATTTCTTTATTTTTAGAGGATTTGAAATAAGAGTATAATATACAATTAGTGTGAATAGCTTGTGAGCTGAATGCCCTCAGTTTAACTGGGCAGTTTTCTTTTTATTAATTGTGTTTACGCATTTTCCTGCTGAACTATATTTAGTAGACTAATAGAAGTTTGTGGAATATAAATAAATTCATATACAGGGGATATGCAATGAAAAAGATACATTCTCGTTTACGATTGGTAATTGCTGCGAGTCAGTTTTAAGTTGCCTTTTAGCTTAATTTGTGGTGTGCACAAAAGTCCTCAGATAATATACAGGGCTGTACAAAAGATTTCGAGTGCATTTCCATCGATTGGCGAAAATTTCTAAATATGAATTTTTTAACTGAGCTAAAATTTATCATACTATATATTCACATCTATTGATCCTATACAGGGCTGCACAAAATAATTCGACTATTTTTTTGACACTGGAAGGTAATTTCGAAAACTGTATTTTTCAATGCGTTATGTGTTTTCTAAACTGTTTATCTACATATCCTGTTTCACCTTATTTAACGGTGAAATTTCGTTACAGTTTTCTGGCTGTGTTGGAAAGTGTTTCATAATGTATGCTGGACGCATGATTTTTCGTTCTTTTTTTTTCAGGTTGCTGTTACTCAGTGGTGCAATATTTATTTTTTAACTTGAAGGTTAAAATTCCATCAGAAATATTATTTCTTTTATTTTTTGTGTGTGTGTGATACGGTATGATGGATTAAACGGGTGCATTCAGCTACCGAAACCATCCCTACGGAGTCTCAGCAGATCTTGAGACGTATAAATACAGCATTACCACCTCTAATTTATTAAAAATTCCTATTTTACCGAGCGTAATCTGGACAAAAATAAGCGAAAAAAAGGACCATGATGAATAAAACTTATTCGCTGCGCAACCATTTTTGGAAAACTTACACCTGAATGATTTGAAATACTCCTATTTTCTTTAGTATTACAGAATATATATATATATATATATATATATATATATATATATATATATATGTGTGTGTGTGTGTGTGTGTGTGTGTGTGTGTATATAAATATACAATAATTATCCATAGACTTTAAAAAAGCGTAAAGCTGAATAATTTGAAAAACTTTGTTGTTCTTCCTTTAGTATTACAGAATATGTATAAATTTTAAAACGAATTAAACTGAATAATCCGAAATATTCCACTTTGCTTAGTAGTACAAAATATGTATAGAATTTAGCACAATACAGTGTTGTAATTCCATAAAACCTGCATAAGAGACACTCTTCTATTTAGCGAACGCTTCTTCAATCCCCAGCCCTGAATAGTGTACAATTCCAAATAGCGGAGAAATGCCGTGATCCTGGAATGTCCATTATTTAAAGGTTTTACAGTAGTATGCTATCGCAATCCTGGTTGACATTGAGAATACTTTATACACTTAGTTTTCTATGTGCGGAAAAATTATTTGGTCTCCCTAAAATTAAGCTTCAAGGAGAAAGACAAAAGTATACTTAAAATAAATTGAGAAAAGATTTTTTTTTCTTTTCGGCAGTCTCTGCACATTTTTTTTAAGTATCTCTCACCCAGTGGCGAAGTATTTTTCTGAAACACTTGAAGGTGAAAATTCCATCCGAAATACTAAATTTATTTTTTTGTGATACGGTATGATGGATAATTAAACGGGCGCATTCAGCTACCAAAACCACCTCTAAGGAATCCCAGCGGATCTTCAAAAGTGTAAATACAGCATTACCACCTCTAATTCATCAAAAGATCCTATCTCACCCAAGGTAATCTAGACAAAAACAAGCGAAAAAGGTCCCTAATGAATTACCGGAAAACTTATTGGCTGCGCAACCATTTTGAGTTATGTGGAGCGGAAACATGCAGATAGATGGCAAAAAGAAAGGAGAACCAGAACGAAAAAGGAAAATCAGTAAGCGAAAAAAAAAAAAAAAATCGTGAAACACAAACTAAGTAGCGGAAATTTTGTCTTTCATTCGTGAACAAAAGGGGCACCGATTTTTTCTCGCACTGAATGTATTTGTGTATTTATTTTTTTTTTTCTTCTTCTCTCTCTCTCTCTCTCTCTCTCTCTCTATCTTCCTTTATCAAAGCCGCCTCTCGTTCATTAAAACTGGGCTTTTGCATAAATTAAAAGAAAATAAACGCTACAACAACTGGAAAGCGCTGGATCTAAACTAATAGGGTTCAGAAGTAGTGGGGAGAGATGGGGGAAAAGAAGCAGAGAAGAGGGAGAGAGGGAGGACGAAAGCGGGGGGCTTCTCTGTACGAGCGACGTCAACCAATTAGGGTGCCTAGCGACAGAAAGGGGGTTTCCATCGTGATTTCGGTAGTGGAGAGCGATCTATAGAGTTTCTATGGTAACGGGAGGATGTGGAACGGTACCCAAGGGAGGATGGAGATCGATATGGAAGAGCGTGCGCTGTTGTTTCGGATTCCTTTGCTCCTGATGCTGCAGAAGGATGTTTTAGAGCAGGAAAATGGCGGACTAGAGTTCGGGATGCTAACTTTGATGGAGTTATTTCAGCAGTTCACATACTGGAGGTTGCATGAGGCGATAAATATTAAAGACTGAAGTTTTTTTTTTTTAATATAAATGCTTTATTTTAGAATTCTTTTCAAACAAATCTTATTTTTGTATTTATTTATTTATTTTTATTTTATTTTTATTTATTTATTTTCCTAATGAACTGGAATATGAATTTTTGTTTTTTATCACTTTTCAACATATTTGAAAGTACGGGGTTAACGAAAAATAAGCTACCTCTTTCACAGAGCTCTGAACTAAGGTTATACAGCTCATTAAAATGTCCAATATGCCCTCAGTTAAATGTTCAATATGCCCGGGTTCATTGCAAACAACGTGCTGTAATATCAGTAGCATAATTCCTATTGTTAAGTATAGTGGGTCTGGCCAAATATCCAAAAAAACATGAAGATGAATGCTTTATTTCATAGCTGGCAAAAATATATTAATTGGGGATATTAATATATTAATTTTTAAAAATAGATTAATTGTTTAATGCACATAGGATTAGCACGTTATTTGAATCATCTGTAGTTTAAACTTCATCTCATTCAGAGCAAAAGAACTTACTTCAGAGGCTTCTGAAGTGGATGACATACTTTTATGGAACTCTCTGTACTTATGACTTCAGTATGTCTATCTCTCTGCGCTCTAACTTCTTTAAATGTACCTGGATTGCTACGAAATATATATATATATATATATATATATATATATATATATATATATATGTTACTGAGGCTTGAAAATAGAGTATGTAGCATTTATATTTGTTTAAAGAGTCGCCCATGCAAACTATGGTGTATTATGTTCTCTGAACGACAATTCTTTGAAATACATTTTAATGACGTCACTCTACTTCGAATTTAACGAAATCAATACGCATTGGTAAGATTCGCTGCAGCATTTTTCCTATTAAGTAATGATGTAGGTAGCATTTATTGTTCATTTGTTGGAAATTACAAAGAAATTAAATTACATTGTATTCTACATGCAATCACTGTTTCAAGTGGTGTTAGCGACACGATATTATTTTAAACAAACTGAAACTGGTATACTATTATTGAGGAACACTGCAGCACGTTCGTGCTCTAATAGTGTTGGAGAATGTTTCTTAATCTATGCGTGATGTATTAATTTTTCTTTCTTGTCTATATTTTCGTAGATTAAATTCTGAAATAAAATTTTAAATAAGATGACCAGATATCAGGGAATAAAACACGGGACGCAAACTGCAAATGTCAAGTCAAATTTCTGTTTTTATTGCTGTAGATAAAAAATTTATATCCTTACGCAACCCTCCCCCCACACGCAAGCAAAATTTTTATTTTATTTTTTTATTATATATATATCTTTTTTTTTTTTACAGTTTTTGAATTCTGAAGCAAATTTTAATTTAATTAATGATTTCGAAAAACATTTTCTGTTAATTTGCTTCACATTCATTCTTAGGATACGTAAATAAATGACAAAGATTCAGTTTAAATTTTACACATGCTTTTATTCGTATTTTTCTGCTAAATGATTTTTTTTTAATACTTAGAATGATGTTTTTCATAATAGTCTGTCAAACGAAAAGTGGAATTTGGTTTCTTTTTACGATTCCTTTAAAAAAAATCGTAACGTTGTTTGTTAAGTTGAATTTTTGAAAACTAGGATAGTTCAGGAATTTCGTTAACAATTTAATGGAATATATAAAACAAGAACAAAAAATCATGCATCAAGCATATATTATAAAACGTTTTACAACACTAAGAACATATTGTTAAGAAATTTCATTTTTTTAATAAAATGAAAACGATCATAGTCCGTTCTGTAACCGAATTCTTTTGTCCGTCTTTGTAAACGAATTATAAATGCTACTTATTCTATACATCCTAGAAAGCATGTTTCCTCCCACCTCAGTAATGCATATCAATTTCATTATGTTTGAAGTATTGTGACATGAGTAAAACATACCGGAAACGATTTTTTACCTACACCATAATGTAACTGAATTCTTTTGTGTGTCCCTATAGATAAACTATGAAAGCTACACAGTTCATTTTCAATAACTAACATTCTATATTAAGCATCAATAACATATAAAAATCAAATGGAAATTCGGGTATATTTACGAGAGTTAGAGTACTGACAAACAGACTGACAAACAAATCGAATTTACAAACACATCTCAACTATGTTGGAAAGTTTTAAAAAGTGTCCAGCCGGGACTTCTGGCCACCTTTATTTTAAGCCAACGATTTTTATTCTGAAGTCTGCGGAACACCGGGTTTCCACCAAATAATATTTCTGGGTTCGGTTATTTTTCTTTTGAAAATGAAATTTGGTGCAATAAATGATAAAAAAAAAATACAAATATTAATACATTAATGTTATTCAGTAGGGATTTCCACAGAATGCATTAGATTTAAAGTTAATTATATTTCTTTATTCTGCAAGAGCCTGATGGTTATGCAATATTATTTGAAGCAATATTTAATTATAATTGCAATTAAAATCTAAAAGTCATATCTGCTTTTAAAGTTTGTAAATATTGCACATTCAGTTTAATTAAACAGTGAAATGGACTCTTTTAAACTTTAAAAGTAAATATTTAATATTTCTATTTATTTGATACACATTCCAGAAATAAAACGGAGTAGAAGGATTTAACTAAAGCTCTGAAATTCATAATCGTTATTCTTACTTGCAGTATCGGTGCTAGACAATTTGCCGCCTGATGCGATCGTTATTTTGTTACCCCTATTATGTAACTGATTTTTCACCACTACTCAAACTCAAACGTTTTTAAGAATAAGTTAATTTACATGCTAAGTACCATTTCGAAAAAATAGATTGATCAAATTAATGAATATTCATATATTTGTTTAATTTTAAAGTACTTAAAATAATCAAAGTATTTAGAAATCTCACATAACCCTTAAAAAATGACAGGTAACTTGAAATTTAATGAAAGTTACAGTCTAGTAATATTTAAAGAAAAAAAAACATATTAAACTTCAAAATATTATTAGTCTTTATTGCCTGTGGGAAAAAAATTAATTGTATCTCATCATCAGTGTTATCAGCTAAGCTAAAATGCTAGAGCCAAAACATGTCAAACAATCAAAAACAGCCAAATTAAGTAGGAACCTAGTATATAAATTTAGGTAGATTTCGTAAGAAATACTACCTATTACATTTCCCCCTATGTTGGAATTTCTGGAAAATCTTTACAGATCAGAAAGAACCTAAAACCACCCTCAGTTTGAAACTTTTTATATATATATATATATATATATATCACTTTTTTATGGACACGATAACTTCAATAATTCTGCACAAATCTCTTCCAAACTGACACATAAAATCAAGGGACATAAAATCTCGTTCAAGTTCGTTAATGGGCAAAATCGAACCAAGGGTGTGGAAATGGGGAGGGGTTTTTGTGAAAACAGAAAAAAAACAACCCATAACTTCTTTAACTTCTTAGTTATGATACGTATCGAATCCGTTTAAAGTTATTATTACTTCTAGGAAAAGGGGCGAAAATTTATGTATGACAGATTTTTGATATCATTAAAATGGCCTCAAAGGGGGGGGGATTAGGGGTTTAAGAAGAAAAATTTCATAACTTTGTCAATTCACAAGATATCAAATCCGCTTAAACTTATTATAAACCCTCTTAATATTATCTACAACTTTTATATTGACAAGTTTTTTATAGGACCAACCCTTACAGGGCAAAAAAAAAAAAAATTAAAAAATTAAAAGCAAAAAAATTTTTTGCCGTCTCTGCCTACACACATCTCTGCCGCTTCGAAGTGGGCAGTCTTAACTGCCGCATCATAACAAAAAGATCATTTCTTCTGCAATTCCCAATAAGCAGGCGCCCCACGGTCTGCGTCTTCGATATCTATCTGTGCCTGTAGGCCTGAGCCGTCAGGGATTTTTTTAATTGAAAAGCAACGATATCAGTAACTAGTTACATATATGAAATTATATACACAAAAATACAATAACATATTATTAATATTTATAAGAAAACAACTTAAAAAAAAATAAGATTTCAAGAACTAATTTGCCTTGATTTTTCTTTGGCGAAATCATTTATTATAACCTTGAAACTGAAATTATAAGGCAATCACATTTTCAATCGATAAGTATTTTTAAACAAAAGAGATAAAAACTTTAAAATTATAAAATGACGCATGAAATCCTTCATAAAATTAAATATAAAAATTATAACATTAAGAGAAAATTACATGATCATTTGACATTAGGCACAGGAAAATTTAATCTACAAATTAATAAATTTATACGAACAACTATTACTAGTACTCCAATATCTGATTAATCTTGCATTTCCTTTATCAAAATAGTTTATTATATCGTCATAATCAATATTAAAAGCAATTGCAGTTTCATTTGCCAGATTATCTAAGTTTAATAAGCATTCTTGGACCAAAATTAACATTTTTTAAACCAATTATGTAATAAATACATTTGAAAAATATTTAATAAAATTTAGTAATAGTTAAATAAAAAAATAATAATATAAAAAAACAAATTAATTACACGTCTATATTTGAAATTACATGCGCAATTTATCAACCTATTAGTACCATTTAAAAGAGTACACCTATAAAAAAATAAACAAAAAATTTAAAACATAAATCGCCATGTTTTTTTCTTTGCAAAATTATTTACTCTGACGTCGTAATCAGTATTATAAGCAATGATATTCTCACATTCTAAAAACGATAAGTATGAAGCGTTTTTTAGCAAAAACAGATAAAAATTTCATAACACTACACTGCAAAAAATAAAATACGTACGCAAATCTTGCATAAATTGACACAGATAAATAATGATGTAAAGAACAATTTTCACATATCATAAAGTAAGTACAAAATTGCAATCTATAGTTATAATATGTTAAATATTATATGTATATAATATGTTAATAATTACTTCAAACATAATAACTTTAAAAAAGAATCACTGAAGTGAATTACAGCATATTTTCTATAGACTATGGAGCGCGTAGCATTTATTGTTCATATACAGAGACGCACAAAAAAATTCGGTTAAAGGACGGACTATAGTCGATTTCATTGTATGAAGTATGAAATTCCTTAATAGTATTCTGTTAGTATTGTAAAGTGTTTCACAATCTATGCCTGATGCATGATTCTTCATACTTGTTTATGCATGCAAAAGCTTTTAATACAAAATTCATTCTATCGCTGAACTATACAAAGTACTGTTTAACCAATTACTCTCAAGATCAATCATAAAATTATCCATTTGAACATATTTTAGTCACTGAAATAGCACTGAAATGAGAAAAAAGAGAAAAATAGGCCTGTTGTGAAAATTTGTAGCTATTCAGTTAAAAATTTATGCACACCCAAGAGGACCAAAATGTTTTAGTCAAAATTCATACATCCAAGTAGTCCTAGCAAAACTTTAAGTACATATACTTCAAACTGCTTGAAGTACATTTTAATGATATTACACTATTTCAAATTGACTACATGTTTTCTGTAAAAAATAGTGTGTGTATCATTCGTTCATTTACAGGGACACACAAAAGAGTTCGTATTCATTATGGTCTATATGGGTGATAATTGTTTGAAGTACATTTTAGTGACGTTACACAATTTAAAACGTGATGAAATTTTACAAATAATATAATAATGTCACTTGTTAACTTTAAATTAAAGTGTAATTACTACTTAAAGTTTTAAAAGGCTTAAAATACATTTTAATATATAGATGACATATGTTTCATGCGCTCTAACGGCGACTTCTTCAAGATCAAAATGATAAATAAACTATTTTCGCAAAATTTTTGAAAAAATGTTCATTTTCAAAAAAACTAAACTTTAAACTTTATACTCACTTTTTACAGAACGTTTTTTTTTTTTTTTTTTTTTTTTAACTGGCCGCTTGGATTGCTCGAAAAAATATCCCGCGCAACCGATACCGGTTTCAGTTTGTTACAAACGTTCAGAGTTGAATTATCTATTACGCCATGTAAGATTTTTTTTTTTTGTTTGTTTTTGTTTTTTCGATTATTTTTAAGCTTTTTAAGGCCCTTTTTATGATACCAAATTGATTTTTTTTATGCCAAAATTTTCAGAAATGTTTAAATTTTGAAAAAATTTTACGCTACTCCATAGACTATACGTTAAAGATTAACTGCATAAATATATATAATGATGGTCCAGGAATGCTCGGTGCAAGCGGCCAGCTGACACTGCATTTTTAGGACACCTTCGTATACATAAATTGCAAGGACGAAATACGTTTTTGTTTTCTATTTTATGATATTATGATAAAATTACGAAATAATTTTTAAGTACAACTTAATATATTGAAGAAAAAAAAAACCCTAACAGTTTTCGTTGTTATTGAAACCCACAAAAAATCTTACCCTATTTGAAACGGTGCCCCCCCCCCCCCCCCCTCAGTTCTTTCACATTATCTCAAGAAACTAGTAAAGTAATTGTGACAAATAATTATCAGCGTTTGTTATGAAAGTAACATTCAAAACAATTCATATTTATTTCCGAAAGACAGTAACGTATTGCATATTTTTCAAACGATTTTCATAAATAATGTTTTCGATATACAAAGGGTGTTCACATATTTTTGTAAGGATTTTGACCAGAATTGCATACATAGCAAGCGTCCAATCATAAACAGCAGAGGAATCAGCCATATGGAGATAGAAACTTGAAATTTGGTATGTATTTATTACATAATAATGAGAAGAATCCTATTGAATTTCAGTAACCTCGATTATCCGGATTTTTTTTTTCGGACTCCCGAAATAGTCGTTCTGATAAAAGGTATATAAAAATGTTCGAAATTGTTTATTTTAAGTATTGAATATAAAAGACAATAAAAATCATAAAAAATGAAGTCGTTTCATAAAGAATGAAGGCGATCGGATAATGAGTTGCCGAAATATTTGTAATCCAATTTACCACACTCTTCAATATTTCATGACACTGTATTTCATTCAAATTTCAATTCAAAGATATATTTTAATTGGAAATTAGACGCTTAATCCGACGCAGTAAACCGTTAGTTAATAGGATTATCATTTTTGGAGTTATAAGGATGTTTCTTTTACGCAATTTGGTAATAGAGCATTTAAAGTTTATGACGTCATCAAGCCACGATTATATTCGAAGTGCAATGCATTTTATAAATAGTTTACACGTGCTTTATTTTCATGTTTTATAATATGCATTTCCATGATGGTTAAGTATTAATGTGGCCCCCAACGACTAGTTTCAATTGCATGGCAATCTGAGTATATTTAGGCGAGTTAGAGCACGGACAGACAGACAG
The DNA here is from genome assembly GCA_963931845.1 of Maratus michaelseni. Lineage (NCBI taxonomy): Eukaryota > Metazoa > Arthropoda > Arachnida > Araneae > Salticidae > Maratus > Maratus michaelseni. The sequence continues at coordinate 343,695,965 of OZ007593.1, read as the reverse complement.
ACAAACCGAATTCATAAACACTTTTCAACTATGTTGGAAAGTGTTCAAAAGAAAAGAAAACTAATACTATAATAAAAAGAAAAAGAAAAGAAATGTATTAATTTTTTGCTACTCTTAATCTTCAGCATATGACTCCCGCGATTTCCACGGATTATCATGTTCGTCCGCTACTATACAAGTCAAATGAAAATTGCGGTGTGAAAGATTGCTACAAGCGACTATTTTATTATTTTGCTACTACTTTTTTCAAACAATAATACGTGTGGCACATTTGTACTACAAATTTACCACGAAGATTATTATTTAGATATAGGGGTAGACAGAATAAAAAAAAATAAAAAAATAAAATAGTGGTATAGGCCGATTATTATAATCCATATACCCGCGCGTTAGCCATATTATATGTATTTTAAAAAGGCAAAATCTGTTAAAATTCTTTATTATTATATTAAAATTGCTGATTAAGATGTGAATAAAGATAACCCAGAAGGCAGAGACTTATTTTACTTAACAATTTTACATAAGCTAATCTTCAAATATGTAATTGATCTTACTTAACCATGAAAATAGCCGTCAGCTGTCGCGACAAGAGGGGACTGCGCATCAGGGACTGCAACATTCGTCAGTCAAAGGGAAATGAATCGGACGATAACGGAAGAATCCGTATAATCCGAAGCAATATCTTTTAATCTTCCGTAATCGGGTTGCCATAAACTTCACTTCAACCGGGGGATTTTTCGCGCCCGAGGCCGCATCCACCACTGTTGCGACATGTGGGGTAATAATAGAGAAAAAAATAATTTGTACGCATATTTTATGATCCATGCTGCCAAAACTCATGACTAAAAATCACCATAAGTAATAATTGGAAGGGTTCCATAATTTATCAAATTCCATGTTTCACAATTTTTTATGAATGCAAAATTGTATAAATTAGAAAAAAAATTATAATAAAAAAAATAATAAAACAGATTTATGCTTTCGTATTGTGTTAATTAGATGTATATCAATGCTAATTAAGGATTCGCTAATTAGAAAGATAATGATGTCAAAAGAAGGTCAGCTTTTGTTTGATGGAAATGTGAAAAAAAATATTTAAGAATTTTTTTTTTGCCATGATTAATGAATTACTCTATAATTAGTGAAAAGAACTATATTGTATGAGAGAAGAATGAAAGGAGAGGGGGGGGGGATTGATAATATTTATGTTAATACTTAAATAAACTCGTATATAATTTGTTTTATTTTATTATTATTTTCAATATTTTTATAACTGAGGTTCTTAAGAATTAAAGTAACATAAAACTCAGTTTGTTTCCTTGTTATTAAAATTTTAATTTGAAAAGTTTATTTTAAAATTTTGGTAATTTAATGTTAATATACCATAATTAACACATTTTTATTGGTAATGTAATGTTAGTATACCATTATTATGTATTTTAACATCTTATTACTATTGGTTAGTAATATCCGCAATATCCATTTAATTTGTAAATAATGCAGTAGCGCTGCAATATTGCAGAAATTTATCTGATATCTCTCCAATATTAGATAATTGCTTATGTATTATTTATTTGTGTATACAATATTTTATTATCAATAAAAATTCGAAAATATTTTGGGCTAAAAAATTTGACGGTATGGGAAATTCCGCAATGAGGGCTTTATTGTATGCTATGAATAATTCTTCAATGGACACGTGTAATATTTTACACTAATTTCTAATCGACAGTGGCTCAATGTTGCGATAAATTAATACAGTAATCCTCCAATATTAGATAATGTCTAATTTATTAATTATTTGGGATTACAAGATTTTAATATCAATAAAAAAATATTTTTTTGTACTGTTAAATTTGAAGGTATGAGGGATTTCGCACTGACTATCTTCAGTGAACAAGAGTAGTGTTTTACAGTAATCTCTTATAAATATCAGATCAATGTTGTACAAAACTAATCCAATATTCTTCCAACATTAGCTATTTTGTAATGTATTAATTATTTGTCATTATAATTATTTTACTACCAATAATAAAAACTTATGAATGTTCATTCAATGTACGCGTATAGCATTTTACAGTAAATTCTTATCAATATCCTCTCGAGTTGCGAAAAATTGATCAATATTCCTCCACCATTAGATATTTTCTAATGTATTAATTATTTGTAATTATAAATATCTGACTATTTGTTATAAAACTTCATGATTTTGTTCATAAATCTGAAAGTAAAAGGAACTTCATAATTACAGTTGGATTTATATCCTTATTGCCCTTTAGTACTCATGTGTAGCATTTTACAGTAAGCCCCCTATGCGCTTCAATTACCAACCCCCGTCTACAGCTGAAGGCTCCAATATCTCATTTTACTGGATTGATTTTGGAACGATATAATTTTGACGCTGTTAGATATGTATCGAATTAAGGATCTTTTTATGGAGATAAAATTCAAGCTAGCATTAGCTAAGATATTCCAAGAGTCAAGTCAATATATTACCACCTGGTATCATGTTGCATTCAATGCAACTTCCTATGCTTAAAGAATTAAAGCCCGTATCAAATGTCCATCAATTTAACAAATATCCAACCCTTATCTCAAGTAAGGCTTGTATACAAGCATATAATATTCAATAAAGTAGTATTGCAAGAAATATTATGTGTCTAAATACCGCATCAGTGCAAAAATTTTCTGAAAATATTCAGCTTAGTCAAGATGATAATAACACATATTCTACAACCTTATTCAGGCCTGTGTATAAGTTCAGTATAAATGAATACTGTAAAACAGTGCCAGCAGTGTCAACTCCTTTGCATAGTGATCCAAATGGTATAAGGAAATGGTTACAGTTCTTAAAACATCTTTATGATGTTAGTGATGTTAAGCTACTAACATTTGATTTAATTTCTAAGTTCATTATAATTGATTTACACAAATTTAGCGATGCAACTAAACATGATTGTGGTGCAGCAACATATTTGTGTTCCACAAAGTGTAAAGGGCATATCAACTCAAGTCTTCAGTGGAATAAATTAAGTGTTTTCCCTATAAAGACATTGGCAATACACAGTGTAAAATCATTTGCATTCTTGTTATTGTGCCTAGTGTCAAAAGTAGCTGGTGCTCTACTAGTGCAGATCGACCATGTACACTTATATTGTTATATGACTGTTGTGAATTGGGTACAGACTCCTACAGACAAACTATACTATTTCTTCGCATATAGTGTTACCCAAATCATTTATTGGTCATTAAAGTGCAATTAAAGCATAATCATTTTATGATACCAACAAATCTCCTACATACAGGAGCACTAATTATACAGTTACTGATATTAATCTATAACTCAATTCAAAACAATTCTTATTACTAATTCAGTGATGACAGATTTTTTTAAATAATTTATTCTTAGAATTTAATGATGGTTTAATAAGTTTTCTTCTGTTTGGGTTTAAGTTTAATAACTTAAGGTACTCATGTTCACCAGCAAGAAAGGTAAGTAACATTGCTGTTAATTAAATAGAGATTTCATCTATGGATATATAGTTGTTTTCTGAATTAAATGAAATTTTTGTAATGTAAAATATTTAATTCATTTACTTTAATATAAAAAACTCGTAGAAATTTAACCATGAAATAATATTATTTGTAGGCATATTCTTACTGACTGTTTTCTAAATCATTTAATTAATGTAAAATTTGGGCTATTAAACCCAGTTGTTTCAAACATACTTATTTTAGTCAAGTTGCAATGCAATTTAATAACAAGAATTAGTTTTGTTATTTCTGCTTTTCAATAATCAAATGTTATTTATTTACTAGTTAACCCGCCCGGCGTTGCCCGGGCCCGAGATAAATACAATCTCAAAGAAAGGCGTTAACCCCCTGCCTCCCCATACCCGCAAATATAATGAATAATTTGTTCAAGAAAACCACCGTCACCTACATTAACGCGATCATTAAAAAAAGAAGTACATTTTTCTGATAATTAGAACATAACAAAGACGCTACGCTAAAATAGCCGGCAGATGATTCCTTTTCCCGACCTCAATTTCAAATCTATATCTTAATTAGTTACCTAAATTTTTGTTCATTAGTAAAAATTGGCAATTATTTCCTTTCATTTTCGCAAACGAAATGGAGGGACCGGCCAGAAAAACAGGTCTCTTTGTAGTTCAGTTTTTAATGAAAGCAGATTTCTGTCTGAAACTTTCTCGGATTGTTTTCACTGGCGCCGGCAAATTTTTGGCAGTTTTTTGCATAAATTAAGAAAAATTACCGACCGAATTTTTCAAAAATCACATAGTCAGAAGCAGATTTTTTTTTTTACATATGCTTAGAAATTTTCAAATTGATATCACAATAGGTTTTCTTAAAATTCGCTAATTAGTAAAATAATTTCGAATTCGTTCATTTCCGCTTGCAAATTCAATGCGCCTGTTCTTTTCTTCAGCCATTTTGATTTAAAAGATGTCATTTTAGAAGCGATGGTTAGTGAGAATCTAATTAATATCTTGGGTAATTATCAAAATATTAAAATTCTGAGACTCAGGTGCACATGGCCAGGCCTTGGACTATCCACACCTAACTAATTTGTATAATATGCTAGATTTTGCTAGCCATCGCAGAAAAATAAACACACACACAGAGCGAAACTTTATTTTATTAATATAGATTTACAAGTTTCAATGATAGAAGGGTTCTAAAATTTTTAATTTAAAATTGCCATGTAAGAGAGGACTTAAGATTTATTAGTATATTTAAAATTAATTTGACAAAGAAGTATTAAATGCTAAACCTTTACAGGAGCAGTTCAGAAATTGCTTCAAGTGATTATTCAGATGCTGTAAATAAAATGTAAATTAAGTCTCTATATACTTAAGACAAGTGTATAGAATTGTTTGTATATCGTATTTATTCTCAAGTTGTATAATAAAATGTGAATTTTCATCAAGATGGTATGTATATTATGTACTAGTACATGTGCATATATTTTAGTGTTTTGTATAATATTAATTTGTGATTATATTTAATTAATAATCCAAGTTTAAGAGTATTGAAATTAACATTTCAAGGGGGGGAGTATGTTGCGTCATCTCCCACCCCCCTCTTTTGTATATGCGTCCTCTAGTGACGACAGTAATCAGTATGCATTCAGTTAGAGCCATGCTCAAAGTATGTAAACATAAATCATCGCTCCCGCCAGCGGAGAAACAAACATATAATTCCTTTAATAAAAAGTGTTCGTCGAATAAATTCATATTAACATATCCTCCCCAAACCCGTTCACTCTTATTGACCGAATGTGTTTCATAGTGGCTAGCTACTCTTTTATAAAGGTAGTATAGTGGTCCAGTGAGATTTGAGGTTTAGCGTGCCATCGTGCTGTCTTGAATTCTAACACTTGTGCGTGAATGAGCTACCTTTACTGTCATTTCTTTAAGTTCCGCAAAGTATGCCTGAATCTCCGGGAATCTGATTGCCACGGTTATTTTGTGAAATGATATGATAATTAGGTATATGTGGTTGTGTAGTTGCTATTTTAAACTGCGGGAGGAATTGTAAGCGACGGATTTGGACTGCAAGCTGGGTTTTCCTATTAGCTGCTTTGGATTGAATCGGCGGCTGTGAGTTCCATCAGCGTGTCAGCGTGATAAGAAGTTAAATTTCATGTTTACGAATAGACGAAGATGTTTCATGTTTACGAAGGATTGTAGGAATCCATGGGGTTCCGTTTTATAGCGAGTGCATTACTGTAATTATAGTGACATTTTACAATAAGCTAAAGAGACTTTTGCTTGGTTCCTGCAGAACGATCAGCGAGGCCTTTCTAATTTGAGCTAAGAATTTAAATTTAATATGTCTTTTGCGAAAGGTTACCCCCTTTCATACTTTAGTGAATTGAGCTTTAATTTATTATATTAAAATAATTTATTACATAGCCTATTAATAATTTATTATATAGCCTATATATTAAAACTACCCGTTCCACTGCATAATCTCCTTATGAATACTTTAAATAAACTGTTGTTATTCGTTACTTTTGTGTCATGCCAAGTGAACTACTCGGAAGGTACGTCAGCACTGATATGAAACAAGACTTTTTTATTGTCTCTCTATATCTCATTGGTACTTTTATGTTAGCCGGGTGCCAGTGATCGCCAAAAGTTTTTAATCTCGCCAACCCTTTTTTTATCGCCAATCTTTTACCATTAGCTAATAACAAATATCCAATATTTTAGAATTGCCACATATAATATCTTTAAAAACTTTCTTAAAAATAGCTAAAATATAACTATGATAAAATACGTAAAAACGAACATATCAATACAACACAATCTCACATAATCGGGTCTATTAATGATTAGGCTTAATCCATTACAAAAATGTTAAAATAAGTTATAACATAAACTAGAAACATTTTATTTCATAATGAAAGCATCGTATCCAAATTTATATACACAAAAATAAAAACTTACGTTATGTAAAATTTTTTAATATAATTTAGAATTTTTTAAAAATGTATTGTTAGTTGTTCAAATTGTTTTTCAATGGATCGTTAGTTCTTTGTAATTCAAATGATGCCAATTGAAACAAGATTTGGCGAGTTATCGCTAACATAAAAGTACCATCTCTTTTTCTAATGTTTCAGATTTAGTCGCTTATTTCCGTCTATGTTAATGTGGGTACATTCATATTACACATCAATCATATATCTAAAATTATGTATTAATTTGTAAGATATATAAAGGAACTTTGTTTTGTAATTAAAGAAATCTTTTTTTTAGCCTTCTGTAATGGAAAAATAAATAATTTTTTTTTTAATATGACAAGCTGTGTTAATAGAGTTTTTGTTTTTTGTGTTTTCTATAGTCAGATTCAGTTTCACAGTCTTTATATGAATGTTGGAAGACCAGTCTCTTACCTCATAGGAAATAATATGAAGTAGGAGATTTCAATAAAATTAATTTTTTTTTCAATTCGAAAAATTGACTTTAAAATTGTGGATACAATTGTCAAAGCTTCATCAAAATTGTGGAATGTAATGTATTTTTTGCAAGGCCATATTCTCATTAAAAAAATAAGCATGACTTTTTATTTGTCGTTGATTACCACACCTTCCCCTACAAAGAGTTTCTTAATTAGACACATATAATATGTAGCATATTTCCTATATTATGTGCTGTAAATATCCCTTCTATCCATGCGTGCAACATATCCAAGTAATCTCTTACTAACGTGATTGCACCGATTACTGCTATAAATAACGGCATAAAAGTTTTCTCATTCTTAAAATAAAATAGAGCAATAAGCACTCACTGTGAAGGGGAATAAAATAGGATTTGTTGAGTCCTCTTGGACAAACGATTGTAAACAATAAAAAATCGATATTGATTTTAGGGTTTGAGAGAAAAATTCGTTTGTGGGGTAAGTCGACGGGAGTCTTTCTCAAAGTTGTACTAAAATAGCATTGTGTGCTTAAGATATATAAATAGGAGTCTGTTAATCTACCACCGTCGCGTCGCGTGGAACCGAATTGGTTATATCATTGGTTGAGACTGTTTTTTCTTTATTTTTATCATTCTAACATATTAACTTAATTGAAGAACAATATCAGTTAAATGCATCCAACTTGTGGTTATATGTATTCAACAATGTTATATTGCTCCAAATTTGGTTCACTATGCTGCATCTCTATAATAAAACCGTAAGTCATGTGACTGTCATCAACAATTCCGGAATGCCCTCTTCACTTTTTCATATGCCAGGCGGCCATTTTTATTCAAAATTATTTTTTCGAATAAAATTTAATAAATGTTACATTTTTAGAAAGATCGTTCAAAATAAATTAATATTTGAGAGATGATTTACGTTCAATTATGTATATATTCTTCAATAACTTCAGTTGAAATTAGCCTCGCAATTCAAATTCTCTATACATGAAAGTAAACAACAACAACAAAAAAAAAAAGATTCATTCGTCGTGAAGGTTTAAAATATTAAACCATTAAACCATGGAGATAATCGTTCGTAGAGTAAGTTTTCCGTGAAAGATTTTTTGGAGCGCTGCCTGGTGTCAAAAAAATAATTCGTACCAGTGACACAATCAAAGTTTACCATAATTATGTGCTATACAACTCAACTTCATTCTTTATCTTTTCTTGATGTAAGCTGAATGTAAACAAATACAACTGCTGTAATGATATTTAATGAATCAAATTTCGAAACAAATTTTCAGTTAATTTGGTATTTATGTATTATACGTGCAAGGAAGAGAGACCACTGAAAATGATTGTTAATCACCAATCATATTTACCATTATTAATGACCAATCGCTTTCAAAACAGTAATTTAATATACATTTACAAAATATATAACATCATTAAGTACTTTTGTGTTATTTGGGCGCAAATCTCGCCAATAGCATATTTAAAATCGCCAATACCAGCTTTTATTTTTCGTATGTGCAAATTAGAAACGATACTTTGATTTTGAAATCAAATGTTCTGATGGAACAGCTGTCGTAGACGCACCGGCACCGGGGCACTATATTAACTATAGAGTTGCAATATAGAGAGAAAAAACGGGTTGCTGTAATTAGAATTATAGGCGGTAATGTTGGCGTGACGTATTTACAAGTTACGGATCTTAATAGTCAGTTGACATTAAGCAGAAATGCTAAAGTAAGGGAATTATGCAGTTATGAAAACTCCTGAACTATATCAAAATAGGAGTGCTGAGAAAAACAGAGTCGAACAGAGATCGGCATCTAGAAGGAAGTTCATGAATTTTAATCAGATTCTACGCCACGGGTCAAAAGTGCTGACAGCAAATATGGTTTAAAAGGAATGTGATTATCAAAACTGGCTTCCAAAAGTTCAATATTTCACCAAACCATACTCGAAAATTACGTGTTATAATATGCACCCCGATTATGTCACATTATTCAAGACGTTTTAAATGAGAATAATGATAGATTTTCTAATCTCCCGTAATCAAGTCTACAGCCAAAGTTAGCGAGAAACAAACAAACAAACAAAAAAATATTGGCAACAATATGGTTCAGTGTAAATGTGTATATCAATAAAGACTTTCACAAAATAGATTTCAATGCAGCAAATCCTATTAACTAAAATACGCCATTTGACAATGGATCCAATTACGGAAAACTACTTAATATGTTTAAGAATCTCCTCATTAGCAAACATATTGCAACTGATAAGCAAACGGATATGAAGCATAAATGCTTAAGTTGGTTAAGCGGTTTTTGTCAAGAAAGATGAAATACATAACAAGAAAAAATATGCGAAATGCTACCATGATCGCAAAAGTTTTTGATTTGTCTATTAGAATCTTCCGGTTTGGCGAAGGATTACGGAAAAAAATTAATTATGAATAAAAGTAACGTGTTACAGTATTATAGTGTATGTTAAATACATTTAAGGGAGACCAAACTGGTCGCTAGTGGCGGCTAGTATATTAAATATTCTCTCATTTATCGGCAATTATATTTCACTACCAAAAAATGTCAAGATGTTTCTGTGGTTATAAATTTGAAGGCATGACAGATTTTAGAATAAAGCTTATGCTACGAAGCTTATGCTACGAATATTCTTTCAATCCTCGCGTGTAGTATTTCACATTAATATTTTATTAACGTGCTTGCTTCAATTTCCGCTATAAACAACGACATAAAAGTTTTCTCATTCTTAAAACCAAATAGAAAAACAAGCATTCGTTTCTAAAGGAAATAGGAATTGCTGAGTCCTCTTGGTCAAGCGGTTGTGAGCAATAAAAAATCGATATTTATTTCAGAATTTGAAATAAAAATTCGTCTGTGGGGATAATACGAAATGAGTCTTTCTTAAAGTTGTACTAAAATAGCATGTGTGCTTAAGATATATACAGAGGGTGTTCGCACATTTTTTAGGTAGATTTCAATACAAAAAAGTCCTTCCGGCCTGTACCGGGAGGAAAAGGTAGCTTTCCTATATCTTCGTTTTAAAATTTTAGCTAATGTTACACGAAAACAGCAAGTTAAAATGCAAAGAAAACATTTACAAAGGATTCGTTAATACTGAATCTGAATAAGAAATTCGCCAAATTATTGAGCAATAGCCAAATTGGCTTCATTTATGAAGACTTATTTTGGTCGCCAAATTTGGCGATATTTCGCCAAATGTCGCCAAGTTTGGCGAGAATTTAGCGCTAACGGACATGAATATATAGTTTTATGCGTATGGTTGGGAAAATTATTACAACAATGAAAATTTTTGTAATGTGCTGTCTTGTTTCAAAATGTCAGCCACCCTAGAATTTCAAACTGCTCTATCTCAGCCATTTTTTAAGATAGAGGTAAAACAAAAAAATCTCTGGAATCCTTGTATCAAGGCCTAGCACTTAATTAAAAATAAATTTGAATTTTTAACTTTTTTGTATATTTATTTTAGTTTTAAATTTTTAAATGGCGGCCATCTTGAAACAAAATGGCGGACCAAGCTGGCCAACGAACTCGGTCGAGACATTGGTGAGCTTAATACACACAATTAATTTCATCAAAATTGATTTATAAATACGAGCGTTATCGTATGACATAGGTCAGATATACACTATAATGCCATAATTGATGGGAACTTTCAGTTTTAGACATTTTTTCGAATATCTTAAAATATACATGTCAGATTCTTTTGGAATTTTAAGATTAAAAAGAACAGGTTTGACTTCATATTTATCAATGTTGATTTGATAAGTAGGACAATTAGGGGACCAACAAAAAATTAAAGAAGAAAAATAATACTTGGGATCACCCTGTAAAATAAAATGCACGAAATGATTTACCGCTACAGAATATACATAGGCAGACATTGTATAATATGTGTACTCATTTGTGTAAGAATAGCATGCATATTAATAGAGATATAGCGATTTTTTTAAAAAATTAAAAAAAATTCTTGCATGTTTTTTGCTTATAAAATACAGGGTTTTTAACCAAGTTTAACGCCAGTTTGAGAAAAATTGACAAAATGTAGTAGAAATCATATAGTGTGATTGAAATATAAATATAATAAATATTTAAGGAAATATGGGCAGTTGTATGAAATAATTTTTATCTGCGCATGCGCGAACGATAACAAAAAACTTTTTGCCTAATTTAATACTCAACACTATGGAGCAACTTATAAAAAAAAAGCAGTCAAATATCGTAAAAATTCAGAGAGATATCGGCATTAGAGTGAGCTGTTTTTTAGTTTCTAACTAAAACTCGCTCAATGATAAGGGATTGTCCACAAATTGTTATTTTTAGCTCACAGGCTATCAAAGCCTGAGAGCTAATGTGCCCGCCCGTTCTGTATGTGTGTAACGCGATAACTCTTGATAGAAATAACCGTTTTCCTTTTCTTCGTAGTTTAGAGTCAAAATCTTCCTAAACATAAGCGTAAGTTATAATTAAATTGTTTTTTCTAAAAATTTTCTCCGAACGCTGCCAGATAACTTAAAAATATCAATTTGTGGACAATCTCCTATCATTCAGCGAGTTTTAGTCAGAAACTAAAAAACAGCTCACTCTAACGCCGATATCTCTCTGAATTTTTACGATATTTGACTGCTTTTTTTTTATAAGTTGCTCCATACTGTTGAGTATTAAATTAGGCAAAACGTTTTTTGTTATCGTTCGCGCATGCGCAGATAAAAATTATTTCATACAACTGGCCATATTTCCTTAAATATTTAATATATTTATATTTCAATCACACTATATGATTTCTACTACATTTTGTCAATTTTTCTGAAATTGACGTTAAATTTGGTTAAAAACCCTGTATTTTATAAGCAAAAAACATGCAAGAATTTTTTTAATTTTTTAAAAAAATCGCTATATCTCTATTAATATGCATGCTATTCTTACACAAATGAGTACACATATTATACAATGTCTGCCTATGTATATTCTGTAGCGGTAAATCATTTCGTGCATTTTATTTTACAGGGTGATCCCAAGTATTATTTTTCTTCTTTAATTTTTTGTTGGTCCCCTAATTGTCCTACTTATCAAATCAACATTGATAAATATGAAATCAAACCTGTTATTTTTAATCCTAATATTCCAAAAGAATCTGACATGTATATTTTAAAATATTCGAAAAAATGTCTAAAACTGAAAGTTCACATCAATTATGGCATTATAGTGTATATATATATATATATATATATATATATATATATATATATCTGACCTATGTCATACGATAACGCTCGTATTTATAAATCGATTTTGATGAAACTAATTGTGTGTATTAAGGTCACCAATGTCTCGACCGAGTTCGTTGGCCAGCTTTGTCCGCCGTTTTGTTTCAAGATGGCGGCCATTTAAAAATTTAAAACTAAAATAAATATACAAAAAATTAAAAATTCAAATTTATTTTTTAATTAAGTGTTAGGCCTTGATACGAGGATTCCAGAGCATTTTTTGGTTTACCTCTATCTTAAAAAATGGCTGAGATAGAGCAGTTTGAAATTCTAGGGTGGTTGACATTTTGAAACAAAACAGCACATTAACGCGATTACTCGCAAATTATTTTCTTTCATTGTTGTAATAATTTTCCCAATCATACGCATAAAACTATATATCCATATCCGTTAGTGCCGAATTCCCGCCAAAATTGGCGACATTTGGAGAAATATCGCCAAATTTGGAGACCAAAATAAGTCTTCATAAATTAAGCCAATTTGGCTATTGCTCAATAATTTGGCGAAATTCTTATTCAAATTCAGTATTAACGAATCTTTTGTAAACGTTTCTTTGCATTTTAACTTGCTGTTTTCGTGTAACATTAGCTAAAATTTTAAAACGAAAATATAGGAAAGCTACCTTTTCCTCCCGATACAGGCCGGAAGGACTTTTTTTAGACGATTTCGGCGTTGTTTTTTTAACATTTACAATATGAATATTGCTTTCTGAAATAATCTAGTATATGATAATCTTGTTTCTTGATTTTAATTTTGCGTAACGCTTTCGATGGTAGAAGGTTTTTTGTAAAATTTACAGGTTTATTGCTTCCCATGCCTCTTTAAAAACTTTCCAGATTCGATCAATCGTGGTGGTTTTGCGCTTTGAAAGAGGTCTTTTCAGCAGACCAAATGCACAATAAACCATAAGAGAAACGTCAGGTGACTTCTTAGGAATATGTTGAAAGGTATAAATGCAATACCTGTGTGAGTTTTTAATGTTTTCAACGAATACAGCGGTAGTTTTTGAAGTATGAGCGGTAGCCTTGCTTTGATGCAGTTTCACCCTTTAAAAGTCGTTGAAATAAAGAAAATAGCATTTAACATTTTTGTCCAATATTCTTATTTTTATTTTCCCATTGTAAGATAAATTTGCGACAGTCATAAATCCTTACCTGAAACTTCGTTTTCAGCCTTGAAATAAGCTCTTTTAGGTAGCTTTTAATACAAAAAAGTATAAAGCTACCTATTGCAGCCGTTCGGAGGAAAGCAGTTCCGGAAAATTTCGATATATTTTCACCGATCATGACCCCCAGACCCCAAAACCACCCTCCGTTCAAATGTTGATTTATATATATATATCTGACCTATGTCATACGATAACGCTCGTATTTATAAATCGATTTTGATGAAAGTAATTGTGTGTATTAAGGTCACCAATGTCTCGACCGAGTTCGTTGGCCAGCTTGATCGCCATTTTGTTTCAAGATGGCGGCCATTTAAAAATTTAAAACTAAAATAAATATACAAAAAAATTAAAAATTCAAATTTATTTTTAATTAAGTGTTAGTCCTTGATACGAGGATTCCAGAGCATTTTTTGGTTTACCTCTATCTTAAAAAATGGCTGAGATAGAGCAGTTTGAAATTCTAGGGTGGCTGACATTTTGAAACAAAACAGCACATTAACGCGATTACTCGCATATTTTCTTTCATTGTTGTAATAATTTTCCTAATCATACGCATAAAACTATATATTCATATCCGTTATCGTCAAAATTGGCGACATTGGCGACAAAATTGGCAAAATTGGCGACAAAATTAGCAAAATTAGTGACATTTGGCGAAATATCGCCAAGTTTGGCGACCAAAATAAGTCTTTATAAATGAAGCCAATTTGGCTATTGCTCAATAATTTGGCGAAATTCTTATTCAAATTCAGTATTAACGAATCCTTTGTAAACGTTTCTTTGCAATTTAACTTGCTGTTTTCGTGTAACATTAGCTAAAATTTTAAAACGAAGATATAGGAAAGCTACCTTTTCCTCACGGTACAGGCCGGAAGGACTTTTTTTAATGTTTTTTTTTAGGTAGCTTTCAATACAAAAAAGTATAAAGCTACCTATTGCAGCCGTTCGGAGGAAAGCAGTTCCGGAAAATTTCGATATATTTTCACCGATCATGACCCCCAGACCCCAAAACTACCCTCCGTTCAAATGTTGATTTATATATATATATATATATATATATATATATATATATATATATATATATATATATATATATATATATATATATCTGACCTATGTCATACGATAACGCTCGTATTTATAAATCGATTTTGATGAAACTAATTGTGTGTATTAAGGTCACCAATGTCTCGACTGAGTTCGTCGGCCAGCTTGGTCCGCCATTTTGTTTCAAGATGGCGGCCATTTAAAAATTTAAAACTAAAATAAATATACAAAAAGTTAAAAATTCAAATTTATTTTTTAATTACGTGTTAGGCCTTGTACAAGGATTCCAGAGCATTTTTTGGTTTACCACTATCTTAAAAAATGGCTGAGATACAGCAGTTCTAGGGTGGCTGACATTTTGAAACAAAACAGCACATTAACACGATTACTCGCAAATTATTTTCTTTCATTGTTGTAATAATTTTCCCAATCATACGCATAAAACTATATATTCATATCCGTTAGCGCCAAAATTGGCGACATTGGCGACAAAATTGGCATGGCGACATTTGGCGAAATATCGCCAAATTTGGAGACCAAAATAAGTCTTCATAAATGAAGCCAATTTGGCTATTGCTCAATAATTTGGCGAATTTTTTATTCAAATTCAGTATTAACGAATCTTTTGTAAACGTTTCTTTGCATTTTAACTTGCTGTTTTCGTGTAACATTAGCTAAAATTTTAAAAGGAAGATGTAGGAAAGCTACCTTTTCCTCCCGGTACAGGCCGGTAGGACTTTTTTTCATTTTGAGTCTTTTTACTAAGAATAAGTACTGATTTTCGGGATAGCTCTTTTCAATTAATACTCATGTTTATTTTGCACTTAGAAATTTTTATACTATGCGCTTCACAATCATTGTAAACTTCCGAATAAGAATATTTCTTTTCGGAAAACAAAAAAAATGTACTCTCTGATTCACAGCTTGTTTGAATGCGCCATCTTGATAGAAGAATAAAGTTGAAAGCATCAGACAATAATATGAATTACAAATACTAAGTTGTTGAAAGAAAGTTTTTCTCTAAAATAATTCCATTTTTTAAAATCATTTATCAAATTTGTCTAAAAAATGTGCCAACAGTCTCTGTACAATAGGAGTAATCTACCACCGTCGCGTCGCACAGTGGAGTATTTGAGGCAAAATCCTGGCCAAAATTATTTGTCACGTGTTTTAAGGTTAAAAACATTGCTGTTGACTTACTATTAGTAAATAAACTTAACCAATGTTATACACACATAAATATATACATTTATTTAAAAGACAAATGTATAATACAAAGTTTACTTAACTATTTGCTGTATATAAGAGGAAAGTAATTGTTGATAGATTTGTCTTATTACAAGTAATGTTTAATTAAATTTGTTAATTTTATTATATATAAAAGTTCAATTAATTATATATACCAATGTATAATATATATAATATTTACATTTTGTATTTAGCAAAGTTGAGTCTCTATAGTATAGATAGACTGGATTTTGAGTGTCTTTGAGAGATTACTAATCCCCCCAAAAAAACATTTATATATAAAAATGGCAACTATATGCGGAACATTTTTTTTTTTATTGGCCTTCAAAACTATACCCAATATGATTATAATTCAAAACTCATCCGACAAACCCTGACACACCTTTAAAAAGCTTTCAATATATCAAAATTAGAGATAAAAAATCTTAAAAAATAACCCATTTTTTATTTTAATTATTTTTTTTATTTTATTAAAAATAAAACTATTTAAATACACCTATAAAAATATACATTTAAACACAATAACAAATCTGAAACAAAAAAAAAGCACGTCTTCTCACAAAAAAATCTCTTCAACTGAGATTAGAAGCTGCAGGATATGACTTATGCTCCTGAAACAGACATAGATCAACGCACCAGTTAGTAAGCTATTATAAAATATCTTTTTTACAATTGTTGAGCAAATTTTAATTTTTACACTTTGGCCTGGCTTATCACTCTTGCCACAAATACTCCTCTCTGCGTTGCACCGAATTCGTTATATCAATAATTGAGGAGTGTATTTCCTTTATGTTTATAACTCTAACATCTTAATTGACAAACAATATCAGTTAAATGCATCCAACTTGCTGTTATATGTTTACAACGATATACTATTGCTTCAAAATTTGTTCATTATACTGATATAGTTTTAGATATTTTCTCATTTATCTGCAATTATATTATACTGCCATTAAAAATTCACGATATTTTTGCGGTTATGAATTTCAAAGCATCAGGACTTTTAGAAGGAAGCTTATATTTTATGCTACGAATATTCTTTCAATCCACGCGTGTAGTATATCACAGTAATCTTTTATTAACGCGATTGCTTCAATTGCTACTATAAATAACGACGTAAAAGATTTCTAATTCTTAAAACAAAATAGAAAATAAGCATTCACTTTGGAGGGAAAAAATAGGATTTTCTGAGTCCTTTTGAGCAAACGGTTGTGAGCAATAAAAAATCGATATTGATTTTAGGATTTCAAAGAAAAATTCGTCTGCGGGGGATAAGACAATGTGAGTCTTTCTTAAAGTTATTCCAAAATAGCCTTCTATGTGCTTAAGATATGAAAACAGTAGTCTGTAATTTACCACCGTCGCACAGTGGGGCGTTTTGAGGATCTAGGTGGACAAAATTATTGCGTTGAAGTTTAATTAGGTTTTGCTGGGTTTTCGAATGTATCAGTAATAAAATAACCAAACAGTGATAAATATTTGACTTATTTAATTATTTATATTATTATTATTATTATTATTATTATTATTATTATTATTATTATTATTATTATATTACTTATATTATTATTTTTTTTTAAATTATAATATTGTATTGTCATTGAAACTACACATGTATTCAAAGTTTCAGCTCAATCGGATAATTAAAAGTGGTGAAAATTGACTTGCAAGATTTGAATTAAACACTCAGACGCACACTTCAAGTTAATATAACTTAATGATTCGCAAACTTTCGCAGGAACTGTCTTAAGTTTTCAATACTTTAGGAATGGCACTTTGATTTAAAAAAATGCTTATTGCTTAATAATGCTTAATACTGTATTAAAAGTCAAGATGAAGTCAGAAAAAAAATGGCGCTTATTTTCAAACAACAATAGGTTAAATCGTGTGACAAACATTTGACATATGTCCAATAAACTCCTGCTTTCAAATAAAACAGAAAAGTCACGACTTGCTTTCGAACTTACCGAAAAATAAAGCAACTGTTGAAAGTCTCTCAAATCAACTGCCTTCTTTACGGTCGTAGTTAATCGACAAATCGGGTTTTTTCGACAAAACTCGTACGGATCTCGACAAAAGAGACATTCAGCTACCAGTATACGCGGTCTTGTTAAATTCCGAGATAATCGGAAAAATGAATTTTGCCCACCTAGATCATCAAAACGCCCCACTGTGCGTCGCGTCGGATCGCGTCCCACCAAATGTGTTATATCAATGGTTGTGGAATACATTTATTTTATTTTTCTAATTCTAATATAGTATTAAGTTAAATTTGATCAAAATGGAAAGTAAAATAAATCGTTCTGGCCAGTACCGGGAGAAAAAGGTAGCTTCGCTATTTCTTGGTTTTAAGATTTTAGCTAATTTTACTGGAAAACACGAAACTAAAATGTGAAGAACCCGGTTAGAAAAAAAATCGTCAATACTGAATTGGAATGATAATTTCGACAAATTAGTCAGCTAGAGCAAAGTTGACTACATTTATGGCGACTTATTTTTGATCGCCTAATTTGGCGATATTTCTCCAAATGGCACCAAGCTTGGCGAGAACTTGACGCTAACGGACATGAATATATTGTTACATGCGTATGATATTGGAAAAATAGTTACAACAATGGAAGATAATTTCCGAGAAATCCCGTTCACTAAAACTCATAAATTAATCCCTGATTATTTTAATCTGTTGTCTTGTTTCAAAATGTCAGCCACCCTAGAATTTCAAAGTGCTATATCTCAGCCATTTTTTAAGATAGAGGCAAAACAAAAAATTCTCCGGAATCTTCTAAATTTTTTGTATGCTTTTCTGAGTTTTAAATCTTTAAGTTGCCGCTATTTTGAAACAAGATGGCGGACCAAGCTGGCCAAAAAATCCAGTCGAGATTCTGGCAAGGCTAATACACATCCAAGAGGTGTAGATTTTTACTTTTTGTAAAGAAAGCTACGTAAAGAAATATCTTAAAAGAAAAATATTCTCTACGTAGTATCTATACAATATCTATATGACATCTATGTAATTTCCGGAATGTCAAGAGAAGTCTTACTGTAGAGACGAAAAGTTTTTGGTGTCGCTGTGTATATGTGTGCGTGTATCCTGCGATAAATGTTGCAAAAAACTTCCAATTAACTTGATTTTTGGTAAATATGTTGTTAAGGTACTGGGAATTATCTATACAGTTTTTCGTTTAATTTGGTTGAATCTTTTGAAAAATATATAACATTTCATTTCCTGTCATAATGTACTTCTGCGGGAATATAGATGAATTTAATATTTTATCATTCTTTGAAATGAAAATGACACATTTGAGTAATTGATTTAAGTATTTTATTATGGATGCTACATTTTCGCCATGGAATTTTAAATTCATCAAATTGGTTTGAAATTTTGTCAGTTTCTCAGACATTCACAATTATCCTTTTTGGTACTTACGTATTATCTGGGCCAGGTCAGATACAACTGCGCCAAATATCTTAATTACAAGTAACCCCTATTTTTCATATTTTATGATAGTTTATTTATTTATTACTAAATTTGGGACAAGCAGTTTTTTTTAAAACTCTGCCCAGGGTTAAGGTCCTACCTACCGGGCTGAGTGCCAAGCTTAACGGGTTGTGATTCCGCAGAGTAAAATTCACCTGATCGTCTGATTAGGCGATCCACCTGACTAGCACATTCGCCGCCATGGTTACAGCAAAGACGCTAGAGTGCTTTGGTTATTTCTTTGGTTACTTCTTTGGTTATTTTTTTGGTTATTTAGTGAATTGCCTTAGTTTACTGTGTTACTAGATTGCTATTATCTGTGTTGAATTGATCTCAGCATCCAGAATGATTTTCATATTTTTGAGGATTGATAATGACAGTGGGGCAGCCAGTTTATGTTTTTGTGTATGATGACATCTAGGTATTTTATCTGTTCTGTGGCATCTAGCTTTTTACCATTTAAATTCAATGCCTTTTATTTTGTATGAGTTTTCTGTTGGTAAGTTTTTTTAATGTGTCCTGTATTTGAATAAAATAGTTCCATTTTATCCCAATTTAAAGTTAGGCTACTTTCTGATATCCAGCCATTGAAATCATTGATTGTTTTATTTGCTAGTGTTGTGAGGTTCTTTTTTTTTTTTTTTTTTTTTTTGTGTGTGTGTGTGTGTGTCTTTGCTCTGAAAATTAAGATAAAGTCGTCCGCGAATGCCTGGATCCTGATATTATTCCCCACTGTTTTTTTAGTGCAATGTCTGCTATGATTAACCAGAGTAATGGCCTGAGGCAACTACTTTGTAAGCAGCCACCGAATGTCTGTTTTGTTACTTTAATTCCGTTTTCTTCTATTGATTCACACCTATTTTGTAAAATGCTAATGATGCAGTTGATTAGGTATATCGGGCAGGGGGTTGCTTTAGAATTTTTGCTATTATGAGCCATCTGACGTTATGGAATGTCCATAATGTCCATAGAAATTTGTAGTGTTTGGTGATCATTTTCTTTGTCTTGTTTGATTTTTTAATTAGTTCATTTAGTGCAAGTTCCGTTGGGATTCCTTGTTTAAACCCATACTGTTTTATGCCCCAAGATCCCACGAGAAGGTTAAATTAAAATCAATCTAATTTCAAATTTTTAGGTAAAAAGGAAAGAATGGAAGAGAGACAGATAGAAGTGTATGTGTGTGAGTATGTGTGTGTTAGGAGGGGAATTTAAACACATAAGTGTTCTTAATTTATTTATATTTGTACATTTTCTGCAAAAGTTTTTATACAGTTTATTCCTTTTTACATTTTTGACACATCCAGTGATTCAATTTAACTAATTTTTTTTATAACTACTTTCTACTCATGATAACAGGGATTTTCTTTTTTTCTTTTTAATTAAATTTCGTAATAATGCTTTATAATTTTTATTATCTTGACAATGTGTAATTTATGTGTAACTTAACTTTCCCCTCTTGTTTTAACTTTCGTAAAAATTTCCAGAAATGCGGAATTTTAATATATTATGAGATGCGGTGTAGGACTTTTACTACAGAAAATGAATAATGTATCAAGCCATTCTCAACAATTCGTGCTTCTTTTCTTCTATTCTATTAAAACTGCGTGTACTTCTGAAATTTAAAAAAAAAAGAGTAACATATTGTGTAATTACACCGATTATAATTAAGAATACATTTTACAGTTAATGTATATATTTGTCTTCTGTTTTTTTTTTAGTTTTGTTGTAATTCTTCAGCATTTTCTTTTTCAGATCTTAATTTGTTCAACAGTAAAACGAGTCTCAAAAGATAGTATGTTTAGAATGACAATATAAATAAAATTGTTACCATTTAAATATGGTTATTATAAATCTTTTAACAAATTCTTATATTAAAATATTTCATGGAAGAATTAAAAGTTAAGGCGAATAAAGTTTGTAAATGTTTACTTTGTTTCTGTTTCATTGTATTAAAGTAAATGTGCATCTTTTTTTCTGTCTCTTTCTCTACCTCTGTGTGTGTTTGTGTTTTAATTTTAAATGTAATAACGCATCTTTCTCTAGATGTACAACTAAAACGTTTTTATGCAAAAGAATTACGCAAAAGTATTATAATAAAGTATTTCGTAAAAGTTTCGTATGTTAGTTGATTTCGATTAAAACTTCCGTATATTTGAACTATATGTATATAATGCATTTCAAAATGCTTATATAATTAGAAAAACTCCATGCATAATGACAAAATACATCCATTAATTTAATTTGCAATGGTGTTTGTTACACATACATACATGTGTTATTATTAGATTAGAGAACGACGAAATTAAAAATTTTTATTTTTGGCAACCTTACTAGTGCTGACATTGAGTATGCTAGTAAAATTATCTATTTATATAATACGAAAGTGAGGTGACGATTCCGGGCAGAACCTATCCACCTAACAGCAATTTCCTATCGAATTTAAACATTTTTCGTTATAGAAGCTGCCAACAATTAAAAATCCACAGTAAAATTCTTACCATAACAATTATTTTTCTATTGAAAGATTTCCACGTGAAAAATGAAATGAAATAAAAAGTTTCAGAAATGAACAAAAAAGATGAATATGACGTCATATTGGAAGGATAACAGATTTGAAAAAAGTTCTCAATAATACAAGGAGCATAAATATGAGTAAGTACAGATAGAAGATGAATATGAGGTCAGCAGGTGAATATATAACGTCATATGAGTTTGAGGAACGTATTGAATCTTGATAAAAAGCCGATTGTGGGAATATTGGAATATTTTAACATTTTGAGATTCTCTGAATTCATTTTCGCTATTTTTAATTCTATTCCACATACGTATATACGTGTGAGTATGTATGTATATTATAATTTCCACAAATGTTCAGGTCCCCAGAGCTTATTCTTAGTGAAGATATGAAATAAAGATTTCAGATATTTTTAAAATAAAACTTACATGTTTATATTTCTTGCAATACAAGTCGTAAAAACTATTTGTATTGATATTGCATTCAATATCTTTTATCTTTTATTAATTAAGATGGATCTGTAATTAATCCTCTGTTTTGTTATCTTATTGACAGCAGGTAGCAAATTTGTTGTTAAAACCCCAGACGCGCATGCATTAATCAGGCCCTGGACTGACATTCGTTGTCTATTGTCGATGAATAGCATATGAATATTTTTATCAATTATTTCAAATTTTAAGTGAACACCATGATTTTTACACACTCTCCTAGGACGGGCATTTACACTAGTCCTAATATAACAGCCATAACATTTTCAGATATCTTTGGTCTAAAAAATGTTAAAAACACATTTCTTCTTTTCTTTCATTTTTTTATACAAATACGGAATATTTTACATGAAGCTCCCTGGGATTCAGAAGAAATAATTCAAATATACATTAAAAAATAGATTTAGATACTGTTTGTAATATACAGTGTGGTCATCCACACTGTCTTTTCCTGATTACAATAATTTATTCCATAATAAAAAGGAAACTGCCCAGTTAAACTGAGGGCATTGAGCTCACAGGCTATTCACACTAATTGTATATTATACTCTTATTTCAAAGAATTTGAAATATGCCCCTCGAAAAATAAAGAAATCCACAATATATTAAGGGGGGGGTCATCCCCCCGTTACCCCCCTCATAGTTAACTAATGAACCCCTTAAACTAATCAGGGAAGTCTCTAATTACAATGAATATATATACAAAATTTGAAGAAAATCGGATAATTCTGCATGAAAAACCCATTTATCTAAATTAAGGGGGATTAGCCCCCCTTTCTCCCTTTATACTTAACCGATGAACCCCCAAAACTATTCAGAGAAGTGCATTATCACAATGAACCTATATACAAAATTTGAAGAAAATGGGATAATTCTGCATGAAAAACCCATTTATCTAAATTAAGGGGGGATTAGCCCCCCTTTCCCCCTTTATACTTAACCAATGAACCCCTAAAACTATTCAGAGAAGCGCATTATCACAATGAACCTATATACAAAATTTGAAGAAAATCGGATAATTCTGCATGAATGAAAAACTCATTTATTTAAATTAGGCGGGGTTACCCCCCTCTTTTCCCCTTTATACTTCACCAACGAACCCCCAAAACTATTGACAGAAGCACATTATCAAAATGAACCTATATACAAAATTTGAAGAAAATGGGATAATTCTGCATGAAAAACCCATTTATCTAAATTATGGGGGGTTAGCCCCCCGTTTCCCCCCTTTATGCTTAACCAATGAACCTCCAAAACTAATCAGGGAAGCGCCTTATCACAAGGAACCTATAAACAAAATTTAAAGTAAAACGGTTAGTTCTATCAAGAGTTATCGCGTTACGTACATACATACATACATACGTACGTACGTACATACAGAACCGACGGGCACATAAGCTTTCAGGCTTTGATAGCCTGTGAGCTAAAAACTAATAATAATTAGGCATATGCTTTTTCAAAATATTGTAAAGACATTTATGAAGTTTTTAATACAAGTACTTATGTTAGTAAATTTCGATGGAGTCAGTAAATTACGTCAGTAAATTTCAATGTGAGCACCCTTGGTAGCTCGAAGAATGTCAAGGTGGTATTCCGTTTCTCGCCACGTATTGCCTAACATTTGGGCTGTCACACTAGACACAGCATCTGTGATCCGATCTTCAGTGTTTCAATATCTTTTACTTGTGTTGCAAACACTCTGTCCTTTATGTACCTCCAAAAGAAAAAATCTAGAGGAGTTGGTTCATCCCGTCCGATCCATCCTCCAGGAAATTTGGAATCTCACAAGGAACTCACGAACGACGATAAAGACTGGACTAAAAAAGAAAAAAAAACTTAAGAACATGACTGATCCATAATAAAAATTTTACAGTATTACATTCAATGGTTATTTCGTATTTTTTTTTTTTTTTTTTTTTTTTTTTTGTAATCAGGGAAAGACTTTATCATCACCCTATATTACAAGAAATAAAGTAAAATTAACTACTGAAGCACATGACAATAATTTGGAATTTTTATATAATTTTCAACATTAAAAAGATAATCCATTTACAAATTAGTCATTTATGTATAAGTCATGTTGTAGATTTAAAATGTCGTTTGAAATGCAGTATAAATAAAAATATAAGATTTTTTTCTGAAATATATAATGAACAAGATAAAATAGCATTCAGTGCAATGAGTAAAGAAAATCTTAAATAAGTTTAAGGTAATTCCCCCTATTATATATCCACAAAAGCCACATTAAACAGTTTGAAATGTGCAAATGTATTTAAAATATGGATAAAATACTGTAAAAGAAAAGATATTTTTTCATTTAAAAGTCAAGTAATGTGTTTTTCCAAAAAAGGAAAAAAACTTACAAATAATATAATAAAATCACTTGTTAACTTTAAATTAAAGTGTAATTATTGCTTAAAGTAATAAAAATATAACACAAAACGTTTAAAAATACCTTTTAATATAGATGACACATGTTTCCTTCGCTTAAACGGCGACATCTTCAGATCAAAATTATAGATAAAATATTCTCACAAAGTTTTGAAAATGAACCATTTTCAAAACTTTGCGAGAATATTTTATTCGGAAAAAAAAATTCCCGTTTACTTTTTTACAGTTTAAATTATTAACATTATAATTTGGAAAATAAGATTACACCAGTAATTGAACACCTGGATCTAGTAATTGACTAGGTTGCACCAGTAATTAACTGCTTATTTTTCAGTGTAAAAAACAATATATAAATGTTCGTATTAAAAACTACTCCCAAAACACGCGCGCGTGCACACACACACACACACACACACACACACATATATATATATATATATATATATATATATATATATAAACTTATTGCAAAAATTAACCATTGAAACAGAAATAACTGACCAAATGCAATGAAATTATTATCCCAAATAAATAGCTATGTCAAATTACACATTATAAAACATAGTCCTAACAAATGAAGTATTTATTCAAAAAGTGAAACATAAGTAAAAAAAAAAAAAAACACAAATGCAAGCTTATAATGTAATTTACTTTTTCAAGGGCTGGGAAACCACATTATAAGCAAAGAATGATTGTTTTCTGTAACTGTCACAAGCTTAAAGCCAAAATTTTGTGACAATTCCAAGCCCTAACAATCATTGGAAAGAAATTGGAAAAAAAAAAAAAAAAAAAAAAAAAAAAAAAAAAGGATACCTTTGAAAATAGAACACTACAAATCAAACGGAAGAAAATAAATCCATTTATAAACAAATAAATACAAAGGAAGACAAAGAAAATCTATACATTACAACATAAATTTGTCCAGAATCCGAAGCCAAAAATGTTTTGTGCTAAGCACATGGTAAAGTGAATAAGTGAATTCAAACGTACAAGTTAAAATTACAGTTAATTTTCTAAAAGTAGCAGTTATTAATTTAACCATTGTGATTTTAACTATTTCTAATTTAAAATATAAAAATACAAATAAATAATATAAAAACTATAAATTCATTTACTAAAAATATTTTTTAACTTAAATAATTTTAATATATATATTATATTATTGGAATATTTAAAAATTTCACTTGTATTCCAAGTTTTCAGTTAAAAGAGAAAAAAAAAATTGTGAAAATTTATATGGTGCTGCCATCTGGTTTTATAATAAACAATAACTAAAAAAATAATACTAAAGAATAATAGTAATAGTTTTTTTAAAATCATTATATGGTGCTGCCATCTAGTTAAAGATTAAAACAATATCTAAATAACTATTAATTATTTTGATTAAGTAAATTTTCAGTATAAAATTATTTTATCTATTTATTTTTACATATATCAACATTTAAATAATTTCAAAACATAAATAAACCCATAAAATCTAAAATATTATTGTAGAAGTCAAATTAAATTTTCATTTTATAAATAATTATATGCAAGCTTAAAAGATTTACCAATATGACTACATGCACTTATTTGAACTAACATCTTGCAAAATTTTATTAACCCTGAAAAATAAAATTAGATTTTCATTTTATAAATAACAATGCAAGTTTAAAAGAAATACCAAAATGGCTACACACACTTAATGGAACTAACATCTTGCTAAATATTATTTATTCTGAAAAATAAAATTAGATTTCACACACTGATAGCTAAAAATAACCAAACATTTCCAATATGTTAACCTCACGTATTGAATCTAATATCTTGCAAAAAATAAAAAATAAAAAAGCATTTAACTAAATTGTTAAATGTTCTCTACCTGGCAAGGGAAAAAAAAAAAAAAAAAAAAAAAAAAAAAAAAAAAAAAACATTAAATCTCCAATATGGCAACGCACTTATTGGAACAATATTATATTTAAAGTTCTCTCCCTAGAAAAGAAAAAAAAATTAGAATTTACTATTTAAATTTTTTAATTAATAAAAGATATTTAACCAAAATATTCCCACTCAGCTCTCACATAAAGGAATTCATTCTTTAGCCAAATATATCAGTAATCAAAATGTAAGTGTTTTAACAGATAGAATGTGCAAACATATAAACCCCAATGAAAGCAAAATTTATATTCGTAAAATTGACTTAACTAAATAAAAGGGATAGCCATATTCTACTGCATGTTGAAGAATAAGTTTTAAATTTTAAATTTTTAAAATTATATATATATATAATATAATATATATATATATATATATATATAAAGCGGGAATATAGCGGGTGATCCAACAATCATGATGACTGGGTGATCAAAGATTTTAAAAATCAATAATTCATAAATTAATGAAGATTGAAAGGTGTCGATTTCAATATTTAAATGCAAATACAGGGGGTGTCCTGTAAAGCCCTTTTTCATTCCCTTAATTTTTGAACACCTGTAGCTGCAGTAATAAAAAGGTGTCTATGTACAGTAAATGGCCATGCCACTATTCGATGAGACTTCTTGCAGCGCCTCCTAGCACCAATGTAAGGAGTTACCATACCGATTTTTAAAACTATATCAGATGCGGGAAAATAGTGAATTACAAAATTGTATAGCAAAATAACGATTTAGTACGAAAAGATATTTTTAGCACATAACTGCGTTGAATCCTTCCTATCAAGTTAAATAAATAATAATTAAAAAAAGCGTATGACAAATTGATATAATAATTTAATAAAGATGGTCAAGATGATTAATTGACGATAAAAGATGCTAAATTAATAAAACCGCAAGATTCATATTTTAAAACATGTACATCTCTTTTGTTTGTTAGTGATTGTCAAAACATTTACATCACGAATGTCGTCATAAAGGAGCAACTAGTTGTCACTAGGTGCAATTAGCATCGTAGCTCAATCTGTAGCATTCAGTCAATAGTGTTTCAAAGTTTTGTTTAGTGAAGGTGACATCGTATTTCTGACGTGTTTCATGGCCTAAAAATGCTGGGAAGCTCAAACAGAAAATGAGCATTATACGCGTACTCTTCTTACCATTCATGTGCACAAGGTGCCTTGTCATACTAAATCAATGCTACTATAGAACTTTCTAATTGACTATTTGTCTGCATCTCATAAAGTTTTCGATAAATACACTTGAACTTCTGAATTTGTTGATGTACTGTAGCCGAATTTTTAGCGTGTCCCTGTAAATCAGGTATGTCAAACTCGTTTACCATCGCGGGCCAAATTAAGCTTAATGTACAAAGTCGCGAGCCACATTTAAAAAAAAATGTAGATAATACCATTGCACAAGATAAAATTTGTACAATCAAAGCAAAGCCATGCTAAAGAAATATTCACAAGTTTCAAAGTTATTATTATATATAGTTTATTTTATCTTATTTTTCGACAAAATATTCCAATTTTCTTTTCATCAACGAAACCTATAAAATTTAATTGAATTTTCTAAATTGTATTTATTTCAAAAATTGATTGTATACGCTGATTTGTTAATCCTGATCTGATCAAAAGCATAGCTGCTAATCTCTCGTGTTTTCTTAGAGTAAAAAAAAAAAAAAAAAAAAAAAAAAAAAAAAAAAGCATATTTTGAAACAAAAAAGTTATTTAATAAAATTTGTTTTGTACCCATGCGCTGCTTATTTACTTTTATTTATTAAATACATTTTCTGGTTCAAATTTTGTTTATTTGATTTGATCAAAAAAGTTGGTAGCTATGCAAAGATGCATAAAATTCGCTGCTGAATATAGCTAAAATATGCCTAATTGCACACTATATTTTAAAAAAAAAATCGGTCGATTGATGAATAATTAGCGAAATTTGGAAACCCCATATCCAGGGTTGTGAAAACTGGGCGCCAATGGGCCGATTGTCACCACTAAATTTTATTAGCATTCTTCGCCTACATTTTATTAGTATATTCCCCTAAATTTTATTAGTATTCTTGTCAGGTGAATAATACAAAAAATTTAGTGGTGGAAATCGGCTCATTGGTGCCCAGTTTTTACACCCCTGCCCTTATCCATATATCCTTGCTTTAATATGAAATCTCAATGAATTTTGATTAACCGCGCTGTAATAAATTCTGAAGACTAATTTCAACATTAATCATTAGAGTTGAAGTAAATAGATTAAACTGATTTTCATATTTCTTCAAATTCAAAAATCTATTTTTTTTTTAATTAATTTTTGAATATATTTTAGCCTATTCTAAAAATTTCCACTTTGATGATTTTTGAAGTAATGCCTGACAATATTTAAATTGAAATACATTTTTCTTTTTTAAAATTGTTTTATCAATAACAAATTTTATTTGAAAACGTTAATACTATCAAATAACAAGATAGCATTATGAAATTTTCCTTGAAGTTGAAGTTTATTCGGGTTCTTTGTAATTTTAAATGAAAACTACAAGTACACTTTGTCTAGTGGTGGATTTTTAATAAGCCACATTCATAATTTGTCGATTTAAAATGAAAATTGTAACATTTTTAACAGTTCTATAATAAGAGTTAAAACTTTATAATGGAAAGCCATCAAATTCCGTATAAGAAGGTAGATCTTTTTATCTTCATACCCATATTTTCAAGATATTTTCCAGATTGTCGATTATTAAGAATAGGCATACGAATATGAGTTTACAAGCACTAAGTTTTTAAGCACATATCCGTTTTTTTAGAAATCAATCTGTTATAGATAAATCTTTCTAGCAATGGTACTTATACTTATAGTATTTTCAAATTTCTTTAACTGCTCTAGACGTCATTTCTTCAATTTCCTTTTGAATGATTTCGACTCGCGGGATATTTAATGTAATAACGACATTTTTTTTTTTTTTTTTAAGCAAATGTATTTCATTCAATATGCTTTGTGAATGCAGTTTGATTCTCTTTTAAGAAGTATCAGTTTCAATTCTGAGTGTTTATCTTTTCGATGTTTAGCCAGATTTCTGTGAGTTTTCTTTATACTTTGAGCTGTAGCACATCTTAATGTTATATTCTTTCCAAACTCCAACAGTGTCTACATATCAAACATAAAACTTCAGTTTTCCTTTTAATATAATTGTGTTGTAAATCACCTTTAAAAAATATGCGATGTCCATCTTCAGTTTATCATATTTATTCATAGGGTAAAGAACTTTAACATATATATATATTTTTTAAAATCATGGCTTGTATGAGAGTAAGTCAATAAAATGTGTGTATATCAATAAAAAATGAAAGAAAGGAAAGAAAGATCGCGTAGGATTCCAGAAAGATCACACACAATTAGTAACCTAAGTAATGAAAATTATTAAAGAGCTAAAATCCAAAATTTATACGTTCGACTAAAGTCAAAGTGAAGAACCTGGATGGCATTTTCAGGGTTTTTGTGTAAAGCACAAAAGTAATAATTTGTACCATTTTCAAAGCAATTCGTTTAAATCTATTTAGTTTTATATTTTGATTTTTTTTTAAATTTTAACTGGTTTTAATTAGCGCTGAATTTTATTACTTTTATAATACATTTCTTAGTATTTAATAAACACAGCACATTATTTTGTAAAGTGCTGTAAAATATAAGAGAGTAGTAAAATAAATTATTAGTTTTAAACATAAACAAATTAAAAATTATAAGTAAAATACTTTAAAAAAAATTACGAATCCTTAAATTTTCAGACTCAGGATACCGCACCTTGTTACGTTCCGATTGGTAATCTTTGTATACCCAAGTTTTTTTGTGCTAAAATGTAAAATTGAGTTATATCTGTCTATACAGCACTGTTGCCACATGAGCAAGAATTTTTCTGTAGTCTACAGAATGCTACCACATACTGAAGACAAATATTCCCCTTATTTAATGACATAATAAATAAGACAGATATTACTATTCAAAAATAGTGGTAGCATTATGAAAAAAAAAAAAATCCCGTCAAACTGCTAACACTGATATATCTTTATGTTCCTATTTATAAGACAACAATTTGTGTAACCGTGTTCGTGTAAAGCGTATTTTCAGTATCAGTGTTCTAACAACTAAATTAAACACAGGTAAAATGCCAAAGGCTTCGCGGGCCACAGATAAGTTGTCGGCGGGCCAGTTGCTTGACATGCTGCTGTAAATGAAAGATAAATGCTATGCACAGAATATTCTACTGTAAGCATCTTGTAGTGCACCTCAGTGATGTATATGAATTTCAATATGTTTGAAATAGCATAATTTTCTTATATTTATTATAATATATAATAAAAATATAATAAATATAATAGAATTTATCTTATTTATTATATTTTTAGTATAACATCATTAAAATATATCGCAAACAATTCTCTCCTATAAATTATAATATAATAGAATTCTTTTGAGTGTCCCTGTAATCGAATTATAAATGTTATACACTTCTTTTCCAATACCAAACATGCATAGTAAATCCCAATAAAGCACATCAATTACATGGCAATCCGAGTATATTTACGCGAGTTAGAGTCGGCCAGACAAGCCGAATTCATAAACACTTTTCAATTATATTCGAAAGTGTTAAAAATAAATAAAAAATCAGTATTTTTCCACCGTGATCAGTTACTAGAGACAGTTGACAATTTAGCGATCCAGAAATTGACCTATTCCTAAAAACTATATAAATCGTTGTTAGGTGCGTTCGTAATTATATAAATACGTAGCACCTATAGTCTTCGTCTGGTCCGTCCGTCTGTCCGCATATAACAGAGCAAAAACTACCCAACCAAATGATTTGAAACATAATATATATAATCTTTCCAGAATTTTCTCGAGTCACATCAAAGTTTATGAAAATCGAATCAAAACTGAAAAAGATATTAATAAAAATATTTATTAAGTAATTTGAATTTTTTAAAAATACCTAATTCTTTGTTATAGCAGCTTCCGAGGATTAAAAGTCAAGCGAAGTAGATGTATCATTCTATTAAATCCTATCATATGTAATTGATTCAATGATATCACATGATAAGTAATGATACTAGGTGCCATGGTAATTACGTCCTATTTAAGATGGAGTCCTATTATTTCCGTATTACTGAATTTAAAAACCGAATTTGTATACTAAAATTGTTTAATTATAGCAATCCTATAATCTACCGAAAGTTTTTGGATAACATGTTTCCGGAGAAATAGATAATAAATGGAAAAAAAGCCTAAATATGGATTTCAATTTCTGAAATTTTCGATGCTAGGCTTACGTTTCCGATTGAAATTTTCAGTAAATGTCAACAAATGATAAAATGTTGGCAACTTAAAATGTACTTATTTTATTAAGGAAATTAATCATATCATAATAACAGACGATATAATTCATTTCACTGAAACTAGTTATTGTACGAACATTTGTCACGTTTGACGTACAATTCCCAGCTTGTTTTTATTAAAAGAAAAACAATGATAAATACTTCTATATATATATAAAAAAAGTAATGGTTTGGAAATGGACCAATGAAAATCTGCGTAGATATTCCGGGTTATTCTCATCGCTTTTTTACTAGGGACTTTTTTGACGAGCGATTACTTTTTTCTAGCCATCCTAAGGATTCGAAAATCATACCACCAGACGCGAAATATAACAAGCTTTCAGAAATTCAAAAAATTATCACGGTTGGACAATAAAAACTCAAAAAATCCTTAAAAATCGAGTAAAAAATCTTTTATTGAAATGTCATTTTATTATATTGTTGCCAATTTCTATATAAGCGCAAAGGATTATGTTTTATCTCAAATAAAAAATGTATTTGCGCGAGACTATTCAAAACAATAATGAAAGTTTAAAATAATAATTAAATGATCACGTGTTGAAAGCAGGAAATAAAGAAAATTACGTCATAAAAATTGTGTTTACACATGAATATTAAAAATAAAAAAGATGAATTAAATGAAAAATCATTATAACCAGTTAAATGAAAAAGCATTATAACCTGATTACAGAAGTTGTCGCCGTTCGTGATATCATCATCATATTTTTAAAACAGGATACATTACCAGGTTTTAAGAGACTGTGAAATCAGAACGGTGGTTGGTGAGCGTAGCGAGCAGGGGGCAGAGCCCCCTAGTTTATTTATATAAAACAAACATTAGATGAACTACTTGCCTCATTTAATGAGCCAGGGAAATTATATTAAACTTTATATATAAAAAAATCATAAACGCACCGTGATTTGCAACCTGATAGAGGGAGATTTTTTTTCTTAAAGATTTGTGGTAACCTTTCTAATTAATCCATTGTAATATCTAATCACAGCTTTAGTTGGAACTATAAATTGTAACAATGCACTTCATTGGATGTTATATACAATGCACATTTTCTACCAGTACCTGGTACATTACTGGTGCACCCAAAATACTTAGAGTTATATTCATTTATTCTTTATGTATTAGCATGTGTTAATTATTTTTCGTTTTAGCAGGTTTTTGTTTTAGAGAGGTGCCGTTTTTTGGTTGTTCCCATGATCCGATTTTGTCTGATTTTCGATATGGTGCTCAATGATGATTACTGGTTAAAAAACAATATATCAAGCCTCTCTTGCAATTTTGCTCGGGTTTTAGCATAGTGTGCCTGGGAAGATCAGGGTTACCAGTTTTTTTTATGTCTACTGTATATCCGTTGACAAATAGCAAAAATAAATAAATAAAAATAACAAACTCACAGTTCTTTCCATTAATGATTTTCTGTGTTACATAATAACGCAATTCTGTAACTTATGTCTAATAATATGCAATTGCTATAGTCGCACGAAGGAAAATATATACATTCAACATGCATTTGGATGCTAGATTTTATTTTATGATTTTGCTATTCGTTTATTACTTTCTTCTATCTTTAAAAGAAGAAAGTATTGGATTCATGAAAATTTTCGACTTCCGGTTTTCGACGGATTTATACTTTTTAAAAGGTCCTGAACACGATTTGACTATTTTTAGAAAATGTCTGTCTGTGACTCGGTATGTAGTGACAAAAATTTTGTGGGCGCTCTATCTCAAGAACTAATGCTCGGAATTTAATAAAACTTTATATTCAGTTAGTACCTGATATAAATTGGTGCTGATTAGTTTTTTTGTAAAAATCGCAGGTGGCGCTGCTATGCAGCATTTTTCGAGATTTCCGCAATAGCACTATCTCAAGAACTAATTCTCGGAATTTAATAAAACTTTAGATTCAGTTAGTCTCTGATATAAATTGGTGCTGATTAGTTTTTGGTAAAAATCGCCCAGACGGCGCTGCTATGCAGCATTTTGCAGGATTTACACGATTTTAGCAATAGTCATATCTCAAGAAATAATGCACGGAATTTAATAAAACTTGAGTTTCAGTTAGACCTTGATATAAATTGGTGCTGATTCTTTTTGGTGTATGCGAAACCTGTGTGAGATAGAAGAAAGTTTTGGGATTGACACATCCTACCAGTTTTTTTTTATATATTTATGTCCACTGTTTCGGTATTAGAAGCCTTTTCTTTATTTTTATATCTTCTTCGTGGATTTTCCTTTTTTCATAAAATAGAGCTATCTTATAAGGCTTCAGATCAAGGTATTACAAAATGATGACGTGGAGTTGCTCATGTATTTTCGCCATAAACTGAAAATTATGCATGTAAAACTTTCATCATATTGTACAGATTTTTTTTCTTATTTTTGTCTCATTGGTGGAATAAAGGTTTCGAAATGTACCAATAATTAGGGTTGATCGTTTGTCACGGCGTGAATTTCCGCATTTTTTTTCTTTAATTTCGTGCATTTCGTGAAATGACGCTATTTTCGTGAAAATTGTTATAAATTGCATTTATTACTTTCTTCTACTTTACAAGAAGAAAGTACTGGGTTCATGAAAAATTTCGACTTCTGGTTTTCGACGGATTTATACATTTTAGAAGGTCCTGAACACGATTTGATTGTTTTTAGAAAATGTCTGGGTGTGTGCCTGTCTGTTTGTGACAAAAATTTTGTGGCCGCTGTATCTCAAGAACTAAGGCACGGAATTTAATAAAACTTTACGTTCAAATAGACAATTCCCGTCAAAATTTGTTCAGTAGAACATTTTAAAAAGCTAATCTTTCATAAACAGGTTGATCTAATTATAAAACTTTCTCCCATACCCTTATAACTAAGCAACGTAGAACGATGTGTTATACACTAACCTCCTTCCCCAAATGTTACCAAACTGTTTAGCAGAACGTGAGTTATAAGCTTCGAAATGACATTCCCATTCATAACCGGGTTGGCGTAATTATACTTTGGAACTTTCTCCCATATCTCTATAATTAAGCAACGTAGAACGATGTGTTATACACTAAAACCTAACTGGCAAAGTAAATCCCATAAAAATATGTTAACCAAAACGTGACCTATAAGCGTTCGAATTGAAATTAACTTTGACCTAATTATAGAACTTATCCTATAACTCGTTAACGAAGCAATATAGAGCAATATATTATATACTAAAATATTCCCTGAAAAATTATCTAACTAACAGTGCAAATTCCAGTGAAATCCATTCAGCAAAATCTTTTTAAAAAGGTTAAACTTTTATAAATCGGTTCCTCTGATTATAGAACTTTCCCTCATAATTCTATAACTAAGAAACGTAGAACAATACGTTATATAATAAAACTTTCTTTGAAACATTTTCTAACTAACGATGCAAGTTTCATTGAAATTCATTCTGCAGAATCTTTTTTTAAAGGCTAAATTTTCATAATCAGGTTCATCTAAAAATACAACTTTCCCCCATAATTCTATTTACTAAGCAACATAGAACAATATATTACATAAAAAATAATCACATGCAACGTAATCAGCAGAGTTAGGTAAATGTTAGTGATTATAAGTTAAAAGTTATTATACTTATTTTATTATTATTTGTAAATAATTTAACGTGGACTTTGTGATAAGTGATGGTAGAGAATCCCACTGAGAAACAAAATTGCCATTTGCAAACAATCCTTCAACCTCGTGGATCATGTGTTTTAAAGCTTTTTCCAAATTGTAAATAGCGTTTTTTGGTTTTTGGTTCGACAAAATAATGATTTATTAAGCTGAATGAAGACATACTGATCTGCATCACGACGTCTTCTGACCAGTTTTCTTAAGTTAAAACATCTACGACTTTTCACTTTTGTTCATAGAAAATGTAAGGAAGTTGCCTTTTCCAGTAGAAATTGATAAACGACAAGGAGCCTCATAAGATACTAACCATTTCCTGTATTTATTTTGGCGCACCTTTAGATACAAATTTCAACTGTGTTTATAACGTTTTTCTATTCTTGCAAAAAATTGACTTTTTTTTTTTCCCCTGTCGTTATTGCTTGATAAGCTTATAAAACTTTAGAGATTTTTTTTTTTTCTGACAAATGATTTTTTTATATACAATGCAGCCCTAATTAAATAAACAGTACACAACGTGTTCTGCAGCGCGATCTAATTGCGGGAAAGGAGCCAAATTTTGTAGGATTAAACAAGACGCAGGGCGAATTGTTTTCCCGAAAAATAGTTACAAAAGTCAACAATAGGGGATATATGGCGTTGTTTTTTCCGCTGTATCCTTCGTCCCCACCCCCTTATTTTTAATCATCCTACAAAATTTGACTTCACTTTTGTAATTAAATCGCTCTTCATAACTCGCTGAGTACTGTCAATTTAAATGTGGCCACCTTGGGTATACTAGCAGCTTGCCTGATATTGCCCGGGCCTGGGATTATAACCTTATATATACCTAAAATTACCTTGCCGTTTCCCGAGATTACTTAAAAAGAAATTTAAAATCTAACAAAAAATGACAGGATTCCTTTTTTTTCTTTCAGTTTTATTTAAGCAATAAAATAACCTCTTCAAATGAAACTATGTAATATTGACCCTTTTATGACATCAAACTAAATAAAAGTTGGTACTTACGTATTATCCATGCCAGAAAGATAAGTCGCCAAAAATTGGTGCCAATTGCCTATCATGTTTACGTGTGGGGTTCCATTTCTGATTTAAAATTACTTTAACGCTGTTCGAGAATTATTAAGCCCGTTAAAAGATGTAACTAAATTTATAGTAAAGATTATTCCATTATATAATTCTCGATAAAAATGAACTCACATCGTTGAACGTGATGTTTTGTTATGTTAAATTTTAGTACTTATTTAAACTGATATCTACGGCTTATTTATTAATCAAATTTTAAACAAGAAGGATTCTTAAATATGGTTAAAGTAAAATGTGTCTAAGGAAAAAATACCTGAACAATTAAAAAACAAATGTATACTTTGTAAATATTGGTTTAATACGTTAGTTAATTTATATGGCAAAGTACGCGAAATTCGGACTTGCCACGGCGAAAATCAAAATTTATTGGAAGTAATTTCTTCGCTCCAGAAATATATAAACTATAATGCATTTTTGAATGAAATTCTACCCCCTCTTACGAATTGTCCTTTCTTATTCGAATACGCTCTCTGCATTTATCTACGTTACATCTCTACATAATATAACTGTTAATGTACAATTTCATTTCGTGAAAATCGGAACACACGCAAATTATGTGACTGCCCTAAACAAATACTGGGCTGAGCGCTTCGCATTTCATATGCCGGTCGGCACTTTTTCCTCAAAATTAATATTTTTTTTTAATAAAACTTCATAAAAGTTATCTTTTTAAAAAGATCGTTAAAAAAAATAATTTTTGTGGAAGGCGTTACTTTCTAAAATGTACATATGTGGAGCTATTAGCATTTCAAATGTCATTCTTAAGGTAAACAAACCGCTTCAAAAAGAGTAAAATTGATTGTGATTTTTACCATTCTGAAAACCACCATGAATAATTGAAAACCACCATGAATAATACGCAGTTCCTACGACTGCAGATAATAAAATCAGAAAAGACCTTTGACGTCATTCGCCTATGAACAATGAAATTAATTTTAGTTTTAGAAGTAGTTTTAGACAACTCAACTCGATTTTTTGCATATTGATTTTTGAAATGGGAATATTAAAACATATAATAATGTCGTGAAATGTCTGCTACTGTCATTCCGGAAATTGTTGCAGCGGAAAAAATTATTTTGAAAGTTTTTGTTCTATTGATAATCTTGCTAGCCAACGCATTTAATTTGATTAGACATTCGTTCTTAATGAAAATGAATTGGTTTATAGTGAATGTATTCAGTGGCGTAGCGTAAGGGGAGGGGGCTCGATCACTTTGCTACCAGTATAATTATGCACTACATTTGGCCTTATTTAATCTTTCAACGTTATGAATTAAATAAGGTCAAATATAGTATATAAAAATACTGGTAGTAAAGTGACCAATTCCTCCCCCCTTTCGCTACGCCACTGAATGTATTCAACGTTACAATATACCAAATTTTGGTAAATTTCATCTTTTTTTTACAGGATTATCGGATCGACTCTATTTAGGTAAGTCACTTTTTTATACTCAGAAGTTCTGAACGTAAAGCGAAAAATGATATATATATTTTTTTCCGTGTTAGAGTACCGTCGGTAGCATAATAAATTTTCTATCTTTATAAATTGTTATATCAGTCTTCATATTTTAATTTACATTTTCATCTCTTGATAATGGTAAAAAAGTTTGGTTCAGCTTACCTGAAATTTTCCTTTTGCGCTTAGAGTATTCCACAGTATTACACTTATGTTTATCCTATCGATTCATTGACGTACCACTGTTATGGAGTAATAAACAGTATTAGTAGAAATATAATAAATTGCGTGAAGTAAGTAGATCCATTTTTCCTTTGAATATAATATTATTATTGTAATTCTTGACATTATATGTACATTTGTATCGCGTTTGGAGGCTGCTTAAAAGTGCTCCAATTTTACAGTATATTTGAGATATTTACAAGGGCGTCTTCACTGTTCGGTTACATTTTAGATTCTGAGAGATTGTTCTTGAGTTCAGTTCACACGCGCGGGATATCTGTTGAAGGTTGAAGTGGGGCGGTCTGGCGTATTTCTTAGTTGATTAGTTTCGATGTGAGGTCTGGTTTTATTCACTTTGGTGCACAGCTGCGTTCATCACTTGAAGTACTTATAGTTAATTGGGGTCTGGTTTTTAACATGTTCTAAGTGTTCTTTCGATTGTTCACAACATGTGGAGATTATTAACGGCATAAAAAGGTTTCTCCGTCACTCCCCCGTAATCTCCTGTGTGGGGAAAGGTTGAAGGTTCAGTTTCTTATGGTGTTTTTCGTACACAGGTTTGGGGTTGGGCTTCGTGAGAGTGTCGGCTATCATTTCTTCACTGGGGCAGTATTGTAAATCAATTTTTCCTTCTTCTTTCATACGTTTGATGTCGTGGAAACGTATGTCGATGTGTTTGGATCGCTTAGTATCTTTATCATTTTCAGTCATTTTTATACAGGACATATTATCCTCAAATATCGTGATGGGTAGTTTTTGTGGAATGTTGAGGTCGCTAAGCAAGTTTGTTATCCAACTTAATTCTTGTGCTGCGTTGCTATCTGAAACGTATTCAGCTTCAGCTGACGAAAGTGCAATGCAATTCTGCCTTTTTGTGATCCAGTAAATCGGCGATTTTCCTAGCATGAATAGATTTCCTGACGTTGATTTACGTGTTTTCAAGTCACCAGCCTAGTCTGCATCGGCGTATGCTGTTAAGATGGGCTTGCTGTTTGCGTTAAGAGTTAAATTCAAATTTTCTGTAGTTTTAAGATATGAAATGATTCTTTTCACTGCTGTCCAGTCCTTTTGGCGTGGTGTTTCGTTTCTACGACATAATATGTTGATTGCGGCAGATATGTCAGGACGCGTGATTGTTGATATGTACAGTAATGTGCCTGTGGCTTGTCGATATTTCGTGTTATTAGGTAAAAGATTATCATCGTCCTCAAGTCTGTTGAATCCAGCAATCATGTGTGTGTAATGAGGTTTCATGTCGTTTAGATTCAGTTTTTTCACTAGTTCGTGTATTTTATTGTTTTGATTTAGGTAATATGTATCGTTGATTTTATTAATGTTTATGCCTAAGTAATTATTCACTTCTCCTAAGTTTTTCAGTTCATATTCCTTCTTAAGTTGGTTTATTGTTTCTTCGATATCACTGTCCTTTCCTGCTATCAGGATATCATCTACATAGATGATGATATATATCGGATTTTCTTGATCTGATTTAAAGTACAGACATGGATCATTTTTACTCTGTATGAAATTATTGTTTGTGAGTGTTTCCGATATTTTGGTGCACCAGGCCTTTGCGGCTTGCTTAAGACCGTAGATGGCTTTTTGAAGTTTACAAACTTTTCTTTCATCGCCGGGTTTAATATACCCGTCTGGTTGACTCCTATAAACAGTTTCAGTTATTCACCATGCAAAAATGCTGTGGTGATGTCAACATGTTTCACGTTCAAATTTTTGTGCAATGCGGAGATGAGAAATGCACGTATTGTAGCGTGCGAAACTACAGGTGCGAAGGTTTGATCATAGTCAATCCCGAATCTTTGACTATATTCTTGTGCTACTAAACGCGCTTTATAGCTTTGAATATTTTCTAAATTGTCCTTTTTTAGTTTAAAAGTCCATTTGGAACCGATAATTTTTGTTCCATGTGGTGGATCTGTTAAAGTCCAAGTGTTATTTTTTCTTAGGCATTGGATTTCATTTTGTGTTGCTTTTATCCAGTTTTGTTTATCATTAGTATTTTCCATTTTTTCGATATCTTCCCAATTTTCGGGAAAGTTTTCAGATGAACTATTTATGAGACAAACATATCTGTCAGGAGGAACGCCTCTATTTGTCCTATTAGACCTTCTTGGTTCAATTGGTTGCTGTTTGGGCTCGGATGGTGTCTCCACACTGTCAAGTTTTATTTCTAAGTGATTTTCATGTCTATCCGGTAATTGTATATTGTCATCGGATGTTTTTGTGGTGTTTTGTATCTCCTCAATGTTATCTGAGTGCACATTTTCATTTTCAAGAAATTTCACCGTTCTCGCTATTATAATTTGTTTTCCTTGTGTGTGAATTCTATAGCCAGTCGATCGTGTGTCATAATCTACGAACGTTCCGATTTGAGCCCTGTTATCAGGTTTTCCTCTATTTACTTTATCGACGTAAAATAGCGCTTTACAACCGAATGTTCTTAAGTGTTTTAAATTCGGTTTAACTCCTTTCCATAATTCGTAAGGTGTTCTGTTGTTATTTGCTTTGGTTGGGAGTCGGTTTTGTAAGTATGTTGCGGTGTTTATGGCTTCACCCCAAAAATGGTTGCTTAATTTTGCTTGTGATAGCATACTTCTAGTCATATCTAATAAACTTTTATTTTTTCTCTCCGCAACTCCATTCTGGCTCGGATTATGCGGGACAGTCAATTGGTGTAAAATTCCGTTCTGTTTTAAGTATTCATCTATCTCTTGATTTACATATTCACGACCGTTATCCGATCTAATTTCCTTAGGTTTTTTACCGAACTGATTGTATATCATCGTTATATACTCTTTTATCTTTTCAGCAACTTCGCCCTTTTTAGATAATAAATATATCGTAGTATATCGGGGATAATCATCAATAAGAGTCATAAAATAAATTTTTCCGCCTAAAGTCGGTGTATCTAGAGGACCACATACGTCACTGTGGATCAAATCTACAATATTAGTAGCTCGGTTTGTTGCTGATTTAGGATACGGCACGTTAGTTAATTTAGTTTCGACACAAGTTACGCATGTTTTATTTTGATGTTTACAATTTCCTATCTTTATTCCGTCCGCAAGTTGATTTGTTATTATACATTTAATCGCGTCATAATCTCTGTGACCGAGTCTGCGATGCCAGAGATCTATGCATTGTTTGCTGTCACAGTTATACGTTATGTTTACATAATTTTGTGGTTCTTCCACATCGTTCATTTCCTCAATAATGTATAAATTTTTCACATTTTTCGCCCTAATATTTATTTCTTCATCAAAGATCAAATCGCATTTATTATCGTCGAAGATTAGTTTACACCCGTTTTTAGCGGCTTTACTAACCGAAATTAGGTTCGACTCTAAGTCTGAGACATAAAGCACTTCGCATAATTTCGTTAGTTTTTCTTTTCCTTCGGGGGTTAATGTTTTTATAAAAACTTCTCCTGAACCTAACGCTGTCAGTTTATTACCATTCGTGATCGTTACTGAAGTTTTATTATAATCAATAAATTTGCTAAATAGGCTTTTATCGTTACAAATGTGCGAAGTAGATCCTGAATCGAGAATCCAGTTATTTTTGCCTCCTTTTTCGGTGATTAATGCTTTATTTTGCGTCTGATCATTTGCGTATTTTCTTTCGTTTGGAATTTTATTTTCCCTATGAGTTTCGGTCTTTTCATAACATAATGAAGATGAGAAATTCTTTTTATTTTTGAATTGATTGTTACGAGGATTTCCGGATTGTACCGTGTTTTTGCTCTTGTAGTGCCAGCATTCGTAAGTGGAATGATTTTTCATTTTACAGTTGTTGCAATATTTTTGTTCTCTTCTATTTTCAGTGTGTGTATATCTCCTATTTATTTTAAATGCTCTCTCATTGTTGTTATATCCGCTATGTGATTGTTCTGACATTTCATGTCTACGATTATATTCGTCCGTTAATTTGTTTTTGATAAAATCAGGGGTGAGCGCATTTTTCGGTTTCGCCTCCAACGCAGTTATCAAAGTATTGTGACTGGGGGGAAGAGAACACAGAAATTGCGCGGAAATATGTGAATCGCTAATATTTTCTCCAATGGCATTAAGTTTATCTATAATTTGCAAGATATTAGTGATATGCGTGATCATGTTTCCACCCTCCGCTAATTTAGTACTGTATAGTTTCCGTAATAGGTAAAGCTTACTAGATAAATTGCTTCTCTCATGTATATTTTTCAGAGCCTCCCACGTTAATCTGGCGGTATCTAAGTTTTTTACATTTACGATTTGAGAATCATCGATGCTTAAGTTTATTAGAGCCCTAGTCTTGCGATCTTTTTTGTGCCATGCGGGGTCGGGTGCATCCGGTGGATCTTGTGCTATAATATCATCGAGTTCCTCTTTAATCAGGAACATCTGCATCTTGAACTTCCATGTACTATAATTTGTAGAATTGAGTTTTTCAATAAATTGAGTATTTTCTTTTATCGCATTCAATATTTCTTTTTTAGTGTTCTTTTATTCATTATTATATTTTTAGAAATTGGTTAAATTATCGTTTTTAATACTGGGATATTCTTTATTCAGTCTCATTAATACTGGGATATTCTTTATTCAGTCTCATTAATACTGGGATATTCTTTATTCAGTCTTTCATAATCTTTGTTAGAGTACCGTCGGTAGCATAATAAATTTTCTATCTTTATAAATTGTTATATCAGTCTTCATATTTTAATTTAGATTTTCATCTCTTGATAATGGTAAAAAAGTTTGGTTCAGCTTACCTGAAATTTTCCTTTTACGCTTAGAGTATTCCACAGTATTACACTGATGTTTATCCTATCGATTCATTGACGTATCACTGTTATGGAGTAATAAACAGTATTAGTAGAAATATAATAAATTGCGTGAAGTAAGTAGATCCAATTTTCCTTTTAATATAATATTATTATTGTAATTCTTGACATTATATGTACATTTGTATCGCGTTTGGAGGCTGATTAAAAGTGCTCCAATTTTACATTATATTTGAGATATTTACAAGGGCGTCTTCACTGTTCGGTTACATTTTAGATTCTGAGAGATTGTTCTTGAGTTCAGTTCTCACGCGCGGGATATCTGTTGAAGGTTGAAGTGGGGCGGTCTGGCGTATTTCTTAGTTGATTAGTTTCGATGTGAGGTCTGGTTTTATTCACTTTGGCTCGCAGCTGCGTTCATCACTTGAAGTACTTATAGTTAATTGGGGTCTGGTTTTTAACATGTTCTAAGTGTTCTTTCGGTCGTTCACAAAACGTGGTGATTATTAACGGCATAAAAAGGTTTCTCCGTCATTTCGTTTAAAGCATTTCGTGATTTATTTAAAGTATTGATAGTGTGTTATGAAAATGTGTTGTTTCTGCTTTCCCAATTTAATTTAATTTACCATAACATGACGTAATTAAGATTGCACCTTTAATTTTTGATAATGATGCGGTTACCGTGATAATGAAGCAAAATCCTTTTAATAAGGAACATGTTACGTCTGTACTTTTATATATAAAGTAGTCCGACCAGTAAATAAA
Organism: Maratus michaelseni; assembly: GCA_963931845.1. NCBI lineage: Eukaryota > Metazoa > Arthropoda > Arachnida > Araneae > Salticidae > Maratus > Maratus michaelseni. The sequence continues at coordinate 343,652,160 of OZ007593.1, read as the reverse complement.
CACTTAATCACAAAAAAAAAAAAAAAAAAAAAAAAAAAAAAAAAAAAAAAAAAAGATTAATACTATTTTAATAAACAGTACTTTTTGGTGTCTGACAGTGTAAATTACATGTGTTGGTATGCAAATGATAAAAAAATAATAAAAGGAAGTTTATATTTCATTTGTTTGAGATTTTAGTGGTGTCTTAATAAAAAGTTATACAAAAACCTAATAAATGAACAGTTCTTACCAGTGTATGAACGCAAACATTTCCAGTGAATGAACAGGCAGTAATTTAAAAACATTTAAGTTTCATACTGTGATATTTATTTTACAACCTGTACAAATAACTTATAACACGATTTTACTGAATTACGGATTTTTTAAACCCAGCATGATATTTTACTAGTGAGGAGTTTTTCAACCCTTATTATATTAAAATATTTACTAATTGTTCATTCACAGGGGGGGCTGTTAACTTATATATATATATATATATGAAAACACATGTGAAAAACAAAGGATAAGACATTACAAAAAGCAATGGAATGGACACTGTAGGAATTATACTTAATAGGATGAAAAAGCAAAATTTGGAAAAGCAAAAATTGGAAAACTATGAATATCTTATAGAATCTTCAGCAGGGCTTTATAAGAATATTCCTAGGAAATATATGTTATTTCATCGAATACTGTCAGCATTATGCCTAAAATCGACAATATTAAGCCCCTAATAACATATATTTATATGAAACAAGAAAATAAATAACCTACATGAGGTTCAAATAACAAAATAAATAACAAAATAAATAAATATGCAGCTTAAATAGAAATTAGATCATAAAATAATTATATATATATTCATTTTCACTTTCTTCTCTAAAGTACCATTTAAGACGTTTTTTGCGGATGCAATTTCTTACTGATATTTCTTTGTGTAATTTGTAGGTAAATATATTTTGAAATACTCTATTTTGGTAGATTTATTTCATGGCTTTAAATATTAGCACTACCATAAATATAGATAGCACTATTTTAAATAATAGTACTACCATAAATATAGATTGCATATTCAGTTGAAATATTGATATATCAAAGATTTTTCATGTAATGTTTTACATATTTGTAATATTTCAGTCAACAGTGAAATAGTCTCGTCTCGTATTAGGGTGTTGTGAAATATACAAATAAAAATGCTATTTTACATTTATTAAAGTAAAACATTGTAATTAACAATTTTAAAATTTGGCAGTTATATTTTTAATTTTGTCTTTCAGTTTTTAGAATTTGACTCATATTTTTGGAGGTAAAGAGTCAATTTCGCGCGCAGATTTCCCAATCTAGAGCAAGCTCCATTCATATACAAGTATATTTATTCATAACACCAACTATTCCACTATTTTTTCTCAGCGTACTTTTGCTTTTATAGGGCAGACCTGCAGGTAATGTTCCACTTTTTGTTATGATATTTAATAGGGAAAGTTTGGAGGCCCCTCTAAGAAATTTTTTTGGAGAGGAGGGGGGTGGGAATGTCGTAATTAAATTTTATTTTATTTATCTCGCGAAATCCTTATTTACATGCTTTGGTGATATTTTATTAGTTATTTTCGTATAATTTAAAATACAATATTTTATATATTTATCTTCTGTTTGGATTCAGTTTGTATATTTATTTTCTGTTTTTTATATATTTATTTTCTGTTTTTATATATTTATTTTCTGTTTGCATACTTTTGTCCGCCAAAGTATACTCTATTACTGCTACATACTGGCTAAACGCCCCCGAACCTACCGCCTAGATGAGTGAAGCCCGGCTAGTTATAATAATAATAATAATAATAATAATAATAATAATAATAATTTTATAATTTTATAATTTTAAATGTACGTGGATCTAAATTTGGGCCAAGGTTAATTATTTTAGCTTTTTTTTCACCTCTAGTCCAAAGTATTGAAAATATATTGTCAAATCTCTCTTTACCTATTTTCCATAGTACATAAAACATTGTTGTAGAAATAATTACTTTTCGGAACAGATAAAATGATAATGGTTATAAATAGCACATATTTTGCTAATTTAAAAGCAATTTTATAAACAATCATCATAAATGCTTAATAAAAATGCCCTCATTACTTCTCTGCAAAACATCTTTTCATACCTTCCCTAATCAACGGTTTAATTTTCCACCCATAATAAAAAGAGAGTCGAACAAAACCATTTAAACATCACCCTCTAAAACTAGTTTTACGACCAGGAGAGTACCTCTGCAGTAAAGTCATAATATCCGCTAACGCTGATAGCGCCGGAACTACAAGGCTGGGGGGAAATACATGGAGGAAGGAGAAAAAAAAAAGAGTCAGCGTCCTCTAATAATTTTCTTCCTTAATGTAATAATCTCTCCGTAACTGTCACTTTTAATGACTCTGTACGCCTGGAACTTCATCTCAGTGACTCGGTGTTTTACAAGATATTAAATGCACCCTGTTTTCTGCGAATACATTCGCTTAATTGCTGATAATAATAAAAAAAAAGATATTCTAATAAAAATTTTGATATTATTGAATTTTTCGAAACGAATCTGTAGATAAAAGTGTTTAATAGATTTGACAGTGAACATGTGCATGATTCTATGTTTGAATACAATTCAAATTAACACTCCAGTTTTTGTTTTATAAAATTAAGGCAATTCTATTCAAGTATACGTTTTATTATGTTACATAATAACAAAGGTTTTCTCAGTAATAAGTATTACTTTTGGTTTTCCTTGTTATTTTCAATCAGATTTACATTTTGAAGACAAATATTTTCATGCAATTTAGGATTAATATGTCTGTTATCTCAAATTTAGAATTATTTTATGACTAAAAATCGATTTACTAATTAAAGCAGTTGGTTAATTTTAATACATTGGCACATTCAAAGAAAGCACATAGAGTAAGAAAATAAGAGTCAGCGTCTTCTAACAGTTTTCTTCCTTAAAAGCATAGGTCAGACAGGTCTCCAACAACCCCTCCTTCCCCCACCTCTCTCTCTCTCTCTCTCTCTCTCTCTCTCTCTCTCTCTCTCTCTCTCTCTCTCTCTCTCTCTCTCTCTCTCTCTCTCTCTCTCTCTCTCTCTCTCTGCAATGTGAAATCTATGAGCGTAGAATACATTCTCATTTTTAAAATATTTCATCAGAAAATTAATACTCTTAACTTCTTTTTTTTTCTGTGTATTCTGTGTGACGTAATAATATAATTATTTATTTATTTTTCTTTTTTGTTAATATCCACGTGTAAATATATGTTTCAATTGAAAAGTGTTTGGAAATATTATTATTTGGGCTTTTTAGGTAGATTTCGTAAGAAATACTACCTATTACATTCTCACCTAAGTTGGAAATTTTGAAAAATTTTTGCAGATCTACGCCGATCATGACTCCCAGAACCCAAAACCACCCCCAGTTCAAAAGTTTATCTATCTATCTATCTATCTATCTATCTATCTATCTATCTATCTATCTATCTATGTCACTTTTTTCTGACCACGATAACTGGAAAAATTCTGCATAAATCTCTTCCAAACTGATACATAAAATCAAGGGTCATAAAATCTCGGTCAAGTTCGTTAATGGGCAAAATCGAACCAAGGGGGGGGGGAAATGGGGGGGCTTTTGTGAAAACAGAAAAATCCTCATAATTTCTTTATTATTATACGTATCGAGTCCGTTTAAAGTTATTATTACTTCTAGGAAAAGGGCCGAAAATGTATGTATGACAGATTTTTGATATAATTAAAAATGGCCCCAAGGGGGGGAAAAAGGGGGGTTTTAGAAGAAAAAAAATCATAGCTTCGTCAATTCAGAAGATATCAAATCCGCGTAAATTTATTATTAATCCTCTTAGTATTATCTAAAACTTTTATATTGACAAGTTTTTTATAGGACCAACCGTTATAGCAAAAAAAAATTAAAAACAAAACAAATCCCTGCCAGCTCCGCCTGCAAACAAGTTATTTTTCGAAGTAGGCGGTTCCAACTCCCGCATCTTTTCGAAACTGATACATAAAATCAAGGGTCATAAAATCTCGGTCAAGTTCGTTAATGGGCAAAATCGAACCAAGGGCGGGGGGCTTTTTGTGAAAACAGAAAAATCCTCATAATTTCTTTATTATTATACGTATCGAATCCGTTTAAAGTTATTATTACTTCTAGGAAAAGGGCCGAAAATGTATGTATGACAGATTTTTGATATAATTAAAAATGACCCCAAAGGGGGGGGGGAAAGGGGGGTTTTAGGAGGAAAAAAATCATAGCTTCGTCAATTCACAAGATATCAAATCCGCGTAAATTTATTATTAATCCTCTTAGTATTATCTAAAACTTTTATATTGACAAGTTTTTTACAGGACCAACCGTTATAGCAAAAAAAAAATTAAAAACAAAACAAATCCCTGCCGGCTCCGCCTGCAAACAAGTTATTTTTCGAAGTAGGCGGTTCCAACTCCCGCATCTTTTCGAAACTGATACATAAAATCAAGGGTCATAAAATCTCGGTCAAGTTCGTTAATGGGCAAAATCGAACCAAGGGGAGGGGAAATGGGGGGGGGCTTTTTGTGAAAACAGAAAAATCCTCATAATTTCTTTATTATTATACGTATCGAATCCGTTTAAAGTTATTATTACTTCTAGGAAAAGGGCCGAAAATGTATGTATGACAGATTTTTGATATAATTAAAAATGACCCCAAGGGGCGGGGGGAAGGGGGGTTTTAGGAGAAAAAAAATCATAACTTCGTCAATTCACAAGATATCAAATCCGCGTAAATTTATTATTAATCCTCTTAGTATTATCTAAAACTTTTATATTGACAAGTTTTTTATAGGACCAACCGTTATAGCAAAAAAAATTAAAAACAAAAAAAATCCCTGCCGGCTCCGCCTGCAAACAAGTGTTTTTTCGAAGTAGGCGGTTCCAACTCCCGCATCTTTTCGAAACTGATACATAAAATCAAGGGACATAAAATCTCGGTCAAGTTCGTTAATGGGCAAAATCAATCCAAAGGGGGGGGGGAGGCTTTTTGTGAAAACAGAAAAAAAAACCCATAATTTCTTAATTATGATACGTATCGAATCCGTTTGAAGTTATTATTACTTCTAGGAACAGGGCCAAAAACTTATGTATGACAGATTTTTGATATAATTAAAAATTGCCTTAAGGGGGGGGGGAGGGAAGGGGGGTTTTAGAAGAAAAAATTCATAACTTCGTCAATTCCCAATATTTCAAATCCGCTTAAATATATTATAAATCCTCTTAATATTATCTAAAACTTTTATATTGACATGTTTTTTATAGGACCAACTCTTATAGCAAAAAAAAAAAAAAAAAAAAAAAAAAAAAAAAAAAAAAATCCTTGCTGGCTCCGCCTGCAAACAAGTTTCGTTTCGAAGTAGGCGGTTCCAACTGCAGCATCATCGCAAAAAGTTCATTTCTTCCGCAATTCCCGACAAACAGGCACCCCACGTTCTTCGTCTTCGAAATCTACCTGTGCCTGTAGGCCGAGCCGTCAGGGATTTTTTTTTAAATATGGCATCAGTAGATGAAAACGGCTATTTCAAACTATGAATTAAATTTCATTTCAGATTTTAAAAAAATTGGTAAAAAACTTGGTAAAAAAAAAAAATAATAATAATAATAAGTAAATAACACCTATATTAAAGTGTTTGAACCATGTTTCAATAAAACGAAATCATTATAGATACTAAAAACACTTAAATTGTTATTAAATTAATAATTTGTTTTAAAAAATGTTTTTGTTTTCATTAACAATTTTGAAATATTTTCTTCTTTTCCAATTTAAGTATTTTCGAAATAGATTTTTTTTTTTTTTATGTTATGCTCAGGGTACTATGTTCTACAAACCTAAGGATCAGATTTTTCATATAAAGATTATATCAGAAGAAAAAAAAATATTTTTTCTAAACAAAAACTTCAAAGATATATATGTATAATAATAATAATAATAAAAGTTAGTAAGTGTGATCGAAGATCGCATAAAGCGTTTCGTTTAATATTCCTTTCAAAACACTTTATCCTTTCTTTAATAAATCCAAATAAATTTCACTTTCCAAAAAAAAAAAAAAAAAAAAAAAAAAGTCATGTTTTTTATAAAGTAAAAATTTACCAGTCTATTTTTCTCGTTTTTTCGAAAATATGAACCGGTCCGATAGCAGGCTTAGCCCGTTATTATACTCTGTCATAGTAATATCTGTCATATGGACTAAATGCTATATTAAGAAAAAAATCAATTTCAAAATTAAACATCTTGTATAGAGACCTTCAAAATGTTAGACGTTAGATCAATTTTCTTTTTAATTCTCTAATGACGTCGTATTAAGCTGCTTTCTGTATTTACACATACTCATACTCCTTGTATTATTGAGAAATCTTTGAAAATTTCCGTTTTATTACCAATATGACGTCATATTAATTTTTTTTTCAGTTGTTGAATCTTTTTATTTAATTTTCATTTTTTACGTGGAAATCTTTCAATAGAAAATTAATTATTGTAGAAAGAATTTTATTGTGGATTTTTAATTGTTGGCAACTGCTATAACGAAAAATGTTTAAATTTAATAGGAAAAAGCTGTCATATTTTTGGTTTTTTATCTATATATATTAAAATAATACGATTTTCTTCAATTTTTTTTGATTTTGAGCTTCATAATAGGTATTTAGCTATAAGTACACAAAATTTCATGACTGTAATTTCCATAGTTTCTGAGAACCGGCTCTGTGACGGACAGACAACAAAGCGGGGGTAATAGGGTTTCGTGAGATGAACGAAACCCTAAAAAGATACTCTCATATAAACTAAAGATATATTAAAATAAATTTCGGACAATTGGTTCAATTATTGTGTAAGCCTTAGCATTATGATTACATAGATAATATGAAAAAATACGAACGGAGGCAAAGGGGTTTAAACATTTCATTTACAAAAAAAGAAGTATTAATGAGAGATACGTAAAACTAACCATGTATCCTTTACTATTTATCAGATCGTCAAATTTTAGCAGAATGTTCTAGATATTAAGGTGCATTTTAGGATAAAAATCTGAAATTTTTGTCATTTTTTTTTTTTTTTCAAAATGAGAGTACTGATAAGGAAGGTCTCCATAAACACATACTCGGAAGAATTAAAAAAAATTACAGAATATTCTTCTCATATAAATATATATGTTTATAAAAAAAAAAAAAAAAAAATGCGGCGGAACGTCGATATAAAGTCCGTAAAAAAATCAATTGAAAATTTCGTGTATTTGGCGATTTATCGCTGGTTAGCGACACAAAACAATTTTTAAAAAATCGCTTTTATGATAAATAATATTTTAGGAAAAACTTTTTTCTAACTCTTTATACTGAACTAGGTTAAATAATTTTAACTTAAATAAATATCTTTTATGACTACGGTTTCGCCGTATACATTTATATGTATATATAAATAAAATAAACGATCTATATTCTACGGTTAAAAACAAAATTTAAATTGATTAAAAATTCTTCAAACTAAAAATTAAAGTCCTATTTTGAGCACTGACAATTTGACTTCGGTATTGTTAGTGTCGGCGACAACAAGCGAAAAGTATTGTTGTGTGCTCGGGGTTCGAAAGGATTGATGCCAATATATAAAACCAATCAACAGGCTTTATTTACTACAAACAGTTCAATAAGACCACAAATATCTTCTCAAAAACACAAATATTCAGAAATCTTCAAATCTAATAAAAGCACAGAAAATCACGTTCAAATACAAAATCGCTCAGAGAAACACAGTCTCGATGCAAAGCCTCTCCTGTGTATTCAATCGCAGTTGACAGAGAACTGAACTGGTGGAGGTCCCAGCTACCCTTATATAGGTTTTAGAGATAATTGTAGAATTTTCCAGAGATTTCGGATGCTAGAAGTTACCAGAAAGTGCTTCAACTTTCGAGAGAGGACCTCAAGCGAGAAAGGACCTCAATGTACAGGTATAACGGGGGAGGGGTTGCACAAAAAGTCGTCAAATCCGTCGCCAACTTGGCGACATTTGGCGATATATCGCTAAATTTAGCGACAAAAATAAGTCGCCAAAACCATCGCCAACTTGGCGATAAACCCATTCCTTGGCGATTTTCCCATAGACCTCCATTGTAAAGACGATGCCGTAAGGTTGCTTTTCTTGCAAAGCACCCGAGGCCTTTTGCATTGAGTTACATAATTTTCGACAGGAAATACATTAAATAATGCTGCAATTTCACAATAAAAAATAGAATATTTACAAATGTACAAAATTCATAACAGTATTGTTGCCATTGAAATAGCGACATATTCAATATCGAAATGTTATAATGAGAGCGTTCTTAATCGGTAAGTTACTGTTAAAAAACACTTAAAACTTATCCAACCGGTGAAACCGTGCAAAATTAAACAACTGCAGCAACACGCAACTTGTATATAAATCATATATGCTTATCGATAAAACATTCCTTTAATGTATGATAGAAAAGATTCTAGTAAAAATAGGATTTTGAAAAAGATATTGAACTTTCCGGAATGAATTTGTAAATGAAGATAAAAAAAATTTCACGTGTTTCATGTTATAATGTAATCCGAAAATACTGCAATCTTTTATTTCATAAAATTAATAGAGTTTTATTCATATAATTGTCGGAGCAAAGCTCCGGCTTCCCATGAAAAATTACACTTTTGTGTACACGATAGCGGCCAAAATATTTGCCGCATTGATACCAAAATTGGACTGGAAGTCGGTAGTGCCAAAATCTCGCCGGGGATTGAAAAACAGAAATATTCGTCAACTCTAACGCCTGGAATCGTCTGCTCTAGAATTTTCCATTTCCCCATAGAGATAACATTGCGATTGTTTGAATTAAATAAAAAGAAAATTGAAATAATTTATATTGTTGCCATTTTTTATCATGAGAAACTTATTTAAATAACAATATACTCGGAAACAACCTTTTAGTAAAAGCTTTTAATCTCGGTCCCATATATTTTACTCTTATATATTTTACATATATTTTACTTTTCTGAAATAAGGACCCCATACATTTTTATCTTAAAACACGTGCAATGAAGTTTAAATCGTATTAAGTACATGAATTTAGTTTTTTTTAAATCGAACTCAGCAATTGGTGTAATTAAACTTTTTGTTTCCATTTCAAAATATTTTTTTTTCTTTTCATTCAAGCTTATTGTATAAAAGAAGTATGAGAGTAAATCTGTTTATTTTGATATAGTCCAGCCAATGGATAAAAAAATATATATATATTAAGAAACATTTTATATATGGACGGATTATATGTCTTTATTATATAGAATTTGCAAGGATGCCAGTTAAGAGAAAGCAATCAGCTGAAATGAGAAGAATTGCGAATCGTAATTCAATGCGGAGAAGTCGCACAAGTCAGTTACCTTCAGATTTTTTGCAGAGTACCGGTATACTGACAACTCAAATGAATGAAGCAATCAGGTTTGATAGAGAGGTATCGCAAATCACCTATGTGTCCTGTAATACGTGTCACAGAGCTTTCCCTGATATCATATTAAATACTGCTGGGCTCTGCCAGACATGCAAGTGTAGAGACGGTGCTTTCAAGTTTTCTGCCACTAATTCGATGGACCCAGGTCCAGTTCCTATTTGTCTCAAAGACCTGAGCTACATTGAACAAATGATGATCGCTCAAATACATCCAGTGGTTTCTCTTTAGCGTATACGAGGCTCACAGTATGGATACAGCGGAAATGTAATCAGCTTTAAACAAAATATTGAGAGTTTTATTTCGCGCCTGCCTGTCAATCCTTCAGATATGACTTCAATTGTGTTAGTGACAAAAGATACTTTATCAGGATGTGCAGAGTTTTCTGTTCGCTCACAACGCCTTCTAGAAGCACTCAGATGGCTTAAAGCTCACAATCCTTATTATTCAAATATCACAATTGATGAAGATTTGATCGCTACATTACCTGAGAATGGTGACGTATCTCAAATGTTACCAACAGCAACCGATATTACTGAGGATATTGATACTTTGAACGAGGAAATAAGGCGAGAGTCATTTAGACCACTACTTGAACCGGTAGATCAAAACAACTTAATAAATGACGCAATTCGTGTGCCTCACCCATCATTAAATTTACAGCCTATCAACGAATTTCAAGAAGAGGGTTACATAGCACGTGCTTTTCCTCATCTTTTTCCACATGGTACAGCTGACTTACGACAACCTCGTCAAAAAGCAGCCTCTCTTGATCAGTATTTTAAGTTCCTAATGAAGTATGAAGATGAGCGATTTGCTAAAGACCCCCGATTTCGCTACTTTGCTATGAATTCAATTCTTCGGTGGCAGTCTTTGGCTAAAGGGCGTTTTTTCGTTCAGCGAAATAGGTTCAGCAATAAGACGGTAGAGCAGATGCGTGATATTCTGAATAGGCAACCAGAAATGGCAAAACACATTATGATTTATGCTAGCAAATTAAGATCCACAAAAGGATACTGGCGTGCACGTTGTGGGGAACTCCTTTCCATGGTAGGACAAATTGGAGCACCAACAATTTTTTTTACACTGTCTGCAGCTGATTATCACTGGCCTGATCTTTTCAGACTTTTAGAGCCTAACAGAGATCCAAATGAGCTGACTGATACAGAACGCAGACAATTAATGCACGACAACCCTCTGTTGACTGGTTGGCTCTTTCAAAAACGTTGTGATATATTTTTGAGAAAAATCTTGACGCCGTTGTTTTTAATAGACGACTACTGGGTTCGTTTCGAATGGCAGTGGCGTGGAAGTCCTCACATGCATGGATTGTTGTGGTTAAGAGGGGCGCCAAACATGGAAACACTAGACATGACTAACGCTGAAAATGTAGCAGCCGTAACAGCATATTTTGAAAAACTATGCAGTGCTGTTAATCCTGACAAGGACGTCCTCGTAAATGATATACACCGCTGTCGAGTTCGCTTTTCAGACATTTCCAGTGAAGATCGTGAAAAAGATCTCGCTCAGCTCTAAAATCAAGTCCAACGTCACACAAGACATGGAGATTATTGCCTAAGGAAAAAAAGAGGTACAAATAGTTATAGCTGCAGATTTGGTTTTCCAAAAGCAGAGTGCGACTCTCCAAAGCTTCAAGTAGAAAATGGCATAATTAGCTTTTTGCCAAAAAGAAACGATTCTGAAATGAATACCTACAATTGCTTCGTGTCACAAGTTTGGAGAGCTAACACGGATTTCAGTCCTATTAATCAAAGGATGCGGTTTTGCATTACATTGCCAAATATGTCTCAAAATCAGAAACAGCTTCTGTTCCTTACAAGGAATTGTTATCTGAGATTTTAAATAAGATGAACGAAACAAATTCAGCGGTTCAAGCAGTCCAAAAACGTATTTTGTCTTCTGTTTCTGAAAGGGATTACTCAGCCCAAGAGGTAGTACACATATTAATGGGATGGCCAATGTATCACAGTAGTCGGGAAGTAGTTACAATACGGCTTCATGATAAGAACTGGGAAGAAATCAACTTTTCAAGCGACGAAAGACCATCAAAAAGCATGCTTCAGAAATATTGCGCGTGGCCGGAGAAACTTATTTCCTGCACGCTTCTTAAGTTTGCAAAATCTTTCTCAGTAAGAGGAGTCGATTATCACCAAAGAAGAAAAGATGCAGTTGTCAGAGTTTTTCCTCTTACATCACTCAACCACGACCCATCTCTAGCCGAAGAATACGATAGGCAACAAGTATTACTCAATTATCCTTGGAGAGGTAATTCTGACTCTTTATTGCAAGAAGGCCTGCCGTCTGCGTATCACTCATGGGAGGAAGCATTCAATGATCTAAATATTGATGCACACGAAGAAATAAATTTTCCTGCTGTTAGCAGTACACATGAGACAGAAATCCTGCAAGAAGAATACCGCGAGATTGATACATATATGGAAGCAGCTGCCATAGTTCCTGTGCAGACAAATGAGGATACTTTGGGGCAACGCGTGATTGATCATGCATGTGAGTGGAAAAGTGAGAGTTACAAGTACCCTGATCGCAATTTTACTTCATTTTTAAATTACTGTAAAGAACAACAACTTACAGTGCATCAAAATTACGATACGTCTGAGATCAGATTTACAGATGAGCAGCAAAAAATACTTCACTTATGCACGCAACAGCTTTCGTCTTTGCAATCAAGATTTATAAATTGCCGTAAACGTACTTTTATTATTGGGAAAGCCGGAGCTGGAAAAGGTACGGTAATAAAAGAAATTCGTAAAAGAGTTACCGAGCAGTTAGGACCGGAAGCTATTATGGTTTTGGCTGCAACAGGTGCTGCTGCAATTAATGTCGAGGGCAAAACAATTCACTCTGCACTAAAAGTACCAACATGTTTTAAATCGTTTGCTGATTTAGGAAGTGAAACAGCAAGAAATCTACAGCTCAGCATGAGTCCAGTTTCATTTCTCATTATTGATGAATTTTCAATGATCGGATGCCATCTGATGGCTGCACTTGAGCAAAGATGTCGCGAAGGTAAACCAGACAGCATTGAACCTTTTGGAGGCTTATTTGTTTACCTGATTGGAGATATTAGGCAGCTACAGCCTGTAAAAGACACACCTCTATATAGGAGACATTCTATAAAAGACATTTTGGCTTTACGTGGACAAACAGTTCTTAAGATGTTTGAAAAATGTTTCACCTTAACAAAGTCAATGAGACAAAGCGACGATCAGCAAATACAGCTTAGAGAGACTCTTGATTCGCTTTCCGTAGGCGAAGTTACAGGCGACCAATACGCATCCCTTATGCAACGACGTAAAGCTATACAGCCTCCGGCTGAACTTGAAAGATTTCAAGATGCCATACACCTTTTTCCCACAAACAAGCAAGCTGAAGAACATAATCAAGAAGTATTTCGTAAATCAAAATGGCCAGTGGCAAGAATATTAGCAGACCACAATAATCAAATAGCAAGATGGAGTGAAGATGAGCACGCGTCTGGACTTCAGGCTGAACTTCTTTTAGCAATTGGATGCAGAATTATGTTGCGCACCAATCTGTGTACAGAGGGAGGATTGGTCAACGGTGCACTTGGTACGGTAAAAGATATTGTCTACGGACCAGGATTACGGCCTCCATGCTTGCCACAGGCAGTAATGGTTCATTTTGATGATTATCGGGGACCATTTCTCACTGAAAGACTTTTTCCTGTCACACCTATTACAAAGTCTTGGAAAGAAAACAATGTCTCATGCTCCCGTACTCAGTTACCTTTAACAGTTTCATACGCTGTCACCATACACAAGTCCCAAGGTTTAACTTTGTCAAAAATAGCTGTGGACATTGGTGAAAAGGAGTTCTGACTTGGAGCAACTTATGTCGCGTTTAGCAGGGTTCGACGTTTAGAGGATGTTCTGATTGAAGTGCCTTTCGCAAAGGATAGGCTAGACCAAATTAGAAGAATGGGGGCACTTGCTGATAGATTGGCATTTGAGCAGTATCTGAGGCAACTGTTGACCGAATAAACACTTGAAGATTCAACAGCTGTTATTGTAAATTTTCTTTTATACTATTAAACAGTAAATATAAAAATAAAAAAAATATATTATATATTGTTAATGTTATATTTTATGTTTATCCCACTCAATGCTCCGACATTTCGGCCTGACGGATTCTAGTAAACATTATATAAATAATAAGTATTATTTTTCATTTATTCTATATTCATAAGATTCGTATTGGATTCGTGAAAATTTTTGGCTTCCATTTGTTTATGGATTTACAAGTTTTTGTATGTCCTGCATAGTATTTGACTATTCTTGGTGTGTGCCTTTTTGTCATTGATTTATACAATTTTTGTAGGCACTGCAACTCGAGAAATAATAAATGAGATTCCATGAACTTTTATATTTAGTTAGACATTGACATAAATTTGGAATGATTAGATTTTGGTCTATATCACCCGATAGGTGATCTGGCTGTCCGTGTTTTTCACGGTTTACGTAATACTTGGCAAATTTTATATGCAAATACACAAAACTTAATATGTAAGATATGTATCATTAAATTCTACGTTGATTCAATTTTAGATTTGATCGCTCATAATGAAAAATTTTATCTAGTAATCAAATTGAATAAATTCTAGGCGTGTTGTCGAGTGCTTACCTTAACAAAATACCAGAAATGCTGTCGAGTAATAACATTAATTATTTTAAATATTTTTACATACTAAATAATGAAAAGTAATATAAATATTGGAGAATTTAAATTATGTTTTCCAAGCAGTTAAAAATAAATTATAAATAATGTTTCAAATGATTAATTAATACACGTTTGAATTAGAGAAAGAATTGTTGGTCGGTTGTTCTAAATCCAAAGTTTAGATAAATCGATAGAAAATAAAATTATTTTTCCACTTTTTTTTATTTTTGTTTTTGGGAAGAGAAAATGGTATTTATAAATGAGAACAAACATATAAATCTCGCAAATGCCAGAAGCATTGTCGAGTAATTAAATTAAATAAATGCCAGACATGCTGTCGAATATTTAAATTAAATAAATATCAGGATTTGTTTAAGAAATACGATTAAGTAATTTAATTATTCTTAAATAGTACATAATGAAAAAAATGCATAAATAGTGTGGAATTTAAATTATGTTTTCCATCTAAGCAATTAAAAATAAACAAATCAAGTTTTAAGTGATTAATTTATATAAATCTGATTTAAGGAAAGTACTGTTCATTTTTGTTGTTGTAAATCTACAGCTTCGAAGAATCGATAAAAAAAGAAATAATTTTTGCAATGATTTTTAAAGAGAGAAAATGATATTTGTAACGAGGACATATAAATTTTGTAAATACCAGATGTGTTGTCGAATATTTAAATTAAATAAATATCAGAAACGCTTTAAGCAATACGATTAAGAAAATATAATTATTCTTAAATAATAAAAGTTAAGATATATAAATATTGTGGAATTAAAAATAAACAAATCAAGTTTTAATCAATTAATTAATATAAATCTGAACAGAAGAAAGTATTGTTAATTTCAGTTGTAAATCTAAAGCTTCGAAAAATCGATAGAAATTGAAATTATTTTTAAAATTATATTTGGAGGGAGAAAAGGACATTTGTAACGAGGACAAACATATAAAACTCGTAAATACCAGAAGTATTGTTGAGTAACTAAATTAATTAAATGCCAGACACGTTCTCAAATATTTAAATTAAATAAATATTAGAATTCTTTTAAGCAATACGATTAAGTAATTTAATTATTCTTAAATAATAGATAATGAAAACAATATATAAATAGTGTGAAATTTAAATTATGTTTTTCTTCTAAGCAATTAAAAGTCAACAAATCAGTTTTAAGTGATTAATTAATAGAAATCTAAACTGAAGAAAGTATTATTAATTTCAGTTATTGTATGAAAAATCGATAGAAAATAAAAGAATTTTTGCAAAGATTTTGGGGAGGAGAGAAATTCACATTTGTAACGAGGACAAACATATAAATCTTGTAAATACCAGAAATACTTTAGAATAATTATTTTAAATAAATGCCGTAAATGCTGTCAAGTAATTTAGTTAAGTAATATAAATCGTTCTTAAATACTAAATAATGAAAGACCATAAAAATACAGTTATTCCTTAGCTAATGAATACCTCGGATAACGAATGTTTCGGTTAACGAAGAAAATTTTCGTTGTTTTACTACATCGGCTTACGAATACAGATTTTGATAATAAATGTTTTATAAGATACGCCCACTACCATAACGGAGCAGCCGCGGTTGCATGTAAACTGTATGGGAATACACGTTGTGGTTAACGAAGAATTCGGCTTTCGAATGTAATTCCGTCATGATTTATCTTCGTTGGCCGAAATCACTATATTATGGAATATGAATTATGTATTCCTGCTACCATTTAAGCAATGAAAAATAAGTTTGAAATGATTAATTAATTCAGATTTGAATTGAAGAACTGGGAATTCACGTTTTGCTTAACGAAGAATTCGGCTAATTCCGTAATCAAGTATGTCCGAGGTATCACTGTATTGTGGAATATGAATTATGTGTTCCTGCTAACATCTAAACTATTAAAATAAATAAATAAAGTTTGAAGTGATTAATTCATACAAATTTGAATTGAAGAATGTATTGATAACCTTCATTGTTTTAAATCTAGAGCTTCAAAAAAATTAGCATAAAATGAAAGTATTTTTTACGTTGAGTCGTTGGAAGGAGAAAATGTCTTTTAAGTACCAAACCTTCTGACATTTTTGAAATCTAATAAACATATTTTAAATTAGAAAATTTGGTACTTCTTTGTTATAGCGATCCCCGATAATGGATCACCAAACGACCCAGATGTATCGCCAAATTATAAGACGTATTTTACATTATAAACACACTTAATGTATATGACATTTCATGACGTATATGATCAAGTTATTGTCATATATGACGAATACATGACATTTATATATGAGGTTTTCATAAGACGCATATGACGTGCAATATGACATATAATCCACAAATATTATGTATATATTGACGAATATAGCGCATATATGAACATTTAGAGTATATACATGTATATATGTGATGCATGTATATAAGCTTGGCTATGATCTGGGCGAAATCGTAATTGTAACATTGGCATAATCGTGTTTGGGGGTACAGCAGTAACAAAGAAATTCCGAAAATATATTTCATATATATATATATATATATATATATATATATATATATATATATATATATATATATATATATATGCTTCTGTGTGGTACTTATTTGATTTCATTTATTAATAAAATTTCCGATTCAAAATATAATTATTATACTTGGAAAAAAAAAGTAAGGTGGAATGCTATCTACTGGTAATGAGAGAACATATATAAATCTCGTAAATGCTAAAAATCTTGTCAAATAATTAAATTAAGTAAAAACCAGAAACATTTCTCAGTAATAAGATGTAGTAATTTAATTATTCTTAAATACTAAATAATGAAAAACAATATAAATATTATGAAATTTAAATTATATGTTCCGTCCAGTTTGTGGGGAGTTATAAATAAATAAATAAAATTGAAGTAATTAATTCATAAAAATCTGAATTAAAGAAAGTATAGTTAATTTTAGTTGCTATAAATCTAAAGTTTTGAAAACTCGATAGGAAAAAAAAGGTATTTTGCCACGAATGTTTGTAAAGAAAAATAACATTTGTGATGAGAACAACTATATAAATCTGATAAATGTCAAAATTATTGTCAAATAGTTAAATTCAGTAATGTTAAAAATGTTATTGAGTGATAAGATGAAGTAATTTAATTATTATTGTAATCCGGAATCAAAATAATGTATAGTTAATTTTTAATTAATAAAAAACGAAAAATCTAACAGCCTTGTCCTATTATATTTAAACATTTTTCGTTATACCAGTTGCCAACAATTAAAAATCCACAGTAAATTCCTTTCTACAATAATAAACTTTCTATTGAAAGATTTCCACGTGAAAAATGAAAATGAAATAAAAAGTTTCGACAGTTGGAAAAAAGATTAATATGACGTCATATTGGAAATATAACGGAAATTTTCAAACATTTCTCAAAAATACAAGGAGTATGAGTATGTGTAAGTACAGAAAGTGGGTTTATATGACGTCATCAGACAATTAAAAAGAAAATTAATACGACGTCATAGTGAAAATTTAACGGACTTTTTCAAATGTTTGTGAATCATACAAAGAAAGTAACAATATGCGGAATAGAGAAAGCAAGCAGATGTGACATCAGAAGGTGAATATAGCCTCATATTCATTTGAGGAACGTATTGAATCATGATAGAAACCCGATAATGGAAATATTGACCAATTTTAACACTTGAAATTATCTATACAACATGTTTAATTTTGAAATTAGTTTTTCTACACAAAGATTCTTAAAATCCTGGACAACGCCGGGTACTTCAGCTAGTTAAAAATAAATCTGAAGTGATTAATTAATTCATATTTAATTAAAAAATATATTAATTTTGGTTGTTGTAAATATAAACTTTCGAAAAATCGATAGAAAATGAATTTAATTTTTGGAGAGAGAAAGTGACATTTGTAATGAGAACATGTATATAAATATCGTAAATGTCATAAATTTTGCCGAATAATTAAATAAAATAAATGCCATAAATGTTGTCAAGAAAATTAATTAAATAATTTAATGGTTCTTAAATGCTAAATAATGAAAAACAAAATATAAGTACTGTGGAATATAAATTGAGGGATTCTTCTAACAACCAAAAGATAAAAAATAAATAAAGTTTGAAGTTATTGATTCATACAAATCTGAATTAAAGAAGACTGTTGTAAATCTAAAGCTTCGAATTCTTTTTGAAAATAAAATAATTTTTTTACTGATTTTTGGAAGGAGAAAGTATATAACCATTTTAAATGGCATAAATGTTGTCAAGTAATTAAATTAAGTGTATCCCAGAAATATTATGAAGTAATTAAATAAAAATAAATGCCAGAAATATTGTTGAGTAACTTAATTAAGTAATTGAATTATTCTTAAATACTAAATAATGAAAAACAAAATATAAACAATATGGAATTTAAAGTAAGTGTTCCTTCTAACATCCAAAGGATTAAAAATAAATAAATAATGTTTTAGGTGATTAATTCTTACAAATCTGAATTAAAGAAAGCATTGCTAATTTTTGTTGTTGTAAATCTAAAGCTACGAATTTTTTTTTAGAAAATAAAAGTATTTTTGTACTGATTTTTGGAGGGAGAACGTATATAACCATTTTAAATGCCAGTAATGCTGTCAAGTAATTAAATTAAGTAAATCCCAGAAATGCTATCAAGTAATTAAATCAAATAAATGCCAGAAATGTTGTCAAGTAATTTAATTAAGTAATTGAATTATTCTTAAATACTAAATAATGAAAAACAAAATATAAACACTATGGAATTTAAATTAAGTGTTCCTTCTAACATCCAAGGGATTAAAAATAAATAAATAATGTTTCAAGTGATTAATTCTTACAAATCTTAATTAAAGAAGGCATTGCTAATTTTGGTTGTTGTAAACCTAAAGCTTCGAATTCTTTTTAGAAAATAAAAGAATTTTTCTACTGATTTGTGGAGGAAGAAAGCATATAACCATTTTAAACGGCATAAATGTTGTCAGGTAATTAAATTAAGTATATCCCAGAAATGTAATCAAGTAATTAAATCAAATAAATGCCAGAAATGTTGTCGAGTAATTTCATAAAGTAATTGAATTATTCTTAAATACTAAATAATGAAAAACAAAATATAAGTACTATCGAATTTAAGTTAAGCGTTTCTTCTAATATCTAAGCAATAATATAAATATAAGAAAAGTTTGAAGTAATTAATTAATACACATTTGAATTGAAGAAAGTATTGCTAGTCGGTTGCTCAAATCGAAAATTTCGAAAATTAGATAGGAAATGAAAGTAATTTTGTACTGATTATTGAAGGGAGAAAATGATATTTGTAATGAGGACAAATACACTGCTCAAAACAATTAAAGGATATTGCAGTTTTAGGTGGATTTTGTATCTGGGAAACTTTTTAGCTGATTGATACATGGTCGACAGACATAGTAGGTTATATGAGAATAAATTACACATGTTTGGCAGAAAAAAAATGCATTTTATTGCGCATTTGTGTACAAAAGGAAAAAACACAATTTGTGCATATGAGAAAAAAAGAATAAGAAAAGGTGTTTTCTTCAAAGAAAATCATTTTCAGTAGGGGGTATGGTTTCCACGGGCGGCCAGCAACGTTGAACACCTTTGAGGCATGGACTCAATGAGGCTATTAATGACGAGTTGGGGTATTCTGCCCCACTCTTCCAGAAGAGCTCTTTCCAGTTCTTGGAGAGTTTGTGGGGGTTGTTGGCGGCCAGAAACTCGTCTTCCTAGAGCGTCCCAAACGTGCTCGATTGGCTTCATGTCTGGAGAACACGCTGGCCATTCCATTCGAACGATTCCTTCCTCGAAAAGGAAATCCTCCACCAGGTTTGCACGATGTGGCCTGCAGTTATCGTCTATTAAAATGAAGTTATCTCCGATTGCTGCAGCGTAAGGGACTACAATAGGTCTGAGGATCTCATCCCTATATCGGCGACCAGTCAGAGCTCCATCTCGAATGATGTAGAGGTCAGTGTGCCCGTCAATGGAGATGCCACCATACACCAACACTCCTCCACCGCCAAATCTGACACTTTCGTGCACGAACGCAGGATTATTCCTACTGCCACGGTCCCTCCAGATGAAAATACGCCTATTATCCGGATGCACAGAAAAACGGGACTCGTCAGAAAACAGAATATTGCTCCATTCATTTCTCCTCCAGTTGACATGCTCGGTTGCCCACTCCCTGCAGTCGCGACGATGCCTTGATGTTAATCTAACACATACCATCGGTCGGCGAGCATACAGACCTACAGCATGGAGCCGGTTTCAGACAGTCTGAGTTGAAATCGTGGTGCCTGTAGCAGGGTGTTGTTGGAGAAGAGTAGCGTTCATGTTTCGGTGTCTCCGAGCTGTTAACGCTAAATACCGATCTTCATTGGGCGTTGTTGCCCGTCTACGACCTTGCCCTGGTCTTCGGCCTGCACATCCACTCTCCAAAAAACGGTTCCAGATCCTGGAAATGACACTTTGTGACACTCCAATGGCTTGCGCTACTTCGGCTTGAGTTTGGCCCCCTTCTAACCTACCAACAATTCTCCAAGCTTCTGAATCTGTCAAATGACTTCGCTGAGACATCGTACTCATCGAAACAAAGCAATCACTGAATGCCGATCATCCTTGTCTTCATTCTCTTTTATCCAGTTGAAAGTCAAATTTCATTCGTTGCTGCTGAAGCGACGTTTTTGACGTCGAACTCAAAATTTGCATACTCCACAGTTTGAAAACCAGAAAAATTTGCATTTGTGATTCTCTTCTTCTATTTTCGGCAAAAAAAAATTTCGTTTATATCTTTATTTTATATAAAACTTCAAATATCCTTTAATTGTTTTGAGCAGTGTATATAAATCTCGTAAATTCCAGAAGTGTTAACGAATAATTAAATTAAGTAAATGACAGAAATGCTGTGAAGTACTTAAGTTAAAATTATACCAGAATTGTTATTTAGTAAGATTAGTTAACTTAATTATTCTAAAAACCTAAATGAAAGTAACCATTCCTGCTGAAAATTCGTTATATGGAGAAATTCGTTATATGGAAGTTCGCTATAGAGAGACTCGAGTGTCACGCAAAATAATGTAAATTTTGTGGAATATAAATTGTGTGTTTCTTCTAGCATCCAAGGGATCCTAATTATATTAATGTGAAAGTGTGTGTGAATGTTTCACTGAACTCGACGTCAAAACGGTTAAATTAATAACTTTGTAAATTTGCATACAGGTGGATTATAACCCAGAAAAGTATCTAGACTATTATTCATTTCAATTAGAAATGTTGAAAAAAAAACTCAAAATTTTATTATTTTCATACAGAGCTAATGGACTTTTCTCCTTTAAAAAATAAGCTATTTTTTCTTTATAGCTGCGCCATCTTTCAAATCTGGAGTAAAAGTACTTCTAGAACATATAGTTTTCATTTGAAACATTTATATGTGAATAGTGAAAATTAAATAAAAGTTTAGAATAATTAAATTACTACGTGCGAAAAGAACAAAAGTATGATGTCATATTTGAAACGAAAAATATAACTATTTCTTAATGATACATAGTGCATGAATATCAGTTACATACAAAAGAGAGATTGATAGAAAAAACAACGTTATTTTTTAAATAAAAGTGCATTTTCAAATATTTAATAACACAACGAACTTGAATATCAGAAAGTACAGAATTTGAATTCAGTATTTCAATCGAAACATTTACACGTGAATCATCAAAATAAAATAAAAGTTTGCAAGAATTAAATTACTACATACAAAATGCTGGATTCGTATGTAAGAGCGGCTGAAGTTGCCGACTGGTAAAACATCATATTTGAAACGAAAAATCGAAATATTTTTAATGATACATGGAGTATCGTTTGCGTATACAAAAGAGAGTTTCTCTTTAAAATGACGTCATGATTAACAGTAAACGAAAATGAAAAGAATTAAATTATTAAGAAAAAAAATTTGCTGAAAAAATGACGTTATATTTCAAATAAAATGTGCATTTACTTTTTAACTATACAAACAGCATTAATATCTGTAAGTGCAGGAAAAAAAATTGATCAAAAATGATATTATAATAAGCAAAAAAATTTATTTTTAATCATAATTTGATAATTTATTTAAATTTTTATGATTAAAATTTTGTTTTCCCTGTTGCAATATTTTTAGGTGAAATTTCGATAACAGTTCATTAATATCCAATCCATAATTTTTAGTTTTTACAAGCGAAACTTACGTCAGGTGTACATTTTCATTCATAAAACATGGATTTTCAATTCTCTTCCAAATAAGTTTTTTAAATTACAAATATATTTATTTCGGATTAGGAGTTTTTATATATACACTACCATAAAATCTAAATCTTTAAACGTTTTCATGTTTGACATAAATAAAAGATTAGTCCGTGCGAAAAATGTCCGCAGTCATATTCAAATGAATGTCGTCATATTTAAATTCATGCATCGATATTCATTTAAAAAATTGTTTTATTGCAATTACGTAATGGTGTAATTTCTATAGACCTTATCGTCCGTAAGTGCATAAGTGTAACGTTTTGTTATAGCACATTCTTCTATAATCCTGATTTCACTAAAACTTAATAAATATATTAAGTGTTGCAAAAGTTATGACGTTGAAAGTTTAATTTTAATTTGAAACTAGAGGACGTCCATTTGCCTGTAATGCCATTCACATGAAATTCAAAGAAGAGCCAATCCCACTATCTAAGAAAGAAATCTCCCCCCCCCCTTCTATTTTTAATGGCACTTTGATTATGGAAAAGCTCAAGACATAAACCAGTAAAAATATCCTGGTATTAATCGATTATCTCAAGATACATATCGGTTATCTGGATACGTGAGACGGAATAACTGATAATGCATTTAACTTTTAAGATATATCAATCTATAT
This sequence comes from Maratus michaelseni, assembly GCA_963931845.1. Taxonomy (NCBI): domain Eukaryota; kingdom Metazoa; phylum Arthropoda; class Arachnida; order Araneae; family Salticidae; genus Maratus; species Maratus michaelseni. Next base: position 343,629,013 of record OZ007593.1, on the reverse strand, counting down.
TTAAAAATATCTCTGTGAGGTATTTTTTGTTCTCTATTTTAGTATATTCCTGCCAAATTTCGGATTTTCCATAATCTTAAATTACAACAAAACAATTATTTAGACAATTTTTTTCATAATGCGGTGTTCTTTTCATAAATAATACATTTCTTTGTTTTTCGTCAATTAAAAGCAATAAGCAAATGTATTACTTAACAAATAAGCATTTAGCTTTTGGGAATGTTAAGTATTTCGACATTATTGATAGATTTGCGCCTGTAAAAAAATATGACATTGTGAAATAGAAATGCAATAAATATATGAGTTACAAACATTTTTTTTTTCTTTTTTTTTTCTTTATTAATGATTTACCTTTGAAATTGTATGCTTCACTACGTTTTAATTTTCTTTTTAAATATCATATATCTGCCATTTTTGTTTTCAAAATTTGAGGTGTTTTGGAATAAAAACATAATGCTGTATGTTGATTTTTCGATTTCACTAATTAACTAAAAGTCATAAATAAAATTATTGGTTAATTAACAAATTTTCTCAAAATATTTGCTAACTTAATCATTTTTAAAATATTCTTTGAAGAAAAACATGAGTTAAATTCGTATTTGTGAATGCAATAAATATAAAATAGAATAAGTAGAAATGATAAAACAGAATAACAAGGTAGTAAGTTTATTCAAGTTACTTTATCTTAGTGAAAGCACATGAAATTTCAAGCACGCGAAATAATTAGAAAAGATCTTATGTAAAAAAAAAAAAAACCATAAATATGCAAAATAGAATCATTAGAAGTAATATCTGCTATAAATTGGGATAAAGAGTTGATAATTGTATATGCTTTTAATTATCTGGTACTGAAATATTTTTCTTAATTAATACATTGATTCTTCTTTAAATCTTCGTTAACGAAGTTATGGGTAATAGCAAGTTAAAAATAGATAAACAAAGTTTGAAAGGATTAATTTATAAAAATTTGAATTGAAGTATGTATTATTGATTTCGGTTGTTCTAAATATAAAATTTCAAGAAATCGATCCAAAATTTAAATATCTTTGCATTGATTTTTGGAGGGAAAAAATGGCATTTGTAATGAGAACAAACATATAAATTTTGTAAATTCCAGAAGTGTTGACAAATAAAATTAAATAAATGACAGAAAAGTCATAGAATAATTGAAGTAAATGAATTATTCCTAAAAGCTGAAAAAGAAAAAAGCAATACATTGTTCTGGAATTTAAATTATGAGCTTCTTCTAATAACTATTCAATTAACAATAAATAAACTTATAGGTGATTAACTAATACAAATCTGATTTGAAGAAAATGTTGTTATTTTGGTTGTTGTAAATCTAAAGCTTCGAAATATCGAAATTTTGAAGGGTGAAAATGGCATACACTGTTAAAAATATGCAGCAAATTGTTCAGTTTTAAATAACGGTTACTTGATCTTTTTATGAAGCGTATCTGACCATATTATAGACCATATTAAATATCAGAAAAAATAATGCCATAATTCAAAACATTTTATTTAAACATCAAAGAATTGTCTCTAATTTACACACGCGAAATATAAAAGCTACAATTGGTAAAAATCTATTGGAGAAATTTGCGCCAAATCTCTACTAAATAAGTTATTACGGATTTTTTTTTTTTTTCAAACAGAAAAAAATCCATATTTATTTTCCATTTTTATTAAACTGAAATATGTTTTATTGTACTGAATTAGTACGTGCATAAATTTTTGCTCCATGTGCCATAATCCGATTGTCTACGAAAATCCACCACCCGTACGCACTAAAATTTTGTAAGGTATGTACTTTAATTGTGCTCTTTTTATCTATTTTTAATGTAATTTCCAAACGGTTTGAAATTTATTCTTGGTAATTAGAAAGGTGTCGATGTCACCATCGTAGGTACCTTCTGTGAAAATTGGAACGACATCCGTTAAGTATTTTTTGAGTTATGATTGACGAAAGGTTTTAATATCTATCGTAGCTATATATGGGACAAAGTGGTATTGCACTGTGTATGAGTCTTATGGTGCTATCACACGTAATCTCATATCATAGTCAATATCAGATATTTCATCCGAAACATGTTTTTCAGGAGGAAAACGCTCGGAATCGTCCCGTTTGATAGATTGCCTCTCGTAATTTCTTAAAGATCTAACTTACATTAGTTTGTATCCTCTACGATATGCATCAGCTCGAAATCCACCAATCAGAGATCTCTAAAATTCCAAGATGGCCACCGTCATTGAGTCAAGATCTTATGTTTAGCGTGGTCGCAAATATTGAAACCAAAAATACAGAAGAATTAAGAAAAAAGCAAATCTTTAGTAACACGGGGACCAATTATACATGAAAAGAACTTAAAAAATGTGCAGTTATTTTGAAATTAAAGAATTACATATGCTTCGATTGTCACTTCGGAGTTCGTTATTGACATTCCCGATAAGAACTTTATTTACTAATTTAAAGTTATTTATTGCGATTATTTTATTTCAATTCCTTATATTATTTGCTATATGTTATAATTGTACTGTCGTAGTCACTTATTTACTTCTCAAACTGTAGTAGTTTAACTACTTACTGCAGCTACATTTGGCGTTATTTCGTACTTGTTGCCAAATTATGTCACCAAAGATGAAAATTCAAGCAAACACGCATCAAGGTATTTTATTGCAATACAAATTATTGCCTCCTTTTAGCATGCAGCGTTCAGAATCTAAATTCTGTAGTGGAAGGGGGGGGGGGGTGACAGAAAATTTTCTTATACTTTTAGAAAAATAAAATTTAATAAATGAAAATTTAATCTAGCAGCTATTTATAGTTAATTATATTTTACCTTTTAATAATTTTCTTTTAACACAATCTTGAAATTCTTTTTTTAAATATATACAACTATTATACAGACATACATATTTATTCGTAAATCGGTGGAATAGTAAAAATCTAATCACAGTTGTTCGGTCATCCAAGGCTGTCTGTTAGATGGTTGGCGACTTTCTCTCTGCCCTTTTTTTACTTTGTATTAATAATAAATAACGCATGTAACCCCCCCCCCTCCAGTTAAAATATTTTGCTACCCTTAGAAAAAAAAAAAAAACCTTATGTATTTTTGAAAACAAAAATGAATTGTAACGTAAAACTTTCCTAACAGAAATAAATTTCTATACGTAACTTCATCCTTCCCCCTCAGCAAAATTTATGTACAGCATTATTATTAGATGTTATTACTAATCTATTGTTACTTGTGACATTTTTATACAGTGATTTGCGGCAGAGTTAGTAGAGGGTATAACTCCCCCCCCCCCCCCCCCCCAAGACTGTACACAATATATATCAAAATAAGGATTGTGTTTTTGAAACAAAAAATATCAAAAACTCATTTAAACTTTCGAAAAATGATTAAAATCATCAAAACCAAGGAAGAAAAAACTGCAAAAGAGTGGAAACTATATCTAAATTCTATTACGTATTTCATTTTTATAATACATTCAATATGTAACATGAATTACATTTAAAATATGTAAAATATATTAACTAAAAATGTCATAATAGTGATTTTGGCAAAATAACTAAAACTTAATTTAAAATCTTTCTTTGCGTTACAGATTTTGGCTTAGCGATAAAGTGCGGTTCCAATATATGTGACAAAAAATTAGTTTTAATATACTATTTTTTTCAAAATCACTTAATACTAATAGTTGAGAATTCTTAATATTTACAGGTAATGAAAAACGTAAAGTGAAGATATGGACTCTATAATTTAGAATTTTAATGTTATATTAGCGAGAGTATTGTTTTTATAATCTTGGAATTTTAAGTAAAATGATCACAATATTATATATAGAGAGCAGACACGAAAAGAAACGGCAATATATAAAATGTTAGTACGCAATAATGCTTCATGTGTATCAATCGAACTCTACACTAAACATTAAAACACCTGCTGCGATTACTCGCCAAATGTTACGCCCTCTCCTTACATTAGCAGATAACTTTCAGTAGGGAAAATAACCCTAGTTGCAGCGTGAAAGTGTAAAGCGAGAGGCAATAGCATATACTTCATATCGTATGGTCGTCCGTGTGATAACAGCTTTAGTTTACACACAGACAATTATAGTCAAAATAAAGCTAAAGTACGGTTATGCAACCGTTTTCTATAAAAACGGTCAAATGACTGTACAATTTGCCTTACATTTTTAATAGTGTATGTAATGAGGACAAATGTATAAATATTGCAAATGCTAGAAATGTTGTCGAGTAATTTAATTAAGTAAATGAATTATTCTTGAATTCTGGATAAGAAAAAATGTCATACATGCTTGTAAAATGTAAATTATGCAGTTGAGAGATCAAAATTCAATTTAAAAAAAACCCATTTAAACTACAGAAAGTATTTTAAAAATATTTATATCAAATCATCATGAATATTATTGAAATACAATGAATTCATTAGCTCATTAGCATTCATATACAGATTTTCTTCGAGAAGTGTGGCTATTTATCCGCGATATTACTACTCTAATTAAACCTGCACTAATATCAAAACATACATTCAATGGAAAAAAACTGCAATAGATCCCCAGCTAACTTGCTGAAAAGCCCTATAAATATAAATAGACAATGTTATAATGTACCACGATATTGTTTTTGATGTATTATTGTTAAAAAAGTACATATTAAACTTTACTTTGAAAATTGTTTTTAAAGTTTACTTAATCTTCATGAACTTCCATTGACTAGTTTAATAAGTCACAATAAAGAAACTTTAAAAGATCTTGTTTGATTCTGCATTACTACAATGTTTTAGGTTAATTATTAAAAATTTATATAATCTTGTTTCAAACTTACCGTAAAGCAATTTAATTATTTCAAACTTACATATTTTTAAACTTATTTCAGAAAAAAACATATCAATTTCCAATTTAATAGTTTTCTTCTTTTTGGAATGTATATTGAGGTAACAAGAAATGTAATTTTGTAAACCTCGGTGCACTTTTATACTCATACGGATATCTCCATATATATATATATATATATATACCAACAGCTGTTTGGGTTATTCTAATTTTTGAAAAAGGTTCTTCGAGTTCGTTTAATGTTACTTTCTTTTCCGAAAATTCGATTCCGGCTATTTGGCTAGCAAGAAGAGAGAGAGAGAGAGAGAGAGAGAGAGAGAGAAGATTACCTATTTTGTGTTTTGCTCACTAATAAACATTTTTCCCGTATTAATTGAAGGAGCATCTAAAAATAGTTTATTGCATTAATTGAAACCACATAAAGCAAGAGAAACCTGTATATTTGATCACCTGGATATTAGATCAGTATATTTGTAAGTTTGAAATAATTAAATTGTTTTACGGTAAGTTTGAAACAAAATTATGTACATTTTTAATAATTAACCCAAATCATTGTAGTAATATAGAATCAAAAAAGATCTTTAAAAAAAAACTGCAATAGATCCCCAGCTAACTTCCTGAAAAGCCCTATAAATATAAATAGGCAATGTTATAATGTACCACGATATTGTTTTTGATGTATTATTGTTAAAAAATACATATTAAACTTTAGTTTGAAAATTTTTTTTAAGTTTACTTAATCTTCATGAAATTCCACTGACTAATTTAATAAGTCACAATAAAGAAACTTTAAAAGATCTTTTTTGATTCTGCATTACTACAATGATTTGGGTTAATTATTAAAAATACGCCTATTATCCGGATGCACAGAAAAACGGGACTCGTCAGAAAACAGAATATTGCTCCATTCATTTCTCCTCCAGTTGACATGCTCGGTTGCCCACTCCCTGCAGTCGCGACGATGCCTTGATGTTAATCTAACACATACCATCGGTCGGCGAGCATACAGACCTACAGCATGGAGCCGGTTTCAGACAGTCTGAGTTGAAATCGTGGTGCCTGTAGCAGGGTGTTGTTGGAGAAGAGTAGCGTTCATGTTTCGGTGTCTCCGAGCTGTTAACGCTAAATACCGATCTTCATTGGGCGTTGTTGCCCGTCTACGACCTTGCCCTGGTCTTCGGCCTGCACATCCACTCTCCAAAAAACGGTTCCAGATCCTGGAAATGACACTTTGTGACACTCCAATGGCTTGCGCTACTTCGGCTTGAGTTTGGCCCCCTTCTAACCTACCAACAATTCTCCAAGCTTCTGAATCTGTCAAATGACTTCGCTGAGACATCGTACTCATCGAAACAAAGCAATCACTGAATGCCGATCATCCTTGTCTTCATTCTCTTTTATCCAGTTGAAAGTCAAATTTCATTCGTTGCTGCTGAAGCGACGTTTTTGACGTCGAACTCAAAATTTGCATACTCCACAGTTTGAAAACCAGAAAAATTTGCATTTGTGATTCTCTTCTTCTATTTTCGGCAAAAAAAAATTTCGTTTATATCTTTATTTTATATAAAACTTCAAATATCCTTTAATTGTTTTGAGCAGTGTATATAAATCTCGTAAATTCCAGAAGTGTTAACGAATAATTAAATTAAGTAAATGACAGAAATGCTGTGAAGTACTTAAGTTAAAATTATACCAGAATTGTTATTTAGTAAGATTAGTTAACTTAATTATTCTAAAAACCTAAATGAAAGTAACCATTCCTGCTGAAAATTCGTTATATGGAGAAATTCGTTATATGGAAGTTCGCTATAGAGAGACTCGAGTGTCACGCAAAATAATGTAAATTTTGTGGAATATAAATTGTGTGTTTCTTCTAGCATCCAAGGGATCCTAATTATATTAATGTGAAAGTGTGTGTGAATGTTTCACTGAACTCGACGTCAAAACGGTTAAATTAATAACTTTGTAAATTTGCATACAGGTGGATTATAACCCAGAAAAGTATCTAGACTATTATTCATTTCAATTAGAAATGTTGAAAAAAAAACTCAAAATTTTATTATTTTCATACAGAGCTAATGGACTTTTCTCCTTTAAAAAATAAGCTATTTTTTCTTTATAGCTGCGCCATCTTTCAAATCTGGAGTAAAAGTACTTCTAGAACATATAGTTTTCATTTGAAACATTTATATGTGAATAGTGAAAATTAAATAAAAGTTTAAAATAATTAAATTACTACGTGCGAAAAGAACAAAAGTATGATGTCATATTTGAAACGAAAAATATAACTATTTCTTAATGATACATAGTGCATGAATATCAGTTACATACAAAAGAGAGATTGATAGAAAAAACAACGTTATTTTTTAAATAAAAGTGCATTTTCAAATATTTAATAACACAACGAACTTGAATATCAGAAAGTACAGAATTTGAATTCAGTATTTCAATCGAAACATTTACACGTGAATCATCAAAATAAAATAAAAGTTTGCAAGAATTAAATTACTACATACAAAATGCTGGATTCGTATGTAAGAGCGGCTGAAGTTGCCGACTGGTAAAACATCATATTTGAAACGAAAAATCGAAATATTTTTAATGATACATGGAGTATCGTTTGCGTATACAAAAGAGAGTTTCTCTTTAAAATGACGTCATGATTAACAGTAAACGAAAATGAAAAGAATTAAATTATTAAGAAAAAAAATTTGCTGAAAAAATGACGTTATATTTCAAATAAAATGTGCATTTACTTTTTAACTATACAAACAGCATTAATATCTGTAAGTGCAGGAAAAAAAATTGATCAAAAATGATATTATAATAAGCAAAAAAATTTATTTTTAATCATAATTTGATAATTTATTTAAATTTTTATGATTAAAATTTTGTTTTCCCTGTTGCAATATTTTTAGGTGAAATTTCGATAACAGTTCATTAATATCCAATCCATAATTTTTAGTTTTTACAAGCGAAACTTACGTCAGGTGTACATTTTCATTCATAAAACATGGATTTTCAATTCTCTTCCAAATAAGTTTTTTAAATTACAAATATATTTATTTCGGATTAGGAGTTTTTATATATACACTACCATAAAATCTAAATCTTTAAACGTTTTCATGTTTGACATAAATAAAAGATTAGTCCGTGCGAAAAATGTCCGCAGTCATATTCAAATGAATGTCGTCATATTTAAATTCATGCATCGATATTCATTTAAAAAATTGTTTTATTGCAATTACGTAATGGTGTAATTTCTATAGACCTTATCGTCCGTAAGTGCATAAGTGTAACGTTTTGTTATAGCACATTCTTCTATAATCCTGATTTCACTAAAACTTAATAAATATATTAAGTGTTGCAAAAGTTATGACGTTGAAAGTTTAATTTTAATTTGAAACTAGAGGACGTCCATTTGCCTGTAATGCCATTCACATGAAATTCAAAGAAGAGCCAATCCCACTATCTAAGAAAGAAATCTCCCCCCCCCCCTTCTATTTTTAATGGCACTTTGATTATGGAAAAGCTCAAGACATAAACCAGTAAAAATATCCTGGTATTAATCGATTATCTCAAGATACATATCGGTTATCTGGATACGTGAGACGGAATAACTGATAATGCATTTAACTTTTAAGATATATCAATCTATATTTAAAAATATCTCTGTGAGGTATTTTTTGTTCTCTATTTTAGTATATTCCTGCCAAATTTCGGATTTTCCATAATCTTAAATTACAACAAAACAATTATTTAGACAATTTTTTTCATAATGCGGTGTTCTTTTCATAAATAATACATTTCTTTGTTTTTCGTCAATTAAAAGCAATAAGCAAATGTATTACTTAACAAATAAGCATTTAGCTTTTGGGAATGTTAAGTATTTCGACATTATTGATAGATTTGCGCCTGTAAAAAAATATGACATTGTGAAATAGAAATGCAATAAATATATGAGTTACAAACATTTTTTTTTTCTTTTTTTTTTCTTTATTAATGATTTACCTTTGAAATTGTATGCTTCACTACGTTTTAATTTTCTTTTTAAATATCATATATCTGCCATTTTTGTTTTCAAAATTTGAGGTGTTTTGGAATAAAAACATAATGCTGTATGTTGATTTTTCGATTTCACTAATTAACTAAAAGTCATAAATAAAATTATTGGTTAATTAACAAATTTTCTCAAAATATTTGCTAACTTAATCATTTTTAAAATATTCTTTGAAGAAAAACATGAGTTAAATTCGTATTTGTGAATGCAATAAATATAAAATAGAATAAGTAGAAATGATAAAACAGAATAACAAGGTAGTAAGTTTATTCAAGTTACTTTATCTTAGTGAAAGCACATGAAATTTCAAGCACGCGAAATAATTAGAAAAGATCTTATGTAAAAAAAAAAAAAAACCATAAATATGCAAAATAGAATCATTAGAAGTAATATCTGCTATAAATTGGGATAAAGAGTTGATAATTGTATATGCTTTTAATTATCTGGTACTGAAATATTTTTCTTAATTAATACATTGATTCTTCTTTAAATCTTCGTTAACGAAGTTATGGGTAATAGCAAGTTAAAAATAGATAAACAAAGTTTGAAAGGATTAATTTATAAAAATTTGAATTGAAGTATGTATTATTGATTTCGGTTGTTCTAAATATAAAATTTCAAGAAATCGATCCAAAATTTAAATATCTTTGCATTGATTTTTGGAGGGAAAAAATGGCATTTGTAATGAGAACAAACATATAAATTTTGTAAATTCCAGAAGTGTTGACAAATAAAATTAAATAAATGACAGAAAAGTCATAGAATAATTGAAGTAAATGAATTATTCCTAAAAGCTGAAAAAGAAAAAAGCAATACATTGTTCTGGAATTTAAATTATGAGCTTCTTCTAATAACTATTCAATTAACAATAAATAAACTTATAGGTGATTAACTAATACAAATCTGATTTGAAGAAAATGTTGTTATTTTGGTTGTTGTAAATCTAAAGCTTCGAAATATCGAAATTTTGAAGGGTGAAAATGGCATACACTGTTAAAAATATGCAGCAAATTGTTCAGTTTTAAATAACGGTTACTTGATCTTTTTATGAAGCGTATCTGACCATATTATAGACCATATTAAATATCAGAAAAAATAATGCCATAATTCAAAACATTTTATTTAAACATCAAAGAATTGTCTCTAATTTACACACGCGAAATATAAAAGCTACAATTGGTAAAAATCTATTGGAGAAATTTGCGCCAAATCTCTACTAAATAAGTTATTACGGATTTTTTTTTTTTTTCAAACAGAAAAAAATCCATATTTATTTTCCATTTTTATTAAACTGAAATATGTTTTATTGTACTGAATTAGTACGTGCATAAATTTTTGCTCCATGTGCCATAATCCGATTGTCTACGAAAATCCACCACCCGTACGCACTAAAATTTTGTAAGGTATGTACTTTAATTGTGCTCTTTTTATCTATTTTTAATGTAATTTCCAAACGGTTTGAAATTTATTCTTGGTAATTAGAAAGGTGTCGATGTCACCATCGTAGGTACCTTCTGTGAAAATTGGAACGACATCCGTTAAGTATTTTTTGAGTTATGATTGACGAAAGGTTTTAATATCTATCGTAGCTATATATGGGACAAAGTGGTATTGCACTGTGTATGAGTCTTATGGTGCTATCACACGTAATCTCATATCATAGTCAATATCAGATATTTCATCCGAAACATGTTTTTCAGGAGGAAAACGCTCGGAATCGTCCCGTTTGATAGATTGCCTCTCGTAATTTCTTAAAGATCTAACTTACATTAGTTTGTATCCTCTACGATATGCATCAGCTCGAAATCCACCAATCAGAGATCTCTAAAATTCCAAGATGGCCACCGTCATTGAGTCAAGATCTTATGTTTAGCGTGGTCGCAAATATTGAAACCAAAAATACAGAAGAATTAAGAAAAAAGCAAATCTTTAGTAACACGGGGACCAATTATACATGAAAAGAACTTAAAAAATGTGCAGTTATTTTGAAATTAAAGAATTACATATGCTTCGATTGTCACTTCGGAGTTCGTTATTGACATTCCCGATAAGAACTTTATTTACTAATTTAAAGTTATTTATTGCGATTATTTTATTTCAATTCCTTATATTATTTGCTATATGTTATAATTGTACTGTCGTAGTCACTTATTTACTTCTCAAACTGTAGTAGTTTAACTACTTACTGCAGCTACATTTGGCGTTATTTCGTACTTGTTGCCAAATTATGTCACCAAAGATGAAAATTCAAGCAAACACGCATCAAGGTATTTTATTGCAATACAAATTATTGCCTCCTTTTAGCATGCAGCGTTCAGAATCTAAATTCTGTAGTGGAAGGGGGGGGGGGGGGGGTGACAGAAAATTTTCTTATACTTTTAGAAAAATAAAATTTAATAAATGAAAATTTAATCTAGCAGCTATTTATAGTTAATTATATTTTACCTTTTAATAATTTTCTTTTAACACAATCTTGAAATTCTTTTTTTAAATATATACAACTATTATACAGACATACATATTTATTCGTAAATCGGTGGAATAGTAAAAATCTAATCACAGTTGTTCGGTCATCCAAGGCTGTCTGTTAGATGGTTGGCGACTTTCTCTCTGCCCTTTTTTTACTTTGTATTAATAATAAATAACGCATGTAACCCCCCCCCCTCCAGTTAAAATATTTTGCTACCCTTAGAAAAAAAAAAAAAACCTTATGTATTTTTGAAAACAAAAATGAATTGTAACGTAAAACTTTCCTAACAGAAATAAATTTCTATACGTAACTTCATCCTTCCCCCTCAGCAAAATTTATGTACAGCATTATTATTAGATGTTATTACTAATCTATTGTTACTTGTGACATTTTTATACAGTGATTTGCGGCAGAGTTAGTAGAGGGTATAACTCCCCCCCCCCCCCCCCCCCAAGACTGTACACAATATATATCAAAATAAGGATTGTGTTTTTGAAACAAAAAATATCAAAAACTCATTTAAACTTTCGAAAAATGATTAAAATCATCAAAACCAAGGAAGAAAAAACTGCAAAAGAGTGGAAACTATATCTAAATTCTATTACGTATTTCATTTTTATAATACATTCAATATGTAACATGAATTACATTTAAAATATGTAAAATATATTAACTAAAAATGTCATAATAGTGATTTTGGCAAAATAACTAAAACTTAATTTAAAATCTTTCTTTGCGTTACAGATTTTGGCTTAGCGATAAAGTGCGGTTCCAATATATGTGACAAAAAATTAGTTTTAATATACTATTTTTTTCAAAATCACTTAATACTAATAGTTGAGAATTCTTAATATTTACAGGTAATGAAAAACGTAAAGTGAAGATATGGACTCTATAATTTAGAATTTTAATGTTATATTAGCGAGAGTATTGTTTTTATAATCTTGGAATTTTAAGTAAAATGATCACAATATTATATATAGAGAGCAGACACGAAAAGAAACGGCAATATATAAAATGTTAGTACGCAATAATGCTTCATGTGTATCAATCGAACTCTACACTAAACATTAAAACACCTGCTGCGATTACTCGCCAAATGTTACGCCCTCTCCTTACATTAGCAGATAACTTTCAGTAGGGAAAATAACCCTAGTTGCAGCGTGAAAGTGTAAAGCGAGAGGCAATAGCATATACTTCATATCGTATGGTCGTCCGTGTGATAACAGCTTTAGTTTACACACAGACAATTATAGTCAAAATAAAGCTAAAGTACGGTTATGCAACCGTTTTCTATAAAAACGGTCAAATGACTGTACAATTTGCCTTACATTTTTAATAGTGTATGTAATGAGGACAAATGTATAAATATTGCAAATGCTAGAAATGTTGTCGAGTAATTTAATTAAGTAAATGAATTATTCTTGAATTCTGGATAAGAAAAAATGTCATACATGCTTGTAAAATGTAAATTATGCAGTTGAGAGATCAAAATTCAATTTAAAAAAAACCCATTTAAACTACAGAAAGTATTTTAAAAATATTTATATCAAATCATCATGAATATTATTGAAATACAATGAATTCATTAGCTCATTAGCATTCATATACAGATTTTCTTCGAGAAGTGTGGCTATTTATCCGCGATATTACTACTCTAATTAAACCTGCACTAATATCAAAACATACATTCAATGGAAAAAAACTGCAATAGATCCCCAGCTAACTTGCTGAAAAGCCCTATAAATATAAATAGACAATGTTATAATGTACCACGATATTGTTTTTGATGTATTATTGTTAAAAAAGTACATATTAAACTTTACTTTGAAAATTGTTTTTAAAGTTTACTTAATCTTCATGAACTTCCATTGACTAGTTTAATAAGTCACAATAAAGAAACTTTAAAAGATCTTGTTTGATTCTGCATTACTACAATGTTTTAGGTTAATTATTAAAAATTTATATAATCTTGTTTCAAACTTACCGTAAAGCAATTTAATTATTTCAAACTTACATATTTTTAAACTTATTTCAGAAAAAAACATATCAATTTCCAATTTAATAGTTTTCTTCTTTTTGGAATGTATATTGAGGTAACAAGAAATGTAATTTTGTAAACCTCGGTGCACTTTTATACTCATACGGATATCTCCATATATATATATATATATATATACCAACAGCTGTTTGGGTTATTCTAATTTTTGAAAAAGGTTCTTCGAGTTCGTTTAATGTTACTTTCTTTTCCGAAAATTCGATTCCGGCTATTTGGCTAGCAAGAAGAGAGAGAGAGAGAGAGAGAGAGAGAGAGAGAAGATTACCTATTTTGTGTTTTGCTCACTAATAAACATTTTTCCCGTATTAATTGAAGGAGCATCTAAAAATAGTTTATTGCATTAATTGAAACCACATAAAGCAAGAGAAACCTGTATATTTGATCACCTGGATATTAGATCAGTATATTTGTAAGTTTGAAATAATTAAATTGTTTTACGGTAAGTTTGAAACAAAATTATGTACATTTTTAATAATTAACCCAAATCATTGTAGTAATATAGAATCAAAAAAGATCTTTAAAAAAAAACTGCAATAGATCCCCAGCTAACTTCCTGAAAAGCCCTATAAATATAAATAGGCAATGTTATAATGTACCACGATATTGTTTTTGATGTATTATTGTTAAAAAATACATATTAAACTTTAGTTTGAAAATTTTTTTTAAGTTTACTTAATCTTCATGAAATTCCACTGACTAATTTAATAAGTCACAATAAAGAAACTTTAAAAGATCTTTTTTGATTCTGCATTACTACAATGATTTGGGTTAATTATTAAAAATTTACATAATTTTGTTTCAAACTTACCGTAAAACAATTTAATTATTTCAAATTTACATATTTTTAAACTTATTTTAAAAAAAAACGTATCCATTTACAATTGAATAGTTTTCTTCTTCTTTTTGGAAAGTACATTGTGGTAACAAGAAATTTAATTTTGTAAATCTCAGTGCACTTTTATGCTTATACGGATATCTCAATATATATCTACCAACAGCTGTTTGAGTTATTCTAATTTTTGAAAAAGGTTCTTCAAGTTCGTTTAATGTTACTTTCTTGTCCGAGAATTCGATTCCGGCCGTTTGGCTAGCAAGAAAAGAGAGAGAAAAAATAAGATTACCCATTTTGTGTTTTACGCACTAATAAAAAGTTTTCCCTTTATTAATTGATGAAGCATCTAAAAATAGTTTATTAATATTAACTGAAACCACATAAAGCAAAAGAAACCTGTATTTAATTCTTTCAGTCATTATTATTTTTAAATCTTCCGTTCACGTAAGCATAGATTTTTAATTTTTTTAAATAGTCTTCACTGAAAAAAAAAATCATTCGTAAAATCATAAATATCATGCAGGTTATAAAAATATTATCTAGCACGCATGGCATTTTTTAAATGTTCAAATTATAGAGAGTGAAAAAAATGTTTTGAAATTCACTTATGCTAGTAAAATACATTACCTTAATATTAAATTATATTCCAAATTCGTAGCAATCAATTAAATGACTAAGCTAATTGCTTATAAATTATCATTTTTCAAATTAAAAAAACAGTTTTATCTTCAAAATTGTTACATTGGGCATTTTTTTCGACATCTTATTAAATGAGCTATATAAAAAAAGAAAAAGTCTAAAATATGAGCATGAACGGTTGCATCTAAAACATAACAATGTAAATTAAATTGTCCTTAAAAAAGCTTGATGGAAGATCGAAATTATCCTTTAATATTTTTTATGGTTCTCTCCCTAACAAGTAATTAATATTATTTTCTCAGAAAAAAGAAAAAAAAAGAAAAAGAAAAGTATATTTTCCTGTAAAAACACTTTTACGACTATAAGTGGATCTCTGTAATGAAGACATAATATTGAGTGCTGTCAAAATAAATCGAACTTCACAGTTTACAAGACATGGAAATAAAAGAAAAAAATACATTTCGTTTTTAATGTTGCATTTAATGCTAATCTATGAATTTGACTGTTACTTTCCCAAACGATTATTTTAAACATTTCTAGAAAAATAATGATACCAATAGCTTACATTAATGTCTCCACAGCTTCAATCGTTTTAAGATAAGAAATAGGGGTTGTTTTCATACAATATTTTATTTTGTAAAATAAAGATGTTTAATTATACTGTACGGATGCTTAGAAACAAGTGTTGGATAATAAATTGGAGTTAGGAAATATTGTAGTAGTACATTTATTAAAAGAAACAAAAAAAGAGAGCAAACCATTTGTGTTAATCTAAATATTTAACGTAAGAAGCGAGATGGAGTGTTAAAAATAATCTTGAATATCTTTATGGCTTGTGGTATAATACATTTTTTAAATAGTGTATATTTAAATGTAATATCACTATCCATAATTCATACAATGTAGCATTGATGTTAATGTTTATCATTATTTCACGAAATTAAGAAATTAGATTTATCTATATTATAAAGCAAAAACATTTCCGTGATTAACGCGGACGTCATATCGACGGTGGCAAAGACTTGAATGACTATTTAGCATTTTTCGAAAATATATTAACTTCTGAAAATCGCACAATTTCGATTTTTACATCATATAGAATAGAAAAAAAATACTTTCAAATGCAATTTGTTTGAAAACTGTATTTTAATTTACTGATATTTTATGGTTTTTAAAATAATATTCAAGCGTGAATCTGTTTTATTAAAATATGCCTGTCTGTTTGTAATTCTCCACTACTACTCCTATAATATCGAAGGTTGGTCGGTGAAATTTACACCAGCTATCCGCATTTCATATAAGTTCTCAGAACTTTAATACTTGAATTATTATCCGACATATTATTATTTATTTATTTTTGTAATTTTTAATACATTTCTGTAATGGTGGAAACTAAATTACTCCATTTTTGTGGATAAAAAAGAGAATCCCCACCCCTCCCCATCATTGCTCCTCTTTAATTACATGTGGAGTTTAGGAGGAGAGTTTTACTACGTTAAAAATATTTGTATGGCGTTAGGTTTATAGGATTATGCTGATATTTGCAAGACAATAATGGAAAAATCTTTTATGTATGAGCATCTACCTAAGTTTTTGAGACTCCTTGGAATTTCCTAGACATTTACTCCCAAAAAATTGCCCAAATTTAAAAACTTTTTTTATTTAGACTTTTTTTTATTCTTCGCGTACCAAATCAAATTTCATTATGCCTTTTCCAAAGTTAGACAACAGTTTCTGTAACAATACAAAATAAAATTCCAAACAGTAGAAAATAATTCAAGATATTACGCTTCAGCAACCGTACACTTCAACCCAGTGTTTTCTCTTCTTTGATGGAACTTAAGACGAAGTTTTACTCTACTGAAAATAGTTGTATGGTGTTTGATTAAAAAATTGTGGCAATATTTGTAGGACAATTCATAGGAAAATCATAAAACTGATATATGAGCAATTGCTATGCTTCTTTAATCAAACTGAAATTTTCTCACTATATACGAACAGAAAAAACAAACACTTATACCAGAAACTGTTTTTGTTAAAATTTATTTCTTCCAGTTTTATTATTATTATTATTATTATTATTTAATTCTTCGCATGCCAAATCAAATTTCACTATGCTTTTTCCAGGGCCGCGGTTCAACAAATTAAAACTCAAAACAATAAAAATAACTCAAGATTTTCCGCCACAGCAACCATGCAGCTCAACCCCATTTTTGCTCCTCTTTAATTAGAAAGGAACCTCCAAATCGCCATGGCAACGTGTTCTAGGACTGTGTAAATTTGGAAAAGCCTCACCGCACAAATAGCATGGCTATAATTCTAGGCCTGATAATGCAATATTATATCTGCAGTACAAGGAATCATTTTGGCATATAAGAGTCTTCTCTTTTACTTCGGTATAATGTCTCTAAGTGCTTATTTGCGTGCCATTCTCTAATAATGCTTGTTGCTTACTCAGAGAAAAGAGGCTTCATCTGGTTCTAGACATCGTCTGTTTTCTCCCCTGTCGTGTGCTTGCTCTCTTTGTCCTGTCTCCTACCACTGCAGGGTGTTCTGTTGAATTTATGAACCGTTCTTTTACTTTTTTCCTATTTCAACCCCTCTCCTCTTTGATGTATGTTTAACTGGGAGAGGCAATAGAAGTGTCTTTTCTATGGTTGGAACGTTGCTGGTGAAAATAATGAATAGAAAAAAATAATAAATGTCTGTGAAATTTAGAAAATGATAAGTATAGTGTTTGAGAGAAAAAAAAATTAGTTTAAAAATAGTGTTTGAAAAAATTTAATTCAAAAATTGTGTTTAAAAATAGTTTTTAAAATGTTCAATCATACACGAGGCTTTCATTTGTTTAAAAACATTAAATCGTTCCAAAATCATTCTTTTTTTTCTTCTTTTTTGCCCTTTCCTCATTGGTATATATTAACTATTTGACTTCGATTAGTTAACAAGTAAGTTATGCAGACGAGTCCGTTGCTGAATAATAGAACTTAATTTTTCATTAATGCTTCCTTTTTACTATTTATGGCATGATAAGGATTTTCTTTCTTCGTACAGTCTTTCCTTGTACTATATATTATTTATTCAGACAAAAGAGTTTCATTTGGTTCTAGACATCCTTTGTTTTCTCTCCTTGTCTTCTACCACTGCTAGGTGTTCTGTTGAAATTATGAACAGTTTCAAAATGAGAAGCTATTCTTTTTTTTTTCTTTCAATCCGTTTCCTCTTCAATGTAGTTTAAGTGGGAAAGGCAATAGATAGGTCTCGGGTTGGAAAGTTGCTGGTGTAAATAAAAGTCTGTATGAAATGTAGAACATTATAAGATTATTGTTCCAAAAATCACTTTTAAAAATAGTGTTAATATTCATATGAAACGCTTAGATTACAAGCGGTCTCAGTCCAAAAACTACAAATTTTCTGAGAAATGTTTAACAGTTGTTGTTGTTGTTGTTGTTTAGCCATTGTGCCTTTTTCTTAAAATTTTATGCGGTGTTTGGCGATCAATTTTATCAACAAATTCGTCAAATCACCAAGAATGATGCCAAATTTTATGGCTTCACATATGCATGCACAACCTTATCTATGCTTCCCCAAGCAGTTGACTGGAAAATGTTTTTTCCCGTTAATCCCTACGTACCAAATTGAAATCAATATTTAACTTTTTAACAGACCTTAATAGATCCTAACAAAAGTGAAAGTACTATTCTATAACTTCTTCATAATCCAATATAGAAACAATTACAACCTAAATTTATTATTAATAGTTATCTTATTTTATTTTCTTCCCTCTGAGTCAATGGATTCCTAATCCTAATCCTATTCTATCCTAATAATATTATAAATGCGATTGTGTGTGTGAATGTTTGGCTGAAGTAAACGTCAAAACGGAGAATTTAATGGCCCTGTATCTTTGCATATAGATGGATTATAACACAGAATTGAACATAGACTAGATTTCGTTTATTTTATTCAAATGGTTTTCTTAATAATTCAAAATTTCATTATTTTCATAGAGAATAAATGAATATTTTTCCTGAAAAATTTAATTAACTATATTACGTTGCTAAGCATTATCGTTGCCAATAAATATAAAGCCTGTAGTAATATTTTCCCCCAACAGTTAATTTTCAATTTAACGATTTCCTCGTGAAAAATGAAAATTAAAAAGAATTGAAAAGAAGATGAATTGCCGTAATATTTGAAACGCAAATATGGAGTGTTTATTATACATGAAATATGAATGTCGGTTACGATGAGAAGAGGTTTTCTAGCAAAAAATTACGCTATAATTAGAAAAGAAAATGAACAATAATTATATAACTAAGAAAAGATTTTTGGAACATAGAACTACGAAAAGGATATCCTCCTTGGCTTGGGCAAATATGATGTCATATTGGAAATAAAACATACATTTTCAAGTATTCGTAATAATACAAGGAGCATGGAAATCAGTATATAATGAAAGTAGATGGATAATAACGTCATATTTAAAATGAAAAACTGAAATATTTTTTATCGTTATTAATTAACAAGCTTGAATGTCAGTTAGATACAGATGCGAGATTTCTGCCCAAATCCCCTTTATGATTGCCAGGAAAAGAAAATTAAGAATGATTGTATCATTAAAAAGGGATTTCTCTGGGAACAAAGTGACGTTATATTTGAAATGAAGTGGGAATTTTCAAATATGTTTTTAAGGAGCGTAAATTAATTTTATACATTAATAATACAAGGATCAGTAAGTATAGAAAGTAGATGAATTTTACGCCATATTTAAAATGAAAAATTTAAATATTTTTTTAAATATACTGATTATTAAGCATGACAATATCAGTTACATACACATACAGATGAGAGTTTTCGGCCAAAATTCACATCATGATTATAAGGGGGAAAAATGAACTCGAATCTATTATATTATAAAATCTGATCGTCTGTATTCGCAATTACTCCTCTTAGATTATCGAACGCAACGCGATTCAGTTAACAACCGGTTATCATTGATCCGAGGATGTCATATAAACTCTCAGAATTTAAAATTGGAAATTAAATTTTAATATATTATTATTTTTATTTTTATTTATTCCTTTATTTATTTATTTTGTATATGTTAACGAAATTTGTCTGAAAACGGCAACTAAATTACTTTATTTTTGTGGATAAAAAGAAGAAATAAAACGTATTAATATATTTTTCACGCCATTTTCTCATTAAAACTGAAAAAAAGAATTTATTTTCAATTTGAATAGATGGTGCAAACAAATCTTGATTATAGTAAAATTTTCAAAAAATAAAAACATATTTACAGATATTCAAACTTTATGAATCAAGTTATTCCGCAGAACAAAAATCCTCTGTCAACATATAGTCATTTAGAAATCAAGATTTGTTTCAGCTATCGATTAAACCAAGGAGGCAAATTTAAGCTCCTTGCATTTAGGTGTACAAATTATTTCTCTCTATTCACAATAATGGAATTTAAAGAAAAAACATATACTGTTTCCAATTAATAATTTTTGAAGGATGGCTGTTAAAACGTTTTACAAAATCGCTAAAAGTAAAGTGTTTATCAGGTAAAATTGACATTTGATTTTAACCAATTCGTCGATTTCCATGATTTTATTTGGCCCTGCTTTTTCCATTGGTTGAAGTTTCATTTTCTAAATTATTTGGCACAAAATGTAACTTTTTTAAAACTGAGTTATGTCAAGGCCCTTACAACAAAGAAATACCGTATAGTCTTCTATGAAATGTAATGAAGGGTTAGTTAATTATTTACGTTTTTTATTGTCGGGAGTTAAATATTTTGCTTAACTAATGCATTTATTCTTCTTTCAATGTCACGTGAACGAAGTCACGGGTAACAACTAGTCTTCAATACATCTGCCCATTCTCGCGCTTTGGCGGATCTTACACTCATAATTGATATCCCTCTTGCATTTCTTACCAGCTGCTCATTGTCGCGTTTTTAGCAGCCTGACTATTTTATTATTCACTATTATTTTACTATGTAATCATAATTTTATCTTTATGCCACCCTTTGTCTCATTATAGGCGGCTCGAGTTCACTGACTCCAGCCTGTAACCTCTTTTCTTAGTAAAGGTGACCAGGAGGGACATCTATGCTCTACAGACCTGGTTTCTTCGTCTGAGCAGTCCCTCTCAGGCAATAAAACCTTAGTTATCCCTATAACCACTCTTACTTAATCTTGGTTTCATTCATGGTTGAGTCATTTTTGTATCCATACCATATCTGCTTTGGTTTGATTTAAATAACATAACTTTATTTAACCCGTTCGGGACCATGGGTGCATATATGCACCCTCAAAAAAAGCATAAAGAATTTGTTTTAGGCACCAGTAAAAAATAAAAGTAATATTTGCTTTCTCTAATTAGAGCGTTTTTTGCGATAGTTTAAGTAAAGGTAGCTTTTTTTTAAAAAGTGGTGCCAAACGAATAAAATTTGTTGAAAAGCCGCCGGTCCCGAAGGGGTTAATTATTCAATCAATATTATCATATACCAAAGGATATGTTTAAAATACGGATTCAAAACATAATATAACGATACTAGTTTTTAAAATTCACCCTAAAAATTCAAAAACATAACGCGTTTAAAAAAACGTCATCTTTTTTTTTTTTTGTATCTTTATCTGGTTCCAGACATCGTATGTTTTATCTTCTCGTGTGCTTTATCTTTATATTCTATCCACTAGCACTGAAGGGCATTGTGTTGGAGTTATGATCTGTGCCGAAAAAAGGAGTCGCTCATTTTACTTTTTTTCAACTCCTTTTTTTTCTCAATGTATATGTTTCATCCCTTCGCTACGAGCATCATGTACAGAATTTTTTATCTTTCACCAACAGTATATTAAAAAAGAAATATTTGTCTAGTTCAATGCTAAAAATTCTTTGATTACATAACCTAAAAAATTTTATCCGAAAAATCCGGAAGGAAAAATAAAGGATTCTGAGCACTCTTTCTATATGTCATGTATACGCGAAGCTCGTCGTGAAGAGGTTAAGCGGGAGAAGCAATAACCGTATCTACAGCCATAAATGTTCTAGTGAAAATAAGGAATAGAAAAAAATAAAACTCTGTATGAAATTAAGAAAATTACAAGAGCATAATTCGAAAAATTGAGTTAAGAAAAATTTCACTTCTCATCCATATATTAGATACTTAGAATAAAAATGGTCCAAATCAAAAATACAAAAATTTGCTCAAATGGGTTTAATAAACGCCCCCTAAATAAGAAAGCCGTTTCACGCGTCACGAAAACGTCATACCAAGCAGGCAAAAGAAAGAAAAAAAATTCGAACAACTTGCATGTTTCGATTTCGATGGCTCATGGAATTATTTACTATTGGTCGTAAACAATAATTATTAATTTTATGAGCCAATGAAATCGAAACATACAAGTTGTTCAATTTTTTTTTTTCTTTGTTTTGCCTGCTTGGTATGGCGTTTTCTTGACGCGTGTCACTGCTTTCTTATCTAGGGGGTGTTGGTTTAATGCATTCTATTAGACCTCTTGAAAAATTTTTTGATAAGTGTTTGGCGATCAATTTGGTTGACAAAATTGCCAAATTGAAAAGAATGTCGCCAAGTTCAACGAATAGAGCTCCACAAAATCCTCGTTTGCTCACCACACCTATAACCACGCCTATTTAATTTTAGCTCCGCCTGTATTTGAGGCACTTTTGCAGCAGTATCATAGCAGATTTGTTTGATTTAAATGACATAAATTTACTTACTTATTTGTTCAGTCTTATCAATCAGATACCAAAGTGAATGGCTAATAAATTGATTAAAAAAAAAAAACTTTTGAAATTTACTATATAAATACGAAACGAGGCGACGCGTTTCAAGAGACTGGATCTTTCTTCATTTTTGCCTGATGATTCTAGAGGTAGTCTGAATTCTCTCTTGTTGATCTTTTTTTCGAGTCTGTTAGCACTGGAGGGTGTTCTTGTTTTGATTATGAACCGTTCCGAAATAAGGAGATGTTCTTTTAACTTATTTTTTTCTCGCTTTCTGTACGGTTAAGTGGAAGAGGTAATAGAAGAGTTTAAGGATGGAAAGTTGCTGACTTAAATAAAGAATAGAAGAAAGTAGACGAAGGTAAACTAACAAAGTGATATGATAAGAATTGTGTTAAAAATATTAAGGTTAAAATAGTTGTAATATTCATACATATACCAGACGCTCAGAATATAAACGGTCCAATTAAATTTGCTGGAAAAGGAAAATGATTCCATGTCTCCAAGTTCGAAGGTCAGAGCTTCACACAAGCCTAACTCAACCTCACTATTCAACTCTCCCATTCAACTACTCACTACTCATTCTATACTCAACATCAATCCCGCCTATAACCACGCTCTACTCATAGTTGAGTTATTTTTGTAACCATATCATAGCTAATTCACGGAAGTCGTTTGGAATGATTTAAGTGGCATAACTTTAACTTTTTATTTACTAAATCAAAAAATCAAATACTAGAATGAAATGAAATGGTAATAATTGTGTGATAAAAATTGCGTTTAAATTAGTTTCATATTTATAAACATATATTAGATGCTCATATTATAAGGGATCAGTTCAAACATTATCCTGAAAAAGTGTGTAACGCATCCTTTACGGCTACTATGCATCGTTTCCTGAAATTTTTAATCAAGTGTTTGGTGATCAATGTGGTTACAATAATCGACCTATTGGGCCAAGATTTTTGCCACAATACCCATTTCTACGTTCATAAAAAGGAATCTTGAGCCCAATTACCAATTGCATTAACGACGGTTGCTATTCACACTGTTGAAACGGGTATGCGATCTTGTGAATGATTTTGGAGTTTATAAATGTGATTGTTATCGATAATGATAATGCTCATTTTTATGTTACTATAAGTTAAACATTCTCAGTGACTATTTAGCTCTAACAAAAAAAAATTCTTATCCAAATTTATATTTAACTCAATCACTGGAGAAAATATAATCTACAATGGCAGTGTGCAATACGACTAAAAAAATGACTATTTTAATTTTATAATTAAATATTCTTATCTTTGTACTGAAAGTATGCATCACATTCTTCGAGCTTGCTGTCTAAATGAAAGAAAATTATGGAGAAAGTGTATCCTAACTTTGGTGCATTTCCGAAAGCAAGTTAACAGTTTCTTTGAAAGAAATGAGGATTAAAAAAAAGTCCTTCCGGCATGTACCGGGAGGAAAAGGTAGCTTTCCTATATCTTCGTTTTAAAATTTTAGCTAATGTTACACGAAAACAGCAAGCTAAAATGCAAAGAAACGTTTACAAAAGATTCGTTAATACTGAATTTGAATAAGAAATTCGCCAAATTATTGAGCAATAGCCAAATTGGTTTCATTTATGAAGACTTATTTTGATCGCCAAATTTGGCGATATTTCGCCAAATGTCGCCAAGTTTGGCGAGAATTTGGCGCTAACGGATATGAATATATAGTTTTATGTGTATGATGACTGGGAAAATTATTACAACAATGAAAATTTTTGTAATGTGCTGTCTTGTTTCAAAATGTCAGCCACCCTATAATTTCAAACTGCTCTATCTCAGCCATTTTTTAAGATAGAGGTAAACCAAAAAAAGCTCTAGAATCCTTGTCTCAAGGCCTAACACGTAATTAAAAAATAAATTTGAATTTTTAAATTTTTTGTATATTTATTTTAGATTTTAAGTTATTTTACATCTTTAAATGGCCGCCATCTTGAAACAAGATGGCGGACCAAGCTGGCCAACGAACTCGGTCGAGACATTAGTGACCTTAATACACACAATTAGTTTCATCAAAATCGATTCATAATTACGGGCGTTATCGTATGACATAGGTCAGATATATATATATATATATATATATATATATATATATATATATATATATATATATATGGATATATCTATATATATAAATCAACATTTGGACGGAGGGTGGTTTTGGGGTCTGGGGGTCATGATCGGTGAAAATATATCGAAATTTTCCGGAACTGCTTTCCTCCGAACGGCTGCAATAGGTAGCTTTATACTTTTTTGTATTGAAAGCTACCTAATATAGTTTTAAAAATATGCTTTATGCATTGATCTTGTTCCACTATTTACATTTTACAAAATACAATATGGGTTATACTTATGAGTACTAATTATTTTATTTATTTATTTTATTGAGGAAATTATCAAAAATACTCTTATAACCATGAGAATTAAGATTTATATTTAGTACTTAATATATTTATATTTTAGTACTCTTATAAGCACTTTTACGAGGGTGGTTCAATAATTATTGTCCCGAGTGTATATGTAACATTTGTACTGAAATAGTTGATGTGGAATATTGAAGCCTTATGTCTTAGATGCCTATATGCTAAATTTCAGAATCGTAGCTGTTATATTAACATATTTGTTTTCGTTTTAAGTGTGAGAGGTGACACCTAACTTGAAAAATGGAGAAAACTGAACAACGAGCTGTCATCAAGTACCTCCAGAAAAAGGAGTTAAGCCCAAAGGAAATTCATGAGGACATGGTGAGTGTATTGGGTGATGGGGCCCCTTCCTACCAGGTGGTAAAGAACTGGTGCCGCGAATTCCGTTGCTGCAGTAAAAGCTGGTGCTGGTCCTCCAATAACAGCATGCACCTCAGAAAACATTGATGCTGTGGATGACACGATTATGGCAGATAGACAAATCACCATGCAACAGTTAGCAGACATCTTGCTTAGTGGAAACCATTGTGCATGAACACTTGGGATTCAGAGAAGTGTCGGCGCGTTGGGTACCAAAAATGTTATCATTTCAACAACAGAAAGTGTTCGATATTCAAGGGCTGGTTTGGAACTTATGGGGCCAGACCTCGAGCAATTCTGTGATAGATTTGTGACAGTTGATGAGACGTGGCTACATCACTATGATCCCGAGTCCAAACGACAGAGTATGGACTGGCGGCACAGCAGTTCACCTCCCCCACAAGTGCAAGGTGCAAGCATCATCACCCAAAGTTATGGCCACAATGTTTTTGATGCGAAGGGTGTGCTTCTTATTGACTACCTGGAGGCTGGACACACTCTTACGGGGACCTATTATGCAGCCCTAATCCCTAAGTTACGCGAAGCAATCAAGGAAAAACGGCGCGGGATGTTACAGCGAAAAGTGCTGTTCCACCAGGACAATGCTCCGGCTCACAAAAGCCATGTTACTGGTGCCGCAATCCATGCAGCTAGTTTTGATGTGTTGGAACATCTTCCCTACTCTCCAGACCTCGCCCTAGTGACTTTCATTTGTTCCCTAAGTTGAAAGAGCACCTCAAGGGGACGAAGTTTCACTCGAATGCAGCTGTTATGGAGGCTGTGGAGAAATGGCTCTCATCTAACGCAGAGACTTTCTTTGAAGCAGTCATAGTGGCTTTACAGCATAGGTGGCAGAAGTGCATTTCTGTGAAAAGAGACTTTAATGAAAAATAATATTGCTTATAGGTTAGGGGCAATAATTATTGAACCACCCTCGTATAATCATCTGATTCAAAACCACTGCGTACAAATTTGCACTCTACAGCAGCATTCGATTTGCGTTATAAAATTAAGTTTCAAATGAGAAATTATTTTAAGTAGTCTAGCATTTGCAAGAAATTGCTATACTATAATGCATTATGGTTTTTAGAATTTTTAATCGCCCAAAGGCTTATAACCCTTGAATCATCGCTTAATTTTTGAAACACTCACTGAAAATTTATCTTACATTTCTCGAGCCTTATACTAAATTTTATATAATTAAGGAATTCGAACGAATTCATCCTTTCTTTAGTGTTCCAAACGTAGTAGGCACAGGAACGCTACAACATTCAATGCCTTTCCAGTATGAAACTAGTCGGATGTACCAATTCCAAAACTTTCTTCTATCTCACACAGGTTTCGCTTACATTAAAAAGAATCAGCACCAATTTATATCAAAGTCTAACTGAATCTGAAATTTGATGAAAATAAGTGCATTAGTTTTTGAGATAGAGCTATTGCGGAAATCGCGAAAAATGCACCATAGCAGCCCCACCTATTGGGCGATTTTCTCCAAAAACCTAGTCAGCACCAATTTATATCAGGGACTAACTGAATATAAAGTTTTATTAAATTTCGTGCATTAGTTCTTCAGATAGAGCGTCCACAAAATTTTTGTCACATACATACAGACAGATAAACAGAGTCACAGACTCACAGACAGACATTTTCTAAAAACAGTCAAATCGTGTTCAGGACCTTCTAAAACGTATAAATCCGTTGAAAACCGGAAGTCTAAAATTTTCATGAATCCAATACTTTTCTTCTTGTAAAGATGGAAGAAAGTAAAAATTGTAGCAAGAGTAGTGAGTATAATCATAAAAGTACATAATTTCCCAGAAATAAAATAAATAATAACCTCTCAAAAGTATATCTGATCATACGCATTGAAAAATGCAAATGCGTGGTACAATCAAATCAATGCGAAAAGCGTATCGTTCAACGAAATTTTGCTTGTAAAACGTTCTTTTCCGTCGAAAGTCCATTATTGTTGGCAAACATTTTTTCTCTATTTCTCCTTCATTTACTCCAGTAAGCAATTTCGAAGAAAATGCTGTCGTATACTTTCATTACATAGGTAATTATAAATTAAAATGTTTCTTTTCTATTTTTACTTTCCTATCTATATTTTCTTTTCTTTCTTTTTTTGTACACTCTTTTATTTAACTGAACTTGGTTTTTGTATGTAAAGATGGAATTTTATAATCGGTTTTTCACCCACTTTCTCATATGCCAGAATTATAAAAATTACGTACAAAAGGTGTGTTTCCATTGACAGTACAATATTTTAATATTTTTAGAACTTAATTATGAATTATTTACTTAATTTTAAGCAGTGGCGGCTGGTGCCTGTCATTATTTGGGGTACTAAATTCATGGCTGCTAAATTTATTATTTTCTTACCACTGTTGTTAAAAAGGAATACTTTATTACTTACCCATCATACGTAGTATAGGGTAAATATTGTAATCGTTTTGAAAATCGAAAAATTTTTTTTGACGGATTTACACATTTCAGACACTGGAGATTTCGAAACACATATTTTTAGAAAAAAAAAAAAAATCACCGTCCGTCTGTGTGTCTGTGTGTAAACGATCTATCTCCCGAAAAAATTGAGATCGGGACTTGAAATTTGGTACGTACTTAGTATGTAATAATGGGAAGAAGCTTATTGAATTTCAGTAACCTCGATTATCCGGAAATAGTTTTTTCGGACTCTCGAAATATTCGTTCTGATAAAAGGTATATAAAAATTTTCGAAATTGTTTATTTTAAGGAGTGAATATAAAAGACAATAAAAAATATAAATTTTGCATAAAGCATGAAGTCGATCGGATAATGAGTTGCCGAGATATTTGTAATCCTATTTTGCCACACTCTTCGATTTTTCATGTCCCTGTATTTCATCCAAATTTCAATTCAAAGATATATTTTAATTGGAAATGAGACGCTTAATCACATGCAATAAACCGCTAGTTAATAGGATTATTGTTTTTGGAGTTATAAGGATGTTCCTTTTAAGCAATTCAGTAATCGAGCCTTTAAATTTTATGACGTCATCAAGCCACGATTTTATTCGAATTGCAATGCATTTTATAAGTAGTTTACACATTTTTTATTTTCATATTTTACATTATGCATATCCATGATGGGTAAGTATTACGGTGGCCCCCAACGACTAGTTTAATTTGCTGTCAGAAAGTTCTCCCACTAAACAATGAAAAGATTTATTGTAAAAAAGTAATGGTACGAAAATGATACGTGTTTCAGGCATTCATTTAGTGCATGCATTTAGTACAAAAAAACAGCCACAAGCCGCCACTGATTTTAAGACATTTTTACGTTAGTCTGCCACATATGATAAATCGCCGAATATTCTTTATGGGTACAATTGTATTCAATTTTCAGTAACAGTGGAAAGCCACCACTGATTTTAAGACATTTTTACGTTAGCCTGCCACATATGATAAATCGCCGAATATTCTTTAGGGGTACAATTGTATTCAATTTTCAGTAACAGTGGAAAGCCGCCACTGATTTTAAGACATTTTTACGTTAGCCTGCCACATATGATAAATCGCCGAATATTCTTTATGGGTACAATTGTATTCGATTTTCAGTAACAGTGGAAAGCCGCCACTGATTTTAAGACATTTTTACGTTAGCCTGCCACATATGATAAATCGCCGAATATTCTTTATGGGTACAATTGTATTCAATTTTCAGTAACAGTGGAAAGCCGCCACTGATTTTAAGACATTTTTACGTTAGCCTGCCACATATGATAAATCGCCGAATATTCTTTATGGGTACAATTGTATTCAATTTTCAGTAACAGTGGAAAGCCGCCACTGATTTTAAGACATTTTTACGTTAGCCTGCCACGTATGATAAATCGCCGAATATTCTTTAGGGGTACAATTGTATTCAATTTTCAGTAACAGTGGAAAGCCGCCACTGATTTTAAGACATTTTTACGTTAGCCTGCCACATATGATAAATCGCCGAATATTCTTTATGGGTACAATTGTATTCAATTTTCAGTAACAGTGGAAAGCCGCCACTGATTTTAAGACATTTTTACGTTAGCCTGCCACATATGATAAATCGCCGAATATTCTTTATGGGTACAATTGTATTCAATTTTCAGTAACAGTGGAAAGCCGCCACTGATTTTAAGACATTTTTACGTTAGCCTGCCACATATGATAA
This sequence comes from Maratus michaelseni, assembly GCA_963931845.1. Taxonomy (NCBI): domain Eukaryota; kingdom Metazoa; phylum Arthropoda; class Arachnida; order Araneae; family Salticidae; genus Maratus; species Maratus michaelseni. Next base: position 343,599,311 of record OZ007593.1, on the reverse strand, counting down.
ATCGCCGAATATTCTTTATGGGTACAATTGTATTCAATTTTCAGTAACAGTGGAAAGCCGCCACTGATTTTAAGACATTTTTACGTTAGCCTGCCACATATGATAAATCGCCGAATATTCTTTATGGGTACAATTGTATTCAATTTTCAGTAACAGTGGAAAGCCGCCACTGATTTTAAGACATTTTTACGTTAGCCTGCCACATATGATAAATCGCCGAATATTCTTTATGGGTACAATTGTATTCAATTTTCAGTAACAGTGGAAAGCCGCCACTGATTTTAAGACATTTTTACGTTAGCCTGCCACATATGATAAGTCGCCGAATATTCTTTATGGGTACAATTGTATTCAATTTTCAGTAACAGTGGAAAGCCGCCACTGATTTTAAGACATTTTTACGTTAGCCTGCCACATATGATAAGTCGCCGAATATTCTTTATGGGTACAATTGTATTCAATTTTCAGTAACAGTGGAAAGCCGCCACTGATTTTAAGACATTTTTACGTTAGCCTGCCACATATGATAAATCGCCGAATATTCTTTATGGGTACAATTGTATTCAATTTTCAGTAACAGTGGAAAGCCGCCACTGATTTTAAGACATTTTTACGTTAGCCTGCAACATATGATAAATCGCCGAATATTCTTTATGGGTACAATTGTATTCAATTTTCAGTAACTGTGGAAAGCCGCCACTGATTTTAAGACATTTTTACGTTAGCCTGCCACATATGATAAATCGCCGAATATTCTTTATGGGTACAATTGTATTCAATTTTCAGTAACAGTGGAAAGCCGCCACTGATTTTAAGACATTTTTACGTTAGCCTGCAACATATGATAAATCGCCGAATGTTCTTTATGGGTACAATTGTATTCAATTTTCAGTAACTGTGGAAAGCCGCCACTGATTTTAAGACATTTTTACGTTAGCCTGCCACATATGATAAATCGCCGAATATTCTTTATGGGTACAATTGTATTCAATTTTCAGTAACAGTGGAAAGCCGCCACTGATTTTAAGACATTTTTACGTTAGCCTGCCACATATGATAAATCGCCGAATATTCTTTATGGGTACAATTGTATTCAATTTTCAGTAACAGCATATTTAATTATGCGCCAAACCATGCTCGCCAAACAAAGCGAACTGGCTGTGAAGCTGCAACAATGAAATATTTTAAGCACTATGAAGTAGAATATATCTCATCAAAAACGTCACCTGTAAAAAAAGCAGCCAAGTCTCGTGATTCTTTTTCCGTAAAAAGTTCTGAGATCGTGTAAAGCCAAGTTTAGCTATCTTATTAACTCTGAAATTTTCATTCACAAATCACTCCTAGTCTCTACATCTTTAGTTAAATATTATTTTGTGACTTGACAATTACGCAGCACAGGGAAGTTATTACACCTTACTATGTTATGGGATGGGATGAGATAATATGATTAAGGCTAATTATATGCGCACAGGGAAGTTACTACATCTTAATATGTTATGGGATGGCATGGTATTATTTGATTAAGACTAATTATATACATCACATTCTCGTGCTACGTAATTGCAAAGTCACAAAATAATATTTAACTAAAGATGTAGAGACTAGGAGTGATTTGTGAATGAAAATTTCAGAGTTAATAAGATAGTTAAACTTGGCTTTATACGATCTCAGTACTTTTTACGGTAAATGAGTTACGAGACTTGGCTGCATTTTTTACAGGTGACGTTTTTGATGAGATTTCACTTCTTTTTGTAAGTAATCCTCCTTTTCTTGATTTTGGGTTCTTTTTGGAGATCATCCACTGATTTTCGCTAAGCCCACAGTCTGTCCCTATTATTTACAGGTATCAAAAATTTGAAGTTTTAGTTTCGTTTGCAAAGTACTGTAGATAAAAAGAGATTTCAGGTTCCTAGGCAAGCACTAAGTTATGGGAGGGGGAGTGTCAAAAGTACTCTCAATTGCTTCCAGGATAGGTGCTATCCATCTGAGATATTACTCGCAGCCCTAGATACTTGATATTTAGCATAAAAGAACTTTTTAGTATAAAAAGAAAGCCAAAATTAAAATTTCCGGAAATTTCCAATAAATCAAACTATATTCATTTTTTATATGTTTTTTTTTATTATTATTTACGGATTTTTTAATTTTTCCTTACTTTGTATACTAAACCCTACCTTTATGCCAAATGTCAAGCTTCTAGGACTACAAAATCGAATTATTTTCAAATTTTCGACTTTTTATAAATTTATTGATTTTTCGATTTTAATTCTAAGTTACCTGATTGTCTTGCCAATATAGTAATTCTTTGATCCGTCTGCTTAGGATCATTTAGGTTCAATTTAGAGATAAATGAAGTGAAACTTAGAGTCACCATGATTTTATTTAGAAAGGACTATCAAGCCATAACCAGCCAGTAATGTCGGGAGGGTAGGGGGAGCTGTGAAAATTTTTGTGGGGTTAACATCATTTAACAATCCATATTTCATTTGCGAAGTAAATAGAGTATAACCTGTGAAAGAAAACAAACCTGTCTATAATTTGTAAAGAAACCTGTCAATGTCTTTTTTTACGTAACCAGACTATAGCGGAAATTTTCTATAACGAAATTCGTAAACAAAAGAAAAGATAACCATAATCCGGGGGAAATAACATACAACAATTAGGAGCGTTGTACTAGCTTCAATTTTTGATTTTTTCGATTTTTTTTTTATAATTTTCTGAATTTTTTAATTTTTTCTTGTTTTGTATCCTTTATTACAAATTTCAAGTTTCAAGCGCTACAAAATCGAATTATTTTAAAATTTCCGATCTTTTTCGAGTTTTTTATTCTATTTTCGAATCTATTGTGTTTTAATTTTTCCTCTTTCTTTATCCTAAACAATAAGTTTACGCCGAATTTTAAGTTCTAAAGCTACAAAATCGAATTTTCGATTTTTTTTCGAATTTTACATATTTTTTCTTTTTTTTTGTATCCTAAATACTACCTTTATTCCAAATTTTAAGTTTCTAGCTCTACCAAATCGAATTATTTTCAAATTTTCGTTATTTTTTTCGATTTTTTGATTTTACTTTCGATTTTTGTTGTGTTTTCAATTTTCTCTTTTTCTGAATCCTAAACACTACCTTTACACCAAATTTTCAGTTTCTAAGACTACGAGATCATAATATTTTCAATTTCTCACTTTTTCTTTTTCTTTTTGTTTGTTTCTTTCTTTTCTTTTCTTTTTTTTTTAATTTTTTAAATTTTCAATTTTTTTTCGAATTTTTCATATTTTTTAACGTTTCCTTATTTAGTATCTTAAATATTACCTTTATTCCAAATTTCAAGTTTCTAGCGCTGTAAAATCGAATTATTTTCAAATTTTCCTTATTTTTTGATTTTTTTCGATTTTTTTATTTTATTTTCGAATTTTATTGCGTTTTTATTTTAACTTATTCTGAATCCTAAACACTATCTTTACCGCGAATTTTAAGTTCCTAAGGCTAAAAAGATCAAATTATTTTAACTTTTTCAATTTTTTTCGAAATTTTCAAATTTTTAAATTTTTTTTTTCGAATTTTCCGGATTTTTTAATTTTTCCTTATTTTGCATCCTAAATACTACCTTTATTCCGAATTCCAAGTTTCTAGCGCAACAAAATCAGATTATTTGAAAATTTTCGATTTTTTTCGATTTTTCGATTTTATTTTCGATATTTTTTTGGTGTTTTTGATGTTTTCTTCTTCTAAATTCTAAACACAACCTTCACACCAAATTTTAAGTTTTTAAGACTACAAGATCGTGTTATTTTCAATTTTCAATTTTGTTCGAATTTGTTGAATTTTCGAATGTTTTTTTTTTTTTTTTTTTTTTTTTTTAATTTTCCGGATTTTATAATTTTTTTCTTTCTTTGTATCCGAAACACTAGCAGTATTCCAAATTTTAAGTTTCTATGGCTGCAGGATCTACCCAAACTTTTTGATGACGCGAGAGTGAGTGAATGTGTGAGTGACAAAAAATCGAAACTTTGAGTTCATATATCGTCTGCACTAATTTATGGGTATTTTTCGAATTATCCATATTTTTTTATTTTTTCTTATTTAGTATCTTAAATATTACCTTTATTCTAAATTTCAAGTTTTTAGCGCTATGAAATCGAATTATTTTCAATTTTTCCTTATTTTTCGATTTTTCCGATTTTTTTCGATTTTTTTTAAATTTTATTTTCGAATTTTATTGCGTTTTTTATTTTAACTTATTCTGAATCCTAAACACTATCTTTACCGCGAATTTTAAGTTTCTAAGGCTAAAAGATCAAATTATTTTAACTTTTTCAATTTTTTTCGAATTTTTCGAACTTTTGAAATTTTTTTTCAAATTTTCCGGATTTTTTAATTTTTCCTTATTTTGCATCCTAAATACTACCTTTATTCCGAATTCCAAGTTTCTAGCGCAACAAAATCAGATTATTTGAAAATTTTCGATTTTTTTCGATTTTTTCGATTTTTTCAATTTTGCTTTCGATTTTTTTTGGTGTTTTTGATGTTTTCTTTTTCTGGATGCTAAACACTACTTTCACACCAAATCTTAAGTTTCTAAGACTACAACATCGTATTATTTTCAATTTTCAATTTTGATGGAATTTGTTGAATTTTCGAATGCTTTTTTTTTTCGAATTTTCCAGATTTTATAATTTTTCCTTTTTTTGTATCCTAAACACTACTTTTTTTTCCAAATGTCAACTTTCTAGGGCTACGGGATCTACCCAATCTTTCTGATGACGCGTGAACGAGTGAGTGAGTGAGTGACAAAAAATCGAATGTTTGAGTTCATATATCATCTGAACTAGAAAAGACAGAAAGTTGTAAATTTAAATTTTGGTCCTGTGTGCCAAATACTCTAGAAAAACGAAGTTTCAAATTTTTGGGATACTCCAGCGTGGAGATATGGGGGGGGGGTCAAAAGTGCCCTGAGTTGCTTCCAGAAAAGTATGCTTACGGCCGTGCTTTCTCGACTTGGCGGAGGCACTGCCGTGCCTCCAGATATATAAATAAAAAAATAAGGAGTGTAATATATTTTTTAAAAATAATACGCTTTAATCAGTCAACAGTTTCATATTAATTAAATTATGGTTATAAGTTGAGATATCAATTTAGAAATCCTAAAATAATAGTTCAAATAATGTTTTTTTTTTTTTTTTTTTTTTTTTTTTAGTTTTCTGTTGCCATAACTTAAAAAAGGAAACAGAGCAAAATATATATATTTTTTAATAAATTCACTAGCTCGCGCTTTCTTCCAAACGTAAAATAAAACTGTAAATTTTCCTTAATTGGGTTAGGTGCCCACGCCAAATTAATGTAATGTAAGGAAAATTTTCTGGAAAAATCATGAATTAAAGACCTGAAATTAGGCGTGATTTTCAAGATAAACATTGAATGTTTACAGGGTGAGGCAAGAAAAAAAACGATCATCAATGTTTCTGGTATTCTAACACAATTGTTTGAACTTGTTTGATTTTAGTTTTTTTTTTTTTTTTAATTGGATAGCCCATGTCTTTCTGTACTAGTATGTCTAATTGCATAATTTTTCATGTTGTTTTCATGTTATTTTCAGATGTCCAACCAACGTACACAAATTTTGGTGTTACATAGCCCGAAAAAGCGCAACTGTGAGATCGCTCGAACTCTCGGCATCGACCCGGCCTCTGTCTCCCGGACAATCAAACAATACAAGGAGCTGGGCCATGGTGGCCGCCGTCCAGGAAGCGGCAGAAAGCGCACCGTCAAAAACGACAGCAACCGAAAACTGGTTCGAGAACGGCTTAGGCGAAATTCCAGGGTCTCGATGCGAAAAATCGCCTATGATATTGGAATCAGCGACAGATCGGTTCGGCAAATAGCCAAAGAGGATCTCCATTTAACGCCATACAAGCTGCAAAAGGTTCAACTCCTTACCGGCGATAACAAGCGAGTATGACTCCGAAAGATGCCACCGACTTCTTCGTCGACACCCATCTCTCAACTGGAACCGCATCCTCTTCACGGAAGAGAAGTTGTTCACCATCAAACAAGCCCATAATCACCAAAACGACAGAAGCTGGTCCGCCGAGGCCCTCCGCAGCTCGGCCGTTGTCGAACGCTAGCAAAATCCTCAGTCCGTGATGGTTTGGGGCGGAATTCGCGCCAGTGGCAAGACTGCACTCGTTTTCATGGACCAAGGGGTCAAAATCAATCAAGAAGTATACCGACGTGACATTTTGGAAACCGTGGTACTTCCGTGGGCCCAGCAGCACTTCAAGCATGCGAATTGGACGCTCTAACAGGACTCACCCCTGGCTCACAAGGCGAAAGCTACTCAGCACTGGTTTAGAAGCCATTTTCCGGACTTCATCTCGTCGGCAGAATGGCAGCCTTACTCACCAGATGTGAATCCGATGGACTACATCATATGGTCCATTTTGCAGACCAGGGCCTGTGCTAAGCCCCACAAAAGTTTCGAGTCTCTGAAGAAATCGCTGCGCCGGGAATGGGACCGATTGTCGCCAGACGAGGTGCGTCCCGCGGCCAAAAATTTTCGGAAGCGTTTGCAGCTCTGCGTACGCGTACAAGGAGGTCATTTTGAAACCAATTGAATATTTTATAACGTGGTTGTTCTTTATTGTTTTTCGTTAATAAAATTTGTTTTTATTTCAAAAAAATCTTGATGATCGTTTTTTTTTTTTTTTGCCGCATCCTGTATAAAAGAGTGTAAGAGCAACTTTATTTGCTTAAAACTTTACAATGCCAACAAAGCTTTATTTTTTTAATAACAAATATTTAATGTTTGTTATGCACTTAAAAAAATCATTTTTGCTTAGCCCTACTTAAATTAATCAATTGCCATGAAAAAAGAAACTACTTCATTCATTGACCAAATATATTTGAAAATAAACTGAGATATATCCAACCTACGCCAGCTCGCTCCCCTATGAGAAATTTCATGCCCAAATGAATCTTAATCCTGACATATAAAGAAAACACCCAATGTGTCGCGCCTCGGTACTCCTGTACATACTAAGTAGGGCGTTTATATTTTTATCCTGAGAGACGAGAACTGGGTCGCCGCTACCCTATACTGGAAACATAATTGCCTGCAATTTCTCGAGATAATTTTTTTCTTTTCCTCTTGAGAAAGCGCCGCGCAGTCTGGCCACAGGTTCTGCTTTTTTGCTTATTACTGGCCGATGCCCAGAAATCCATGCGCCGAACGATACTGAGCCGACCTATTTTTACTCCATTGTGTTTTTGAAAACATTTTTGCAATTTTAAAGGGCTTGCTGCTTATGAATTTCTAAGCTTTTCTTTCGTATGTTTTGTCTTTTTATTATTATTAAATTCTAGGATGAAAGACAGCGGTTTCATGAGCTTTGCCAGTTTATTACTTTACCAAATCATGGATTTTGTCATATGAAGTCAGGGCCGAAACTAAGGGAGGAAGTGAGCGAGGCATATGTCCCGGAACCCGGAGAAGAAGAGGGCGCCAAAAAAAAATTTGGTTCGTCGTTCGGCGCAAAAAAAAAAAAAATAATAAAAAAAAAAAAAAAATAACGAAATTTAGGCAAAAATGTCATGGAATTGGACAACCCAATGAGAAAGATGTATTCGTCAATTTTATATTGTTTGCTTTGGACAGGGACGGTTTTCACATTAAGGCTGTTCTCAAATCCAAAAGGGCTACTTTCAGACACATTTCTAAATTCACTTTTGCTTGGAAACGCAGCAAATGAGCAGGTCTGGTTATTCAGAAACTTTATAATCGAAACACGGTTTCCTTTGTTTGTTAATAGCGGAAGATCTTTCAGAAAACACCTTCAAAGTCGGCGTTTAGAACAAAATTCCCGGCTTCAGCGAAGAAAGAAGAAAAACGGGTTGTTACGTGACTAGAATCGCTTATAACTCGATATGTAATTTATTTATCAACTAGTCGGATGTGCCAATCCCAAAACTTTCTTCTATCTCAGTCATGTTAATACTTCAAAATTCGCTATCACATCGCCAATAAAATCAATATTTTTCATCATTCTGTTGTACGTCAGCTGCGTGCGAATGGTCGGGTTACAAGGATGCGAACAACCGATGTATACTAAACTACGAAAAGTCCTTCTGGCCTGAACCGACAGGAACACATAGCCTTCCTATTCCTTGTTTTTATGATTTTAGCTAATTAATTTAATGGAAAACACGAAGGTAAAACGCGTGGAACCTAAATAAAGAAGATTCAATCCCAGTTCTCGTCAACATTGAATTTGAATGAGAATATCGCCAAATTAGTCCTCTACAGCTAAGTTGGCTTCATTTATGGCAACTTATTTTGGTCGCCAAATTTGGCGATATTCCGCCAACTGTCGCCAAGTTTGGCGAGAATTTGACGTTGGCGAATATAAATATATAGTGATAAGCAAATAATAGGATTAATGGTTACAACAATGAAAGAAAATTTGCCGAAACCATGTTAACTAAAGCTCATAAATTAAACCCGTTTATGGATGAATTCTGCTGTCTTCTTTGAAAATGTTAGCCACCCTAAAATTTCAAACTGCTATATCTCAGCCATTTTTTAACATAGAGGCAAAGCAAAAATTGTTCCGGATTCTCCGGATCAAGGCCGAACATTTAACGAAAAATAAGTTTTAGGATTTCTAATTTTTTTGAATTTGCACATCTTTTTTGAATTTGAAATCTTTAAATGGCTATCGCAACGCCCCCTTTCGTCGAAATATCCCCAAATTCTAATAGAACCTGCTTGACATAGCCAAAAACATAGAAAAAAAATGTTGTTCAATTTGAAGCATAACTTCATACATTTTTTGATGATACAATAGTGAAAATGGAACAAAAATATCGATCACAGCGCCCCCTTTCGTCGAAATATCCCCAAATTCTAATAGAACCTGCCTGCCATAGCCAAAAACATAGAAAATAAATGTGGTTGAATTTGAAGCATAACTTCATACACTTTTTGATGATACAATAGTGAAAATGGAACAAAACTATCGATCACAGCGCCCTCTTTCGTCGAAATATTCCCAAATTCTGATAGAATCTGCTTGCCATAGCCAAAAACCTAGAAAAAAAATATGGTTCAATTTGAAGTATAACTTTATACACTTTTAGATGCTACAATAGTGAAAATGGAACAAAAATATCGATCACAGCGCCCCCTTTCGTCGAAATATCCCCAAATTCTGATAGAATCTGCTTGCCATAGCCAAAAACATAGAAAAAAAATTAGGTTCAATTTGAAGCATAACTTCATACACTTTTAGATGGTACAATTAAAAGCCACACAGACGTACAGACGGACAGACGGACAGTTTTGCGTTGTTCAGCAGATCATTTGAGAACCATCTTAAGTGACTGCCTAGGAGGTCAGAACAATACTTGATTAACGAATTCATCCAAAATACCTGCAAGATGAAGTCAGGGCCGAAACAACGGGAAAGCAAGCTAGGCATATGCCCCAGGCGCTAGATTAGAAGGGGGCGTCAAACGAAGATTTGGTTCGTCGTTCGGTACAAAAACAAATAACGAAATTTGGACAAAAATGTTATGGAATCGGAAAACCCAATGTATTCGTTAATTTTATACTTTTTTGTGTGTACAGAGACGGTTTTCCCATTAGGTGACCGCCTAAGGGCTGCCAGAATAATACTTGATTAACGAATTCATCCAAGATACCTGAAAGATCAATACACTGTCCCAGTTGTGTTCGAATTGATTCAGTATTTTAGACGCTACCGTGATGACAAGATTTGCATTATATATACAGGGTGATTAGAAAATGAGTAAACATTTGAAAAATTAATAATTCACGGAATAATGTAGGTACATGGGGTTTTATTGTAACCACACAAAAAAAGGTTTTAAAAAACCGACAGATTGCACTGAACAGCAGAATGTCAGTGACTCTGCCTGAGAATCGTGTATAAAAGGAGTTGTAATGAGAGAGAGAATCGGATGCACCAGCTATCGCAGCATGTTGACGTTACCAGAAAAGACAATGTTAGTGAAGCTCTACTATAAAAATGGGGAATCTGCCGCGATCGACCGACATCAATAGGCATGCTAAAAGACAACATCCAACGCCAATTTCTCACCATAACTACAGATATGCTGCACAGTGCTGTGCACAACATTGTCCCTCGGCTACCAGCTATTGTTGCGGGATGACGGTGGACATGTTGAGCATTCGTTCTGAAGAACATCGTCTTTGCTTTGTCATAATTTGTTATGCTAATTATTGCTTTTCTTATCACACGAAGCGCCATCTGTCGGCCATTTTATGAACTTTTTTGTGGATACAATAAAACCCCATGTCATTCCAAGCATGTGTGTCAATTTTTACCTCTCTACCTACATTATTCCGAGAATTATTAATTTTTCAAATGTATACTCATTTTCTGATCACCCTGTATATGTACACAAAGTTATTGCAATGATTCGATTTCTAAGGAAATCAACTTAAAAATCTTAATATACTTCCTAACAATTATTTCATAATAAAAAGTAAGGGAATGGATTGAAAACTTCTCTCTCTTTATAATTTTTTTTTCGAGAGAAGGGAGGGGTGCCAAAATTTATGCTTGACCCGGGTGAAAAAAATCCTAGTTTCGGCCCTATGTATGAAGTTAAAAAAATCAGGATTTAGATTTTTAAAAGGCAAAATAAATTCAAAAGTACATTAAATTCTTCAAAATGTTTATTTCTATTAGACCAATCAGTGACAATCATATATTCTAATGGTAAAACAAAAACTAGGAAACTATTTATCTATCGAATTTATAATATACTAGATGAAACCCGTCTAAACTTGATGGAAAAAAATTACTATAACAATATCAGTAAAATAAGCTTCTTTATACATAAGTATGAAACAGTTTTTCAAATATTTTATTTTAAAAGTTTTACCCCCAGTGAAATACAGTACTATTTCCGATGCAAACTCCAAACAAACAATCCGTAAAAAACTGTGATATGCCAATCAGTTTGACATTGCCGCCAAATTCCCCACGGCAAGAAAGAAAATTTCATGGACCTATGAAGTATCATAAAAATAGTATATCCCTACTTTCATCTCATATTCAGTAAATAAAAGAACATAGTAAATAAAGCACACATCCCCCCCCCCCTGCTGTGATAATGCAACCGAATGAGCTCCTATGCGCATGTGCATTGCATCTGCCCAAAGGCGACGTTTAAAAAAAATTTTTAAATGTTTAAATTAAAAGTTTTTAAATATCCTCTTTAATCATTGTTCGTTTCAAATCCATATCTTCTAAAACGCATCCATTGTTTTAAGCTATTCAATTTTCAACTTTTATTTAAACATGAAGAATTTTTTCAATCTGCAGATGAGGGAGATTTTTAATGTTTTCAAGTGTAATTTATTTGTATGGTATCTTCGGTCCCTTTATATAATCAGGATGATTATTCCTTTACCATCACAGTCGGGGATCTTTTCCCTCTTATACAGTTAAATATCCAATGGATCTTTAAAAAAATAATAAAATACAGTTCCTAGCATATTCTTACGCAACATATACATCAACGGATTCAACATATCAATTTTATGTTAATCATAATAAAATGATATATAGTTTTTTTTCTTTTTCTTTTTCAAAGATTTTAGTTTAGCGCCAAAATGCTGTATGTTATGGATAATCTGATCTTAAGATTTATCAGGTTTTATTATTATTACTAGCAAGCTACGCCCGCTACGCTGGTCAATTTCTTTTAACGAGCCTTTAATCAAACAAAATATTGACATTTCATAAATAAAGTTTATATTTTAACAGAATAATAAGGCTACTATAATTTGTGACTCGTGCTATAGCCAATATACACGTCAGGACACGTCGCCCTTATCATTATCTTTTTACGCATGAAGGTTTCGCTATGGTACTCCATTGGAAAATTTGGTAATTTTTGAAATTCAATATTTGAAAAACGGCATAATCATTAGATTTGAAATTTATATCAAGAAAAATACAATTTTTTACCTTTCAAACGCAGTTTGTCTAACAATTTTCTGACAAATACTTTTTGAGCTATCATTTTTTTCAGTAATTTCAAATGTTTCATTTTCCGAGATTAATCTGTTGCAACAATTAGCGAAAAACCCAGTCGTCAGAAACGCATAGTTTTTTATTAAAGAGGCTGTTGGAGCAGGGATTGTCACCACCAATTTGCCACCATCACTTTTGAAATCGGTTCCGTGGTTCCAGAGATTCCATAGAAATTGTAATTTAGAATGACTTCAGAACGCTTTTCGCTCATTTCACCCATTTAAATTTCGATTTTTTTTTAAATTTATTCTTAGAGAGCATTTACATCTTATAAGTAACTGCAATGCTAAATTTCAAATTTCTTGCCCCTTCAGTATAAAAAAGTCGCAATTTTCGAACATTTTTCGATCCTGCACCCCATTGATGTTAGTGGCACCGACATAAAATATAGTCTATGTTGGAGTAGGGATTGTCCCCATCAATTTGCCACCATTACTTTTGAAATCGGTTCTGTAGTTCCAGACATTTCATAGAAACTGTAATTTAGACTGTTTTTAGAACGCTTTTCGCTCATTTCACCATTTTAAATTTCAATTTCTTTTTTATTTTGTTCTTAGAGAGCATTTACATCTTATAAGTAACTACAATGACAAATTTCAAATTTCTAGCTCCTTCAGTATAAAAAATAAAAATAAAACTGCCCAGTTAAACTGAGGGCATTGAGTTCACAGGCTATTCACACTAATTGTATATTATGCTCTTATTTCAAAGAATTTGAAATAAGCCCATCGAAAAATAAAGAAATAAACAATATATTAATGGGGGGGTCATCCCCCCGTTACCCCCCTCATAGTTAACTAATGAAACCCTTAAACTAATCAGGTAAATCTGTAATTACAATGAATATATATACAAAATTTGAAGAAAATCGGATAATTCTGCATGAAAAACCCATTTATATAAATTAAGGCGGGATTAGCCCTCTCCGTTCCCCCCTTTATACTTAACCAATCAATCCCGAAAACTAATCAGGGAAGCGTCTTAACCCAATGAACCTATAAACAAATTTTGAAGCAAATAGAATAATTCTGATGAAAAACCCATTTATATAGATTAAGGGGGGGATTATCCCCCCGTTCCCCCCTTTATACTTAACCAATCAATCCCGAAAAGTAATCAGGGAAGCGTCTTAACCCAATGAACCTATAGACAAAATTTGAAGGAAAACGGAATAATTCTGCATGAAAAACCCATTTATATAAAATAAGGGGGGATTAGCCCTCCGTTCCCCCCTTTATACTTAACCAATCAATCCCAAAAACTAATTAGGGAAGCGTCTTAACACAGTGAACCTTTAACCAAATATTGAAGGAAATGGGATAATTCTGCATGAAAAACCCATTTATATAAAATAAGGGGGGATATGCCCCCCGTTCCCTCCTTTATACTTAACCAATCAATCCCGAAAACTAATCAGGGAAACGCCTTAACACAGTGAACCTATAAACAAAATTTGAAGGAAATGGGATAATTCTGCATGAAAAACCCATTTATATAAATTAAGGGGGGGATTATCCCCCTGTTCCCCCCCCCTTTACACTTAACCAATCAATCCCGAAAACTAATCAGGGAAGCGCCTTAAAACAGTGAACCTATAAACAAAATTTAACGGAAAACGGAATAATTCTGCATGAAAAACCCATTTATATAAAATAAGGGGGGATATGCCCCCCGTTCCCTCCTTTATACTTAACCAATCAATCCCGAAAACTAATCAGGGAAACGCCTTAACACAGTGAACCTATAAACAAAATTTGAAGGAAATGGGATAATTCTGCATGAAAAACCCATTTATATAAATTAAGTGGGGGATTATCCCCCCGTTCCCTCCTTTATACTTAACCAATCAATCCCGAAAACTAATCAGGGAAACGCCTTAACACAGTGAACCTATAAACAAAATTTGAAGGAAATCGGATAATTCTGCATGAAAAACCCATTTATATAAATTAAGGGGGGGATTATCACCCCGTTCCCCCCTTTATACTTAACCAATCAATCCCGAAAACTAATTAGGGAAGCGTCTTAACACAGTGAACCTTTAACCAAAATTTGAAGGAAATGGGATAATTCTGCATGAAAATCCCATTTATATAAATTAAGGGGGGATTAGCCCCCTCCTTTATACTTAACCAATCAATCCCGAAAAACAAATCAGGGAAGCGCCTTAACACAGTGAACCTATAAACAAAATTTGAAGGAAAACGGAATAATTCTGCTTGAAAAACCCATTTATATAAATTAAGGAGGGATTAGCCCCCCGTTCCCCCCTTTATACTTAACCAATCAATACCGAAAAACAAATCAGGGAAGCGTCTTAATCCAATGAACCTATAAACAAAATTTGAAGGAAAACGGAATAATTCTGCATGAAAAACCCATTTATATAAATTAAGGGGGGGGGGTTAGCCCCCAATCCCCCCCTTTATACTTAACTAATCAATATCGAAAACTAATCAGGGAAGCGCCTTAACTCAGTGAACCTATAAACAAAATTTGAAGGAAAACGGAACAATTCTGCATGAAAAACCCATTTATATAAATTAAGGGGGGGGGGGAATTAGCCCCTTGTTCCCTCCCTTTATACTTAACCAATCAATCTCGAAAACTAATCAGGGAAGCGCCTTAACACAGTGAACCTATAAATAAAATTTGAAGGAAAACGGATATTTCTAGGAAGAGTTATCGCATTACGTACGTACATACATACATACAGAACCGGCTGGCAAGCTCTCAGGGCTTGATAGCCAGTTTGATAGCTAAAAAATGGCAATTTTAGAACGTTTTTTGCTTCTGCACCCCCTGCGGTTAGTGGCACCGACATAAAATATAGCCTATGTTGGAGCAGGGGTTGTCACCATCAATTTGCCACCATCACTTTTGAAATCGGTTCGGTAGTTCCAGAGATTACCCCCTACAAACAAACAAACAAACAATCTTTACTACTTTATAATATTAGTATAGAATATTATTATTTTCACTTTTCATGTTGGGTAGGGAAATCTATTCTTAATTGGGGCAACTTTCCTAGGGGCTATTTTACATTATTAAAGCAAATGGTTATTGTTGAGATAGACTTGAAATATATTTCATGTTTGAAAATTATTTAAAATTTCGTTAAATTAAGTGGCAGTTTTCAAATAAATTTTAATCGAAAGCTAAATTTTCTAATTGATTGTGTAAAAATTGAAGTTGTAAAATGTAGTAAAACGTAGTAAAAAATTGAAATTTGTAGTATTTAGAAGTGATGTAGACGCGATGAAAGCTAAAGCGATAGCTCCGTTTGTTGTCACAACCGTTATACATTTCTAAAAATTTCCACTGTGTTTTGGCTGGCGTCCAAAAGTAGACTACGATTTTTTGACATCGAAAGAGAAATTCATAGTGAAAGAAACAGGACTTTGCCTCTAATAAGGAAGTGTCAAATTAACTTATAATAAACCTACCAAAATAGTTCGTATAAAATATTAGCTTTACATTGTTTATTCTAACTAAAAATACAATCAATAATTCAAGTTGTTTTTCTACACTATTTTTAATAATTTTAATTTTTCTGAAATCCTTTACTTTTGTGAATTTTTTTATTAAAAAAAGAAATCTTCTAACCTATAATTTAAAAAAAATTATTGGTAACATGTAATCAAGGTATGCAATCAAGATGAAGCAATCAATAAAGTCTCTAATTCTAATCTTTATAATAATTAAGAATGGAAAAATCCGTTAAAATTACGCCATGTTGACACAATCATATAAATTTTTCTTTTTAGTTTTATCAATGTTAAAATGCATTTTAAGCTAAGCAGAGCCTCATTTTCACCGGCGCAAACTTTTCACACGTATTTTGTATACGTTACTTTCATGTTTAAACACCATGTATGCAAATAAAAATATTTTTTGTATTTAAATGTAATGAAAAAATGGCATCAACAAAATTATAATGCGTAATGATAATAAACCCAATGGACAATATTCCCGTGACGTCAGAATAAATAAATTTTTATTCGCTTATAAAACACGCGGATAAATATTTTTACCGAAATTTAACTTGCAAATTAAAAAATTCGGCCTAAAAGCCACTTGCTTTTAATATTTATTATTTTTCTTTTATCCTCTCAACCAGTGAGTTTCTCGTTACTCTGTGACTCGCAATAATGGGCGTTAACCGATTGCAGACTGTATGACGTCATACGCAGAAGTAAAAGTTTAATTTAAAATTACGGCTAATTAATTAAATTTTCGAACAAACGAATGTACGATAACAAATCTGTGTCCAAATACCTTTCATTTAAAAAAATGATGTAATTTGATGTAGTAGTTTGTTCTCACGGATTGTCGAAAGAAAAAGATTAGCGTTTTAAATATATAGATTAAACAAGTATTGGCATTTCTCAAAAAACATATATAGTTATATTTTGTTAAATGTTATACTTCTAGAAGAGTTTCTTATTGCTTCTTAATATATTTGTAAAATGTAATATAAGAATAATTCTTGTTTAAGGTATTCCAAAACGCTTAAACAACAAAATTTGGACAAATATCACAATGCTATTTTATGGTTTTATTGAAGAACGTATACAATTAGCTATCCAAAACAGTTTTTTTTTTTATCTTCGTACGATCAATGGAAGTACAGTTATGGCTGTTTTTGTTTTAGCTCTCAAACCAGAAGTGTGTAATTAAATAACAGAAGGTTACTGTTTAAAGGTGCTTGAAGAACGAAAAGAACTACTAATAATAATGAGAGTAGAAGACACAACTTATAAGAGTTTTAAGAACTTGATTTGAATACTTTAAATACATTTTCGGAAAACTTTAATTTATTTTTTAATTAAAAAAGTTAAAAAAAAAAAAAAAAAAAAAAAATTAGTTACGAAAAACGTTTTATCTCGAAAATTTATGACTATAGTAAAACAACTTGCAAACCAGAAGTGTGTAATTAAATAACTGGAGATTACTGTTTAAAGAGGCTTGAAGAATGAAAAGAACTAATAATGAGAATAGAAGGCACAACTTATAAGAGTTTTAAGAACTTGATTTGAATACTTTAAATACAATTTCGGAAACAAAAACTTTAAATTTTTTTCCCTGAAAAACGTTAAAAAAAGAAAAAAAAATTAGTTACGAAAAACGTTCTATCTCGAAAATTATGACTATAGTAAAACAGCTTGCAAACCAGAAATGTGTAATTAAATAACAGGAGATTACTGTTTAAAGGGGCTTGAAGATTAAATCATTTGAAGTAAATATTTTTTCTTTACATCATACCAATTTAAAAACCTCACGATTGGAAGCTAGCATGATTAAAATAAATGAAGTTAAGTCGGAAATCTATACTTATAAAAGATTAGCTTGATTTTCTCATAATCAACGCCGAGCCTCAACCGTTTATCCTAGAACATTTGGAAGACATGTTCTTAACACAATGTAGGCACCCTCTAAGAAAGGATTTTCTAAAATTCACACCCCAAGAGGGTTAAATGGGGGATCGAAAGTTTTAGATAATTTCGTCTTTTCGGCATATCTCAGTTTGGTATCCGAAGTTAAAATTTTCCAAAGAATCTAAATATGATGTCAAAATTAGGTATTAGTATTGAGAAAATTAATACTTCTTACAATTTGAATATGTAGACGAATTCCACAAAACATAATTTAAGTATAGCATTAACTAGTAGACATTATTATAAATCGATTTGTAGCAGTCACATTTTTATACGCTAGTTTGTGTCAAAGTTAGTAGAAGAGAGGTATCTTTTTTTTTTTCTCGTTCCACGACAGTTATACAAACATCAGCAGATGATAGAAAACGAGTAGAAATCTCCCAACAATACGTGATCATAATTTAAGTGATGAAGTGCAAGAAGACTGTAGTACTTTACTGTGTCACGAAATAGCAAACAAAAGTCGGTGTATTTATGAAAAAATTGTATTTAACATATTATACAATAATTTCTCATGTGTGTTAAACAGTAATTAAGCTAATATGGTTCAAGTGGTCAATGACTATATCCACTCCCACTCTTTTAAAAACATTTGGTCATGAATTAAAGAGACGTTTTTCGATCTCTTCTTGAAATTTTCACCAATATTAGAATTATGATTGATAAAATACTTTGCATAAACAAAACAAGCAATAATTTAATTGATATTGTGAACTAAACTGATCTTCATAGTTAGAAAGCATTCTCTAGTGTTCACCATTTGAGTTCCGAGCATTCACTGCATGGTGATTTGACTATATGTGATTTGACCTTATAGTGTTCCATCACTCCGTTAGTAACATGTTCAAAATTTTTATTATTCGTTTTGACTGCAAACACCCTGTGTATGCAGTTTTTTTTTCTTTGCATAGTTTAACTATATCTAAGAACAAATTTGTATTAAATCAAGTCTGGAATCAGGCAGTTTGTAATTTCAAATTTATTTTACACTTCCGGAATTCATAAATACATTATGGTCGTTAAGTTCACAATTTTCTTCATCGAAATAATAAATATCATTTGAAGATTCGCGAAATCAAAATTATTATACACATTTTTGTTTAAATAATTGCCTGTTGTCATATTTTAAAAACAATTTTCTAATAATGAGTTCCAAGGGGCATAACACGAGGGTGACATTGAAATTTTTGAGATACGACTAAATGGAACGAGTTAAGCTTACCAACTCTTAAGAGTGTTCAAAGAAGTTACCTCTAAGATCAATGCATATTTGTAGGCGAATTTTCTAAGTATTAAATCCCCCAAGCCATCAATTTCTTGGAATAAATGAAAAATATGCTTTCATAGCCTCATCATTCTCATCTTCTGAATGGAAACGACACCCACGTAATATTTTTAGATTAAAAAATAGCCTCACACATAGCAAGATCAGGTGAATATGGTGGATGTTCTATCACTTCGATGTTTGTTTGTCTTTTGTTGTTTAAGAAATTTGACTGTAATCTTTGCTGAATGAGAAGATGCATTGTCATTGTGAAGCATGAGTCACATAACATTGTCACCTCTTGAAGAATTTTTGGAAGACACTTGTGGTGTACCAATTCTGTCTTCTGTGTCTTCTGTCCCTCTAGCTTTATTGCTTTGACCAGCCCTGTACTACTGAAGAACGCGGCATACATTACTTTTTACATTGCTCTTTGTCCTTTCAACATTGCTGGTTTTGGATTGTCTTGAAAGACCCATTCTTTGCTTTCTTGATGTTGTGGGATGTCAAAAAAGTATGTACGTTTAATCATCAGTTTTAACTTTAGAAATAATGCGGTGCCCAACATCATTAAATAATTTTAGGATTTCTGACATGCTTCGCTTTTTGGTGTTCTGTTAAATTATGGAGGACACAAACGACAAACTATTATTTCATATGCAGTTCTGCATGAATAATTTCATGTATAGTTGCGGATCCAATGTTAAGCTGCTTGTGTATCATTAGGTACGTACAGCGATTATCATCGGTTAACATTTTTCGTACTACCGACATATTTTCTGAGACTACAGATGACAAAAGTCTTTCTGTGTGTTCTTTCTTCCATGAGAGAATTTTGACCTCTTCTAACTATATACCTATATATATATATATATATATATATATATATATATATATATATATATATATATTAACGTGTTTCACAATATAAGTTTCTATTGGCTTCTTGTAATACTTTCACATTCTGCAAATAGGATTTTATTTTTTCATATTCCTTCTTCTAATGTTTCTTCCCACTTATTTTATTTTGAGAATCTCACATTTTTGGATATATGTCTTTGTATTATGTTATAATTATCGGTTCATAGATTGTCGATTTTTAATGTAATTTAATGGTTACTATACACAAAAGTTTTATATATATATATATATATACGCATATCAATTGCCCCTGTCTCAAAAATTTCAGTGTTACCCTCGAATGAAAACCTTCGAAAATGCAATAACCAATTGGTGCATATAGAATCTAGGAAATTTTTACAATATATTTTAATATCAAGAAATTTTAAATTGGAAAACAGCCTCCATTTATGAATAATTATTAAAGCAGTATGAATAAACGAAAAAGGACTCTAATGACTTAAAGAACGTTATAGTTAAGAAAAGGGATTATTTTATATGTTTATAAACAGAATGAAAGCAACTGAATCTTCGTACATAAATATGCACAATTTTCACCTTCAGAAATAATATTACGATCAACCGAATACATACAGGATCTCCTAAAAATAATGCCCAAATTTAAAATTCAATAAATCCTTAACTATAATAAATATAAATTAAGTAACATTTTTCTATGCACTCAGAAAAAGGAATTGATTAAAACAACAAAACATGTTTTGTTGAGTACATTTTGGTTGTTTTAGCAAAATTTTTAGTTGAAGTAAAAAAATTGGTTTTGTTACTTGGAAAAAAATATATTGTTAACAATCTTAGAAAATTTTAACAAAATTTCATCAATTTTACTTGAATTAACAAAATCTGTTTTTTTTTTTTTAATTTTACAATAATTCTGTAATTCCAGTAAAATTTTGTTGTTTTTTGCAAAATTTAAATTGTTGTGTAGTAGGCATAACTCTCTCACGTAACTCGATTTATTTGACTAATATAGCTATATAATTAAAGGATTAACATAATTTTTGGATAATGAATTTTTTTTTCATTGGGACGGACCAAGATAGTTTTAAAAATCCCCCTATCCCATTTATTACTTTCTTCTATCTCTACAAGAAGAAAGTATTGGAATCATGAAAACTTTAGACTTCCGGTTTCCGACGGATTTTAGAAGGTCCTGAACACGATTTGACTGTTTTTAGAAAATGACTTTTCAATGACTCTGTCTGTCTGTATGTGACAAACATTTTGTGGGCGCTCTATCTCAAGAACTAATGCATGGAATTTAATAAAACTTTATAGTCAGTTACTTCCTGATCTAAATTGTTGCTGATTAGTTTTTGGTGTAAATCGCGCAACAGGTGGCGCTGTTATGTTGCATTTTTCGTGATTTCTGCAATAGCTCTATCACATTTTCAGCAGTGAATTTCGCCTGTAATCTTTGAATAATAACCAGTGAAATTTTATCCTGCTTTTTGCAGGCGTAATTCACTGCTGAAAATGAATTAAAAATTAACTACGTGTTGCCGTATGCTGGGCTTTGTATTGTCGTCTCATGTTTGCCGCAGAAATTTGCGTGCTCCTGATGATTGTCCATCTTGTGCTGCGGTTGCAGCCAAGGCCGTAGCCAGTGGAGGGATCACCATGATTTGATCCCCCTCTGAAATTTCAGTCAGGAGAACTGTAAATATGCCACTAAGCGTCAGTTAAGACAGCCAAGATTTAAAACATCTTAATTCTAAGAGGGAAAGTCATTAAGCAAGTCACAAAAGATAATTAAATAATAACTTACAATGATATTCACTTCAAAACTATTTTTATTTCTCAACATATTCTCCACCAATATTTATGCACGTATATCACCGTTTTATCAGTGCCCCAACACCAGCTGCATAACATTCATTGGGTTGCTGTCTCAGCCACATTAGGACTTCAACTTGAACCTTTTCATCATCTGTTAACATTATCTTGTAACTTCTTCAACATCCACCATACAGCTTCGACTTAGCCCCACGCGATTTTCATCTGTTTAGTCCACTAAAAAACCATCTTGGAAGCAACCATCTTGCTTTTCAGAGGACCCGGGATCGAGTTCGGCTTGGGACATTTTTCACTCTCTCGGTTGGCGCTTGAAAAAAAGCAGGATAAAAATTCACTTGTTGTTATTCAAGGATTACAGGCGTAATTCACTGCTGAAAGCGAAATAAAAAATAGTTAAAACTGCTTATTTAGATTGGTTCATTTAAAAAAAGTTTTTGTAGTATAAATAAAACAAGTTCGTAATATAACATTTTATTATTTAAACAAACAAGATATATTTTGTTGAAAAAAGAAAATAGATTGTTAAAATAACACATAGCATATATCTATGTAACAAAAAGAATATTGTTAATTCAAATAACATTGAACCATTTTACTTGAATTAACAAAATATTTTTTTGCTGACGATACAAAAAATTTTTTTGGAATTGCAAAAAAAAAAAAAAAAAAAAAAAAAAATCAACAATATTTTTTTTGTTGATTCAAACAAAATTTCCATTGACCAATATTTAAACGAAAAGTTTTGTTGGGTCCACCAAATTTTTGTTGATTCCACAGAACTTTTTTCTGGGTGTGGTAGCTTATAAATTTTGTATACTGATTTTTTTTTTTTTTTAAACGGCTCAAATTTTAGTCAACAGATGATGCTGCATTAATTCAATCTATAAAAAGGCACATTCTAACTTCAAATAGTCAAAACGCAAACTTTATTTTTCTATATATTATTATTACATTATAAACATAATGAAAAATAAAAACTGAGCGAACTTTGATTCAGCTTTAAACATTAGTTTGAATATTTTTATACATAGCTGCAAAATCTAGTTTTGAGTACCAATATTTCCAAACAAATGTATTCGCTTTATTTAATGTTAGAAATTTACGATTAAAAAATGATGAAGGTCACTATTCGGAAATAGGAGTATTCAACAATCGGAAAGTTTGGCAGCTAAGATTTTTATTAGGTTGAGACAGCACAATAATTCATGTCAACTTATAAAATGTCTTTTAATAAACAATAAAATTATTTCATATTTTTGTCAACATTATTAAAGAAAATAATATACTGTCGAAAAAACATCCCTGCATATATAATTTCATTTGGCAACTTTTACAACTTTATTTTCGTCCTTGAAAATCAGGATGAAGCAGATGTAACCCAAGTTATTTTATAATAAAATCCAAAATGTGTCAGTGGCAATATGTCAGAAGTTATGCACCTCGATGCTATTTTTGGGATTTTTTATTATTAGCCGATATATTAATTAAAAACCACAATGAACATTGCAAAATGTAGAGCTTCCTTAGTTCTGCCGATTGTGTCTGCGCCTCTTTGAACTTGCCTTGGTATTTTAAGCAGACAAACGCGAAACTTTCGATTTCGAAATCGCAATCGGCGGCTCCCCCTAGAATAAGAAAAATAAATAAAAATAAATAGAAAGTAAATAAATAAAACCACTAATTTTTTTTTGCCTAAAAAATATTAATATTTGCTATTTCAAAAAGCATTATTGCGAAGCTCGATTCACGTCTGTTTACAAATTTTCTATCTTTCTGCATTTTGAAACTGCTGCATGCGCTTCCCGGGCGAAAATACAAAAAAAAAAAAAAAAAAAAAAAAAAAAAAAAGATTTTTTTGAGGTTCTTTTTCTAACGATATATTTATTATTATTTTCTTAATTAATATTTACTATTAGAAAAAAAAATTTTTTTTCGAAGATTTTATTTTATTTGGGCTGTATTTTTGGATTCTCCCAACTCTAGGTTCGTTTCGATGGATTTTCGTTTAAAAATATAAAATCATTCAACACTGATTTTAAGTATATTTAAAGGTTTTATTACTACGGGATCAGGCAACGCCAGGCAGATCAGCTAATAAGTAAATTAAAGATACGTAATTAAAAAATATTTTCTATATATATTTGCTTTTTTTTTACTTTAAAAAATTTCTTTTAAGTTGATAGTTATTTATTTTAGTTTACGATAATAGCAATTTATTTAAAATAAAGTAATTTTAATTATAGTTTAATGTTTGTATGATTAGAAAATGCGTCTGATAATGTCCTCCCGATTATTCGACGATTTCGATTTTCTGACAAACCCTTGATCCCGCGAGTGTCGGATAATCGCCAGTCTACTGTAACTATTTGTTTCAGCGGGAAGTGAATGAGTGAGTGAGCACAAGGCCTTTGCATACGTTTCTCACAAAATGCAAGCCAGAAACAAAATGGAGCAGGTATGAATACTCGGTATCTGTCTGCAAAGTTTCCATATGTCTGGCAAGTTTCCAATCACAGTCTTTGAAAACCCCACAGTCGTTCTGAATAACGAAATGTCGCCTAATTGGTGGAGCAGCAAACGTCTCTTCAATGAAAATGTCATCTCAGAAACTTTTCAATGAAATAACTATTGAGGACAGCTGAAAGGTTCGGAACTTTGACATAGAATCAGTTTAATGAATTCTTTGGTTAAGTTGGTTCGGATAACACACGAGGGGATAGAGAAAAAGAGTAATTTAATTTTTTAATTATTATTATTTCTAATATATTTTTTTTTCGCTCTTGTAATTTTAAATTGTTCCATGTAAATTTTTGCAAGCATTTGTAATTTAAGAATCCTTATCCAAAAATGAAGTTGGACTTTTGGAAATTAGTATAAGATGTGTAATATGATTTTTGTAAGCTATTAAATTTTGGTGAATTCGCTTTAGAACAAAACACATAGATAAAATAGGGTACATATGATATAGTAGTTACTTAGATTCCACATATTATTTTATCCCATTAGTACCATCTTTGCCAATCTACATATTCAACACTTTGTCAGGCATATTTTTGTAGAGCTCATCAATAGTGATGATGACGTCAGACAATTAACCTATTTTAGTATTTGTTTGACTCATACGATTTATATGACCGCCATGTGTAAGCTTGTACTTAAGAATCTCTAGTCATTCCTAATAACTAAATTTCACCTTCACCTAATTAGTGGAGCAAACCTCTCTTCAATGAAAATGTCATCTCAGAAACTTCTCAGTGAACTAACTATTGAAGACTGATGAAAGATTCCAAACTTTGTCATACGAATCAGCTTAATGACTTCTTTGGTTAACCCTTTCAGGACAGTTTTTTTTTTAATTTGGTGAAAATTTATCTTTAGGTTTAAAAAATTAAAAGTAGCTATCCAAATCACAAACGTTAAAGTTTGTCAAAACTTAACAAATATGTCATTTAATAAAATTGAACGAATGTAGCTATTTTGAGTTCTATTAATATGATAATAGGCTAAGGAAGAATTTTAGAAGACGTTTGAAAAATGTTAAATAACAACAATATTAAGTAAACTTAACGACTTTCCAGTGATTGATATTTTTAAAACTTTATCCGAGGAATTGACGGCGGTGAGATCGAGCTTTGTACGATGCGTGGTGACTCTATTGTGACGCTGGTCAGTGGGAGATGCAGCATGCAGCAACCATCTGAGCCGAGCCAGCGGTAAAGGTGAGATAGTTACCGGCATGCGGGCATATGGGCCACATAGTCCGCAAGCACCACATCATCCACTGCAGCTGAAGCAATTGAGTACCGACCTCAATGGTTGAGCAAAGCCAAGCTGTGGACAAAGCCAATCTTCGTGGGGAGATTACCCACTTCTTGTGTTGTTTGACTACGAGTAACTGGGCCGGTGGCTCGACGACTAACGTGGCGGTGATCAAGCCAAAACTCGAATCCTCGGGTCGAAAACCAATCTAGCGTGTCTTTGCGTAATGGGAGTTTGCTGTGCCCAATGGTTGGATTAGCGAGAGTCTTCACATAACTTTCCGTCTACTACAGTCGACTGGAACCGCTTCTTTACCGTTCTTGAAGGTGTTTTCCATGCCCTTCAGAGTCTGGTAGTGGGTCTAAAATTAACTTTCCGTTGTTTTAACATGTGTTGAGTTTTTGTGTTTGTGTTGTATTGTTTTTACATTGTGCCTGATCCTCTCAATGGAGTCGATCAGGGACCACCTACATTCTGATTGTAGGGTTTGCTAAATGCAGAAACATGCATAAATGCAAAAAAAAATAAATGCATTGGGAGGGGACAACCTTAGCCAAAGCGTGTCTATGCGTCAGGGACTGGTTTTCTTCGACGTCCCGGGTTGGCGAGAAGCTCCTCTTACTCACCGCGTCAGATGAACTATTCGTTTCCTCCCTCCCTAGGACTCGACGATCGGACCAAAGCAAGGGTCGTTGGGGGAACTCGACATATGGCCGAGGACCCGGTTCCCCTCATGGTCTCGATTCATCAGGTGCCTTTTTGGTGGTTTCCTCTGATTTTGGGATCCACCGCGTATCGTAACGACCTACGTCGTCACCTCATGGGTTCAATCGGAGTGATGCGCAGGTGGCGGTGCTCCGACTGGTCGCAGCGCACACGGGAGGCCTCTCCTGGTGGTGTGGGTTATAAGTCCCTCAGGACTTTTGTGCGACGGTTGACGTGCTGACGGGCGCTACTCAGTCGCCTGGCGGCACAGCTCAGTTTTATCATAACTTATTGGTTCGGAAAAGTAGCAGCTATTTTAAAATTAAAGAATGAAACATATGTTTAAAATAAAAGAATCCCTAACGCTGCAAACAGTTTTAGGCAAAGGTTTTATTTTTGTTTTATTACTAAATGTTGCAACATAAATGAAGTGATAATAAACTATGTACAGACATATACTATCTTTATTACTACGTGCTTATAACAACAAAAATAATTGTTAAGACAAAAGAAAATCAATTTAAATTGGCAGGAACGTTTTAGTTCCGTTTGTCTCGAACGGGTTAAGCTGAAGTTCGGGTAACACAAGAGAGGATAGACTAGACCGAACGTGTTAAGCTGAAGTTCGGATAGGGATAGACTAGACTGAAACAGGTTAAGCTGAAGTTCAGGTAAAAGAAGAGAGGATAGACAAGACCCTTCTAATTTTAAATTGTTCCATGTAAATTTTTGCAAGCATTTGTAATTTAAGAATCCTTATCCAAAAATGAAGTTGAACTTTTGAAAATTGGTATAACATGTGTAATATGATTGCTTTTTTTAAAAAAACTGTTAAATTCTGGTAAGATCTCTCTAGAATGAAACACATAGATAAGATAGGGCACATAAGCGGTATAGTGGAGGGACGCTCATAGTTCTGAACATAGGGTCTGTATTCGGAACTCAGTAACGCTAATTCACACGATGAGATATTCGTTAAATTTTGTTTTGCAAATTTTTGTTTTTGAAGTAGTCGTAGGATAACATTAAACCTGTTGTCCACTGACAACAATGAAAATTTCTGCATTTTTTTTCCGGACATGTGTAGTGTATAAGAAAAGTATTGTAATCATAACAGAAAAAATATTATGGAATTTTGTCATAGCTTTACGTTTTCGGGTTCCTTGGATCCGCTTTTGTTTTTGAAATGATTCTGTATTGTTGGTAATTCCTTACGTTTTCAGTTCCCCAAAATCCGTTTTTGCTTTTTTCGCGATTAGTCTGTATGCGTGTGTGATAGAGTGAATGAGCGAACAAGCTAGCATTCAAACAATGCTTTCGCCTATACACTGCATTTTCAGTAGGGATAATACTGCAATGAACCTCAAAAACAGTCATCAATTTTGTTGTAATTCAAGCAAATTTACGGAAGATTGAGTAAGAACAGATAAATAGACAGGCAAACAGACGATCCGAAGTAATAATCACTTCTCAATTTTCATAAAATGTATTAAAAATCAGTGCTTTATTTCTTAAAATTGTTAATTTATTAGCGTACATATCCTTTAAAAAATTGTTTGAAAATCTGCCTCCTCCCGTGCCCCTAGCGTCCCTTGAGAATAAAAAGTAGGGGACGTTTGAGATAAAATAAAAAAGTGAGGGGACTCCGTCCTCCCGCGTACCCCCTCGACTACACGACTGGCACATATGGTATAGCAGTTACTTAGAACATAGTAAATGGATTATCTAGAGAATTAATGAGAAATTAAATGAAAGGGACTTATAAAAATGAAGGATGGGGGGGGGAGGGGCGAATAACAAAGTAAATAGTAAAAATAAATTAGATGATGTTTCAAATATATGAATGACATGACATGCAGAGATTAATTGACATCATTCATACTTGTTATTTTTTTATAGTCCTTTCTTAAATTAAGTCTTTTAGTTTATCAAATATTCCTGATATTTTCATATTGAAATGAAATATTTAATGTTCCTTAATAGTTTCTCATATTTTATAATCTAAACAGATTTATTTCACAAAATAAAATGTTAATGTTATAAAAAGTTATTTATCCCATCTTTCAAGTGTATAAGAAAACGTAATTTTTTCAAAAAATATTTTAATCTATTTAGTTTTTGATGAATATTTCAGTGATTTTTAAATAAAAGAATGAACACAGTAATTGCTATTAACTGTTTTTAATTTTAACATTAATAAGTTTCTGAAGTTTCCATAAAATATTCTAACAAAATAATTCCACATATCGTTTTGTCCTATTAGCTTAGCATCACCTTTACCAATCTATACATTCAATGCTTAGTCGGACATATTTTTGTATAAGCGCGCATCACTAATTATGATGACATCAAACGTTTGACTGATACGACCTAATATGGCCGCCATATGTCAGCCTGTACTTAAGAATCTCTAGTCGTTCTGAATAACTAAATTTCACCTAATTAGTCGAGCAAATCTCTCTTTAAGGAAAATGTCATCTCAGAAACATTTCAGTGAACTAACTATTGAAGACAGCTGAAAGGCACCCAACTTAATCATACGAATCATCTTAATGACTTCTTTGGTAAAGCTGAAGTTTGGTTAACACAACAAAGGTTAAATCTTGTAATTTTAAAACAAGAACCTTTTATCGCTATCCACGTTCACTTTATATCCCATTGTTGTCACCGTCGTTCATGTTTATCACACAGTAGACGATCATACATTAAAATTTTCGATATGCCCCTGTAAGCAACTGTGCATGATACGACGACTAAAAATATAAAGTCGCATAGTGCAGCTTAGCAGCCTATTTAAATTGTGGCCAATTTTTATAAAAAATAGAACCTAAAATATCAAAATAAATTTTAAAAAAACTGACAGGTAGACAAATGTACAATTTTTGGATCCTGGCGAGATTTCAAAATGAATCCCCCCCCCCCCCCCCAAAAAAAAAAAAGTATTACCAAAAGTGAAGCATTCTTCTAAAATTTATGCCCGGGTATACATTAAAAATACATGAAGTGGACAATAAATTCCCATACAAAATTATTTTTTTATTTATAACTAAAATATAAAGCACACACACACACAAAAAAAAGGGGGGGGGAAGCTGTTGCGTTAAAAATAAACATAAAGCAATTAACAATATTTTTTAACATGTACTTTTCAATTATTCTCATTTTGAATCTGTTTACCAGCTTTATCCTTTGTTTCAAATCCATTACACGCGACATGCAGTGCATCCATGGGAAAATGTTGTTTTATCCTATATTTTCCTATGGACGCTTTCAAACTGGGTCATATTGGACCTGTATTTGTTTAGTTCAAATAACATGTAACCCCATGCAAAATAATCTAAGGATTTAAATTGGAGGATTATGGAGGCCGTTCATCTTTGTTTGAAAAAAACAGGTGAATTTGCATTACACCACTCTTGAACTATTTTTTCGTTGCAAGCTGGTGCTTCGTCTTATTGCTACAAATAACAGTTATCCCCATACACTTATACTTTCTTTAAACGTATGCTCCAAGACTTTTATTTATAAATGTTTTTTTTAATTTCCTCTTTTATTGTTATTAAGAAATACTTTACATTTGTAGCGGCTTAACTAAACGAAACACTTATGTCATAAAAATTACGACGCGCCCGTTTATAAGAAAAATTATAAAGCGCCCGCCGAAATGTTAAAAAACATGAAGATATTTTATTCTATAGTTCTCCAAAACCCGTGGTTTATTGGGTAAAAATCTAGAAAATAAATTTATTTTAACTTATGTCACTTCTCTAACTATATGCTTGCATATAAAACCTGTCTTTTGAATTATATGCATTTCCGTTTTCATATACTATGTTAGGCTGGAAATCTGAAATTGAACTGCCGCTTCCTCAATTTTCCCCAATTGTTCGAACATTATTTCTAGAATGTAAATATTAGTAATTAAATGCCGCTATTGGCTTTAGATTGTAAATATTGACAATGAAATAGCGAAATATTTGTAAAATGCAAACATTATCTACTATCTATATATTATAAAGGACAAACGTGTCCGTGCGTAACGCTGACGTCATTTTGCGAATGCCAACAGTTGACGATGAAATTTCGGTTTTGCGATTTGCTATTGCAATTTTTTCAACTTCTAAATATCGCACATTTTTAATTTTTACACCGCATCGTTAGATAGGGAAAAAAATCTACTTTTAAATGCAATTTGTCTGAAAATTGAATCTTAATTGACTGATTTATTATAGCATTTAAATTAAATTTCAAGTATGATTTTCTTTTTAAATCGATAGCTTTCGCTTGCAGACGATTACAAAATATTAATCTGTTTGCACTTTAAACATTTATATAAAGTTGAGTATTTGTCTCACGCTAATATTCAATAGCGAAATTAAAACTTCATTAAGGGATAAATAAAATAGTATAAATAAAACACTGATGTAATTGAAATAAACGCTTAAAACTGCTGAAAAAAATTCGGAATAAAAAAAACTGCTGTAGATAACGAAATTTTTAGAGATTTCTTTGGTGTTAGCGGCAATCTAACAAAAATTATTAAATGTAAAAAATCTATTAATTTTCAATAACAAAAAATAAAAAATGGTTTTTACATATATTCTCTATCCCGGGAAGCCCGGGCTAATGCCCTAGTATATATAAAACACAAACGGAAATTTCGTTCCGTTCCTTTATAACTCGAGTTCCGCTGAATGGATTTTGATGGAACGTGCACTGTTGGATAGATAATTTTTCAGGGAAGGTTTTAGTATATAACACAACGTTCTACGTACATTAGTTATAGAATTATGATAGAAAGTTCTGTTATTTTGGCCGAAAATGTTACCATTGCTAATTTTTTGGCGATCATTATTGTTGCAGAAAGAACTGAAAAGGCTAAACATCTCGAAAAATAAAATAAAAAACTTGCTAATTTTATTTAAAAAAAAAAGAAAGAACTGTTTCTAATTTTATTTAAAACAAGAAAGAAAGAAAGAAAGAGAAAGAAAAACAGTTTTGATGAGAGATAATATTATAAAACGAAGATATTTAACTTAAACATGATTGGGAAAGTTCGTAATGCTTAAAAAATTATTCAATGGGAAGATTTCTATTGAAACAAATTTGGCGAGTTATCTTTTGTTTTTGGCGATTTTGATTCTACTTTTGACCCTAAACAATTTGATTTTAAGCCTAAAGGTGTTTTTTTTTTTTGTTGTTGTTGCAGAAAAAATTGAAATGGCTATATATCTTGAACAATAAAAGAAAAAACTGTTACTAATTTTATTTAAATAAAAGAAAGAAATAGAAAGAAAAGAAAAACAGTTTTGATGAGAGATAACATAAAACGAAAATATTTAATTTAAACATGATTGAGAAAGTTCGTAATGCTTAAAAAATTATTCAATGTGCAAGACTGATATTGAAACAATTTTGGCCGATTTATCTTCTGTTTTTGGGGATTTTGATTCTACTTTTGTCCCCAAACAATTTGATTTTCAGCCAAAAGGTTTTTTTTTTCTCAAGTGTACGACAGCATTTTTGGAGGGGTTTTTTTTGTGTGTGTGGGGGGGGGGGGAGGGTACTTTTCGGTTAGCTGGGCGCCAGTGATATATATACATGTAAATATACACACACATATATCTACACATATACATATATATACATACATACATATATATATACACTTATATCTACACACACACACACATATATATATAGAGATAGATATGTATATACATATATATTTATATATGTACATCTATCACTGGCGCCGGGCTAACCGAAAAGTACCCTTTTTTTTATTCAAATGTAAATTACATAAATAGCAATATACTTCTATTTACTTCTACCTTATATATGAAGTTTCGTTCCGGCTGCTTATGAATTGAGTTCTGCTGAATGGATTTTCATAGAGCTTGAACTGTTAGATATATAATTTTTCAGGGAAAGTTTTATTGTATAACATATCGTTCTATTTTGCTTAATGGGGGAAAGGTCTATAATCAGGTGAACCCGATTATGAAAGATTAGCCTTTTTAAAAAGTTCTACTGGACGAATTTTGATGAGAATTGTATTGTTAGTTTGATGCTATTTCAGGAATGGTTTTAGTGTACTACATATTGTTAGTTAGATGCTATTTCAGGAATGGTTTTAGTGTACTACATATTGTTAGTTAGATGCTATTTCAGGAATGGTTTTAGTGTACTACATATTGTTAGTTAGATGCTATTTCAGGAATGGTTTTAGTGTACTACATATTGTTAGTTAGATGCTATTTCAGGAATGGTCTTAGTGTACTACATATTGTTCTACGGTGCTTAGTCAAACAGTTATGTGTGAAGGTTATATAGTCAGGTGAACCCGATTTCGAAAGATTAGCCTTTTTGAAAGATTTTACTGGGCGTATTTTTTTCGACCTGCATTGTTAAGTAGATATTTTTTAAGGATGGTTTTAGTATATTTCATATCGTTCTATGTTAGTTTTAGAAATATGTGGAAAAATTCTATTATCAGATGAACCCGATTATCAAAGATTAGCCTTTATAAAAACTTCTGCTGGATGGATTTTGTTAGTTAAGTTGTTTGCATTGTTAGTTCGATAATTTTTAGTGATGGTTTTAGTATATTGCATATAGTTTTATCGTTCTTTACCAAACCCTAACTGTAAATGACCAGATAAAAGAGCTGGTCTATAACAGCTAAAATTTTGACTGCACATCAGAAAATATAATAGCGCAATGGCGTCCTTTTTCAGTAATGTGGAAGGATATTCCAGATAAATATACAGATTGCTTTCAAATACAAGGTCAAATTAAACGATATATTTCGTTTGATTAAAGGTTCATTTGTGGAAACCGACCAGCGCAGCGGGCGTAGCTTGCTAGTATCTAATGTTAAGGATATATTTCATGTCAATTGTGACAATATTGGGCAAAATATAGCAAATGTTGCTCCTATGTTGTTTTGCTACTAGGAATGATCTTTAAATGCTTCATTTACGTTAAAAACTAATTTATGGGCCAGGGGAGTAAATGATGATAGTCCATTTATTTTATAAATTTGAGACGACGATGTTATCTGCTAGCTTCCGTGGTAAATAATCGATGAGCAACCGTGAATCGAGGTAAAAATGACAGTAATCACTTGAAAACACATTCGAACATTGGTGAACAAAGGGGTGAACAATAAATGCCCTTTACAATGTTTTAATAATGATATAAAGAGGAAGAACGATGAAACCGACGCTCGTAAAAGAAAGAACGATAAATAACTACCATCTGTCTGTAATTATCCTCCCCCCCCCCCCCCTGGCCGTTTAATTCCACGTATCGAACATTCAAAATAATTATGCACTAATTCCAACAGACGATTTTTATTCCACAGTTTTTGAATGTTCAGACTTCATTATAAAACATGAAGATATTTTAATGCACAGCTTTTCAAACCAAGCATGGTTTATGATCTAAAATCTTTAAACATTCATTTCTTTTTACTTATCTCACTGCTTTATCTACATCTTGCCTGCATATAAAATCTGTCTTTTGGATGATATGCAATTCCCTTTTCTCATATGTGACGCTGGATATCTGAAATTGAACTGTCACTTCGTCAGATAAATAACTGTTTTTCTCGAAATACAAATAAACAGAAGTAAACATCCCCCCCCCCACCACCAAAAAAAAAAGAATGTTTTACTACGTTTTAGATAGAAGATATTGAATGTACGTGAGTTCATATAAATTCCATAGTGCTTTGAAATTGATTTTCTCTTTTCTTTCATGTAAAGAAGAAAATACGGAGCATTCAAATACAAAAAAAAAAAAAAAAAAAAAAAAAAAGAGCACTGTGTTTTGTAAAATGGAGATAAGCCGCAAAAAGTTTGATTTGATGAAATTTTTAAATATTTAACTGTAGTTAGGCAATGCCAAATATTAACCTCCATAATGGATTATACATTAAAAGCAAACACTCCATAAAAACTTTGAAAAACCTTAAAATTTGAAAAATTATTGGATTGAAAAATAGTTTAACAGTTAAGCATTTAATGCACATAGAATTTTCTTGCAGAAAAAAAAATATACAAAAATCACCAGTAGATGACGCTGACATAAAAAGGCAGTGAAATTATATACAAAACTAATAACAATGTCTCATGTTACTCCAGGAACTATTCCACATGGCTTTCACCACAGATTGTAGGCGAATCACAACACCATTGATGACAGAGTGCATGGTGTTCATACATATTAATAACTCTTCCCGGTGAATTACATCGCTCACTTCTGATAAAGTAAAATGACCTAATCTATTGATGCACGATTTCAAATATTCGAATAACCCGAAATTCGTCGATGGCAAATCTAACGATCGAGGAAGCCGTGGAAACTTGCAGATCCTGCTAATGATGTTGTATTTGTTGAGTTTTAAATATCAGCTAAGTGACTATATAAGAATAAAATAGTTTATTTACAAAAGAAGAACATCTAGGTAAAAATTTCTGGACCAATATACTACAGAACATCTTAACCGAAACACCGGCACAGCCAGCACACATCGTTTTCAGTTTTTACATTCCAAGTGACAACAAAACACAACGTTGCCAAACAGGCAAGACAAACTTGGTGTTGCCACAGACGTTAATAATTATTTCCCAACACACTCCCTTAATTATTAATTCAATTAAAAACACTCCCTTAAAGTCATACACATTTACAGATATAAAGTATTACATTCAAATCAAAATAATTGTTTTTTTCCTTCTTATACATGCAAAATAATCAAATCAATTTAAATAGAGTACTATAACATATATATACAAACCTAGTAAATTTTAAATTCAAACAAACATATTACATTACCAAATTAGCTTTAAATTTTTCAAACTTGTTTGGTCCCAGTGCCTTAGTAAATACATCAGCAATTTGAATATCGGTTGGGCAATATTTTATATTAATTAAACCCTCATCCACTTTCTCTTTTATAAAGTAAAATCGTACATCTATATGTTTACTTCCTACTATATGTTTTGATCTTCTGATATAGTTTGTTTTATGTTGTCAGGATTTTCCTCATCTTCACCACCGTCATCTTGAAAATCAAAGGAGTTGAATGGTTATATCAAATCATTCAGTTTATCAACTTTGGGCTCAATGAATATCACATCCCTTGAAGTCTGCATTTTCTTAGTTCTTGGATCCCATAATCTGTAGCCATTTTCAGCATATCCAACAAAGATGAGCCTATTACTTCGACTATCCAATTTCTTCAGCCGGCCAAGTATTTTAGCATAAGCTACACTACCAAATATTTGTAATCTTGACAAATCTGGTTTCTTTTGGAACCACATTTCAGCGGGAGTAACACTTATAGACTCTGTTGGGCTTCTGTTAAGAAGATAGAATGCAGTTCGCAATGCTTCACCCCACATTTCTTTCTCGACTCCTAAATCAAAAATTAGAGTTCTGACTTTTTCAAAGAGTATTCGATTCAGTCGTTCCGCTTTTCCATTAAGCTGTTGTGTAGGTGTTCTGTGTGTCCATTAAGCTGTTGTGTGGAATGCTTTAATCCAAAACAATCCCTTTATATTTGCACCAGTTAACTAGCTTATGAGAAACATATTCTCCTCCATTGTCACAGCGTAATTTAGAGACACGAAGTGACCACTTAGCCTCGACTTCTTCAATATATTGTTTAAGAACATCTGCAACTTCAAACTTGTTCTCTAATAGAAAGACCATGACAAAATGAGTATAACCATCCAAACATGTTAAGAAATACCTTTTTTTTTCTGTCCCATGTACTCACTTCTATTGGCCACAAATATCGGTATGGATCAGCTCTAATGGTCTAGTTGCTCTTGTTCTTTGCGATTTAAATGGAAGTCTAGTCTGTTTGGCTTTAAGACAAATGTCACACGGATCTTCTATCATTTTAATATTATCATCTTTTAGATCTATGCCGTTAGAATTTTTCAATAATATTTTTATATATTTACTACTTAAGTGTCCAAGTTTTCGATGCCACAAAGTTGGATTTTTTGCTCACAAATCAAAGCCTCATTTTGTTGATTTAAATCTATTTCGTACAGTCCTTTATTGTTTTTATATCCCTACAAAATAATTTCTCCATGTTTTGAAATTTCTACTTTATCTTCAATAAATTTTACCTCTCCATTATTTTCTGTATTTGCATTAACAGATAATAGGTTTTTACTCAGCTGTGGAACATAGAATACATTTTGTAATGTGCAACTATCAGTTTCTATTGTACCAAAACACTCAGCTTTCATTACTTCAGATTTCTTTGCTAATCCAATTTCAGTAGAAATCTTCACAGGATTTTTCAGCATTATTTTATTATTTACCATATGAGAAGAGGATCCTGAATCTACCACAAATTTATTAACTAAACACGTATCTCTAGATTCTTGAGCAAGAAAGGAAATTGCTGGTTTTCCATTTTTACGAAAATAACAGTCTTTTTCAGAATGATTATCTTTCTTACAAATTCTGCACCGAGGATGGTTATTTTTACCTTTATTACAATCTCTAGCCAAATGAAATTTTCTGTCACATTTAAAACATCTCTGATCTTTAACACTTTTTATTGGGTTTTTACTTTTGCAACATGATCTTGCCAAATGATCAGAACTGTTACACTTGAAACATCTTTTCTCCAATATTTTGAAAGCAACTGGCTCTTCATTCTTTTTTACATTTTTTATACATAACTCTTCATTCAATAATCTTGCTGTTAAATTCTCTAAGGTTTTTTCTTCTGTATTAGTAGAGTCCCAAGCACTTCTAAAATGCTTATACTGTTCTGGAAGTGTGTATAAAATTTTAGATATAACCATTTCATTATCAATTTGTTTATTAAGGGCTTTCAGTTTTAAAGCAATGTTTTCTAATCTGCTTATATGTGTAGCGATATCGGTTTCTGCACTAAAACTGTAGTTAAAAAAATCTTGCAATAAAGTACACTTTTGTTGTTCTGTATCTATTTCAAAAATACTGCATAATTTCCAGTACATGTCATGTGAATTTTCGCAATTCAAAATATGCATCATAACCTTCTTATCTATAGTTGTTAGAATTATCTGTTGAGCTTTAGCGTCTTTCTTTTCCCACAACTTAACATCTGCCGGTTGGCCTTCTTTTTTTTTCAATTCCATTTACAATGTCGAGCAAAGAATTTGATTTTAATATTATGCTTACTTGAAATTTCCAGAGCGCGAATGAACTTGAGTCACGAAGCCTTTCAACGTGAGAAACATCTTCATAAATATTAGTCATTTTGTTTTCTTTTTTAGCGATTCGAATTTTACAACAGAACCTTCGTTTTTATGTTACTACTATTTGTTATTAGTCACTAGCCCGATTCGCAACCGCACTCGGCTACCATGTTGAGTTTTAAATATCAGCTAAGTGACTATATAAGAATAAAATAGTTTATTTATAAAAGAAGAACATCTAGGTAAAAATTTCTTGACCAATATACTACAGAACATCTTAACCGAAGCACCGGCACGGCCAGCACACATTGTTTTCACTTTTTACCTTCCAAGTGACATCAGAACACAACGTTGCCAAACTGGCAAGACAAACTTGGTGTTTCTACAGACGTTAATAATTATTTCCCAACAGTATTTTCTATAAAATTCTTGGTCAGGAAAAACGACTTCAGCAGATTTGCTTTAAGACTTGTTGTATTGTTATCCCCTGCATAAATGTTACCATTCAGAAAAAATAATACATTCTTAGATCAGAACTCATCTCTGCACAGAAGAGTTCAGTAGAATACAGATCGCTCCGAAGAGTAAGTACTGCTGTGCCTTCCTTGCTCAAGTTGTTCACGGACGCTATCATTCAAGGAAAAGGTATTCTATAATCAAAGAACTTGTGAGTCGTTACGATACTCTCACATTTGTGAAATGAAGCTGTTTTTGTGTATACTCACGGAGATAAGTTATAAGATGTTGCCCACATGTAACAGATATAGCTAATAACATCTTCATAGATCGACTAATGAGCTTCATTTTTCTAACAGTATGCAAAGAAGAATATTTCTAAACGACGGTGCAGGTAAGCTTAACTAGTTTGTAGCTTCGTGTTCGTTGGTAGTTTCTGTTACCGGTTCACACGTGACTGCATTTAACGTATTCCTAATTTCGTAAAAATAAATTACTGAAGACCATATGAAATATTAACTTTCTACTTTCTTCTATCTATAATAGAAAAAAGTATTGTAATCAAATTTTTTTCAACTTCCGGTTTTTGATCGATTTACACGTTTTAGGGGTCAGAGATTTCGAAAAACATGTTTTTACAAAATGTCTGTCTGTCCGTCTGTCCGTCCTCATTGTATCATCGAAAAGTGTATGAAGTTATGCTTCAAATTGAACCAAATTTTTTTTTCTATGTTTTTGACTATAGCATGCAAGTCCTACGTGAATTTGGAGATATTTTGACGAAAGGGGGGAGGGGGCCTGTGATCGTGATTTTTGTTCCATTTTCATTTTTGTATCATCGAAAAATGTATGAAGTTATGCAGATAATTGAACCAAGTTTTTTTTTTATGTTTCTGGCTATAGCCAGCAGGTCTCACTTGATTTTAAGGATATTTCGACGAAAGGGGGCGTTGCGATCGCTATTTTTGTTCCATTTTCACTATTTTATCATCGAAAAGTGTATGAAGTTATGCTGATAATTGCACCAAATTTTTTGTATATGTTTTTTACTATACTCAGTTTACTTACTCAGTTGAATTTGGGGATATTGCGCCTGGAGGGGGCACTGTTATAGCCATTTAAAGATTTCAATTTCAAAAAGTTGTACAAAAAAATTAGAAATCCTAAATTTTTTTTGCTTTAAATGTTCGGCCTTGATCCAAGGTTTCCAGAGCATTTTTTTGGTTTGCTTCTATCTTAAAAAATAGCTGAGCTATAGCAGTTTGAAATTATAGGGTGGCTGGCATTTTGAAACAGTACAGAAGGATTCCTCCATAAACTGGTTTAATTTATGAGTTTTAGTGAACATGGTTTCGACAAATTTTCTTTCATTGTTGTAACCATCGTTTCAACAATTACATGCTTAACACTATGTATTTATATTCGCCAACGTCAAATTCTCGCCAAGTTTGGCGACAATTCATGAAATATCGCCAAATTTGGCGACAAAAATATGTTACGATGTATGAAGCCAACTCGGCAATGTCTGTCTAATTTGGCGATATTCTCATTCAAATTCAATATTGACGAGAACTTGGTTTCCGCGCATTTTAGTTTCGTGTATTTTCAGTAGAATTAGCTAAAATCTCAAAACCAAGTGATAAGGAAGCTATTTTTCCTGTCGGTACAGGCCAAAAGGACTTTTCATAGTTTTGTATAATAATACATCGGCTTCTCGCATCCAGATTACCCGACGATTCGCAAGCAGCTCACTCAAGTACAACAGAATGACAAAAAAATTTCATTTTTTTTTTGGCAGTTTGATAGCTAATTTTGTAGCATTAACATGTATGAGATAGAAGAAAGTTTTGGGATTGGCATATCCGACTAGTTTATTTTTAATGTTAATTTTTTTAATTTATTTAAAATAAAATTATGAATGTAAAAAATAATTGAATTATTTTAGTACATATTTTCACACTTTAAGACCTTCCAGGTATGGTTTTAGCTTTTCATATTTTTTGTTTTACAATAAGAAAAGTATATTATTAACTATCTACAAGTTTTTACTCACTTTATGGAAACTTCCTTTTAGTTCCTAGATAATATTTTTTTTTTATGATACTGAATTTATCTTTGTTCAGTTTGTGATTGGAAATATTTTCTTCGAAGTATTTAAACTCCTCACACTTATATGTAGACAAATGTTCATAGAGGTTAAAATTCTAAAGCTTGCGCAAATTATAAAACCTACAAAGTATATGCTTTTAACGGAAAAATTCTGACTATAAGTAATGCACTTTAGCAGTTTTTGTTTTTTTTTTTGTTTTTTTTTTTTACATTAACACTAGTTATTTATTTCCATTTTTTTTTTTAATCTGTGAGTTACGTATCTAACCTACTGTTTTTAATTCTAACTATTATACGTCTAAATTTTAGATTAATCGATTAACTCATAATACGCGTGCGAAACATTCAATTTTTAAATATGATAAATATCTATTATCTCACTGTCTTTGCATTTAAATCTGACTTTATAACCAAAGGCCCAAACCACTATCAGAAGCAAGAATAGTGTCAACTCTCACAAAGCAAATCTGGTATTTAATGTAGAGTGGGGGGAGATGTTCGTGCGGATTGACACTTGTGCTGCTTCAGTCAGGTTTTCAAGCCTTTTTCGTGAGCTTTTACGAAAGCCTCTTTTAATGCCTGCAACATAAAGAGAAATTATTCACCTTTCTACTTGTCTTCATTGAGTGTCATTTGTTTAAAAGAACCAGTTAAATGTAATTCCTCAAAACATATATAAAAAGATACAGCTTCTTTTTACTTTCTTCTACCTATAATAGAAGAAAATATTGTAATCGAAATTTTTTTTCGACCTCCGATTTTCGACGGATTTACGCGATTTAGAGGTCAGAGATCCCGAAAAATATGTTTTACAAAATTTCTGTCTGTCCGTGTGTCCATATGTGTATGCTCTTTGTATCATCGAAAAGTGTATGAAGCTAGCATGGAATTGAACCAAATTTCATTTACTTGTTTTTGGCTATGGCCAGCATGCCCTAGTTGAATTTGGCTCTATTCTGCCGGAAGGGGAAGCTGTGATAGCGATTTTTGTGAGATTTTCTCGATTTTTCATAGTTGTGTTGTACATTGGCTGCTCCTGCAGCGAAGTATGGTTCGCATTCAGTTAATTTGGCGATTTGCAAGCAGCTGACGTACAAAGTACTGACGAAAAAGATTGATTTTATTGGTGCTGTAATAGCAAATTTTGAAGTATCAACATGTATGAGATAGAAAAAATATTTCGGGTTAGTACATCTGACTAGTTTTTAAATAGGAAAATTTCCAATAGACTTTCGTATTTCCCAGCTAGGTTACATTTTCAAGATTTCATTTTTCATTAATGGCTATATTTTTCAAGAAAGTGTTTATTTTGCTCTAGTGTGTCAGGTAACAGATAACATCTGCCCATATGAACTTTATTTAACAGATTATTTGTTATATATTTGCGGGAATGGCGAGGGGTAAGGGTCTAATTACATTTAACAATTTTAACATTTTTAGCTTCACCCGTAGCGTTTAATTGTTGTTTTATATACAGAATACCGCTATTTTAAATCTCAGTTTCTCAGTAATATCTCAGTAATAATGTTCCAAACTTCTCCATTTAGTTCCATTTTTACTAAATTATCGTAAAAATCAGCATTCATTGCTTCAAGGTGTATTTCTAAAAAGCAATTACCAGTATTTCCGAATAATAGCCTAAGCCAAATTTCAAATTAAGTTCCTAGGCCTAGCTTAACCAAATGAATCAATCTTTAAAGATGTATAGTGATCCTCCCAATTAGTTATTTGCTGAAGGTCACTTGAACATCCCCCCCCCCATCCGGGGCCCTCCTTCAAAGTTTTCTCTAACTATTCCCCGTTTCCATATCTCAGCAACTATCTTTCCGATTTCAATGCAAGTGATTTCAAACATTATAATTAACTTAATAGTCACTCTTTATAACATTAAACTAAATTTATGAGTAGCGGTTACCACTATTTCTGAATAATAGTTTAAGCCAAATTTGTAATTAAGTTCCTAGCTTAACCAAACAAACGAATTTTTAAAGATGCACAATGGTCCTCCTAATTAGTCATTTGCTGAAGAGCACTTGAACATCCCATCCTCCCCGACCCCTCCTTCAAAGTTTTTTGTCTAACTATGCCCCGGTTCCGCATCTCCGCAACTATCTTTCCGATTTCAACGCAACTGATTCCAAACATTATAATTAACTTAATAGTCACCTTCTAATATAACAGTAAAGTAAATTTATGAGTAG
The DNA here is from genome assembly GCA_963931845.1 of Maratus michaelseni. Taxonomy (NCBI): domain Eukaryota; kingdom Metazoa; phylum Arthropoda; class Arachnida; order Araneae; family Salticidae; genus Maratus; species Maratus michaelseni. The sequence continues at coordinate 343,557,362 of OZ007593.1, read as the reverse complement.
CAGTTACCACTATTTCTGAATAATAGTTTAAAGCAAATTTGTAATTAAGTTCCTAGCTTAAGCAAACGAACGAATTTTTAAAGATGCATCGTAGTCCTCCTAATTAGTCATTTTCTGAAGGACACTTGAACATCCCCTTCACCCCGGCACCTCACTCATGGTTATTTCCTCTAATTGTGCCTTATTTCAATAACACGGCTTATAATGTTCCCATCTTCTTGAAACCAGCTCAATTTTGTCGCACGCCTACTATACAGTACCGTAGGCAACGTTGACCTGTCTCAGAGGTTCTTTCCGAAAGAGGTTGCTCCCTGGCTGTGGAAGTTGGAAATAAAAGATTTTCCGGAGCGTGCGAAGCCATCGGAGACCTTGGCCAGAGTTTCGTTTTTTAAAATATTTGAGATTATTACACGGGCTCGGGCAACGTCGGGCGGTCAGCTAGTAACAAATAAATTTATCTTTAAAAAAACCCACACAGTATATGATTTTTCCTTCACCACCCATAAAAGTTGTCACGTAAATACCTACAGTGTAGACGACATAGACCATCCCTTTTTTTTCTGAGACAGTTTAGTACCACCTGCATTAACAATTTAAACACATGCTACCAATAAAAAAATAATAATAATAAAAAAATTACAACAAAAAGCTAACTTTTATTTTCACGAAATATTTTTTTATACAACACTTTGTAAATGTCTCAATATTTTTCTTCACAGAATTCATCTCCTCATACCTTCAAAATTCCAACTAGAAAATTTAGCATCATCCCATTCATTTGGTTTTATGTGCAGATATATCCAAACAGAATAAAGTTATTTTATAGTCCCCCTGTATATCAAATACAGTTGAACTCGGTTATAACGAGCTTAGATATTATGAGAGTTCGGCTTTAGCAAGCAAAACAAAAATGAAATGTTTGTTCTGATATTGAAATGCATTGCAAAAATATCGATTATGACGAGAAAATTCACATACAGCGGGCAAAACATTTTGTAAATCACAATAAAATTAACAATATTGTTCGCGTTCCCTCAAATAAATGTGTTTTTAAATTGGTGTTCAACAATTTCAATGAAATTGGGTGAGATGTACCAAAAATGTTATCATGTATGTCGTCTTACTTCTTATCGACTGAACTTCTTTACTGCAATGCAACCTTTCTAAATTTGTTGAATAAATAAATTTTTAAAAATGATGAGAGTATACAAGGAAAAAAATATTTAAATAAAATAACTTTTAAAAACGTATTTAACATAATAAATAGTAAATCTGGCTTTTTTTCAATTATTTTTATAGAATATTTTGCATTTATGAATCTAAAATGGAAGAATTATTAAAATAAATATTTATTTACAATGGCTAATTTAATCCAATTTAATGTAAATCATCAAATTCAGAAACTCCACTTATGCATAATCATTCAAGAAATTTTAATAATTTAACTTAAGTATTACTTATTTTCTTACATGGGAAATCTTAACTTTAGTCATTGCAATAACTTTGTTACAACGAATAAATATAACTGTCCCTTCGTCTACGTTATAACCGAAATCGATAGTACATCATACATTTTCTGATAATTCCTAAGATACTTCCACACAGCTCGCTTCCCCGTATGAATAAAATTGGTGTTATCTGCAAAAATCAAAACTAATCTTCTCAAAAACAACTATTTTACAAAGTGATATTTGTTTTGACATGATAATGACATTTGTAAAAGAATAGGAATGAAAAAGCTTTAATCATAAATTAGAATGTTTATTTTTCTAACATCTTAAATATTACCGATTAAGACAGCAGCGGCATCTGACTTTTTGTATGGCTTCAGGATTACATTTAATAATACCTGGAATGTATTTCCTTTCCCTATCGCCGTCTCTTTTTTTCATCTTGTACGATACTGTCAGAATTTCTTCAAGGTAAGTATTTAGTTTACAATTTATTGTTATTTAATCATTAACTTTTGTCTGTACCCGTTAACATTAACATACTAATGATTCCACTGGGGAACATCGAACTGAAAAATCAATATAAAAAGTTAAAATTTAATTCACATTGGCTTAAAAAGGTTTAGGTCTTACAAAAATAAGATTACTTTAAAAAAAATAGAAATTACATTATTAAAAAACAATTTTTGTGAAATAACGAAGGATCTGTGGTAATCATTTATTTGCAGTATTACGTAAATTTACAGCGAGCTGAAAACTGAGATTCAGTTTAAAAACAGATAAAATGTTCTGTAAATTTACAGTAGACTGTGTATATTTACATGCCTAAAAATACTCAAGACCCAGTAAAGGATAAGGGTCCATAAGCCGTGTTTTTGGCCCATGGAATAAGCCTAAAATTCGATTTTGTTATACATTAATTTCTTAATTATTTCACTTTTTAATGTTAGAAGTTTTATCCTGTACGATTCAACAATAGTTTTTGCATTTTGTTCAGATTTATATGACTTACAAGTTCTCGTCTCCTTTACAAGGCTCGAAGTTCGTATTATTCGTAGTTTTTGATGAAAAATACAAAATTTCTCCTAATTTTACCTCAATCATTTATATGAGCGCAATCGTGCAACACTTTCTTCTTCACATATATTATAAAATACATCAAAATTTACAATATATGTAAAAAGAAAAGTGTTGCAAAGCTGCGCTCATAGTAAAATATTAAAAATAGAGAGTTATCTAACTGCATTCCCTCACGTCACTAAGAGACTTTAGGATACAGCAACGTGTTTAAACGTGCTAAAATGAACGCAACTATTGCTAATAACTGCATTCTTTCATATTAGCAATAGTTACGTTTATTTTAGCACGTTTAAACACGTTGCTGCATCCTAAAGTCTCTTAGTGACGTGAGGGAATGCAGTTAGATAACTCTCTATTTTTAATATTTTACTATGATCGCAGCTTTGCAACACTTTTATTTTTACATATATTGTACATTTTGATGTATTTTATAAAATATGTGTAAAGAAGAAAGTGTTCCACGATGGCGTTCATATAAATAATTGAGGTAAAATTAGGAGAAATTGCGTATTTTTCATCAAAACTACGAATAATATGAACTTTGAGCTGGTGTAAGTCATATAAATCCGAACAAAATGCAAAAACTATTGTTGAAATCGTACAGGATAAACCTTCTAACATTAAAAAGTGAAATAATTAAGTCAGTATAACAAAATCGAGTTTTAGTCTTATTTCATGGGCCAAAAACACGGCTTATGGACCCTGATCCTTTGCATGCTTTAAGTTTACTGAAGACTTTGTAGCTTTATATGAAAAAACCGAAGACGATATCACGCTATGTCTATAACGATAAATAAGATGTCTATAGTGTGTGTTAAAAAATACTTCATATTTTTTTCGGCAAACAATTAAAAAAAAAAAATTTCTAATGTGAATTTAAAATTACAGCCCAACCAAGTAGGTTTTGAGTTATGCTTCAAAATCTACCTGCATTGCAATTTGTTTTGCAACGATTAACAAGTAATATAAAAAAAGAAATTTAAAGTCAATTCCTACTTAGGTCAAAAAGAAATTTTTTTTCCAGCGATCTACACGCTTCGCCACTGACGGTATTTATTCCTAAATTTATATCCTGCTAAATATCTTATATAAGAAAAATTTTTGAAGTATTAAAAATTAAATAAAAAATAAATAGCTAAAATACCAAAAATTAATAGCTCGAAAAGTATTTCTCACAAAATTGTTGGACAAACTGCGTTAGAAAGGTAAAAAATTGTATTTTTCTTGATATAAATTTCAAATCTAATGATTATGCCGTTTTTCAAATATTGAATTAAAAAAATTACCAAACTTCACAATGAAGTACCATAGCGAAACATTCACGTGTAAAAAGATAATGGGGCTGTTCACGGATAAAGATCAGGCGGCGCGCGGGCGAAGGTCACTAAAACATGGAGTGAATCTATACTTTTGAACAGAAATTAAATGGTGTGAGTGTATACTTTTGAACAGAAATGAAATATAAAATTAAAATTAATTAATTAAATTTTAATTAATGAATTAATATTTGAAAAAACTGTATTAACATCAATTGTCAACCACTACAAGTTTAAAAAAATGTATTTGAACTTGAGTGGATGAATAAAAAAAATTTCATTAACGATTGAAAATTTGAACAAGACATATAAATATATAGAGGGTGTGAGCTAATAGTAAGAATTGAAAAAATGAATTTAATATTAGACGTTCCAAATTTGAAACCTCATGATTCCTAAACTACTTGACCAAATGACTTCCAGTTTGGTATTTGAAAGTAAAAATTACCTTTGAAACTAAATATGATGTCAAAATCATGTGTTAGAATTGAATATCTTAAAGTGTGTTTAATTTTTATACGTAGATGACAATCTTAAACAATATTTAAGTATAATATTAATTAATAGACTTTATTAGTAATATATTCTGATAAATCAACTTTATCCTTAAAGATGAGATGTGTATCTGCTTCAAGTTGAAAATCTTGAATTTTTATTTAATAATTTCGGAAGTTTTTCAGTATTATTTAACTTATTTCCTTCAACACTTGATATCTTTAAAAACTTGCTCAATTTCTCAAACTACTCCTTTCAGAGCTAGTTCTCGTAGTTTTTGTTAATGTCTCACGTATTGATTATATCGTATTTCAATCATAGTTTACATTTTTTAAACTCTGTTGTCAGATAAAATGACCTTAACAGCTAAACTTATGAAAGCATATGAACTGCCAAATGCTTAACCCTATTCACTTTACCGTTCACTAACTTTTTATGTAAGTATGTTAATAATGAAAATTATGTTTCCCTAACGGAAACAAAAATATATGCATAATATGTACTAATGATGAAGTTCCTAAACGTTTACGGATATATATGCAAACATAATTTTCATTATTAACATACTTGCATAAAATGTTAGTGAACAGTAAAGAGAATAGGGTTAAGCATTTGGCAGTTCATATGCTTTCATAAATTTTAAATGTTAAGGTCATTTTATCTGACAATAGAGTTTAAAAAATGCTCACTATAATTGAAATTCACGTAAAATAGAATATGGACATATGCACATAGTTACATGTAATTGGGACTTTAGTTGTTATAATTACTTGTCTTACTGTTCAGCTTTAATTTGTGTAAACTAAATCGTGCGATTTTGAATGATCTAAAGTAATTCTCTTTACAATTCCAGGCTAGAAAAATGGGAATACCTCTCAAAAAACACGCTCAAAAACTTATTTAAAAAGACGCCGAAAGGCAGGAAGTTAAGCTTCTTTCAAACACAGGAATTGCAACTTCTACTGTCGGTTTCTTCGTCGGTTGCTATGGGAACCAACTATAACCTTTCCTCATAAAGATCCTGTTCACAGGTTGTTGATTTTCCTGGATTTCCCGTGAAGCATATCGCTCGCTCGCCAGTTTTCTTCGAATAATATTATGCTGTCTCCTGAAATGCTTCACTCAATGATAGTGCAAAGCCATAGGTGATTCTTTTGTCAGCATTTAAATTTAATTCGCTATTTAAAGAATTGCTTTTATGCATGTTATTTAACAATTTTTAAAGATTATAAATTGTCATTTAAATGTTTGTGTTCTGTCTGTTTACGTCCTGTTTTACGAAAACATATTGCCTGAAAATAAATAACTTACATTTGTAAGAAATATTGCTTACTAACGATCTTTACAATATCTTTTTAGGCTGTATTTTGGTTTGGATGATGAAGTGCAAATTGTACCAAATGATGTAGTTCATTAGCTTGCAAAATTTTCTTCCGTCTGGATCAAGTATTGCATTCAAGGCCTTCATCGAGTTCAGACCTTTTCATCCTTCGATAACATATTCTAAGATGTATCCGAGACTAGCATAATTTCTGTCTCTAATACCAGTCTCATAAAGAACTTGGAGTCTCTCTTGGTTTTCTATTTCCATAATACTTTGATTATAATTATATCTTAACAAGAAACAAGAACGAAAAATCATACGTCAAGCATAGATTATGTAACACTTTCCAACGCTTCCAAAATAATTTTACAAATCATTACCGTTTAAAAAGTTGAAAGACAACATCTAAGTAAACAATTTGGAAAACACATAACATATTTAAAAACTTAATTTCAGGAATTTCCAACATATATTTCCACCATATACAATATTCGGAAAAATATCCGCATACTTTTATTCATCCCTGTATATGATCGATAGATTTGTATATATACTACATAGGATGCTAAATTTTAGTTTAGTTAGGAAAAGCGTAGCACAGTTTAAAATTCTACTTCTGGAGTTTCTGTCAATAAACGGAAATGTGTTCGCGAACTTTTGTGCTGCCCTGTATATGAAATACAGAATTTATACACACCAAGTAATAGACAAAAAGTGAGTTAAATTTAAAATCGCGTTCAGTAACTTAAAACGCACCTCCAGGAATTATAGTTAACAGACAGTAGAGAATTATTTTGTGTGTCCCTGTAAATGAACGATGACTGCTATACACACAATATTCTGTAGTAAGCCTCTTGTAATGCACCTTAGTGATATATATATTTCAATGCATTAATTAAACCGCAAACGATTTTTCTCCATAGACGTAAAGTAACGGAACTCTTTTGACTGTCCCTGTAAAGTAACTATAAGTGCTATGCACGCCCTATTCCATATTAAGCTTCTTGTAATGCACCTTAGTAATATATATCAATTACAATGTGTTTGAAATTGTGTAACATCATTAAAATAAACCTCAAATGATTTTTCCCCATAGACCGTAATGTAACGGAATTCTTTTGAGTGTCCCTGTAAAAAAAACTATAAGTGCTACACACTTCAGTTGAAATAGGGAACATGCTATAGATAACGACAATACCATATAAAAATTGCAGCGTAATCCGAGCATATTTACGGGAGTTAGAGCGCGGACAGACGGCAGACGGCCAGACGGCATACGGCAGACAGCCATACGGCCAGACAAACCGCAGTCATAAACACTTTTCAACTAGGTTGGAAAATGTTTAAAAAAATCTACTTTTATGAAAAGAAATTGCTATACGATGTCGTTAACTTTGCTTCCTTTTAAAGACACGGACATTTTTTAGTAAAATGATTGGCGCAATTTACCCGCCATCAATTTTTAATGCCTAAATAACAATATTTAATGATATCCATATTTAATGCAATATCCAGTAGTATTATGAAAGTAATAAACATGCAATTGTTAAAAAACTAATTTAATTAGAATTAATATAACATGGACTGTTTGTAGTAACATAAAGACACGGGAGGCGTATTCCATGCGCCAATGCCTTTTAAAACTTAAATATTAATTTTTGATGCTAAAAAAGAATAGTGTCTAATGTCTAGTAATAGTATAAAAGTAATGGACATCACATTTATTAAAAAAAGTTTAATTAAGAAATCAAAATATATTACAGAAATACACGAACGGCATAATCCGTACACAAATGGTAATTTACCAATAAAAATAATGAAACAGGAACAAGAACATCAAATCATGTCTCAAGCCTAGATTATGAAACACTTTCTAACACACCCAGAAAACTGTAACGAAATTTCACAGTTAAATAAGATGAAAGAAGATATGTAAGTAAACAGTTTAGAAAACATATAACACATTTAAAAATACAGTTTTAGCAATTACCTTCCATAGTCAAAAAAGTAATCGAATTATATTGTGCATCCCTGTATGTGATCTATAGATTTGGATATGTACTATATGCCTGATAAAATTTAGTTCAGTTAGAAAATTCAGATTTGACAATTTTCTCCAGTCGATGGAAATGTTCTCGAAATCTTTTGTACAGCACTGTATACTATCTAAGGACTTTTGTACACACAACATATTAAGCTAAAATTTAATTCAAGTGAAAAACGCATAAGGCAACTTAAAACACACATTTGAAAACCAGATTTCAGAAATTACCAACCGTAAACGGCGATGTATCTTGTTCTTTGCGTAGCCCTGCATATGAATTTATTTATATCCCACACACTTCTAAAGCAATTCACTGCCACAGCCAGTAATACTTACGGATTCCTTTGTGTAGCCCTATATATGATAAACATAATTTATACACACCAGGTACTAACAAAAACTTAGTTAACTTACAAACACAAATCAAAGTCGAAAACGCACTTATCACTGATAGACTGTAATTATCGAACTGAGACTTTAACCGAACTCTTGTGTGTCCCTGTAAATGATCCATAAAAGCAACGCACACCGTACTTTTCAGTGAGCAATTTATAGTGCACCTCAGTAATGCATATAAATTTCATTATGTTTCAAATAGTGAAACATCATTAAATTACGCTGCAAACTATATCCACGTAAAACAGTGAGTAACAGAATTCTTTTGTGTGACCCTGTAAATGAATAATAAATGCTTTGCACTCCGTATTTTGAAAAAATCATGTTTTAATACGCTTTATAATTGTGTATCAATTTCATCATGTTTCAAATGGCGTAACATTATCAAAGTGCACTTGAAATGTTTATTTCTCATTGACTGTAATGTAACAGAATACTTTTGACTGTCCCTGTTAATAAACTATACATGCTACATACTTCATTTTCAATAGGGATCATGCTATAGTAAACGACAATAACATACAAATGTTTCAAGGCAATCCAAGTATATTTACGAAAGTTAAAGCATGCACGGACGGACAAACGGACAGACGAACCGATGTCATAAACACTTTTCAACTATGTTGGAAAGTGTTAAAAATTGCTATCTACAACTTTAAATATTTATGGAACATTAGAGGGAGTTTGAGAAGAACGTAAATAGAGCGGAAATATTAATCACTTAATTATTTTAGAGTTCACAACTATTTTTTCACTGAATGGAGCACTCAGTACGCCGCACGTGTTTTTAAAGACTAAGTATGTTTCAAGATTAACCCGTGGACTCCACACTTGTGCGATTTAGGATTTAGTAACTTCAACTTCGTATAACTTTATTGACAATATAGTGATAATAAAACATAACATCATTTATTATAATACGAGCAAATCTTGTGCGTGTGTGGTTATATATATATATATATATATATATATATATATAGCATTTATATATATATTTTATATATATATATAAATGTTATATAAAAAATTTATTTCCTTCGCAAATCCTTCACATTTATTTCGCATTAGTCCTTTAAATTAATCTAACTTCTTACATAGTCAGTATTTCCTTAATTCTTAATAATATTTATTCTTATTTAATGTCTTTTTAAAAGTATTAACACGTATATTAATAATTATCTTATTCCAAATCTTAATCTAAAATTTTAAGTTCATTCGTAACTTTTATCAGCTCCCCAATCTATAAAATTCCGAGAGACGCCTTTTTCATTTCGAATGTTTTTAAAAGCCTTTTTGTTTATCCCATGCTCGGTTTCGCGCGCTAGGTATTTTTCACTTCAAAATTAATGCGCGGCTCGGGAGGAATTCTTTCGTGTTAGAGCTTCTCCCTCGCGTCTCATTCGCTTGGCTGGAGCTCGCCTCTCACTCATTGGTTTGTGGGCTCATGACGTCGTATTCGGTATATCTACGCTCCGTGAACAAAACTCGCTTGCAGGCTTTGGAGAGCAGATTTTTGACGTGTTTGGAAGTGTAACCAAATGGGTATCTGGTGTTGTAGTCACGTAGAATTTTAATACAGCTCTTTAAGATCTTTTAAAACGATGTAGTGAGCCATCGTGAAGCCTGAGGGCTATAAGTTTATACCTGTGGGAACTGTTACTGCATCGCTCTTATTCATAAATAAACGATTTGTCTGGAAATTGGCTAGTCTTTATTGACGAAACTCTTCTGGATTCTCATCATTGCCTCACCTCTTCGCCATGATTATTGATATCGACTGCAACATTCTATATCTTTAACAAACTGCCATTTTCTCGTGGAATATTACATCTCGTGGTATCTCATCTTCGTAAAAACACCACATATATATATATATATATATATATATGCAAATTTTATTTTAAAAACGGCTCTAGCGATTTTGACGAAATTTTGTATCCTACCATTTTCGGGTACCAGAAATCCATTGGGCTAGATCACATGTTCGAGAAATTTCGATTAGTGGGTCATTTTGGGTCACCAAGGGTCAGAGTCAAGCTAATTTTATCTAAAAAATGGCTCAAACGATTTTGATTAAATTTTGTATCCTTCCTTTTGGAAGTACGAGAAAATAATTGGGCTAAGTCTCATGCTCGAGAAAATTCTATTAGTGGGTCATTTTTGGGTCGCTACGGGTCAAGCTAATTATATATGTGATAACAGCCATTAGGATTCAATGGAATGATCGCAAAAAGCGCATTCACGTAGCAATCAATAGGATAAATACCCCAATGCAAGCAAGGGAAGAAAAATGGCAAAATGCAACAGTGTGCAACTACAAAGATAGTGACAACTACCAGCGACAAAAGTCGCAATGTGACAAATTACCGAAAGTGACAAAAAAACAGCGAAAAATTCGCAATATGACCAATTTCAAGAAAGTGACAAACAATACCAGTACAAGATAGTGACAATGACAAAAATAGCCCAACAGGGTCCAGACAATAAAAGTGGAAAAAACCCTAACATAAAGTAAACATATGCAAAAAAGAGACTAGCCCACAAAAGCGGCGACAACCAAGGCAAAGACAAACCACCACGATATAGACAAGCCAATATAAACGGCAAAAATCAAACACTGCAAACAACAAGATACAGGCAATGTCGCACGAAAGGAGATGAAAACACCAACGATATCCTAAATAACAACGTCAGTAGGTATGGTATAGAATAACTGAAGGTATAAATAAATATTAAAGGTAGTTAATAGTAATTTTTTAGAATTAGAAATAAATAAATAAAAGTTTGTAGTTAAGGAAAAAATCCAAGTTCATCCCCCTTGTAAACTGTCAGGTAACTTTAGTATCCCATCTAATTTTAATACGTATTAGTTAAGCAGTTTTTAGTAGCAATTTTTAACTTAAATTAAGCTTCTCAGCACCTCCAAAGCTAAGTTAGTGCTAGTTATAAACATTATACCATTAATAATATTTAGTTAGTATTTAACCATTTATCTCTTCCCTCCCATATTTATATAAGTTATATGAATTATAAATATTAAATTATATATAGATAATATATAGCCGATGGTCCAAACCCTCTCTTAATAATAAACCCTCTCTTAAGTAAATTATGCATATAATGTCCCCCCTGTAGGAATAAGCAACTCTAGAATATTTAGTTTCAGTTAAAATTATCGTAGGGTAGAACTACATGTAAATTAAGACAAACAACCAATTAAAGTAATAGTAGTACTTAAAGTCTAGAAGTAGCACTTAGTCTGTAGTATTAAAAGTGTTATAAAATGTTCCCATTCCTTTTCAGATTCAGCGATCATGTACGCTAATGGCCCTGGTGCATGTAAAATCCGTCGTGGGTGTAAAGTCCTCCAAGTTACCTGTGAATTATACATCTGGGGGTGCCTAGTCTGGTGAAGGTCTCATCACCAGATCAAGGTTCTAAATTACGAGACCAACTCGAGTAGCGATGGCATAACGTATGGATGAGCGGAGCAGCGAGGAAATAGTAAATATCCCAGCATCTCACATCCATCCGGCATGACTTCGCTACACTGCGCAGTGCTGAACCGCCTCATCAAAAATCAATTAGCAACCGGCCAACTAAGAAAAAGCAATTAAAGCAACAAGACGCACTGAAGACACGTCGCCACAATGTAAGATTTCGCAAATCTAGCGGGAAAAAATTCAGAAAATCGATTTTAATTAATTTCAGTTTTGGTCATTTTAAATTACATCTAACACATTGAAGAGAAAAGAAATAAAGTGAAAGCAGTTTAACTCCACAACAACACCATCAAAAGTCGGCTCAAAACCACGTTTTCTTTAAACCTATTTAGAGCGGCGATTGTTGTAGATATAATTGTAAATGATATTCATGGCTAAAAATATACTTATTTTGTAAATATTGTTTTATGATAGTATGGAATCGTTACATCAAAGTATTTACTTTGTATTTTACAATTACTATAGTTATTTAAAAGTGTTACTTCTTAAAAATAAACTTATAGGTTAATATGTAAATTATTTGAAAATTTAATAGCCTATGATAAATTAAAAAAGCTGTCAAAAATTTTGTACTCTCTGGTACATTGTAAGGTAATTTTTTTTGTAATTATATATGCATATAGATATAAAATAAATCAATTTCAGCTGCAACTATTTGCAACTTTTGAATATAAGTAATTTTTTACAGGTACTGAAGTGTTAATTTCGAAAAGAGAATTCTATGAGATATTTATAAGTGATGTTACTGGACATAAATATTTCTATTGAATTCTAAAAATAGCTTGATAGACAATGTATTACACAAATATAAACTTCAACATTGCTCATATGTTATGGTAGACCAGCTTAAGCGGCTGATCCATTCGTTTATGATTGACATTAATAGAAGATGGAGAAATTGTCATCGCATAAAGAACTTTTTTAAAGAGAAATAACAGATGGCTAGATTCGAATATAACAATAAGTAATCTCTATATACCAGGCAGAAGTAATAATGACTATGCGAAAAAAGTTGGACGTCCAAAGAAAAAATTTTGTTCAAGTGGACCGAAATCGGGGAAAAAAAGGTTTATCCATTCTTCTCAGAACACTCACTAAATGAGCTGACACATGCCACGTGTTTAAAATTAAGACAATTTGGACGAAAAGATGCTGCGGGTATGTTAAAGCAAATATCTGTAAGCCCTAAAAAAGCAACTAAATTTTAAAAAATCGTTCAAAAAGCCGGATACCCGATATTTAAATATTCTCTTGAAGAAGCGTTGGTTTTAATAACCACTATGAAATTAATTTGCCGAAAATACGGTATTACGAGAAACTCTGCGTTACAAAAAGTTTTGAACATTTATCCATCCTATGAGTAGGTAAAAGATGCAAAAAAAATGTGCTATCCATCCCAAGAAAACTGCATATTTTCTTAATCATTTCCAGAAGTTAAATTACAATCTATTGCAAATTTAACGACAAAAAGACTGTGTATTATACAAAAACAGATATTAAATATTCTAACTAAAGAAAAAGGGTCTGTGTTAAAAAAATATAACAATAATTTTTAAAGGGGAGGGGGGCGGGGCTTCGATGGCAGCAGTGGACAAACTAGATACAAGTAAAAATCAAATGAAAACAACTTTGAAGTTGCAAATATTCTAACCTCATCTGTGATTCCTTTAAAACTGTATGGATGTAAATGAAGAAAATCAAAACTTTATATTATGGCAAAATGCACATCTTCATCTAATTCTTGCTGTGGACCCATAAAATTTAAGTTCACCAAGGAAACTGATCAGTCAATAACGGAAGAATTTCAAAATGTCAGAAATCAAATTACTGCTCTTGTGCCAACTATAGTAGAATTAGATGATCAAACGTAACGAGATAGTGCATAGATTAGAAAAAATAATGGTAGATGGCTAAGTGTGCAATATTCTATCTTTAAATAAAGCAACCCAAAAATGAGATATCTGTAACGCAACTTACAAGGTTATGAATAATTTGAAATTGATTCGAACACATACGAGTAATGCTCACACATTTTCTTGGGGCTTATCGACACTACATGCACAGATAAGATTTATGGAATACCTTTAACATATTGGTTATAGATAGGATGTAAAAGAAAGGCAGTGCCGAAAATATTAATGATGACACTGACAGCGATGGCAATATCTAATAACTTAATTACTATTTACTAAAAAAAACTCTTCTTGTTGTAAATGGTAGGTATTTTATATTTTTTAAATCTGCACCGAACAAAATAACACTGCGTAAAAGTCAATAAATGAAAATTACGAAAATTCTTTCTATTATGATTATGATAATGTAATAATAATAACGTAAAATGTACAAGGTAACGAGTAAATATATATTTTGCCATAATATAGAACCATTTTATCTATAGTAAGTGCAATTTTATTTAATTAATACCAATAATTTTCATAAATTGAATTTTGACCCGCTAGATTCGCAAAATCTTACACTGTACGTCGGCCTATAGATTTAACAAACACATCTTTGCCAAGCGGAGAGCAGGCGAATCTTCGCCCCGTTGCCAGGTATCAACTCGTTAAGCTAGGCAAAAGCCTGGCAGGTAGGGGCCTGATCAGCGGTATAAAAAAAAACGCTAATTATATCTAAAAAGCGGCTCTAACGATTTTGACTAAATTTCCTAGCTTACGAGTTTCGGGCACGAGAAAATCATTTGGCTAGGTCACATGTCCGAGAAAATTCGATTAGTGGGTCATTTTTGGGTCACTGTGGGTCAAGCTAATTTTACCTAAAAAACGGCTCAAACGATTTTGATTAAATTTTGTATCCTACCTTTTTGAAATGCGAAAAAATAATTGGGCTAAGTCCCATGTTCGAGAAAGTACGATTAGTGGGTCATTTTTGGGTCATTTCGGGTCAAGCTAATTATATCTAAAAAACGGCTCTAGATTTTGACTAAATTTTGTATCTTACGAGTTTAGGGCACGAGAAGATCATTTGGCTAGGTCACATGTCCGAGAAAATTTGATTAGTGGGTCATTTTTGGGTCACTGTGGGTCAAGCTAATTTTATTTAAGAAACGGCTCAGACTATTTAGAATAAATTTTGCATCCTATGGTTTTCGGGCACGTTAAGACTGTTGGGCTAGGTCACTCATTCATGAAAATTCGATTAGTGGGTCATTTTGGTCATGGGTCATTTTGGTCATGGGTCATTATGGGTCAAGCTATTTTTATCTTAAAAAGGCTCAGACGATTTGAACTAAATTTTGTATCCTACAGTTTTAAGGAATGAGAAGACTATTTGGCTAGGTCACATGTTCGAGAAATTTCAATTAGTGGGTCATTTTAGTCATGGGTCACTATGGGTCAAGGTATTTTTATCTTAAAAACGGCTTAGACGATTTGAATTAAATTTTGTATCCTACGGTTTTGGGGCACGAGAAAATCATTGATATAGGTCGCATGCTAGAGAAAATTCGATTAGTGGGTCATTTTTGTGTCACTGTGAACACAAAGCTAAATTTGACCAAGCATAGCTCGGTCTTCCCTGCTCCTGATTCCTATACGAAATTTAAGGAGGAATCGAACTGTGATATTTCCTTTTATCAAAAGTTTTATTTTGTTATTGAAAAATTCAAATTAATGGAAGAAAAAAATTGAAAAAAAACTTTGAAATAAAAATGGGCATGGCTGTGTCGGGGCGCACGGTTATTGATTTAACGAGAAACGTCTATAGCAGCGAGTCGCTTTTAGCGTATTGGATTGAAATGAAAACGAGATTTCGAATGCGTACCAAATTGTATTTCAACTTAAAACAGACACTAAACAGTAGATGATTTTTATTTCGACTAGTATTCGACGACATCGGCCTATGATATCAGAAGTTAGAGGCATAAGGCATAATATCGACATCGATGTGTCTGGTGAACGTACAATCGATCGTGGTATTGATCAGTATTATTGGTTCTGCAGGCAGAACTTTTTTGTTAAGGCAGAACTTTTTTGAAGCATTTGTCTGCTGCACGTCATTGGTTCTGCATCGCATCGATTCGATTGATGTTGATATCCATGAATTCGGCAATGTCTTCGACATATGTATGGGTGTCAGGGTTCTCGCTGATTTTTGACCAACGTTAGCAGTTTGGCTAATCAGAAATAAAAAACATTAGCCGAATGAAAAAAAATAAAGGTTAGCATTCTTCGTGAAATACTGAAAAATTGATCTTTAATCTCTTATCCTCAATGTACCATTCTTTTTTTTCAGTATGTTCTAAAATAACCCAAGTTTTTGTAACTGCTTATAGATCAGTTATTGATATAAATTCAACTATCTGCTACAAAAACTATTAAATATATGTACATTCCAAATACCTTGCGTAATCAAGAAAAAATTCCAAACCCAATTTAACTCATTAAAATTTTACGAAAAAGAACTTCCAAGCCATGTTAACTAAGGATTTTAAGATATATTTAATGAATTCTGAAAATTCAAAATATAAACAACAAAATATATGTCACATTGGAAAAAGACAACTTTACTTTTCTAGAATTCTTCGACTTTTTTATTGAAGCCCATACTTCAAAGGCAGTTTCAAAATCGTACTTTTGCCTATTAGGCCCGTTTACTCATACTGAAATGACATTATTTACATCTTTTTTATTCATTCGATTTCTCAATTTAGTTTTTGTTGCGTTCATCACACTGAAGCCTCTCTTATAGTCCGCATATTACATGTTATCGGGTAATGACAGAGGTCGCAACCGCCGAAGGCGGCCACGCATCACCGCCGATTCCAGGCTCGAACAGAACCCATACGAGTCACGACCAGGGAAGATCCGGTTTACGCGGGGACTTCTTAGGTGGTGCTCTTCGGCCGGGGGGAGAAGCGGGGGCATACGCCTACCTGCACTTCTACGACCCTTTCCCAAGTGAGTTAGATGACATTTAGGTCGAAGCGACATTAGTGGAACCTTCCCTCTAAGGCCCACTAACTTTTCACTTGGGCGGATAACGAGAGTGAACCACAGCCTCGTTACTGAAATCTCATAAGGGAAAACGGGTCCTCAGCCTAATGGTGAACACTCACACTTCCCATTAATTTACCGCCCCTTCCGAATATCAAATCCTAGGGAAGGAGGAAACGACTAGTTCATTTGGGGCGGCTAGCAGGAGGTGCTTCTCGCCAACCCGGAACCTCGAAGAAACTCGGTCCCTAGCGCATAGACACGCCTGGCTGGGTTGTCACCGCCGAATGGCGAACCATTCAACGGGTCATGCACATATCATATCACTACAAAAGAGCGGGAGGTGCTTCTCGCCAACCCGAGACGTCGAAGAAAACTGGTCTCAACGCATAGACACGTCTGGCTGGGCTGTCCCTCACCAAGGAACACCCGCGAGGCATCGAGATCCAAGCGACGTGGTACTCCTGGGAGATCACGCACATATAATGCACTAATAACGGAAGAATGGAAGGACCACTACCGGACTCTGAGGGACGCGGAAAATCCCCTCAAGTGCGCCAAAGAGACGGACCCGGTTGGAGGTGAGTAACGAGAAGGTATTGTTATGAGAGTTCTGCTAGTCCCAACCGTCAGGCACAGAAAGCTCTGACTACGCATAGACGCGCTGGACTGGTTTCGGCCCCAGGTTCGAAAGGAGGTTCGGTCGCCGTCAAAGACGAGCCACCGGCCCGATTCCTCGCAGTCGAGCAGTTCCGAGAATGGTTCGGACACCTCCCAGAGAAGGCGCTTGGGTCATGTTGGGGCGTGCGCACCAAGCCGCACCTCGACGACCGCCCACGCTCTTGGTACGAACGGATTGAACGTTCTCTTTCCTGCTCGACCCTGAGGGCGGCACACAACTACTCCAGCTACAAGGGGAGACACAGTGGGTGTATGGGGTTCGAAGGGCCTACAGACTCGACTTGCGAGTCTCTTCAAACCCGCCACCTACGTTCCGCCGCCTGCACGGAACCGAGAATTGCTGCATGCCGCCTCGCGCTCCGACAAGCGTCACTATGAAACCACCTGCGTTCCCTTGTCATACAGAGTCCGACCTCCCCTCCATCTTGCCCTAGACAAAGGTGGTGACTGTCCTATCTCCGTTCGCTAGCCTTTGCTCTCACATCACCATCCAAGTCGGCAACACACAGTCAACCAACTAGGTGCGAGAATTCAGCCTATGTGGTGGTTTTTTACCGCCCGAAGGCCTCAATCCCCTGCAGCCGAGAACCGGCCCAAAGGGGGAACAACCCAGGTTCTGTGAGCCGCCAGTCGACTCACCACCCGGCGAAGTTGGCTACTCCGCCACCACGCTACCACCCGCTCACCAACGTTGAGGTGGAGATTCGTCAGTCACCGGCTCCCGTCGTGTCGACGCTACTGCGCGCAATGCCGAGCTCCGGGTCTTCTCCCCTACCAAAAGGGTCGATTCCAGAACACTCGGAGGAGCGAGCGGGCATGTTATCGGGTAAAGCTGCTGCAGATCGTTTTTTTCTCGAATGAAATTTATGGAATCTTCTAAATTCATGGTCCTGCAACAACTCAAGAAACTTTTAAATAATTTCAATTCTGACTATACATCAGATGAGGAATGATAGTTTTGAAAAGTGTCCTTATCCGTTTAGTAACGCGAATAAGAGTATCACCTGTACTAACACATGCACAAAAATTGAACACTCATAATTTGGCGAATCTAATCGTTCGTTTACTCGCCAAATGAAGCATTTTGTCGCGATTTGGCGCAATGGCGAGCGGCAGCGAGAACCCTGATGGGTGTCATCTGCACTCGCTATGTCCATCGGTTCGGGTACAGCAGCGGTATAGGTGCTCGCTTCGTTGTTTACTAAAAACTCCGCGTCAAATTTGCGACGCTCTTGAAAGTCTCACTCGCCGGACATTTGGGTATACCTGTGTGTGGCCTATAACCTCCTCTTTCAGACGATATGCGTGATCTATATTTTTGTCTGACTTTTGCACAAGCTGAGGTCGACATATTTATTTTTTCATTTTTTTGTTGGACACTTTAACTTTTTCATGGAAATATTGACCAAAATGCACTTATTATTATTTAAATCGATCAATCTATACAAACTCTATACACAAATACCAGAATAACCACACTACCACGTCTGAGTCGTGAGTAACATTGAATGTAAAGGAGAGATATTGCTGGTTTTGGCCACTTAGCGCTGACCACTCTCCCCACCAAACCGCTCACCCGCGATGAAAATTATATGTCGTATTAGTGAGCTGACCACATATGTTAAAACACGAAACCATCTCACTCGCCGGACATTTGGGTATACCTGTGTGTGGTCTATAACCTCCTCTTTCAGACGATATGCGTGATCTATATTTTTGTCTGACTTTTGCACAAGCTGAGGTCGACATATTTATTTTTTCATTTTTTTTGTTGGACACTTTAACTTTTTCATGGAAATATTGACCAAAATGCACTTATTATTATTTAAATCGATCAATCTATACAAACTCTATACACAAATACCAGAATAACCACACTACCACGTCTGAGTCGTGAGTAACATTGAATGTAAAGGAGAGATATTGCTGGTTTTGGCCACTTAGCGCTGACCACTCTCCCCACCAAACCGCTAACCCGCGATGAAAATTATATGTCGTATTAGTGAGCTGACCACATATGTTAAAACACGAAACCATCTCACTCGCCGGACATTTGGGTATACCTGTGTGTGGTCTATAACCTCCTCTTTCAGACGATATGCGTGATCTATATTTTTGGGGGACTTTTGCACAAGCTGAGGTCGACATATTTATTTTTTCATTTTTTTTGTTGGACACTTTAACTTTTTCATGGAAATATTGACCAAAATGCACTTATTATTATTTAAATCGATCAATCTATACAAACTCTATACACAAATACCAGAATAACCACACTACCACGTCTGAGTCGTGAGTAACATTGAATGTAAAGGAGAGATATTGCTGGTTTTGGCCACTTAGCGCTGACCACTCTCCCCACCAAACCGCTCACCCGCGATGAAAATTATATGTCGTATTAGTGAGCTGACCACATATGTTAAAACACGAAACCATCTCACTCGCCGGACATTTGGGTATACCTGTGTGTGGTCTATAACCTCCTCTTTCAGACGATATGCGTGATCTATATTTTTGTCTGACTTTTGCACAAGCTGAGGTCGACATATTTATTTTTTCATTTTTTTTGTTGGACACTTTAACTTTTTCATGGAAATATTGACCAAAATGCACTTATTATTATTTAAATCGATCAATCTATACAAACTCTATACACAAATAACAGAATAACCACACTACCACGTCTGAGTCGTGAGTAACATTGAATGTAAAGGAGGGATATTGCTGGTTTTGGCCACTTAGCGCTGACCACTCTCCCCACCACACCGCTCACCCGCGATGAAAATTATATGTCGTATTAGTAGTCTAGGGGAAATGTACCAAAAAAAGGCGTTACCTTACAAAAGGTCGGGTAGAAGATTTTATTTTTTTGACTTGTATATAATAAGGCCAACATGAAAAAAATCCCTGACGGCTCGGCCTACAGGCACAGGTAGATTTCGAAGACGCAGACCGTGGGGCGCCTGTTTGTCGGGAATTGCGGAAGAAATGACCTTTTTTACGATGATGCGGCAGTTTGAACCGCCTACTTCGAAACCTAACTTGTGATCCGGCAGGGATTTTTTGTTTTTAATTTTTTTTTTTTTTGGTATAACGGTTGGTCCTATAAAAAACTTGTCAATATAAAAGTTTTAGATAATATTAAGAGGATTTATAATAAATTTAAACGGATTTGAAATCTTGGGAATTGACGAAGTTATGAATTTTTTTCTTCTAAAACCCCCCTTCCCCCCCTCTTAAGGCAATTTTTAATTATATCAAAAATCTGTCATACATAAATTTTCGGCCCTTCTCCTAGAAGTAATAATAACTTCAAACGGATTCGATACGTATCATAATTAAGAAATTATGGTTTTTTTCTGTTTTCACAAAAAGCCCCCCCCCCCTGGTTTCATTTTGCCCATTAACGAACTTGACCGAGATTTTATGCCTCTTGATTTTATGTATCAGTTTCAAACAGATGCGGGAGTTGGAACCGCTTACTTCGAAAAATAACTTGTTTGCAGGCGGAGCCGGCAGGGGTTTTTTTGTTTTTAATTTTTTTGCTATAACGGTTGGTCCTATAAAAAACTTGTCAATATAAAAGTTTTAGATAATATTAAGAGGATTTATAATAAATTTAAGCGAATTTGAAATCTTGGGAATTGATGAAGTTATGAATTTTTTTCTTCTACCCCCCCCCCTTCCCCCGCTTAAGGCAATTTTTAATTATATCAAAAATCTGTCATACATAAATTTTCGGCCCTTCTCGTAGAAGTAATAATAACGTCAAACGGATTCGATACGTATCATAATTAAGAAATTATGTTTTTTTTCTGTTTTCACAAAAAGCTCCCCCCATCCCCCCCCCCCCTTGGTTCGATTTTGCCCATTAACGAACTTGACCGAGATTTTATGCCCCTTGATTTTATGTATCAGTTTCGAAAAGATGCGGGAGTTGGAACTGCCTACTTCGAAAAGTAACTTGTTTGCAGGCGGAGCCGGCAGGGATTTTTTTTTGTTTTTAATTTTTTTTTGCTATAACGGTTGGTGCTATAAAAAACTTGTCAATATGAAAGTTTTAGATAATAATAAGAGGATTAATAATAAATTTACGCGGATTTGATATCTTGTGAATTGACGAAGCTATGATTTTTTTTCTTCTAAACCCCCCCTTTCCCCCCCCCTTGGAGCCATTTTTAATTATATCAAAAATCTGCCATACATAAATTTTCGGCCCTTCTCCTAGAAGTATTAATAACTTTAAATGGATTCGATACGTATAATAATTAAGAAATTATGGGGTTTTTTCTGTTTTCACAAAAAGCCCCCCCCCCCCTCACCCTCCCCCCCTTGGTTCGATTTTGCCCATTAACGAACTTGACCGAGATTTTATGCCCCTTGATTTTATGTATCAGTTTGTAAAAGATTAATGCAGAATTTTTCCAGTTATCGTGGTCAGAAAAAAGTGACATAGATAGATAGATAGATAGATAGATAGATAGATAGATAGATAGATAGATAGATAGATAGATAAAGTTTTGAACTGGGGGTGGTTTTGGGTTCTGGGAGTCATGATCGGCGTAGATCTGCAAAAATTTTTCAAAATTTCCTACTTAGGTGAGAATGTAATAGGTAGTATTTCTTACGAAATCTACCTAAAAAACGAATTATCCAACAAAATTTCTTAAGGAAGAATTTTCTGTGACCAAAAAACACCAAAATTTTGGGACTTTTATTGTTGTTTTTTAAATATCTAGAGACCCGTTGTCGTAGCGTATTATTTGTTAATTACAATGTTAAAGAGGACAAAATTCTCTACAAGTTTCATATTTACAACTTTTTTATACGCTCAATAGCAAGCGCAGTACGATATTTAAAAAATAAGACAATTTTTTCGATGTCCTTAAAAACCGTGAAAAACGTAGTTTTGTCCCGACGCGCGACGATTCAAATGTTCCCCACAGATGTAATGATGTATGTCAACTTCTACAGATTGACAGCAGAAAATTATCTATTATTTGCACACCCTCTTCTTCATTTTTATCACAACAGACATATTTTAAATTCAATAAATCTATATAATTTAGTAAGTAGGGCGGAGTGTAGATGACTAAGACAATTTTCATATTTAGACAATAACTTTAAGTACATACAATTGTTAATTTTAAAGTATTGTTTAAAATACTATTTCAGTATTTAGTAACTTATTGGCACGACAGTTTCAATAAAAAAAAATCTTGTTTAATTTTAATAATTCTTTTTATAATGCATGCATATGTTCATTTTATTCCATAAACATTTTTTTCTATAGTACAATGGTATATTTTATTTACCGATTATTGATGACATATGTTTTAATGTTTTACTGTTTTAAGTATATCAAACATTGGATTGTAGTTCTATATAAAAGGAAAACGTAGTTTTGTCCCGATGATTCAAATTTTCTCCAAGAATTTAATCATGGATATCATCTTTTACATATTGATAGCAGTAAATTATCTGTTATTTGCACCCCCCCTCCCTATTCTTAAGTGCAGTACGGCTTTTTAAAAATGAGGCTATTTTTCCAACTTACATACCCGCTGTGGTATGAGGAAGAGGGGACGGGGGACAAATAACTGCCAGGAAAAAAAGAAAAGATACATCTAGAGCAGGGATTGGTAAAAACTATGGTACGCGTACCAGTACTGGTACAGGAAGCTCTGGCTACTGGTACGCAGAAATCCGATACTGGTACGTGGAATAAAATACAGAAATCAGCATATCATATGATACACCCTGGCACTGTATCTCACGATAGAGGAAAGAAGTGAACTTATTCAGCTCTCCTGTGATGGATTACTAGAGTCCACATTCAAAAGTATGAACGTCACAGATTTTTTATTGGCGAGAATATGAGTGTACCGTTTGTGTGTGATATCGTCAAAGTCTGCTTGTGTTTAGCACAACATATATCTGTGAATGTCCCCCCCCCCCCTTCGTTACATCAAAAACAAACACACGAATAAAGTAAACTTCGAATGTGACTTATGACTAAAACTACCTAATATTGAGCCAGACATGAGGAAGCTGTGCTTGATAAAACAAGTCCACCCTTTTCATTAGCGATAGAAGCAAATTAGCCTACTGTAACAGTACATGAATTAGTGTGCGCCAATATGTCATTAAGTATTGTGCCTTTTTTCCTATACAAAACATTTTTTTTATTGTATGCATTGTTAAAATTTAATGGTGATACTTCTTTTTACTTGAATGTTATTACAAAGCAGCCAATCTTAGTACCAATTTAGTTATGTAATTATTCATTTTAAATACAATAAAACCTGCTATGACAGAAACAGGAAAGACCGAAGATATATTTTGTTTTAGGCAGGTTCCTTTTTATAGGTTTTTCTATATTAGCTTTACGTTTTTTATCTGGTGGTACGCGGAAGTATGAACTTAGATTTAGTGGTACGTCGGTCTAAAAGTTTGGGAACCCCTGCTCTAGAAGAACCATGATCCTTGATATATCTTCTATCCAGGAAACTGAACGCTAATAATCCTACAACAGTCCCATCAAAGAGACAAAAATATTGTTAAATATCCCGTAGAAAATATCATTATTAAAATACATTTTTTTCATTTAGTTTATGCAGTCATATTGCGTACCTTACTTTATTGTGCAGGGAAAGTATACTTGAATGAGATAGGGGATGAATGTATAACAACAAAAATGTTTATATGGTCTACAATCATAAATAACTCGGTATTTCATTTGATAGATGGTAGCACTGAGATAATTCAACACATATACCGTAATTTCCGGCGTATAATCCGCAGCTCAAAGAATCGTTTTTCGACCCAGAAATATTATTTTATAAAATGTAACTTAAAAGATCGCTGTAAATATTTAACTACAATTATTGAATAAATTTTCTGGGTCGAAAAACGACTCTTTGAGCTGCGGATTATACGCCGGAAATTACGGTAGTTTCAAAACAGTACATATTACAGAATATTAGAATATTCCACAAAGTGTATTTTTCAACAAGTTCTTCTGTTTGAGCTTTAAAGCATTTAATAGATAAAATCTTAAAATTATATATATTTTTGCACGCTAAAATGTTATAATTTCTTGTCATAATATATAATAAAACTGGGAAAATATTGACAATCTTTACTAAAACTAATATTTTGAAAATTTTTATGAAAATAGTTATCTCAAATATTTTATTGATAGAATTTTTAAATTTTACAAGAGATATAAATGCATAATAATGTTAATGAAATAATGTGTTGTCATTTTTATTGTAGATATTTTATAAGGTAAAAATATTTGTTACATAAGATATATTTATTTTTTGAGTCCCTCCTTTTATATAAAACTACAATCCAATGTTTGATATACTTAAAACAATAAAACATTAAAACATATGTCATCAATAATCGGTAAATAAAATATACCATTGTACTATAGAATAAAATGTTTATGGAATAAAATGAACATATGCATGCATTATAAAAATAATTATTAAAATTAAACAAGATTTTTTTTTAAATTGAAACTGTCGTACCAATAAGTTACTAAATACTGAAATATTATTTTAAACAATACTTTAAAATTAACAATTGTATATACTTAAAGTTATTGTCTAAATATGAAAATTGTCTTAGTCATCTACACTCTCCCCTACTTACTAAATTATATAGATTTATTGAATTTAAAATATGTCTGTTGTGATAAAAATGAAGAAGAGGGTGTGCAAATAATAGATAATTTTCTGCTGTCAATCTGTAGAAGTTTACATACATCATTACATCTGTGGGGAACATTTGAATCGTCGCGCGTCGGGACAAAACTACGTTTATCACGGTTTTTAAGGACATTGGAAAAATTGTCTTATTTTTTAAATATCGTACTGCGCTTGCTATTGATCGTATAAAAAAGTTGTAAATATGAAAGTTGTAGAGAATTTTGTCTTCTTTAACATTGTAATTAACAAATAATACGCTACGACAACGGGTCTCTAGATATTTAAAAAACAACAATAAAAGTCCCAAAATTTTGGTGTTTTTTGGCCACAGAAAATTCTCCCTTAAGAAATTTTGTTGGATAATTCGGTTTTTCCATGCTGGCCTTATTATATACAAGTCAAAAAAATAAAATCTTCTACCCGACCTTTTGCAAGGTAACATGTACATTTCCCCTGGACTATAGTGAGCTGACCACATATTTTAAAACACGAAACCGTATTTCGCATTTACCTCTCTGAGATTAATAGTTAGAGAGTTATTAGGGCAAGATGATATAGACGTTTTCGTTGCGGTCCAAATTTCTGTTCTGGTACCTGTATGTTTCAATATGATTTTACAGACGTTTCACATCAAAAACTTTGACAGTTGAAATTTTGGTCAGTATGAATTCGCACTAATTTGACGTTCACGGATTAAAAGAAATATGTTAGATACAATATTTATTTAAAAGAAAAAAGTAGATAAGTCATATATTTTCGTCCAGTGATATTCTGCATTTTGGAGGTGTAAGTAAAAAATTATGAACTAATGGCCGCAACAAAGTTCCACCCCAAAATGCCAAAATATTGAAATAAATGTTACGAAAACCATATAAATGACTAATTCTCGTGACAGAGACAACCACACATGACAGAGACAATTACCCATGAAAGAGTCAACAAAGACAAAACTAAAAGGTAAGATCAGCGTACGTTAAATTACCCTACAATATTTACCTCAATTATATTTACCTTCGGTATAGAATCATTATCCTTATTAACCATAGATCTTGTCATCAACTTTGTTGGTCACATGCAGCTTCTATTTTAAAATTAAAATCTTTTTTAAAAATCTTTAAAATTTTAACTTAACGCATGCGTTTCCTCTATAGTCAAGACTAATTTAACTTAATAAAAATCCTTTAGTCTAATTTTATTGCTACAATTAGTCTTATTCAACTTTTTTTGATTATGTCCTTAAAGCTCAGATGCGTCTGTATTGTCTCAGCCCATGCACGGTAGACTTCCTTATTCAGTTCTCAGCAGTCTATTCCACTAATTATTTTTCATCATTCTGTTTTTTTTGCCCATTCTCTTTATCTCACAGCTATCTCGTTATGTCGGATTTTAATTCCTCTTTTTCTCCGTTCACTTTGCTACTGTGCATATGCTGGAACCATACCCTGATTCAGTGAATTTAACCACTACAATGTCAATTTCCATGATACTAACCCTACTAGGCCAGTTATCTAACTAACCTTATTATTTATTTATTTATTTGACTTAATTTAGTTTAAATTGTTATAATATTACAATATGTGAAATGTTTTGTGCATTAGAAACAAAAGGTGGTAAAATAAAGACAGTTTTAAAAAGTAATAAGCAAATTGGAAAATGGAATTACTGTCACCAAAGGGGTCATTAAGTAAAATCTTTCAGAAAGTGGATAGCAGATAGGAAGCTAGCAAAGACCAGTCAGAATAATAAGTTCTCAAGAAAAGATAGTACTACATGAAATATTTCAGTAATAGCTCAAGGCGAAGAAGCATTTTCATCTGAAGAAAATTGTTATGACTGGTTTGTTGATATTGATACATCAAACAAATTACCAATTATACTAATTACTTCTCAGACATTGAAAATTTGAAAACCCACATGGGATTACTACTGCAAATCAAAAAAATACTAGCAGATGTAAGTAAAAGAACTTTAAAGATTTTGATGAAAATAAAAAACAAGTTGGAAATTGTACGTCAAATGTGACAAATGAGGTGTAACTAGTTTCAGTGAAATTAATTATATCGTCTGTTATTATATGATTAATTTCCGTAATAAAATAGATTTTAAGTTGCCAACATTTTATCATTTGTTGACATTGACTGAAAATTAAAATGGGAACCTTAAACCTAGCATTGAAAATTTCAGAACTTGAAATCCATATTTAGACTCTTTTTTCCCATTTAATATCTATTTCTCCAGAAACATCTATCCAAAACTGTCGGTAGATTATAGGATTGCTATAATAAAACAATTTTAGTATACAAATTTGGTTTTTAAATGCCAGTAATACGGAAATAATATGACTCCATTTTAAATAGGACGTAATCACCATGGCAACCTAGTATCATAACCTAACATGTGATATCACTGAATTAATTACTTATGATAGGATTTAATAGAATGATACATCTCGGTCGCTTGACGATTAACCCTCGGAAGCTGCTATAACAAAAAAGTACCAATTTTAAAAAAATTCAAATTCCATAATAAATATTTTTATTAATATCTTTGTAAGTTTTGATTCGATTTTCATAAAATTTGAAATGACTCGAGAAAATTCTGCAAAGATTATATATATTAAATTTCAAATCATTTGGTTGGGTAGTTTTTGCGCTGTTATATGCGACAGATGGACAGACAGACAGACGGACGGACCAAACGACGACGATAGGTGCTACGTATTTATATAATTACGAACGCTCCTAAAAAGGAGAGAGACAATTTAAAGGACTTAAAAAAGTTTCGTTTGTCTCAGGTATCAGTAAAAATCTATTTACAGTATTGACAGCACAAGATAGGAACAAAAACAGCAGATTCGAATCAACCGCAAAAGAATGTTGGTTAAAATCAGCAAGAAGACTGTAATGTATGGTACAAGAAACATAAGAGGTGGCCTTCATATGTAAATACTTATTCCGAATAATCCAGTAGAAGTGAACATAGCTAGTACAAGTGATTATATTTTGCAGTTATATCACGGGCACTGGGGACACCAGGACAAACGTCATATAAATAATGTTCTAGAACAGCAAATGCATATCAAGGGTGGATTAGATAATCAGCTTTGTGCAGCGTGTATATATGGGGAAGCAAAGCTCTTGAAATTCAGTATACAGAAGACCTGAAAACCTGGAGAGTTTATCTCAGCAGATGTATGTAGACCATTTGATTTATCCTTTAAAAGATATCTTTACTTTGAAATTTTTAAAGGTGATTTTACAAAATTTAGATATATGTAATTTGTCTTTGTCATTTGTCAAAGTCATAAGTTGCACAAGCTATTGAAAATAAGTTAGCATATACTAAAAATTTAGAACACAATATCAAAAAGATCGTAAGGGAAAAGGGAGGATAATTTGATATTGAAAGTTTTAGAAGTATCCTGCAGAAAAGTGGAATTGTTCGAAGATTAACTTCCCCCCTATAGCTCGAAATGAACGTAAAAATAGAACCTTGGTGGAAATGGCATGAACTTCGAAAAATTCTAATTCATAACTCACCTTTCCTTCTCATTATGGACAGAAATTATTAGTACATCTAAATATATTTTAAACAGAACAGAAAAAAGTTCATTACTAAATCCAAGCTCTTATAAATTGTGGATGGGACAGAAACTTAGAGTAACACACATGCGTGTAGTCAGATCACCCTGTTATACTCCCATACTAGATCCGATACGTATAAAAAGAGACACGAAAGCAATAAAAGGTTACTTACTGAGATATGATGTTCATGAAAGATATTGCATCTGGATAAAATAAACTGTTCTGTTCTCGAACAGAAAAGTATCAGTTCTCGAGATGTAATCTTTCCAGAAAAAATCCTTGACAAATTGTGAAGATCCATAAAAATACGTTTGATCCAATCTAAGAGACAGTTATCTGAAGCTGAAAATGAGGGAAAAATAATTAAGAAGACTCAGAAGATCAAGTACGTTCAGAAGGTGAAAAGGAAGATGAAAAGAAATCGCATACTATGGAATTAAGAAATTGCAGTGAACTAAAACAGCCTAAATGTTTTGAAGATTAAGTGGTGGCATCTGAAGTTTTAATGTCTGGAGCGAATGAACCAGAATCATATGCAGAAGTTATTAATTGTAAAGAACATAATTTCAGGAAAAATGCCATGGATTCTGAAATCAGTTCCTTAAAGGAAAACTACACATGGCTATTGGATATTAACATCACTTCCAGATAAAGAAAAAGCTCTTCCTTGACCGTGTACGTTAATGGGAGCTGGTGCACGTTAAATCTGTTCGTGGCTCTAATGTCCTCCAAGTTCTATATAAGCGCTACCTCTGGGGGTGCCAATCCAGATGCAGGTCTCTCATCTGGAATTGGTTCAAAATTAGGAGACTAGTTTCACAGTTATATGGATCATGTCAGCTATATAGAAATAAAAAGCTGCAAAACCGGGCTCTTGGGCCAAACCAACAACAACAACAACAACCCATTATGGTTTAGTCAGTTAACGGCAATAGTACATATTTTAAATTACAAATTGTTAATTATTTAACAACCTTTCATGGGCCCAATGGACGGGTAGCCAAGTCAATTAGCACAATAAAAGTAAATTAATTTCAATAATGTAGTTAAAGTGTAATTCAGAATAAGTTCAGTTTAAAATGTAACATTCTTCTCTTCCAGGTTCCCCTTGCAGTTCCTCGTGCTGCCGGTTGGGACGAGCCAATGGCCGGCCCCAACTGGTAGCACAAGGTTTTTTTTTTTTAGCAGCAGTTTTTTTATTCATTTTATTTTTGACTGTTCGCCTCTTTATTAGGTGCAATTGGACATTGTCCGCAAAAGCTACCGGACCCGCTCTAATGGGACAGCCCACGGAGCCAGTTTTTACCAGGTGGGGTACGGTAGAAAGGCGCAGTCCCGTCAGCCCCCGCAGCGTTTTCGTCTGCCTTGCAACTCAGCCCAAAAATTTTCCCCGATGGTACGACTTAGCTATTGGCTGATTATATTTTCATTTCAGTGGTTTCATTATCTAGTTAATTCCTTTATTTAGTTTCCCTCAAAATTCTCTCCCCTTTTTCAAGCTAAGTTCAGTACCAACGTTTCGGCACTAAATTGTCCAGCCCCATTTCAACGGTCATGACGAGTACGTGGTGTGCGGCGTCAGATCTCAGAACATTTAAATTTAGGAGTGAACAACACAGAAAAATCCGGACTCAGTTGATTGGCCGAACTGGGTACTTGTCTTTGTGGACCGCCCTAATAGGGCGATCAGGCGAATTTCGCCCCAATGACCAGGCACTCAAACCCGTCAAACTGGGTCGAATCCCGGTAGGTAGGGGCCTGGTCAGTGGTCTCCAAGCTCTTCCTTGAAAATGGATCTTTCGGATCAAAAAAACTCTAGATGGGACCATTGATAAACATAAGGCAAAATTTGTGATTAAAAGCTTCAATCAAAGAGAAGGTATTGATTATAACCATATCTTCAGCCCAGTCACAAAGCTAGGAACTGTGCGTTCACTTACTAAGTGTTGCAGCAGCCGGTGAGAAGATGCATCTAATGCAATTTGATGCTCCTACTGCCTTTTTATTTAGTTATTTAGATTAAACTATTTATATGTATCGCAACAATGTATTCAAATTTAAGAAAAGTTTGTATGGACTGAAACAAGACCCCCAATGTTGGCATAAATGTTTTAGAAAATTTATGTTAGATCTTGGACTTAAGACCAGTGAGGCAGATCAAAGTTTGTTGAGTTGAGAGGAAGAAGGGTACTTTTGGTTTATAGCAGCTCCCACAATTACGATTATGCCAAGCTTGCAGTTACGATTTTGACAAGATCATCGCAAATCTTATATATATATATGCCTGATATATACGCATACATATACTCCAAACGTTCATATATGTGCCATACACGTCTTTATATGCATATTATTTACGTCTTATATGCCATATAATCATCGCATACATCTTATACACGTGTCATATATATTCGTCATAGATATTCGTCATATGAACGTCATATATTATTTTAACTGGGGCATATGCGTCAAGAAATGGTATACACATAATATATTATTATAATATCATATATGCATTATAATTTGGCGATAAATCTTGGTCGCTTGGCGATCCATCTACGGGGACCGCTATAACCTAAAAGTACCGAAAGGGGTAAAAAGCTACTTGTAGCTCTTTATGTGGATGATGGATTAATTGCTGCTTCTCATGAAGAAGACTCGAGAAATTTCATAGATCAATTAAAACCAAAGTTCAAAATCTCCAGCAAATCAGCATCATATTGCTTAGGAGTAGAAATACAACGTCTTGATGATGGAAGCGTTAAAGTAAGATTGGGCAAGAAGCATATGCCACAACGATACCTCAGCGGTTTGGTATGAGAGACTGCAGGTCAGTTCATACATTCATTTTGAAAGAGAAGGGAGTTTGTACAGACGAATTTAATGAAACAGGGTTTCCTTATCGTGAAGGCAGTAGGAGCTTTAATGTATCTCATAATGGGGACAAGACCTGACCTGGCTTAGTGTATTAGTGTTTTATCACGTAAATTAGAAAATCCTTCCAAAGAAAACTGGAACAAAGTAAAGCGTGTTTTTTTATACGTTGAAAGCTCCAAGCAAAAATGCATCGTTTATAAATAAGGCTATAAACATGGAGTTCTATAATGCTTCAGTGATGCTGATTTTGAAGGTTGCCTACAGACAGGCAGATCAACAAGTGGAGTTATTGTTCTGTATGCTGATGGAGCAATATCCTGGATAATTCAACGTCAAGGTAGCAACATCAACAACTGAGGCTGAAATAGTTTCAGCAAATGAAGCTGCAATAGAGTTAATTTGGCTAAAGAGACTCATTGGTGGAATTTTCTCAAAGAGGTATTAACAAGTTATGTTGATAATAGTGCAGCAGTTAGATTAGCTCAGAACACTGAGTTTCATCTTAGAACCAAACACATGAGCCTAAAGCATTTCTTCATTCATAAAAAAGTATTAGAAGAAGAAATCAGCGTGCAGAAGATTTCAACAGAAATGAAAGTTGCAGATTTAATGATAAAGTTCCTGCACAAACCGTGATTTTTAATGTTATATAAAAAGATGGGACTCATATAAACTCTGAACTCTATCAGTTTTTAAGTGTAATTATTTTATTTTTATTTTAACAAGGGAAACTGTTGTGTTTTGTTACAGAAATAAAAACAGGTACTTTACTTTTACTTTTTTTGTTTTGTAATTATGACTACACCATTCCCTCTTTGTATTTATCACTAGCTTCTATTTCGAGTAACATAATTGAACGGTTGTTTACGTTTCTCGTCTAAAAGCAAAATTAAACTACGATTTTCTTCCTATTTTGTAAGTTTTAATTTTGTAGTGTTTTATCTCAAATTACTTTAGATTATGACGAAATACTTTATATATTTATATTTTACTATTATATAATATACTTCATTTTGAGAATAAGGGAAAATAATCTTAAAACATAAAAATATATAACATTCACTGTGAAGTGTTTTAGGAATAACTTGAACATAGGTGTGAACGTAAAATATATTATTATTGCGCATAATGTAACATAAAGTATCGTAATGATGATCGTATAATCGTACTCGCATAATCGTAAATTTTATAATATACGAATAAAATGAATATTGCTTATTTTCTTTCTATTTGTCTTCTTTCTGTTAATTTATTGAAACATGCAATATTCATAGTTTATAAGTTTTAATATATTTATTTTTAGAGTATCATGTGGTTACTATGGTAACAGAATTTAAGGAAATAAAATCTTTCATTTCCATTCCTTTTTTGGCAATACATTATTAAGAAGTGTTTTTGAAATTCGAATGCAGAGTTCTTGTGAAATACACCAAATGATTTTAATGATGTGCCTTTTTAAGTAAAGCATATCATATAGCTTGCTGAAATAAATTGGGGGCAAATATTTAAAGGTACAAAGGGTTCCTTTTCCATAAAAAAAAAAAGATACGAATCTTTTTTGGTACGTTCTTAAAATATATTCAATTTCTTTTCTCCATATTCAGTTTCAACGGCTGCAATTTCTGTAATTGAAATGATTGTGTAATAGCAATATGTATTTTTTATTTTTAATTATATTAAAAATAACAGACGTGAAAGTTTCTCTTTTATTCTAAATAAAGGTAAGTAATGCTGCTGCTGCTGTCGTAATTGAATTTATTATAACCTTTTCACTTTTTCAGCTTATACTACAAAAACTATTACAGATAAAAACATGACAACTGGTGAATTTAAGATGAATTTAAGATGAATACGCTGAAAAAGACAGTTTTTAAATAGAAGAATTATTTTAAGCGCTATTTAGAAATAGGTCAAAATAGTTCAGTTAAATAAGTTTTATAGGATCAAAAACTATGTATAGCAAATTATCCCTTTTATGCAGGCACATACTTGACTAGATTGTGGTGTGCAGTGTCCAATATTTTTTCATTTGTCTAATTTTTGAAGGCAATTTTTTCTAATTTTTTTATTCAAAATTTCATAATCTGAATGGAGATTTAATTCATAGTTTGAAATAAACATTTTTTACCTACTGCCGCTAGATTTTTAAAAAGTCCAAATAATAATATTTTCAAACCCTTTTAATTGAAAAATATATTTACACGTGAATACTAAAAAAGGAATAAAACTTTAAAACAATTAAATTATTACGTTCAAAAAGCATTTAACGGTTAAAATTCACATCATATATAAAAATATTTTCTTATAAGTGGTTATAGAAGTCTGGGAGACAGTGTCTTCATTTACTTAACAATTTTATACAAGTTGATTTTCAAATGTGTAACTGATCTTACATAATATCATGAAAACAGTCGTCATATGAGGCGACAATGGCGGATGCGTCTTGGGCACCGAAAAATCCTGCAGTCAAAGGAAAATGAATGACAACCTGATTACAGAAGATCCGCCATTTGTCGTGATAATATCTTCCAATCCTCCGTATTTGGGTAATCTTTTTAAAACATAGCAAATTAACGTGTTTTTAGAGCCTGCGGGGACTGGAAGGGAGTTGTTGAGCGTAGTTAGTATGGGGCAAAACCTCTAGTAATAGATAAAAACATGGAAAACAATTTTATATGTATAATAATAAAGATACTTATTCCGTCCAGAGTTTTCTGAAGAGACCGCTGCGCACAGAGCTACACGGTTTGGCAGGAAGGTACCTATATGTCTAAATTTATGCACCTCGAAACAAAGTTTTTGGAATTTTTGATTAGATATTTTGATTTGATTTTTTATGCTAATTTTAGCGGCTATTTTTTCACGTTGCAAAAGGAATCCTGTTTCAATCTTCTAGCCCAATATAGTAAATTCTATCCTCTTTTCAATAAAGTTTATTCGGAATTAGTAGAGCGATTTTTGAATTTTTCGCGAATTTTTTAATGGGATTTTTAACGTTTTCTTCACGATTTGCTGAGATTTCTTTATATTCATAAAACGAATCCAGTTCCAATCCTTCAGTCCAATATAGTAAACTAGCAGAACCACCCAGCTTTGCCCGGGTTAACATAAATTAAATTACAATAATACGACAATAACAATGACGGAGTTTTGTGCATTCTCAACCATAAATCGATAAAAAAGACAATTAGAAACAAGTGGTTAAGTGTGATCAAAGATCGCTCAAAGGGTTTCGTTTAATATTCCTTTCAAAACACTTTATCCTTTCTTTAATAAATTCAAACAAATTTCATTTAGCAACAACAAAAAAAAGTCATGTTTTTTATAAAGTAAAAATTTACCGGTCTATTTTTTCCTTTTTTCGAATATCTAAACCAGCCAGATAGCGGGCCAAACCCGCTATTATATTCTGTCATATTAATGTCCGTCATACGGACTAAATGCAATATTTAAAAAAATAATTTCAAAATTTAACAAATTGTATACCTTCAAAATGTTAAAATATGCGAATATTTCCATAATCGGATTTTTATCACGATTCAATATGGTTCTGAAACTCATATATTTACCATTCTCTGTTATTTATATTGATACTCGCTTTGTATTATTCTCAAACATCTGAAAAATTCGTTAAATTTCCCATATGACGTCAGATTTTCTTTTTAATTGTCAAATGACGTGATAGTAATCTGCTTTGTTTACTTACTCATACTCATATACTCCTTGTATTATTGAGAAATCTTAGACATTTTCCGTTTTATTACGACTATGACGTCAATCAATTTTATTTCATATTTATCTTTTTTTCAATGGGTGAAACTTTTTATTTCATTTTCCTTTTTCACGTGGAAATCGTCTGATAGAAAATTAATTATTGTGGAAAGATTTTCATCGTGGATTTTTAATTTTTGGCATCTGCTATAATGGAAAATGTTTAAATTTAAAAGGAAAAGGCTGTTAGAATTTTGGTTTTTTATCTCTATTTATTAAAATAATACGAATTTTTCAAATTTTAATATTTTCAGCTCTTCACAGCTGATATTCTGATTTATACACAAAGTTTCAACTCTGTAAGTTACATAGTTTTCGAGAATGGCTCTGTGACAGACAGACAACGAAGCGGGAGCAATAGGGTTTCGTGAGATAAACGAAACCCTAAAAAATAGCGTTACTTTGACTCAAACTTAGTAAAATTTCTCAGCTTTATAAACGAGAATGCGCGTTTTCTTTGCGCATACAATAGAAAAATATACGATTCTCCTGACAATGAAAAAACAACTCAACCCAATGTCGTAACAGTTTGCGAAATTCGCTTTCATATATAGCATCTATCTATATTATAAAACAAAAACATATCCGTGAGTAATGTCGACATCATATTGACAGTATCAATGAGCTAACCATTAAATTTTGCTTGTACTGCATTTTTGTAACTACTAAATATCGCATAATTTAATTTTTTAAACTGTCAATAGGGAAAAAAATGCACTTTCAAATGTAGTTTGAAAAGTTTATCTCAATTTACTGATTTTTTATAGATTTTAAAGTAATTTTAAAGCACGTATATTTTTAAATCTGTGTCCAATCCAATTACGAAAGATTAACTTATTTGATCTTTATAAAGTAAAGCTTCTAAACATAGCACATTAAATTTTTATGCTGTCGAATAAAAGTAAATGTACTCTCAATGTTATTTGTTTGTAAAGCGTATCCAATTTACTAATGTTTTATGGATTTTAAAGTAATTTTCAAGAATAGATATTTTTAAATCTGCGTGCGACTCAATTACAAAAGATTAACTGGTTTGCTCTTAAAACAATGTAAATAATTCAGCATTTGTTGGTTTACGTGTAATATTCCATAACTAAATTGCCAAATTAAATTAAAACTTAAATAATAAAGAAAGAAAATGTGAAAGCCTCGCATAATATTAGAAGGAGTGTTCAAAATATTATAATTTTATAGTTTTAAATGTTTTAATATCACTTATTAGTTACACCAAAATCAATATCACCAAAGAAAACATTTTTCTAAATTAAAAAAAAACTATAAACTGGAAGGCTGCAGATTTCAGTAAACAGCGTGCCGATAATTTTAACAGCAAAAATAAAATAAAATAATGGAAACAGGGAGTTAGTAAAAATAACATTAAGGAGTATCTTAATATTTACTTTTAAGTTGGATCTAAATTGCATAACCGAGCCACTACAGCAACATTTAAAAAAATTATTTCGTTCGGCTTAAATGTAATTGTGGTTAAGCCTTTACTTTATGGATAAAAATAAACGTTAATTTCAGAAAATCAAGACTTTTCACTGATAATAAAACATCATTTTAAAATTGAAACTTAAATTTTCATTAATAAAACTTAAATCTATAATGATTAGATGAAAGTCATGTCAATTTTATATGTACTTTTAGTCATGAAGTTTTTGTTGAAAAGCATAAAAAAATTATCCTATTTTAATATAAATCAAAGAAAATGTTACCACTGCTTCTAAATCAATAAAACACTTAACAATATAACGTATAGCTGTAAGATACAGCTGTAGTATGCAACCGAAGTAGGAATAAAACATAGCAGACGGTTACTTAGACTCAGTTTGAAATCAAAATGAAAACCTTTAATAGAATGTGACGTCATACCTAGCTCTTTTTTTTTTTTAACTAAATTGTTTTCTTGAAATTGAAACGTCTGTATTAAAGTAGATGTGTTAACTACAAATAAATTTAAATTAAGGTACTACAGCATTTTAACACATTTAAAGTTATCTTTTTCTATTTATATAGAAACAAAATGCGCATTGTCTTCTTAGAATCACTTCAATTTCGGAAATTAAAAAATATAGCGAGTGATTCTGAATTTTTATTGGCTTATAAAAAGAAAATAAACGTGTTATCATTTGTTTTTAAATTTTTGTGCCCTTTTTTAGAGTGTGGCAACAGGAAAGAATTACTGCATTAGAAATTGAAAAAAGAAAAAAAAGAAAGTTTTCTGTAATGATATGGGACAACATCTTTGGGAAATGTTTGAAAAAAAAAGATAAAAAATGGTTTGAGAAATTTTTAAAGTTGACAGTAATTTTACTCGTGTTCTAAAACGCATGTACATCAAGTTTTGTTAAAATCGGATAAAAACTGTAGATTTGAATAAGGAACAACGTACCAAGAACGGCTTTTATATATATAGAGATTTTGACCTCAGTGATTTTAAATTTTTTCAAATATTTAATGAAATTTTTAGCGTTTTTCCATATTAGTAAAAGGAATCCACTTTCAATCTTTTTGTCCAACATAGTAAATTCTGTCCTCTTTTAAATAAAGTTTATTCGGAATTCGTACAGCGATTTTTGAATTTTTCGCAAATTTTTCTGTTATTTTTAGCGTTTTTTCGCGTTTTGTGGCGATTTTTTGGCATTCGCAAAATGAATCTGGCTTCAATCAGTCTGCAATATAGTAAATTTTATCACAGTGATTTTTTAATTCTTCACAAATTTTTTATGTAATTTTTAGCATAGCGTGTTTTCGCGTTCCGCGGCGATTTCTAGACATTCTAAAGAGGAACTCGGTTTCAATCTGTTAGCCCAATATATACACTCATGTTTGTGAAAATTGCAACACCATGAAGGAATTATGTAAATTAACCAAATTTACAGGAAATGTAAATTGAGGTGAGACATGCAAATGATTAGAATTACAAAGCGATTGCGCATGCGTGGAACGAGAGCCGCCTCTTTATCAGGCGCTTGTTCTAGATATATAAAGGACTATAAAAATGCGTTGAAATCCATTTATCTTCGGTAAACGTTTCATTGGTGGTCAATATGCCTCGTCAAAAGCGGAGGAAGCCATACCAACAACTAACGGAGTTCGTATGAGGTCGCATTGTCGGTATGCGAGAAGGTGGATTTTCGTATATAGAAATCGTACCCCGCATACAGTGTAATGCCACAACAGTGATGCGTGTTTGGAAGAAATGGACAGAAGAGAACCAAACAAGGCTAAAATCTGACAGTGGGGCACGCAATAGCACAACGCAACGGGACGACAGACACTTCATTCGCATGGCTGTGACGGACCGTACAGCGTCCTCTCGTGTGTTAGCACAACGTTGGAGCACAGCTACAGGTGATTGTGTATCTGCACAGTTCGTCGCCGTCTGCTGCAGCATGAACTGCGTCCAAGGGTTCCTCTACGCAGGATTCCCCTCTCGCAGAATCACAGACGCCTCCGATTTCAATCGGCTCAGCAACACAGCGCGTGGCATGTCCAGTGCCAACAAGTTGCTTTTTCTGATGAATCTCGCTATAATAAAGGACTATAAAAATGCGTTGAAATCCATTTATCTTTGGTAAACGTTTCATTGGTGGTCAATATGCCTCGTCAAAAGCGGAGGAAGCCATACCAACAACTAACGGAGTTCGTACGAGGTCGCATCATCGGTATGCGAGAAGGTGGATTTTCGTATATAGAAATCGCACCCCGCATACAGTGCAATGCCACAACAGTGATGCGTGTTTGGAAGAAATGGACAGAGGAGAACCAAACAAGGCTAAAACCACGCAATAGGTTGATGGGGTTGATTATTGACGGCCAATTATCTACACTTGGGATATAGGCCCGGGAAGGAGTGCCCTTCGTGGGGGTCTTTCTAAGGGAACCTAACCCGTATTTACGCATGGATGAATCCCCGGCTCGAAGAAAACCACGAAAACTCCGAACGATTAGGCCGACGGGTGCGATTGGGATTGAACCCAGCACCTCCCGTCTACCAGCTTTGAGAGCAGAACCTCTCAGCCACTGGTGAGGTTCACGCAATACCACAACGGCACGGGACGACAGACACCTCATCCGCATGGCTGTGAAGGACAGTACAGTGTCCTCTCGTGTGTTAGCACAACATTGGAGCACAGGTCAAGGGCGGTGCTAGAGGGGGGTCCGGGGGGCATATGCCCCCCATCGGGCATACCTAGCCCCCACGTCGGGGTCAAAATTCAGTTGTCGTCAGGGAATATGTTTTGACTTTTGGATTTCAACCCGAGTCGGGTCGGGTCGGGTTGGCACTCTTATGATACAAAATCATGCATCAGTAAATTAATATACTCAAAACAACTTATTTTCTAATTTAGATTCCTTTATTTCGGCTGTAATATCTTATATCAAAAATCTATTTTATGTCTCATCAAAAGGCAACTTATTATGCTAGCTTTAATATCTTTATTCGGGTATATATAATATAACCGTTTCCTTTGGCAGTGATTAATTTGTCCAGGCCTTCAATTGTCTGTGGTTTGTAAAAATAAAAAGATAAAAAAAGAATTATGTTAGTATCTGTTAGGTGACCGTGTTTCCCATATCGATGCATTTCGTTTAACTTAAACAAAGTCATCATAATGTTCTTATTGTTGTTTCAGCAAGCCATCTATCTTCTCCTTTCCGACGCGACGCCTTTAATTTTGCTGTTTAAAATTTGGAATTTACAGTCCCTGGCCAAATTATTAGACGCAGTTGTTTTTATTATAATTTGTTAAATATCTGGAAAGATACATGAGGTTTTATCTTGAAACTTTAGGAGTGTAAACAACATGATAAACGTCATATATTTCCGAGAAGATTTATTCTTGAAACCCCATAAGGGGCCGTCAACAAATTGAAGAAAAACGAATACGTTTTTGATAACCCTGTAAAAACCAATATCACAAAAGCGTTGAAACGGTATCACACGCTTAGGAGGCTTATTGTAATAATTTGAGTTCATTTTTATGAAGATAGCATGTATACTCGAAGAGAAATTCAAGTTTTTATAAAAACAGTCCCAAATTTTACGAAGTTTTTTGCTGCTTATAATTTGCAGAGTTTTTAATATAAAAACAAGTTATTTTCAGAAAATATGACAAACAAAATTATACACAATTCCCTGCAATCAGAATTAAAAAATTATAATAATTGCATGAAAAATGAGCAGGTTTACTAAATATTTTTTCACTGCGCACGCGCGAATTCAATCAAAATATACTGTGCATAACATATTAGCAAAATATATAGACCAACTTTTATGAAAGTCTCAAAAACATAGCTTGAAAATTCTGATAGTGATCGTCGATAGAATAAGCTCGAAATTCGCTGTTCCCAAAAGGAAGCAAAAAAGATGAGGGGTTGTATCCAAATATACTAGCTTATGAAAGTTGACATAATAAGAATGAAGTGTTTCTCATTCTATATTTGATACAACCCCTCATCTTTTTGCTTCCTTTTGGGAACAGCGAATTTCGAGCTTATTCTATCGACGATCACTATCAGAATTTTCTAGCTATGTTTTTGAGACTTTCATAAAAGTTGGTCTATATATTTAGCTAATATATTATGAACAGTATATTTTGATTGAATTCGCGCATGCGCAGTGAAAAAATATTTAGTAAACCTGCTCATTTTTCATGCAATTTTTAATATTTTTTAATTCTGATTGCAGGGTATTGTGTATAATTTTGCTTGTCATATTTTCTGAAAATAACTTGTTTTTATATTAAAAACTCTGGAAATTATAAGCAAAAAACTTAGTAAAATTTGGGACTGTTTTTATAAAAACCTGAATTTCTCTTCGAGTATACATGCTATCTTCATAAAAATGAACTCAAATTATTACAATAAGCCTCCTAAGCGTGTGATACCGTTTCAACGCTTTTGTGATATTGGTTTTTACAGGGTTATCAAAAACGTATTCGTTTTTCTTCAATTTGTTGAAGGCCTCTTATGGGGTTTCAAGAAAAAATCTCGGAAATATATGACGTTGATCATGTTGTTTACACTCCTAAAGTTTCAAGATAATTCCTCATGTATCTTTCCAGATATTTAACAAATTATAATAAAAACAACTGCGTCTAATAATTTGGCCAGGGACTGTAATATTTGATTTCGGGTCGGCTTGAGTTGAAGTATTTTGGGTTCGGGTCGGAATGCGAAGGACGAAACTTTTTTTTTTTTATCGGCCTCGAGTTGGGGTTAGATACCAGCATCGTGTGGGGCAAACTGAACCCGACCCGGCTCGTGGTTTGGATCGTATCGGACTTGTAAATTTAACCTTGGGTCGGTTCGAGTCGGGTTCACTTTAACTGTTTCGGGTTCATGTCGGTTTCGGGTTGGATTTTGACACTTCCAACTATGGTTCGTGTTGACCCGATTTCTCAGAAGAATCATCAAAATATAGCTTAAAATGAACAACTATATATTTTTTAATATTTATTGTTTCGAGAATTATTGTTCGAGTCGGGTTTCGGGTTGAAGTATTTCAGGTTGAGGTCGACGAAAAAATGTTTGTCGATTTTGGGTCAAAAGAAATTTTTTCGTGGGGTTCAGGTTGGGTTTCAGGTTGGCTTTAAACGGAATTTTCAGGTCCAGGTCGGTACAACCAACCTATTTTATATGAAAATCAATATATTTTTGAGTATAAATAATTACTTACATGTTTATTTTTCAACATAAATGACAAAATCGATATTAGAAATATGGATTAAGGGCTTTTTTAAATATTAAGTTTTTGGTCAATATTCTCCGATTGGGGCTTTCGGATCTGGTTGAATTGAAATATTTCGGGTTCAAATTGAAGTATTTCGGGTTCAGGTGGAAGTATTTCATTTTCGGATCAGGTGGCGAGTGGACCAAATACTTTTGTAAGGCTCGGATCGGGGTTTGGGTTGTTTTTAAATAAAATTTGCAGGCCGCAAATTTTACTTATTACATGAGCAGGGATCTAGTTGGGTGTAACCAAGGGTCGGAAGTAGCGTGCTACAAAAACAAGTTGCGAAACTACAGTAACCGTTATTTATTCTATTAGTTTGTATTGTAGCGAGATACAGTTTAAAAAATGGTATACGGTG
The DNA here is from genome assembly GCA_963931845.1 of Maratus michaelseni. Taxonomy (NCBI): domain Eukaryota; kingdom Metazoa; phylum Arthropoda; class Arachnida; order Araneae; family Salticidae; genus Maratus; species Maratus michaelseni. Next base: position 343,515,067 of record OZ007593.1, on the reverse strand, counting down.
CCGAAGGCACTGAGGACCCCAACCGGAGGTTCGTTCGGTTCCAGGTTTATCATATTCGAGATCAAGGGCAGCACTAGAGGGGGGTCCGGGGTACAAATTCAACTGTCGTCGGGGAAAATATTTTGACCTTAGTAAAATCCTGCATAGGGTCAGAACTGCCCACGACCTGACCCGACCCGAGTTGGGGCAGGTTAGTTTTTTAAAAAAATGACCCGGGGTTATTAAAAAACTGACTCGTGTGTCAGGTAGGTGCTGACTTATTTCTTTGTAAGCCGCATTGACTTCGATTGTTTCGGTTCCGGGTTGAGTTTTAATTCTTGCTTGTCTGGCTTGGGTTAACCTGATTTTTCAAAAAACTGTCCAGAATATTGTTTTAGATTAGAATCCTGTATCGGGTCGGGTAAACCGATTTTACCTGAACCCGACCAGACCCGTGATTCGGGTTGGAGCTAATTTTTTTTTGTTGTTGTTGTTGCTGTTGGATTCGGGTCGGGTTGACTGTAATTGTTTCGGGGTTGAGTTTAGATACATTTGCGTCGTGTTCGGGTTAACTTGATTCTACAATAAAACTCTATGTTGTTGTTTCAGAGGCAAAACTAGATATTTAAATAAGAATGAGTCTTTTTACATGTTTAATTGTCTACATAAAAGGTAGAATTGATATTAGAAAAATGATTGTAGATTGTTTTTTCATAATTGTATTAAACTATAGATATATATATTTTTTATTTCGGGTTGGATTAGGATAGAAGTATTTCGAATTTTGGGTAGACAAAAAAATTTGTCGTTAAAATTTAATGTAGGGGAAAATGTTTTGATTTCGGAGTAGAGTGGAGTCGGGTAACCCAATTTACCCGCACACCACACGACAGTCTGGTGGTGGTTAGTTTTTAAAAAATGACTTGAGGTTAGTGTTTTTAAAATAAACGACCCGTTGTTTAGGTTGGCGCTGATTAATTTTCTTTGCATGTCTAGTTGACTGCAATTGTTTCAGTTTCGAGTTGAATTTTGATTCTTCCACACGTCGTGTTTGAGTTACCTGATTTTTTCAAAAAAGTGTCCAGAATATTGTTTCAGATTAGAGTCCTGCATTGCGTCGTGTAACCCGACTTTACCCAAAACCCGACCAACCCGCTATTCGTATCAGGTCGGGTTGAAGTTAAATTTATTCATTGCGGGTCGAGTCTACTTTACGCGTTTTGGGTCCGGGTCTGTTTTGGGTTGGGTTTTGACTCTTTCAGATCGGGTTAGGGTTGACATGATTTTTCAAAAGAAATGCGTGAATATTTTGCAAATGAAAAAAACTATATATTTGAATGAATGTAAATGTGTTAATTTTTATACAAGGAATAAAGATTGATTTTAGAGATATAATTGTCGACTACATTTCAGTAATAGCATTTCAGTATTTGTACTTCAGTAATTGTACCAAATGATCTGCTAAACAACGAAAAAGTTTGGCACAATTTCGGGCTCATTTTTAAACGCAAAGGCAGAAAATTGACAGGCTTGACTATTAAAGCAATTTGGAATCGAAATGAGTTTTCCAATTTTTGATAAATAAATTACTTATCGAGTTATATAAGCGATTCGTGTCACGTGATAACAAGTTTTTCTCCTTTCTGGCGCTGAAGCATTAGAAATTCAGTGCAAAACGTGGACTTTGACAGTGTTTTCTGAGTGTTTTCTTTACCTGAAAATGGAAAACGTGTTTCGATTACAAAATTTTTGAATAACAACGCCTGCGCATTTCATGCGTTTCTGAATAAAAACGAATTAAAATATGTGTGTGAAAGTAGCCCCTTCGTATTTGAGAAAGCTTTAAGATATTTATTAATTTCATTCGCTTTGGGTTCAGGTTTGAATATTTCGGTTTGGGGTTCAATTATTTCAAGTTTCGGGTTGACACGCAGAGTTATTTTGTATAAAGATAGCCCTAAGATACGGTACCCGAAAGCGGTTTTTAGCACTTTCCAACCTAGTTGAAAAGTGCTTATGACTTCGGTTTGTCTGGCCGTCTGGCCGTCTGCCGTCTGCCGTCTGTCCGTGCTCTAACTCCCGTAAATATGCTCGGATTGCTCTACAATTTTTATATGTTATTGTCGTTATCTATAGCATGTTCCCTATTTCAACGGAAGTGTGTAGCACTCATAGTTTTTTTACAGGGACACTCAAAAGAATTCTGTTACATTGCGGTCTACGGGGAAAAATCATTTGCGGTTTATTTAAATAATGTTTCACTATTTTAAGCGCATTGTAATTTATATATATTACTAAGGTGCATTAGAAGAAGCTTAATATGGAACAGGGTGTGCATAGCACTTATAGTTACTTTACAGGGACAGTAAAAATAATTCCGTTACATTACGTCTATGGAGAAAAATCGTCTGCGGTTTATTTAAATAATGTTTCACTATTTTAAACGCATTGAAATTTATATAGATCACTAAGGTGCATTACAAGAGACTTACTACGGAATATTGTGTGTATAGCAGTCATCGTTCATTTACAGGGACACGCAAAAGAGTTCTCTACTGTCTGTTAACAATAATTCCTGGAAGTGCGTTTTAAGTTATTGAACGCGATTTTAATTTTAACTTTCTTTTTGTCTATTACGTGGTGTGTATAAATTCTGTAGATCCTATACAGGGCAGCACAAAAGTTCGCGAACACATTTCTGTTTATTGACAAACTTCAGACGGAGAATTTTAAACTGTGCTACGCGTTTCCTAACTGAACTAAAATTATCATCCTATGTAGTATATATACAAATCTATAGATCCTATACAGGGCTGAATAAAAGTATTCGGATATTTTTCCGAATATTGTATATGTTGGAAATTCCTGAAATTATGTTTTTAAATATGTTATGCGTTTTCAAAATTGTTTACTTCTTTATTGTTTACTACTTTATTGTATTATTTTTTAATTTAAGGACAGATTGAGTTCGAGATGTTAGCTTTTAGCTTATTAAACGGTATGATTTGTAAAATTATTTTGGAAGCGTTGGAAAGTGCTATATAATCTATGCTTGACGCATGATTTTTCGTTCTTGTTTTAAAAGTCGACCGGGAATTATTTTAATTTAATGCTTTCATTTTTTTGTTTTGTTTTGGGTTTTTTTTCTTCTCTGCCGTGTGCTCTGATTTTCTGAAAACAAAACAGTTTTCATTGTTAGAAAGAGAAGAATAGTATTATAGTAACAAAGTTTGTTTTAAATCACAAACACATTTTTTCTCATTTTGGGATAATTTTTAAAAACTCGTTCTTTTTGTAAATCTTGAACTCATATTTGTCAATTATGCGTTTTAAAAAAAAGGTCTTGTCGTTTATTTTAGGCAATTTAAAATAAAAGAAATGGTAAAAATACTAATTAGATCAATTTTTAAACAACATCCTTATAAGAAAAAAAAACAGTTGGCTTTGTTTTTGTTTCTGATATGAGGAATTTGAGATCACATGATCAGTATTCTTAGTTATGGTGATTCATAGACGTAGTACGTAAATTTAGCAAACACAGCAGTTAAATGAATCATTTCGAAACGTCATGCGCTTTCTTGGACATACGAGGATATTTTGTCGGGCTAAAAGCTTGATTCGATTTCCAAGAAAAAATATATTTTGTATACCTTTTAAATGTTCTCTAAACAAAAGACTGGTAAGTGTACTATGTATAAAGTCCGGTGCAGCATCTGCAGACAATGATTACGTGAGGAAACATACGGATTTAAAGCATCATGATATTTCCAAGCAAAATCACTTAGCTCCAATGTTTAAGCCTGGAGAACTCAAAGGGAAGGATTCATGGACAGCAGCTCTAGCATCGAAAAAAAAAATTGTGTCAGAAACAGATAACAGATAATTATCGTGTATAATAAGACCCAAGCAGGACACTAATCCACATACCGGGTGTCCAAAACAGGACTGACTCATTTTAAAATTCAATAACTTACAAATGGTGACAGATATTTAAAAAATTCTTGCAGGAGAGTTATGTACGATGTCAGAAGTTTTTTTACTGCGATTCCCGGTTTTAGTTTGAATTATTATCAATATATGGCGCTGAGAGCAATAGGCACTCAATCGAGACCAAAACTGAAATCAGGAGGTTACATGTATGGAGTGGGTCTCTTTCACCAATACAATTTTTGTTAGGTCCCGATTCTGAACTGAGACGGTATGATTTCAATATTGTAGGCAGGGAGAGTCAGAGCAACAATAGGAAAAAGTATTGTTTTCACGAAAACGACTTCTTCCAAATCGAAATGTGTAACGACAATGTTCAAAATATCAATTTTTTTTTAACTTGTTACATTCCAAGAAGGATAAGGTTTTTTAAAAATGAGTGTCTTCATTATCAATCATTTTTTTTCTTTCTAAGACTTTCCAGCACAATTGAAAAGTGTTTATGCACTCGGTTTATCTGACGGTCTGTCCATGCTCTAACTTGTGTAAATATATTCAAATTGCCATGTATGTATCTGATATAGTATATTGAGGTTTATCATGGAATGCTCTGTATTGAAAACGAATTTTGTAACAATTATGATTCGTTTACAGGGACACTTAAAAGCTTGCCCTTTTTATTGTGGTCAATGGGAGAAATCGTTTGCTCTGTATTTTAATGATGTTACACTATTTCAAATTTATTGAAAATAATATATAGCACTAAAGTGCACTAAAAGATGCTTGCTATCGAATATTGTATGTGTAGAACTTTTAATTCGTTTACAAGACCACCCAAAATAGTTCCATTACATGATGGTACATGGAAAAAAATCGTTTACGGTGTATATTAATGATGTTACACCGTTACAAACATAATGAAATTGTTTTACATTTATGAAGTGGACACGTTTTCTGTAAAATATGGAGTGTAAAACATTTATCATTCATTTACAAGGCTACGCAAAATAATTCTGCTACATAATGGCCTACGGGGAAAAACTGTTTGAAGCGTATTTTAATTATGTTACAGTATTTCTAATATAATGAAACTGATATACATTACCGAGGTTTACTAAAAGATACTTGTTGTATAATATGATGTACATTTATCGTTCATTTACAGGGATACGCAAAAGATTTCGGTTGCAGTACTGTATCAGGAATATTGTCTATAGGCGAAAATTGCTGGAAGTGCGCTTTCAGTTATGGTAAGCAAGTTTAAAGAACATGTTTGCATACTACGTGATGTGCATAATGCTATAGATCATATACAGGGCTACACAAAAGAATTCGTAAGTATTACCAAGTATGAGCGTGAATTCCAGAAAAGATTTTTTTATTCGAGCTATGTTATGTATTTTAATGATATCATTTACAGGGCCACGCAAAGAACTAAATATATGGCCGCCGATGGATGATAATTTCTGGAATTGTTATTTCAGCAATTTTTACCGTGTTTTTTGCCTGAATTAAATTTTAGTTTCATATTTGGCATGTAAAAAAATTGTAGGTAATATACAGGACTGTACAAAAGAATTCTAATATGTTTCCGTCCATTACTAGAAACCTCTGAAATTGAATTTTCAACTGCATTATGTATTTACTTATTAAACTAAACTTTAGAATACTATGTAGAATATGTACAGTTTTAAAGGCCATATACAGGGCCTTGTAAAAAAAGTGGAGTACTTTTTTGGTTATGGGTAGTAATTACTGAAATCTTGTTTTCAAATGTGTTATGCATTTTCTAAAATGTTTAATTAGATATATTCTTTCATCTCATGAAATGGCGAACTTATTGTGGCGTTTTTAACGCATGGCGAAGTAAAATTAAAACGAATTATTTTGAGTTGCGGCAATTTTCGTTTGCATTTTTAGGGTTTCGTTCATCTCACGAAAACCTATTACTCCCGCTTCGTTGTCTCTCCATCATAGAGCTGGTTTTCAGAAACTATTTAACTTACAGAGCTGAAACTTTGTGTACTTATAGCTGAGTACCTGCTATGAAGCTCAAAATCATAAAATTTGAAAAAATTGTATTATTTTAATATATAGAGATAAAAAACCAAAAACCTAACAGCCTTTACCTATTAAATTAAAACATTTTTCGTTATAGCAGTTGCCAACAATTAAAAATCCACAATAAAATTCTTTCTACAATAATTAATTTTTTATTGAAAGATTTCCACGTGAAAAATGAAAATGAAATAAAAAGTTTCACCAGTTGAAAAATAAAAGATTAATATGACGTCATATTGGTAATAAAACGGAAATTTTCAAACATTTCTCAATAGTACAAGGAGTATAAGTATGTGTAAATACAGAAAGCAGCTTAATATGACGTCATTAGAGAATTAAAATGAAAATTAATCTGACGTCATAACGGATTTTTAAATGTTTCAGAATAATACAAAGAGAGTATCAATATGAGTAATAGAGAATAGTAAATATATAAGTTTGAGGAACATTTGAATCATGATAAAAACCCGATTATGGAAATATTGGCATATTTTAACATTTTGAAGGTCTCTATACAACACGTTTCATTTTGAAATAATTTTTTTTTATATCGGATTTAGTCCACATGACAGATATTATTATGACAGAGTATAATAGGGGGCTTCGCCCGCTATCGGGGGCCGGTTCAGGTATTCGAAAAGACGAGAAAAATAGACCGGTAAATTTTTACTTTATAAAAAACATGATTTATATTTATTTTTTTTTTTTTTTTTTTTTTTTTTTTTTGGAAATGAAATTTGTTTGGATTTGTTAAAGAAAGGATAAAGTGTTTCGAAAGGAATATTAAACGAAACCCTTTATGCGATCTTCGATCACACTTACTCACTTGTTATGAGAATAACAATCCTGTTTAGAAGATTTTGATTACTTCTTTTTAAAGCATCACTCTTCAGAATTTATTTATTGCCTTAATTTCAAGAACTTACACAAAAAGTCGCAAATGAAATGGATATTCAAAATATAAATAATACGTTGTCAAATGTTTCTCTGACCATTTATTTACCAGAAATACAAAGCTTTTCCGAAGATAACAAATTATTACTACAAAATAAATATATGCATACAGAAAGTGTATTAAACTGTATAAGGAAAGTTTTATGAATAAAACTTGTATTAAAATATTGTCATTCGAATAAATCAGAATGACAATATTGATTGGATAAATGACGGTGTCACTATTAGGTAGCTTTCAATACAAAAAAGTATAAAGCTACCTATTGCAGCCGTTCGGAGGAAAGCAGTTCCGGAAAATTTCAATATATTTTCACCGATCATGACCCCCAGACCCCAAAACCACCCTCCGTCCAAATGTTGATTTATATATATAGATATATCCATATATATATATATATATATATATATATCTGACCTATGTCATACGATAACGCCCGTAATTATGAATCGATTTTGATGAAACTAATTGTGTGTATTAAGGTCACTAATGTCTCGACCGAGTTCGTTGGCCAGCTTGGTCCGCCATCTTGTTTCAAGATGGCGGCCATTTAAAGATGTAAAATAACTTAAAATCTAAAATAAATATACAAAAAATTTAAAAATTCAAATTTATTTTTTAATTACGTGTTAGGCCTTGATACAAGGATTCCAGAGCTTTTTTTGGTTTACCTCTATCTTAAAAAATGGCTGAGACAGAGCAGTTTGAAATTCTAGGGTGGCTGACATTTTGAAACAAAACAGCACATTAACGCGATTACTCGCAAATTATTTTCTTTCATTGTTGTAATAATTTTCCCAATCATACGCATAAAACTATATATTCATATCCGTTAACGCCAAAATTGGCGACATTGGCGACAAAATTGGCAAAATTGGCAAAATTGGGCGACATTTGGCGAAATATCGCCAAATTTGGCGATCAAAATAAGTCTTCATAAATGAAGCCAATTTGGCTATTGCTCAATAATTTGGCGAATTTCTTATTCAAATTCAGTATTAACGAATCTTTTGTAAACGTTTCTTTGCATTTTAGCTTGCTGTTTTCGTGTAACATTAGCTAAAATTTTAAAACGAAGATATAGGAAAGCTACCTTTTCCTCCCGGTACAGGCCGGAAGGACTTTTTTTAATAGAGAAATTGATAATGATAACAAAGTTAATAAAGAAATAATAAGCAAAATAACAAAATAAATATTTTCAAATATTTTCGAACATTTAAAAAAGTTTCTAAAAAATAACTAATCATTAAACTTATATAGCTAAAATAATTAACGAAACAGATAAAGAAAATTACATGGGATAAATACAAATTTGTAAAATTCTATAAACATATCAACTCTTTATAACTCATATTTAAGGGTAAAGACCAGAAATTAGACGCGTTTAATCACATTACGATATTCTCAAAATGCCCACCATTCGACACAATCATATGTCTTAAACGGAGAACAAAATTAGCACATACGTTCTTTCTGAAATAGCTTCACATTCATGAGTAATGATTTGCTGCAGTTCAGTAATAGTGGTGGGATTATGTCTGAGCACTGCATCCTTTAGGTAGCCCCATAGGAAGAAATCGCATGGATTGAGGTCCGGCGAACACGGTGGCCAATCCATACCTGTATCGGTTGCATTTTGATAATGCAATGCTTTTGATAATGACATGGTTATCAAAATATTCATTGAGGAAAGTGAAAACATCAGCTGTCCGATGAAGTCTCGCACCGTCTTGCCTCAACCAATCTGTTTGTAAATTACCTAAGGTATTCAACATGGCCACAAATTGGTGCAATATTTCGATGTATCGACTTAAATTTACAGGTTCCTTCAAAAAAAAAAGGGCCCAATAATTTCACTGCTGGATAAGGCTGCCCACATAGTAATTTTTTGTGAGTAGACTGATCGTGGCACGCACACATGAGAGTTCTCAGTTCCCCATATCCTCCAATTCTGTTTATTGTGGAGCCAAAGGTGCTCCCCCTTCTCCGACGCATTCCGGGTGCTGTATTTCAGCATGATAATGTCCGTGCACATGTTTCTCAGACTGCACAACCCTTCTTCACTGCACACAGGTTTCGCTACTTCCATGGCCTGCTTATTCCCCGAATATGTCTCCCATCGAGCATGTCTGGGATTTCGTTGGTCGGCGACTCGCTCGTACAGCTGGTGGGGCACACAGTAAGACTGAACTTTGACATCAAGTTGAAGCCATCTGGAATGCCATTCACCAGGATTACATTCAGAACCTGTATAATGCTCTTGGACTATCCAATGGACCCAAAACTTAAGCCTACTCTTGACTTAAGAGACCGTCTTATCAGAAAAGAAGTAGATATCGCCAGCCTTGACGAGAGAAAACTCATCGACCTGTCTGAGCTGTACAACGCGGCGTTATATAAGGCCGGCGTGGATCTAGACAGAGCAAGGCGTGCCAAATTAGCTGCCCCACCTGAGATGATTTTAAATGCCGAAGCGAAAGTCACGAGTGCTGCATCTCGTATCCAGAATCTAAAGGCGGAAATGGATGAGCTTAGGGTAAGAAATCCCAATTTCTCTGTTTTCAAGCCCAAGACTGTGTCCCTCCCCCCCCCCACCCCCTTCAGTGGAAAATTCTAATAGTGAGGAAATGCTAGTTGATAAGATTTCTGAGCAAAACCTAAAACGTGGTAGAGACGTTGATGAAAAAGGATACCAACTAGTTAGATATAAAAATAATAAAAATCGGCTGGAAACAGCACCGATGCGGTTGCCGGGGCCAGCGCATATTGAAGCTATCGAAAATTGGGCTTCTTTGCTCGTGACTCTCAGGTGCTCCATACCGACCATTAGAGCCGAGATGAAAAACAAATTTATTAAAATTAATGTTGATAGTGAGATCGATTACAGAACATAACAGCAAAAACTTCAGCAGGAGGGCATTTACTACAGGAGCTTTCTGCTCGAAAAAGAGAAACATCAAAAATTTGTTATCAGGGGACTCCCCTCAAACACCACTGCTCAACAAATTAAGGACTGGTTAGACCTTGATGAGCTTCAAATTCTTTCAGTTCAACAACTGTTCAGGGGCAACGCTAGGAACAAGATTCCGTTGCCCCTTTTCATGGTTCAATTGCCTAGGCTAGCGGATCCTGCAAAAATTTTTCAGGTTACGGAAATCCTTGGGATGAGGGTACAATTCGAAAAGTACCGGGGTCGCAAGGGACCCCAACAGTGCCACCGTTGCCAGGGGTTTTTTTACTCGGCAGCAGCATGCCACCTTAAAATGCAGTGCGTGAAGTGCTCCGGGGAACACCTCGCCCCTGACTGCCCTAAAACTTTCGATGACCCCTGCAAATGTGCTAACTGTTTTGGCGAGCACCCCGCAAGCTATCGATTATGTCCCAAATTTCCAAGGGTCCAAAACCAAAAAAACGTCAAGTCTCTTGTCATCAGGCAAAATCCCCGTCAAGGCCCTCCTGCAAGGAAAGTTAGCGATACGCTTTCGTTCGCGAAAGCTACTACAGGCATTGTCGCAGAAACCCCCACGACCACTACACCTGGTCCATCCAAAATTTCATCGCCCCCCAAAATTGGTGCTATCTCGGACGCCGATTTTGTCAAGGAACTCTTTAAATATGAAAAAGAGTTTGGAAAAAAAATTATTATACAAACTTACGAAAAATGCTTACCGCAACTGCGTGAGGCACCCACGGAAATTGACCGAATATTTATTTTCTATAAAAATTTACCTGAAGTTTCTCGTTAATTTTTCTTCTCTCTAAATTGTCCGTTTTCCGATCTACCCCCCCCCCCCCCCCCATTTGGCAAATTCCCAGCCTCAACGAATTTGAACTTTCTCTCTGTTGGCATATGGAACGCCAACGGGCTTAAACGCCAGGCCTCCGAGTTTAAGGATTTTATTGTTAGTAATAATTTAGATATCATGTTGGTCTCTGAAACCAAATTCCAGGGTAATGCCGTCCGGGTCGCCAACTATGTGCTTTTCAATGTAGACAGACCACCTACAGTTGGCGCCCGTCCTAGTGGTGGCACTGCTGTGTATGTTAAAAATGGTCTTAATGCAACCCTCGCTAAAGTCCCTCAATTTCCTTGTATTGAGGCCACTCCTATTGTTTTAGAATTCCCTACCATCCCCCACCTTCTGATTGCAGCCATCTACAATCCCCCTTCGAGGGATATGCGTTTGCTTGCACAAGAACTCTCTATATTAACCCGAACTTTTCCAAATTTTATTATTGCAGTTGATTTTAATGCTCATCATTTTTCCTGGGGTTATCATAACTCCAACAACACTGGCTATGAATTGCGCAGGTGGACAGATCAAAATCATGCGCAAATTTTAGCGCCCCTTGAGTCCACCCGCCATAATCATCACTCCATCATTGATTTCGCCATCACCCGCAATTTTCCCTTCCCGCACACCATTCAAACGGTGAATGATCTCTCGTCGGACCATCTCCCGGTTGTGCTTAGATTCGAAGTGGGCAATTTCAGACTCGACATCCCCCAGGCCTTCTCGGTCAATTGGGAAGACTTCAGTCATGTCCTAGAAAACATGGACACCCCGCCCACTGAGATTCACTCTGCCGAAGACGTAACTTCTTCTATTGAAGCATTTGGAGACTCACTTCATAATGCTTTCCAAGAAGTCGCGAAACCTAGGCAGAGGGTGGTTGATGCGTTTCGATTACCTGAGCACATCAGGGATTTGAAAAGAGAGAGAAAACATTTTAAGACGGGACTGGCAGACGTCTAGGGACCCCCTCTTAAAAACTGCTCTTAACAGAAAAAACCACCAGGTTTCTGCTGCAATCAAGGAGTTTAGTACTTCACGTTGGAACACATACATAGAGTCTTTATCGACAGCTGACAACACAATTTGGTCGGCAACGGCCCGCATTCGTAGGACACGAACACACATTCCGGCCTTAAATGGCCCAAATGGTATGGCCTACTCTAACACAGACAAGGCTGAGCTCATTGCAGACAGTCTTAGAAGCCAATTTACACTCAATAGCGATGTCGTTAACCGTCAAACGGTCGACATCGTCAACACAAAGGTTGAACGTTTCATTAACTCACCTCACACAAATACACTCAAACTTGCTCTACCCTCTGAGGTAATTACCTATCTCGGGAACCTCAAAAAGAACAAAACGCCTGGCCTTGATATTATCTCTACCAATATGCTCCTCCATCTTCCTCTTAACTTCATCTTCTTTATTACTATCCTAATTAATTGCATGCTTAATCTTCGTATGTTCCCGGACGCATGGAAGAAGGCGTTGGTTGTCCCGATCCCAAAAGCGGGACAGGACAGGCATGCTCCTTCTAGCTTCCGACCTATCTCTCTTTTATCTTGTTTTTCTAAGGTCTATGAATACATCCTTGCAAACCGTCTGAAAGAGTTCATTTCCTCCAATTCGATTATGATACCCGAGCAGTTTGGGTTTCGGCCCAAACACTCGACTCAACACCAGCTTTGGAGAGTAACTGAACTCATTCATGAGGGTTTATACCGCAGCCATAAAACCGGCGTTGTATTCATAGACATTGCTAAAGCCTTCGATCGGGTCTGGCATTATGGACTTATTTATAAGTTAATTCTGCTCAAGGTTCCGCCTCAACTAATCTTAATATTTCTTAAATACCTTAAAGATAGATCTTTCTCTGTTAAAGTTAACAATACAATCTCCACCTCTCGATTTATTGAGGCAGGCGTACCTCAAGGAGGTATTCTAAGTCCTTGGCTGTTCAACCTCTACATTAATGATATTCCTCGTTGTATTCCCGACGTCAAATTAGCACTTTATGCTGACGATACTGCCATCATGACAAGCAACATGTTACTCGACACTGTGCTAACTAAACTCCAAGCTTATATTTTGGCCCTTCAAATTTGGCTAAGACATTGGCGCATCAAAGTCAATGCTTCAAAAAGTGCCGCCATGATCTTTTCAAATAAAGCTATCACCCCAATTGCTAAACTCTCTCTAAATGGTGAATTCATACCCTGGGTCGCCAGTTATAAATATCTAGGCATTTATCTAGATTCAAAATTAACCTGGGCTAGGCAGATTCAAGACGTAATTGCCAAATCTACCAAAGCTCAAGGATCCCTTAAATCTTTACTGGCTTATCACAGCCGTCTGTCACTCTCGAATAAATTGTTACTGTATAAATCCTTCATAAGATCAACCATGACCTACGGGTCAGTTATCTGTAGGTCAGTCTGTGAAACTCGGATGCAGAAAATTCAAATTTTTCAAAACTCTTTGTTACGTAGGATTTGCAAGGCGACAACGTTTGTCCGGAATGACGTCATCCATGCTGATCTCAATATTAGGCCTATCTCGCAAGTTATTAAAAAACTTGCACAAAATTTCCACAGAGATCGACTTTTAATACCCAACGAAGCGTTGCGGTCCATTCAACCTTACATTGTAAATACCAGTAGAGGGAAGAAGAGACCGCTTGCCATCTTGTGTAGAGATGACGGCTTTGTTCCGCCTTCCAAAAGAAGGCGAAGGAAACCACCCTAAACACTTCGTTGTGCTATTCCAAATTCATAAAACTTTGGTACCTGCATTGTTATTCCCATTTGACATTCCTACACTAAATTTTTCCTATTGACGTCTTCCCGCCTTGCTTTTGGCATCGGGTTCTGCTAACTTTCCTTCTTACCTCTTTTGCAATTTTAAGGAAAAAAAATTATACTTATATTATTTTTTGCATCTTAATTGTATTTATACTTAATTATCTTTGCATCTTCAAAATTTAATTATTTGAATCTTATATAAACTAATTGTTTGCATCTTATCTAAATTAAATTGTTTGCATTAGTTTTTTAGATTAAAAAAATATTAATTATGATTTAGAAAAATTGCCTGGCTCTGATGGGGCCTTTCCCCCCCCCCCTTCCCCCCTATGCTCACCATTCCGACTCCAATCAAAGTATCAAAGCGCACATCCAGATTGCTCCTACATCTGCATCACTCCACCGCAGCCTGCTGCGAGAGAACTTTTATATTTTTGAATCTTCTGATGCCATCTCCATAGACTGTTCTCATCTAGATGTGAAGTAAACGTGGGCATTATGCCCCACGTAGGCATTCTTCAGTAATCGTCTTTGATCTTTGACGACGTGTACAGGCTCTCATCGCTCAGCGTGGCGGACACACAAAGTACTAATTTCCGACGTTCTTTTTTTTTTGTCTTGTAAGTTTGATTGTTTATTTGTACCACAATCAGTAATATGCGGAATAAATGTCATTAATTTCTGACAATTCCTACATTGTGTTCCAATTTTCACAAACATGAGTGTAGTAAATCTTGTCTTCTGCGATTTTTGAATTTTTTGATAAATGTTTATGCGATTTTTAACTGTTTTTGTTGTTGCGTTTCGTGGCAATTTTTTACATTCGTTAAAGAAATTCGGTTTCAATCTTTTAGCCTAATATAGTAAATTTTGTCCGCTGCGTTTTAAACATTTTTAGCAATTTTTTACAATTTCTACCATCTTTCGTGTTCCGCAGTGATTTTTTGACATTCGCGAAAGGAATTCAAATAATTTTTTTTTATTCCAGTATAGTAATTTTTGTTCTCTGGAAGTTTTGAAATTTTGATGTGATTTTTAGCGTTTTGTGGCGACTTTTTGTCATTTTTTTTCTGAAACTGAAAGAAGTCTACAGCAAATTTTGCTACTGCCATGTTCAAATTCAAATAGGAAGAATACGGAATCGGTTTTTATAGTAACGGGAAAGATTCCGAATTTGTATACTAAAATTGTTTAATTATAGCAATCCTATAATCTATCGACAGTTTTTTGTATAGATGTTTCTGTAAAAATATATATTAAACTAGCCGCCACTGGCGACCAGTTTGGTCTCCCTTAAATGTATGTTAAACATTGCAACACGTTACATTTATTCATAATTTAATTTTCCCTTAATCCTTCGCCAAATCGGAAGATTCTAATAGACAAATCATGAACTTTTGCGATCATGGTAGCATTTCGCATATTTTTTGGGCACAAATGTCACATACGCACGTTGGCGCGATTCCCCCCCCCCCTCCCCCGCCAATTTGGCGAAAACTTTGTTATGGAAATTGTTGTTTATTTACTTTTATTTTTTATTTTAATTCTATAAATTATTTTTGATATGTATATCAATATTTATTTACAACAAACTATCATTTATTTATTTTTATTCTTTTTTTTAATTATGAGTATTTTTGTTAGCCGGGAGCAGATGATAATTCGCCAAATATCGTTCCCATCACCGTCATTCATACTACAATTAATTTAATTTTAAATTATAAACCTGTCACTCATTTCATTTAAAATACTTAACTTTAATCTAAAATGCTTATATTACATAAATTTAAAATACTTCACACTTTTCATTTAAAAGAGAAAATAAATAAATAAATAAGAAATAATATCATAAATCAAAACATTTGATTTCAAAATCAAAGTATCATTTCTAATTTGTACACGCGATAAATAAAAGCTGTATTAGCGATTTTAAAAATGCTAAAAATCTGATTCATTAAATATTATTACATGAGTTCAATTTACGTCAAGAAAAGGTCCGAAAGTTGAGTTGTATAGCACATAATTATGGTAAACTTTGATTGTCTCACTGGTGCGAATTATTTTTTTGATGCGAGGCAGCGGTCCAAAAATTCATTCGCGGAGAACTTGCTTTGCGAATGATTACCTCCATGATTTAATATTTTAAATGTTCACGACGAATCAATCTTTTTTTTGTTTACTTTTATGAATAGAGAATTTGAACTGCGAATCTTTCGACTGAAGTTATTGCAGAATATATACATAATTGAACGCAAGTCATCTCTCAAATATTAATTTATTTTGAACGATCTTTCTTAAAATGTAACTTTTATGCAGTTTATTCGAAAAAATAATTTTGAATAAAAATGGCCGCTTGGCATATGAAAAAGCGATGCGGCATCCCGGAACTGTTGAGGACAGTCACATGACTTACAGTTTTATTATAAAGATGGAAAAAGAGTCTAAATATGGATTTCAAGTTCTGAAATTTTCAGAGCTAGGCTTAAGTTTCAAATTGGAATTTTCAGTAAATGTCAACAAAATAGAAAATGTTGCCAACATAAAATGTACTTATTTTATTACGGAAATTAATCATATCATAATAACAGACGCACTGAAATAATAACAGTACGAACGCACTTTATTTGTCACGTTTGCCGTACAGCTTCCAACTTGTTTTTGTCTGCTTTAGAGTGCTGAAAACAATATCATTCTGCAAAATTATCATTCGGTCTTAAGTGCGAAAGGAAGTTTCCGGTACGTTTCCTCTCTCACCAAACTGTCATTGGCATCTTTTCTGGTTGAGTAACTCTTTCTACCCTGTACGGTCTGATTTTGTTGTATGGCTTCAATTCTGGCTTCTATCCCATCCTATTGTACTGGTTTTAATTCCTTTGTTTAGAATCGCAGTTTCAGTTTCATGCACCCATCCAAATCATTTTTCTGCTTTAACAGTAGGCCACTGGGTTAAGGTTTGCTAGTGCAGTGTAATGTTAGAACTAGTGGAAGCTTATTTCATTAGATTTGTTAAAGTTAATTACTATTTTTAGCACATAAAATACTATTTTATATGCAAACAAAATGTGCCAATTTGTAATAAAAGTAGTTCACACTACCAAATTAATCATTTTTTTAATATGAAGATGGACATATTTTATGTTATTTTATCTATTTATTCTATTAAATTAAAGCAGTAAAAAAAAATACCGTTAAAATAACAATATAATAATGCAAGCAAAATGTGCCACTTCTGTAATAGAAGTACTTCACAACACCAAATTAATAATTTTTTTAATATGAAGATTGACTATTTTATGTTATTTTATCTATTTATTCTATTAAATTAAAGCAGTAAAAGAAAATACCGTTAAAATAACAATATAAGAATGCAAGCAAAATGTGTCACTTCTGTAATAGAAGTACTTCACAACACCAAATTAATTATTTTTTAATATGAAGATAGACAGATTTTATGCTATTTATTCTATTTATTCTATTGAATTTGTGCAGCAAGGAATACCCTTAAAACAACGCTATAACAAATATTTTTTTTATCGAGAGTAAATACTGTTATGTGGAAAACAAACATCATAAAATATTTTATATTTAACTAGGGGGCTCTGCCCCCTGCTTGCTACGCTCACCAACCCCCGTTCTAATTTCACAGCCTCTTAAAACCTGGTAATGTATCCTGTTTTAAAAAGATGATGATGATGATATCACGAACGACGACTATCTTCTGTATTCAGGTTATAATGCTTTTTCATTTAATTCATCTTTTTTATTATTTTTAATATTCATGTGTAAACACAATTTTTATGACGCAATTTTCTTTATTTCCTGCTTTCAACACGTGATCATTTAATTATTATTTTAAACTTTCATTATTGTTTTTAATTGTCTCGCGCAAATACATTTTTTATTTGAGATAAAACATAATCCTTTGCGCTTATTTAGAAATTGGCAACAGCATAAAAAATGACTTTTTCAATAAAAGATTTTTTACTCGATTTTTAAGGATTTTTTGAGTTTTAATTGTCCGAGTGTGATAATTTTTGGAATTTCTGAAAGCTTGTTATATTTCGCGTCTGGTGGTATGATTTTCGAATCCGTAGGATGGCTAGAAAAAAAAAATAACCTTTCCTCAAAAAAGTCCCTAGTAAAAAAGCGATGAGTATAACCCGGAATATCTACGCAGATTTTCATTGGTCCATTTCCAAACCATTATTTTTTTTATATATAGAAGGATAAAACAATAAAAAAAAATACTATAATGTTTTTTCAACTTTGACACTGAAAATTGATAAATTTTGAGTTATGGCGTCCTTCTATTAAAGTCCCGTGATGTCACAATGTCGACAAACACAATTCCATGTATTTTTCTTCTCTCATTTATTGAGAATGACATAAGGGGCTGGCTTTCAGAAATTTAGCAATGAAACTTCCATCGGGAACTATTTACAAACTTTTATTAAACCACCATGTGAAAAGTATTTTTACACCATTAGTTTAATAAAATAGATGAAATAGCAAAAAATCTGAACTACTTTAATATATATATATTTTTTTTAGCTGAAATCCCGCGATGTCGCAACTTCAATATGAAGTATTAAAATGTAACACAAAAATTAACGTCATACTTTCTTTCTAATTCGAATTTCACTCTCAATGAATAAAATTAAATATGTAGACAATTCCTCAAGAAACAATATTTTTAACAAAAACATCTAAACCAATAAAAATGAAAATTCGATAAAAACAGACTTATTCCGCGAGTTTTAAATTTAGAAATATGATATGCAATCGAATTTATTTTTGTATTGAGTGGGGGGGGGGGGGAATTTACATAGCTCTGTCAGTGGTGGAAACGTTCAATCTTCCAAGTCAATCAGGATATTCGTTGCAGCAAGTGAAAAAGAGTCCACATACCCTGTAATAAACAGAAAAATCGGTATTTCTCCATTATCCCGTCAACCCTTTTTACTTACCCATCATACGTAGTATAGGGTAAGTCTTGTAATCGTTTTGAAAATCGAAAAAAAAATTTTGACGGATTTACACGTTTCAGACACTGGAGATTCCAAAAAACATATTTTTAGAAAAAAAAATTTGCCGTCCGTCTGTGTGTCTGTAAACGCTCTATCTCCCGAAAAAATTGAGATGGAGACTTGCAATTTGGTATGTACTTAGTATGTAATAATGGGAAGAAGCCTATTTCATTTCAATAACCTCGATTAACCGGAACTATTTTTTTCGGACTCTCAAAATATTCGTTCTGATAAAAGGTACATAAAAATTTTCGAAATTGGTTATTTTAAGAAATGAATATAAAATACAATAAAAAAACATAAATTTTGCATACAGCATGAAGTCGATCGGATAATTAGTTGCCGAGATATTTGGAATCCTATTTTCCACACTTTTCGATTTTTCATGACCCTGTATTTCATCCAAATTTCACTTCAAAGATACATTTTAATTGGAAATTTGACACTTAATCAGATGCAATAAACCGCTAATTAATAGGATTATTATTTTTGGAGTTATAAGAAAAAACCTCTTTTAAGCAATTCAGTAATCGAGCCTTTAAAGTTTGTGACGTCATCAAGCCACGATTTTATTTGAATTGCAATGCATTTTATAAGTAGTTTACACATTTTTATTTTAATATTTTACATTATGCATATCCATGATGGGTAAATATTACGGTGGCCCCCAACGACAAGTTCATTACAAAAACGTATCGCCAAATTGTAACGCCAAATAAACAAGTAGAAGAATGTTGCCATTGGAATCTCAAGCAAAAAACAAAAAAATAAATAAATACCAGAAATTTGGAAATGCCCCACTCACCCAATGTGTCAACTTAGTAAGCTTAAACAGTAAAATTTACAATATATTAATGAAAACTGAACAAAAAATCTTGGATATTTATTTATTTATATTGTTTTCTTAATTTATATCCCTCTCGGCTGGTGAATAAATGTTTGTGACGTCAGTTGAAACTGATCTACTGTACGTAACTGTACATGGCAGCATTTTTTCAATACTTTTTCTCTTTTTAATATCATGACACCGCCATTTAAGGACACAATTGTTATTTTAATTAACGTAATAACTAATAAATTAGTAAAACTTAACGAAAAATACAGGTCAATGTCGAATTAATAACCACTTGATGACATAACAAATACGTATAACACTTCTGAAGGCAAGTGAATGATCATGCATTTTTGGCCTTAAATCCTATAGTTTGGCGATAATTTTTTGTTATGAAAAGTGGTCGACGGGATAATGGAGAAGTACCGAAAACTCTTATTCTGAATCTTTCCAATATTTTCACCACAAATATTTGAGCAATACTAATAAATTCGCCCTTGTAATTCAAGATTTATCAAACATAAGCCTTAAACCAGTATATCTGAACAGTATACGGTTGAGAAAAAATCGCTATGTAATATACTGACAATTTTTTTAAGTGTTTAAAAGCATTTGTATCTTTATTACTCATCCCCTGGTCTATAACGTCCCTATCCCAAACTTTCAGTCTTAGCATTTCAGTGTGTATTGGAATATTATTACACATTTATCACTCTATTATGGCACAATATTCAAATATACACTATATGGGTAAAAGTCACCGGACACTTTCTATTTTAGATGCTTTGTCGAATATTTTTCCAAAAAAAAAACTTGACGAATTCTGCTGGAATTTCAGGAATACAAAGAACATGTTTGGCATCATGGAAACTCAGTAGCATGTTCATGGCACCTGTCTACCACGCTACAGGTCCCAAATTCGATTCCGGTCTGCGAACTGGACAAAGTTCACTCATCCTTTCATACCTTCGAGCTCCATAAAATTACTACCAGGCTTGATTGGGAGCTAAAAACCAAGAGTCCCCCGATAGTCTGACCACCTAGTCGGGACATATGCTGCATAGCACCGCACGGTCCATCATCAATAAAACAGGGCTAGGTACTGTAGGCCAGGACCCTTAATGGATTGTAGAGTCGCAGATTTAGATTTTTCTTTAGTTTAGCATCATGGATTTCAGCGAAGGTTTGGTCACGAGGGCAATTAGAAAACAAACAACAAATTGAATTAAAAAAATAATTTTTCTGGTCACTCTATAAAATAAAATATTCGAAATGATTTGTGGCTATATCACGTGATTATATTGATCCTGTATAATATTTTTGTTCATTTGTGTAAGAATAGTACTTATATTCATGGAAATATAAAGTTTTCTTTAACAAATTCAAGAAACATCCGCATGCTTTTTGTTTATAACAAAATCAACCCAAAACCAAACAACAAAATCAACCAAAATTTTCAACCAAATTTAATGCCATTTTCAGAAAATATCGAAAGATGCAGTAGAAATAATATGCAGCAATTAGAATATAAATAAATATATTAAAAAATTGATGAAATATGAGCATTTGTATGAAATAAGTTTTAATTGCGCGAAAGATAACAAAAGTCATTGTGCATAATTTAGTAGTCAACTATATATAGAGCAACTCATATAAAACGGACAGTCGAATATCGTTAAAATTCAGAAATATATCGACGACACAGTGAGTTGAATTTCAGTTGCTTTATAAAACTAGCTGGATGATAAGGGATTTTCAACAAATTGTCATTTTTTATTAACCAAAGAAGAATGTATTTAGCGTTAACACACTCGTAGCTTTTGAAAAGACGCTTCGATTTTGATAATTCATTTCATTATTTTTGGAATGTGCTCGTTCTGGTGGTTCTTCCAAGGAAAACTAAAACATTAATAAAAAATGACAATAAAAGAAATAATAAATGAAAAATAACAATTTGTGGAAAATCCTTTTATCATCGTTGGCGCAAGCGCAGTTAAAAAATATTCTATACAAAATCTCATACTTCGTCAAATATTTAATATATTTATATTTAAATTTCAGAATATTGTTTCTACTTCACTTGTCAATGCTCTTGAAAGTGGCGCTAAATCTGATAGAAAATTCTGCATGCTATAACTTAAAAATAATCCGATATTTCTTGATTTCTTTTCAAAGGAAACTTTATATCTCCATGAATATACGTGCTATTCTTACACAAATGAATAAAAGTGTTAAACAGTACCCACATAATCATCTGCTACAACTACATACAAATCATTTAGAGCATTTTATTTTACAGAATGACCACAAACATTATTTTTTTATTCAATTTGTTGTTTGCCCTCTAATTGCAATCCTGCGCCACAATGGGTCGATTGTCACAACTAAGTTTTAATAGTATTCTTCGCCTTATTAAATCTCAGAAAATCTAATTAAAATTCATAAAGATACAAATTAATGTAAATATATTGCTTGAAGATGCATAAAAACATACATTAAAAACATTTAAAAACACATTAAAGTCCTTTTAAAATCAAAACGTTTTCCACCGAACTCACTCGGTCTTCATCAGTGAAAAACTAATAGTTAAGGTGTTGTCTCGTCGCGTTTTTTAGCTTGCCCGGAACAAACCATTCTTCTTCAAGGGTGTGGAATATAAGATAGGATGGGAAAGGTCATTCAACATTTCAAAAACAAGTACAGGTTAATCAATCATGTATTAATTCTTTCCAGACTGCGTGGATATCATATGATAATATATCATACTTGTTTTTGGTATATTGAATGACCTTTCCCATCCCACCTTATATTCCACACCCTTGAAGTAGAATGGTTTGTTCCGGGCAAGCTAAAAGACGGGAAGAGACAACAACTTAATTATTGGTTTTTCACTGATGAAGACCGAGTGAGTTCGATTGAAAACGTTTTGATTTTAAAAGGACTTTAATGTGCTTTTAAATGTTTTTATGTATGTTTTTACGCACCTTCAAGCAATATATTTACATTAATTTGTATATTTATGAATTTTAATTATTAAACAAGGTGAATTTGCACTGAATTTTTTATTGAACTCAGAAAATCTGTCATTAAATAAGGCGAATAATGCTATTAAAATTTAGTGGTGACAATCTGCCCAGTGAGGCGCAGCACTTTATCTCTTTCTAATTGCCCTCGTGTGAGCAAACATTCGCTAAAAGGTATGAGTTCTTTATATTTCTGAGGTTACAGGAGAATTCGTCAAGCTTTCCTATAAATATTCCACAAAACATCTGAAATCGAAAGTGCTCGGTTGGTTTTGGTCATATAATGTAGGTCAGCTATGGATTTGTATTATTCGAATGCAGTTTAATGACATTATACTTCCTCGTGATTATATCATTAAAGGGACTTTTTTGCAGCAAAATCTTTGACTACATGGTGGCTACTAAATACTGTTACACTCCAAAAAATAAGAATTAATTTTAATCGTTTGGAAAGACAATTTATTTTTCAATTTCAGCGTTTGGCAATTTTCTATTAGTGTAGACGATTTTCGTATAAAGCAAATATTTAAAATTATTTCAAAGATGGAAGCCAAAAGACTGATGATTAAACAGCTGTTTGATCGTGGATTTTCTGCAGGTAAAATCTTTAAGCAATTGAAATGCCTTGATTTTAATAGAACATTTATATTATAGAACTATAAATCGATTATTGGATACTAATAGCTGTAAAGATTGAGCTAGGTCTGGTCATCCATGTATAGTTCGCACAAAAGAGTGCATCAAAAGAATTCTTGAAAAGATACGAAGAAATCCAGAACGCTCTGCAAATAAAATGGCTGCGGAAGAGAACGTGAGTCACACAACTATGCAAGTTATTATAAATGAAGATCTGTGTTTTCGCCCTAATCGCATAAGAAAGACTGCTGCACAAAGAATAAAGATATTACAAAGATACAAGAAATTGCTGAAGCAGCATGGTAGGAAAAGTAAAAGTGTTGACAGAATAATATTTTCTGATGAGAAGCTATTTTGCACTGAACAGTGTTATAATGCTTAAAATTATATCGTATATTCAACAACCTTCGATGATATACCTGAAAAACTTCGAACTGTTAAACGCTTTCAGAACAAAAATTCTGTTGTGTTTTGGGTTGTAGTGTCAAACAATGGAATTTTGCCTTTGAAATTCATCTATAAAGGGATAAATATCGATGCGGAATATTACAAACATATTGGCTACACATTTATTGCCACATGATGACAGGTTGTATCCCAAAAAGAATTTGATATTTCAGCAAAATTCTGCACCTTCGCACCGAGCTAAATCAACACAGGCTTGGCTCCTTGTCATTTGTCCGAACTTAATGATGCAAGAAGATTGGCCACCTTCTTCACCGGATTTAAATCCTTTAGAGTATTGTGCCTGGGGGATTTTAGACACTAAAGTAAATAGCAAACAACACAGAAGTTTGGACTCTCTCTAAGCTTCCATATTGCGTGAATGGGACCGATTAGATTTTAAAATGATTCGTGCCGCAGTCGGACAATGGCATAAGAGATTATCTTTGTTAATCGATAAAGATGGCGGTCGATTCGAGTAAAATTTTTTTAAGGTAAACTTTCATCTCTGATGTTCATCATATTAATGCATTTATCATTTTATATTTTATATATGTAAAATAAAATGACTGAATATTTGTAACAGTATTTAGTAGCCACCCTGTAATATTAAAGTTTATTCGATATACTTCCTTTAACGTTATGAGACATTACTTTATCGCATAAAAAAATTAATTGTGCTGAAATAGCCGTATCGAAATCGCGGGACCGAAATGTTCCCTTTCGGACATCTCTGTAGCCTGTTTGCTCTTTAACAATTTTTTACCAAAGAAAATGCAAAAAACATACAGGGTGTCCCTTTTCCTTTTTCTTTCTTCCTAGATTTCAGGTTGTCCCTATCCAATAAATCCGCGAACATTTCAAAAATCTATTTTTAACCCCTTAACAGGTTCTTTTTTTTTTTTGATACAATAAACTAAAAATATGGACAAAAAACCACTTTTCCCAAACTAAATATTTGCGTTGTATAATCGAAAATTTTCTAATAAAAAATTTTCTAAAAATAAATCGAATTTTGCGTTTAAAAATTAGTGGTGGCCAAATAATTTGGATAACAAAACAAGCAAAATCTTTTTGCACGTACGGTGTACGGGCAAACCACTTAAGTGGTTAAAAAATCACAAATTGTCGTATCAGAGTGCAATTTGCACCATAAAATTTATCAAACAGTCGGAAATTTTGTTAAAAAGTAGTTCAAAGAAAGTGCAAATTATTTTTTGCTTTTGCCAAAAAAAAAATCCGTCACTTTGACAAGTCTTGTAATGCAAGCCGCACTTCGATGTGACGTTTTTTTTTTTTTTATATATAAAGTTTTGAAATGTAAACGGACTTATAAGCAACCCGGCATGCAGAGTTGACGAAATTAAACTTCCACAACACAGCCTGATAACTGGGGCAGTTGTATGTGCAATATTGACATGAAATTTAATGACAACAGATACTTCAGATCATGAGCTCGAGATTTACTTAGAAAAAATAGTACAGAAACTGCATATTATTTTGTAAGTATACTTTATATTATTTCGTAAATTATTTTGTCGAGAGAACCTGGTGAAAGCATAGGCTAACTAGACCGTGGGCCAGGGACTCCACAAATGTGGTAAGCAATTTTCTTAAAGCTGATATGTTAAACTTGTTTTGACCTTGTTCTGATTTAATCAGTATATTGTACTTTTAGAGTAAAAAGAGTTTAAAGATAAAAGGTATAATTAAAAACTTGTTTCGACCTTGTTCTGATTTAATCAGTATATTGTACTTTTAGAGTAAGAAGAGTTTAAAGATAAAAGGTATAATTAAAAACTTGTTTTGACCTTGTTCTGATTTAATCAGTATATTCTACTTTTAGAGTAAGAAGAGTTTAAAGATAAAAGGTATAATTAAAAACTTGTTTTGACCTTGTTCTGATTTAATCAGTATATTGTACTTTTAGAGTAAAAAGAGTTTAAAGATAAAAGGTATAATTAAAAACTTGTTTTGACCTTGTTCTGATTTAATCAGTATATTCTACTTTTAGAGTAAGAAGAGTTTAAAGATAAAAGGTATAATTAAAAACTTGTTTTGACCTTGTTCTGATTTAATCAGTATATTGTACTTTTAGAGTAAAAAGAGTTTAAAGATAAAAGGTATAATTAAAAACTTGTTTCGACCTTGTTCTGATTTAATCAGTATATTGTACTTTTAGAGTAAGAAGAGTTTAAAGATAAAAGGTATAATTAAAAACTTGTTTTGACCTTGTTCTGATTTAATCAGTATATTCTACTTTTAGAGTAAGAAGAGTTTAAAGATAAAAGGTATAATTAAAAACTTGTTTTGACCTTGTTCTGATTTAATCAGTATATTGTACTTTTAGAGTAAGAAGAGTTTAAAGATAAAAGGTATAATTAAAAACTTTTTTTGATCTTGTTCTGATTTAATCAGTATATTGAACTTTTAGAGTAAGAAGAGTTTAAAGATAAAAGGTATAATTAAAAACTTGTTTTGACCTTGTTCTGATTTAATCAGTATATTGTACTTTTAGAGTAAGAAGAGTTTAAAGATAAAAGGTATAATTAAAAACTTTTTTTGATCTTGTTCTGATTTAATCAGTATATTGAACTTTTAGAGTAAGAAGAGTTTAAAGATAAAAGGTATAATTAAAAACTTGTTTTGACCTTGTTCTGATTTAATCAGTATATTGTACTTTTAGAGTAAGAAGAGTTTAAAGATAAAAGGTATAATTAAAAACTTGTTTTGACCTTGTTCTAATTTAATCAGTATATTGTACATTTAGAGTAAGAAGAGTTTAAAGATAAAAGGTATAATTAAAAACTTGTTTTGACCTTGTTCTGAATTAATCAGTATATTGTACTTTTAGAGTAAGAAGAGTTTAAAGATAAAAGGTATAATTAATTATCCAAATACTTTTTTATATGTTCATATATGTACTTTATGGTATGTAAAATGTTTTAATTTCTTGTGTTAAAAAAAAAAAAAAAGAAAAAAAATTTTAATTTACTAAAATATAAAATAACCACGAATGAAAATATACAATAACCTCTTCAGTGATACACACGATTCCGAAAAGCGTTCTTTATCTTTAGAAACTTCAGAAACCGACAAATTTTCGAGATTTAAAGAATTATTTATAAAATCAAAGTTTCTTTTGCTAGCACTGATTTTTGGATACGTATCCGAGTTGTTTTCATAGTGTATTAATCAGTTTTCTAAAAACGGAATATCAACTTTTAAGGTGCCATCACTTTTTAATGAAACATTTTTCAGCTGTGTAACTAAACATATAAATGCAAGAGTAATAAAATAATATTAATTTTGATGTTAATGTTAATGTTGTCAATTTATCATGTTTGTCTGTAAAACTTGTTTGTTGAACATGAAAATGTTTACTTGAGAGTAGATAGCATCCAAAAAATCTATATTCAGGATTGGGAAAACTGCTTAGTAAACAATAAAAACTACTCAGAAACGTTTATGAAAATCAGTGGCAGTAAAAGAAATTTTATTTTTATAAATACTTTGTTTAAATCTCAAAAATATATTAGTTTCTGAGGTTTCTAAAGATAAAGAATGTTTTTTCCGAATCGTGGGTCATAGGAAAAAGGTTATTGTGCATTTTTGTTTGTGGTTATATTATATTTTCCTAGATTAAGAAACATTTGTCTTTTTTAAAAAGGGAAAAGGAACAGGCGCTGGAACTGTCTTTGGTTTGATAGAACTCTGTCTGTAGACCGAATGTTCTAATCGCAGCGTGGCAGTCTCATCATTCTTGAAGGTGTGTGTGTGGGGGGGGGGGGGAGGGGGTGACTTTATTAAAAACAACTCTATCTTGCAATGTCGGCATTACAGAAGAACGATTTTCAAACTTCTGCTGTACAATGTCTGTCTTTCTTTTTTATGAGGTTCGTGATTTGTGTAGAGTGCGAAGAAGCTTCTTTCATGCAATATTCACGTTTTATATGATGTACAGCACTGTCTATCAGTGACTTTTTTTTTTTAATGAAGCATGGGATGAATGTTTTGTAAATTTCATGTCAGTGTGGCCCATACAACGCCTCGTGCTGCCCTCTAAATGGGAGTTTAATATCGCGTTCACATTATGATAGTTATGTCTCTTATCGTGGAATTTTTTTTAAGTGGACGACCCGGAATTAAAATTTTCGATTTGAGCAAGTTTTTGAAACTCACTTAACTTTGAGATCCTCTCTTAACTATGAGTTGAGTGAAACTCTGCCTTCTGAACTATTTTTCTTATTTGAAATTGCTTTTAAATTTCGAACTGAGTTCTACAACTAATTAATCAACTTTCTTGAATGATCCTTTCAATCGTTTATTTATTTAACATACCGCAAAAGATAAAAACAATAATAATTAGGTATACTTTTAAGTTGCAGTTACAAATTTAACAACTTATGCGCATGCCCAGACATCTGTTTGGTTATCTTAAGGGTAATACGTTTTAAACATTCAAAAAATCGATTTTTTTTCTGACTTAAATTAAAAAATTAACTTATAACGTGTACAATTATGGGCAAAAAGATTTAAAGGGATATCTCAATTATTAAGAAAGATATGAGAAAAATTTGAGCTCGCACAATCGATAAAACCGACCTCGACTAAAGATTCTACTCCTTTTTAAATTAACATATCCTGAGGAGGGTCCACACAGGAGGGTCCACAGTATGGCGCAAGAATAGCAAATTAAGCGCATTTTGGAAAAAAATATATCAGTATATTTTTTTCTTCTAAAACTTTAAACCCAATTTTCTGGAAACTACATTTTTCAACATGGGCAGCATGATAAATTGAACAATTTTTAACAGTCTTGCATAAAATTTAGGCTTATCTACGCATACTTAAATTGTCTAAGGGCTATCGAGCCATTTTTTGAAAATTTTAATTTTTTATATATTTTTTAATAAGTTTAAAAGTCTAAATTTTAGACAAAAAATGATTTTTTTTTCCTAAATTTTGAGCCGATGGCCCTTGATTACAACCTTATTTTACAAGAAGAAACTGAGATTTTAATATTTTTTTTTGTGTCTACAGGAAGTTTGGATGCTGTCTATCCAGGTCGGATATTTTGGTGCAGGTCAACGTGGCTGCAGGTTTCCGACGTAATATGTTACCAAATTTAACAAAACAAATATTTTTAAATATTTGAAGGAATGAAAAACTGCGTGGAATTATCAGTTTTTAGCTCACAGGCTATCATAGCCTGAGAGCTAATGTGCCCGCCCGATCTGTATGTATGTATGTACGTATGTACGTATGTACGTAACGCGATAACTCTTGATAGAAATATACGTTTTGCTTCAAATTTTGTTTATAGGTTCATTGTGATAAGGCGCTTCCCTGATTAGTTTTGGGGGTACATTGGTTAAGTATAAAGGGGGAACGGGGGCTAATCCCCCCCTTAATTTAGATAAATGGGCTTTTCATGCAGAATTGTCCGATTTGATTAAAATTTTGTTTATAGGTTCATTGTGATAAGGCGCTCCCCTGATTAGTTTTGGGGGTTCATTGGTTAAGCATAAAGGGAGGAACGAGGGCTGATCCCCCTCTTAATTTAGATAAATGTGTTTTTCAGACAGAATTATCCGATGTGCTTCAAATTTTGTTCATAGGTTCATTGTGTTAAAGCGCTTCCCTGATTAGTTTTGGGGGTCCATTGGTTAAGCATAAAGGGAGGAACGAGGGCTGATCCCCCCTCTTAATTTAGATAAATGTGTTTCTCAGACAGAATTATCCGATGTGCTTCAAATTTTGTTCATAGGTTCATTGTGTTAAAGCGCTTCCCTGATTAGTTTTGGGGGTCCATTGGTTAAGTATAAAGAGAGGGAATGGTGGGGGCTAGTTGCCCCTTAATTTTTTGTCAGTTTCTTTATTTTTCGAGGGACATTATTCTTTGAAATAAGAGTATAATATACAATCAGTGTGAATAGCCTGTGAGCTCAATGCCATCAGTAATAACTGGGCACTTTTCTTTTTATTCAATTAATTTTACTGCCTTCTTAAAAACAAAATTCAAAGTATGTCAATTTTTCGCCGCCGAGAAGGTGTGTTTAAATTTCTTAAAATGTTTGGTAATATGAACGGGTGAAGTCTAATTCCGGGTTGTCCGGAACAGAAAAGTTAAGCTAGGTCACTTAACTTTCATAATGTGAATGCGATATAACACATTTTCTGCCAAATATTTCCCAGTATTCTTCTTACCTGATACTGATAGGTGAAATATTTTGCTGCTTATTCTCTTCACTCAGTAGGTTCACATATGTAGATATCAATTCTTCTCCTATTTAAAAAGAATACGCTTAACCCAATTGCAATTCAGATCTCAGAATTATATGCTTCGATGTGCAATATTCGAAATAATGCGAAAAATCTCTTGAGCCCTGAAGATAAAATAACAAATACACATTCATTGCTTTTGCAAAAACAAATTGATACCTACCATAAATGATAGAAAAAACCTTTTCCTGAAATTGATATTTTAGGAGACTATTAATCTAGGTTCACAAAAATGGATCTAAAATTACTAGACGCCTTAAAAGATCAATTTAATTATCAATAACCTATATTCACGCAATAATAAATTGAAGGGATCTAAACAAATGAATAATCTACAAATCTTCAAAAAAATTTTATTGTAAAGGCTTTAAGTTAAATAATTATGAAAATTTCTTACTTTCTTGGTCACGCCGTCTTGAAAGTATTTTGCAAACTCAGATGAAAATAACATTTATTTTATGAAGAAATAAGCATCAGTGCCGCCATTTATTGGCTTTGTTCCAAAGCAAAACACATTCAGCTATATAGAAAAAAAAAAAAAAAAAAAATATGAGGAAAAGAATAGAGGTTTACATTTGTGTACCTCAGGTCCGAAGAGGATAAATTAAAACTTTTGCTCTGAAGCTTCTCAAACTTGAGAAGAAATAATTCAGTAACAATCAATAACATTACATTAATACTCTGTAGTGAAGAGGTTATAACACATGCGAAAAAGAAAGTTTTCCCTGTCATCTATTTGCTACTTAGCAAATGGAGATAGTTATTTTTACAGTTTATAACTACCAACAGACTAAAATTCTAGACTAAAGTTCGTATTCGTTATAATTACAACCTATTTCTACACGAACTGTAAATATATATATAAAGTTTAAGCATCAGATTTTGTTTTATAGCATTAGATTTTGTTTGATAGCATCAGATTTTGTTTGATAGCACTAGTTTTCTAAAAATATTGTTTGATAGCATTAGTTTTATAAAAATAGGATATAGATAAAGTGTAAAAAAATGTCATTCTACATTTCATGAATGCATTCTAATTTAAAAAAAAAAAAAAAAAAAAAAAAAAAAAGAAGAAGAAGAAGAAGAAGATAGTGAAAAGAAAAAACAATTTTGGGGATAAATTTAAGTCTAATATATATATATATATATATATATATATATATATATATATATATATATATATATATATATTTGTAATAATGATGAACTAGAAAACTGTAATAAACACATTTGGAGATTTTTTTTGAAAAATTTTTGTTTTTGTTGTTGTTATTCACATTCTAATGAGGGTATGATTACGAAGTTTTGATAAAATGTGCTATAAAAATGTAAAAAAAATCTCGAAATCAACATTTTCGAAATTTTTGAGGTAATGGCTTTCGCTTAGTTTTTATAAGCCGAATTGGGATCCGAGCATATTGGAAATTACATTTATTTACTTATTCCACCTTCTAATGTTTTAGTTTAAATGATTAAAAGAGGTAGAGAAAAAATCATAGATGATTTTTACGATGTTCCCAATCAATAACATTTGCCACTTCTAATTATTCTCACTATTCCGGATTGAAAAATATTATACGAATGATGACTAATAATATGCCAAGCAGACATTTTGAAAATTTTATTTTTACAGTTAAGTATATGCCAGTAGATCTGTGCGAATATTTCGCACTGCGGTCTAATATTTTTTTAGATGAAGGTTTAAACTTATAAAAAAAATAAGGACTAAAAATATTTGCAAACAACATTAGTCAAGCCAGAATATCATCTCATTTATTCCATCAAAGTTACAGTAAAAATTGACCGAAGGTAGCTAAGGCCAAAAAAACATATCAATCGTATTTTAACAGCATTAGAGGATGACATCATCTGTTTCGGAAAAAAAACATGAGATAAAGAAAAATAAATTGAGCATTTGAATTTAAATTTTTCTTTTTAATCATAAATATAAAATAAAACTGTGCAGCAACAACGTCTCACTTTATATTTATTTTACAATTTATTTTATAATCATGATTGAGCACGATATAATGCGGTATTTATTTTTGTGGCAACATTGATTTGAGAAAAAAAAAAACCTTTAATTTCATTTATGAAAACAATGTTGATTTAACTTTAATTAACTGCAATTATTAATTAAAAAACATGTTTTAACGAAATGTAAGTGTACTATGTCAGAAGCTGGTTCAAAATCCTTTCATATGGTATCTCATTTATCGTTCTACGTTTTGTATTTGCTTAGAAAAAGGGTGTTGACAACAGAAATAATATATAGGACCAGTGGAGCCATGCGAAGAATTCGCACTGCAGTCTAATATGTTTTAGCAATATCTAATATTTTTTAGATGCAGGTTTAAACTTCTAAAAAAATATTAAGGACTAAAAATATCTGCAAACGACATTAGTCAAGCCAGAATATCATCTCATTTATTCCATCAAAGTTACAGTAAAAACTTACCGAAGATAGCTAAAGCAAAAAAAAAAAAAAAAAAAAAAAAAGTATTTCAACTGCTTTAGAGGATGACATCATCTGCAAACGAAAATATATATATATATATATATATCGTATTTTAACTGCAATAGATGATGACATCATTTGTTTCGAAAAAAAAAATGGGATAAAGAAAAATAAATTGAGCATTTGAATTTAAATTTTACTTTTTAATCATAAATATAAAATAAACACGTGCAGCAACTATGTCCCACTTTATCTTTATTGGACATTTTTTTTTATAATCATTGTTGCGGTATTTCATTTTTGTGGCAACACTAATTTGAGAAAAACCTTTTATTTCATTTATGAAAACAATGGCGATTTAATGCGGATTGCGAATAAATTTGGTAACTCCCTGGTCAATGATTTTTCAAGTGTACCTTACAGGGTCGTGCGTGATGAGTTTCTCGGTGTGTTGTTATTTTCATTTGGGTTTCTCGATTCAATTTAATGTCTTTCGGGGGAATACAATAGTGTTTAATTTTATTTTATTGACACTGAGGAAGTGAGTCCAAGTTACTCACGAAACGTACGTCTGTCCACTGTACTATGTTATTGTGTGTTAAACGTTGGTGTTTTTAGTGTATATTTATCCACACAAGATTTTATTCATAATGCTGATTTAATTTTTAATTACTTGCAATTTTTAATCAAAATACATTTTTTAATGAAATATGAGTGTACTATGTCAGAAGCCGCATCAAAATCCTTTCATATGGTATCTCGTTTATCGTTCTGCGTTTTTTATTTGCTCAGAAAAAGGGATATTGACAACAGAAATAATATATAGCATGATATGAATTAAGTGGAAAATTTGCAAATTTAAATTTAAATTAATTTTTTCAATAAATAATCATACAATTTATCTTTATGTCTATATTCTACGATACACTGGAAAGTAACCTATATGTAATCATTTCTTACATTTATTAGAAGCTAATATTAAATTTACAAACCAAAGTTCCCAATTAGGTACATGAAAGTTTTGCTAATTATATCAAATAAATACTATACGATTAAATCATTAAAATTTGAAGAAAAAAGTTATAGATGACTTTATGTCTCCCCCCTCCCCTCCCCCTCCTCTACCTGGGAACATTGATCATATCTCAGTGTTCGCTCTATACTGTGTTCAAAAAAGAAATATAGTTATTATTAGATTAAAAGTAAACAAAGTTCTAAGACATTTTGAAAGATCTATTTTTAATTTCAAGCCCATATAATGATTTAAGATGAAAATTTGTAAATCGAAATGAAAAAATATTTTTCTTTTGAATAAATAATCATAAAATTTATGTTATAATTTTTTTATAGTATCGAAAGGAATCTAAATGTAATCATTTTTTGCACTTATTGCAAACTAATCTCGCATTTACAGGCCTATGTTCCTAATTAGGTACATGAAAGTTTTGCTAGTTATATCAAATAAATACTATACGATTAAATCATTAAAATTTGAAGAAAAAAGTTATAGATGGCTTTATGTTTCCCCCCCTCCCCCTCCTCTACCTGGGAACATTGATCATATCTCAGTGTTCTCTCTATACTGTGTTCAAAAAAGAAATATAGTTATTATTAGATTAAAAGTAAACAAAGTTCTAAGACATTTTGAAAGATCTATTTTTAAATTCAAGCCCATATAATGATTTAAGATGAAAATTTGTAAATCGAAAAGAAAAAATATTTTTCGTTTGAATAAATAATCATAAAATTTATATTATAATTTTTTTATAGTATCGAAAGCAATCTAAATGTAATCATTTTTTGCACTTATTGCAAGCTAATCTTGTTTTTACAGGCTTATGTTCCCAATTAGGTACATGAACATTTTACGAGTTACAGTAAATAAATATTATACGTTTAAATCATTAAAATGTGAAGAGAAAAAGTTATAAATGACTTTATGCCCCCCCCCCCCCCATCTCCACATCTCCACTGGGAACATTGATCATATCTCAGTGTTCTCTCTATACTGTGTTCAAAAAAGAAATATAGCTATTATTAGATTAAAAGTAAACAAAGTTCTAAGACATTCTGAAAAATCTATTTTTAAATTCAAGCCCATATAATGACTTAAGGTGAAAATTTGTAAATCGAAATGAAAATATTTTTCTTCTGAATTTTTTCTTCTAAAATTTATGTTATAACTTATTCTATGATAGACTCGAAAGAAACCTAAGTGTAATCAATTTTTGTATTTATTGCAAGCTAATCTTGCATTTACAGGCTAGGTACATGAACTTTGTATTAATTACATCAAGTATATTTCTTATATTTTATTATATTTTAATAATGTGAATAATTTTATGTATATGTACTGAATTTTAAAAATATTGGATTGATATTTCCAATTTTATATGAATTTTTAAATTATGCACTATGAAAAAAAAAAAAGGCGTTTTTATAATTTTTATGCATTATATAAAAATCTGAAACATAATTTCTATCTCAGACGATCTTTCAGTTGAGACTTCTATTTTTTTTTTCTACTCTATATGAATAAAATTTTATTTCGAATTCTTTTCCTTTCTTTCTTTCTTTTTTTTTTTTTTTTTTAAGTTTTCAATTTGTAACATTGGCCTGTGATTGAAATATTTATGATACATTTTATAAATAAAGCTACAAAAATATCTTATTGATATTTGATATAAAAATTTAAAAAATGTTTTTAAATAGTTTGAAACATTAATGTTTTGAACAAGCTTGAGGTTCATCTAGATTATTTATGAAAGAAGAAATTGGTTCAATCACCAATTTAGTATATCCTTTTTTTTAATTTTATTACCACATTTCCTGCCATTTTCTTTCTTTTTCCTGAAAAAAAAGTAATATTATAGTATAAAAATAAAAGCAATGCATTAAAATTGCAAAAGTCGTTTGAAAAAAAATACATATATTCAATTTTCAAAACGTCGCCAATTGGGGGTTACCTTAAATAGATTATAAGCGGAAGAATTGTATATATATGTTTTTTTTCTTTCTTTCTTTACTCTATCACACGTGAAGTACTTTTAAGTGAATAAAAACATATTTTGCATTTAAAATGGATTTAAAATTAAATATTAAGAATCAATAATGTCGAAATTTTATATTTCTTATATTTATAACAGAATTAAAAAACGATTCTGATATAATGTTTACAATTAATTTTTATTATTATTAAAAGTTATTAAAGTCTTTTGTGATAATATAAACTTTGGTCATTTTACTACAAAGTAAAAAGTAAAAACATTTTTTGTCTTGTTTTTGTTTAGATTCATAAGTAGAAAATCTTTGAGAAAATCTTCTCTCGCGCAGAACAGAAAAAAATGCCAAAAGAGGCTTTTCCGACTGAATATTCGAAAAGGAAATGGCTCTGATATCTACTGCTGCATTTCAAAAGAATTATTGAATTTTATATGAGGTTTATATGAGATACTGGAATAAAAATAAAAATAACATACGCAATAACTCTGGGTGTCGTTTTTCAATACAACCTCATATGAAATTGCCGGGCATGAGAGGCTTAAAATAATTTAAGATTTTTTTTTTTTATGTATTAGATTTTTTATAAAACTTTTGTTTCTATGCTTATTTTAAAACAACATTTCTGGCTGTTTATTGAATGAACCTTGGTTATATAATATTCACCATGCAATATCTCACAAAAAAATATACATATATATATATATATATATACTTGAAACTATTGAAGTGTATATCTAAAGTGGATTGTCGTTGGCACATTTCATTTAATCTAAAATATATCTCAACATTTCTAAGTTTGGTAGCGTGAATCTTT
Organism: Maratus michaelseni; assembly: GCA_963931845.1. NCBI lineage: Eukaryota > Metazoa > Arthropoda > Arachnida > Araneae > Salticidae > Maratus > Maratus michaelseni. The sequence continues at coordinate 343,479,027 of OZ007593.1, read as the reverse complement.
GAAATGTCATAAATCTTTAGTTGAGTATCACGGAAAGTTCTTTTTTTTTTCTGTTTATGTGTTTGTCTTCAGATTCATCTGTTTAAGGGAAATAATTTGTCAATATATATTTCTTTCCGAAATAAAATTGACATTTAGCGTATATCATGAGTTATTATATTGTAACTAGGTTAAAAGCAAATAAATAGTAGAATCTGCATTATCCGAGGTAAATGGGATCGTAAATACCCTGAATAATTGAAAACTCGACTAATAAAGACTAAATTTCATCATAAAATATTTTATTTTAAGACAAAATTATTCATTCATAAAAATTGCAATAAACAAATATCATGAAATTTTTATACGAATTTTTATAAGATTTTTTCTTTTACCTTTTTTATGATGGGAAGGGGGAAAAGAATGCAAATGTCATAAAAATAAAATAAATTCAGTGTTAAAATTTTCAAAGCTGATTAAGACTGTTAATAAACAGTTTTTTTTTATTTTTTTATTTATTCCTTTTTTTCATATTTAAAACAGCAATGTAATTCCAAATAAAGATTTTTACTTGGAGGCCTTTTTTTAAAATAAATGGAAATTTTATTATGTTTCAATACAAAACTGAAATTTTCCTGTGTTAAAATTTTCAAGGCTGTTTAAGACTGTTGATAAACATTTTTTTTCCTTTTTTCATATTTAAAACAGCAAGGTTAATTTCAAATAAAGATTTTTGAGTTGGAGGCCTTTTTTTAATAAATAGAAATTTTACTATGCTACAATACAAAATTGAATTTTTCCTGGGAAAATTGATTTTAATAACCATTGGATTTTATTAACCAGTGTCATAACTCACCTAGATAGCATGATATCTGCAGTAAACAGGTATGTTGCTGTTGTTTTATTACACTCTTCGGCATAGCTTAAGGAACTGCTTTACGAATCTTTGAAACGGTGTTTGCTAAAAATATTCTGCTTGTTTGTCATTTTCTTTGCGTTGTCTTGTTATGCATCGTACTGTCATCATCCACATTCAATATTCCATAATGTCAAGATGCAGTCTTGCTATGATTTCTGTCAGTTTAAAGATAGTCCGTGTGGTAGAACTATTTCATGCAGCACTTCAGTTTCCAACATCATCTTGTCACGCACGTCCTCATACGTGGTCCTCGTACTTGGTATCCTCGCCGCATTTCAAAGCCTGTCTCTTGGCATTCACCGCGTGCCTTATGATGGAACCTTAAAACATAGAGGCCCAACAGTGAATACAGAGAGTCAGACAACCCGTTGATTCTCGAACGCTCAAGTAGTTCAGATCGTCTTGGCTGAAAAAAAAAAAAAATTAATGACAACTCTACAACATTTTTAAATAATGTAGTCATAAAAAGAAAATGGTACTTCTTCATTATCCCGTCGACCACTTTTCATCTAAAAAAAAAAACTATCGCCAAATTATTCCCCAAACTGATGTCTGATGTCAAACTGCCCAATAAATAAATGAAAGAATGTTGCCATTAGAATCTCAAAAAAAAAAAGAAACAAAATGGGGGGGGGGCTTATTTATTAAAGTATCATTTATCAGCAACTTTAAACAATAAAATTTATAATATATTAATGAAAACAGAAACAAAAATAATCTTGGATACTTATTTATTTACATTATTTTTCTTAATTATCCTTCTCGACTGTTGGATAAATGTTTGTGACGTCAGTTGAAATTGATCTATTGAACATAACTACATATCGCAACATTTTTTCAATGATTTCTCTCTTTTAATATCATGGTGTCGACGACTTAATTTTAATTTTAATTAGTGAAATAACTAATACATCAGAAAAACATCATTAAAAGTCGAATTAAAAATCACTTGATGATATAACAAGCACGTGTAATGCATTTGACGTCAAGTGAATGTGACGCCACAAATAATGCATTTTTGGCGTTAAATCCTATAGTTTGGCGATAGTTTTTTGTTAAATGTAAAGTGTTCGACGGGATAATGGAGAAGTACCAAGAAAATAAATTCAGTGTTAAAATTTTCTTATTAAAACTGTTAATAAAAAAAAATAATCATAATGTGTGACATTGAATATTTTGAAGACTACATACTTTAAAACCAGTTTCTTTATTGGCAACAAAATAAAGTATGCTTTGTACATAGATACCTTTAATGGGTTTAGACTATAGAATGTATCTGTGTTTGAGAGTTAAAAGCTGTTGGTAATTTTTATTTGAGAAAAGCTATATACCTAAAATTACCTCAAAATACCTAAAATTAAAAAAAAAAAAAAATCGGCTTTATCAGTATACTTTAAGTACTCTAGCACATTCTGAATCTAAATTTAAATATAAATATTATTATTATTATTATTATTATTATTATTATTATTATTATTATTATTATTATTAAAGCTTATTACACATAAAAGTTTTTATGTGTAAAACAATAAAAGAAATAGGTTCAGTCTTTGAAATACAGATAAAATATACAATCTGTGTAAAATAGCTGTAAAAGTATTAAGTGATTTAAAACACTCCTTGCACGCAATTTAAAAGAAGGACATTTTAAGATAAGTCATTTAAGAAGTTTTTTTTTTAAATCATTATTTACAGAGTACGCCAGAAAATGTTTAGTCAAAGCTAGCGTAATTATAAGTATTTTTCTGCACTTTTTATTTTCAATGCTCAGAAAGTGACAGAAGATGCTCTCATTGTTCTTTCTATTCTTATATATGAAAAATCAATTTTTATAACAATAATATGTATACATTGTCAATTCTGGTTTTCGAGAAAAGAAGCTATTTTTTCCAGTTTTGTATGCCACTGATAGTGATGGGCATAACGATTATTTTGATTATTCGAATGAATCATTCGGGAATGCGCAGAAGCATATCTGTCAAACTTCAATTTTTTTTTTTATTATTATTATTCAATTACTACCAGAAATTTTGAAAAAAAAAAGTTTCTGCAGAAACTTTTTTTTTTCAAAATTTCTGGTAGCAATTGAATAAAAAAAAATTTGAAGTTTGACAGATATGCTTCCGTGCATTCCCGAATGATTCATTCGAATAATCAAAATAATCGTTATGCCCATCACTAGCCACTGATAAATTAAAATCATAACCCATTTAACTTCGAACCAGAAGTCGGTGAAATTTATTTCATACTTTTTATTTATTTAAACGTATTAAATTTTAATGTTGAATGAACATAACTCCCCCCCCCACCTTCACCCCCCCCCCAAAAAAAAAAAAAAAATACAGAGTAAAACTGAGGATATGACAGTATAAATAACTCCATATATACAAAATGTCCTTTTTTTTGTCTGTAAAACATATATTTTAAATTTTTAAAAAACATCGATTACTGGAGTCTGAATTTCTCAAATGAAATTAATTAATGCGCTATAAATAATCAAACTTTTATAACAATTACGAAATTCAAATCCAAGTAAGACTTTTAATGATCAAAGTTTTCGCGATTCACCTTTATCTTCGACTGACTACTCTAAAAAGAGTTTTTCTTTACAAATAAAATAAAAGTGGTTATAAAATGATTTTTTTTAATTATTTTTTAATACTAGCATACTTATTATCTAGATCAGTATTTGGTATATAGCTTTTAAAATTCTTTTGAACTTAAAATTTGATAGCATGAAAGAATTTAATTAAGAGAAATTAAGATAATAAAGATAATTTTTTCATTATTTAAAATGCTTTGAAAATGGAAGAAATCTTTATTTCTGATTTGATTCGTACTTTTCTTTAAATATTCCTATTTATTTTAGTATTTTTTCTTCTAAAAACGGCTCTAAATTTGTACCATCAAGTTAAAAATAACTAAAGTTAAAAGATCAAATAATAATAACAACCCTTTAAAAAAACTAAAAGTTTGGTAGCATATTTACTAATATAGGCAGTATAGAGTAAAAAATTAACAATGTTTCCTATGCTCCTCTATTACTATATTATGTATTACCTGATACATAATTTATAGTATTGAGTCATAATTTAATCCCTCTTCTCTCCCAAATGCTCTTTTTTAAATATGTTTGACAATAAAAATTAACAAACTACATTTCCTATATAAACTGTACTATTCTACTCTCTATTATAAAATTAGTTATTGCATTGAATCACAATTTAATAGCTCTTCTCTCTCAATAGGTATTTTATTGTTGTTTTAGACAACAAATTAACTAATTATATTTCCTATAAAATTCTACTTTCTATTATAATACATTATTTAATGCATATTTTTTAGTATTGAAGCATAGTTAAATCGGTCTTCTAAAGCTCTGCTTTAAAAATAAAATTTAATCTAAAAATAACTAACTATGCTTCCAATACAATTATACTGTTCTATTCTTCCTTATAAGAATATTTAATGCATATTTTTAATCTTGAATCACAATTAAATCCCATCTCCTAAAAGCTCTTTAAAATGTGTTTTAGATTAACTATGTTACCTATACAACTCTACCTATCATTATAAGATTATTTGATGTTTATTTTTAGAACCAAGTGACAATTTACGTCACTCTTAAAAGTTTTTTTTTTCCCCTCTGCGACAATATATACAGCATGCAAGTTCATTAAAAAACCAAACAAGCGAATTGCATAGATGGCGTTCATTGTCTCTTTTACGAATATGAATGACCTTGGATAAACCAAACATATTTGTCAGCTGTAAACAACGTAAAAAATAGATTCTCTTTACAGTCTCAGCTTATTTTAAAAATTTATAAATACAAATATGAGGATATGATCCTAACAGAATATGCAAGTAATTGTTAAGGGGTCAAAGGAATATTAAATCTTTAAAATATTAAACTTCTGTGAAAAAATCATAAATATCAATATATTCTATGCATTAAAAAATGTACAAAATTTTATAAATTTACGCTATTTAGGACTAAATTAATATCAAGTGATCTTTGTAAACAACAAATTAATGAATATTTTAAAGTTTTTATTTTTTATCTTAATTGAGAGCAAGATATCTCATGAAGTACTTAATAGTTTTACATAAAATTTTCACAAGTCATCTTGAGTGCAATTAAAAAACTTAGTTTAAGATAAATAAAGATTCTTTCAATCATTGTTCATAGCAAACATGTGATACATTTCTAGTCATAAATAGCGTATTTATATAATTTTTATCTTTTTTTTTTTTTCTTTCCAATGCTAAAAAAAATATTGTTTTTTTATATTTAATTTTTTTTAAATCGGATTTTTTGAAGAGTTCGAACAATTTTATTAACATTTATAAAATAAAAAAAATAATAATAGCAATAATAATGCATAGTTATACTAGCGTATTAGAATCAAGTTTAAAACAGATTTCAAGATGAGATTACTTGTAGCAAATCCAAAAATAAATGCATTTCGTATTTTCATAACTTATAAAACATTTTTTTTTTTCGAAAGTTTTTAACCTATGCTGTCAAATTAAATTGTAGCAATGTACAGATACAATAACAGATATAATTAATCTATTAATAGTAGAATAAGCATATGTAAATAAGATATATTGATCGTATGAAATTAGAAATCCAAGAAAACTCTATTCCGTTTGTTAATTTAGATTTATAGATTTAGATTTTCAATTACTAAATAATATAGGAACAGAAGTAATTAAAATTATTGTATTATATATCTCCAAAGGTATTTCTTATAATGGCAATTCACTGAGATTTTTGAATGAAAATTTTACAAATAAGACTATACAAAACTAGTTATTTTTTACAGTCCATTAAATTTTAAAAATATATAAAACATCTAAAGTAAAAATAATATATGAATATAGCAATGTTCAGGCAAATTAAATATTTAACCTATGAAAGCCTAAGATTCCGGATTAAACTGTTATTTTATAGAAGACCATAAGAATTTGATATTTTATGAATCAGTAAAAATACGTTACATTACAGAAGATGGATAAAAAAAAATCCATTAAAATTCCAAAGCATAATTTAAGTAAGAATTACTCTATTGAAATCTATATCAAATTTAACTGTAAATTCACTTCCAAGGAGAAAAAAAAATCCGATCTTTCTAAATTAAACTTATATATACATTCCCGATTTTTTTTCAACCTATATATTATTTAAAATTAAAATTCGAAGAAAATATGCATTGTAACTTATAAATGTTTTTTAACAGAAATGGATAGCTATAATCTTCAAATATAGGTATTCAAAATTACATATCATTCCGCCATGTGATTTTTGAGTTATACCTAATAAAATAATAATAATAATAATAATAATAATATGAAAATATGATGTCAAAATTGGTTGTTTAAATTGAAAATTTCCAAATTTATTACAATTTCAATATGAAGACGTTCCCCTATGTTTATTGTTTTAAAAAATAAACTGAAAGAACCCATAATTCCCATTCAAATGGTTATTTTCGTTTTTCGCTGCGAAAATTTTGCGATTTAAAGACTTTTTTTTTTTTTTTTTTTTTTTTTTTTTTTTTTTTTTTTTTAAAGACTGTACTTATATCAAAGTTAAATTTAATAGAAATGTTTTTTTAAAAAAAGTAACACTATATAATTTTAATTGTATCATAATTACAGTTTATTTTATTAGATAAATTTATTCGTACGTATTGTTACGGATTGTATTTATTTCCAAAGACGTCCAATATGACGCATACGATATTTAGAGTGATAGAGGTCTTAAGGCGAACATGTAGCTGGAAAGTACAAAACAAATGTAGCCAATTTTACTTTTTTTTTTTTTTTTTTAGTCATATTTATATTTAGCGCAACGAATTCATTAAGAATCAAGTATTTTTATATTATTAAATTCATCAATTTTTGTTCCATAATGTAATTAAAATACCGTCAAAATGTACCTATCACATCATAATCATAGTAATCCAAGTACTTTTTTGTACCTCAAATTCAGTACTTATAGCCCATAAATTACTTAATAAGTTTAAAAATATACATATACTCACTATTTAGTCCATGCTATACTTTAGCATGTTATAATACTATTGTCAAATTTCTAGCTAGCAAAAAACAAGCGATGATATTCAAAGGTGAGGGGTGGGGGTGGGGATTTTTAATACAATATAATTCCTTGCATGCACAAGCTATTTTAAGAAGCTTTGGTAATGTTTTTTGAGTTTATTAAAATTGAATAAATACTGTGATGTTTCTACGTTGTTATAACTATTATGTTATACCTACTCTGTTATAGCTGCTATATTATAACTTACTATATTATAACTTACTATATTATAAGTACTATAGCATAACTGGTTAATAACTGACTTACTAAATATTACTATGTTATGAGTAAAACAAGCCCATCTCCCGTACACGAATTCAAAGAATTACTATATTTTATTCGTTTATATTTCGCAAACCTTGATGTATGATGCTTGTTTAAAATTTAGATTCTTAATTAAGAAACTTTTTTGCTTCGAATTACTTCTCTTTTTTTTTTCAAGTTTCGTAGCTTATTCATAATATAAAGACTCTATAATATATAGCTCTTATACTTATCGCCTTATTCATAATATATAACTCTCCAGCAACATGTTTTTATATTTAAAAGAAAAAAAAACTTTATAAGGCTATATTCACACTGTTGTCTAAATAAAAGACAAAAATAAACAGAAATCAGGAATATTTTTGCCCATAATAAAATTCATTACTTGTTTATTATGAATTTATCGCTACATAAAAAATTTATGCTATGACGTGGCATAAAAAGAGAAAACAAAGTAGGATAATCGTTGTTTTTACTATTTGTTAATATGATAATTTCTATTTTTTTTTTCTGTGTATTTATTTTTCAAAAATAATTTTTATCATCAGTTAAATGAGCGGGTGAAAATAAATAAAAGAAAATACTTTCTCTCAAATATACATATATATATATATATATATATATATATATATAAGAAAAAGAAAGAGAGAAAAATCAGAAAAATGCATTTTAATATAATTATATTACGATACTATATCATTGAGATTAATATTTATTTTATAAGCAAAGTATTTAGTTTTCTAACTATTAAAAGTTTGTCATTTTTTTTTTATATTCGAGTCACTTCATTCTTACTCTTAATGAACAATTACCGCAGTATTAGTGCTTATATCGTATTATAATTAAAATCTATAATATTTTATTATTACTTTACCACAACCATTTATAAAACCGCTTTAAATTAATAAAAGCGTTTTATAATTGCATTTTTTAAATTATAAGGAAAGATAAAAACAAAATAAACAAATAAACATTTCTTTTAAAAGCACTTGTTGTGTATACACTAAACTGACTTATAATTGTAGCTCATTATATAAATTTATATGTTAAACTGTTCTTTCACTGACTAATTTTAAATGTTCTATTTTACAAGAAAAATAATCGATAATTTAGGAGAAAATAGATATATATATTTTTTAATTTCTATTATTTAGTTTAAAAAATGAAAGCAGCAGCTCCTTTAATATAGAAAATATGGAAATTATGTTTTTGTCTGCGAGTTTTTGTGTAAGTGAAAAACGTTTTTTGTATCAAATAATGTGCTAAAATATAGATTTAGCAAATAAAACAAAAAGTTCCTAATTTCTTGAAAACGGTGCATAATAATTTTGGATGTTTCTAAAGCATAACGCAGTACAATCAGTGCATCATTTTGCAGTTAACCACTAATCAGAAAATATTTTGGGTGCATAATCTGAAATCACATTTGATACAAGTCTTAAAAAAAAGGCAACACACGTTAAATGAGAGAAAGAGAGGAAGATAGAGAGCTATTAATAGTTAGACATTAATCAATAGGTTTATCTATTAAATTATTAAATATTATTATTTTCCCAATCGGCTGTTTTAAGATTCGATATCTTAAAAAATTGTAAATCACGATAAAATAATTTAATATATTAAAAAAGTATTTTTTATTACCATTTGGCGTATTGATTCTTATACACTACATACATTTTAACGATAAAAAACAATAAAAGAAAAAGAAAATATTTTTAATAATTTTTTTTTTCAAATACCAGAATAGATATTTAAAAGAAAAAATACTTTTACAGTAGCATTTAAAATGAAAGAGTTATAAAAGAAAATTCAAACTGTATTAAAGATATTTAACAAAAATTATTTTCTTAATAATTAAATATAAAATGTTTCAATCAGCAAAATTTAATTAAAATATTATTTAAATATAGTAATAAAAAAATATATTTAAATTTTGTCTATTAAATGTGATATGTCAGAATAATTGTCAAAAATAAAATCGCTTTGTAATTTCCTTTTTGCACAAATGTACTATTTCATGGAGCATATTTATTTTAATTAAATAAACATGTTGCGGAAATAGCATCAGTTATTATCTCATGACAAAATATTAAATATCAAAATGTCTTTCAACATTTTTAGCTTTTTCTCTTACCATGACAACGAGTCTTTTCTTAACATGATATAAAACAGTTTCTGAGATTTAGTTTTCATGTGCACGCATATGCATCACGAAACTACCACAAAACTTTTTTTTTAAATCTTATATTGAAACATTATATTAAAACATTCTTCTCACATTTTAATTTTTTTAGGATTAATCTATATTTATTTCTATGTTGAGCGTTGGGTTGATTATTGACGGCCAATTATCTACACTAGGGATATAGGCCCGGGGGGAGTGCCCTTCGTGGGGGTCTTTCTGAGGGAACCTAATCCGTATTTACGCATGGATAGATCCATGGCTCGAAGAAAACCACGAAAACTCCGAACGATTAGGACAACGGGCGCGATTGGGATCGAACCCAGCACCTCCCGTCTACCAGCTTCGAGAGCACAACCTCTCAGCCACTGGTGGGGCTCTATGTTGAGCGATCCCTGTTTTAACGATATTTTTCCTCTATTTAACGATAATTTTGATGAGTTTCAAATATTTTGAACGCCTCTTTTAGTTATAGGGATTGTTACCTTTCCTCTCTGCTGTTTCTTTATTGGCCAATGTCTAATAATGAAGATTTTGTTTTATAGGATTTTGAAACATAATTTTTCTATGACATTTCTAACCAGAATTTTTTATTTATAGAGTATGTGAACTATTCCGTTCCCGTTTGTGAACTTTGTAAACTATGGATTATTCAAGAATTTTGGGAGGAAAACAAGTAAAATGTGTCTGATTTAGATTCCGATTCTGACATAGAAAATGTTAAAATCGCAAAAGTTATTTCAATTGAAGCAAATGCTGGATTATATGCTGAAAAAAATACTTAATTAAGTTAATACTGATGGACATTTATAGTGGAACAACATTTGGAACAAATGGAAAATCAGTGTTATGAGCTATATTTTAGAGAGGACAAACAATTGTCACTAATTTTTAATTTTTAAAAGTTTATATTTATAAATAACGTAAAATATCATTAAATACTAGTGATAGGTAATGTTTTGAAAATTTAGCAACCAACCTTTATGCAGTTTTAACGTATTTAATGTATTCTCCGATTTAACGATGAATTTCAAAGGAACCTTTACAATCGTTTAATTGGGGTTCGACTGCGACAAAAATTAGATATATATATACATACACACACGCACATATATATACATATATTGTATATATTACAACTATGTATAAAATGTATGAAAATATATAAGATGTATGTATGTAAGATGTACGTAGGTATGCAAGATGTAGGTATGAAAGTATATGATGTATGTAAGTATGTAAGATGAAGGTAGGAAAGTATGTAAGATTATGTAAGTATGCAAGATGTACTTAAGAATGTAAGATGTAGGCATGAAATATATAAAATGTGTGTAAGTATGCAAGATGTAGGTATGCAAGCATAAAAGTAAAGAACATATATATGTAAGTATGAGGACAAAATATTAAATATGGAGTATTCAGAATAATATCAGAATAATTAAAAATTAAAAATTGTTTATTAATTTTAAGCAAGAAAGAAGTTTTCTTATTTGTAGAGCTCGGGTGTAAAACATGATAACCGACATTTTCGATTTTTTTTCTGATTGTCTAAAAATTAATTAACTTTACCCAAACATCATTTTAAAAATACAAGGTTTATTTATCACTCAATATATACCATGAAAGTCAAAGATAAATTTTTAGCAAGTGCAAAGAAGTTAAAGTTCAATAAAGTTTTTGAAGTTAAAGTTCAATAAGCCCAATAAAATAAAGTCTATCAGACAAAACATATTATACATAAATTAACCAAAAGTTCAGTCTTAACAAATCAACTGTTTTAGAGAAAAAAATCACAATAGTTTTGAGTAAAATTTTCTTTATAAAACTTAAAATTATGCTATATATTTCGAGGATAAGTACCTTAAAATCTTGATACACTTTAAGAAAATACAGAATACATCATCTGAAATTGTATGGATTTTTTTTTTCCAGACAGAACCTCAAGCCTCGAAATAAGCGTATTTTTAATTGATTATTAATAATTTCGTTTTAAATATATTTTAATGTCATAAAAATTGTTTCCAATTTAAATGAAACGATATTTATGCAATATAAATATCAGTGAATTAGACTGCAACAGACATTTGCAACAGTTTGAATTTAATTTTTTATAGGCAGTCAATTTATATATATATTAACAATTGCTTACAATTGCTTTATCTGCTAGCAACAAGGATTTTTTTTTTTTTTTTAGATTGAATAATAATAAAAAATAATTGATATTAAATAATAATAATAAAGCATTTAATTTTGAAACCTTTTCAGTATTTTATTTATTTATTTTGTAGTTTTTATTACAATATCCCCCTCGAATCTATCGACACAGCCTTTCCTTATTTGGTCCAAGATATTTTCTTCCTCTGTCTTAAAAACCATTGTATCATTTATAAGTAACAGTAAGTCAACATGAAAATAAAACGGCAAATGGACAAAGACAATGTTACTACTCTTTACATAATCAAGTTCTTGTTTTCAAGAACTAAATAAATTTAATTAATAATTATTTTTAAACATTAGCAGCAAGTTTTTGTTCTTCCATTAAATAATAAAAACAAAATCTATATCTTTAAAATTGTTTCAAAAGATCTTTATAATCTTAAATATTTTTTCAGTATTTTTATTTATTTCATTGTTGTGTTTACTACAATGTCCCCCAGAAATCTATCGGCTCACCCTATAGGTCACCAGATTTTCTTCATGTGCCTTACAAACCAGTTTCACTGCATAGTGTGTATCATTGCAAAGTAGCTGTAGTTCACCATGAGAATGGGGCGAGAAATGGGCAATGGCGTAAAATATTACTTATACAATCAAATTGATTGCAGAATTAATTAAATACTATTAATAATATTATTCATGCTGTTAGTCCTGTTTTTTTTTGTTTGTTTTTTTCCTAGAACTAAATAATTTTAATTACTAGAATTTGTGAACGATAGGGCACAAGTTTTCGTTTTTCGATTGAATAATAAAAGCAAAATCGATATCTTAAAAATTGCTTCAAAAGATCTTTATAATTTTAAAACGTGTTCAGTATTTTTTATTTATTACATTGTAGTATTTATATTACAATATCCTCTAGAAATCTTTCGGCACACGGGATTTGTTTTCCTCTGCCTTACAAACCAGTTTCACTGCAAAGTGTGTATCATAACAAAGTAGCAAAGTAGCTTTTAGCTCACCATGAGAATGGGGTGGCACATGGACAATGGCGTAAAAACTACTTATACAATCAAATTGATTGCAATATTAATTAAATACTATTAATGATGTCATTAATGCTATTAGTGCTGTTTTTATTTTTTATTTTTTTCAAGAACTAAATAAATTTAAATAATAAAATTTGTGAGCGTTAGCAACAAATTTTTGTTTTTCGATTTGAATAATAAAACAAAATCAATATCTTCAAAATTGTTTCAAAAGATCTTTAAAAAAAAAAAAATCAGTATTTTTATTTATTTCATCATAGTGTTTATTATAATGTCCCCCAGAAATTTATCGGTACAACTTTTCATTTGGTTCACAAGATTTTCCTCATCTGCCTTCTAAACCAGTTTCACGGTATAGTGTGTGTCATTGGAAATCAGCTTAGCAAACTGACAAATGGCTTAAATACAAATTAATTACTTAATCAAATTAATTACAGTTTTAATTAAATACTATTAATAATAATATTTATATTCTTAATTAAACTACTAGAATTAATGTTATCTGTACTAATTAAATGCTTTTTATATGATTAAACAGGATTAATTTTCATTTTTATTTGTAAAATAAATTTTTAAAAATAATTACAAATGAATTATTGTTTAGAAAACTAAATTCGTGGAAACAATTTTTAATATTTATTATTCATTGTCAAGACCTAAATAAATCTTACTCAAATTACTATTATTAATGTAATTTCATTTATTAATTTTATTAATTAATTAATTTATTTATTTATTATATCTTGATTATGCAATTTAAAAAAAAATCAGAACTAGATAATAATAATCTTACTTTCTATTGATTTTTTTTTCAAACATGCTTATAAATTTTACTTGAGAAAATATTTTGAAAAATCGACTAATATAAATATGAATAAATCTTGCTTTTCTAAATGCGAGATTGTAAAAAAATGTGCGCAAGCATCATAATAAAGAAAGAATATCTCTGATTCTAAGTGAATAAACAAAAATAAAAAATCATTTTTCCTCCACTGGTTTCCTTACTTAAAGATTTTAAGTTGTATGCACCATAGATTTAACGTGATGTGGTTACGTCATCAAGTGTGAGTTTTCTTAAAGTCTGGTCAAAAGCCAACATACTTATTTTCAAAAAATTTTGTGAAATATATATATATATATATATATGTATATATATATAATTTTAAGAATATAATATTTTTTTCCCGGAATATATCCTTATTTCTCTCTCTTTTTTTCAAATGCAAAGTATAAAATACAAAATTCAAAAATTATATGCAACTTTGGGGTTACAATAATAAAAATTACTGATGAAATTTGAAATTGTAAATTACATTGTACTCTACATTTTTCCGAATACAATGGAATAGTACATCAAATCTAACATGTAAAAATATCAAAAATAGAAAATGAGCATACTGTGATATATATAATAATATATTTGTAAATACAACCAGAAATAAACACTATTTTTTACAGAAAATAACATTTTAAATAAGCATTTTTTATATTATTTCAATGTAAAAAAAATACCCATTATGATATATTTAATATTGTCTGATTATATGCTCATAAACGTGAAACCAGAAGAGTGTTTAATCCGAAGCAAACATATGTTCAAAATTTTATTTTCATAACATTAAATTTACGTACTTAAATTGCATATTTAAATTTCAAATAACTTTGATAAAATAAGTTCTCAAATTAAATAAAATATTTCTAACAAATTGTAAATTAGTAAATTTATTTTAATTTTACATTTATATTTACTAATTACTTGATTTCTTTTAAACATATGTTTGATTAATGATTTTTTAAATATTTATTGAATACTCTACAGCATAAATATGTTTGTATGCATATATAGAAATAAGAGATATATTCCTAATATTTAAAATAAAATATACATGTTTGAGTACAGAAAAAAGTTACTAATAAATATTAATTCACAAAACAAACTAATGTTTCTTAAGAAACAAAAAAAAACGAGATTTTTTTTATATATATACAGTCACAAATGTTAAACAATAGAAAGAACAATAAAAAGAATATTTTACCGATGCAAAATTAATCATTTAATCACTATAAAAATAGTAAATTATGTAACTTTATTGTATTTTGTTATTTGTAAAATTAACTAAAAATAAACATAAATGTATAATTTATTTTCTACAGAAAACAATGTTATAAATAAATGTTTCATATTATTTGATTATATAAAATAATACTCATTATGATATATATCATGCTTTTTGATTATATAATTAGTATTGGTTTAATACAGATAGCATTAATAGTATTTTATTACTACCCTAACTATTTTTATGTATATTATTTAATGGTGTTTATTCTTTTATCGTCCCATTTTCATGATGACTTACCTCTACTTTGCAATGTTACTCACTATGCAGTGAAACTAGTTTGTAAGGCAGAGAACGAGAAGCTCGTGCATTGAATGACAGGTTGTTGGGGAATATAGTAATAGATTCTAGAAAATGCATATTCATGTAATATAAAACAGAAACCATATGGATAATAAAATAATCTGAATTATTTAAGTTCAATAAAGGAATAACAAAATTAAATTCTGTCTTGACCTCTGCAGTTAATTTTATATAGTTTTATATATTTTTAAAATAAAAATTTTGCGGTACTGAAGCTTAAATAATTAAATATTTAATGCAATAATTTTAATAAGCAGATTAAAAAATTAGCATAACAAATAACTAATTATATGATTTTAGTTGTTTTAATTGAATTTTACTAATGTGATTTTAGAACCATTAAACTTTATCACAAACATTATCTAGCTTTGGTACCTTACTTTCATAATAAGTTTCAAAAATATCAAATTAAACACGAAAGATTGTTTAAACATTCATATGTGTTACAAAATTGTCTGAAAATTCTAAATAAACGAAAATACATCTAATAATATGTGTAATCATTTAAATTTGAAACTTCAAACACGCTAATACTTAAATAAAAAAGATCCATATATTATACTAAGTTTTAAATCAGAAAAATTCTATTTTTCTATTCAATACATTTAGTTACCTTCAGTAAATTCACTAGATATAATTTTAAAAACTTATTCATAAATGTATTTTTAATTAAATTAAAGTAACGCACAAACAAATGAAAGGGGTATAATGCATTAAAATAACAACGCTGTACAATAGCAAAAAATACTTCTAAACAATGTTGTAAAGCTTTAAATTTATTTATATTTTTAATGGGACTTTTTTTATTTCCAATTTTAAATTAAAAATATGTGCATAGTAAATAATGTTAATAAACTTACAGACGCACTGCAATCAAAAAGCCTCATTGTTAGAAGCGTATTTATAACAAACATACTCTAACATGCAATTAACTAGCTTTGTGTGTGAATGCATCAATATGGAGCAAGCAAACAAGAAGCATGATTCATTATAATGCATACAATACAAAAAATTATATTAGTGACAATGAAACGTGAAAAAAAGACACTATTTATAACATTTTACAATAAATAATACCATTAATAAAAAGTAACAATATTATTCATAGTTTTCTATTTTCAAGAAATCAAAAGTATTATTTATTACTATTATTTATTTATTCTATTTATCTATTTATTTATTTTTATAAATTTTTGTTTACTTTATCATATTTAGAACATTTAAATACTTATTTCACATTACTTATTTATAATTTATCCAATTAAAAAATTTAACAGGAAGGAATTTTTTTTTAGCTTTAAACTAAAAATATCTGCACCGAAAATGATTAAAATAAACTTACAGACACACTGGAGTAAACAAAGCACACTGGGGTAGAAGCGTAATCACAAGTAATACTGTAACATGCAACTAACTAGCTATATGGGTAAATGCATCTAGTACGGGGCCAGCAAGAAGCATGATTCATTGTAATGCATACTGTGCTGCAAAAAATGGAATTGAGTGACAACGAAACGTGAGGGAAAGCCGCCATTTTCCTCTCCCCGGTTACAATTCATCTTCCTAACCACCGCTGGGCAAATGACATCATTCTCCTACATCTACATTACAGTAAGGCTTACATTACAGGCAAGCCCTTTAAAAGAGAGCGAGAGAGAGAGAAAAAGAGAGAGAGATTTGGTTCAGTTTTTCGCAGCGAAGTATTTTAACAGTATTGCTGAGGTGACGGTAGACATTAAAAATGAGCAAAATTAAAAAATATATATAAATAGAAAAAATCCAATAAAAAAAGTGTCTGATTATTATTATTTTTTTTTTTTTTGATAAATTATTTGGATCAATCCTATCAAGTTTTTAACACACAAGCTTTTAAATAGCACCTTTAATCAATGAATTAATTGTTTTGAATTGTAAGGAATATTTAACCCTCTAATTCTCAAGCATATCTCTAATAATTTCTGAAGTATGTTAATTATGTTATTTTTTTTTAATAAATGGATATTCGTATGGAAAATAAGAATAATTACAAACGTTATAACTATCAAATGCAGTATTAAGAGAATAAATCCAGTTTACCCGATTTGCAGAAAATATTTCTATAATTTTAGTAATCATTGGTTTAGATTAAAACGAATACTATATGAGTAAATTTAGATATTATTTTTTATAATAATACTTTTATAAATAATTTAGATTATTTCTATATGAGTAAATTTAGAAGTTGGGGTAATATCAAAGTAATCATTGGTTTTAATCATTTAGAAATAGCATGCTGTATTTTTAAACATGAATTTCTTATGTATTATTTTTTTAAAGAAGATTTTTTTTAACCAGAAATTTTTTTATATTTTATTTCAAAATACGCTATATGCACATTGGAAATGCTTGTTACATGTCTGTGATAGTTTATAGAGCTTTTAAATGAATGAAAAAAATCTTAATTTGACATAGATTTTCATCCTCTAATAGCAAATACAAAACACTTCAATCGCAATTTTAATTCTTGACAATTGTTTGCATTTAGATATTTACTGAGATTAAAAAATAATTTAATGTTAAAGTGTTTTAAATTTAAATTCTGCGTCATGTAATATCTTTAATTGTTTTAAAATAATACAAAAAATAATACTGTTAATTCAACAAAATTGTGATTGGTTCATATTTCAACAGAAAAGTTTATTGGGTAAAACAAATTTTTGTTGGATGAACAATGATCAGAGAACAATGTAAATGACCCAACGAAAATTTATTTGGCTCAACAAAATATTCTTTTAAGTATGACCCAGCAGGTATTTTATTGGATCTTTTCTTTTTCTTATGATTCAAATAATCACAAAAACAAAAAAATTCAGCAAACTGGTGTGATACCCAAATAAGGACAAAAGACTTCCTAATAACACAATAAAATTAAGAAATGCCCAAGGCCTTTCGAAAGAACTTTGTCTGCCTTCATCAGGCGCAAAACAGACGTGCTACCACATTAGTACGTGGTGGTAGCGCGTCTTCTTTGCGCTTGATGAAGGGAGACAAAGTTCTTTCGAAAGGCCTTGTGCGTCTCTTAATTTTATTGTGTTATTAAAAAGTTTTTACCTTTATTTAATTCAAATTATGTTGAATACAACGTCAATACAACTTAATTAATTTTGAAAAATAAGGGGGTGGGGAATTTAAATTACTCTAAGAATATTAATTATTTGAACAGAGCAGTGGGAAAAAACTATAATTAATATTTGTATTAGTTCGTAGCAAGGGGAGAACAGTCTCTGAGGCCGCTCTGTGTCGACTAAGCCCAATGAGATGTTTTAGTGATGTAGAAAACATGTTTCAAAAATTCCCTCTGTGCGAAAATTTCTTTGGAAGTTGATTTTTTCTTTTCTTTCTCTGATAAGTTGAATGTTCAATGTACAATTTCATACTAATATTTTAACAAGGAAGTTTTGTTGAATCCATAAACACCTGTGGTTTTGAAGACCGCGTGTCCCCTGTTATGTTTTACTTTTTCACCGGTCCTGTTACAGGTAAATAGAAGGCATGTCGTTCAGTGTCCTCCATTTTCAGGAAACAAAACTATTATTAATACTTTATTACCATTATCTATCTAGTTTATCTGGTTTGCCAGTTTATTTATTTACTTCTACATATTTTAGTTTACTTTACTACATTACATATAGTTTAATATATATGTCTACTTTTAAGCAATTTTAAACATATAGTTTGTTAATCGAATCTATTTTAAATATTCTTCGCATGTCCGATTCAAATTACTTAACTGGCAAATTTGTTTTCAATAGGGAACTTTCTAGATATTATCAAACTAAGGGATTCGACCCGAGCTACATAACATACGTGAAAACCCTTATTTTTGTATTAAACTCTAATAGATTTTTTACATTTATTTATTATTTATTTTTAGACTACCCACTAACAATATCAAAACGCATTTTTATATGAAAAGTATCAATTGTGTATTCAAATAAAGTTTTTAAATTTATTAAAATCAATGAAGCTTTTCGTATTAGCCGTATGCCAGGGATTAATAGCCGAAAAAAATCGCCACAATTTTCGCTACTTACGGCAGACTTTTTGATTCTGATAATTTTAGTGTTTATGCGCATAGTTCAATTACATGTCTGTTAAATTTGTGTTTTATTTATACTATTTTATTTATATTAATTTATTTATTTATTTATTGATGAAGTTTTTATTTAGCTATGGAATATTAGCTGGAAACAAACGCTGAGCTATTTATATTGTCATGGAATGCAAACAAGGTTCATATTTCGTAATCGGGCTGCACGCAGTAGAGATAGACTTTTTTTAAAAAAAAATCATGTTTGAAAATTAGCTTAAAAATCATTAAAAAAATCAGTAAATTGAGGTACAGTTTTCAAACAAATTGCATTTGAAAGAACATTTTTTTCCCTATTCGACGGTGCAAAAATTTAAATTGTGCAAAGTTTAGAAGTTAACAAAAATTGAAGTAAAAAGGAAATTTATTAGTCAGGCGTTGCCACCGTTAATATGACATCAGCACTAGTCACGAACATGCTTTTGCTTTATAATATAGATTACTTTTTTTTTTAAAACCTCAATTGACTTTTTTGTATAAATGGTATGACTGCCACGTCATGTAATGGTAAATTGTAGTCTAAGTAGAACCTTCCAAATAAAAACGACATCTGAAATTGAAAACATGTTAGTAGAGAGTTACTTTCAAACCTCTTCTAGACTTTAAATGGTTGTATTTTAATTAATTTTTGATTGATAAAAGTTTCTTAAAGAGTTCTCAAATTTTATTTAGTTCAAACAAAAAGAAATTTGTATCAATAAAAACATATTTAAAAAAAAATTCCAACTGCAACAAAAGTTGAAATTGAAACAATTTAGATTTTAATCAAAATGAATTATTAAAGTTGGCGGTTATTTTTCAGAAATTTTTCAATTTTGAACAAAATTTTAGTTTTAGAAAGAAACTTTAAAATTTTAAACTGAATAAGTTAAAAAAAAATATGTTA
This sequence comes from Maratus michaelseni, assembly GCA_963931845.1. Lineage (NCBI taxonomy): Eukaryota > Metazoa > Arthropoda > Arachnida > Araneae > Salticidae > Maratus > Maratus michaelseni. The sequence goes on along the minus strand of OZ007593.1, from coordinate 343,458,930 downwards.
TTATTATTATTATTATTATTATTATTATTATTATTATTATTTACATTAACTGAATACTTTTGTTGTTGTTGTTTCAGTAACATCTAAAATAAAATAAAATACTTCTACTGTTAAAATGAAGAGTAATAAAATTAAGAAAATCCTATAAAATAAATTAAAAAATATTTTTCAACTGCAAGTAACGCTGAAACTGAAACAATTTAGATTTTAATCAAAATGACGTATTAAAGTTGGCGGTTATTTTTCAGAAATTTTTCACTTTTCAGTAAAATTTTAGTTTTAAAAAGAGACTTAAAAAATACTTTTGTTGTTGTTGTTTCAGTAACAGCTAAATAAAATAAAATACTTCTAGTGTTGAAATTAAGAATAATCAGATTAGGAAAAGCCCATAAAATAAATTAAAAATACAAAAATGTATTTTTTTATTTTCAAAATTTTAGACAATACTTTAAATATTTATTTTATTACTAATTTAAAACTAATTTTGCAGTGTTTTGTTGATAAACAAAAATGATCAATTGAAACACCAAAAGACGGATATGAAAAAACAAAAATTAAAGATAAATAACTTTATAATGATCAATTTGCAATACAGAATTTTGATATCATATTAGACAGACTGAAATAATTAAATGCATTAATACCTAGTTGAGAACAGCTGAACTGCAAATAAGAGGGAAAAATTCCCCCCTCCCACATTTTCTAAAAAATTCCCCCTTTTGCTGGAGGGGGAACAGGGTGAGAGGAATTTACAGAAAGTAATTTAGATGATTTGTTGTTTATTTATTTTTCTATAAAGTAACGCATATTTAAAAAATAAGAGGATTTAAAGATATTTTTATACTTTGTGAGGTGAATGGAAGGGGGGGGGGAGAAGCAGAAATTTCAGAATGGTGACATTTAAATGATTTATTATTTATTTATTTTATTATTACAGAAAAACAAATAGAGCAGAAATATTAAAAAAAAATGATAATAAAGAGTTTTAAAGATTTTAAACTTGGTGTGGTTAAGATGGGCAAAGAGAAGTGCGGGGGGGGGGGGGAGGCAGAAGAGTGAGACAGAATTTTGAACTCATATTAGAAAGACTGAAATAATTAAATGCATTAATACCTAGTTGAGAACAGCTGAACTGCAAATAAGAGGAGAAAATCCCCCCCCCCCACCCAATTTCTAAAAAATTCTCCCTTTTGCTGGAGGGGGCACAGGGTGTGAGGAATTTACAGAGGGTAATTTAGATGAATTGTTGCTTATTTATTTTTCTATAAAGTAACGAATATTTAAAAAATAAGAAGTTTTAAAGATTTTCATACTTTTTGATGCGGAGGGGGAGAAGATGAAATTTCGGAATGGGATATTTAGATTATTTATTAATTATTTATGTTATTATTACAGAAAAAATAGAGCAGAAAGGTTTAAGATAAATAAATAAAGAGTTTTAAAGATTTTAAACTTGGTATGGTTAAGGAGGGTAAAGAGAAGTGCAGGGGTGGGGGGAGGGGGTTAAATGCACTTAAAAAAATCGGAAATGCTCCGAAACATGGAAGATTTCCATCCTTGTTAATGTGCTAATTTCCAACACTTTTAGGATACTTCAATATTTTTATAATATTTTGTATTACAGAAAAATCGTGAATCTATTAAAAAAAATAATTATTAACAGACGATCTCACCCGTTTATAATTTTTTATTAAAAATATTTCTTTATTCTAAAAATCGTATAATAACCCTATATAAAATTAGTTCTCAGTCCGAATATACTTTCTTTTATTTAATGGAATAATAATAATAAAAAAAACAGACATTAAATTTGTTTGTATTAGGTACATTTATGAAATTTCATGTATACATGGCTAAAAATATTAAAATAGTCAAATGGATAGCAATTTTTTTTACAGAATTTAGAAAAGTTATCATTGAAACAAAAATTAAATAAAGACAAAACAAATAAATAATTTAAAAAATATATCCTTCAAGTAATGACAATGGCAATCCAGGTTAAGTGTTTAAATTTAATTATTATTTTAATAAATTAGGAGTTATTCAAAATGTACAGGGCGTCCATAAATAATTGTCTCGGTTTTCTTACCTCATAACTATTTATTTAAGAATATGACGAAAATTATTATTGCATATTCGTAAATTACAATTCAAAAAGTTTTGTTTAATAACACAAAGTAAGTTACAAATGGGTAAAGTTGCAACTCAAAACGCTATTAATCAAATAACGATTATAATCAAATAATAATTAATATTGAAATTTTATCAAATTTATCAAAAAAAAAATATTAACGAATTATGTAATATCTATCTATCTAATTATGTACTCATAATTTATCAACAGTTTTTTGATAAATTTTATAAAATTTTAATATTAATTATTATTTTATTATAATCGTTATTTGATTAATAGAGTTTTGAGTTGCAACTTCACCCATATGTAATTTTGTTTGTGTTATTAAACAAAACTTTTTTAATTGTAATTTACGAATATGTAATAACAATTTTCGTCCTATTCTTAAATAAAAAATTATGAGGTACAGAAACCGGGAAAATCATTTATCGACACACTGTATTTTGAGAATTTTTTTAAATATAAACTCAATTCTTCATTTCTTCTTTAAACTATTTTATTATTATTGTTATCAATGATATAGAAAAAAAAAAGACGTTAATTTTATAATGATAAAATTCATTTCCAGTTAACCTTTTTAAAGATTTATTTCAAGGTTAAATTAAAATTAAACAAGAAAATAACCACATTGCTACTTAATTAGTATTTTTCCCTTGATTAATTTAGGCTTTGTTTTTAAAATTTCAAATGAGATTAAATAATACTCGTATTTTTAAAAAGTCTATACAGAAACGATTACCTGGTTGATTATTTTTAAATTCTTAAATTGCTATGCATACATGAAAATTCATACTTATATGTAATAAAATTAGGTTTAATTTGTATTATTTAAAAAAGGAATACAAATCTAGCCATTTACTTATTTTTTTTAACCATATAGCTTTAAATCCAAATATATTTCTTAAATATATATATATATATATATATATATATATATATATATATATAATTTTTAAGTTTTGTTCTAGGTTATGATTATATATATCATGAAAGACTTTTGGGACTCTTTAAAGCCTATTATTGATATAGATGAGATTCCCTTAGAAAGATCCCCACCCAAAACTCTGTACCCTTATCAAGGTCATTTAATGTATAATCACGTAATTTCTACTACTTTAAATAATTACCCTATTAATTATTTCTATAACAATTTCTAAAACGATCTAGACTTTAAAATGATTACGAAAAACAAAAAGAATTAATTTTATCATCCTCAAAAGATTTTTTTTTTTTATTTTAGCTATAATTTTTATATTCATCTTAATATTGATTTAATTACAAATTTTCGGAAAATATTCACGATGTTCACGGGCATAATAAACTTTAATATTGAATATTAATAGTGATCCACCGTAAATAATTTAAAAGAATGAATTTACTTATTTAATTTTACTCTATTTTTTTTCTGTGGGTATTACATTTTAATTATTTATTTTTAATAAGTCAAATGGCAGTTATTTTGGATCAAAATTTTAAAATTACAATTTACAAAAATGCTTTTTAATAGCATATATGTATAAATGCATACATGATATGGTAATTAAAAGAAAAAAACTTTTGGCCTAAAAATTTCGATTTGTCAATATTTTTTTTAAATAGGTCATGTTTTTTAAAAGTATAAGATGGCAAATATTCAATAAAGCAGAATAGCATTAAAAAATATATTATTTTGTTTATGGCCAAAATAAAAATCAGCTATTTCGTATGCAAAAAAAAAAAAAAAAAAAAAAAAAAAAAAAAAACGAAATATATTCATTGTCAGAAATTTCACGCCTTGAAAGATTTATTATGTATACTTAATGAATGGTAATTTATCGAATGAACTAATTGGATTATAAATAAATAAATAAGTAAAAACCTATATTGTATAATTTTTTATTCGCAAACTCTTTGTTAATTTCAGTCTCCAAAATATAAAATTTTTATAAAATTAAATAAAGCCGAAAAAAGTTACAGCAACCTAAAAAATGGTGAAAACATTCATTTAAAAAGGTTGGATAATTTAGCTACTAATTGTAATTAATCGTCGATATATCACGCATGTATCGAACACAACGCGATTTTGCCCATAGTTTAGATATAAAAACATTTTTATATGAAAATTAGTTGCGTTACATATTTTAATAAAAAGTTAATCAAAAATTATTACGATGTGGATAACTTAACCTGAGATAATGTAGCAAAAAATTAAAAAAATTAAAGGCTTAAATAACAGAATGTAAAAATTATCAAAAAGAAAAGTTTAATATATAGATAAAATAACATTGTAATTAATTATTAAAATCAAAAAATGAAATATTTATAAAAAAGCCAACCTATTAAAGACTTTTCTTTAAATTTTAGCTTTCAATCCTCAATTTGTCGTACAATATAGATTTGAAAATATTTTATATGACAATCAGTTTCGTAATATGTCTCTTTACAAAAGTCAGGCAAAAATTGTTACAAAGTGCTAATTAAAATGCCCATCAATATGGCAAAATATTAAAATTTGAAAAAAAAAATGTAAGACATAAATAATAGAAAGCAAAGTTATTAAAAGAAAAAAAAAAGCTTAATATGTATACAAAATGACATTTTAGTAAATATTTAAGACCTACAGACTAAAGCATTTATTAAAAGTAAATTTTTTAAAAGGCTTTTCGTTATAAGTTATTAGCCTTTACACCTCAATTTTGCGTACAGTATAAATTTAATGCTGTTTTTATATAACAATTAATTTCGTAATATATTTTAACAATGTTAGATCCAAATTATTACGGTGATGATAATTAAAAATGCATTAATAAGGCAAAAAATTAAAAATAAAATAAAATATAAAAAGGCGTAAATAAAGAAGGCAAAAAATGTCAAAAGAAAAAAAAAAGACGTTTAACATGTAGGTGAAATACATTTTAATTAATTATCAAAACCAAAAAACTGAAACATTTATTAAAATAAAATGTCTTAAACATTTCGTTAAATGCTAGCCTTGACAGCAGATCGTAGAATCCTGAGACACCTGTTACGTAAGTCTTTCATACAGCTGATTCATTTGGATAGTCTTAAAATCAATCAAATTCAGTTGTAAAAATAAAAAAACAATAATAAACAAATTATTTTGAAATCATCGGAAACAATCGCTGTAAATGCTTAGAACCACTGCCATATGAAACAACTCGGAAAATCAAAGTCTACTTCGATCCAAGAGTCACCATTGAAGGATGTGTTCCTGGAGCATCCTCCTTGGGATGAACGAATCCTCTAGAATCTGAATGATAAAACATCCGCGAATTTTTGGATATTCACATACAAAAAAATTACGGACCATCCCCTCGATTATAGTTTTACTTACAGATACTTAAAGTTATGAAAAAAATACATATCTGTCCTCTTTTTTTTAACTCAATCCACAATCGGTATGTGTTAAGGAAGAATGGGAGCTTCAGCATCAGCATCCCGGGGAATAAGGGAGAAGTGATGAAGACAAAGAAAGGGGTCAAGCAGTACGTAAGGAAGGATTTCTCTAGGATGCAGAAGACTTGTTGAAAAGCTTACCTGGGTGATTAAACGGTCATCCTCGATTGCATATATCGGAGGGTGTTGACCAAACGGACGTCCTTACCTGCTGGCAGAGGGCATCGGAGAAAGGATGGCGGCCTGTGTGCGACCGGATCGGTCTAGAGCGTCGGTGGTTCTCCTCCCTCCTGCCAGAGGACACCGGAAAACCCGAGAAACCAGGCATTATGCAGTGCCCGGACCATCTCCCGAAAGTGCGCATGCGTCAAAACTTCGATCCGATTACCTCCTCCCCCCATCACTAAGGTAGTTGCTGCAATGGTAAAAGGGATCGATAATACTGAATCATAACCCTATACCACGTTCGTTTTTGGCGCAAACTTCCGTGCATTATTTATCATTATATATTCTTTGCTATGGGTATTTTTTTAAAAAAGGGTGTCCCCCCAACCCACAGCTGGCTTGGCTCTTAAAATGATTGCACAATTCTTATCCCGTTTTCTCGCGTTCTGCGATATATGCCAGGAAAAATATTCAGTCGGATTAAAAGACTACCCGCCATGAGAGGGTGGGCGAGCGCATCATCCGGAGAGGGGGATAGCAGGCATTTCTGTCGCTAGCAGGAGGGGCAGTCATTCGACAATAAGCCTCGAGGACCAAGGTGGGGGGGGGGGAGAAAAGATTGGGGCACCTCGATCCCAATCAATAACACACACGGGGAAAGAAAATAGGAAAATCTTTTTTTTCTTTTTTTTATTCAGGATCTTTCATTAGTTGCTAGGTCGGGAAAATCTAGTAGGTATTTCAGGTTACCATATAAGACCAAATGCCCTGGTATCGATCTCAACGAGAAACCATCCCAAAAAGTGAATTAGTAGCCCTTCTATCGATCCGTCAGAGAAAGAGAGGACCGGCCACCAATCGCCCCCCTCCCTTTTCTCTCTCTCCTCTTACAGTCACTGTTGCCGTTGGGCTTCTCCATCACTTCATCTCGGGCGTCCTTTTTCGTGGCAACGAGGAGATCCCCGCATCTTTTGCTCGCGGAGCTTTTAATTTAAAACTTATTTCACAAGGTAAGACAGACACCTAGGAAGCATCTCTTGAAAAAGGAGATGACGCTGCATAAAATGGTTTTCTTTTTTCTCATTTTTACGGCTGAAAATGAACAGATGAAAAGGTTTTTGCAGAGAGAGAAAGGGTGCAGGACAAAAGGTTTCTTTATCTAATTCAAGCGGAATGAATGACCTTAAGCGAAATTTCGACTTTGGAGATGTGTGATTTTCCTTAAGCGTTTCTCGCGAACAGTGTACAATTTCTTATAGATCTTTGGTTCTCAAGCTGTGATGCGTGATAGATTCTGTAGAACGTAAAGAAAAAAAGGAGACACACTCTAATTTTAGAAATATAGGACATTATGAAGAGAAAAATATCGAAAGATTAATCGATTTTGCTTAATATCTTTAAAATGTTCTAGCTTCCTAAAGTTCTTATTTTTCTTTTTATTATTACTCGGGATATTAAAAATTAAATGCTAGGATATTTTGACTTTGGAAATATGTATTTCCTTAAGCATTTCTCGCGAACAGTGTTCCATATTTATTATAGATATTTGTTTCTCAAGCTGTGATGCGTGATAGATTCTGTAGAACGTAAAGAAAAAAAGGAGACACAATCTAATTTTAGACATATAGGACATTATGAAGAGAAAAATATCGAAAGATTAATCGATTTTGCTTAATATCTTTAAAATGTTCTAGCTTCCTAAAGTCTTATTTTTCTTTTCATTATTACTCGGGATATTAAAAATTAAATGCTAGGAAATTTCGACTTTGGAAATATGTATTTCCCTAAGCATTTCTCGCGAACAATATTCCATATTTATTATAGATATTTGTTTCTCAAGCTGTGATACGTGATAACTTCTATAGAACGGGGATGTAAAAAGAAACAATCTCGATTTTTAGACATACAGAACATTACGCAGACAAAATATCTAAAGATTGCCGATTTATAAGGTATCAATAGTTTCCTAAGGGTTTATTTTTCTTTTTACTATCATTATTACTTTAAGGAATTCTAGGAAATTTCGATTTGGGAGATGCGTCATTTTCTTGAAGCGTTTCTCGAGAGCATCGTGACCACTGTAATATTTCTTATAGATCTTTGGTTCTCAAGCTGTGGTACGTGATAGCGTCTGTAGAATAACGATTTAAAAATAATAATAAATAAATAAAACAGAGATAGTCTATTTTTAGACATACAGGACATTCCGCTGAGAACAAAATCGAAAAATTATTTATTTTGTATAAAATCATTAAAATGCATTAGTTTCCTAAAATTTTATTTTTCTTTTCATCATTGCTTGGGATATAAGGAAATAAAATAAATGATAGATCTTTGCTTCTCAAACTGTGATAGCTTCTTTAAAAGAGATAAAAGAGACAAACTCTATATTAAAACAGACATAATGTCACAAAGAGGGAGAGAGAAAAATATTAACGATTTTTATAATGTCATTAAAATGCACTAGTTCTCTGTTGTCTTAATTTTCGTTTTATCATCATTATTACTTGATATAAAGAATTAAATTAAATACTAGAACATTTCGACTTCGGATGTCTTTCTCGCGAACAGTGCACAATTTCTTATAGGCCTTTGGTTCTCAAGCCATGATACATGATAACTTTTGTAGAACGGAAAGGAAAAAAGAGTCTCACTCTATTTTTAGACATACAGAACATTATTACACACAGAAGAAAAATCGAAAGATAACCGATTTTGTATATAGGTATCGTTAAAAAACTCTAGTTTCCGAAGGTCTTATTTTTCTATTTATTATTAATTAGGCTATAAGTAATTATAATAAATGCTGGGAAATTTCGACAAGATTTTACTTAAACGTAGAACGCGAATAGTATAAATTTCCTTATAGATCTTTAGTTCTCAAGCTGTGATAAATGGCAGCTTTTTTGGAGCGGAAAAAAACAAGCAATGTTTTAAGATAATAAGAACATTACGCGGACAAAAAAATTGAAAGATTGCCTTTTGTGTGAAATATCATTAAAATGCACTAGTTTCTTAAGGTATTGTTATTATTACTTACGATATAAGAAATTAAATGTTAGGAAATTTCGATTTTTCTTAAGCGTTTTCCACGAACAGTCTGCAATTTTTTATAAATCTTTGGTTGTGTACAAATGTACTGCAGAATGGTAGCTGTAATATTAGAACTTATGGCCAGAAGATATTAGCAAATGCCCTTGCATCTGTATTTCAAAAACGTCATGTTTGTTTCAAGAACTCAAAAATAAATACGGAACTTATTTTGTCCTAATCAGCATTTAAAAATATGTTTAAACAAAATGATAATTAATTTTGAGTATAATATTTATCAGAGAGATTATATTAGATAAACATAATTTAAAAATAAAGGTTGTGAGCATATGTTTTTCAGTTTAAAAATTGTAAATTTTAATACTGTTGTGTCTAATGGGGCAACCAAATTAAGAAGCCACATAATAAAATTTAACTAAATAACTTTTTAAATAACTGACTAACTGTTGTCTATTTAGGATTAACCCTAATACAGTTTCAATCTAAAAAAAATACTTCAATCTATCAAACATGAGCTTTAAGGGAAGAAAAACAATTGATATTTAAGCAGTTATTTTAATTCTACTAAATTTAATGACTTTTATTTTCATTTATTTTATTTAATACTTAATTTTCTTAAAAACTAGAATATGAAAGTTTTTTCTTTTTTCTTTTTAAGCCATGAATTAGTTTTTTAATTTAACACATGATTTTCTTTTTTATTTCAGCACTTTTTTTTTCCATTATCCATTACCTGATTGGCAATGTTTTTTTTTATATTTTTCTTTTGTAATTCTATAGTTTATCCATTTTCCCTTCTTTATTATTTTTTCATTATCCATTACCTGATTCGCAATGAATTTTCATATTTTCCTTTTGTAATTCTATAGTTCATCCATTTTTTCATTTTAATTATTATTCTTTTTTTTCATTATCCATTACCTGATTGGCAATGAATTTTTAAATTTTTCTTTTGTAACTCTATAGTTTATCCATTTTTCCGTCTTCATTTATTTGTTTCATTATCCATTACCTGAATGACAGTGAATATCATAATTTAACAGAAATTTTTCTTACGTAATTTAATTATTTTTTTAATACTTTATCCTTTCTCTTTATTATTTTTTTCACTCTCCATTACTTGAATGGCAAGGAATTAATTTCATAATTTAACAGATATATGTTTTTTAATAATTATATACTTTTTTTTTCCTTTCTTAATATATATGCTTTATTATTTTTTTTTTCACAATCCATTTACCTGATTGGCCTTTTAAATAAGTGATGATTAACGTGCACTGCTTCAATTTTTTTACCACAATGCTATGTGTTACTACACTATACTATAGCATTTCTAATATCTTCATATTTATTTCAGATGCCTAGAAATAAACCTTTAAAAACCAACAGAGTCCGTGCATCAGAAACTGACATAGAAAAAGCTGTAAACAAAGTGTTAAAAGAGAATGTTTCCATTCGAGTAGCTGCGGAGATGTATAATATTTCCAAATCGAAACTTGCAAGACACATAGGAGATGCAAAAAAGAATGGAGAACACAGCGGACTATTTGTCATACCTCCAAGAAAAATTCCTAACCAAGTGTTTACCAGTCAGCAGGAAAGTGACTTGGAAACTTATTTAATCAAAGCTTCAGAGCTACTTCTTGGTTTAACCACTTCTGATATCCGAAAACTTGCATATGAATTTGGAAAACATTTGTGCTTAAAACTTCCCAGTAAATGGGAAACTGAAAGAGAAGCTGGAAAGGAATGGCTCTATGGTTTCATGAAACGACATAATAAACTGTCCTTTCGAGCTCCAGAAGCAACTAGCGTTGCTAATCTCTACAGAAAATTGGATCAAACCATTCACAGTACAATAAAACTTCCTACTCTAACAGACTCCACACCACTTAATTTGAGTCTAACTGACAACATATTACTTAATAGAAACAGTATAAATAATACAACCTCGCCAAAGTTGAAGTAGCACTCAGAAACTCGCTGAAAATAACTCAGAATTCAATTCATTCCACGACATTACAGAATCAACCAACGCCTACTGAAATTTGCATAAAATACAGAAAAAAATGATATTTCTTGTCGGGCACATAAGCAAGTGGAAAAATTAAAAGCGGTCTAGAAAAGAATAACTCCAACTAAAAATGAGCTATAAAACTAAAATTTGATAAAACTTTCATAACAATTCAAAGTTATGCTTTTCATTATATTTAGCAAATGATTATTGCTGTCCTCCAAACTTCATATGTTCACTCTGTAAAACCAGCAAGGTTTTGTAATTCTATTATCAATGAGCCAAAATTTTTGTAGAGTATCCCAAAAGTTGTGAAGAGTACATTAAAACTCTTCTATCGACAAAAAACGATTTCGAAGCTCGACTATCGAAGAATCAAAGCCTTCGCAACTCTACTGTAAGACTTTGTAGCACCTGTATCTCACACCCGTGCAACTCAAAAGAGTTACCATATAGTTGGATCCTTTCATGTAAGTCTACGTACAAATCAGGCTGGATGGCAGTACAGAACTTTATACCAACACAAGCAGATACAAAAAGTGAAAAAAAAAGTATTTGCACGTCAATGACTTTGTACTGACCCCGTTTGTAAGAAAATAAAACATTTTCCCCATTATGTTGGTGTCATTATGAATTTCTGTATGATGATGTGTTTACAAGTTGCCTTAAAAAATGACAATCTAAAATTTATTTAACCTGAAAAAAAAAATAATAATAATTAATTTAGACTGATGACGGTGTTTTCAAATTGTCCAAGACAAAAAATAGACAAACTTTGCTAGCATCTGGCATCTTAAGTTTTAATTTTCATTCTCATTATACATTGTTAAATATTCGTCATAATAAGTGAAACTTTACCTAAGTAATACTTTAGCATGCTTCTGTTAGGTTTCATTCTTTCTTCAACCTAATATAGTTTTTAGCAATTTTATTTGATGTAGAAATTACCTATATCTCAATGGACATCGTATATGGGTGCTAACCGAACAATTACATAATAGCAAAACAGTGGTCTTTTTTGATAAAGTGGTTTATTTTTTTTTAAACCTAACCAAGCATTTCTGTAAAGTCTTATGCAATTTGTTGCTGTTGTTGCTAGATTTTTCAAGATTTTTTTTTTTTTTTTTAGCAAAATATAGCGAACATTAAACAAACGTCTCATTAGCCCCAACTCTCTTCTAAGTCTTTTATAGATACATCGGCACGAAGATCAATATATATATATTTTTTGTTGTTTTTAAGATTTTTTTATTGAATAGCCTTATATAAGGATAACAATTCTTCACGGGCCATTTAAAGGTGTGCTCAAATTCAAACTGCTTATTTTGTGACACATTTTTAAATTCATTTTTGCTCTAAAATGCGTCCAATTGGCAGGTTCTCTTATTCAGAAACTTTATAATGTCCGTATTGGTCGATTTTTTGATAAAGGCAGAATATATTTCAAAAAATGCTGTCAAAGTGGACATTTTGAACCAAATTTTTCGAAGCAATAGCGCTGGAAACAAAAAAAAAAAAAATTGTACTGTGAAAATAATTGTTTGTAAATCAATTTCTAATTAATTGAACAAAAATTAAAAACACTTGTCCCTTATAATTTTCTTCATAAATCACGTCGCTAAGTTTCTTGTTTTTACTTTTAAAAATAAGTCTGAAAATGTGTCAGAAAATTTTGAGTTGTTGAGCGTGGAAAAATATTTTTTTTAGTACCGCCTTAAAATAATTATTTAATAAAACCATCAATATAAAACTTAAATTTTCTTACTGGATATTAAAAATAGAAATTTTCACGACAACTAATGATCCCAGTGGGAAAAAATTACCTTTTTTTTTTTCTTTTGTATTTCCCTAACTAGAAAATTTTCAGACTGACATAAAATCTAATCAGAAATTTTCTCATTTCTTCAGCTATGCATAATGAAAAATTAATTATAATAAGAAAAATAAAGTAAAAATAACGTAAAGTTATATTAAATTTCACAGATTTTTAATATAAATTGTATAATGTACAAAAACTATTTCACAGTCTCATACTCGATAAGTGAATTGAACTCTCCCATTCTTGTGGCTTTTTTATGTGGGGCATTTTTTTAAATTTATTTTTCGTAGAAATTCTTCAGTAGTCTTTAGACAAATATCCTTTAGCTCCTCCTCCTGCTTTTTTTTTTTCTTTTCGGAGTATGGAAGGGGGGAGGGGGGTTACTGGGAAAAGCACTTTTGTAATCTAAAAGTAATCCATGAAAATTTTAAGATTTAAAAAATATATATAAATAAATTTTAAGAAAAAAATAAAACCAACTACGTACAAACGATTGTTTCTTACCTTATAGTCAGGGGTCGGACGCTACAAGTAGCGAAACTACAGTAACGGTACTTTTTACAGTAGTTTGTAGTGTAACCTCAGAGAAAGAATCTAAGTTTATTATAAGGTCTATGAGTGTAGCGCATTATATTTTGAACAATGTAGCGTGGCGCGATACAAAAAAAACCAGTAGTTTGCAGCGAGAACCGACGCTACTTCAGCAGAAGAAAAAAATATGTCGCTCTGCAAATCACGTGGCCGCAACTTCCTTCTTTTGTGCAAAATTTGTTCTGCTCAACAATTTTCGAATCTCATTGGCAAATCTTAGTTGCAGTGCATAGTTATGCATCGCATGCAGTCAAGGAGGTTTCCTATTGACACTTACTGCTAAAATCAAGTATTAACCCATCAAAGAAATTTTCTTGCTGTCAACACTTGTCTATTTACCCGTTATTAGGTCATCATGTTTTAATGCTGAGTTTCTTGTTATTTGAAATTGCTTTATTTACAGATTTATTTATAGTTTGCATTTAGAGTTGTCTTTTTGTAGTTTACTAGATTATAAAATTAGACAACTCAATATTAATTAACTCTTAAAAGAACTCAATTCAGTTAACATATTAAGAGTGCATTGTTATTGTAGAGTTAAGTAAAAAAATCTATGGGCAATGACTGTAAAACATCCATGACGGACATTCCCTATAACGAGGGGTCACTGTACTATTTAATCCCTTTTCTTCAGTTTCTAGGGTAAATTTAATTCTTTGATAAAATCTGAAATTAGCAAAGTAGTGACTACTTTTGAAAAGTAGTTTGTAGTCGCTACTTTTTAAAGGAAGTAGTTGTAGTTGTAATTAACTACATTTTCGATAAAGTAGCTGTAGTTGTAGTTCGCTACAATAAAAAAGTAGTTTTTCAGACCCCCTGCTTATAGTACTGATATTTATTTATTGCATGCCAGTTGTCGTCTTTTAGTGAGAATAGTTTGACACAAGTGTTCTGCGGCAACCCTTTATTCTTATACATATTTCACTATACAGCCCATTGTTGCCAGTATCGCTCATTTTGATGCTCAATAGGTGATCCTATATTAACATTTTCACGTGTCTCTGTAAAAAAAAAATTATACACATGATACGGCGACTATTTTAAGAACGCAAAGTAATACTGTGTACCTTAACAACATATTCAAAGTTCGTGAAGATCAGCTAATTTTTACAAAGGTTAGAATCTATAGTTTTTTTTTTTTTGTTGTTTAAAAAAAAGACAAGAAAACAGACAGAAAGACAAACGTACCACTTTTCGAGTCTAATAAAACTAAACACCACGAAAACGAGCCCTAGGAACGACCATCATCTGTAAAAGAGGACGTCTTATATAAAAGAAGCTATCAAATAATCATGCACTGTACTTTTTGGAATATTTAGTCTGTATAATAACTCCTGAACTGTGTAACTTTTTTTTTTCAACGGTTGCTTTTTTTAAGAGGCCCTTCTTTACAGACGATGGTCATCCAGAGTGGGCATCACCTTCGAGGCTGAAATTTCCGCGCTTAAACTTCTCAAACCACCTTCGAACCATGTCATCTGAAACAGCACTTTGTTCATAAGCAGCACAAATTTTACGAGCAGTCAGACTAGCATTTTTTCCTTTATTGAAATAAAAGAGCATAATATGATGAAAATTATGAATGTACATATCTGGGTCATTCAAGGTCACTCCTTATCAGCAATAACAAAATAACTAGATGAAACCACGCTTTGCTTTGAAAAACCGCAGAACTTTCCAGGTGACCCAATACTTAATTTTATTTTCAAGTGTTAAAATCTTAACGAAACTGTCGAGCTACGAATAAGAATTTAATACTTAAAATAAACTTAACAGGGTTTTCAGATACTGCCGCACACACTGTGCAGAACGAGAATCCTCGCTATGAGTACAAAAAGTTGTGCAAAAAGCCAAACCTCGACAATGCATAGTTTTCAAGACAAATGAAAAGAAAAAAAAAATATGATGTCACATTCTCCCTAACCACCGCCCCCTGAATACTAGAGTTTAGAGCTGACACAAAAATAGTAACTGTCGTAAGCATTGTTTTTTTTAATTTGTAGCATTTGTACGGTCCCTTAAATTTAAATACCAGTATTTTTAACAGTATAGAGAAGTTGCAATCAGCTGATCAACCACTGTATTTCACTTGGAGGTCAGGGTACTTCCACCAATCAGAACTGCCTATTTGTAGTGTGTGACCGCCAACATGATGTCAATTGCAACTGCCCTTTTCTCCACCTTCTTTTTCCAGGATTAAATAAGACAGAGAATACTTTTAAGAAATACCTGTGTTAAAATTCAGGGAACTTTTTAATATCATTAAGTTCCTGTTAAATGGAATGACAGAGTTTTTAGAACTTGATTGTAAATAATCCACTGGACGAAAACTTGGTGTTAATACACTTAGATCATAAGAAATAAACCCATTTAGAATAAATCTAAAAAGAAATTAATAGTTTAGAATTTTGTAACCAGGGCCAAAAAGAGACTTCAAGACATAGGAGTTAAAGATTCTATAAAACGTTAGATAATTACGTGAAACATTCTTATTTTACTTCCTTTGCCAGTAAAATAAGCATAAAAACTAAACATTCTGCAAAATATTAAACAGGTGGTCAAAATCTCCTTAAGTTTTCATGGCAAATAAACAATCCTGGTATCTCAGTGCATGTAATTGTATTTCGTGTTGTAATAAACAAGAGCTAAATCTCCTGTAACTAGTAGGTAATACAATGCGTATCCAAAGTTTAAGCACAGCAACAAGTTTTAAATAAAACTTTAAATACTAACTTTATTTGACTATCTTGTTCTCTTGACTCTTTATGGGTTAACTAGCTGACATGCCTGGCGTTGCCTGGGCCAATGATAATAACCTTAAAAATACCTAAAATCAAGGTTGAATGATTTTATATTTTTAAATGAAAATCTATCCAAACGAACTGAAGGACAGTCGTTATAGTTATTGCCGATTTAATGTTGATTTAATTTCGGACGTTTTGATATATTAAACTTTCAATTCTGACCAAAAGTTCCTGAGGAAACCTAAATAATCTAAAGCGCTCCCCCACCTTTCCTCTTTTAAACTCAAAATAATATACAGTATTGGCCAATTTATTAGTTCCATTCGAAAAAAATTTCCAAAACCTTGTTTATAAGATGATTATATTAAAATTAAATAAAAATCATGCACTCGTGACATCACAATTCACTTTTATATTTTAACAGAATAGTAAGGCTACTATAATTTATGACTCGTGCTATAGCCAGTATACGTCAGGACATATGACCGTTATCATTATCTTTTTATGCATGAAGATTTCGCTATGGTACTCCATTGGTAGTTTTTGGTAATTTTTGAAATTCAATATTTGAAAAACGGCATAATCATTAGATTTGAAATTTATATCAAGAAAAATACAATTTTTTATCTTTCTAAGGAAATTTGTCTAACAATTTTCTGACAAATACTTTTTAAGCTATTAATTTTTTCAATAACTTCAAATGCTTCATTTTCCTAGTTTAATTTGTGGCAACGATTATCGAAAATCCCAGTCGTCAGCAACGCATAGCTTTTTATTAAAGAGGATAGTTGCAATCTTAATACCATATTCTACAAATTTTATTCTAAACTATGGAGTTTAAGAATTTAACAAAGATAACTGTGTCAAAAATTTCAGCACAAATTTGTTTTTATACAAATTTTACAAAATGACAAAAGCAACTGGGCATGCAATCAATTTTTGGGTTTATAAGGAGTACTAGGTTATTATTTTTGTGTTAATACAAAATGGGAAAATGAAAGAATTATGACATGAGGAGGTGTTAAAAATATGTAGCGTGAGAAGAAAACATAAGTCAGTGTCTGAAATTACAGCAGCATTAAAAAGATCAAAAAGGGGAACTTATCAAGTTTTCATACTATTGGCATGATCTCTGAAAAGAACAAAGGAATATATTTAGTATGCAATATTTAGTACAGAGTAGTGGGGGTTCTGTAATGGTATTGGAAGGGGTGGGGATTTCTTTTAATAGTCCGATGACTCTAGCATTCATCATTGCTTATCAAAACTCTGAAAACTATCAAGAGACTCTTTCCAATCATTTGCTTCCCATTTGGGGAAATTTTAAGTGGAAAAGATTGGACTTTTAAAAATGACAACGCTTCAACTCATACCTCCAGCTCAACATCACAATGGCTTAGGTCAAACATGGCATCAGTTTTGAACTGCCCAGCACTTAATTATAATTTAAGTGCAATAGAAAATGTATGGAATATTCTCATATCCACCATTTACTAAATTTGTCTGAAATCAAGCTGGATACAATAGATAACCTGATTTTATCACTGGAACATAATGTATTTCAGCTAATTAAAAATAATGGAGCAATAATCGAGTATTAATTTTTATTCTTTTTCAATAAAAAATAAATAACCTATATTTTTGACACACTTTTTTTTGTTGCTGTTAATTTCTATGGTTTCAGATAAAATTTAAAACATAATTAGCTTAAATATATATTGAAAGCTACAATTTGTAGCACATATGAACATGGATTTAAATTAGAGTGAATAATTTAAATTTATTTTGAAAATTGTTGTGCTTAAACTTTTGACTATGAAAGAAATGAAACTGGAGATTTTGAATTTCAAATGTTATATAAAATGAGTTTAAATTAAAAATATATTGCAGAGGTGACATTGAGGCCCCTGATCTGCACGTTAGAAATATGATGAATACTTATAGTGCTTCATGTACAGAGATTTTTTTTCTTGAAATGAATTATCAAACATTGAAAATATTAGTCTTAGAGAGTGCACAAATGACTTTAAAAAACTCAGTCTTGATTTGTATGGGAAGGCTTTGAGCCGCATGAGCCTCTCCCTTTCCTATATTCCTGGATACAATAAAATACATACACATTGTAATAGTTATACCACTTTTTAAGGATTACAGTACAAGACTGTTGAAATTAAACTACCTCAACTCACAGGGCCATGTAGCCCAATGTATGAATTGTAATGTTGTGACATTTAGGTACTTCAGATCATTGACTCAAGATTTATTTATAAAAAAATAGAACAAAAATTGCTGATAAATGGCACTGTAAAATTTATGCAAAATTTATTGGCAGAAATAGTTTCTGTGTAACTTATGCAAAGGACAGGTTCAATAAAAGAGAAAGACAGCCACTAAAGAAACAGACATTCGAAGCTCAGTAATGTACAATATTTTCATTTAAAGACAAAACTCTGTTAGTGAAGCTCTTCTAGTAGAATAAAGAGAACACTGCTTTTGCAATTAGATCAAAATAATTTACGAAGCATACTTTTTGTACTAACTGTTAAATAAATCTTGAGCACATGATTTGAAGGGTTTACTGACAAACAAATAGAAACTGATGCATATGATCAAAATAATGTATAGCTTTTGAAAATATACTTCAATTATCAATTTCCAAAATTATAAACGTTGACTTGAAAGAATTTGGGACTCAAATGTTGGATAATTTCACTTTAGAAAGATTTCCCTGAAAATACTTCTCTACTGACTGCACCCTTATAACACTCTTTTCCTGTTATTACTCCTTGTTGGGATTTCAATTGAACAATATGAAAAATGACACTGGAATAACAATGTGATGTACTATTCATTGATATTTATAAAATAACTTGAAAATATTCTGCAAAGTATGAAGTTATATAAGATATCTCATAATGCTTAACCTCTTTCAGTAAGAAATAAACAAGCATATTCTGACAAGTGTGCTCAAAATAAAATGATAAATTTGACAATATATTCAAACTATCATTTACCCAAAATATAATTCTTAAATCTGAATATAATCCTTGTCAATAATCCTTGTCAATAATCCTTGCAATAATTCTTGGCAATAATCCTTGGCAACCAGAAGTATGATAATTTAATTTACTAGTATCATGTACAGCCATAGATGGAAAAAAATTAAAAAAAAAAAGAACACCCCTACTAATAATTCAACGTTACTATTAATTACATTAACATACTATTAATTGACGTTATTACTTTTGAAAAAAAATATCCATTGTCACCTATAATTTTTAAAACTGAAATAGATTTCTAGAAACTTTATAATGCAAATCCAAATTGCCTCAGATTCTATGAAGTAGTTTTCGATTTATGTTTAAAAACTATCTATATTGCAATCTGTTTTGAAATGATTAAAAATGAATTTAGCATTAGGATTTCCAAACTGTAAGCCTTCATAATTCCTAAACTACTTATTGAGAAATCCAAATATATCAAAATTAGGTGTTAGTATTGAAAATTTTAAAGTTTGTTACAATCTCTATATGTAGATGACGTCCTAAGCAAGCTTTAAGTACAGCATTAATTAGAAGACATTATTACTAATCGATTGATACTAGTCACGCTTTTATTATGATGTTTTGTGGCTGAATTAGTAGGAAGTGTTCTCTCTTTCTATTTTTTTTTTTTTTTTTTAACGAATGGAAGTATAATAAGCATGATAATACAGTGGAATTTCGATAACATGACCCTGCCTTTGCTAACTCAACATTCCAAATAAGTCCACATTTTGTATACATACGATTAAACTATTACATTTCTTATGGGTCAAAACCCTGATAACTAAACACTTTTTGACAAAAGGTGACATCCAATACTAATTGGAATAGAATTCAAGCACTTTAAGATCATCAAAATGTTATTCAAAAAGGTTTAGAGAATAATAATTATTTCACTTTTATTTAATAACTTATATTTCTCAGAAAATTAATTGAGCAGAAAATTTTAATCTAACTGTGAATGATGTGAATATTTTGTTTTAATATGTAGTTATCTTTTGTTTTGAAGTCGCTATTAATTGTAAATTAGCTATCAATCTAAAAAAGACATGTTTTTATTTAAGAACTTTATAAAACAATCTTGCCTACAATTAAAATCAATTTTAAGGTGTAAAATTAAATAAAGCAAATGTAGAAAATGCACTCTTTACTTGCAAATTGTTAGCAATGAAAACTTGATAATAATGACTGCCTGTTTACAAATTTCATATTAATCTACCTATATTTCTAAACACAAGGTTTACTCATTACCTAATGTAGTTTTCAAAATTTGGTTTTCACTATCAGGAAGTTGGCATACGATACTAAAATATTACATTTTTAAGAATGAATTTTCTTATTAAATAAATGTTTTTAAAGCAGCTATAAACATAGAAAATTTTACTGAATAAAAAATACTTAAAATTTCGGGAAATAGTTTCTAAAATGGTATATAAACATAGGTATCAGATAGCAACTTTTTGACAGAGAAAATTAAATTTTGAAAATATATATTAGAAAATGAATAATCTAACAACTAACTTTTTTTTCCCCTCACATATACAGTCGAGTTCCATTATATCAAATATCAAAAGAACAAAGCAACTATTACCATGAAATTTCAGCAATTCTTACGAAAATCAACAATTAGAAAATGTATAAGAGAAAAGTTCTACTGTATAAGTTTTATTTAAATTTAATTAATTAACACTTAACAATACATATAGCAGTAAAGAACAAACTACACTGCCAAAAATCTCCAGATACTTTCAATTTAAGCATTTTGTCAAATATCTATAGAAACACTTGATGCATTGTTCTTGAACTCGAGGAATGTAAAAACCATGTTTTAACTCATATCTTTCAGTGAGGATTTAGTCACAAAGCGAATGTAAAGATTATCAACAAATTGAAAATAAATACCATACCCTGTATCATAATAAGTTTGAAACGACTAGCAGCTACATGAATGATTATATAGGCCTTTTACAACATTTGTGCAAGAATGAATATAAGTGTTATTCTTACATAAATGCACACAAACTTCATACAGGGAATTTAAAATTATTTGTTACCCTCATGACTATTTATCTTGACTAAAAAATATGAATTCATGCATGTTCTGTATATCCCTAAAATTCAAAAACAATTCACTGGATATTTCTCTAGATATTTGACAAAATGTTTCAAATGAAAAATGACCTGCGACTTTTGGTTGTGTTATTTTAATTATGTTTTAATTCAAAAACAATTTGAATTTATGCGCTTAGCAAACAAATAAACTAATACCAATAAAAAACTAAAAATTTCAATATAATGAAATTTCCTTAAAGTGAAGCAATATTTGCAATCCCATAATGCTTGTTCTGACAAAACTCGACTGTATTATATTCACAGCATACTGCGTTTAGTTTAATTTTTCAGTTAAAAATATTTAGATTTTTAAAAGTTTGAAAATTGTGAATGATAAAACACACTAAAATAATATCATAATGTGAGCTATATCAGTAAGCTTTTATAATGCAATAGAAATAAATATTACAAAAACAGAAACACACAAAAACACACTAAATTATTTTAAAGGAGAATAATTTATTGAATGAAATCAAAATCATCAAAATGGAATCACATTTTAAAAGTTCTTTTTTTTTAAAAAAAAAAAAGATTAAATTTTCTTTTTTAACAAGATTTAGCATAACATCTTAGTATGTATGGCAACAAGAATGCATAGTCAGTATTCAACAAATTCTCAATATTAGGTACTAGTTTTGCAGAGAAACTATAGTAAATCCATATTATAAAATCTCTCAAATAAAACAAGTACTGCTAAGGTAGAATTTGTCAAGTGACAAAAGCTTGTAGCTTCGAGTTTTCTTTATATAAAAATTAAAAAATTTACAATAAAAAATAATGTCAAAATAAAAACAAAATTTCACAATATAAATAAATAACAAGTAGTATAAAACGTGAATAAATCTTCTGTTTATCTACAAATCATGGTGATTACATCACATGAGTGCATGAGCACCAGCAAAACAAAATCCAGAGGGAGGCAAGAGTCTGAAACAGGCATGAATGCAGTCAGCAGACTAGGCTTGGTGATTTTTTCAGAATCATGTCAGAACACTGTTTCAGAAATGGAATCCCAAACTGAAAGTCTGGGATAAGCCCAGTTCTCTAAATGGTACCCATATACAAAACTTTCTTAAACCAGCTAATGACAACATGATATAAGCTAAATGGAGATATTTTTGCAAGAATTGTCTGTGGAAGACAATTTTTGAACACATCAATATAGGAATATAACAGTTAAAAAATATTAATTGTATTGTCTCTCTTTTTATCATCGGGTGGGGGGGGGGGGGGGGGGGGCGATGTCCTGCTCTCCTGAACCCACCATTTAAGATAATTTTAAACATATGAATATTTAAAAAAAAAAAAAAAACATAAGTTGAACAGAGGGTTCAGGGGGCAACCTCCCTCCCTTAGGAAAATTCGTAGTTCTGAAAAAGAAAAGAAAAGATTTAGTTTATTTTTATTTTAGTGTTTAACTATTTTAAAACACTTAGGAAGAACAAATTTTCCTTTCCTTTTTTAAAAAAAAAAGGAAATCATCAAAGATAAAGAAAATTTAGTTAATAAAATTTCAAAATGCGGAGAGGGGCAATGGCCCTGCACTGCCCCCCTTTGCTGGCACCCATGCATGAGTGACTGGTCAATTAAGAAGTGCACGTTCTTTACCAGAAGAACCTGTAAAATGGTCCTGAGAGTGATTTTTGAAATTGTACAACAAATTTCATCACATTTACTCATAGAATATTTACATATCAACTAAGCACATAAACTAACATGGTGTACATGAAATAGACCATTTTTCAATGCAGACTAGACATCTGGTTTAGGTATAAAACGATTGCACCATTTTTTAAATCCAAAACATATGAGACTTTTCACCTTTGAACAACATTGATCAAGTCCCTAATTGTGCTATGGATTTCCGTTAAAAGTTTCACATCACTGGAGCATTTGCTAGAAAATGAAGTGAAATGCTCCCGTTGCTTTTCTAGTGTAGAAATGAGCTCGTAAAAATGGAACTGTTCTTGTGCTGGTATGTTGGCAGTGTGATTTCTGCAAATTGAACACAGATGGTTGATTTTCTCTGAAAGCTGATTGACTTTTGAACCGTTGCTGTGACTGGAATTTCTTAACCTTCCAATGATTTCATCTATACTTTTGTAGATCTCCATGATGGATTGCTTGCAATCTGAATTTTCTGGACGTTTTGTTTCAATCTGATTTATATTTTTAGCAGTAGTGTCGTGTGGAGAAGCAAGTTTATTGTCAACATTCGGGTGATGATGGTCAAAAGATGGTGGAGTATTGCTCTTCTGAACCTTGGATGTTGGGTTTTTCATCATTTCCTCTACTTCTTCTGGTGATGGAGGAGGTAGAAATAGAAGATTATCATTCTCTTCTTGCACATTAACTATGTCAGATGGATAAGTAGTGGGAGATTGTTTTTCATTTGAGCAATCATTGATTGTTTTCTTATTTTCAGCATAGTTTTTAGTTTGTTCATTGCTTGCTTCGTCATCTGGTAATTCTGGGCTACCGTTTCCATCAGAATTATTTGCTACTTTGTCATATATGGCAAATTCTTTTTCAAAGAGCTTCTTGAATGTTTTAACACTACCTGCACTATGTCTTCTTTCAGATGCTTCCTTTTTAATAAATGCAGGTTTGTCATTCATAAAGGCATCACTTTTACTACGCTCATGTTTCACTTCATCTGCATCAATGTTATCGACAGAGGAATTTTTAACCAAGCTGTTTTTATTTTTTTTAGTTTTAGCTTTATTACTAGTTATAGCACCATGTTCATCATCACAGTTCTCTATATTTAATTTTGATAAATGCGATAGACACTCATCTTCATCAGCACCAACAACATTTTGAAAACCTTCAGGAGCAGGTATAACAACCTCTGAGCCAAGAACGCCTGACTGGGAAGAAAGTTCTAATTCATTTGAAACATCTGGAGGAAGAACAGATGCAATTTTTTCAATTTCATCAAGAGAGCTAAGAGATTCTTCACTTTCCGTAAATATATTCTCATCAGATAAATCTGTAACTGGAGCGAGCTTAGAGTTACACTGACTTCTGCCAAAATGGCTTGACCTCATCTTAATATTGTTGCCAATATTATTGCATTCTAAAGATCTATTCTGACTAAACAGAACTTTGGAACTATCAATTTTTGAAATATGAGCATGATTTATTGCTGGTTTGTTTAAAGTTCTTTTTTTAAGGTTACGCTTATGCAAATCTCTATCCATCCTATCAGATTCAAAGACTAATGTACTGTTAGATATACAGTTATTAGTAACAACATTCTCCCATGATGCATGATGAGCTGTATTATTTACAAAAATATTAGAAACATTACCTAACAGCTCCATGGGTTCGCGAATACAAGTCAGACTCTCTGACTTCTTCTCTGCTTTTTTATTCTGGAAAAAGCGATCAGACAAAAGTGGCTTGCGGGCCCTCAGATGATGAGATTCTGTAATTGAAAATGTTTCCAAAACATCATTCATTTTACTGTGGGTGAGATCAGATTTTTGTCGTAGAAAAAATCTATGAGAGTTTCTAATGGACTGGTTTTCTAGGCCATATCGCATTCCAGCCAAATGTCTTGAACTAGAGATTTCTAAGCGACTCAAGTTTGTCACAGAACCTGTAACTCTGTGATCAACATGAACCTCTTCACTAATTTCTCTCAAACATTCAAGTTCTCCCTCCATATCAGCCTCAGGAGGAACAGCTGTGCCTTCATGTAACCCATGTTGGCGCAAAGAATCTAAATAAGCTCCAATTCGAGCACCTTTCGGTAAAGTTCCATAACGACTAATAGCTTTCTTCACATTCTGAACTTCAAGAGCAGCTACTCTTACTTTCTTTGTTTCATTCTTTTTACCATTGTGAGCATCCTTAGACTTTTGAGGAACTAAAGAGTTTTGAGATTTGTTTTTCTTTGATTTTTTCATCTGTACAGAAGATGCATCTGATGAAGAAGCAGCTACACCTGAATCTTCCTTCTCTGACATCCGTTCATGGGAATCATTTTCAGGTAATTTATTGCAGCCTGGATAATCTTCAATACCAGATTCGAATTTAGTATCAGGGGATTCTTTAAAAAACAACCCATCTTCTACAGTATCTAGTTCATCAGGATAGGAATTCTCCTTAAATGAGCTTGTTCTTTTGGGAGGCGGAGCAAGGCTATGTTTGTATCGAGGACTTGAGCGGCTTAACTGTACAAAGACTGACTTAACAGCAAAGATCCCCTGACTTTCTGCTGACATGTTTTCTGAGGAAAAAAAAATAAAAACATTTTCTTAAGTTTATAATTTTAATTAACAAACTTTTATTTTAAATGATAAAGCATCTTGACCCTTTATATCCCAAATTAGGAAAAATCCTGTTGCAATATTTGAAGATAGATAAGAAAATTTATGAAATTTAGGAATAATTCATTTATTAAAAGTCTTATTATATTCATACATATATGCATTTTTTAAAAATATATCCACAGTTCGATTAATTAACAAACAATGTTTTTTAAAAATCTTCCAACTCTTGTAAAATAATAACAGTAAATATGATAAACAGGGAGAAATGGGCAAGGGTATTTTTTTAATCTATATATGAAACGTTGTCTTCTAGTTTTAGAACAAATACAAACACATGTAATAGTAACTACATTTATTATGTATCGTTTCTTTTTTTTTTTTTTTAACCTTTTTATCTTAACATTCTGAGAAGTATTAAAAAAAAAATCTCAATAAATTTAGTTTAATACATTACTTTTGATATCCTTTCTAACACCCATTTGCCCACCAAAATTAATTTCACTGTCATGCAGTTACAGGTGCAGCAGCCAATTATCCCCAAGCGGATAAACTAAAATGTGGTTCCCCAAGCGGTGATAAGCTAAAATGTGGTTGAGTGCTAAAACAATATATTTTGCTTTTTTTAGCATATTTTTTATTAGGTCAAGTTTTTAAAATACAGTAATACCTCGGTTTTCATTGACTTCAGCTATCGTCGATTTCGGTTTTCGTCGATTTTTTCTGTGAAAGATTTGTTTCGGTTTTCATCGGTTGCCTCGGATTTAGTTTATTTCCTGTATATTTTTATGAGTTTTTTTATTGATTGCGAGTGCTCCATCATGAAACCAAAGAAAGTTTCTTATAACATTTTAGACAAATCTTCAAGAAGCGACAGAAACAAGCCACTTCGGACAGCTTTTTTGAGCGACATAGGCCTTCTGACTCTGACTCTAGTCCTAATGCTAAAAAAACAAAATGGAAAGAGACCCAGATACAATGCCTTGATACCATACGCTAAGAACGCTATATTAATTTCTTATTGTTTTTAGTATTAAACTCTATACCTATTCTCTATAAAATGTGTGTTTGATAAATTAATTTTTACATAGATTTATATGGATACAATAAACTCGGTTTTCGTCGGTTTTGGATTTCACCAATTGTTTTCGGACAGATTATCGATGAAAACTGAGGTATCACTGTAAGATGGAAGATTCCAATTTAATGTCTTATAATACGTAGGTAAAAATATTTTAGACTTTTAAAAGAGCAAGTAAACACAAAGTATTTTCTAAAACAGGGGCATTAATTGCCACCCTACCCCTTGCTTATCCTATATTGTGGTTTTATTAGTAAATGAGACTTTGCTTTTAAAACATGGTATAACAAAATATCTTCCGTGAAATATAAAATTTTCAGCTATACATATATGTATTAAATGAATTTTATATTCCATTTTCTTTAATAGAACTTCGAAATCTCAAAGGAGCATACAGGGTATTAAAGTATAGCTTGTACTGGATTAGTCAAGGGGAAAAAAAATTACACGAATAAGATAAAATAAGAAAATCAAACAGTTTATATTAAAGTATAGCTAGTACTGGATTAGTCAAGGGAAAAAAAAAGTTACATGAAGATAAATTGAGAAAATCAAACAGTTTATTTTACAAAGACATTGGTTAGATTATTTATATTTGCTGTGTATGCACAGAAGTATTTTAAAACTTCAAAAATTCTGTAATTTGCACATAGATAAGCAGATAAAACCAATTCATTAAAATATATAAAAATCATCTCAAATTACAAAAAAATTCCATTCGTGTATTTTTTTCAAAAGGAAATATCAGAAAAGCTTTTAAAGTTAAGCAGAAAAAAAAAAAAGAGTAGCAAAAATTACATTTTTTTTAAAGCAATTACTCAATAGTATTTATTTATGTGCAAAGAAAAATTTGATGTGATAAGTCACAATGGGAAAAAAATTCAATACATTTTTATTTTGATATTTTAAACATTTTGTAAAATATTGAAACTGATTATTAGCACTCGCTGATTTTATGAAATTTTAGAAAAAAAAGGCACATTATCATATTTTCTGGTGTACAAGAGGCACTTTTTTAGGGTTTTGTTCATCTCACGAAACCCTATTACTCCCACTTTGTTGTCTGTACATCACAGAGCCAATTCTCAGAAACTATTTAACTTACAGGCACGAAATTTTGTGTACTTATAGCTGAATACCTGCTATGAAGCTCAAAATCATAAAATTTTAAAAAATGGTATCATTTTAATATATAGAGATAAAAAAAAAAAAAAATCTAACAGCCTTTCCCTATTAAATTTAAACATTTTTTGTTATAGCAGTTGCCAACAATTAAAAATCCACAATAAAATTCTTTCTACAATAATTAATTTTCTATTGAAAGATTTCCACGTGAAAAATTAAAATGAAATAAAAAGTTTCACCAATTGAAAAAAAAATGATTAATATGACGTCATATTGGTAATAAAAA
Source organism: Maratus michaelseni (assembly GCA_963931845.1). Lineage (NCBI taxonomy): Eukaryota > Metazoa > Arthropoda > Arachnida > Araneae > Salticidae > Maratus > Maratus michaelseni. The sequence goes on along the minus strand of OZ007593.1, from coordinate 343,431,091 downwards.
GGAAATTTTCAAACATTTCTCAATAATACCAGGAGTATGAATATGTGAAAATACAGAAAACAGCTTAACATGACGTCATTAGAGAATTAAACAGAATATTAATCTGATGTCATAACGGATTTTCAAATGTTTGAGAATAATACAAAGAGAGTATCAATATGAGTAATAGAGAATAATAAATATATAAGTTTGAGGAACGTATTGAATCATGATAGAAACCCGATTATGGAAATATTCACATATTTTAACATTTTGAAGGTCTCTATATAACATGTTTAATTTTGAAATTGATTTTTTTTTAATATCGCATTTAGTCCACATGACAGTTATTATTATGACAGAGTATAATAGCGGGCTTCGTCTGCTATCGGGCCGGTTCAGATATTCAAAAGAGAAAAATATCGGTAAATTTTTACTTTATAAAAAACATGACTTTTTTTTTTGGAAAATGAAAATTTTTTGGACTTATTAAAGAAAGGATAAAGTGTTTTGAAAGGAACATTAAACGAAACCCTTCATGTGATCTTCGATCACACTTACACACTTGTTTTTTTTTTTACCCTTAAAATGCATCTTAAACATGATAGAAGAAGGGTGGAGGCTTATACACTATATTGCCAAAGGTGACCGGTCACTTGCGATTTTAGACGTTTTGTTAACTTTCTAGAAAAATACATGAGGAATTAACCTGAAACTACAGGTGTGTAAACAGTATAGTATAGGTTACATATTTCCGTGAAGATTTTTTCATGAAACCCCATAGGGGACTGTCAACAAATTGAAAAAGAACGAATATCTTTTGGATAACCCTGTAAAAACTAATGTAGCAAAGGTGTTCAAACTCGAGATTATTAATAAGTAGCTTATTGTAATATACTGTGTTCATTTTTATAAGGATAGCATGTATACTCGTAGAGAAATTAAGGATTTTATCAAAACAGTCCCAAACTTCGCCTAGTTTTTTGCTTATAATTTGCAGAGTTCTTAATATAAAAAAAGTTCTTTTCAGAAAATATGACAAACAACATTGTACATAATACCCTGCAATCAGAATTACAAAATAATAAAAATTGGATGAAAAATGAGCAGGTTTACTAAAAAATATTTCACTGCGCATGCGCGAATGCAATCAAAATATAATATGCATAATGTATTAGCCAAGTATATGGAGCAACTTTTGTGAAAGTCTCAAAATCATAGCTTGAAAATTCTGAAAATTATCGTCGATAGAATAAGATCGAAATCCGTTGTTCCCAAACGCAAGCAAACATATGAGGGGTTGTATCCAAATATAGTAGTACTTACAATATTGTGTATGCTATCTTGGCACTAATCAACAGATATTTGATACAACCCCTCATCTTTTTGGGAACAACGGATTTCGAGCTTATTCTATCGACGATAATTTTCTGAATTTTCAAGCTATGATTTTGAGACTTTCACAAAAGGTGCTCTATACACTTAGCTAATACATTATGCATATTATATTTTGATTGCATTCTCGCATGCGCAGTGAAATATTTTTTAGTAAACCTGCTCATTTTTCATCCATTTTTTATTTTTTTTAAATTGTGATTGCAGAGTATTATGTACAATATTGTTTGTCATATTTTCTGAAAAGAACTTTTTTATATATTAAGGCTGCTCTTCAGTAAACTTCCCGATTCCCCTCGCTAATGTTATTCCTATGGGCGTAGGATGCATTCATATTTTTAAAATATCTCCTCAGAAAATTAATATTTTTAACTTCTGTTTTCTTTGTATTGTTCTTAAAAAATGTCTCTTTTTTTTCTTAGTTATCAAAATATTTCTAAATTATGTGCTTAATTTACATTTTTTTGTTTTAAAATCTTAGCGAAACTGAATAAGATTTTAACGTTTCATATAAAATTAAGTATATATTTTAGAAAAAAATTGACAACTAAGAAAAAAAAAAGAGACATTCTTTAAGAATAGTACAAAGAAAACAGAAGTTTAAAATATTAATTTTCCGAGGAGATATTTTAAAAATACGAATGCATTCTACGCCCATAGGAATAACATTAGCGAGGGGAATCGGGAAGTTTACTGAAGAGCAGCCTTAAGAACTCTGCCAATTATAAGCAAAAAACTAGGCGAAATTTGGGACTGTTTTTATAAAAACCTTAATTTCTCTACGAGTATACATGCTATCCTCATAAAAATGAACACAGTATATTACAATAAGCCACTTATTAATAATCTGGAGTTTGAACGCCTTTGCTACATTAGTTTTTACAGGGTTATCCAAAAGATATCCGTTCTTTTTCAATTTGTTGACAGTCCCCTATGGGGTTTATTGAAAAAATCTTCGCGGAAATATATAACCTATACTATACTGTTTACACACCTGCAGTTTCAGGTTAATTCCTCATGTATTTTTTTAGGTAGTTAACAAAACGTCTAAAATCGCAAGTGACCGGTCATCTTTGGCAATATAGTGTACAATGAAGGTACCAATTTTTTTTTTTTTTTAAATTAGGTTATTATATTTAATAATATAATATTAATTATATATTATAGTAATAATTACATAACTATATATTATATATTTTTAACATTATTTATTAATAATTATAATTAATATAAATATTACTTTTAACTTGGGTATTATCATTTTTTTACTTTAATGTTTTTTTTCTAAAAAAATGTGTTAAATTTTGGAAGGTGTCTTAACCACCAGAAAATATGGTAATTTTATTTATTCTTTATTTCAATATTTTTATTTTAAAGTTATGTTTTCTTATTAAAAAAAAAAAAAAATCCTGTTATATAGGAATTGACTTAAAAGATTTTTATTTATATGTAACATATATGAGCAGAATGTAAACTATATAATGTCTCTTTCTTAAGTTTTCCTTTTTGCTATTGCAGAGGTGAAAAAAAAATAGATAAATAGATAAAAATCAATTATTTGAAAAAGAAAAGAGAAGGCAGACCAGAAAAGAAGAAGAATTGGCTGAACAAAATATGTTAAAAATTATTTTCGTTTCTGGCTAACTTTTTCTTAAATTCTCAAAATACTGCAAAAATATTTAACACCAAGTATTAGAAAAATTACCAGCATTCTTAATAATAATGAATAGCAGCATTTTTTTTTATTTAATTGTATATATATATATATTTTTTTTTTTTAAATATGGGGAGCATAAAAGTAACTAAAGACTAAGATTTAACAGTTGATGAACAAAGTCAATGATCAAGAAAGATTTTTATTACTTTTTGACAACTCTGTAAACTGACATGATGTATTGTAAAATATGGATAATCACATCAAATAATTTGCCTTATTACAAAAATAGAAATGAAATGTTATCCAATGAATTGTCTAAATAGCTTTGATTACAGCTTGACTATTTTTAAAAGACTTTTTATTTATTTTAATATTTTCTAATTTATTTATTATAGTATTAGCACCCTCACAAATTAATATTTGAGAAGTTTTTATATTGATTTAACTTTTCAGAAATAATTACTGTTATTGTAGAAAATGCATATAAATAAAATAAAAACGATGTATTAATCAATGAAATGCACAAAATGTGTAAGAATATTTATTTTTACTAAAAAGGTGCAAATATACATATAAAGGTTATTAAAACATAAAAACCCATCAAAAGGTGTTAAAAAACCTGAGTACTTTCAAATGCGCTGAACAGTCATCATCAGGGGAAATTCGGAAAGTGAAAGTTCACGAGTGTAAGTTGGTTAAATAGCCAGAGACGAGTCTATTTCAAAGTTGGGGAGAGGAGGGAAGGAGGAGGAGGGTGGTGTTGGGGGAATTATAGTTAAGTTCCAAAATCAGCAGAGATATTTAGTGCACTATAGCAGATCCTAAATATAGTTAGGAGAGCATATGATATTATCACAAGTTTTATTTCCTTGAGTTAAAATCTCTAAAGATTCTCTGATAATTGATGCATATTAATTTGAAGTATGGGCTATGATTCTTGCTTTACTGAAATCTGTGTCGATTGATGTCTTGTTTTTGGTTTATCCTTGATAGAGCCATTTTTGTTGATCCTGTTTAATTGCAGTTAACCCATTAGTTCCAAGTTAGCACCTTTCAATTTTTATATAAAAAGTACGTTTGAAGTTTGTTCATGCCTTTTTCTTAATGAAGAATTAGATGTAATTAGAAAAATAGCAGCCGAAAATTCAGTTCCATCTCATTTCATTGAAACAATCCTAAACAAATTTAAAGTAAAAGATGAAGAAAAACGAAATACACGTACAATTAAAAGTTTGAAGTTTTGTACAGTTAACTATATCCCAAGGTTTTTTGAAAGTATGAGACATTCCCTCTTTAAGTTTGGCATTACATTAATCACAGTCCCTCCCCCAAAGTTGTGAGTTTTGTTAAACAGGAAAATTGACCCAATCCAGGCTATCAATAGATCAGGGGTATATATTATACCATTCAAGAAAGATAACAAAGATTTTATGTACGTAGGTATGACACTGAGGAAATTTCGGGACAGAATAAAAGAACATGAAGCAGATCTGAGATTAAATAAACCCCACACTGCGTTAGCAAGATTAGCACAAACTGAACCCATAAAAGTAGATTTCAATGGATCCAAAATTATATTCCGCACAAGTAATCACCAGGAAGCTATCATAAGAGAGTCTCTGGAAATAATATCTAAAAAAGAAATAGTCTATAACGATGTATTATCATATGATATTCACGCAGTCCGGAATGAATTAATACATGATTGATTAACCTGTACTTATTTTTTAAATGTTGAATGACCTTTCCCATCCTACCTTATATTCCACACCCTTGAAGTAAAATGGTTTGTTCCAGGCAAGCTAGAAAATGCGAAGAGACAACAAATCAACTTAACTATTAGTTTTTCACTGATGATGACCAAGTAAGTTCGGTTGAAAACATTTTGATTTTTTAAAAGGACTTTAATGTGCTTTTAAATGTTTTTTATGTATGTTTTTACACACATTCAAGCAATATATTTACATTTAGTTGTATCTTTATGAACTTTAATTATTAAACAAGGTGAATTTGCACTGAAATTTTAACCTTTTATTGACTTAATAGAGCTGTTGAGGGTTTACTATACTTTATGTCTGCGATATGCTCTTTGAGTTTGTCTTTAAATTTTCTAGATGGCATGCTTATGTAATGGAGTTTTTTCTGATTTACTTCATCTGTAAAAGGTATCATATACGCCTGAAGTTTTGTCATTAGGGATTGAGTCTATTTTCTTGTGTGCAAGATCTTTCAATTTGGCAGATGGTTTTGTGATTACGTTGATATCATATTTCTGTAATGCATATCTAATTCTTTCAAATAATTGAGGTACGTAATTGAAAGTGTAAAATTTGAGATTATTTTTAAGATTATTTTTAATGCCACTTTTAATTGACTCTTTAGTCTTTATGCTGGATGTCAAAAATTAATTTATTAATATGATGAAAGGGAAAACCATTTTCTACAGCAATTTTCTTAATAGTGAGTAATTCTTCTTGTAGGTAATCTCTCGTACAGAATTCGGTGGCTCTTTTTATATTAAAAAAATGTAAGCTGCAGATTTGTATTTAAATGGGACATTTCTACTGTAGGATATTGTATTATTTGAATTGAAACCTTCTTATCTATTTTGTATGTTGCATTGTTCCTTATTTACTCCACATCTAAAAATGGTAACGATCCTCTCTGTTCGATTTCTAAGGTGAACTGTATGTTTGAATTAAGGTTATTAGCGCTATTTAAAAGTTCATTCAATGCAGGGATACTGTGGTTCTAAATTAAAAATATATCGTCAACATAATGCAACCATAGCTGAGGTTTTAAAACTGATTTAGATATAATATCCCTCTCTAGGGGCCTAAGTTTTAACTCCGCAAGTAATCTGGAAATGGGTAAACCCATTGAGGCACCTTCAGTTTGCTTAGAAAATTTTCCATTAAATTGGAAGACGTTATTATTTGTAATCAAACTAATGCTTGAATTCATTGTTGTTCTTATTTCTTCATTATAAGCTGGGTTATTATCAATGAATTGCTTTATAAGAATTTCTATTTCTTTTACGTTGATTGAGGTTTAATTAAATCTTGTGTTTTACGATTAATCGTGGGGTTAGGATCCTTGTTTATTTCCTTGCAATTCATTTCTTCAATGCAGTTTTCCATTTTTGTGATATATTCCTTTGTATTCATTACTGTCATTTTATTAAATTTGTTAGTTTGGATTACTATAATATCGGAGTTTTCTTTAAGTTGTTTGATAACATCTACATCCATATTTCTGTTTCCGGTTTGTTTCTTTAAGTAAGATTTTACATTTCTGTGTAAGATTCTTCTAATTTCTTCTCTCTTTTCAGTATGTGCTGACTGTGTAATAACTTCGCAATCTGTATAACTGATTTTAAATTTGGCGATTGCTTAAATATATGTTTTGGTCCAAGTTCCAGGACGGACCCTATGGAGTCTATTATCAATAACTTTACCTGTGAGATTCACGTAAGGGACTGGTGCTTTAAATGGCATTTTATCTTGTAACTTAGTATCACATAGTTTATTAATCTTAAAGTCTTCTTTTCTTTGATGTTCTCTGTCTAGTCCTATAAATGTTAACAATTCTTTAGAAGTCATCACACTCTCTGTCTTCAATGACCTTTGCTAATTCACAATAAAAATTATATACTTCAACTGATAAAATGTCCAAACTTTTAAACTTAGGAAAAAGTTATTTTAATGTAGGTTTTATGAAAATGTAGGTTTTAAAGCTGTCAAGTTCAAATTTTCTCTTTACTGTTGGTAATTCTGCATCAATAAACTGATTTCTGCACTTAAGAAAGTTTGGTATGTAACCATGATGTTTACACAATTGCAAGAATCTTATATTAATATATTCCAACTTCATTCTTTCACATCTATATATTTCCTCTTTATAATATTGCATTTCATTTTAATCCATTTTATCGAATTTTTGCTAATATAAAATATAGTTTAACATTAAATTATAACCAAAAACATGACATAGATTTCAGTAAAGCAAGAATTATAGCTCGTATTTTAAATTACTACACATCAATATCAGAGAATCTTTAGAGATTTTAACTCAAGGAAATAAAACTTGCAATGATATGCTCTCCTGCAAAATATGCAGGATCTGGTATAGTGCACTAAATGTCTCTGGCAATTTTGGAACTTAACTATAATCTCCCCCTATCCTGCTCCTCCTCCCCTCCTTTGAAATAGACTCGTCTCTGGCTATTTAACCAACATACATTCATTAACTTTCACACTTTCCGAATATTCCCTGATGATGACTCTTTAGAGCAGTTGAAAGCACTTGGGTTTTTTAACATCGTTTGATGGACTTTTATACCTTTTTAGTAAAAATAAATATTCTTACACATTTCATTTAATATTCAAGGTGAACATGGCATTTAAAATGTATAGTTAAATTATATTTTATATCAATGAATAGCAAAAATAAATTTTGATTACAATCTGACTATTTTTAAAACACCATTGTAAATGTATGTGTTATTTGTTTTTAATTACTCTCATATTTATTAGAGACTCGTCATAAAATTAGTACCTTCCAAAGCAATAACTGAGCAGACTGACTGTATTATACAATAAATCTGCAAAAGTAATTAATATTTTAGTAATAAAAAAGACTGAAGTTGGTAAAATTCCAAGATTCTAATTTATGAAATTCAGTTAACATAGTAAATATCAGGTCTTAAAAGATATCCACCTTTTAAGTTTTCTCCGACCAATTCTATTTTATATAGTTCTTAAAATAACAAACATGCCAAATTCCCAAACTAAAATATGTACTTTTTTTTTTTGGACATACTAAGATACTGACATTTTCATCTTTTAAATTTTTGAATAATGTTGCATATTAAGAATAATACACAATAATGCAATCAAAGAAAGTTTCAATAATTAAGTACATAAATCATCTTTACATAATATGTATTATGCAAAGATGAAAATTGAAAATTTGCTCATGGCAACAGTCGTAAAATGTCTCATCATTTATATTCAACTAGCAGACTACACCCGTTTCGCTGGTTGATTTTTCCAAACAAATCTTGAATGATTAAAACATCTTTTAGTTCCACCTTCCACTGCAAGGCGCCTACGTATTATTAGTACTTATATATACATAACTTATTAGTATGTATGCATTAGTATGTAATTGGATGGTCTTCCATTGCTTGCAAAGTTAATCTCTTCGCAGTTCTTTAATCCACACCCACGTCAAACAACACTCACTAAAATATGCCAGTTGTCTGCAAACCAATTTACGGAAATTTCCCTACACAAACATGTGAATACAAACATGCATACACATTAATACATAGATGCATACATTTAATGAATACATACATGACATTATATTTTTCATGATTTCTTTGTTTATTATCTGCTGGCATTGGCATGCAGCAAATACGGAAGTACCCAAATTCGCATTCTCCATATTCGTATCTAATTTCTTTTCTTTCATTCTTTTTTTTTTTTTTTTTGTTAAACATAAAATTCAAACCAAATTACATAGATTTGATAGATTTGGAAGTTACAAAGAATGTAAGGTCTAATTTGGCCATCTATCAGCTCACATAAAAAAAAATAAAATTAAATAAAATTTAAAAAAAAAAAAACATGGAGTTGTTATGTACGCAAGAAATAAAACATCTAAAAGTCAATCTATGTTATAAATCACAAATATGTGCATCAGTAACATTGACATCATAATGATGTGGACAACAATGAGGTTAAAGTGCAATATTTAAAAATGCATCAAAAAATCGGGGGGGAGGGGGGGTAACGAAAAGCATGAGTATTAGAAAACCAGAGAAAAGAAGTTTTCTGCCACAATCAGGATATCTGGCAAGTCTGAAATATTTAATTATTTCCAGGGATAATTTTATTATTTAAAATCAACAAATTATTTACATTAAATATTTTTTAAGGAATTGTATTATAATTGTTATTATTAGAGTTTCCTTAATAAAGTTGAGATGTAGAATTTTTTTTTCTTTGTCATTTTTAATGCAGAAAAAATATGCAGCAAGCTATGTCTAATTAAAATTGTAATATTATATTAAAAAAAAGTTTGCTTCCAGAAATATATTTTAGACATTCTGAGTCAGCAAAGCATATAAAACTTAACATAGTAATAAATTAAATATACAAAGAACTAGATAAAATGTCTACAACTTTCTATAACCCTGCAAAAATAATATTACAGTAATAAATAGAGACTAAATCTAGGCAAGCAACTTAATTTTCTAGCTTCTAGTTTATGCATTTTAGTTAGCATTGTAAATATTAAACCTCAAGGACATATAACTTTTGAGCTTTTTCTAAACAAAGCCATTTTAGATGGGTTTTTTTTTTATATTTTATTGTTTATAAGAAGGATTTTCATGATTTAAAATAAATAAATTATTTATTTCTATAAAAACTATAACATTTTAAAGAATTATAAACAAACAAGTGGGTAAGTGTGATCGGAGATTGCTCAAAGGGTTTCGTTTAATATTCCTTTCTTATTCACTCTATCCTTAACATTTGAAAAATTCGTTAAACTTCCAATATGACATCAGATTTTCTTTTTAATTCTCTAATGACGTGATATTAATCTGCTTTGTGTACATACACATATACTCATACTCCTTGTATTATTGAGAAATCTTTGAAAATTTCCACTTTATTACCACTATGACGTCAATCATTTTTATTTCATATTAATCTTTTTTCAATTGGTGAAACTTTTTATTTCATTTTCATTTTTTCACGTGGAAATCGTTCAACAGAAAATTAATTATTAAAGAAAGAATTTCATGGTGGATTTTTAATTTTTGGCAACTGCTATAACGAAAAATGTTGAAATTTAATAGGAAAAGGTTGTTAGAATTTTGGTTTTTTATCTCTATCTATTAAAATAATACCATTTTTTCAAATTTTAATATTTTGAGCTTCATAGCTGGTATTCAGTTATATATATGCAAAGTTTCAACTCTGTAAGTTACATAGTTTCTGAGAGTGGTTCTGTGATGGACAGACAACGGAACGGGAGTAATAGGGTTTCGTGAGATGAACGAAACCCTAAAAACAAAAGTTTTACTTTACAAGATTGATATTTGGTACATTTTTTTTTTCTATTACAAAAAAATATGCAGCAAGATATGGCTATTTGTTTTTCCCCAAGAAAGATTGTAAAATTATCATATAAGAAAGTTAACTTCCAAGAAATCTGTTTTTAATCAGCATAATACAATATATTCAGCCCAACTAGCAAATTAAATATATAAAGCATTAAGTAAAACAAAAACAAAACTTTACCTATTTCAGGACCCAAATTCTGTCCTTTGTCATTGAAAGAATGAGATTTAGATGAAGAAACACTACCAGATTTGCAAAGTGGTGCTCTCTTTTCCAGCTGCTTTTCAACTTCTACATAAAATAACAGTACAAATGACATATCTAAACTATTTAAGTTGTCATACATGCATGTTAGTAATATTTTCTTTATTTAAAAAAAATAATAATAACTAAAAAGGTTGATCCTTAAAACACTATTTGAAGAACTTCTATTATGCCTTCAGAATGAAGAAACATTATAGACAGATATCAAGGTTCATAACATGAACATATAGAGTTACACAAAATTTAATTCTCTACACCAGCGGTTCCCAATAAGGGGTACGGGGTAGAACAGTTAGGGATACGTAAAATGTACACTGGTAATGGCGGCTAATGATAAAATTAAAACAGAAAAATAAAACTCTAAACTTTTTGGTTACAGAAAGAGACTTTTGTAGAAGTAAAATAGGCTATTTGCATAAAATGAATCAAAGCACCTAAACTTAGTAATTGGTTGATCATTTGTTGTCAATATCTCCGGCCACTCCTAATAATATCTTTTGATTTTGCATGTGTCTCTCATTTTCTTTTATTATTCTTTTCTTTTTAATAATTCTAGAAATATCTAGATAAAACATGAAAGCTGTAAAAACATGCATTGAATAGTAACGGGGCTTCCGATTTCTACGATTTCATTTAAAATCCATTTAAAAGCAGGTCATCATTTTAGTGTTCAACTGGTCAGCATTACCATAAACGTTTTAACGTGTATTAATGAGGGTAGCTTCACCTCCTTTTTGCGAGTTCTTAATTTGAAATCTTTAGTGTTCGAGTGACTTTATGTTGATATTGTGTTGTGGTTCAAAATGGAAAAAGGGTTGAAAATTGAAATTCTGAAGAGAATTATATCTTATACTGTGAACTAGCATAAGAACATTACTAATGAACGAAAGCAAAAATATTTGTTGCAAGTTTATGTGAGAAGGGGTACGTATAAATGAAAAATCTAAGCAAGGGGTACGCGAGAGGAAAAAGGCTGGGAACCGCTGCTCTACACTATTCCCACCTTAAAAAATATAGGGAGAGGGTGGGGATGTTTTGTAATTTGTGTATGGGGATATTTTTGTAATGATGTTTTGCTTGTAATTTGTGTTTGACATACAATAGCATCTCAGCTTGCCACATATAAATAGCTTATTATATATTCTATTTTTTTTACAGCATCACAATTTTGAAAGGCACAAAATGAGTTTAAAAAAAAAATTATTTTCTATAACTCTGTAAACTGGAGGACAACTTTGCACTTCAGGAGGTTTGGCCTGCTGTTAGGGAAGTTTGACCAAGTAAATAAAAAAAAAGCATATTCTCACAAGAAATTTTACTTAATGAATAAATAACCTTTTAAACGTAAACACTGACTTTGTTGGCAAGCAATGCACTGCTGTGGCAGCAGTTGTGTGCAAGGCTTTTTCCAAATCTTATCCTATTACATGGACAGTTAGAAATTATTTATTAAACTGGTAGTTTTGTCAACTGCACTCATCATACGCTAATTACTTGATTTCATATTAAATTCAAAAATTTGCCAGGAACTTTTAGCCCACCCTGTATTAGCGTACAAATCCCTTCATTGTAAAAATATAGTATTTTAAAAGATACAAGCGTACCACAGAAATCTTCAGTAAACACTTTAAAAAAAAAAAAAATTCTGATTGTTTACATCATAAAAGTTTTTAACAATTAAAACATTGCTTTTTGGTTTTCCCTACAACAATCCTAGAAACAAAACAGTATAAAGAGGGAGGAAAATTGCCACGTAGTGGCTTTCTCACCAAACATATAGCGCTACATCACTAAATGAAAATCATTGAAAATGAAATATTTCAAAGATGTTTATTTTTTCTTCTTTTTTTGGTTTTTGTTGAATTTCAAAAAAAGTACTGAACCAATTTTGATGAAATTTAAATAGAATCAATTTGAGAATATCCTCTGTCAATTAAAAAAAATACATAAATCACAAGAATCGGTCAAATAGTTTCGTTGTAATCAGTGAACATACATAAAAAAAAATTAAATACATACGCTTCAAACTCAAAATCTCCTCCTTTTGTTGAAGTCAGTTAGAAAAAAAAAAAAAAAAAAAAAAACATATCTGTACAGTATTTATTTAATCCCTCGTACTAAATAAGTTTTTTGGTGTGAAACATATTTATTTGAGAGGATTTTACTAGAGTCACACATGTGCAAATGCAGTGGATGGCCTATCAGTACTTAAATTGTTATCCTGAGCATAGTATTGGCTGTCTTATTCACCAGATATTAATCTATGTGACTTCTGTCTTTGGGGTCATATGAAAGATTTTGATTTTAGGAAGAAGCTGAAAGACCTTATTAGCCTCAAGAATGCCACTGACTCATTTTCAAGTATGAACAAGAGCTAAAAACCATACATCAAGGCATAAATTATGAAATATTTTCCAACACTATCAGAATATTATTAAGAACTTTCATTTTTCCATACAATGATATGAGCTATCTAAATACACAATTTAAAAAAAATAACACAGTAAAAATCCATTTTATCTATTGCTGTCGAAAACTGGTGTGTGCAAATTCTTTCACGTAGCCCTGTATATCATTGACACACCTTGCAATACACTAAAAATGAGTTATGGTTAAAAATGAATACCACAGCTGAAAATGCACATCCAGTAGTCAGTAGGCAGTCGTTTCTGTAACTGTTGAGTGTCTCAGCAAATAAAGAATAAATTCTACACACACAATAATCTATAGAAAACATGTTGTAGGAACCTCAGTGATGTATATCAATTTCATCATGTTTGAAATAATGTAACATCATTAAAATACACTTTAAATTATTTTTCCCTGTAGATCATAATTTAAGGGAATTATTTTGTTCTTCCCTGTAAGCAAACTATAGATGTTACTTACTCTAAACTCTGTAGAAAGCACCTCATTGATACATATCAATTTAATTATGTTTGAAACATCATAACATCACCAAAATGCACCACAAACAATTTTTTTTATATGCACCATAATGTAACAGAATTCTTTTGTGTGTCCTGGTAAACAAACTATAAATGCTACACACTTCATTTTCCATAATGATCATGCTACAGTAAACCTGAATAGCATATATAAATTACAGGGCATCCTGGGTATATTTACAAGAGTTAGAGCATGGACAAACAGACAGAGAGCCAGACAAACTGAAATCATACACACTTTTTAACTATGATGAAAAGTGCTAAAAAGGGAAGACTTCAATCTGTATCTGACAACTTTTTGACTATGTGGAACTATTGTGTTACCTTTGCAGGTTCTCACTTTGAAAACATTATCCATTCAATTTTTTTTTTTTTTTTTTTTTTTTGCTTTTTATTCCATTTATAAAACAAAGTTTGTAGTACTATATGCAATGACTCAAAAGTTAATTTAGTTTAAAATTGCAGGTTAATTAAAACAGACGGTATTTATATACACAGCCAGCATGTAGCGTGTGCAATGCACACAGACACTTTGGACGAATACAGGGCTGCCAGGCAATTTGGTTCAAAATAGTAGGTACTTAGGGACCTAATGATTAAAAGAGACTTTTTAGGAACACAATGTCTGAAATAGGGAGTTTTTAGGGACCTGAAAACACAATATTTATGCAAATCAAATAATATATCAAATACAACTTTTAACAATGAAAAAGTACACCAAATATTTTTGTAACTTGTTTAATTAGAAACAAGAACAAAAAATCATGCGTCAAGCATAGATTATGTAACATTTTCGAACACTGACAAAATATTTTTACAAATCTTCACCGTTTAATAAGGTGAAAGATGATATCTAAGTGAACTATTTGGAAGATGCATACCATATCTAAAAACCCAATTTCAGGAATTATCAGCAATATTCGGAAAAATATCTGAACTCTTTTGTGCAGCTCTTGTGTATCATCTATAGATTTGTATATATATACTACATATATACTACATAGAATGCAAAATTTTAGTTCAGTTAGGAAACATGTAGCATAGTTTTAAATTCCCCTTCTGGAATTTCCGTCACTAAACGGAAATTACTTGGGAACTTTTGTGCTGTCCTGTATATGATCTATAGAATTTATACACACCAAGTAATAGACAAAAAATGAGTTAAATTTAAAAACACGTTCAACAACTGAAAAAGCACTTCCAGCAATTATTGTTAACAGACAGTAGTGAATTCTTTTGTGTGTCCCTGTAAATGATCAATGAATGTTATTCACATATTATTTTATAGAAAAGCCTCTTGTAATGCACCTTATATCAATTTCAATATGTTTGAAATAGTGAAGCATTATTAAAATAAACCGCAAAATGATTTTTCTCCATAGACCATAATATAACGGAATTCTTTTAAGTGTCCCTGTAAAAGTACTATAAGTGCTATGCACACCCTATTCTATAGTAAGCCTCTTGTAGTGTACCTCAGTGATATATATAAATTTCAATACATTTGAAATTGTGTATCATTAAAATAAACGGCAAATGATTTTTCCCCATAGATCGTAATGTAACAGAATTCTTTTGAGTATCCCTGTAAAAAAAAACTATAAGTGCTACACATTTCATTCTCAATACCGAATATGCCATAGTTAAACCTCAATAACATATCAATTGCATGACAATTCCAATATATTTACGTGCATTAGAGCACCAGCAGACAGACAAGACAGACTGAATTTATAAACACTTTTCAACTAAGTTGGAAAGTGTTAAAAATGTTTACAGATTTCTCACAAATTAACCTTTTTTTAATTTTCTTACTCATGAAATTTGTAATTATATGATTTTTTTTTCTTGTTAGCTGTTATACCAGCTGTAATCAGATTTTGTTCAATTTTAGCTTCAGTTAAGTTTCCTTCTTCTGAAGAACTTTTCAACCTTTTATTGCCTTCAGTGACCAATCTGTCCGATACAGCTACTTCTTCACTCAAATTTTTGTCTAAATCTTCTAACTTTTTTTCAAGATCTATAATTGCATTTTTATTTTCTTCAACTTTTTTTTCTGCTTTCTTCCTCTTATACACTTCAAGTTGTACTTTCCTTCTTTTTCTCTCTCTCTTTTCATTTTCTAGGTAACTCTAATAGTTTTGATATGCAACATTAGCCTTCTTTATTATTTTACTTGTTATTGGAACAAGAGCAGCAAGAGCAACAGGATTTTCACAATGTTTTAAAACGGCTGCTGTGTTTAGCGTACCATTTAGCATCCATTCTTTCATAAAGATTCGTTCTTTGGAAAGAATTTGATTTGAAACTGAAAATCCTCGCTCTACATCTGCACAGACATGGCATAAACTAAGCAGTGGTTACTAACTAGTGGTTACTCTTCAAAAACAGAGAGGTTTGGGTATTTTAGCTCTCTATTTGCCTGTTTTGCATTGATACAAGTTGCCAAAATAATCTTTTCTATTCAATCTCAATTCTCCTTGATTGAGCTTTTAAATTTTCTACTTCTGTTCAGTTACGTGCTGCCATCTAGGGCATTAAATTTTAAACAAATCTAAATTTTCATAAAAATTTTCAAAAATCCGAAAAAAAAAAAATAAAAAAAAAATAAGAGAGAATTTTCATGAAAAAAGGGACTTTTAGGGACCAAGTTAAAAAATAGGGACCAACTGGCAGCCCTGCGAATAGATGCCACTAAACATTTTCATAAGATAAGTATACTTTGTTAAAAAATATAAATAAAAAAAATAGGAGATAAAATTATTATTTTAAATCAAGAAAATTTTAAATTCTAAGCCTCAATATATGTGGTGTTTTATTAAATTACATTGCAGAATATAAATACCATTTTTTTTTTTTTCAAAACAATGAATTTTGTCACACAAATATCATCTGCTTTTATTTTCTTTAATGGCCAGTGCCCAACTCAGCCAAAACAATGTAAAAAAAAAAAAGGTTAAAAGATTTCAGAATGTGAATGTGAAATAGTCACCTTTAATGGGTCTCATAAACATAGAGTAGAAGTGCTTTTACCATAAAAATGTTAAAAATGGATCATGATTTTGATCAAGTATGGCAGCCAGCATAAAACCATGGACAGAAAGTGTCTCCAAGTGAACAATGGCTGGCATTCAATAATCAAGCTGATGATTAGTAGAAGCAGACAAACCAAGCAGAACCATGCTGCATCAACAACTTTATTTCCAAAAACTTCTGAGGCTGATTTTCCATCTCCAAAGACTATTTCGAAAATGGTCCTTCTCCTCTATGTTCATGTTAGATCAATGTACTAGGTGAGATGCAATTTTCTAATTCTGCACACTTTCGCTAATTAAGCAAAAGATGCAACAAGAATAGAATTAGGTGACTGTATGAAAATAATCTTATTTGGGTATGTAGAGAAAACGATTAATAACTTTCATTCTTTCGTTTCAATAAGATATCGCACAATCAATCTTTCTCCTGCAAGTTAAGCTGTAAAATAGGTATCTCACTTAAAAATATAAAGTAACAGATACCTATTACGGATAATTTTGTTCATGTTGGTTGGTTTCTTGTAAATCAGCACTGTGATTTTAAACTAAGAAATTTTATATAATGATTTTCCAAGTTTAAATTTAATTTAATGGTAAACAATATGGATCAAAAACGGAAATTTTGTGGTTGGCAAAAAAAAACAAAATCGCAAAAAGTAGTTGGCAGAATGAGTGATTTAATAAACAAGAAACACTTAATAAGCTTTTGCAAGGTAATAAAAACGATAACAGTTCCGATTCTGTTAAATAAATGGGCACAAGTAAGGAATGTGATAAGTAAATAAAAAGGAGATTGAATGAAACGAACAGAATGAATAATAGCACCCACAAAATTTCTGTAATGTACTATAATTAAAATGGTGCTCTTGAAGGCAATGAAATTACATTTTCTCATAAATCTTGAAAAACTACTTTTGCAGAAAAAAACAAAATAAATATGTTGATTTTGATAGTCTGGCAAACTGGCTAGAAAAGATTTCAGATAGTCTTGAGCAGCATGATCCAAAATGGTATTTAAAAACACTTTTTTCATGCATTATGTTCAACAATAATTTCTTCAATTAATGAGCATTCTGAATCATTCACAAATACTCTAAAAGCTTTTTTATTATTATAAAGTGTTAATTGACAGTATGGATGACAAGAAAAATGTGAATTACTAGAAAAAGCATTAACAAGTAATATAATTTTTTTTTTAGTCAATTCCTACTTTTTAATCATAAATATATAAAATAAACCCGTGTAGCAGTAATGTCCCACATTATCTTTATTGAACATTATTTTATAATCATCGTTGCGGTATTTTATTTCTGTGGCATCACTAATTTGAGATAAATCTTTCATTTCATTTATGAAAACAATGGGAGGAATTTTTTTCTCCCATTTAAAACTAAAATTAATTAATTAAATTTAATTAATGAATTAATATTTGAGAAAACTGTATTAACATAAAGTGTCATCCACTACAAGTTAAAAAAAATTTATTTGAACTTGAGTGGATGAATAGAAAATATTTTATTAACGATTGAAAATTTGAACAAGATATATATAGAGAGAGTGTGAGCTAATAGTAGGAATTTAAAAAGTAAAGATATCAAAGCAGAACTACTTCAAATAAAACTAAAATTGTTGTCTCGAAATACACCAACCTAACAGGATGCAACACACCAGAGAATGTTTTGAAGTGGGTTTAGGACTACAACCTTGAGCTTTTTCTAAAGGCTCCAATAGAAATAAGAATTTTACTCATATTATCCATTTTTGTGGTTAAAGGAGAAAGAACTTTTCCTAAGATAAAAATTATTTCAAATTATTTAGGATCAAGCACGTACCAAGAAAATTTAAACAGTTTAGACATTATTTCTATCGAGAATGACAATGCTAAAAGTCAGTTGACATTGACGAGTTAAGAAAAGAATTCACGAAAACAAAAGCCCATTGAATTTCTTTGAAATACATTAAAAGTATTTGTTAATAATGCTTGTTGTTAAAAAACTTATTATTTTCATTTTTCATTATTTTTGTTTTACATTCATTTTTCAAAATTTCATAAAAAGTAAATAAAATAAATTTGGTTTAATTTTTTATTTAAATTGCTGATTTGTTCACTTTTTTCCACTTGTTGAAAAAGTACACAACTTTTGGTTCAGCTATGCTATAACTTCATATACTACAGTCAAAATTCAATATCAAAGAGTTGTTGAAACTTGTAATAATAAACAATTTTTCTTAGTGTGAAAAAAAAATTGAGATGTAACACATTCCATTATATAAATGGAGTGTATAAATTATATAAATGGTATAAATGCTATGGTCGAGATTGGTTTTGCTGACCGGACATATCTGGTTGGCAGAAGTTGACAACACTAATCATGAGATTTTTTTTTATATGGTGTAAATAATTGACTATTTTAATGAACATTCTGATGTTTTGTTCATGGAGTCTCAAAATTAACATATTTGGTTGAAAACAACATAATAAAAAGTGTTTGCATAAATTTGGGTATGTTTCTGTAACTGATGCAGTTTTAATTTTTTTTCCAAAAGGTGCAATAAACTTTTTTGCACATACTAAAAAAAATAATAATAACAAAGCTATGTAAATATTTATATATAAATATATATATCACCTAACTAAAAGTTAAAACTTCCTTGTAATATTGTTTTTATTATTCATTCTTTTAGAAATTATTCCAAGAATGAAATAGCATACTATATATGTTTATTAAGGTATATGTTGTCACTATGGACAGAATGACAAAGGTTTAAATATACATCTATTTTATAGGAAAAATTATATCACATGTTAATAAGCCATTTTGAATGAAATTCTTAAAGTGAGAATATTCAAAAATAAGTTTAAGCTAAAATATTTCTCAAAGAAAAACAAACATAATTTATTTTATGTACAAGGTGACTCAAAACTAAGTGGCATATTTCAAATTTGAATATTGCTCGAAGATCATAATTATCACACTTGGCGATATGAGAAAAAATACAATAATCACAAGAGTGCATTATGATTGTTGTTCATGAAATGTTTAGAATATCTAAATTATTATTTGTTTATGATCTTTCAACATCATTTGGACTTAGGTTATTATTTGATCTTAATATACCAGACTCTTTTCTTCTAGTGAGTTTCTTGGGAGGGAGTGTTTCAAGAGACATAAATATTCAAATTCAAACCCTCAAGTTAGACATTACTGCTGAAATTAAGGTTTTTGATATGGATTTATGCACTAGAACTTCTAGAAGACTTGCAACAATATACAATAAGTGCAGATTATTTGCCTGAATTTACGTTTAAAAAAAAAAAAAAAAAAAAAAAAAAAAAATGAGGATAATAAATGGCACACTCGCACATACTTCTAGCTTCACTTATTTTTCAATGCTTTTCACATTTTAATTATGATTATTTGAAATATGCAACCATAGTGTAGAAAGTTAGTAAGAATAAATTCCATGACAGTGAATAATTTATTTAACAGTTTACTCATAAGCTGCCAAAAACAAAACCGTTCATATATCACTAGACCCTTGATAAATAAAAGGTAATCAAATGAAATTACAAATTCTTATTGCTGTAATTCCAGATGCTTTATAAATTTGTTAGACAATACGGTCAACATTAAAAATGATTTAACTAGCAGATTTTATTATGACTTAACTCAGATAAAAAAAAAAATCAGATTAACTATTACAGCCAATTGTTATGGTAATATATAATACTTATACTTAGCGGAGTAAAGTACAATTAATTTAACTTTTTAGTTCCTTTTTCTCTTTTTCGAATGGTAGTAATGATTGTTTGAACTTTACTTATTGTAAGCATAATTTTTTTACTTAACATCCTTAGAAAGTAGATTGCACTCATGCTGTACACATAAGAAAGATTATTAAAAAAGCAGTGTTCATCATAAAAAATATAAGTTTTCTCTTTCTATTCGTGTATACTTCAATTGTATACTCCTGTCACTTTAGAATTCAATTCCAAAAAAATTATATTTAGAAAAAAAAAGTTCAGCGATTAGCAATAAATAAAACCTGCCTTTGTGTTAATTTTTAAACTAGAATAAATATGATAAATTAGGAGGAATATCAAATACACAAAAGACTATACTGTTAAAGCTTGAAGAAAGATTTATTAAAATATTTTCATTTCAAAACAACAACAAAAATTCTATTGCTGATAAGATCAACATTTGAAAACAAATCATATTTGTCATGTCATGCATTACAAGAATATATACCTAGTCTATCCTACCTAGTCTATAGTAAGAATATTAGAGTTTAACCCCCTAGTTCCCAATGCACTCTTTAAAATGTGCCTCTTTATGGCTTCATTATATTTGAAATAATCAAGAAAAGCAAGTTCAAGTGCAACACTTGTTATAACCTGGTGCTTTTTATATATTTCCAAACTTCTTCATACCCTTTTGACTCGCTACACTTTAACATTGCATAAGTTTTGTGTTTACCATGACTTATAAAAGGTGAGTACTGAATTTTTTTTATGATTTATGATTAGCAGAATAATTTTAGAAGTCTTGTGTATGAAAATTGTCAAGTAATTATTGATCTAGTGCCCAATGCACACTGCAGCATATTTTACATAACAACCACATAAAAATAAAAAAATATTAAAATTATATTTGTCTTATTTGGAGGCTAAATAAACTAAAAAAAAATATGATTCAAAAAATGGAAATTGTTCTGGTAGATACTATGTGGGAACTGAAAGGTATTTTTATAAAATTTTATATGTTCGGAGGATTCATCACAGACATGCTTATAATAATGTTGAAGAAGATGAAAAAAAAAAAAGTTACAAAACTTTTGTTTATTGTTTGAAGATGTTTAAATTTTGCCTTACAATAATTTAAGAAGTTCTCAAAGAGTATTTTGCTTATATGAGTAGCTTAAAGTACCTTGAAATCTGTTTTCAATTTTAAGGAATTTTTAAGGTTTTACAGGGAGTTTTTAAGGAGACATACACATCTTGAGTTTAATATTTCTATATCAACATTCACAATTATTTTGAGAAGAAACAACACCAACATCCCATAAAACAATAACATTCTAGCAGTTTTAGAAAATAAAAACTGTCATTTTTATGTTTCATTAACAGTTCAATAATTGAGGCATATAATTCAAAAGTATTAATTTGTTTAGGTTGAAAAGATGGTGGGGAAATATGTGTTTCTAAAAAAGGTTTATTCTGGATTTTGTACCAGGAAAATAATAATAATAGTAACTGAATACATACAGTTATAATAGAAACCATAGGATATACCAAATAATTTGTTTCTAATAATAAATTCACCATTATGTTCACAGATAGAAAATATGAAAAATAACAATAAAACAACTGCACTTTTAAAATAAAATAAAAAACACAAATAAGAAAATTGTATCATACTTCCTACAAAAAAAAAAAGGTAAAATTTTCTTACTGTTTCTTTTTTATAACAGTAGTTGAACTAAACAATTTGTAACAATAGTAGATAGCTTATTTAAACCAATATAAAAACTTATTATCATTATTTTGTGAAATGCAAAATTAGTGAATTACACTGCAAGATAATTCACAGTCTTTGCATTTCACAAAATAATAATAATGACAAATTTGTAAAAAGGTTCAAATAAATCTGAATTCAAAATAAACAATTTTTATACATATAAGTTTAAGAAAATAGAAGAATAAAAGGAAAAAAAACTTTAGAAAATTATAATTCAAAACAGAGAACTGCTCATAATCATTGGTTCATGAAAAAGAATAATAAATGTGTAATAAATTACTTGCATATAGAAATGCAAACATACTGTTGAATCCCTTACCTTCAATAATATTTGAATTCTGGAACATATTTTCCAGAATTTCATGAATGTCCTTGAATGTAGGTCTTTCATTAGGTTCCCACAGCCAGCCTAAATAAATAAATAAATAAAAAGTGTAAAAAGAAGGGTTTAAAGAAGCTTTTCAATTTAATTTTAAAAAACATATACAGTAGTGGTGTATGGTGGGTTTTAAGCACCCCAGGGAAATTCAAAATTTTATGTTCTTCCTTAGTGGCTACTAGAGATTTTATGCATCCCCCCCCCCCTTTCTGCAAAAAGGTTTGAAGCTGGGACAAATCCTACACCCTATCCTAAACCGTTGGTATAAAATGAAACTTTGATATTTTGACCATCAGATATCTCTACATTTATATTTATACTATTATATAAAGAGAGAACGGCTGACTGACTGAGTCATCAATGCCCAGCTGAAATGACTAAAGTCAGGATCACGAAATTTGGAGAATAGATGACTGTTATGACCTAGGCAAGCAATAAGAAAGGATTTTTCAAAATTCATCTCTGAAAGGAAATAAGGAGGGGGGGTCAAAAAATGTTTTAGGTCATTTCACCATATCTCAGCAGCAGTTTTAGGTAGGAGCATGAAATTCAGGATAACAAATCTAATAAAAAAACTGTTAAATATGTATTTCAGCGATTTTAGAAAATCACCTACTAAAGGGGTTAAATGGGGGGGGGGAGGGGGTCAAACGTTTTAGGTCTTTCGCCATATCTCAGCAGAAGTTTTAGGTAGTAGCATGAAATTCAGAATAACAAATCTACTAAAAAATAGTTAAACATGTATTTCAACAATTTTAGAAATTCACCCACTAAGGGGCTTGTTGTTGTTGTCATGTCAGAGAAAGTGCCATGGCACTTCTCTGAAAGAAGGGGTGCCAGAGCCTCAAGAGAGGTTGGACTTCTAGAGCTGGTCTCCTAATTTTGAACCAATTGCAGATGAGAGACCTGCACCTGGATTGGCACCCTCAGAGGTATCGTTTTCAAACCTAGAGGACATAATGTCAGAGAAAGTGCCATGACACTTCTCTGAAAGAAGGGGTGTCAGAGCCTCAAGAGAGGTGTGACTTCTAGAACTAAGGGTCTTAAACATCAGATATGAACCCGATTATGGGAGATTAGATGAATAAGATAACTATTGTGATTTTTGATTAGATATTTTGCATAAGACATTTTAAAAGGATTTTTTTTTAAATCATTTATAAAGTTGAGGGATTTAGTATGATTGTGTCAAAATAACATAAGTTTTTTTCTGATTATCATTTTGACGGTTTATAGACACGAATGTGTTATTGTGATTGGCGTATTTTTAGGATATTATATTTTTACTTATGTTACCCGGAAGGCCAAGGTTAACTCAGGCGAAGCCGGGTATTTCTGTTATATTAAATAAACTTATTAGTTTCAACATGTATACAAACAGAAAAAAAATTATTTATCTCATTTTTACAAACTTTTAACTAAAGTTTAAACTTTGTAAGTACTGCAATTTTGCCTCGAAAAAGTGTCCGATTTGGAAAAATATTTTTAAATTACCTACCCATCACTATCCTACAGTGTAAGCTTTAATTTAAAAAAAAAAAAAAAAAAAAAGCGGATTGGTTGGTTTAGCACATGACAATCATCTTTTGTACATTTGATATGAGCAAACTGATAACAAATAATAAAAGAATAAAAATTTCTTCCAGTTTAAAATAGGCAATAAAACACACATATTCATGTTTTCACAAGAAATAAAATGTTTTTATATTCTTGAAAATAAAAACATTTCTATTCAAACAACAAAATACACAAATGAATATTACTAGAAGCATTTCTTTAAAATATTCACAAACTAATATCCTATATTAATTACATCACATATATTTCTAGGCAAAAAAAAAAAAAAAGATAAATTATCAAAATTGTATACTTAGAAATTATGTTTTGGTCATAGCATCTGAATATATTTTTTTTTTAATGTGAGACTTAATAGGGGAGACTGGGACTAATTGGTATATTTTAGGTTTCTGATTTTTCTACTTTTTTCTATAATACTTCCATTAAAAAAAGTTCAGCACTGCTGATAATCGAACTCTGACTGTACTAAATAATGAAGAATACAGCACTTAAAATTGTATAGTGTATTCGTCAAAACCTGTTATAAACAAAAAAAAAAGGGTGTTCGAACTGTGCCAACTTACCCCAAATCTGGGGTAACATATTATAGCAGTGTGTTAGAATCTGTGCAATAAAGTGTAAGTTAGTCACTTCAAAACGCATATTTTATTACTTTTTTTTTAATCAAATACAAGTAAGTATTACTTAATATTTTCAGGTAGAAAATGAACATCATATAGATAGGAATAATTGCTAGTGCTTTAGAAAAAGTACAAAAATAAACCACGAAAGGAATCGCTAAAGTTTCAGATCCATGAAAAACATAGTTATTTTCAAGTTGAAATGGTTGGTAACTGTAATTTATGCAAAATTTTGTCAAATTGTGTCTTTGATGTCTGAGGATCTCCAAAATTTGAATTGTTTCACAATTGTGGATACAGAGAATTATTTGCCATTGCCTTTGACACTTTTGCATCTTTCCAGCATATTGCTGAATATCATACTTCACCACCACAAAGTCATCCACCTGATATTGATTAGAATAATTCTCCTGATTTACCTTCATGTTATTTTCATCTGAGGTTCTGGGTGCTCAGTAGACCCTGAAGGCCTTGGCTCACATTTATCTTCAGTGTCTATAGGAAAGCCTAAGCTATCCTTGCTACCTGCAGAGCTAATTAAATCTAACATGGCATCTTCAGATGTCATATATTCAACTGCGACCAGACTAACCCTACATGGGGCTGCTGGGAGAAAGGTTTAAATCAGGTGCCCTAGTAAAATTTTTGTAGCTTTAATTTTAACTCATTTTATAAATGAAATATGATAAAAGTAAAGAATAATAAAAAAAATCTGATTTTTGACATTGGGGAACCTTTTAGAGGAAGAGGCCCCGAGGTTGCTGCTCCATTTGCCCTTTATCGTAATAAGGTCCTACTTTCAACATCCTTCTTTGAATGTTTATTGTTCTTATTCTTTCCCGTGAGTTGCAGTGCAGTACAAGTCATGTAATATATGCTAACATGACCCATATACTGAATGCCAACTTACCCCTCCAAACTTATTGAGAGAAGATGGCTGCCCCATTCTTTTACACAGGTTTTATAGACAATTCCAGTACAAGAATACAATTGTTATTGACCCATGTATATATAACACAACCACTGAAAACTTCTCAACATAATTTAGGCTTCACAAAACAACAGAAACTTTCAGTGATATATATATATACTTTATTTAGAAAAAGAAACACAAAATCAGCCCCCTCCTTCTCTGGGATATCCAAACTGAAACTACAATAGATGATGAACATACAGTAGTGGATTGTTGTGTACAGACAACAATGCACTGTCATCAGTGTGGTAGAAAATAAGAGCTGTGTGCTAACTAGCCCCAGTCTTTCCTAATGCAATCAATTATAAAAAGTGGGATATATTTATCAAGTTAACAAATCAAGCTAATTAGTATAAATTAGCTTATATATATATATATATATATATGAGTAGTAGCATAGCATCATAAAAATTTTATTATCAGAAAATGTTTGTGAAGATTTTCCGTAAAAAGGTATAAACTATAAAAAGGAAATATCTTTTTCCTTTAAAATAGTTGAAAATAAATGTTATATTATGAATTATTTTAATATTAATTTTTAGTTAATCTAAGTTTACATTCAAGAAAAATAAATAGCAACAAATACACTAAAAAAACTGACTTTTTTTTTTTTTTTTAAATCTCTTATTTTATAAGAAAATTATTTGCCGAAAATAAGAAATGCCATTTCTTACTTAATAAGAAATGGCAAGGAAAACATAAAAAGCATTGTTATAAAATATGCATTTAGTTGAAATGATAAATGATAAAATAATTTAGCTTAATGGGAAAAGAGATTAAATAATTATTTCTGCAAAATCCTAAAATGTGATTGTGTGTGTGAATGTTTGGCTGAAGTAAAGGTCAAAACGAAGAATTTCATGGCCCTGTATCTTTGCATATAGATGGATTATAACCCAGAAATGAACATAGGGTAAGTGTTATTTATTATTTTCAAATATTTTTCTTAATTCCAAATTTCATTATTTTCATAGAAAATCAATGAATATTTTTCCTGTAAAATTTAATTAACCATTTTACTGTGCTAAGCATTATCATAGCCAATAAATACAAAGCCCTATTTTCCCCAACAATTAATTTTCAATTTAACGATTTCCACGTGAAAAATGAAAATTAAAAAGAATTGGAAAGAAGATGAAATGCCGAAATATTTGAAATGAAAATACTGAGTGTTTGTTATTACACATGAAGTATGAATGTCGGGTTAAGTTGAGAAGAGATTTTCTAGCAAAAACTGCATTATAATTAGAAGAAAAAATGGACAATAATTATATATTAAGAAAAGATTTCTGGACCATGTAACTATGAAAAGGATCCTCCTTCGCTTGGACAAATATTATGTCATATTGGAAATAAAACATGCATTTTCAAATATTCGCAATAATACAAGGAACATGAAAATCAATATATATAATGATGTCATATTTAAAATGAAAAACAAAAATATTTTTTATCGCTATCAATTAATAAGCTTGAATGTCAGTTAGATACAGATGTGAGTTTTCTGCCAAAACCCACGTTATGATTGCAGGAAAAGAAAATTAACAAGAATTATATCATTAAAAAGAGATTTTTCTGGGAACAAAGTGCCGTCATATTTGAAATGAAATGGGAAATTTTCAAATATGTTTTTAAAGGAATATGAATCAATTTTATACATTTCATACAAGGATCAGTGAGTATAGAAAGTAGACAAGTTTCACGTCATATTTAAAATGAAAAATTTAAATATTTGTTTAACTATACTGATTATTAAGCATGAAAATATCAGTTACATACAGATGAGAGTTTTCTGCCAAAATTCAAATCATGATTATTAGGGGGAAAAAAATGAACATGAATCTATTGCATTAAAATCTGATCACCTGTTTGTATTCCGCAACTACTCCTCTTAGATTATCGAACACAATGTGATTTAGTTAACAACTGGTTATCATTGATCCGAGGATGTCATATAAACTCTCAGAATTTAAAATTTTAAATTAAATTCCAATGTATTATTTTTTTATTTTTTTGTAAATGTTAATGAAATTTCTCTAAAAATGGCAATTAAATTATTCCCTTTTTGTGGATAAAAAGGAGAAATAAAACAGATAAAAATATTTTTCGCGCCATTTTCTCATTAAAACTGAAAAAAGAATTTATTTTCAATTTGAATAGAAGGTGAAAACGAAATCTTGATTAGAATACAATTTTACATATTTCCATATATCCAAACTTTATGAATCAAGTTATTCTGCAGAACGAAAATCGTCTGTCAACATATTGTCATTTAGAAATCAAGATTTGTTTCAGCTATCGATTAAACCAAGGAGGCACATTTAAGATCCTTACTTTTAGATGTACAAATTATTGCTCCCTATTCACAAGAATTGAATTTAAAGAAAAAACATATATTATATTTCCAATTAATTATTTTCACAAAGTCGATAAAAGTAAAATGGTTTATCAGGTAAAATTGACATTTGACTTTACCCAATTCGTCGATTCCCACGATTTTATTTGGTCCTCCTTTTTTCATTGATTGCAGTTTTATTTTCAAGATTATTTGGCACAAAATTTAACTTTTTTAAAACTGAGTTATGTCAAGGCATCTATAACAAATAAATACTGTATCGTCTTCTATGAAATGTGATAAAGGGTTAGTTAATTATTTACATTTTTAATTATCGGAAGTGAAATATTTTCCTCAATTAATGCATTTATTCTTCTTTCAATATTACGTGAATAAAGTCACGGGCAACAGCTAGTTTTCTATGAAATGTGATAAAGGGTTAGTTAATTATTTACATTTTTAATTATCGGAAGTGAAATATTTTCCTCAATTAATGCATTTATTCTTCTTTCAATATTACGTGAATAAAGTCACGGGCAACAGCTAGTTTATCTATAATTTTATTCCATGAATAATAAAAGTAACAGCTGTGATATATCCATCAGGTCCAGGCAAACACAATGATCAAAGCATAACTCTGGGGAGAATCATAGTATCATGTAACAGGTAAAATCCAATTTATAATATCAACAAGATTTATATTCTTCACTTTCCAACAAATGAAATAATTAAGACACTATATTTCTAAATTACCTGTAGGAAACAAATGTCGATTAAATAAGAGAGAAAATCTATTAATAATTTTGCTTTCTTTAAACAAGATCATGTAAAACTGGAAACAAAACTTATAAATTATGATCTAAAAAAGAAAACAAAGCAAACATACATTCTTTCATCAGATCATAGATGCGAGCAGGGCAACCAGCAGGACATTCCATCCTGTAACCAGATTCCAACATGTGATAGACATCTGTAAGTTCGACTCCTGGATATGGAGACATTCCATATGTTGCTATCTCCCAGAGAAGAATTCCAAATGCTAAATTAAAATGATGATTAAATAATTATGATTTACAGCTGAAATTTAATATCTGATTTCCGCATAAGAATTATTTAAGGATTACATTTAGAACCCCGTTTTGAAAAAAAGCTATTTTTAAATTTCTTTTTCAGGGTTTTTGCATAAAATACTAAATAAAAACATGAAATTTTATGAAAGATTAATCATTATAATATCATGCTGATGCTTTTTTGAAAAATTGAGCCATTTCAAGTAAATTTTATTAGGTTCGCAAACATTCTATAACAATTTAAATGTAAGTACCTCAGTCTACGTTATACATGGGATACATTACATATGATAGTAGTTTTCAAAATGAACTAAAATCTAAGGAGAAATTGGAAAATAAAAAATAAAAATAAATAAAGAGGATTGCAAACACTAATCAAGGATAAAAATATTTAAAAAAAAAGCAAAATACATGATTTTTTTTTTTTTTTATGCAAAGAGAAAAACAAAAAAAGAAGAAAATTAAATATGGATATCTATTTTTATTAACTAAACATTTTATTAAGATTTAAAAAATATATATATACTAAAAACTGGCAATGTATTGCATGCTTCCTGTATTTCACCTAACTTGATTGATAAAGAGCAAAATAAACAGTTTAATAATGAATTTAACCACCCATTATACATTGCAGTGAAAATCAAAAAGCACTATTAAAATTACAAAATAAAACTGATATATCTGAAATATTGTATTGCGATTTTTGCTCATAAGATTTTACTGAAGTAAATATAAAATGAATGCAAAGATTCATGCACTGAATGGAAAAGGATTGATCATAGCAATTCATGATATGGCTTTTGGCATCAGATTGTAGACAAAGATTAAATTTCTTTAACTCTTTTGGAGTCCAATTAATTATTTTTATTTTAACAAAAAATTACCTTTTAGTTTACAAAATTAAAAGTAGCACTTTAAATGGCAAAAATTAAGGTTTAGTGAAATCTAATGAATATGTCAGTAATTATTTTGCATACTATTAATATTGCAATGTAGGCTTTGGGGAAAAAAATTAACATGTTTGAACAACATTGCATTATTATTACAACAGGATTAAATGGACATCACAACTTTCTAGTGCTTTTTTATTATTTTAACATAAATTATTGTTTTGGACAAGTAGCCCCTATTTTTAATTTTAAAAGGAAGAAACACAAGTTTGAAACGAAACCTTCAGAAACTGTGTATAAGCTTACTTTTTAAGCTTTTTTACTAAATGCTGAAACATAAATGAATAAATGAATTGATAAACTAGTACAATACAGATATAGATATCATTACTACAGGCAAATTAGTAGTAATTGTAAAGACGTACTATTATTAGGAAGCCAGACATGAAAGGGTTATGAATAATAATTTTTTAAAAGTATGAGAAATATGTTGCAAAACATGTAGGCAGGTCAAAAGTTGGGGATAACCTGTCAAAAACAGTAGAAATGGCATCTATTTCTGCCATCCCTATTTACTGGTGAAAGTTCTCAGAAAAATTCTAGGTAAAATAATATGCTCAAAATGCAGACAAAAGAGAATTTTATAAAAACAATTAAAAACAGAATATTTTATCTCAGACTAATGTATTATTTTTTAGAAATTTGACTTTAAACAAAATCATTCAGAATAAAAGTAAAAAGTTTATATAAAAAAAGCCACTCTTAATAGAGTATTTGAAAGAGTAGAAATATAATGAATTTAAAATTCATGTTTTATAAATGAAAATTCGCATTCTTTATATGATCACATTTCAATGTAAAAACTATACACTGAAATAGGAGTCTTCAACCCAAGGCTTGCGGGGTCACAGGTGGCCCACAGAGGGTATTTTAAGGGCCAACCATCCCCATTTTGAATATTGAAAAGTAAAAGTTTTCTGCAAAAGTTAAAAAAGATATATACAGTTATCTTGTTATCTCTTATTTACATGCAATGTATGGTCATTATTGTTTAGCACCACTATTTCTGAATAATAATTTTTGTTTTACTTCATCACACAATTTTTAAGACAAATATTGCTTTTTAGAAACAGTGGTAATAAAAAATAATTACCTTACATTGTGTATAAGTGAGAAGTCTGCATATAACTGCAGATTATTCATACTTTTAAAATGAGTATCAGCAGCTTATTATTACTATTTTTTTATTAGGAAAATGAATAATGTTACCAATGCTTTGAAAATCATGCACACACAGATGCATATTTATTTGATATAGGAAAAAAAAAGAGGAAATCAGAATTTTTTACTAACAAGGCTAAATAGGATTTCAAGGATTTTTTCCCCATTTTTAGTCATGAATTTCACATAGTTAAAATTTGAATTTTTGAAAAAATGTTTTCCAGTTTTGAATAAGAAGTTTAATTTATTAAAAAAGCATTTTTAACATCAATTAAACATTTAAGAGCCTATATGTACAATTGTTAAGTAATAAAAATGAATAAACATATTCAAATTTCTCTTTATCCTGATTATTAAAAGATTCCGACTTTCTCTCCTTTTTTGTGTGTGCATAGATATTGAATAATACTAGCATTTTTCATTTTCTGATAGAAAACAAGATATGTTTGTTACCTCTATTTTAAAAACAGCAGTACCTCTAGTTGTATTTTTATAATATTTTTTTTAATCAAAAAATCAAAACAACCTTTCTTCTTTTAGTTTATTAAACTGGGTTTTTTTTTAGATTTTATTTGTAGATTTAAAAAAAAACACTGCTGGATATTAATTAATAAAACTTCATCTGAAAATAACTTACAACTGGTTATGTAGAAAATTCAAATAATTTATAATTTAAACATTATTAGTAACAGCTGTGTCTTATGTTCACAAAAGAAACTACTGTACACAATTAAACCTTGATATCATGAATATCGTTATCAAGAATCTTTCGATAACCAAAATAAATGAATAAATATTCAGTTTACTTATTTTCAAACAGTTATTAAAAATATTTTCCTTGAAATTCTTGATATCTGGAATGATTCTTTTTTCTGTGAGAGCATTAAATGAACAATTATGATCTTTTCTGATTAAATTCAAATAAGAAAAAAGCCTTTGATAAGGAATTCCTGGAATGATTTGACATTTAGCAGTCGAACCTTTACACTTTCTTTTGATAAGTACTGTGCATTGTCACTTCTCCAAAACTTCAAGTTTCTTAAGCAACAGTAAAAGAAGCAGAATCTAATTTATTTCCAAAATAACTTTAATAATAAAAGAATATTCGAAATGAAAGATTTGCCTTTGCTTATCTACAATAAGAAAAACATTTTTATGAAAAGTGATTTTTTTTACACATTACTAAAATAGACATCTGATAAAAATATATGTACAAATGTCTTAAAAACCTTTAAAACACTAGATATTAGTAGTACATATTACACTTTCGGCTCTAATCTAAGCCATTATCAAGTATTTCAATCAGCAAAGAACAAAACTCTGAGAACTAGGAGTTCTAGTCTTGAACAACATCAGAGCTTTGTTCTCCGCTGATTGAAATCCTTGATAATGGCTTAGATTAGAGCCCGAAAGCACTAGAAAAGTATTATGTACTACTAATATCTAGTGTTTTAAAGGTTTTTAAGACATTTGTACATATGTTTTTATCAGACGTCTATTTTAGTAATGTGTAAAATAAAGCATTTTTCATAAAAATGTTTTTCTTATTGTGGGCAAATTTATTTACCAGCTGGTAGACTTCACTGAAAATATTGATCTTGAAATAGACAGTAGCTTTACAAAAAATTGTAAAATATTTAAACAGCCATCAGACTTAATTAACAAGCTTTTTTCTAAGCTGTTATAATACACATTTCTTTTACATGACTAAATTAAGCATTGATAAAATTATATATTTTTAGGCATTTTTTATGAAACCTTGATGACTCAAGCCAATTTTATCTGAATTTGTTTCATTTTTTCATGTAATAATTAATGATCATATCAGATGGGGGAAGATAAACAACAAACATTTTACAAAACATGTTCACTCAGCTTGTTGTGTGTTGGGTAAACAGGTTCTTCAAACTTTTTGTAGCGTTATCTATCGTGTGTTGATGGGCAGGGCTATCTGATAAGTTAGCATATCTTTGGAGTATTTTCTCGTTTTTGAAATCCTATTTTCTTAGCTTCATTCCCATTGGTTCATTGATTCAATGCCCCCCCCCCCCCCCCCACACCCCCTAAATTAGAGAGAATGAATGTTGGCTGAATGAATAACCAACTAATTCGATGTGATCTTTTCCAAGATCATATTGGTAAAGATCACATTGGTAAAGTTGGGTAAGCAAGAACATGCAGCAAAATTCTCTCCTTCAGCAAGTTCAAGCAACTTTTGTTGACTATGGTGTGATGGGGAAAATGTTGGGTGAATGACTTTTGTGTGCTACAACCATAAGATATTGAGGTTTGACTGTGTTATAGAGCATTTAAACACATCTTGTTATATATTTTAGTTTAAAGTAAACAGGTGCTTATTCAACAAAATTTTTATTTAAAAATTTTAAAGGAGAAATAAACTTTTTTCTGTTTTTTTTTTAATATCTAATTTCTTGAGCAATTTTGATTATAGATGCCCACACCAATAAAAGATTTTCCCTACCTTGCTGTAGTAATTTTTTTGCAGTGAAATTTAGCTCACTGAACATTTTAATATTTTTTCTTGGCCCAACCAGCCTTCACAGTTGTAAACGAATTCATCTTCAAGACAGTATCTCCAGAATGGTAAACTTTTTTTTTATACAAATCTCAGTATCTGTGGTTGTTAAAGTCATTTTTTATATTCAAATACTTTTTTTGATTTTGTTTTTTGAATAATAACTCCAAGTCAACATTTTTGGCCATTAGATTCAGCAAGTTGACTGGTATTATTGAAATGCTTTAACTGGTACCAAATTTTTTTGAATGCCCACTTATGCAACTTCACATCTTGCATTTTCTTTATCAAATTCTTAAATGATAATTTCACCAATCAAGAAAATGTTATTACCACATCTTTAAGATGTGGCCAAAATCTTTAAGTTCATCTTATTCTGTTATTAATTGCTGTAAATAATATGTCTTTTCTAATTAAAATAATTTATGCAAAATATTGAATATATTTATCTATTTTAGCTTTGTTTGTTTCACATGTTTATATGTGTAGAGACCATGGTTTTGGGCATCAATTATTTTCATCAACACATGCTAATTTTCATCCTACTTACACACATATAAACATGAACTACTGTCATACCGTAAAGAGAAAAGCTCTGAGCAGGGTTGCTTCCTCAGAACATACCAAGTGGGAGAGATAACAGCAGGTTGCAAACTTGGCACAATTAGCATTCGTTTGACGCTCTCAATTTTTACTATGCCTTCTATTCGACAACACGAATACAGTAGAATTTAATAATATAATAAATAGAGAAATGTATTGGCAAAAACTATCATATTTTAAATCAAATCTTTATAATATGTTTTTTATAGGCATTAAGATTGTTCTCAAATCCAAAAAAGCTACTTTCTGACACAATTTTGAATTCATTTTTGTTCAGAAACGCATGAAATTGGCAGATGATGTTATTCAGAAACTAGGTAATCGAAAGACGCTTTTTAATTTTTTGATAAAGGCAGAAGATCTTCCAGAAAATGCTGTGAAAACCGACGCTTTGAATCGAATTTAAGACACGGCAGCACGAGAAAAAATAAAACGTATCGTCACGTGACAGGAATCGCTTTTAACGCGATAAGTAATTTATTTATTAAAAAAAATGAAAAACTCATTTCGATTCCAAATCACTTCAACTCGACAGCTTGAGAAAGGTGGTCATGAGACATCAATCTATTATAATTTAAGATGTAATATACATTATGCTTTATGACTATATGATAATACTATGATGCTTTAAGACTGCTCTACGTAGTTACTTTCTGATCCATGCCTAATTTTTTTTTTTTCGCAAATGCATGACACTTTCAAGTTTCCTTATTAAGAAGCTATAGAATCAAATAGCATTTTTCGTTTTCTGACAAAGGCATACGATCTTTCAGAAAATGCTATCAAAATTGACGTTTTGAACCGAATTTCTGTATGCAATAATCCCAAAAAGTTGTTATGAGAGAACAATTATTTATAACTCAATATTTAATACATTTATCGAAAATTGAAAAACGCTATTCGATTCAAAATCATATTTTATTTTGAGAAGAAAAAACTTCGGGAATGTTTACCTGCTTGTGCGGAAAATTAAGAACAATCAAATGAACGTACTCAAAATCGTAACCGGGGTATTTCTGTCGTTTTATACGTTTTCGTTTTATGCAGTATATGAGGAAAAAAATGTTTCATTATTTTTTAGTTTTTATTGTAGGAATTAATTTTCATTTTAATGAAGCACAGTTTTCCCTAGATTCCAAACGACAGTAAGGGTGTCGTTTTTTTTATTGAGAGGCAAGAAGGGTGGTATTTTTCAAATCATAATGGCAAGCAGGGAAGCAGGGTGCAGCACCCTTTTGAAATCACATAAGGGAAACTGTAAATAAAAATGTAGTGATAACCAAGGTTTAAATTGCGCCGGAGCCCACCGGAGCCCGGCTCCGGTACTTTTCTACTTTTAGTAAATATTTAAATATTGGTCAGAATTCATCGGAGCCTATAAATACTGGGTTCCGGAGCCCAGTGCAAGCGATAAATATATTTAAAATTTTTATTTTGCTTTAAAAAAAAAAAAAAAATTCTTTAAATTTTGCAAATACACATAATGTATGGAATATAAATATGCAGATTGGAGTGACGGTGGAGGGGGGGGCACGCTACGGTTATTAGTACTGCAGAATATTAGGGCTCCGGTACTTTTTTTGTTAAAAATTAAGCCCTGGTGAAAGCTTAACAATGCGAAAAAAAAAAATGCGTATTTATTTTATAGAATAAATATGCTATGTATATATAAAAGTTACCGAGTGGATTATGTGTGTTAATGCAATTCTTATTTTTCATATTTTAACCCTGGGAAGAGCTTAGTCCTTAAAGGGACCATTTTTTAGTCCTCAAAAGGACTGTTTTTTTGTTTGTTTGTTTATGAAAATGAATTCGACTAATCTAAAGGCCAGATGTCATCGAAATGACTTCCACTATCATCATTTGATGTTTCATCAGTGTCAGTATCAGATTCGTTATCATCCACCTCAATAATTATCTTATCCACGAGATCTTCTATAAGTCCGTCATTTTCCCAATACTCATTTTCGATCTTCTCAATATGTTTGCAATGGTTTGTCCACTCACTTGCAGAAATTTTTGAGAATGCCTCGTTAAGCAATGACTGCAAGTTTCCCAAACTTAAATTGCCGGTTACGTTGTTATGTCTTATGTAATTTTTAACAGATGACCAAACATATTCAATTGCATTAAGGTGGCAATGATATGGTGGTAATCTGAGAACTTCATGCCCTTCATCTCTTAATAAAGTGTCTATTTTGTATTTGATAGACTTAGGGGCATTTTTAGTTATTATTTCAAATAATTCGGCTTTTCGCATGTTTGGGTCATGTGCTATCCCTTTCAGCATTAACCAGTCAAGCATTACAGTTTTCGTGGAATATTTTGTGGGAACGGGATCAACTTTTTTAGTATGATATGGAGCATTATCCATTTAAATGTGGATGTCATTATAGAATAGGAATATATGCCGGTAGTATTTAATCACAGACCAAAATCAATGAGTAAAGGTTTAATAAGCAATAAAATATATGAAAGCAAACGCGCAATAATCAGAAGAGAACAGACAAAAAAAACCGTCTGTCAATAGCAAAAGCTCAAAGCAGACTGCTACCTTCTCCTCTCCCCTTTTTCGCGCCTAAAGCTACAAACAAAGCCAACAATACTCCTGACCACCCGAAAATTAAGTGGACGAGTCCGTTTCTATAGTGACCACAGGGAGAGACATTTTTCTCAGAGCTTTTCTCCTTACGGTATGACAGTAGACTCGCTACGTCATATATTGGATGCTGAGATAAAGTGTTGAAAGTAGAATTAATTACTAACTAATAATTTGAAACACTTAAATTACAAAAAAGAGAAAATACTATATTCAAGTTGTCCAAAAAAAAACTTTTTTTTTTCCTTTCTTTTTTGAGAAAAAAAAAATAACCACTGATGGTACTCTTTCTATGATAGTACAAAAAATGGCATTAACAGCCTTAATTAAATCTGATGCAAAAGACAGTGGAATAACAGGTTTCTCTCGATTAGCGCAGTTAATTAATCCTACAATTTTACTGCACGAATCAAAACTTGCATTAAATGGGGGGAAAACTGCAATAGATCCACAGTCAATTCTCCCAAAAACCAAATATATATTAAAAGACAATGTAATAACATATAATATTGTTTGATATATTATTAGAGAACACGTTACAGCCTAATTTAAAAAAAGTTTAACTAA
Source organism: Maratus michaelseni (assembly GCA_963931845.1). Taxonomy (NCBI): domain Eukaryota; kingdom Metazoa; phylum Arthropoda; class Arachnida; order Araneae; family Salticidae; genus Maratus; species Maratus michaelseni. Next base: position 343,393,781 of record OZ007593.1, on the reverse strand, counting down.
TTTTCATGAACTTCCATCAGCATAAATGTATGAGTTAATTTTGTAAGTAACAATAGAAAAAAAAAAAAAAAAAAAAAAAAAAAAAACATTAAGAAGTTAATTTTAATTCTGCATCAGCTTATTTACTATTAGGTTATTTTTTTAAAAATTATGTAATTTAATTTCAAATTTATTGTAATACAGTTAGATTGCTTCAAACTTATGCACATTTTAACTTATTTCAGCAAAAAGTTATCAAGTGCCAATTGCACAGTTTTTTTTTTTCTTTATGGAATACATCTTGGGATAACACAAAATTTGATTTTCTAAACTTCAGTGCACTTGCATACTTCTGCTGATGTCTGGGTCTATGTTTATCAAAATGCTATTTGAGAAATTTTAACTTTTGAAAAGGTTCTTCGAATTTTATTTTTTATATGTTATTTCTTTATTCAGAATTTTCTTCAAATTTCATTTTTAAAAATTCAACGTCATTTTGATGGAAAAAAAAACGATATCCTATTTTATGCTTTGTGCACTAATTGAGGGAATACATAAAAATATTCTACTGCACCAAGTGAGGGAAACCTATATTAACAAGATAGTTTTTCACTGTAGCATTCATCAAAAAAATTTGTGTAAGAAGTTCTCCTCAAATTTTCATAATGTGATGACTGTTGTAAAAATTGTTAATTTTATTCAATCAAAAGGGCTTAATCAAAGACAGTTTCAGCACTTTCTAAATGATATGGAAACTGAACATGGTGACATTATTTATTATGCTGAAGTAAGTTGGTAAAGCCACAAAAAAAAGTTCTTCAACGGCTTTTTTCCCTGAGGAATAAAGTTCAACAATTCATGGAATCCAAAAGCAAATCCATTTATGAGTTACAAAATGAGATGTGGTTAAGAGATTTCACATTTTAATTCAACATTTCTAGCCACTTCAATGATATGAAAACTCAAAATTATTTGAAGAATATGCCCCTTACTGGAATAAGGTCAACTTGTCTATAAACTTCATGATGGTATGAAATTGTTTGAGACCAAATTAATGTTATGGGAACATCAGCTGAAAAATGAAAGCTCCATTCACTTTTCTACATATTATGTTATTGAATTTTTAGGAGTTATTGAATTTGGGAGTTACCGAATAAAACTACTACATAATATGATCTGGATGTTTATGTACTATATATTTCAAATCTCAGGGTGAAATTTGAAAGCAAATTTTCTGAGTTATGCCAGAATGAAATTGCCATGAGAATGTTCTCTTCACCATTCTCAATTCATATGTAGAGGAGAATATTCCACCTAACTTACAGCTGGAATTTGCAGATTTACAGTGCAATTCTTCTGTGAAAAGCAAATTTTTTTGGAACTTCTTCATTAATTGATTTTTATTCCATGGATTCATTCCATGTCCAAGGATAAATAAATACTCAGAGATATATAAACAGGCATTATTTATGTCTTCCATCTTTGAAAGCACTTACATATGAGAGCAACTATCCAATCAAATGAAGAATATAAATTCAACATCAAGAACACGCCTAAATGATAACCATTTGGAAGATATATTGCAGATTATCACTACTGAAATACATCCAGATAATGAAAATTTAGTCAAGAAAAACAATGTGACATTTCTAATTTTTCAGTCATTTTTCCTGTAATGTGTGTATATTCTCAATTGGTTTTATAATACAGTTTTATAATACAGTTTTATACTAAGTATAATGCTGTAACTATTTTTTTTTTTTTAAATAATAATGTAAAATAATACATTGATTCAACTCTCTTTAAATCATTCAGATTTTTTTAAAGAATAAGTATAAAATATATAGAGAGAATTATATAAATATAAATATATATATATATATATATATATATATATATATATATATATATACATATAATATAATATGTATAAATATATATATGTTACATTATTAAATCTTCCTTCGCGATGTTTCTCTGTTTTATAATAAATTATCACCACAGTTTCACTATTTCCTTGTTCCTTAATAATATATATCATTAATTCTATTTAATTCTATTAAATTCCCCTTAAATTCATTATTATTTTGCCCAATATACTTAAATTTAAAGCTCTCAGTTACTTTTAAATTATATCATAAATTCTGATCATTTCTGTGAATTCGAATGTTTTTTCGAAAGCCATTTTATTTTATTTTCCCTTTTCCTCTTTCCGAGTTTTCCCACGCTCGTTTCTTTTCAGTATAAAATGTGTCCGCTTAGAATATGTTACAACTATTTACTTTATCATCCTCATTGGTCATGACGTAGATTGTACACGTATTCCTTATTCTCTCATTGGTTAGAATATGCGTTACGTCATGATCTGGTATCTTTCCGCTTATTCACAAAAAGCGAGTGTAACTGTGCTTCCCTCAGTTTTTTAACCATTTTGCAAATGTTAACAGTCCCCTGGCTGCGTCTTTTACTCATCCTGTATTCTAAATAATTAAACCTAATAGATGTCGAGAAGTATGATCATATTCGATGTATTTTAATAACAGCTTGTGACAACTATTTCAGTGAGAGACGGCACTGCACATTTGAATCATGTGAGAACTGCTTCCATGTCGATTTTTAAAATAAAACATGGAACTCTGAATAAGTTGTTTTTTCTTCATACTGGAGAAACACCCACGATGTCAATTCATTGCCTGGATCCGCTACGACGACTGCCACTATATTTATTCTTCAGATAATCGACGACTGCGTCCAGCTTTATTCATCGAAGGAACAACTCACTTCACTTATATAATTCAACTGCAATTCCGTACAGCTCATCGCCAATCTTCTTCAACAATTTCATCGAATTATAACATATATATATATATATATATATAATAATAATATGTATAAATATATATATATATACAGTTCATTAAAAATGTTGACCTTGATAAAAATGACTAAACAAAAACTTGCATATCACACTAATTTCAGATTTACAAAATTATGACTAGAAGTTTCACAACTATATTAAAATTTAAAAATAAAATAAAAATTCATTCACAATTACACAAAAACTTCTATTTTCTTTTTCTACATTGTGTCATCAAAATTAGTCACTCCAAAACAAACTGAATATGTTAAAAAATGCTGATAAACTTGAATTTGTCTTTTTAATAGCTATAGTAACAAAAATTAATAATATTTGCACTTTCTAATATATTTGAGAAATTTGTTAGAAAGTTTACATAAAACATGTTTCCATTCACACATCACTGGTCCAGATAGATATTTTCACAAACATAAATGCTTTCTATACAAGACTATATGTTTTTGTAAAAATGATGATGAACATAAGTAAACTATAAAAGATCAATTATGTTTAATATTTGAAATATATATTCATAAATTTCTTTAAAAGAAACATTAAATAATTATTCTTTACATCATTTCCTATTATAACAAATCTTATAATTGCATCAGTAATTTATTGTTTATACACTTGACAAGTCCCAGATACAAAGGACTGGAACTACCAAAAACAAACCAAAGTCACTAGAAAATGAACAAACAATCCATTATTAACCCCTTAAGCCCCACGATGTACATGTGTATGTCATGAATCGTCTATTTGTAATACCAGGACGTACGTGCGTACGTCCTGGTCTCAAGTCCAGACTCAATGTTCTAAGCATCTGTTTTTTGCGTTGCTAATTGTTATTGTGATTGGTTTTGTACGGGCTTTATAGGAATGAGTGTTTTTGCACGTAATAAATGGCATTACGTATAGAAAAACTCATAAATTTTCCCGCTGCTTTATTTCTTTCTTTGTTGTCCATTTCTTTATGTGTTTGTCATTCTGTTCAGTTGTGTTTCGTAAACTGCTGTATTTCACATTCGGTTTTGTGTTTTTTGTATCTCTGATAGATAAAAATAATGACATAAACTACATTTGAAAAAATTTAATATATCTGGTATTCAGCATACTGCCACTAAATTGAATATGGTGCTTACGGGGTTAATAAGAAAAAATTTGAAATTCTCACTGTATTCTGAGTAGAATAGATAGATACTACATACATACATGCATAATTCTTAATACATACATATAGACAGATTTCAATTTGTAAGATAATACAAAAATATCATTACCCCACACATCAGATTTAGTAGAAAATTTATTGTAAGCCAAGCCTTCAGGTGCAGTCCATTTTATGGGAAATTTAGCACCAGCATGAGCTGTATAAGTGTCATCTCGCATTAAGCGGGCTAGTCCAAAATCAGCTACTTTCACCAAATGACCATCCCCAACAAGGCAGTTTCTTGCAGCTAGATCCCTAAAGGTTGAATAACAGTCCATGATACAGTAGTAATAATAATGAATGAATGAATGAAAACTATATCAATAAAGAAAGATAAAATGTGAACGAATTAATAAGAAAATGCTGAATGTGAAAAAATGTATATATATATCCTAGTATAACTATTTTTTATTTTCAAAGTTGCCATGTTCTAAACACCAAAAATCAGCGGACTTTTTCCTTTTTTCTTATGAAAACCACTTCTATTTTTTTTTTATTTAAATATACAGGGTGCCCCCTAAAAGATTGAAATGTGCATGATTTTTTTAGGGTTTTGTTCATCTGATGAAACTCTCATTCAGCTCACTCCTCTGTCTATCCGTCCGTCCGTCCAGAGTTCGTACTAGGAAATTGTATATGTTAGACTCTTGAAATTTTGTGTACTTACAGCTGAATACCTCCTGTCACACAACAAATCATAAAATTTTGAATTCATCGATAATTAGCCAAGATATTAATCAAAAATTCATTAAAAATCTCATCAAAAAAGCAGTTTTTTTTAAAAAAGAAGCTCAGATATCAATTTTGCCTAGATCCAGATTCTTTGTCGAGGCTATCAGGAATGGAAACATGAAACCTCTATTCCAGAGTCGCTGGAAGGAATAAAAACCACAAGATAAATTGCAGTAGTAGGAAGATTTTGGGCTCTATAAAATTATTAAAACTATTGCATTTAGTCGTTTGAAAAATACACATCTCTGCATAAAATTTAATGTTGAATCCAAAAATATAATTTTCGTAAAAATTAGATAATTTTAAAAATATTAATTTCCAATTCAAAAATAATTTTTTTCAAAGTCAAAAGAACACCTGTTTTAACTCAGCCATAGAAGGGAAGGTTGCCAGAAACAAGCACTGCCAGAATTAAAATGTACACAGCAATTTTAAGGTAATACAAATTTTTAAAACTATATAAGATATGGATTTGAAAATTGGTATATATACACAAAATCATATGCTGATTAAGAAATTTAAAAAATAAAATAAAATCGAAAAAAAATCGGCCAGTAAGTTTTTATTTTATACATTTTTTTAATTATTATTTATTACAAAAAATTATAAAATAAAAAATAAACAATGCTGAGAATAATTAAAAACTGTACTCACAAATTTTAACGTATATTCAAATTTTAAAACTATATAAGATAGGGATTTGAAAATTGGTAAGCCAAGCCTTCAGGTGCAGTCCATTTTATGGGAAATTTAGCACCAGCATGAGCTGTATAAGTGTCATCTCGCATTAAGCGGGTACACAAAATCATATTCTATTTAAGAAATTCAAAATTCGAGTGGTAAATTTTTATTTTATCAAAAAATGAAATTTATTTGAATTTATTAAAGGATAAAAAGAAATATTAAACAAAACCCTTTGTGCAATCTTCGATCACACTTACCCACTTGTTTTACCTGTTGGGAGGCAATATGAATTAGAAATGGGTTCAAAATAAAGAAGGAATTAAGATTATGTTAATGAAATAGTCTCCAAAATCGTCTCCAGAATAATCTCCATTAATATTCAAAATATTACACTTTTTTTTTAATTTTATACGGTCCTTGGGTCCTATAAGTTATATTTAGAAATATTTTTTTCATGCTCTGACAAGTAAAGCAGTAAAAATTCCATTCTTCTGCAAGTAAAATTCACCGAATTATGATAATTTGAAGTTTGTTTAATATCAGAAAGCTCCGAAATTTCATAATCATCTGTCTGTTTTTAGTGCTGGTGTTATGTTGATAAGTTGAGTTTTTCTAAATAAGTAATTAAATAAGTGAAAAAAAATTTAATTAATTAATTAATTAAATTAATAAATAAAAGGTGTTATGGTATCTTTAGACTGTTTTATTTAAATAGTTACTTTTTCTAACTTTAGGATTTCTCTAATTTCTGTCAGGCAATTTTTGCAAATTACTCCATATTATATTATATCACATTATATTATATTATATTATATTATATTGTAGTGTTCAATAACATTTTGAGGAGATTTTTTATGCATTGGCTCGGCACCCGCCAATGTAAAAACTTTTTCCTCGGATATTTATGAATATTATGTATGTAAAATTCAAGTTAATAATATTTCAAAATGTCAAAAAAAAAATAGCTAAAGTTAAAGCTGGTTCGTAATTTAACTTTGAAAATATGTATTTAAATGTAAAAATATTATTATTTTAAAAGTTTTTAGAGATGTTCTGTAAAAAAATATATAAGTCTAACTTATTATTTCATATTTTACTAAGCACGTGGTTCCGATGTAACGATGTTTTTGTATTCTTCCATGGCAATCGGACCACGTTTTACAAGTGTTTTAACTCCATCTTTAAATCTGAAATTACTGAAAAAGAAAGTATACAAAATATAAACTGTGCATCAAGTAATCAATTTTTAAAATGAACAACTAGTTGGAACGTCTTGGTTTTTGGTGCATGATCGGACTCTTTGACGATGCATGAAACGAACGTGCGCTAAGGCAGGAGGATATAAGACCAGCTGTTCACGGAGAGGGGAGGCTTTTGGACGACTGGAGCTACAAAGGAAAGTTGGCGAGAACATGAGAGGAGCATGAAAGACTCCAACGGAGATGGGTCTTGGAAGTTTAGCAGCGATAGTTGGAGAGAAACAGAGAATTGCTGTATGAGAATGCCACTAGAAGTTTAAGAATTGCACTGAAAGAATTTAATGGTGGTCGACCATGTTAAAATAATTTCATTCTAATATGAAAGGTATTTCCGTTTTTTTCTTACTCCAGAGTGTTAAATTTCAAAAGAATCGATTTATTAATTAAAAACTTAACATATTTAAAATTAAATAGTTCTGTTATAATAGTAAACTATGAATAGTTATGTAATGTGAATTAAATCTATTTGTATTAATCTTTTAATTAAACTTTAAATTTTTCATGTAGCAAAGAAAAGCTCTGTCATTTTTTTTACTATCTTCCTACAGCAGCAAATAATCTTTTATCCTCTTTTATTTAGGCTTTTGAGTGAATATTTATGTAAATTCTATACAATCAGGGTTTTTTGTATTCACCATTAATTTTAAGTGTAAAGAAAATTTAATAGTTTGGTAGATTGTTTTTTATCTACCACGTGTTTATGTCTGCCTAAGGAAGTTTTAGTTACGACACAAAACTGGAAAGCTCTTAAATTTCATAAACTTCAAAATATCAGAACTCTTTGAATTTTGGTAGTAGAAGAATTTAATTTTTACTGTTGTACTTGTTGAAATATAGAGAACATTCTTTCTAAATATAACTTAGCGCCTGGGGACCACATAAAAATTTTAAAAGTGTATCTTTTTTAAATTAATCCCAGGACAATTTCATGATCATAATCTTAATTCCTACCTTATTTTGAACACTTTTGTAATTTACATTGTCTATGTATCTCTAACAGGTAAAACATTAATGCACATTTCAATCTTTTTGGGACACCTGTATATAGTAATAATACCAACTTTATTAAAATTCAAATAATGTTTGATTAATAAATATTGAAGATTAAAATATATTTAACATGTACTTTTTAATTTTAAAAAGAACTTTTAGATGTTTTAAAATATTTTTAAATTTATTAGAAATAGAAGGAAAAGGTTATGCCTTCCTGTAGACATATATAAATAAACTAGGGGGCTCAGCCCCCTACTCGCTAACGCTCGCCAACCCCCGTGAATTGCAAAGCAATTCAGATTAAGACCGCTACGCGGTCCCAAACAGTTCTAGCCAGAATGAGTACTACCATAAATCATTTTAACATATGAAATTGACAAATTTTTTTTTATTTAAAAAAAGTAATTGAAAACTTTGTTGAAAATACAATTAAAAATGCATTTATGTTGGTGCTACCAATGGATATAAATCATTTAAATACTACGAAAAAAGATCTCGGAAAAACAATTAGTTTAAAACTCATTGCTTCTATAATCAAGGCTTCACTCGATCTAACAGCGCGTTCAGAAGAAACGGAGCTGATCGAGTTAGGCCGTGCTATAATATGAAAAAGAAATTATTTTTTACTTCTTCAAGACAGTAACAGATGGCAGCACGTGCAATCTAAACAGTTGATATTTTCATTCTCTCCGGTTTTTGTGCAAGAAAATTCGTAAATAAATTCTAAATAAGAGTTGAGAATTTATTTGGAATTAACGATATTACTCATAATTAAAATGAGGAATCATCTCAAACGCTTTGGATTACGTACATGTTATTTTATTTTTAATAATTGCTAGTTTAAGTTTCACTGCTGTCACAATGGCCGCCATATTGGAGCTGGAAACTACTATTGTTGCCATCGGTAAGCTAAAAATTCAGCCTTATTTCCGCGCCACATAAGAGAAATATATATATAGATAAGGAAGGTTATGAATAATTCTTTATTAATAAAGACAAATTATTACAAATACAGAAATAACACAGGACTATTACATTAAAAAAGAATTTAACAATCTACAATTTCTAGCATAAAGTTACAATGTGTTTTAAATTAGTATAAATTCAAAATTTAGAAAAAATAAAACATTTTTCCTAAACAAGGACAATTTCAGGCATGCAATATCTAAAATTAGTGCATTGACTATTATAGACAATTCTATAACTTCACCAAAGTGATTGCATGATATGTTATATTTTCACTTAATTATAAGTTAATTGTAATTTGTTTTATTATAATTTCTATTATGTTGTTTTTGCTTATTATTTGTATTAAATTATATACATTTTGGCAATATTTCAACACTGCAGGGAACTTTCTCTTGTTGTGATCCTTTTGCTGGGACGTAAGAACTAGAAGTTGGTCCTGTGATAGCTAGCCAACCAAAACTGTTTGTTCATGCAGTCTTCTTGTAATTAATTTTATGCAACCTCCACACACTTATTTTCTCAGTATACTCTTTATTAAAGGATGTTTCTTTGCTTTGAAAAATATTGCAACACTTAATGTAAAATTAAATATAAATTTTAGAAATATCTTGCAAAGCAAAAAAACATCCTTTAATAAAAAGTATACAGAAAAAAAAGAGGCTAAACATTTTTATTTTCTGATGAGAAATTTGAAAAATATGAATGCATCCCAAGCCCATCGGATTAATATTGAAGAAGGGAATTTAAGATCTGACTGATGAAGAACATTAACTTGTTTTAAAAGAATATAGCCATATATTTAAAGCCAAAAACACTTTATCTAAGATTCACACAAGATTTTCCACATAAAATTGATCTTATTATACATGCTTCAACTTTTTTTTAAGGCTTCTCCCCCCAGAAACGGGAAACCTGTTTAGCCCTCACTCTCCCAGCTAACTATTGCCCAGAAGCAAAATCGAAAAGCGAAAAAGACGTGACGAAGGGAGCGACCTCCATTCTTCCATGTGCTTTGTTTGAGAAGGGGCTGAACGAACCAGATTGCAAGGGAGTTTGGGGGATTGAAAATGGATGGAGGTGTAATATAACCATTGTGTTGAAAGCTAAAGATTTTTTTAAAGATTTGACAGGAAGGTTTTGTTTATTTAAATTCTCTCTGCAATTTTTAACGTTGTTCCGAGTTTTGAGGCGATTTTCAGACTGGATCCGAAGACAGTGAAGTGCCCAATCCTAAGTTTGTTTAATTTGAGGTCCATTTGGAATAAACCAATCAGCGTAGTGGACGAAGCATAAATATAACATTAAAACAAAAACGTTACCTATGAATAAAACAGCGTGACTCAAGGTAAGACATGGCAGAGGAGATCTGAGTGGCCATATGCATTAGAATAATGGCATTAATACTGTCTCTTGTAGTGCTGCGCAGAAAATCAAGAAGATTTCCATGTTGCATAAATTCAGTGATGATATAAAAGGGAGGCTCTCTAGTACACACACCTGGAAAAATAAAAAATAATAAATGGAAGTATTGAAAATATATGATCATTGCAAGAATATTTTACGCAAGGTAATAAAATCAACAAAAATTAGGAACTATTTTTTGAACAGTGCCAGAACAGAAATTTTAGTAATAGGACTAAAATATTTGTTCATAATAATACAGTAACTTATCAATGCAAGACATAATTTAAAATATATACAACCATAAAAACATATACTTGAAAATGAACACTGGTACATAATATATAATGAAGGGATGTCAAATTTAATTTAATTAACATTATCTGGGGCCATAGTATTTCTTTCAAAAATACTCAGGGTATTTTAACCCTTTATTCCATTTTTTTTTAAGTTTTTGCAAAAAGAGCTTCCAAGTAGTGTAAAAATGGGGAAAATAATATTTTTAAAATATTATTTTAAATTCTTAGTAAACATTTTTAATTCTATTGTGGTGTTTGTGACATAATAGAGATTACTTTTTTGAGAAGTGTGATTGATGTAATACAAAGACAACTTTAACTAATAACAAATAAAATAGATTTCTCTGATAATACTTTACTTTCTATTTTTAAGAATTTGTTTAAAAATAAAAAATAGTGTTTATATAGACTATATTGGTTTTAAAACATTCAATTGCTTCAGATGTGAAACAGGGCTCACACTGTGTAAATGCGTGCCACAAGGGGAAATTATATGGGGCATGTATAATATACGACACAAAGTGCAGTGAAAGGTTAAATTCCCAACTTTGTAAGAATAAATACAATCAATTGCAAAATGCAGTAAAATAGGGAAACATCTTTAAAAAAACAGAATTCTGAGTAAAGTTAATATTTTTAATGCAAAATGGTGATTTTATGAGTGGAGGGGACAGGGGAGGGGAAAATGAAGTTGTAGAGTGGACATAGTTCACAAGCTTCCAGTTGGTAGTATAAATACTCATTTAAAGGCAAGGGGTATGAAATTTAAATTATTTTGAATATTTAATGTATAGTTTTATGCCATTTTACTCTTCCCAAAAGTTATTTTCAGACTGTTCAACATAAAGTTAAGAAATGCACGTTGAGAATCTAAATAAGAATAAAATTACTTATTAAAGGATAAATTTTGAATTTGTTTTAGAAAAAGATAAAATGGACCATTTATTTATGATACACAAATGAAACATTTTAACTTCAAAATACACAGATAAGAAACAAATAAAACTTTAAGTAAAATTTAACCATTGAAACATAAGAACGATTGTTTTCTGTATATGACACCAGCTTTTGAAAAACATCATGTGATATCTTGCCCACACAATATTGAATATATATATATATATATATATATATATATATATTAAAGGATAAATACTTATTAAAGGATAAATTTTGAATTTGTTTTAGGAAAAGATAAAATGGGCCATTTATTTATGATACATAAATGAAACATTTTAACTTCAAAATACACAGATAAGAAACAAATAAATGATGCCCCTTTTAAGAAATATATATTATTTATTCATAAACTTTTTTTATCAGTTCTTTAATATTGTCATTAACTAGATTTCTCTCTTCACCATTTTTTTCCCACCTAGTGATTATCTATACTATATATATATATATATAAAACTTTAAGTAAAATTTAATCATTGAAACATAAGAAACTGACCATATACATTGAAATCACGATACCAAAGAGCCGTGTCAAATTACAAATTAAAAAATGTAGTCCTAATAAATGTAACATTATTCATTCAAATGAAGAAGAAAGAAAAATAAAGGAATGAAATAAAAACCACACAAGTATAAACACAAATAAAAGCCTATAATGTAATTCACTTTTTCAAGGGCAAGGAAATCACAGTTAATAAGCAAAGAACGATTGTTTTCTGTATATGACACCAGCTTTTGCCAAACATCATGTCATATCTTGCCCGAACAATCGTTGAAACAATATTGAATTTATATATATATATATATATATATATATATATATATATATATATATATATATATATATATAAATAAATGTTTAAGTTGGTGTTATGATAATGTTTCATTTATGGTTATATATTTTTCCCCAAATGATAGATTACAAAATAAATTAAAATATTTATATACAAAAAAGAAAATACATAAAATAGAACAGCATTATTTAAACCTAACCTATTTTATTTATTTGCTTATTTAGTTTTGATAAAGCAGGCTGCATTTGATTGTAGGCACACAAATGTAGTTACAATGAATACCTTAAATAACTAAGAGCATAAATGTGCAAGTGCAAACATAATTTTACTTAAAAGACTATTATAACTACAAATAATAATGCTCCAGTAAAAACTAAATTCACTGCTAAGCATAAATATTATACTATAAAATTTGAACACAGAATGATCTGAAAATAGTTTTTAGACACCATACATATTTTTAAATCACTATATAATTTTAAGTTACTTACAGGTGTTTAGTTATTTGAGTAAAATAATGAGTGAAATTGAGTGTTGAAATTTAAATCGATAATAAAAAAAAAATTTAATCATGGGAAATAACAAGAAGATAAACTAAGAAATTCAGCAATTGCAGATAGAGAATTTTTAGAGTTTTATTAAAAGTTTATAAGCATTATTATTATTATTTTAATTTATCAGAAAATACTATACATTACCTAGCAACTGTACTAGGTTAGGGTGCTTCATTTCTTTCATTATTGACGCTTCTTCAATGAAATCTTTCAATGCCATTGTATCTTCCTGAAATAAAGACATAATTTTGATATTAGTAATATATTATTAAATATTAGTAATGTATGTTATAAAATAGTAATTTAGATGACAATTTATAATTATGCATCTCAAAGATATATGATAAAATTAAAAATATAACTAAATCACACTTTATTTTTTTAATCAAATCTAAGTCAAGTTAATTTCTGTTAGATTGAAATTTGATAGAACAAAAGATTCTTTCTTACAATTTTTTAGCAATTTTTCAGCAGAAAATAAATTGCAATTTCACAATTCAACTTTTTAAAAACTATAATGTACCAATCATCCCTAACTAAAATAGCCATAGAAAATTCCAGAAGAAAATGGAAATGAGTTCAAGCCAAAACTGATAAAGTTTTGACTGAATAAGATATAATAGAATGTTTATTAGAAAAAGGAAAAACAAAATTATTTAAAAAGAGCATAAAGACTGGAGTAAAGTCAACAATTAAAAAAAGAAATGTAGAAACATCAGGTCAGATATCTATAGGTGTACATCATCAAAAACTAGTCAAGCTCATGAATATCCAATCCATTCGAATAGAAAACTGGTTGCTAATGAAACACATAGGAAATTTACAAATTCATTATTCGGGTAATTAAAAACACTGGACTTCATGATAAAATATCTGAAAAAAAAAAATCAGAAATTGGTGAAATCTTTTTATTTCCTGAGAGAGATTATGTTGATGAAGTAGAAAATTTGGTGGTGGAATGATAAAAAAGATTAATGAAGTCAAATAATTAAAATTCTGCCAGAACCAGGCTTAGCGAATGACACTTGCGATTTGCAAAATAGCGAGTATTAATTTAGGTATAGCCAGTAAAATTTTACTCATACCAGCCACTGTCACGAATCACCCGTGGACAAATTTAAAAATGACAGGGAGTTGTGAAACAAAAACTGTTTCCCACATTTATATGTTTTGACAAGTGAGTATGGAAGATGCAAAAAAGTCTTATTGGCCTTTCCGATTCCTGAACAAAAATATTGGAAATGGGAAAGAGGAAATAGAACAGAGTCAATATTAAAACATATATGAATTACCTTATGATGCACTTAGGCAAAATAATTTTTTTTAAATCATTATTTACTAAACTAACTGCCAAAGAAGATCCAGAATATTTTCTGAATATTATGAAACTGATGGAGTTTATACTTGCAATTCCTATCAGCACAGCTCCATGTGAACATGGATTTTCATCTATTTTCATCTACGAATCACATTTCACACTTAGCTCCAGGAAGATGATCTTATGATGATCAACTGCAATGGAGGCTCTATTCACCAGTTTGAACCAGGAAATGCAATGAAATTAAGGTGGGAGGGAAAAACAGTGATGCTAAAATCAGGCACTCTACATATAAAATATGATTTCATTTCAAATAACAGCAAACAAAATTTGCATTATATAATAAGTATGCTTTGATCAGTTCTATTTTTTTTATTGTACATCATGTTACGTCACTGTACATTGCTTCTGTGTTAATACAATTAAATTAATTCAATAATTTATTTTAATTCCCCACTTAGCTAAAATTAATAATCATTTTTCAATAAGTTCATTTTCCTTTCTTAAAAATTCAAATATTACGTTAAATTATTTAAATTACATTATAAATACTAATAATAAAAATTATTTTAAAAGCTTTCATGAAATAATTCATTAATTATAAATATTCCATAAAAGTAATGTTAGCGAAATCTTCGTTTTCCACGTATCAAAAGATACGTCAATAAAAAAATTCTAAGTCAGAAAAGCAAAATTAGAATTTATTAAATATTAATTATTTGGTTTCAAATTCATATTCATTGTATAGATTTATTTATTTACTTTCCAATTCCGTTTTTGGTTTGTAAATCCATTAATAACGTATGAAGTTATGATAAAAAACAGTAATTATTCGTTTTTACTTTCAAACATTGCGTGATTGATGTTTTGGTATTATAGCCATATTGGCACGTCCTTATTCCTCAAATACATGCGTTTCGGGATCACGTGATATGCTTTTGTCGAATTTTCTGCTTTTGAATGTCAGGGGACATTAGGCAAGACGCGGGCGTCTGATCCGGGTCTTTTTCGGCCACAGTTGACATTCATGTGTAACTTTTGTAAGAAGACATCTCAACTCTAACACGCATGGCGCAATTTCGTGATTCTGTTTGGGAGTGGTTTTCCGAAGTGCTCTCGTTTTATTTAAAACTTAACCGATATTTTGGCATGCTGTTCAAAATCATTCATCATGTGGTGAGGATTAAGAGTTTGAGGCACGAGCTTGGGGCTTGCAAATATATGTTCTTATTTGCATATAAGAGCAATAAGAACTGAGCAATAAGAGCAATAAGAAGAAGAATCCTCAGAGGGGTTGGATTAGTCTTGTTCTCTAAAAGAATATAATTTTACAGCACAGAATTAGATAGAAGAAATAGATATGAAATAGTTTTCAATTTTTAGATCTCAGTAATCTATCTTCACGACTCTTCCTGCAAGAAATATTTTGTACAGCAGGTCTTTGGAATTATCGTACTCATCTAGATGGTCATTTTCAATATTTTGACATTTTTTGAACTTAAGTTTGCTGCTATGAATGATTGTAATCCAACCATGTATCATAAATCTATTGCTCCAAATCGTCAATAGCAATCTTCCAATCTTTATTTGCTGTACATACATCGTTATATTTAATAATTATGAGCTAATTCTACAATTATCATCATTTAATATTTGCAGAGTTTTCCAGTGCTGAACTTACAGATGATTTCTTCAGCCATCGTAATTAAATGTTTGCAGACTTTGTCCATCATGATATAATTAATCATCCTAATCATTAAGTATAGTATTGTAATAATCATATTATTAATTAGTTAAATGAAATATGTATTAATGTGGTTGGCCGACCATCAGATTCTACATTTAATATAATTATATATGATTTTGAATAAATACAAGTGATGTATTAATTTCATGAATCTTCATTTTACAACATAACTACACTGGGGTGAGTCCTTTTTATTTTATCATAAATTATTTGCAATTCGAATTTTGGTAATCAATATATTTTTATTATTTTTACTTAAAATTATTTATTAAATCTATATCAAGTATTTTAATATTATTTCCGGCCCATTTTTAATATTACAAACTGTATCAATATTACTTTAAAATATTGATTATCATGTTAGAATTTGCTATACGATCACGTCCTGTGACGATGTTTCGGATTTGAAAATTTTGATTTATCATAAATATTTCATTTCATTCAATAATTTTATTTATAATTCCATTTTTATTTAATTTTTCCTTTTTCTAAATCATTTTTAGCTTATCAAAATTTGAATATTCGAAATAGCGTTACACATCATGAAAAATATTTTATGAAACATATTCTCCTCCTTTGATTTATGGCTGATTGGTTTCTGCAACTGGCTGGTAGAAAATCAGAATTACCAGCCACATTAGCTGGCAGAAAATTGTCACTTTTGCTAAGCCAAACCAGAACCAATCTTAGTCAATTGTGGAAATATAAATTTAATGATTGAAGTGTCTCAAACATGTAAAAATCATACACTGCAATGCCAAAATATACAAACCCTTTAGAATTTGACAATTCTGAAAAATATGTTGACTTTTGTGAAAACATAAATACATTAGATGAATGTAAGTGGTAATTGAAACAATACAAAAGGGAAAAAATGCATATTTAATTAATAGTATAGGGAAAAATGCAGAAAATGTGGTTTCTTGTCCATGCAAAAGTATACATACACAGCATAAATAAAGACATTAATGTTTATTTTTGTGGTTACTAAAGGAAACTAATAATTACAAGGACAAGTGAGACATCAGATGTCATCATAAATCCAGGATGGCATGCTTTAAATAAGATTTATCAACATAGGTTTGTCAATTTCATCCCAGGCTGTTAATATGGATTTACAGAGCTCATCTTTGCTTTCATATTGTTTGTTGTGGGCATAGATTTTGTGAGCTAAAATTCCCCACATGTTCTCAATAGGATTGCAATCTGGGGAACAAGGTGGCGAATTAATTCAAAACATTAACTTTTTATTGCTTCAACCAATCGCATGTACTGAGAGGCATTGTCATGCTGAAAAGTGAACTTTACTTTCCTTAATCACCGGAGATACGGATGTAAGGTGGTCTTGCAATATCTGTTGGTACTCAATACTAGGGATGCACCGAATATTCGGTATCTATTCGGTATTCGGCCTATTCGGCCATGTTACCGAATATTCGGTTAGGCCGAATATCAAACTATTTGGTCTGTCAAATATCAAAATATTCGGTCAAGCCGAATACTTAAAAAAACTTTTTTTTAAATATTTTTTAAAACCCACAATTTCTATTTTTAACTGTCAATTAATAAAGATATTCAAAATAATTAGAAATAAAATCATATTTCAATGAAAGTGAATGCTTTTACATTATTTATTCGCTGTTTGAAAAATGTCACTTAAGAAAATTAACCATTAATGATGACCTTCACAGGAATTAATGATGTACAAATAAATGTAAGTTCCTGAATATTGTCTAGTAAATAATCTGTTTCTTCCAAACATCATGTTTCTAAACAAAATGGAAAAAAGAACATTCATAGGTGATAATAGCCATCAAGACAGATAATTTTTGTCCAGGAAACCAGAATCGCAACACACTTATTCAATCAAAAATAAAGTACATCTCACTCCAGGTCAAATTTGAATTTTTGTTTGTTACTTTAATAATATTAAAGATATTGTAACTATATTTTCAACATAGTTACTTTGATTTCTATGAATCACGATAAGTACTGGAAATTTCCACAATCCATATCTAAACAACACTGAGCTAGATAGTCCTTTATTCAGAGTGCAGCTGACATTCAACTATATTTTCAACACAGTTATTTTGATTTCTAGGAATCATGAGAAATACTGGAAATTGTCACCTTTCATATCTAAACAACACTGAGCTAAATATTTCTTTATTCAGAATGCAGCTGACAGTACTACTTATAACTGTGTCACTGGCCAAAATTCAGCCACTTCTAATAATATCATCATATTTTCTACAATCAAAACTAATACGATGCAAATATCGCTAAAATATCTTCATTGTTCTTTTGCAGATGACAACAATTATTGTAAAGTTTTAAACAAAAATTCAGTTTCAGCTTGCGGTGACACACTCTGTGTTTTTGACTGAATGTATTGTATTTTTGATGTAATAAGTGTATTGGGATAATGTTTCTTGCTCAAAAAATGTTTGCCTTGACCACATTATCTACACAGAAAGTTTGTTCCAAGATCCCTGTATGTTTACAACCTCTGAATATGATCAACCATTCCAGACACCTGCTCTCTGGTTCATTTAAAAACTTCCTTGCCAAATCAAAAGGAGCAGAAAAGTTATTCTTGCTGATTTGCCACCATTTTAATATATTTTATTGTTTTACTTTAGTCCCTTCCTGAAAATAAACGCTGCAAAATGTTTCTTCTAATTCATTATTATAAAATGTTTTTGATTTGAAAGTATTTGTTATAGAATATAAGAACATTTTATAAATTTATTTTAATTCACAGAAGAAGCTACTAAGTTTATAACTTTATTAATTAAAAAAGTTTTAAGACTATCCTCTTTTTAAGTTATAACTCAAAGCACAGATTTTTTTTTTTATGTAAATGTGTCTTGTAAAAAGGTCTAGTTCATAAAATGGTAGTATAATTATGTAAAATTCTTTTATAATTTAACTTTTAATACTTTTAAACTATAAAATATAAAAATGTTTGGCCAGCCGAATATTCGGTATTCGGCCGAATAGTTACTATTCGGTTGGCCGAATATTCGGTATTCGGCCTCACTGTTACTATTTGGCTAGCCGAATATTCGGTATTCGGTTTACTTGTGGGCCGAATATTCGGTATTCGGCCAAAATCACTATTCGGTGCATCCCTACTCAATACTATCCATTTTTTTATGTTAAGAAGGCCAGCTGAAGCTTACCACGAGCAGTAAATGCTCCCCCATACCATTAGATTAAGCTACATCCTGCAAAGCTTCATTTATAAAAGTACCTCTGTTCTTTTCTCTTCTTAAATCTCGCCAGTAATATACGAAAATTTTCGCATATTACTGTATGGAGTAATGGGTATAATCGTATGGGGAGCAAACCACTTTATCCTGTATCTCTGGCGATTAAGGAAAGTAAAGTTCACTTTTCAGCAAGACAAAGCCTCAGTACATAGCAGTCACAGAACACAACAAATACTTAATGTTTTGAATTGGCCACCTTGTTCCTCAGATTGCAATCCTACAGAGAACCTATGGGCAAATTTAGCTTGCAAAATTTATGCCCACAGCAAACAATATAAAAATAAAGATGAGCTCTGTAAATCAATATTAACAGTCTGGAATGAAATCAACAAACCTTTGTTGATAAATCTTATTGAAAGCATGCCATCATGGATTTATGACATCATCCAACATCACAGACATCTTTATAATTATTAGTTTCCTTTTATAACCCCAAAAACTAACATTAATGTATTTTTTTTATGCTGGGTATGTATACTTTTGCACTGGTAATAAACCACATTTTCTGTATTTTTTCCTATGCTATTAATTAAATATGACATTTTTTCCTTTTGTATTGTTTCAATTACTACTTACATTCATCTAATGTCTCTCTTTTCACAAAAGTCAACATATTTGTCAGAATTGTCAAATTCAAAGGGGTAAGTATATTTTTCATTGCAGTGTATTAAGTCATAAGTTGTATCTAGTAATGTAAAAAAAAATGTTCAGTGCTGCAATTTGCTTTAACAACAAACTACTGTGTCTATTAACTTCTAGTACAAATATATTTTTTGTCATTCTTTATTGTCCTTTTTTAAAAATTAATCTAACTTGTAATAGATAATATAACATATACAGTGGTGGCCAAAAGTTTGGACATTTTCTGAAAGTTTCATGTTTTTCAACTTTGTGTGCTTGTAGAATATATTAATTTTCACTTAAATACAAACGTTTATATATCAAATTGAAGGTAATTTAATGTAGAATTTAATATAAAAACAGTATTATAATATCTGTGTTACAAAAAAAGTTATGCTCATTTTTGTAGAACAAACAAACACAAATCGTTTTGAATAAGGACGTGTTTTGTAATAAAAGCATACTAGCCAATCACAAACACTGTTCTGAGGACCAATCAAATGTCTGTAACTATAGTTTAGGTTATTTGGATGGTAAAAGAGTTATTGTTGAGGAAATATTTTGTGGAATGATGCATACTAGTACAATTAAATAGAGTATTGCTGTTTTTGAATATTTAAAGTCCTTTTTTTTAATTAAACTAATTTTAAACAATGTCATCAACAAGAAGAACTAATTGGACATCTACAAAAAGAAGCCAAATTGTCATATTGAGAGAAAATGGCCTCTCTTATGCTGAAATTGCAAGACAAGTTGGTGGTTCAGTGACTTGTTCTGGTGTACGAAAGTTCTGTTTACGTTATGAAAAAACGAAATCAGTGGAAAATAAGGCCAAATCAGGCCGAAAACAAATGCACAAGTGCTACTGCCGATAGAAAAATTAAACGGCTATGCCTTCAAGATAGAAAAATTTCATCAGATGCCATTAGATGTGAAATGAATGCAGCGGGTATTGCAGTAAGTTCAAGAACAATAAGAAGAAGGTTATCAGGATTTGGACTACAAGCTAGAATTCCTAGGAAAAACCATATTTAAATCAAAAGCAACGCGAAAAATGAGTTAAGTGGGCAAAAGAACACATTAAATGGTCAGAAAATCAATGGAAGCAAGTAATCTGGAGCGATGAGAGTAAAATATCGCTCTTTGGTAGTGATGGTAAAAAATACGTGAGACGTAGAGTAGGAGAAGCACTTCATCCTGATTGCATTGAAGCAACTACAAAAAACCCAACAAATGTCATGATTTGGGCATGTATGTCTGCAGATGGTGTGGGCCGAATTCAAGTGATTGATGGCATCCTGAATGCCAAAAAATACATCAAAACTGTCCTGGAACCAAAATTGATACCTTCCATCAGGGATCTCTTCCCCAACAACGCACCATTTATTTTTCAGCAGGATTCAGCTACATGCCACATAGCAAAAGTATGCAGAGCATGGTTTCAAAATAAAGGCATAGATATATTACCATGGCCAGGAAACAGCCCTGATCTCAAACCAATTGAAAATTTGAGGCGACGCTTGAAAATTCTTGTACGAAAAAAACGTCCATCCAATAAAAGACAACTTATTGAAGCTATAATTGATTCTTGGCACCATGTGATTACGAAAGATGAACTCCAAACACTCGTTCAATCGATGAAAAGACGCTGTGAAGCAGTCTTAAAAAATAAGGGTTATCCTACTAAGTATTGATTGTGTAAGTATCACTTTAAAAAAATGCAAATCTAAGATAGATCTTACTATTAGTTGCATAACTTTTTTTGTAATACAGATATTGTAATACTGTTTTTATTATTAAATTCTACATTAAATTATCTTCAATTTTATATATAAAAGTTTGTATTTAAGTGAAAATTAATATATTCTAAAAGCACATAAAGTTGAAAAACATGAAACTTTCAAAAAATGCCCACACTTTTGGCCACCACTGTAGGTAATATAACATACAAGAAAATATATTAACAGTTAATTACTAATAAAGAAGATAACCTGATAGGATTCTTTTATGATTTAAAAATACATATAATTTTTATTAGCCATGCAATAATTCTAAAAAAAAAAACTAAGTGTAAAATTTCATGGTTTCACATAATTCAAGGTCCTCCAGCCACATTATTGTAAGTGATAACTGTCAACAAAATGGGTGTTTCATTGCAAATGATGTCACAATAAACTTAGAAATATGCTTCAAATCTTGAATAAGTTATTTTATGTGGTGAGGAAATTATAAAAAAAACCTAATTAAAACACTAATTAAGAACAAAAGTAAGTAAGATTTTTAAAATTCTCTATTTTGAAATTAACATTCTGTCATGATAATTTGGCAAGTAGGGCTTTATATGTAACTACAAAACTTTCAGAGACAAGGTGGGTAGATAAGCAATTGATTTATGGCCACCAGATATTTTTTTTTTCTTTTCACCCTAAGATGTTTTGATTGTTGTAATATAATTTAGGACCTATATTTACTGTCTCTCTGATTGACTTTTGTTTGAAGATTGTTTTAAATGTGTTGTACAAGATCAGAAACATAGGTTTATTTAGCAAATTCCATTGTATTCCAATTATATCATTTTTATTTTTATTTTTATTATTTTTTTTTTTAATATGAAGCGCTTTTAACACCATTATAGCAACCTATTCACCTGTTTTATATATATATATAAGCATTTTTTTCAATATGTACATAATCTATTTAATATGAAGAAGCAATTTATCTATTTTTATGTACAAACAGAAATTGTATATAAAAAACAAATATATAAATAAAATGCTTATATAAATTCATATACAGTAGAACTCCAATTATCCGAACTCCGACTATCCGAATCGCTTTCAGAATTTCAGGAAAAAAATGAGAAGGAAACGTACTGCGATTCATAAAATAATGATTTTGTCTACGCGCGCTATTGTCCTTCCCTCCGCGAAGCTAGTGTAGGCGAACCATGAAACCTTATTGCCGAAGGCAACTTTTAAAGAAACTTTTGGTAGAGGGGGAAGACGACGAAGGTGTGTTGGCTAACCACAAAAAATAAATTTTAAAGTTTGCGCTTACATGGTGGTAGAAATTTGGAGCTTGGTTAAAGCTGTCACATTAAAACATACGTGGAATAAGTTGAAAGGCATATCAACTGACGAAGAGAAGGAAAAGGAGAAAAAGGAAAAAGAAGATCAAGAAAAGGAAAGGTACATACTAGTAGTTATTAGTACATACTGTACTAATGTACAGCACTTGTAAGTACGTTTAACATGTAAAAGTGTTGCCTTTTCATTTAATTAATTAAAAGCTCTTTTTGTTTAAAAATAGTTTTTTCTTCCATTTTCAACATACATACAGTAATTAATTAAAATAAACCCTTTTTTTCGGAAAAAATCCAATTATCTGAATTTTTGATTATCCAAATGGGGTCCGGTCCCAATTGATTCGGATAATTGGAGTTCTACTGTATAAAGCATAAAAGTTCGATAGGTTTGTTTTCATAGTTGTTTATATCATTTGGCACAAAATCTTACTTTATAGAGCTCAAATTGTACCATGAATTTAAAAAAAAAAAAAAAAAAAAAAAAAAAAAAAAAAAATTGATGAGGTTTTCTATATTGGAAAAGTACCAAGTATGATATATAAACGCATGTTTCTGTTCTTATATAACAGATTTGCACAATCTTCAAACCAAAAATCACACAGACATAGATCCTAACTTATATTAAAATAATCAAAACATCTTACAAAAAAGAAAAAAAAAAATGTACCTCTTACGGGAGCAAAATTCAATGCTTATGTAGTTACCTCTGAACCAGAATAAGAAAGAACTTCAGTTAATAATGGAAAGAAAACAGGAAATGACCAAAATAGGATAGCATTTAAAATTTTTCAAATGAAAATGCATAAAATATAAAAGAACCAAATTATTTTAGATAAAAATATATTGCTTCTCTCACAGTAATTTTCCTCTGGCAAATATTCATGTAAACATTCTGGGAGAATTTTAAGAGCATCTCTAATGAAAATGAAATACTGAATGTCTTTTAGGGCATGTTTTACAAAAATTATTAAATGAACAAAGATTTTACTTTTGAGAATCCACCTAGAACAGCTTTTTAAAAGGTGTCAGCAAAAAAGCAAATAACTGTCATATTATCCTAAAAAAATTCCATTACTTTTTTTGGTGCTTTTACAGTATAGGAGCTTTGGCGAGATAGAGAAAATGGGCTTGACGAGAGAAGGAAATTTTTGATGCATATTTTTTGGGAACCTATTCACTGTTTCATATACACAAGCAATTTTTTTTTCAATATTTATACCATTTATTTAATATAAACAAACCATTTATCTATTTTTATATACGAACAGAAGTAAATTGTATATAAATATTACAGTAAGTTTTTGATAAGTCAAATTCGAAGGGACCATCAAAAATATTCGAGTTATCGTAAGTTCAACTTATAAAAAATCATGCAATATGCAGGAAAATAATATGGAAAATCATTCAATCATATAGATAGAAATTGTAATTATACTGTAACTAGATGGAACCCGTCAAAATTTGACGGCAAAAAACTTGATAGTACCATAAAAATAAAATTCATAGCTGCTTTAAAATGTTTGAAACTTTTGCAGAATAATTCAAATAAATAAAAAACCCACTTTGAATTAAAGCTAGGTTGAAGAACAGCAATTGGCTAAGTTTCACTGGCACATGTACTCGCGGAATTTCTTTCATCTGACACATTTAGCGCTGTTGTGCAAGTAAATGGTAAGTGCCCCCTTGGGGAGGGGGAAATGGCGGGATGGACCAAGGAGATGCATAACATGAATAAGCAGTCAAAGACCTTTCAAACGATATGTAACATGAGGGGTGTGTGCAAAATTTTAAAAAGTAACCCCTTGGGGGGGGGGGTAAAGTAGGGGATGGACACGGAACATGCATAATATGATTAAGTGGTCACAGACCTTTCCAACGATATATAACATGAGGGTTGTGTGCAAAATTTAGAAAAGTACCTCTTTGGGGGGGGGGGGCAAAGCGGGGAGATGGACATCAGAGATATGCATATGATTAAGCAGTCACAGACCTTTCCAACGATATATGACATGAGGGTTGTCTGCAAAATTTAGAAAAGTACCCCCTTGGGGGAGGGGGGGGCAAAGTGGGGAAATGGACATTGGAGATATGCATATGATTAAGCAGTCACAGACCTTTCCAACGATATATGACATGAGGGTTGTCTGCAAAATTTAGAAAAGTACCCCCTTGGGGGAGGGGGGGGGCAAAGTGGGGAAATGGACATTGGAGATATGCATATGATTAAGCAGTCACAGACCTTTCCAACGATATATGACATGAGGGTTGTCTGCAAAATTTAGAAAAGTACCCCCTTGGGGGAGGGGGGGGGGCAAAGTGGGGAGATGGACATTGGAGATGCATAATATCATTAAGCGGTCACAGACCTTTCCAACAATATATGACATGAGGGGTGTCAACAAAATTTAGAAAATTGCCCCCCTTAAAGGGGGGGGGGAAGTGGCGGGATGGACCCCGGAGATGCATAACATGAATAAGCAGTCAAAGACCTTTCCAACAATACGTAACATGAAGGGATTGTGCAAAATTTACAAAAGTAACCCCTTGGGGGGGGGGCAAAGTGGGGGGATGGACACCGGAGATGCATAATATGATTAAGCGGTCACAGACCTTTTTAACGATATATAACATGAGTGGTATGTGCAAAATTTAGAAAAGTGCCCCAATTGGCGGGGGGGATGGACCACACAGATGCATAACATGAAAAGGCAGTCACAGGCCTTTCGAACGATATGTCATATGAGTGGTGTCAACAAAGAAAAGTCTCCGCCCCGTGTAGGCAAAACATACTCCTCCCCGCCTCCATAATTATTGATGCGGATTCATTTTTTAAATTCGTTCGCACCCCTCTTCTCCCGCAAAATGTTGTGAATTTTAAAAACTCCACTTACGAATTTTTTTATACCAAAAGCACTTATGTCCGTCGTCTGCATGCAGAGTTTTGTGCTTACAGACGCCAGACACAACAACACACACACAGACAGACGTTTACCGACATTAATAGTATAGATGATACTCGGTGCCTACACATTTCACCCTTTATAATTCAGCCAATGAGTTGACGGTTGTTCATTTCCAGAAACAAAATAATAATTCTTTAGGATGAATTTTGTTTGTTTGATACACCGTGGCAGAATGCGTGCAATGCAGTGACAGACGTCACAAACTTTTTAGGGCACCTGCAGACTAAAAACATATAATCAATCTTCACAGGAAAAAAATCCTAGATTTCGTCAAATGATCACGGGAAAAACACTAATTTCATCAAAGGATCATGTAAAACGTGAATTTTGTTAAAAGGCCACAGAAAAACGCGATTTACACAAAAGATGAGCAAATTTTGTCAAAGAATCGCAAAACAGGAAATTTCACCCAAAGATAGCGCTTTCTTGCCAAACTTCGTCTAAAAATTGCGGAATAAAATGTATTTTATCAAAAAATCGCTGAAAAACGCACATTTCGTTAAAGTATCGCGAGAAAAATGCGAATTTCTTCAAAGATTGCTGAAAAAATGCAAATTTCATCGAAGGATTGCTGAAAATTCATGAATCTTATCAAAATGTAGCAGAGAAAATGTGATTATTATCAAAGCATTGCGAAAAAAGAAAATTTCGTCTAAGGATCACAGAAAAACGCAAATTTCATAAAAGAATCGTGGAAAATAACGCAAATTTTGTGGAAAAAAAAAAATCGCAGAAAAAACACAAATTTCGTCAAATTATCGCTGAAAAAAAAACACGAATTACGTCATAGGATAGCTGAAAAAATTATGAATCTCGACAAAAAAAAGATACAGAAAAAAATGCGAATTTCATTAAAGAATCATGAAAAAAAATGCGAATTTTGTTAAAGGATTGCGCAAAGAATGAGAATTTTTTGAAAGGTTCGTGTGAAAAATGAAACTGTCTGTATTAAAAACAGCACACACACAAACATCTATACAAACCTCAATACACACAAACATATTATAGGCAGGGCTTGAAATTCAATTTTTCCAAAGACGGGAGTCTCCCTACCAACATTTTTAAATGGAGGGGAGTTGTAATGTTTGGGAGGGAGAAAAAAAATCTTTAAACCCCACTATTCTTTTACGTGCAATTTAAAGAATTACATTAATGCAGACATGACAAAATACCATTGAAAAAATTAAGTCAACTGAGAATGATTATGTAAAATGTTTATTTTTATTATAAAAAAGGGAAGAAAGTTAAGTTTTATATATGCAGTGTATTTTTCAAGTTCCATTAAATGTGTTAGGGACCCTTAACAATTAGGTTGTTAAATAAATTTCTGACTTTAGATTTTACTTGATTGAGATTCACCGATCGATCGTGGAAAAGACGCAAAGTTCATCAATCTGTCGCGGAAAAAACGCTAAGTTCGTCGATCTGTCACCAAAAAACACAAAGTTCGTTGATCAGTCATGGGAAAAAAGCAAATTTCGTCGATCGATTGCAGAATAAACACAAAGTTCGTCGATCTGTCCCCAAAAAACGCAAGGTTCGTCGATCAGTCGCTTAAAAAACACAATGTTCGTCGATCTGTCGCAGAAAAAACTCAAAGTTCGTTGATCTGTCACGGAAAAAACCACAAAGTTCCTCGATCAGTAGCGGAAAAAACACAAAGTCCGTCAATCGGTTGCGGGGGAAAAAAAATCGAGAAATTTATCGTTCGGTTGCAGGTAAATTAAATAATGCAAATTTCTCCAAAAATGCTGAAATTTTTTGGGCGGGAGGCTCCCGCTCATGATCTTTTTTGGGCAGGATTTCAAAATTTTCCGCGCGAATCCCGCCCTGAAATTCAAGCCCTGATAGGTATAGTTTTAATCTGAAATAATATACTGAACTTGAACTAACTTTTGAAAAATCGGGTTAACCCAAATCCAACTTGCAGAAATCTACACTCAGTCTGAAATCGACTCGAACCATAAAGACAGTTAACACAACTTGCAACAAAAATAATTATTTTCTGTGGATTTTCTGATTTTTTCTTTTCTCAGAAATGCTGTAGTCATTTTGTCCCCCAATTTTGCCCTTTACAATTCAGCCAATGAGTGGAGGGGGCCAAAGGAGCGTTCCTTATCACAAACGAAAGATGAGATACGTTCGTCTGATGTCGTTGTTGAAAATTTATGGATTTCTATTATTAAAGTAATTTTTTCATTTTACCATATTTATTTTCTTTTTGTGTTGCATGTATTTTGCTACTTTGAATTTTTTTAAACTAACCCTTTTTTTTTTTTGGAGAGTGAGAGAGAGAGATTTAGTAATTTGGTGACACGAAGTTTAGCAAATTCTTAAAATCCACAAATTGTTTCCAATGTAAACAATGAAATTTACAATTAAGTTGCAAGTGCAAAATTTCAGTTTTTTAAAATTTTCATGTCATTCTGTACACATTTTAATATGTCATTCTGATCATTATACATATTTAGTTATGCATTATTAATTATTTACTTGACCTTTACTTTTAATATTTTAAATATTTCAAACTTACAGCTGAATGTAATTATTAAAACATTTGAAATACTGCATTCGAAAAATGAAATTTCAGCTTAGAAACTCGACAATTAAAAAATTTAAAGTAGAAAAGTACTTATGATATAAAAAGAAGAAAAAAAAAAATACACCAGAATTTATCTGTATTATACGAAAAGATATCCAAATAACTCAAACATGAACATAGAAATAGGTATCGGTTTTTATGTTCAGGTGCACTCAATCCAAACTTGAAACTTTTAAGACGGTCATTGAATGAATGAAATTCATCTCCGCCTTTCACATCCAGAAAACTTGCTGTGTCGCCAATTATGTTTATATTTTATATATATATATAAAAAAATAATAATTCAGGCACTTTTCCGTTATACGGACACCATTGTCGCCAAACATACATACATACATACATTTTGGCATAGTATCCGTATAACAGAAAAGCACTAAAGTTCATGGTTTAAAATCACAATAAAATATCATGAAATTTATTGATTAGTTGTGGGAAAATATCGGGGAAATAATGTGTTTTTCGTGAATTTTTTGTTTTGTTAACAATGTGGTTAGAGAGACAGGGAGAAATCCAGAAAACTTGCTGTGTCGCCAATTATGTTTATATATATATATATAAATAATAATTCAGGCACTTTTCCGTTATACGTACACCATTGTCGCCAAACATACATACATACATTTACATACATACATACATTTTGGCATAGTGTCCATATAACAGAAAAGTACTAAAGTTCATGATTTAAAATCGCAATAAAATATCATGAAATTTATTGATTAGTTGTGGGAAAATATCGGGGAAATAATGTGTTTTTGTGAAATTTTTTGTTTTGTGTTGTTGTGTTTAATTGTAAGCATTCATTATAATTTTCAGTGCATTATTAAATTGAAATTTTTGTTTAAAATATGTAAACAAAACAGTGACCAGAAACCTGCACAATTTCTAATATAGATAGATAGATAGATAGATGCATGCATGTAGTACTTTTAATTATTTGGTAAAAATACTGTGATCCTCACTGAGAAAACCTGAATTTAACCTAAAAGTAATTGTCGAGTGTTTAAGCTGAAATTTCATTTTACGAATACAGTATTTCAAATGTTTTAATAATTACATTCAGCTGTAAGTTTGAAATATTAAAAGTAAAGGCCAAGTAAATAATTAATAATGCATAACTAAAAGCAATTGTCGAGTGTTTAAGCTAATTTCATTTTACGAATACAGTATTTCAAATGTTTTAATAGTTACATTCAGCTGTAAGTTTGAAATATTAAAAGTAAAGGCCAAGTAAATAATTAATAATGCATAAGTAAAAGTAATTGTCGAGTGTTTAAGCTGAAATTTCATTTTACGAATACAGTATTTCAAATGTTTTAATAGTTACATTCAACTGTAAGTTTGAAATATTAAAAGTAAAGGCCAAGTAAATAATTAATAATGCATAACTAAAAGTAATTGTCGAGTGTTTAAGCTGAAATTTCATTTTACGAATACAGTATTTCAAATGTTTTAATAGTTACATTCAGCTGTAAGTTTGAAATATTAAAAGTAAAGGCCAAGTAAATAATTAATAATGCATAAGTAAAAGTAATTGTCGAGTGTTTAAGCTGAAATTTCATTTTACAAATACAGTATTTCAAATGTTTTAATAGTTACATTCAGCTGTAAGTTTGAAATATTAAAAGTAAAGGCCAAGTAAATAATTAATAATGCATAAGTAAAAGTAATTGTCGAGTGTTTAAGCTGAAATTTCATTTTACAAATACAGTATTTCAAATGTTTTAATAGTTACATTCAGCTGTAAGTTTGAAATATTAAAAGTAAAGGCCAAGTAAATAATTAATAATGCATAACTAAATATGTATAATGATGAGATTTTTTTTTTCTTGAATTATTCAGTGAAACTCGTCTTATAAATGTACGCAAATAATTCACATCAAAATCTTAAAATAACAAAGTTTTCTTTCGTGTTTAGCTATGCTTAATAACCAAAAAAGCTTGATTAATACAAAAATTATTTGGTAAAAATACTGTGATCGTCGTTGAGAAAACCTGAATTTAATCATATCACACAGAATTACATATTAAAAGTTTAAAATTAGTTTGTTTACATCGGAAATGATTCGCGGAATTTCGTGCCACGAAATCTCTCTCTCTCTCAAAAAAAGGGTTAGTTATAAAAAATTCAAAGTATTAAAATACATACGACTTAAAAAGAAAATAAATACGGTAAAATGAAAAAATACCTTAATAAAAGAAATCTATAAAGTTTCAACAACCGAACAACCAAATGGAACACATACGCTTCTAGAGAGAAGAGAGAGGAAAAAGCCTTCACCTCATTGGCTGGAACATCGCGTCTGAAGATAGTAAAAGCCTCTAGCTGATTAGCTGAATGCTCGCGCATGCGTATAAATAGCATTTTTGCACAAAAAACTAAAAAGCAGGTTAGCTTTAAGTATATGGATAACTGAGTCTGGTAAAATGAACACTGACGAAAAATATAATTTGATAGTAAAGAAAGGTATTTAAAAACTCAAATCTTCTGAAAAAGCTTGTTAATGATGACTGTTTGAAGGAATTTTCTGTGTTTCACAGGCTTGATAATTGTTCACCTTTTAAAGAATTCACTTTTTACAAAGGAAAAGAGAATTGTCCACACAGTCTCTATTTTCGAGATATTGCTGTAACTTCGGCATTGCTGCATGTGCTTCTTGATTGTTTGGGGTTGAAAAGCAATTTAATCCCTCAATCTCCAGATTCCAAATCATTCTCCACCCTTTTTAATGCTTCAAATCTGTAGCACTAAATTCTCCACATATTGCAACATTTACGTCAATATTCAAAAACTCAGTATCGTCAACATCAGAAATAACTTGGTCTTGTAGATTTTCACTTACAACACATGAGTTTCTCCACATTGCTTACAAAGAAGCCACAGCTATTAAAGCAATTTTTGAGAGTGGTTTGTTTCACATCGTTGTTCCAGGCATGCAAAATCAGTCAATTGCTTCTAACACATAACACTTTTGATTTATTCCATTTTCGTCTCTGATCGCTTGTCTCACCAGACATTTTTGTAGGAATGTTGCCACTTTGTCACTTTTCAAACACCAAATAAATAAAGTAAAAGTAATCTCTCTTATTTAAATGATTATATTTCTTAATTATTCTGAATATATTTATTAATTAACAGGTAAAATTAGGGTTGTGTAAGGTTTAAAATATTATTCAAAAGAGTTTTTTAAGCATTTGGTTGGGTCGAATATGATGAGAATAAAAACAAGTAGTTGAGATGTCTCATCACCTCTTAAACCTACTCATTTCACCTAAAACATAAGCATAACTCATTTAAATCAGTCACTCATATCTTTATTACCATGAATAAATTACCTATAAAAACAACACTTATTTATGTTAATTACAGCATATAAATTACTTTAAACTCCATTATATTACGTTAACTTACTTACCTTAAAACCTTTTTAGTTAAAGCCCTTTTTTTTATGTTCACATCGTTAAATATCGACATCCCGCCATCTTTATTTTTTCCGGTGAACTCAGTCAACCTACACACACCAAAACGCACGCAATAATGACAATAATCCGTACCATAATATTTTCATCCCCACCAGATGTCGACAGCATACTTTAATCGATTAATTCAATTTATATTGTATTATCGTTTGCATCGATTCCGATGCCACACGCTGATTGGCCCAACAGGTGGGCGTTGCTCACTAACTCATGTTGGGATTGCATAAATACACTATGTCCGATGCCATCAGCACACACTTCTTGTTCTCCTGTTAATGGAGAAAGATATCAAGATAGTCTGGGCTTGGCTGGTCCAAGTCTTGGATGTTTAAGTATTTTAAACTTATACAAACTGATTTTAATTATGAATAGATTGATATGAGTCTTCATTTTAAACTACTTTTATGTTACAATCATGTCTGCTTATACTTATTCTGTTGAATGTCGAACCTCTTGCAATCATCAATGAAACCTGTTACTGTTTAATCTTTGAAACAAAGTTCCTGTAAGTTATACTTTTGAATATATTATTGCCATGTTTACTATAGTCAAATAAATGTTAGCCTTCCTAACAAAAACTGTATTTTCATTTGACTTCGGATTTTCCAACGTACAACATTGAACTTTGAAGCATTTAATTAATCATACTTTTTGGTTAATGAACATGACCAGCAATACTTTCCAATAACTGTGCATTTTCAATCATATATTTACAACTCTGCAACTTAGCCATTTAGCTTAAACCTTCTTTAATTATATCAGAATATTTTTATATTTGGCCAGACTGAATGTTTTGATATTCAGTAGACCAAATATTTTGATATTCGGCTAAACCTAATATTCCGTAGTATGGTCAGATACCGAATACATACCAGATATTCAGTGCGTCTTTATTTCTAAGCACTTGTATAAAACAAACTAATGCAACAAACAACAATAAAAGTGGGGACAGGGAATAAACTGCCCACAGTCTTCCATTTTATTTCTCAGTGATGCTGATGCTGTGGATGTGCTATAGAGCATCATTTAAGCAAAAAAATTAAAACAGGGATGCATAAAAAAAATTGTGATTGGTCCTTCGGGATGCAAAATTTTTCTCTTGCAAGAAAAAAAAAATATTTTGTAGATAATCACAAAATCACAAAAGATGCATATTTTATAGTAATTACATTGATCTGATATCTAAAAAAAAAAAAAAACATTTGTTTGGTAGTGGCTAGGTTCCAGGATGCCAAAATCCTAGTGATATCACTGTTTCTTAGACAAACACATTCCTTAATTATTAGCAATAATATGCTAGTACGCAAATTTATCATCATACTGATTTACCATCATTTATAATGTAAATGGTTAAAACAGGAGAAGAAAATTACATTACTTTAATGGTTTATTCTTTTTGCGAGGAAAAATAAAGGCTTTATAAAGACTATTGGTGAAAATTAAGTACTTATATTGCCTCTTAGAAATGAAAAATAATAATAAAAGCATATTTAAAAAGTAGTAATATGTTACACTTTATTTTTTATTTATATTTCATTTTTTTGCTTTTTTAGTGTTTAAAATATTTTATTGTTGCATTTTTACAACTAATTGGCATATTTTAGGGAGTGTGGTTTAACACATAATTAACTCCATTGTTGTAACACCTATACAGTAATAATCACATTATTTTCTCAATGTATAATAAAACATTAATTAAATTGGTACTTTTCCATTAGTTGGGCACGAATATTGTGAACATCAAAAAATTTTCTCGCTAATAGCAGCTTTTATTATTGCATGTGTATATTAGAAACAATGCTTTCATGTTAATGAGTTGAAGATATCTATTTTAAACATATATAATGTAGCAGGGGTCAATGCAGGTTTTTTTTCTTGGGGCACATTTTTTGTGAAAAGTAAAGGTTATTTTTGTGAAATTTGTTATATTTTTGTGAAAAATAATATTTTGTAGCGAAAGTTGAAATCCAGTTACTCAAACTCGAACCAAGCATTTATTAACAAAAACTTTTTTAAATCCTTTTGCTGAAATTTTCCCCTCTGATGAACTTGTTTGTTTACAAATTACACATTTTAAAAAGTCACAAAATAATAAATAATTAATAAATAGTAAGTTTTTATGGAATAGAATTTTGTGAAAGTACCCATTTTATTAAAAAGAATTTTGTGAAGGGGCCTGTTTTGTTATAAAGAATTTTGTGAAGGGTCCCATTTTATCAAATTGATTTTTGTGAAGGGATCCATTTTATTAAATAGATTTTTGTGAAGGGGCTCTAAATAGGCCCCAAATTTAGCCTGGATCGACCGTTGTGTAGGTACTGTAAATGAAAGGTATGTATTTTAAATTAAAAGAATGAAAAATTTGTATTCTAAATTAAATGTGTACAATGCGATTGAAAGAATATTTAACAATTTATTAGCTGTGCCTAACTTTCACCATAAGAGCACTTTGTTCTTCCAGCACCAATTGCATCATCCACAATCTCATGCATGCTGCCTCTTCTCCATCATGTTGAGCATAGTGCCAATTGCATCATGGGTGACATCATGCTCTCTGCATACCAGATTTCTCTTTTTGATGATTGTTAATTTTGATTTTCAGCATATAATTTTAAAGTTTCTTTGTAATTACTTTTGGTGGCCCTGTTTTGTTAAAATTTGAGTTTTGATCATACCTGTGTGAGTGAGATATGTTTGATCTTTCAATTGGTAAAGGTGTGTCATGCTTAATTGGAGAAATTTGCCATTTTTAAAAATTTTAACAAAGATTATTGCTATTGAACCTTATATACGTAACTCTTCAGGATTGCTTAAGTAATTCTACTAATTTGATGTCCAAAAGGAAAATCATTTTACTACCATATGGATTAAATAAATAATTTATATTCTAAAGATGTCTTTATATGAGTTTCATCAACACTATTATTCCAAGCCTTTGGTAAGAGAAAACTTTTCTATATATTTCTAATTTTTTACCTAAAAAAACAAAAGGTTGGGTTGTTATAATTTTCAATTCACAATAGCTAGATCAAATTTATTATCAACACTGCCCGGCTAAAAGAAAAATACTTAAAATTAAATTACTAATTTAAAATTAAGTTCTAAAAATATTAAAGTGTTTATTGTCATTGAAAATACACCTGAGTTCATATTTTTTATAATTCTAGCACATCGGGAAGTGAGTGAAAAGGGATTACAAAATTTCATCCTTACATACTTGAACCAAGTTAAGCAAAAGAGTGCAAAAATAAAAGCCTCTAAGCACTTTATAAGGACAGTGGGAACCTGTTTCAAACTAATTATAAGAGATTCTTTCCAAAAATATTTTAACAAAGGAAGCATAAAAATAAGGCTAAATCAAAACTAAAATTATCTGAAAAACTTGGTGATACTTGGTGGTAATTTTGTAAAATAAATAATATTTGCAATTTTTTTTTTATGTACAAATTATTTTAGATAAATCCTTTTTTAAGTACAGATGATGAAAGATTATTAAAAAAAAAATTTATAAATGCAAAAATTCATCATATTTTAAACATTTCTATTCATAAAGCAGTTTAAATAATAATTTTAAAAAGATTAAATGGAAAATGTATTTTACATACACTTTTGATTTTCTAATCAAAACTTACAACAATTGTTTCAGACTTTTTAAAAGACATAATGCATTACAAAATCCCACACAAACAAAATTACAGAAAATGTACTTTTTAAAGCAAAAAGCTCTGATCTAGAAATATTCAAGATGTGTTCTAAGTGAAGAAAAACATCAGACAATTTTTAATTTTTAAAATTTTCTCAATGTTTACATGTGTAAATTCTAACAATGTTTTAAAGTAACTCTTATTTACATCATGTAACACTTTACATAAATCCTCCTCTGAAATGAAATTTTTGCATAATCAAAAGAGTAATCTCACCTTGAGAGTTTTAACTGCAACTGTCATGTTGTAGCGTTTCCAAATTGCTTCATACACATCTCCATATTGACCCCCTCCAAGTCTGTGCTTCATGACAATATCTGTCCTCTCAATTTCCCACTCATCAGGCTCTGGACTTAAGGCAAAAACAGCAGGCTTGTTCCGCTTTGGTGCAGGATATAGTAAAACAGTTATCAGGCCATCAGTATGAATTGAATGGTGGTGAACTAACTCAGCCAGTGTATTGAAAGGACATTCAGATGTCACAAATACCTAAAAAGAATAGCATAAATTTAAACATTTTGAATACTACTTGACATAAACAAATATTTAACAGAAATTCAATGCTAATTAATACAAAATATGAAAGAAAATGTCGAGAAAAATTACCCATAGTCAGAGTTTTAACCTCCTCTTCATTTTATTGATATAACAAAAATTTTAAAGCAAAAATTTCATGTTAAAAACATGAGATAATTTGATAATTTAAGTTTAAATCTTATAATGTGATTTGAAAAGTGAGACAAAAATTGTTTATTTCTGTCTCATTTGAACAAATGGTAAAATCTAAGCTTTATAGTATTTTTTATAATACTCTGCATTACAAATTAAGGGGGGAAAAAAAGAGAACAAAGTCCCTCAGAGATTAGGAAAACATAGGTATGGTGATGCCACGATAATTTTATAATCCAGGTCCCTCGGAACCACACACTTCCAGAAGTTAATGGATTGTTTTTATTATTATTATTTTTTTTTTTAAATAAAAGTGGGGGTTTTATTTAGTTATAAGATAGTTTCAACATATTAATGCAAAATATCCCTTGCTTAAGATTAGTTAACCATGTTTATTCCTTTCAGGAAGAAAATTATGCATCCTTTAAGGACCCATAACATTTATTTTTTTCGGTATTTCTCCATTATTCCGTCGACCACGTTCCATTAAAAAATTATCGCCAAACTGTAGTGCCCGAGTGCCCCATAAACAAATGGAAGAACGTTGCCATTAATTCATTAATTTAGCAAACAAACATAATTTCCCTTAACTAACATAGTTTTTCTAAATTTATTGAGAAAAAAAATAATAAAAAAAAAACAGCAACGCACAGAATTCCTGAATTTAGTGATTGATTTTATCATCCAATTAACAAGAATATAAAATAAACACACTATAAAAATCAAAATGAAACATATAAAAAATATATGATATAACTTTATTTCTCTTTGGATGAGAGATTTTAATAACTAAGTTAACTTATAACCTCGAAATTTCCTTCATCTTGACATTCATGATAGACTATCAGGTTTTGCTTCACCTGCATCACCTTTGCTACAGCTCTGCATGGTCACAGTATTAAATGATGTGATGCCAAATTTGCTTCTGGGCGATCAGATAATTAATTTTAATGCTGATTTTAAAGCATTTGAAAGAAATAGATGCTCAGAGATAAGAAATATTTGTATATTATACAGAAATTTTTAAATAAATAATTTAGGAAAGGGAAAAGAAGTGAGATATAATATTATATATATATAATTATGTTTTTGCCCTGGATAGAGCTTAGTCCTCAAAACGATTTGTTTTAACCCTCGAAAGAACTGTTTTAAGTTCTGAGAAAACTACTTTAGAAAATACTTTTAGTCTTGAAAAGAATTTTTTTGCCTAAAATTTCTTCTTTTTTTAGTTAGCCCTGAAAAGTACTTCTATATTTAGATTTATTATTATATATAGTATTTGCATATATGGCAGTGTTTAAACACAGAATTATGAATTGAAGCACTTTACCTAGAAGTCAGAGACTTTAACCATGCAACTACCGAAAAACAAAATGAAACAAATTACACTTACTTTACCATCGGAATCTTCATTAATCCGATAGTGATAAACTCTTCCTTCATATCGAACAGATATAGATCTTTGGCCAGGACTGCTTTCACTTTCCCTCACTAGAAAACTACCATTGATGCCACTGCTGAGAAGATATTCTGCAGCATTGCGAGATATTTGTCCGTGGTACCAGGAGTGTTTTTCAAGACTGTTCACTGGAGTGATGTAATTGCTTGGAACCCATCCGACCAAACCATTCCATGACTGAGCCTCGCACCATTCGCCAGTTTTGTTATATGATAGAACTCTGACTTGTTGACCTGAAAATTAAAAGTATTCTATAAGTGTTTTCTTCATCTTGCAATATTTTGCTTAATATAAAAGACAAATTACTTCATTATGTGAAATACTACTGTACTCTGTAGTAAAATTGCAGCACTATTTGCCACTGAAGGATTCAAAAATTTCTGCAGAAAAGTATTCCATTTGGAATAAATTATATATATTTGTTTTTAAAAAAGAGGGGGAGTGAAATGCATAAACTAAAGACTATTCTACAAAATAATATTGACAATAAAGGAGTAAGATTATTCTGCATTTTAGTGGATTTCCACTTTTTGAAAAGAATTCAGCTACCTCTACTACAGCTCAGATACAGAGAAGTGCAGCTCAGCACTGTATCTCTCTGCTTGAAATTTCTGCTTCTGCCTTTCACCACTCCCCAACACTTAAATTTTAAAATTCTTTAGTTTTATTTCTTTATCTTTTGCCTCATATGTTACTAGCTGTTACCCGTGACTTTGTTCACGCAACATTAAAAGAAGAATAAATACATTAATTAAGCAAAATATTTCACTCCCAATAATTAAAAACATCAATAATTAACTAACTATTTATCACATTTCATAGGAGACAATACGGTATTTTTTGTTATAGGGACCTTG
The DNA here is from genome assembly GCA_963931845.1 of Maratus michaelseni. NCBI lineage: Eukaryota > Metazoa > Arthropoda > Arachnida > Araneae > Salticidae > Maratus > Maratus michaelseni. The sequence goes on along the minus strand of OZ007593.1, from coordinate 343,355,313 downwards.
ACATAACCCAGTCTTAAAAAAGTGAAATTTTGTGTCAAATAATCGTGAAAATGAAATTGCAACCAATGCAAAAATAGGGCCAAATAAAATCGTGGAAATAGACGAATTGGGTAAAAACAAATGTCAATTTTAGCTGATAAACAATTTTACTTTTTACGCCTTTGTGAAACGTTTTAACATCCATCCTTCAAAAAAACATTAATTGGAAATAGTATATGTTTTTTCTTTAAATTCAATTCTGCCTCCTTGGTTTAATGTATAGCTGAAACAAATCTTGTTTTCTAAATGACAGTATGTTGACAGGCAATTTTTGTTCTCCAGAATAAATTGATTCAGAAGTTTGAATATGTGAAAATGTTTTTATTTTTCGGATAATTTACTGAAATCAAGATTTTGTTTTCACCATCTATTCAAAGTGAAAACAAATTCTGTTTTTCAGTTTTAATGAGAAAATGGTGTAAAAAATATACTGATCTGTTTCATTTATCCTTTTTTATACACAAATATGGAGTAATTTACTTTCTGTTTTTAGAGAAACTTCGTTAAAATTTACAAAAAAAAAAAAATATTGGCATCTAATTTAATTTTTTAAATTCTGAGAGTTTGTGTGACATCCTCGGATCAATGATAACCGGTATTAAGTAAATCACGTTGCGTTCGATTGTCTAGGAATAGATGCGAAATACAAAAACACGGTCAGATTTTAATATAATAGATTAGTGTTAATTTTCCTTTTCTTAAAATTATGATGTGATTTTTAGCAGAAAACTCTCATCTGTATATAACAGATAGTCATGCTTAATAATCAGTATAGATAAAAAAACATTTAAATTTTTCGTTATAAATATGGCGTGAAACTCATCTACTTTTTATAATTACTGATCCTTGTATTATTAATGTAAGGAATTGATTCACACTCATTTAAAAAAATATTGGAAAATTTCCGTTTTATTTCAAATATGATGTCTCTTTTTTCCCCCCAGAGAAATCCCCTTTTAATGACATAATTCTTGTTAATTTTCTTTTCCAGGCAATTAATTTCAATACTGGCATAGGGGAAATTATGTTACTTTAACGAAATAATATTAAATCTTTAGGTTTTATCAACAAAAATGGAACATTCGTCATTTTTTTTTTAAGTAATCGAGTTATTTCTTTTAGTTTTAAGAATGAAAATAGCTATTTCTCGCTATCCATGACATCATTTTCGACATGGATAATTTTGCGGAGCATATTATTGACATTTGCTAACCATTTTCTTTTGAAACTTTTTACTTTTTAAAAATTTAAATAAAAAATACGGTATAGTTATATTAGCCATGCGCAGACGGGAAAACGCCAAGTATTGTTACCATACAAAAGAAAAAAAAAAAAGAAAAAAAGTGAAAAAACCGAAGATCATTTTATTTCACCAATCAAAGCATATCCGCTTTATTTTCGATGAATGACGTCATATTGACATCATATTACAAATCTTGATTTCTTGACAATATGCTGACAGGCGATATTTGCTCTGCAAAATAAATTGATTCATAAAGTTTAAATATGTGGAAATATGTTTTTATTTTTCAGAAATTTTACTGTAATCAAGATTTTTTTTTTTCACCAACTATTCAAATTGAAAATAAAATAATTTTTTTCAGTTTTAATGAGAAAATGGCATAAAAATACATTAATCCGTTTTATTTCTCCTTTTTTTATCCACAAAAATGGAGTAATTTAAGTACCGTTTTTAGAGAAATTTCATTAAAATTTACAAAAAAAAATATTAATATCTCGAAATCTAATTCAAAATTTTAAATTCTCAGAATTTATATGACATCCTTGAAACAATGATAACCGGTATTAAGTAAATCGCATTGCATTAAGAGGAGTAGTTGCGAAATACACACAGTCAGATATTAACTTAATAGACTTGTGCTCAATTTTCTTTTCCTGATAATCTTACTGATGCTTGTATTATTAATCACAGAGTTCAGAGAATAAATAGAGATGAAATGTTCATGTTTGATGTGATGCTGAAAATGCAACACTACAGTCGGCCCAAACAACTGGCGGCTTGCTTTGAAAACCTCTCCCCGTCCAATGAATCCAGTCCTTGTTCCACGTGCAGCCTCTCTCCATCCAATGAAGTCAGCCCTTGGGCCTAATGATTTGAGCGATAACCGGCTTTATATTGCAAGCCGATTTTACGGTTCATTACCTTTCTATTCTTTCACTGTACTCAGTAATTATTAATGTATGAAATTGATACAACGCTCCATTTGAAACATATTTAAAAAATCCCGTTTTATTATGACATCACTTTGACCCCAGAGAAATCTCTTTTCAATGATATAATTCTTGTTAATTTTCTTTTCCTGGCAATAATGACGTGAATTTTAGCAGAAAACTCACATCTGTTTGTAACTGATATTCAAGCTTATTATTAATCAGTATCAAAAAAATATTTCAGTTATTCATCTTAAATATGACGTCCATTATGTATATACTTTTATTATACACTGATAGTCATGCTCTTTGTAATATTACGAATATTTGAAAATACATGTTTTATTTATGACGTCATATTTGTTCAAGCCAAGGAGGATCCTTTTCATAGTTCCATGGTTCAAGCGAAATCTTTTTCTTAGTAATATAATTATTGTTAATTGTTCTTTCTAATTATAACACAGTTTTTGACAGAAAAAATCTTTTAAATAACCGATATTCATACTTCATGTATAATAACAAATACTCCATATTGTTGTTTCAAATATTACAGAAATTCATCTTCTTTTGAATTATTTTCATTTTTCAAGTGAAAATCGCTCAATTGAAACCTAATTGTTGAGGAAAAATTATTTTTCTGCATTTTTATTTATTGGCAACGATCAAAGCCCTAGCAACGATAAAGTAAAATGGTTAAATTTTATCTAAAAATGTCCATTGATTCTCTATGAAAATAATCAAATTTTGAATTATTAAGAAAAGTATTTGCATAAAATAAACAAAAACTAGTCTATGTTCATTTCCGGGTTATAATCCACCTATATGCAAAGATACAGGGCCAATAATTACTCCATTTTGATGCTGTCTTCAGCCTAACATTTGCACACAATCGGATTTATAATATTATTAGGATTAGGATTAGGATTGAAGTGACAGTAATTTTGAAATAACAGGTATTATTCATATACTAACTGACCTGCCCAGGTGTGGTATAATAACCTTAAATATACATGAAGAAAGTATTGAATGAAGACATTTTTCTCCAGGATGGATTTAGTGTTAAATCTCTTGTACATCCTTAGATTTGTATGATATTATATTTTTAAACGAAAATCTATCCAAATGAACCAAGAGTTGGGGGGCGCTACTGCAATCAGCAGCATATAGCCGGGCATGCTATGTATACTCTGGTCTGTTTTTCCAAATGACCCTTAAATTTGTATCATTTTATATATTTAGCGAAAATCTTTCAAAATGAACCTAATGTTGGGGGCCCCCTTGTCTTCAAAAGCATACACTCTCGATTTTGTATGATTTTACATTTTTAAATAATAATCTAACTATATGAACATAGAGTTGGGAGCCCCACTGACTTCGGTAGAATATCTTCCAGTATATTTTTAAAAACGAACCTCCAATTTGCATGATTTTATATTAATTACATGAAAATCTTTCCAAATGAACTAAGAGGCGGGCCCCCATGATAGCAATTGCAAATTTAATTTCTGACATTTAGATATATATTAAACTTTGAATTCAAACCAAAGTTTCTGACAAAATTCTAAATAAAAAAAGAAAACTCCCAATTAAACTGAGGGCATTGAGCTCACAGGCTATCCACACTAATTGTATATTATACTCGTATTTCAAAGAATTTGAAATAAGCCCTTGAAAAATAAAGAAATCGACAATATATTAGGGGGGGGGGGGGGGTTATCCCCACGTTACCCCCTCATAGTTAACTAATGAACCCCTTAAACTAATCAGGAGAGCCTCTTATTACAATGAATATATATATACAAAATTTGAAGAAAATCGGATAATGCTGCTTGAAAAATCCATTTATATAAATTAAGGGGGGATTGGCCCCCCGTCCCCCCCTTTATACTTAACCAATCAATCCCGAAAACTAATCAGGGAAGCGTCTTAACCCAATGAACTTATAAACAAATTTTGAAGCAAATGAGATAATTCTGCATGAAAAATCCATTTATATAAATTAAGGGGGGGGGGGGGGTTAAACCCCCGTTCCCTCCCTTTATACTTAACCAATCAATTCCGAAAACTAATCAGGGAAGCGCCTTAACACAGTGAACCTATAAACAAAATTTGAAGGAAAACGGAATAATTCTGCAGGAAAAACCCATTTATATAAATTAAGGGGGGGATTAGCCCCCGTCCCCCCCTTTATACTTAACCAATCAATCCCGAAAACGAATCAGGGTAGCGTCTTAACCCAATGAACCTATAAACAAATTTTGAAGTAAATGGGATAATTCTGCATGAAAAACCCATTTATATAAATTAAGGGGGATTAGCCCCCCCCCCCCTTCCCCCCTTTTATACTTAATCAGTCAATCCCGAAAACTATTCAGGAAAGCGTGTTAACCCAATGAACTTATAAACAAATTTTGAAGCAAATGAGATAATTCTGCATGAAAAACCCATTTATATAAATTAAGGGGGGATTAGCCCCCTGTTTCCCCCCTTTATACTCAACCAATCAATCCCGAAAACTAATCAAGGAAGCGCCTTAACACAGTGAACCTATAAACAAAATTTGAAGGAAAAAGGAATAATTCTGCAGGGAAAAACCCATTTATATAAATTAAGGGGGGGGACTAGCCCCCCCGTCCCCCCCCCTTTGTACTTAACCAATCAATCCCAAAAACTAATCAGGGAAGCGCCTTAACGCAGTGAACCTATAAACAAAATTTGAAGGAAAACGGAATAATTCTGCATGAAAAACCCATTTATATAAATTAAGGGGGGGGATTAGCCCCCCCATTCCCCCCTTTATACTTAACCAATCAATCCCGAAAACTAATCAGGGAAGAGCCTTAACACAGTGAAGCTATAAACAAAATTTGAAGGAAAACGGAATAATTCTGTATTAAAACCCCATTTATATAAATTAGGGGGGGGGATTAGCCCCCCCTGTTCCCCCCTTTATATTTAACCAATCAATCCCGAAAACTAATCAGGGAAGCGCCTTAACACAGTCAACCTATTAACAAAATTTGAAGGAAAACGGAATAATTCTGTATTAAAACCCTATTTATATAAATTAGGGGGGATTAGCCCCCCCTGTTCCCCCCTTTATATTTAACCAATCAATCCCGAAAACTAATCAGGGAAGCGCCTTAACACAGTCAACCTATAAACAAAATTTGAAGGAAATCGGATATTTCTATGAAGAGTTATCGCGTTACGTACGTACATACGTACATACATACATACATACATACATACAGAACCGGCGGGCACATAAGCTCTCAGGCTTTGATAGCCTGTGAGCTAATAATAAAAAATGCATCCTTTACTCTTTTAAAACATGAAATGATATCTTCCATTATTGACAACTTTTCTCAAAAGCACAATTATTTTAAAATGCGAAATGATATTTGGGAAGGCATTAGAGGGGAAAAAAAATCTTCAAAGATTAAATAAAACAACTTCCAGAATTTTTTTTTTTTTTTTTTTAATTAGTAAATATTAATATATATTTTTTTTAAACCAAAGATACCATCAGAATCAGAAAGGATTCTGAAAAAGTGGGTATTTTATTTGTTGCTGTTGTTTTGTATTTCCATCCAAGATACCAGGATGGCAGTTTCAAAAGGCAAACAAGAACGAAAAATCATGCATCAAGCATAGATTATGTAACACTTTCCAACGCTTCCAAAATAATTTTACAAATCATACCATTTAATAAGCTAAAAGATAACATCTAAGTAATCCGAATACTTTTATTCAGCCCTGTATAGGATCTATAGATTTGTATATATACTACATAGGATGTTAAATTTTAGTTCAGTTAGGAAACGCGTAGCACAGTTTAAAATTCTCCGTCTGGAGTTAAATAATACGGAAATGTGTTCGCGAACTTTTGTGCTTCCCTGTATAGGATCTACAGAATTTATACACACCACATAATAGACAAAAAGCGAGTTAAAATTAAAATCGCGATCAGTAACTTAAAACGCACTTCCATGAATTATTGTTAACTTACAGTAGAGAATTCTTTTGTGTGTCCCTGTAAATGAACGATGACTGCTGTACACACAATATTCTGTAGTAAGTCTCTTGTAATGAACCTTATATAAATTTCAATGCGTTTAAAATAGGGAAACATTATTTAAATAAACCGCAGACGATTTTTCTCCATAGACGTAATGTAACAGAATTCTTTTGACTGTCCCTGTAAAGTAACTATAAGTGCTATGCACACCCTATTCCATATTAAGCTTCTTCTGATGCACCTTAGTGATATATATAAATTTCAATGCGTTTAAAATAGTGAAACATTATTTAAATAAACCGTCAATGATTTTTCCCCATAGACCGCAATTCTTTTGAGTGTCCCTGTAAAAAAACTATAAGTGCTACACACTTCCGTTGAAATAGGGAACATGCTATAGATAATGACTATAACATATAAAAATTGCAGAGCAATCCGAGCATATTTACGGGAGTTAGAGCACGGACAGACGGCAGACGGCCATACGGCCAGACAAACCGAAGTCATAAACACTTTTCAACTAGGTTGGAAAGTGTTAAAAAGACAGAAAATGTGAAAACAAATCAGGAAATACGAAAAACAACATGAAACTGAACTTCAGAAAATATTTTTTTTTGCAATAGTAAATACTAATATATATATATATTTAAGACACAGTTAGAAAAGGAAAGATATTTTTGGGAGGGGGTTTGTATTTTTAATCTGGATTCTCGCAAATGTCAGTTTAAAACTTGGAAAAAAACAAAAAAGTTAAAACTAACATGTATTCGATCTCCAGAAAAAATGTTTTTTGAAATAGTAAATTTTAATGTTTTATGAACCAAAAAATATCATTTAGAACTGGAAAGGTGCAGCAAAAATTGTCTTGCCTTTCCCTTTTTTTTTTTTCTTTTTTTTAACTCCATAGAGGACTTGGCGATTGTGATTTTTTCAAAATGCAGAAAAAAATGGAACCTTTCTAATTTATCTGTTTGAAGAACCAAAAAAAGCCAGAGAGGTGCGGACATAATCTGAGGCACGATGGAAGCTTACCATTTTGTGATGCTCATTAGAGTTATTAATACCTTGACTAATTAGAAAAACATTGAAAAACTAGCTTTGAGGTGAATAAGTTTAGACAGGTAACTTCAGGCGAAATCTTGTAGCTTTAAGTGTAGTGGTTTCTTCATAACACAGCACACACACACACACACACAGAGAGAGAGAGAGACATACATATTTATTATTATAGATGGATAACCAATTATCTAAATTCTTCAATTCCCTCACCCTCCTTTGAACTTTCCCTTCTTGTTTTCAACTCAATACAGTTTAAAATCTTAAAGCTATTTAATTTTCTGCCCTATTTGTTACTTTACAGAAACAATAAATAAATAATTATCTAAATTCTCTCCCCCCCCTCCCACGCACACAGTCCCAAATTTAAAAAATAATAATAATTTGCTTTATTCCTTTGCTCCCTCGGCACACAAATTTTAAAATCTTTAAAAATCTTCCTTTTTTTTTTTTTTTTTTTTTATGTCTTTTTTGTTGTCTTGAAGTAACAATAAATACATTATCAATAACCTAAAACCCTTCCCCATGAAATGTTCAATTTGCCTTCTTTTGCCTTTCAGTAGACAAAGTTTATAACATAACTCAAACTTTTGACTTTTTTTTTTTTTACCTTATTTGTTACATTATTGTAATGGGGCCATTCCATGAAAAAGGAGACATGGGTCATGAAATTTCAAACTTAGTAAAATGCTTAGTGTTATATGTCATTTTAATCAGAAAACATTCAACTATTCAGCTACAGACAGTATTAAGTAATATGATCTCTAAAATTAAAAATATACACCAATAAAGTATGTTGTTGTCATTAATGATTGAAAGCACCTAATACACACATATTTGCTTAAACAATTCGATGAACTTTATACTATCTACATGTTTTCTAGTTATATTAATTGTCACCTTTGGACTGTTTTCTTAGATTCTACAGGACATTTTTAATGTGGGTGATATATATATTTTTAATTTAACGATTTTATTTAACTAAGTTTCAGATGTCATTCTGTTACCAAAAACTACTAAAAAGTATTCTTACTAATTGGCTGTTTGCATTAGACATTAGATATTTTCCCTTCAAAGCCAGTTTTGAGTGTAAATTGAATAAAAAACACCACAACATCCAAGTTAAATAATTTCATGCTTAAAACATGGTAACGGAATGACAAAAATAATGGTAACGGAATGACAAAATATGGTAACAGAATGACAAGGCAACAAACAATATGCACTGATAGTCAAAATAATTATTAAAATCAAAGAGTATTAATGCCAAGTGAAGCTTAAACAAATTAAATGTTAATTATTATGTTTTCATATATTTTACAAAAGGGAAAGAAAAATAAATTTTATGTTGGACAAGTTTTGATGTTGAAACATTTCCTTTTCTTCCAATCAATATCATTCTCATTCAATTATTATTATATTTTACTTTTCTATTATAACTGTAATCATAAATAAACATTCTGTTTAATAACCCTAACTGGTTTATTTTTAACTGGTATTATTTGTATTATGCCAGAGCACATGGTTTGGGTTTTGCTCACATGGTTTAGATTTAACTTGCAAATGTTGTAAACTTGTTAATTTTATGTAAAATCTATTTGCATTTTGAACATATCTTATAATAATTATTTAAAAACAACACAAAATGTCACAAAATATATATGCATCATTTAATAAAAACATTTACTTAAGGTGTTTTTAAAAACATACAAAACTGTATTTCACATTTGATAAAACCTAGCTTACTCATAACATTATGAGAAGCTTATGTTCTCTTTTTACAAGAAGAATCAAACATAAAAATTTCACTTTCAAAGTTCTGTGAGTTGTTTTTCTTCAAAAAGATATTCCGCACAATGTATGTGTATGTTTGTACCATGAAAATGTCAGACTTTTGATTGAAGGTCTAACTGCTGTGTATCAGCGATTTTCCTCAACCATTTAGAGATTTCATAGCTACTGTTGTTTGTGATCAAGAGTCAGAAACGTGTATGTTTTCTGAATGTGAAATTTGTCAAAATTATTTTCAAGAGAAATATATTAACGTAGTTTCAGAGAACAAATCCGAGGAGACTGTCAAATGGAAGCAATGGCAGAAAATTAATAATAAATGCACAAAACTTTCATTCACAGGTTCTTTAATTCAATGTCTAAATATACTTAAGAGCAAAATATGTTACTTTTTAAAGCACACATTTATCAAACGACAGCAACAAAAATTCTTTGAAGTTCTAAAAGCTAATGTTTCTGAGAAGAAAGCAGTAATACAAGTAGATTTTGCTGAAAACTTCACCATAAAAATGCAAAATGAAGTTCAAAGTGCACATTAGTGCAATACACAAGTGACACTTTTTGTTGCATATATATGGCATGGAAACGGAAGAGAACAAGGTTATGTCTTTGTAAGTGATGATACCAACAATGAAAAAGTTTCTGTGTATGTTTTTTTAGAAACAATAATTTCTGATTTCATCGTAGCCCATCCACAAATTGCAGAGGTAGGATTTTTCAGTGATAGTGCATCAAGTCAATTTAAGCAGCACTATTTGTTTACAAATTTGACTTTCATGTTTAAAAAACATAAAATCTTTCTTACTTGGAATTTTTTTGCTACAAGCCACGGTAAAGGGGTTGTAGACGGTATCGGAGGCTCAGTAAAACGCTCAGTGTGGCGTCAAATATTAGCAGGAAAACTTGTAACAAATGCTGAAGAATTTGTCGAAACTGCTGCAAAACATTGCCCACATCTTAAAATAAAGTTTACATCATCATCTACAGTAAATGAATATGTTGAAGAGCTCACAGAAAGGTGGGAAGGAATTTTTCCTCTTCCAGATACACGTAGCACACACTATTTGAAGCCATAGATGAATATGTAATTGAATATGGAAAATACTCGTTTTCTGAAGAAAAAAAATCCTTCAACTTCAGAGAAGGTAAACCTCACATCACTGAAAAGCAAGCTAATAAGAATGTTGTATTAGAATCAAGCACTGACTTACAGGACACAAATGTTTACAATGTCGGAGACTATGTATTGATTCAATGGCTGTTCGCCATTATGTTGCAGAGACTGTTCCTGTAGAAGATGACACATATGAAGTTTCATGTATGAGAAAACAGGAAAGTATAGGTCTGATTTACTCATTTCCAGAAAAAGAGGATACATGCTGGGTAGATAAGAACCAAATAATTCAGAAGTTGAAAAAGCCAAAAATTATAACTGATGGGTCATGCACTCGTATACGAAACAGATTTGTATTTGACATATGCATAACTGCCGAATAATGTGTAATCAGTTTACAATGATTTATGTATTAATTTGAATAATTTTAAAATTATAAAGAAGCTTACAAACTATATGGAACTTTTTGTCATTCCGTTACTGTCATTCCGTTACCAGACTAAGATTTTCTTTTTGCATTGCTCTATAACTATTTATTGATTTATAAATTCAAAAACCTAAGAATATTTCATAATTAGTACCCTGTTGGTTCTGCCATTTTCATACAAGCTTTATTATTTACCATTTGGCTGAATTTTACATTATAAGCTCATGGAGAAATGCTAGGGTAGAAAACATGTAGTTCCGTTACCATGAATAAAGTTACAGTTATTTTTATTCTTAATCACTTAAATCCTAACTAGTAAATGTATTTAAGGAAAGTTAATGGTGGAGTTTAAAGTTCAGATAAAACAAAATTTCTAATTCCAATATTTTTTTTATTCTAGGATTAAAACAACATCTACTTATTACTTAAAACTGTCATTCCGTTACCCTGGAATGGCCCAATGATAAAAATAAATAATCTATTTTCGATCTACTTTGTAATAGCAATAAACAAACAGTTAAATTATAAATTAAATCACAACATGCTTTAAAAAGCAATGATGTACAAGAAAAGTGCTCTATTTACTTAATTATGAAATTTGGGAAGAAAACTTGGAATCTGATTTTTAAACAGTGAGGACTGCAAGTATTGGAGAAAGTAATTGATTTTTTTTTTCTACATAAAGAGCTTCATTTGTTTGTTTTTATTAATTTAACTTTACAGAGCATTCCTGCAGGAAGATTTTGATGCTAATGAAGTTTTATTGTACAAAGCATAATAATTTTCAGCCACATTGCCACTGTATTATAATTTAATAATATTAAAAATTTACATTATTCATTCAAACTGATGAAGTTAATATTTATATAAATGCTGGTTTTTCTGTTTTCCTTTTTAACAGTTTCAAATAGTAAATACATAAGCACAAAAACCTCTAAATTATTCTAATGAAACAATTTCAATATACTTCAAAATCCTTAAAAATCTTTTTTTTTTTGTCCTATTTGTTGTTTTGAAGTAACAAAAAATAAATGACCAATCATCTAAATTCCATGATCAATAATTGACAATTAATCTCAATCCAATCATTATCTATTGACTTACTGACAGTGGCGGCTCGTCTATTGGCGCACATGAGCACGTGAATCCCCAAAGAAAAATGAAAAAATATATATATTAGCAAGTTAAATAAAATAATTAAAGAACACATATCTATTTTTTCCCATTTGCAGGATGAACTTCTTTCAACCCCCAACCCCCTTCCTCTTATACATGAGAAAGACAAAACATAATTGTAATAATGCAAAATATTGAAAATTTTCAACAGAGAGTCCGCCCGCTCACACGTGTGACTGCAGAATTGCTCTTCAAAACAACTTTATGTGGACAGAAGTTGGCAGACGTATGTGAGGAGAACGCATCATTCATATCATTCCAATCGCACAGTCCGTAATGTGCGGGAGGTTGCTTTTTGTCAGTTTCTCTTGTGTTCGTACAATTTCCCCCTTAGTTTTATTGTTTGGATAGCTTTTTACTTATTAATCTGTTTATTCTTTTTACATTTTATAGATATTATTCTGTTTAAGAACTAGTTGTAAACAGTTAAGATGGCACGCACTAAAATTAGTGTTTGGGTACTATACTAAAGTAATTGCATTTTTCAACACCGTCGATGGAAAGGAAAACTGAAATTACATTATTTAATATTATTTAAAGGGGTTTGGTCAGTCAGATCTCAAAATCCCCTCGCTAATGTTAAACCTATGGGAATGGAATGCAATGCATTCTTATTTTTAAAATATATCATATAGGAATTAATATTTTTCATTTCTTTTTTCTATGCATTCTTCTTAAAGGATGTCTCTTTTTCTTTTAGTTGTCAAAATGTTTTGAATGCTCTCAAACATATTTATTTTAATTTGTTTTTCAGCTATTAAAAATGAATTTAGAAATAGAAGTACCAAATTTTACATCTGCATAATTACTAAACTAGTGCATTCCCGTTTGATATTTTAAGATAAAAATTTCCGAGGATTCCTAATATGTAAAAATTAGGTTTCCATACTGAAAATTTGTTACAATTGCAATTTGGCTCTCTAAGCATGATATTTTTTTTAAACCTAATTGAAAGAAGCATTTTTCCCAATCAAATGATTATTTTTAATTTCTCTGCAACAATTAGGAAATAATATAGATGGAATATTCTCTTTTTTTTCCTTCTGTACTGTACTTTCTTTTGTAGAAAGTAAAATAACAGAAAATTTTCTTCAATGAGTACGTGTTTATTCCTTATATTTGGATTTTTTAACTTGCGACAATACAAAGGTATTTTAACCTGTATGTTACGTCGTACCTACATATTTTATTTTCATAACTTTTTGGTGTGACTGTGAACCCCCATTTAAATAATGCATGAGCCGCCACTGCTTACAGAGATAATTGCAGTTAAAATATCTAATCTTTTTTCTATTACTATTTGAATATACTAATAAAAAATCCCTTTAATTAAACATACAGATAATCTATAACAGAATTTAAAGATTTTATTGCACAGACCATGTACTTGAATGAAATAAAAATAAAAAGTGAATAATAATATCGAAAATCATAGTCATATAATTGATGCAGTACACCAATGTTTTAAAAGCTGATATTTGACAGGTATATTTATTTATTTATCAAGTGAACTAGATTATGCTTTAAGAATCTATTAAAATGTAATTTTACTAGTATCTTAAACTGCATATGTGTACTTTATTAGATACTTTTCTGTGATAAAAGTTCATAAAACTTGAACTAAAAATATTAAATAATATTCAACACAATATAAAAATAATTACTTAATAAGTTATTTTATTATTCAATAAAATAACACACATATTAATAACAAAATTGTTTAATTTTAAATTCTAGGCATTAAATTATAAATATTTATCCATTATTATTTTTTTTTTAATTAATTATACATTTTTAAAACAAATAAACATAATAAATTTCATATTGTTTATTCTAAAATCTGCAATTTGTAATAATAGTTAAAACAAAGACATTTTTTTTATAATTTACTGAGAGGTTAAGATTTTGTAAGATTATTCATGATACACTATTTCCAACAAAATAAAACTTTTAAAAGAAAAAAGAGTTATGCAAAATAAATTCTGAAGAACATATTTCGCAATATAAAATTCAACATAATGGGAAATCTCCCAGATTAAGCTATCACTATGACATCATCATACTTCTTGTATTTTAAAAACAGTGAAACAAGTTAAACAGTTACCTGAAAAAAACATTTTTGATAATCATTTTTAGTATGAGTTACATCCTGAAGAAACACCCTATGCTCATTCTAAGAATCTAGGTTAACTGTTATGATTTGACTCAAACAAGAAATCTATTTGTTCCCAAACATCATCACATTTAATTAAATAGCATCAACTTAATATTTAAAATAATAATAGTAACAGAAATCTGGTTTCAATCTTTCAGCCCAATATATAAATTTCTTCTTCTTTTTATAAAGTTCAGAATTCGTACAGTGATTTTTGAATTTTTCATGAATTTTTTAAGCAATTTTTAGAGTTTTGTGTTTCACAGCGAATTTTTGATCTTTGTAAATGGAATCAGATTTTAATCCGTTTGCCAAATATAGTAAAATTTGTCCTCTTTTCAATAAAGTTTATTCGGAATTCATACATCTATTTCTGATTTTTCGTGATTTTTTTAATGCAATTTTTACAGTTTTTTTGCAGAAAGAAATGCGGAAACAAAAAATTTAAATCACATAAAACATTTGCAAAAAACTCAAAAGTCACTGTATGATAAACTTTATTGAAAAGGACAAAAGTTATTATATTGGTAAAAGTAGATTTCTTTTGTGAATGTCAAAAATTCACTTCAAAAAGCAGAAAAACACAAAAATCACACAAAAATTCCAAAAACTAAAAAAATCGCTACATGAAATTCAAATAAACTTTATTGAAAACAGCATTCAATCTTTTAGTCTAATATATTAAATTCTGTTAATTGTGATTTTTGAAATTTTCCCAAATTTTTTATGTGATTTTTAGCATATTTTCGCATTATGCAGCAATTTTTTTTACAACTTTTTTCTGAAATGGAAATTATTCTTCCATAAATTTTGCTACTGCCATAATTCAATTAAAAGGTGGAAGAATGCCAAATCAGTTCCTATAACAACATAAATGATGATACTGAAGAAATTAACTTGATTTGTGTCAAAATAAAAAAAATTACAGTAATTTTAGCTTTGTTTGATTCGAGACTGAACTGGGCAGCGGATTTCTTTTACAAATGTTCAAAAAATCATCACAAAATGCAAAAAAACACTAAAAATTGCATGAACTTTTTTTTAAATCGCTATGCGAATTCCGAATAATTATTATTGAAAAAAGGACAAAATTTATTATATTTAGCTATAAGATTGAAACCGCTGACTGAATCATTTTACTTATGTGGGGAAATATCTGCTAAAAGTGAAAAAATGATAAAAACTGCATCACAAATTGCCAAAAATCAAAAAATCACAGGACAAAATCTATATACATATATAAAACCCGCTCTTGGTATGTTTGTTCCTTATACAAATCTACAGTTTTTGTCCGATTTGAACGAAACTTGATGTACATACGTTTTAGAACACGAGTAAAATTACTGTCAGCTTAAAAAATTTCTCAGACCGATCTTTAACAATTTTTTCAAACATCTCCCATAGTTTATCATTACATAAATCTAATTTCTTTTTTAATTTCTGGTGCAATTTCTTTCCCGTTGCCAAAAAAATAGCTAAAAAAGAAAAGAAATTGCGTATAGACAATATTTTTATTAACCAATAAAAATTCAGATTTTCTCACTGTAATTTGAAATGCGAAACTGATGTCATTTTCGGCAGATAATGTGATTTTCTTCGCATATTACAAAGATTACTATAATTTAAACGACATATTACACTTATTTACTAAATGTGCTCTGAGATAAAAATAACTTAGCTCATAATTTTACAAAAGTAAATGGTTTCCACTTGTTTGTTAATATTAAAGTAAATTTTCCATGAAATAAAAACATATTTTTGTGCATTCAAACTTCATGATTCAATTTATTTTACATAATCAAAAATCGTCTATCAAATATTGAATTTAGAAATCATTACATCGTAACTTTTTTCAGCTTGAGCTTCTATGAAGGAGGCATATTTAAACTCCTTGGATTTAGGTGAACAATAATTAACCACTATTTATAAAAATTGGATTTAAAGAAAACAATACAGTATTTTCCTATAATTATTTTTAAACATAAGTGCTAAAACAAACGGGATTAAAATAAATGGTTTATCGGAAAAAAATAACGTATTTTTTAAAATGTAAAACATTCATTTTAATTTTAAAACTAATGTATTTTTTAAAGTTCGACAAAATGGCGACATTTTCATTTCATCAACTTCGAAATTAATATCCAATTCTTTAAAGAACAATATATTTTTAGAAACAATGTTTTGCATCAAATATCGCATAATTTCAAAACACAGTTTTAGCAAATTCTGCTTAAATTACATTGTAAATATAATTTTGGAGTTAAATTTAGTATTTAATAATATTAATGTTTACAAATTTCCTATGAGTACAGTAGTATTGGATTTTTTAAAACGCTTTCATGTTTTAATTAGATAACGTGCATGTGACTTCACGCAATCAAATACAGATGTATTTATCAACTAATTGTAAGCAAAAAGTAACATTTCTTGCAGAATTAGTAATTCGTGATGTATTATTTTCTACACATAAAGTATTCTAAATACTTTAAAATTACGAGAAACGTAGCGAAACTTCAAGCAATTTAGCTCAACATTTTGCCTACGTTAATGTGACAAACATGCACATTATATTATGTATAAATATAAATGCATATTTGTACATAATTCATGAAGTGAATAAAAAATTTTTCTAAGTACACAAGTATCGGTTAATAGGACAATCTATCCCCGGTGAAAGTGTCGACACATTTTAAATCATGTGCCGGTTTTTATTCAGAAAATATAAGTATTTTATAGCAATTACACAAAGTAGCGTAATTTCCACAGAATGCATTGGTTATTGGTTGCCAAAGCATAAGTTTAACATCCTTTTACCGGGCAATCTTCCAGAATATTAAATTTCGATAAAATTTAATAAATATATTAAAGTCGATGTAAAAGTTGTTAGTATATGCAATTTTCATTGGAGAATGAAATTTGCATTTGACAATCGTTCACGTGAAATATAAAGAAGAGTCGACGCCACTAATTAAACAAGAAAACCACTCCTACTATTTTTGAAGGTACCATGATTATGGAAAAGAGCAAGAGAAAAGCCAATTAAAAATCCATGTATTATTAGTAATCTTTCTCTGATACTTATATAATTCTTTATAATTATAAAATATCTAAATCTATAGTTAAAAATATCTCTGCAGGGTAATTTTTGCCCCTCATTGGAATACTTTCCTGTCAACTTTCGAAACTCCCATAATCATAAACTAAAACACAACAATCAACATGAAAATGCTCCATAATTGGAGTGCTTTTTTCAGATTGCTTTCACATTCAAATAAATAAGCAACTCTATTGCTTAACAAATAAGAATTTAGGCTTGGACAGTTTTTGGAGCGTGATAAACATTTTGGTAATTTTACAGCTTTTAAAAGTGTGGCACTGTGAAATAAAAATACCATAAATATATGAAGGTTAAAGGTATTTTTCTACTTATTTTATTTATTTTTAAACTTTTATGCTCCACCACGTTTTAATTTCTTTTTTAAATATCATATAATAATATCTATCAAAAACTGTTTTGGAAAATTAACATAATTTATGTAGATTTTTAAATTATTCTGATCAAATAAAAATCATATCTAAAGTGTCATGTTAATTAACAAATTTTCTCAAAAATATTTACTAATATAATCACTTTGAAAAACATTAATTGACACAAAAACTTAAATTAAATCAATTTCTATGAACAGAATAAAATAGAATAAATAGAAATGCTAAAATAAAATAATAAAGAAAAAATAAATTCTGCGCTTTAGTTAAATATTTTTACCCATTAATGAGTGGGTTTTTAAGGTTTTAATTAATATCTTGCATTAATTAAGACATTTTCCAAATTTTATGATTTTCAGCGTAACAGTAGGTATTCAGCTGTAAGTACACAAAATTTCAAGTTTGTAACTTATACAGTTTCTGAGAACCGGCCCTGTCACAGACAGACAGAGAAGCGAGACCAATAGGGCTTCGTGAGATGAACGAAACCCTAAAGATGTGTTCCACACTTAATCTTAGTGAAAGAGTATGAAATTCCAAGCTCATGAAAGAAATTTAAATGATCATATATATATAAAGAGAAATACGCAATTTTTGATTATCAGAACAGAAGTATTTTCTACTATTAAATATGATAAAGAGTTTGTTAATTGTATATATTGCATAATTAATGCATTAATTTTCTTTAAATGTTACATGAACGAAGTCACGGATAACAGCTTGTTTACTATATTGGGCTAAAATATTAAAACCAGATTCCTTTTAGAAGTGTCAAAAAATCGTTGTGGAATGCAAAAAAAGTCACTAAAAGCCACAAAACATGAAAAAACACTAAAAATCGCAAAAAAATTATAGCTAAAAAATTCAAAAATCGAAACATACAAAATTTCCTTTATTGGACTGAAAGGATTCAGTTTAGGAATTTCAAGAAATCATGGCAAAACATGAAAAACTCTAAAAATCACATAAAAAATTTTGCAAAAAAATTCTAAAATTGGAAAAAGTAAAAAAAAAAGCAGAAAAAAAGACAGAAGTCCCAAAAAAAAGGAAAAATAGGAGGTCTGCGGGGTCTCATTAATGTTTTAAAAATCAGAGAGATGTCAATTTTTAAGTTTCTATCACTAACAATACTGAATAAACCGTAATTTAGAATGCTTTCTGCTCATTTCACGTCTTTAAATTTAGAATTTTAAATCAACTGTTTATACCATGCATCTGCATCATAAAAGTAACCACTATACTAAATTTCAAGTGTCTAACCTGAATAAATCGAACTAAATCATAATTTAGGACTTTTTAGAATGTTTTCCACTCATTTCACCCTTTTAAATTTGAAAACTTTTAGAAACCGTTCTTGGCGAGCATTTACAGTTTAAAATTAACCACCATGCCAAATTTCAAGCTTCTATACCAAGTGTATCACATAAATTGCAAATTTAGAACTTTTTTGCTCTTGCAGTTGTTAAAATTTTGAATTTTTAGAAAACTGTTGTAGACAAGCATTTACGTCTCTAGAGGAACAGCCATGCCAAATTTCAAATTTCTAGCCTTAACAGTTCCATAGAAATTGCAATTTAGAACATTTTTAGAATGTTTTTTGCACATTTCACTGTTTTAAATTGATATTTTTTTTAACTGTTCTGTGCCACCATTTACGTCTTAAAAGTAACAGTCATATTTAAAGTTCAAGTTTCTATCCATAACATTTCCATAGAAATTGTAATTTAGAATGTTTTTTGAACGTTTTCTGCTCATTTTGGTCTTTTAAATTTTTTTAGAAACATTTCTGAGCAAGAATTTGCTTCTTAAAAGTAACTGCTATGCCATATTTATAGTTTCTAGTCATTTCAGTATCACAAAAATCATAATTTAGAACATTATTTTGTTTTGCACATTTTTAAATTTCTAATTAAACAAAAAAAAAAAAAAAAACTCTTCTGTGTGTGCATTTGTGTCTTAAAAGTAGCAGCCATGTCACATTTCCAGTTTCTATCATTAACAATTCCATAGAAATCATAGTTTAGAATGCTTTTCTTTCATTTCACCCTTTCAAATTTTTCAGAAACTGTCCTTAGAGAGCATTTGTATCTTATAAGTAACTACCATGGCAAATTTCAAGTTTCTATCCCCTTCAGTATCACAAAAATCACAATTTTAGAACATTTTTTGTTCCTGCACCCCCCTGGGGTAGTTGCAACGACATAAATTGTTGGAACAGGGACTGTCATCATCAATTTGTCACCACTAATTTTGAAAGAGGTTTGGTAGTTCCAAAGATTACCCCCCCCCCCCCCCCCGACAAACAAACGTTACTTCTTTATAATATTAGTATGGATTATTTCAAAATTTTGCACCCTAAATCATAGATTATTATTCTAACTATTCATTGGATAAATAAAAATTACATTTAATGAATTTAAAACTTTTATTTTTACAAAAAAAAAAAAAAAAAAAAAAAAAATACATGAACAGTATTTCTAAATTTATGTGCCTAAGAACTAATATTATTAGAATATTATTACAGAAATTATAAAATTCTCTCATTTGTCATTTCTTTAGGAAAAACACAGGAAATTATTCAATCACTAGATGACCCACTCGGCGTTGCTCGGGCCCGCGATAATAAAATTAAACAAATCTAAAGTTTGTATGATTTTATATCTTTAATCCGATTTTGTATAAATTACTTATTTAAAATTGCTTTGCATGGCAACTGAAAATCCTTTATTTCCACTTTCCGCCGATACGGGCACATTCTGATAAATGGAATTTGTTTTGTGCAAATCAGAGCAAGGCGTTAACCCCCCTCCCTCCCCAAACCTGCAAATATAACGAATAATTTGTTCAAGAAAACCACCTTCACCTACATTAACGCAATCATTAAAAAAAGAATTAAAATTTTCTGATAATTAGAACATAACGAAGACGCTACGCTAAAATAGCCGGCAGATGACAACACTTCCCATCCCCAATTTCAG
This sequence comes from Maratus michaelseni, assembly GCA_963931845.1. Lineage (NCBI taxonomy): Eukaryota > Metazoa > Arthropoda > Arachnida > Araneae > Salticidae > Maratus > Maratus michaelseni. Next base: position 343,334,898 of record OZ007593.1, on the reverse strand, counting down.
ATCTATATCTTAATTAGTTATCTAAATTTTTGTTCATTAGTAAAAATTGGCAATTATTTCCTTTCATTTTCACAAACTAAATGGAGGGATCAGCCAAAGAAACAGATCTCATTGTAGTTCAGTTTTTAATGAAATCAGATATCTGTCTGAAACTTTCTCGGATTTTTTTCACTGGCGCCAGCAGTTTTTTTTTGCATAAATTAAGAAATATTACCGGCCTAATTTTTCAAAAATCGCATAGTTGGATGCAGAGTTTCTTTTTACATATGCTCAGAAATTTTCACATTGATATCTTAATTAGTTTTCTTAAAATTCGCTAATTAGTGAAATAATTTCGAATTCGTTCATTTCAGCTTGCAAATCCACAACAGAAGTTCTTATCTTTAGACATTTTGATTTAAAAGATGGCATTTTCGATGCGATGTTTAATGATATTCTAATTAATATCTTGAGTAATTATCAAAATATTAAAATTCTGAGACTCAGGTGCACATGGTCAGACCTTGGATTATCCACACCTAAATTTTCAGACTTCTAGATGGGCTAGATTTTGCTAGCCATCGCAGACAGACAAACAAACCACACACACACACACACAGAGAGAGAGAGAGAGTGAACAAAACTTTCTTTTATTAGTATAGATGTTGCAATTTAATTGTACTTTTTATTTTTAATTCATAAAATCATTCAAAATGAATGTTACTTTATTCACCATACCTAAAAATTACATTTCTCCCCCCTTTTTTTTAATTGTAACTAAAGGCAATAAATAATATATTTTCTCTAGCAATAATGCCCTTTTCTACAAAACTGGTGCCCTTTTTGGTGACTAGCACCATGCCCTTTTTCACTAATAGCATGGTCATTTTTCCCTTAGAAGGGGGGGGGGGGACTGGAAATGCTTCTAATAATAATAATATTCAATTAAAAAGTATATAGATTGGTAATTAATCACATACTAAAAATTATGTGAAGGCTTGATCATTAAGTTAGTGTCATTGAAAATAACTTAAACACAACTGAATATTTCAAAATAATATGTAATACATATTGTTACTGAATAAAAGCATGGTAAGCAGCTAATTCTTTACTTAATAGTTTAATATCACAGAATGTTTAAATATTATATTCCTTGAAACACTATTAAAATGGAACATTTTTTGACACTGTTAGATCAATCTGAAAGGTCTAAAATAACCTGCAACATCTGCTGCCATGCTGCACGGTTTCTGTTACTGGAATAAAACCTTGATAAAGAATCTATATGCTATTTTCTTAGTCAGATCTTCAGAAATTTAATTCTGGTATCATATGGAACAAAATAATTAACACAAAATAAAATGGCATGTATCACACATGAGCAAAATTGATAAGATAAAGAACCAAATTTACTACCTTTTCTGAGAGATAGCTGATTTTCCCCACCAGACTGGAAATCATATAAAGCCACAAATAACTGGGCATCATTTTCATCCTGGGAGAGGAGATTTTCTTTAGACATCCACCGAGATGTACCATCCATAGGGTGCCGAAGATTACGAATGTCATCAGATATATCTGGTATTTGTGGCAGTGGACGACTTTGCAAAAGTGCTTCTACAGATATAATAAAACAATTTTATAAAAAATTTTGGAAAAATATTTTTAAATTTAAAGTGATTATTTTATGTTGCAAAAAACATTTCATACAGTTAAGCCAATGTAATCTATACTAAAAATGTTTTATTCTTTCTCACTTGTTCATCACAAAACTGTTAAATTTAAAGAACTCTTCATTAAAACACATACATTGAAAACAACAAAGAAATTTCTCTTGCCATGGACAAGATGAAAAAAATAATGCAAAATATAATATAGTGTTCTTTATAATTTTGCAGGCTGCTATGGTGTGTACACAATAACTGTGTAGAATGATAATGTTTTTGTCCCTTAGTATAAATAAAAGTTTTTTTTTTTTTCTTAGGTTGACTAGAAGTTTTTTTTAATAGATCTTAAGCCATTATGGAATTATTAGAAATGAATTAGCAGATAAATTGGTTGAAACTGGCTCTAATGTCTGAACATGATTTTCCTTTGTCATTATATAATATTAAGTAAATTATTTTTTTGCATTATCTATATACAGGGTTTGTATAAAAAGTAATGAGACCTATTATTTTCTGATGTGAATGAACGTTGCAGTGCACATGCTCCAGACGAGTTCGATAGAGGCAGAAGTCAGTTTCAACACGTGCATCAGTTGCCTACAAGCTTCCATGCGATCCATATTGTGGTTTTAGTGGACACCTGTCCCTGTTGAAAGGGGGGGGAGGCAATTACGAGTGCTTTCTACATGGATGTGCTGAAAAGATTGAAGAGAAGGGTTAATTGAATAAGGCCAGACATCACCGCAAATTGGAAGCTGCATCATGGGAATGTACGAATCCACACCTGCTTCATAGTCAACAACTATCTGGCTCAGAACAGTATTTCAATGTTTCCCCAGCCCCACTACAGTCCAGATCTGGCCCTGGCGAACTTTTTCCTGTTCCCCGGAGTGAAGACAGCCTACAAAGGATATAACCATGAGACCATAGCAGAGATCAAAGTGGCTTTGAAGCGCTGCTTGAAGGATGTTCCGAAAAAGGACTTACAGGGGCACCTTCCAAGTGTGGACAACTCATTGACAGAAGTGTGCGAGCGGCCAAGGGTCTTATTTTGAAGAATTTTAATTGTTTGTAGCAATATCTCCAGTACATATATTTTCCAGAATTTGGTCCCATTATTTTTTATACAAACCCTGTATATATGTATAACATATAACCTCAATTTTCATAAAGATATAGCTGCAGGAGTCCATTCTTATTTAACAATGATATTGTTTCTGGTTCCTTATTTCAGTCTGTTGCTGGTAGTTTGTTTAAATCTACTTACTAGTTGTTACTATATACCGAAACACATATATTATATCGAAAAATGAACGCTATCATTCATTCTTTGTGTCAGCCTGGTTTTCTATTTTCAGTACCCATGGGTCCAATAAAATTTGCCGCCTATTTTGCATTGGTTGTTTCTTTCTAAGGTTTATAAAGGCAATGATAGTATGCTAATAAAGATGAACACTGGCTTGAAGAAAATTATATTTTTTGACAAGCTAAAAGAGCTTACAATTAGAAAAGGATTGGGGCGGGGGGCTCATGCATTATTACAAAATACTATTACCTGCTATGGTACACATGTATTGTAAATTTGACTATATAAAACTGATGTTGTGCAGCAAGCTGAAGACAAATGTTGATTCTTATGTGTCTACTGAAATCAGACAATAAAATGAACATGATATTGATGTATACGTCTTTGATCACCACAGTGTTATACACAAACTCTCTGAAAGCTCTGCCAATTATTCTGCTTGATGAAATAATATACAAAATAAAAATTTAATAATAAATGATTTTTAATGATCTGTCAGATTACCCAAATAGGTAGAGTATGCAATTGTCTATGGGCCATGTGGCCTCAAATATCTAAAATTACTATTTAAAAATTAGTATCTAACTTTTCCTTATTATTATTTTTTACATTTAATATTATGTATTTTTATAATTTAATTAAATTCTTTAGCAGTGCATTGCACAAAGCTTTATTCCACTATCTACTTGCATAAATGAGCATATTGTTTAAATCAATAATTTTGAGTATTTTATTTAATAAGGTTGTTCTGCATTATTTTTTTGTGTGTGTGTGTTACCGAAATATTTCCTTCAAGATGATTCACACTTAAATTGATGCATTGTTCTTATTATTCTGTCTTAATATGAATTACTTGAGAATTTGATACCTAAAAATTAAAACTAATATCATTGCAAGTTAAAATCTGTTTTTGAGAGTCAGATATGGGAAAGAGAATTATATATAGATAGGTGTAGTACCAGCAATAATAGAATATAATATAAAAAAATCCCTTTCTTTAAAGTTGTGTAAAGTTTCTTTAAAGATAATTCTGTGACTAACATTTTGAATATGATTATATATATATATATACAGTATTATGAAATTAAAATGCATAAAAATATTTTCTGTACATTTTAATGATAATTCTTTTATCATATAATAATAATTACTATTACATTAAAACTAAACTTTCATTTATGATTTAAAACTTTATCATTAAAATTTGATTATTTATATTTCACTAATTAGTTATTAAATAGACACCAGTAGGTACTTTATTTCAAATTTCAGCACGACTCATTATTATTAAGAACATAAATTTAAATATATACAGATTGCCAAGGCCTGAGGTGAAAATGTTCAGATATAAATAATAAATAAATGGGTTTTTTTTTAAACCAAACAAATAAAATGTTTACAAAAAAAAAAAAAAAAAAAATGAATAAAAGTATGCATAAACAATTTACACACATGATGAAATTCTCAAAACCATGCTTTTAAAATTCAAAAGATTTCTTAGCCACATTTCATAAACTCAGTTTTTTTTTTTTTTTTTGTATTTATTCTTGTCACAATATTCACATTATTTATGCTACCATAAAATATTTTGTGAAACAAATATTCTCATTTTAAAAATTGTTTAAAGAATATCTAAATTTAATCTAATGAATAGTCATAAGTCTTGGTCAAAAAATATTTTAATCACACATATACAATGTAAGGTAATTCAAAATGAATGGTACAAATGAATGATCCTTTGCTTTTTTTTCTTGCTAGCAGATTTTTCCCTTAACCTGTTTCACCCACTTTGTGAAGTTGCAATGCCCTTTAGAAAAATTACCCCAAAAATATAATCAATCAATATGGTCTTTGAGTATTCTAAAATACAATAAGCTTTTTCTTTTGAAAAACAACTTTTTCGTGTTGCCAGACTAAACATGAAAATTTACACTTTTTTGTTGTATTAATATTTGTGAAATAAATTCATTACAACAGTCACAGGTATTTTTTTTTTTTTTTTGTATCATTCATTTTGAATTACCCTGAATATTATAAAACGGGGCTTTTCAACTACATTTGCTACATATTCCAGTGGCCAGCTGATTTTTATGGAACAATTCTCAGAAATATGAAATTTTTAAGCACACTGAATAAAAATATCAAATTTAATTATATTCATTTAATATTATATTTAACTTACATACCCCTCTATTTACCTGAGCCTTATATCGAATACTTTTTTTATGAAACAAACACCAATCACAGTTTTGTACTAAAGTGCCAATTGTAGAAAACAAATTAGTTAATGTCAACAAATGTTGTAGTAACCAGATTATAAATCATCAGTTAATTAATAAAATATGATAAATTATTTCTCTTTTCTCTCAAGATTTTCCTCTTCAATGAATCAGTGATATAAAAAAATATTTTAATATGATTTGCACAATTTGGTAATTGTTAATGATGAACGTTCTGCGTGTAAATTCTTCAAAGGCAAAGGTATAATTTATATTGTGATATTTGTTCATAAAACTACAGTAATACCTCAGTTTTCGTTGACTTTGGTTATCGTCAGTTTCGTTTTCGTCGATTTTTTCCGCAAAAAATTTGTTTTGGTTTTCGTCGGTTGCTTCGGATTTTGTTTATTTCCTGTGTATTTTTATGCTGTTTTATTGATTGCAAGGGCTCCATCAAGGAACCAAAGAAAGTTTCTTGTAAGTAACTTGTTTAATGATAATGTCTTGCCCCATTTCAGGCAAATCTTAAAGAGGCGGCAGAAACAGATAACTTTGAACAGCTTTTTTGTATGACATCACATAGGTCCTCTGACTCTGAAGCTAGTCCTACTGCCAAAAGACCAAAAAGGGAAGTGACCCCAGATACAGTGCCTTGATACCATGCACTAAAAACACTATATTAATTTCTTATTGTTTTTAGTATTAAACGCTATACTTATTCTCTATAAAATGTGTTTTTGATATGTATATTGGAGTGTTTAGAACGAATTAAATGGATTTACATATATTCATATGGAAATAATTCACTCGGTTTTTGTCGGTTTCGGATTTCGGCAATTGTTTTCGGATGGATTATCGACGAAAATAAACCGAGGTATCACTGTATATGTCAAAATAATGTATTCTTGATTTCAAAGTACCAAAATAGTGCTGTGGCCAAAGGAAATGAAGATTTACATACTGAAAACTGATTTTAGCATTGTCGCATTACTTTAGAAACTACAGTTCGATTTATATAGACTTCTGGTATACATCCATCGATTTCTGTGAATAAAAATTAATTGAATTTCTACAGCATCACTGGAATGAAAAAAAAAAAATCAGAAATTTTCAGCAATGATAAATGAAAAATCATTAACTTTATGCCAGCTGTGTAATAAAATATTAATTATTTTTATTGTTTGTGAATTTCCTTTACATTTTGTATTCAATAAATTAGTTAATACTTTATTACACTATATGTATGGCATTAAATTATTAATATGGCCATTCCTATCATCTACCTTCAGTTAGCTTCCATGTAGAAATTTAAAATTTCTGGAAATTTTAAAATGGTAAGAAAAAAAAAAGTTTTTTTTTTTCTTTTGGTCTAGAAAAATTAATTTTTACCAATTAAAAAAAAAAAAAAAAAACTTTTTTGTAGCTATATTTTCTTAGAAAATATGAGATATGAAATATATTTTTTTTAAATTTATGTACATTCAAATTTTTATTTTTACTCCACATTATAAATGGTTATTAAAAGTTTAGTCTTCTCAGTCTCAGAATTTCTCAGAATAGTTTTTCTTGCTTAATTGAACACCATCGTTTGTAATATATAATTCAACAGTTTACATGTTCATTTAAGTTGCACCTTTCTATTTTAAATTAACATTAAAACTAATTTTTAAAATAACCAAAAAACTATAATATATACATTATGTGTTAAACATTTCACTCAATATTTGCTAGAATTTGGGTTTATCTAACAAAGAACCCAGTATTCTAACAGAGTGTTTATCTCACAACAGTGTGGAATTCATAAGTTCAGACTCTAATTCAGTATGAAGACAGTCAAGGATAAAATATAAATTTAGTACAAAGAAAATTTTTGAAAAAAATAAAAATAATAATAGATTTCATTATTGATTCTTTGATAATTTTTAATATAAAAGGAATTAAAATTTAATATATCAGGGGTCTGTCCAGACTTTTTTCACAGGGTCCTGTTTTTGTGAAATTTTGAACAGCTTTTTATATTTGTGAATTTGAAATGGTCGTTAAATTCAGGTTCTTATTTATGCATTTTTAAGAAGATATATGGATATAAAATACATATATTTTCTTTATTATATGTAAAAGTGACAGGTCAGATTTTACTTTCAAATGATTAATTTGTGAAATGTTTGGTTTAAAGATGGAAAAATTTTGCGAAAACCCTATTTTTAAGACAAATAATTTTGTGAAGGATCCTGTTTTAGGGAAAATAATTTTGTGAAGGGTCCTTTTTTGAAATGAAAAATTTTGTGAAGAGTCCTTTAAAGGACCCAATTTTTCCTAAACAGATCTCTGATATATATATATATATATATATATATATACAATAGGTGAATTTTTGCAAACATAACTTCTTTAAATTTCTTTCAACTAATTGATTAATTTATTTATTTGTGAAATTAGTTTATATATATTTTTTATTAATACAATTAGACACATCTAAAGATTTATATTAAAGTAAAGGTAGAACAGAGTAAATCATTTATACTGTACTTTTAAATTTTCTAATAATAGTTAAATATTTCTGGTGATTACTATCAGATTATATGAAAAAATGCTCATATGGTAATATATAGAAATGTTTTTTTTTTTTTTCAAATAATACCATATTACATTGTTTTCAACCTTACCATTTGTACAAACTGGTACAATTGATATAAATTTGCATTGACTTTTTATTTTTAATGAGAGAAGTAGCATTTAATTATCTATTTTCGAAATTAATGTTTTCACATGGAACACCAAACATTTAAAAAAAAAAAATTAAGAAAAAACATTAGAATGTAGCTATTAAAAATTTTTGAATGTGTTATTTCATAAATATAATTTCCAATTTTCCAAATAAAAATAAACATTTTCAAAAAAAAAAAGAACCCCCCCCCCCCCCCCCCAAAAAAAAAAAAAGTGTTTATTTTTGTAATATTTGCAAATGGTGTCTTTGTTAGCTTTTGCATAAACATCTACACTTAACACAAAGTGGTATTCATCTAACAGAAAATACTTATACTGGCGCATTGAGTGTATGAAAGGATACACCGAATATTCGACCATTCTACCAAAATATTTCCTACACCATGGATGATGTGGCCCACAAACATGTAGTATAAGTTTGTGGGCCCCAATTCTAAAACATACACATTACAATTAAGATAAATTTTATTATATACTTCACATAAATAACCATTTTAACTTTTGATTCTTGATTATAAGATATACGCATGAAAATTCTCTTTAAGACAATTTTGAAAAGTAGGGAACACTCTTCCACAAAATACAAATAAAGTTAACTCATTAGGCATCATTGTTCCCACTTTGGGAACATTGGTTTTTGATTTTTTTCTAAAGTGAGTATTTTATATATTGTTAAAAAGTTCATGTTATTTGCATTAATATGAAATGACTTCTGTATATATATTTTTAAAGTTTCAGTTGATTTTTTTTTTTTTTTAACTTGTTAAAAAAGGTGAAATTTAGCTTTTTGGCCGCATTGGAAGAAATATTAAAAAAAAAAAAAAAACTTATAACAAAAATTTTATTTTTTAGTTAAAATATGTTTATAACTGTCTATTATATAAAACAACATTAATCTGGACTTAATATGTATAATAGATCAATCACAATTACCGAAAGAACAAGTTGTTCCCAAAATTGGAGCAATGGTACCTAATGGGGTAATTTTTTAGAAAATTTTTACATGTACCTCTCTGCATTTATGGTAGTTATCTTTCAGTTTACCAGCTATAAAAGGCATAATAACATTCTGAAACTGATATTTTACGAAAAATTAATATAAATTAATCCATTTATAATAAAAAACAAAATGAAATTACCAATTTCATAAGCATTTTCATTATCCATCTCATTTTCCACCCATTTTTCATCATCTCATTTTTCATCATTACATTATTTTTTTCTGACTATTACTATTTTACATGGAAGACGATTAAACAATTTTTATTTTAGATTTCGATGATTTTTCAGACGTTCTGGAAATTGTTTATTTGTCACCTGATCCTAGTATTATAACAGATGAGGAAGATGTAATAGAAAATAATTTATGTGACAATTTACCCCATGATATTTCTGGTGAAGTAGAACTTTCCATAAATTCTAAAAAAGAGAAAGTGTTAAGCAGAGACTTGATAATTTAGACAAAAGTTCAGACAAATCTTCAAAATGGAATATAGAAAAAACTAAACAAAATGCAAAAAGAAAAATAAATAGTTAAAAAACCACTTTCAGAAAATGAAAAAAATGCTATATAATACTTCATAAAAATTGTTCAATCATTTTCATGTAAAATAGTAGGACAAAAATGATGAAAAATAAAGAGGTGGATAATGAAAATGTATGGAATTGGTAATTTTATTTTTACTGTAAATGTAGATGTTGGGCTAATTTAATATGAATTCTTCGTAAAATATCAGTTTCAGAATGATATTATCCTTTTTGTAGCTAAAGAACTGAGCTTTGCTTAAATATAACTACTATAAATTCATGGAGGCATAAGTAATTTTTTTTTTAATTATTTATTCCCATTTGGTACTATTGCTCCAATTTTGAAAACATGCTGTTTCTTCTAAATATTTTTTTTTTAATTTCTGAAGTTCTTTAAAGACTTCCTATTCATAAAGAAAAAAAAACTGTTCCATAAAATAATAATAATAATAATAATAATAATATATAGTGGTGCCTTGGGTTAAAATTATTTTCAAAACTCTTAAGTATTTTTCAATAAAATGAAACTAAGAATGTACTGTCAAAAATAATAAAAACAGAGACTAAAAATAAGAAATTATGATAATTAACAGACAATTTAAAGCGTAAAAAAATGAAAGGGGGAGATTACTTTTGTGATACATTTCATGTGTGAGCATGATTCGAGTATTTGTCATATAACCATTAGAATTAACTGCATAGCCATTTTTTTTTTCTAACTAATGGAAAAACTAATGGATTGAGTATATATAATGTTTATTTTCAAAACATAAATAAAAACCAATTCAGAGGCAAATACATATTTTCATCTTTTTTTATCACTCTTCTCCAGCTCCCCCCTCAACAATAACTCAATATTTTAAACAAATATAAATGCTTCCAAAGTTGTTTATAATATATGATGATACATGAAACAAAAATCCAATACATTCGGGGTTCAGTCATCAGCAATAGTAGCCATATATACTACATCTAATATTATATACAAATACTTTCAACTATATTATCATTTACATTTTGATTAATTTTTAAATAATTCACATAACATTTTATATTGAAACCTGAATATCACAATGGTACATTGATTATTCTCATTATGCCATATTGAAATGGTGATCAGAATGAAAATCTCTCAGCATTTAAAAAGTGGTTTAAAAGAATGTATACTGTAAGTTGTTCCAATATATTTTTTAAATAAAGTCACCTGGGACAATTCCTTATGACTACACACTTGGGATAGTTGTTGAAGACACCATTTTGTATTTTTAAAAAATCATTGAGTTAAGTTAAAAATATATTGGTATCAAGTCTTCAAATACTTTACAATACAATAACAATAATTGGTACTTCTCTATTATCCCGTCAACCACTTTTCATAACAAAAAACTATCGCCAAACTGTAAGATTAAATGCCAAAAATGCTGTCCCGTTTACTTGATGTCAGAAGCATTATACATGTTTGTTATGTCATCAAGTGGTTTTTAATTCGACATTTGCGTGTATTTTTCATTATGTTTTACTGATTTATTAGTTATTTCATTAATTAAAATAACAATTGTGTCCTTAAATTCTTATATTTTATTTATTTTGATATTCCAATGGCAATGTTCTCCCGTTTATTTGGCGTTACAGTTTGGCGATAGTTTTTTGTTATGAAAAGTGGTCGACAAGATAATAGAGAAGTACCCAATAATTAAATCAGCTAGGAAAAAAAAATCTCTAAAAGTAACCAGAAATCACCATAACTCTGGAATAACTCCTGATCACATAAAACTTTCAATTATTCAAATTTGATTTCCTTTTTTTGTCAGATGGAAAAGTGCCATGCTCATAACTAAAAATAAAACTTCAATTTGTTGTAATTTTTTATCAGGAATTACCCCAGGTGACTCTAATTGCTTAAATATGACTCAATTAAAAAATGGATCCAATATTTAGATTTTTTTAATTTACTTTTTAATTTTAAAATCCCTGAAATAAAAAGAGTTAAGGTATTAAAACAAGAAAATGTAAGAAGGGATGAGAGCAGTGCTTAAAAAGAAAATATAAGTATTAGCAGAAATGCAGGAAAGAATAAAACTTGCAAAAAGTCAGACATATGGAAAAAGCTAAAAATGCAATTAAAAGATGTTTGTCTTTTTAAGTTTGAGTTACCTAGATTTTTAAACATACTGAAAGGGTGATCTCAAGATTCATATAGAAATATAGTCAAATAAGTCATTATCTGATTTCAATAAAATTTACAAAGATTGTCATGATGCAGTCTCAAAAAGCATAGAAACTACTTTTATTTATTACTACAGTATAGAACCAATTATGAAGAATGGTTGGGGCCAAATGTATTCCGGATAACTGGTTGGGCATTAAACCAACACCCATTTTATCTGATTTGTAGAATAGATGTGACTCTAGTATTGTTTCTGATTTCAAATTAATTATTAAATCCCTCGGATTAAGAATCAAATCTAATCAAATTCAAAGATTAATTAGAGTTTAAAAGAAGGCAATTAACGGAAATTCCTTGGAAACAGCAATTCTGCATAAAAATCAAAACACCCAATTTCTAACTATACAGTATGGGTGCAAATTCACGGTCGCCAGTCGCCACATGGCGACTAAATTTTTTGCGTTGGCCACTAACTTTCGATGTCTAGTCGCCATGTGTTTTACAGAAATGCCCCTTTTCCGCCAAACTGCTGATTTCCGCTATTTTTCATTTATTTTTTAATCAAATCTGTCAATTCTCCTCCATAATCCTGCGATATTTACCGCTTTTTTTTCTGTTGTCCATTATTAAACAATATCATTAAACATAGATTCCACATTTCTGCGGATCCGCAAATTTCCCGTTTACTTCTTTAAAAAAAATTGCAATGTCCGCGGAATCAAGAAAAAATTAACACGCGACGCAGAAAAATTCGGGTCGAGAAGAAAATAATTTTGAAACCCACTCATTAAATTTGTAACTCTGGGGTTATTCAGATATGTTCTTACAGGTAGACATTAGATATCGGCATGCGATTCTTCCACGAATTAGCGTAATTCCTCATATTTATTATTATTATTATTTTAGCAGATTTCCACAAAACAATTCGTCAATTGATCATGAGAAAAAATCGAGAATTTCCTCAATCGGTTGCGAACTTCGTGGAAACAGTCACGGAAAAATCCCGCAAATTTCACCGATCGCTCGCCAAATAAACCACAAATTTCATCAATAGCTCACGAAATAAAACTCGAAATTCCGGCAATCGGTCGAGGAGAAAAAAAAACTCAAATTTCATTAATCGGTCGCGGAAAAATAAAAATTTCGTCAATTAGTCGCAGAAAAAATCTTGATTTTCGTCAATTAGTTGTGAAAAAAAAAAGCAACTTTTGTTAGTTAATCTCGGAAAAAACTTAACGAATTTCGTCAAACTATCGCAAATTTCATCAAGGGTTCGCAATAATGAAACATGAAAATCGGCGATCAGTCACGAAAATTGCAATTTATTATCTAAATAGGGATTTCAAAAAAAAAATTCTTAATAAATCCTTAAAAAAATCCCTTTACCAACCAAAGTTGCAATGAGGCTTATAAGTGTTTGATCTTTCTCCATCATCCCACACTCAAAATCATCCATGAATGTTAGAAATTGTTAATTTTTCTTTTTTTAATCTAAAACCTAAAAGAAAATAATGCATATTTTTTTTCACATATATTTTTTATTTTTATTTTTATAGACATATTTTTTATGCAAATGCACATGTTGAGCGTTTACTTAGCTATGAAAAACATAATGATATATATTTTTTTTTGCGGGGGGGAGGGCAGTTTATAGAACAAAACACGTCGGACAATCGTTTATTCATAAAATGTCCAGGCCTTACATTACAAACATTTATTCCTACAAACTATATACAATTATGGTGGAAAGATTATATAAAATTGTGTCGCCCAAATTTAATGGAGAAAAAATAAGTTATTAATTTATTTAAGTTTTTTTACAGTAAATTTTAATTTAAAATTTACTGTTTGTTACTTTTAAGTTTTAATAGCAGACAATATTACTGATCGAATTTTTAATTAAATGCTATTTTGCATAATAGTTATATTTTTGAAGAACAATCTGGTTTAACTATATACAAAACCAATATCTATGCTTTTCTAAAATCAGGAAGAAAGATTAAGATAAAAACACATAAACTTTATTGTTATTATTTTTAATAACATTTCAGAATGATCTGTTTAACACAGCAAACAATTGCTCTAAATATATTCGAGCAGTGTTCTCTTTAACAGTTTGAGCCTGATAATTTTACATAGTCTGTGATAAGATTTCTTTAAAAATAATTTTTCTTATACAAAAACAAATGTTTGAAGTGTGTTTTAATTTTTATAGTGCAAAATAATCTCACAGATTCACATTTTTCTTTTTTTATATGTACTTTTGTATGACAAAATCAAAATAAGAAATATTATTTTTCTAATATTGCCCACTAACATGATTGCTCAGCTTATACGCGTTTTTTTTAAACTGTATCTTGCCCAACTTTATATTCTAAATGTACATAATTTAAAATTTATATTATACTTAATATTCACATTTAAATAATTTTATAATTCAACCTAAATATACACATATGATTTAATTAATCTGTGTTTTGTTGTACATGTGTAGTGTATATATTAAATAATTTATTTTTCATTTTGAATTACTCAGTTTTACCTCATATAAATGCTTTTGTGTCAAAATGTGGCCACTGGATTTTTTGGGTTTAGGAGCCACTGGCTCCTTCCAGATTTTGGGAATCTACACCTATACTATACAGGGTGTCTCAAAAATAGTGACAAACTTTTAGAGGAGGTACAGGACACTGTAACAATCATTTATTCTATAGTAAACCAGGCTCAAAAATCCATTTAGTCAAAATTACAGGACGCCTCACTCCCAATCTGAAGTTCAGTTTTCGTTCATAACTTTAATAGTAGTGAAAATACTTTACTACATTCCTGTATATGCTTTCATTTCAAATCCTAGATCTTGATATCAAGTTATACCATGAATGTGGTAATATATCAAACAATGTCAAACTGGCACTGTACTGTATTTTTTCAGGAATGATTCTAAAATCAGTCAATTGGAATTATCATTCTGGTTAACTAGTTTCTGGATAAATAGTTCCATACTGTATATAGACACCAAAAATTTTCGCAACCGAATATTATTCAGATATATAAAAGTAGATCTTTTTTTTTTCCACTCTGTATAATGATTAAAGAACTCAACTATAGTTTTGAGAGCAATTAATTATTCAACTCTCATCATCAGGTGATTAGCAGAGAAAGTAGTGGTTATTCCCTCAAGGGAAAAACAATTCTGCAAGAAAGTATTGGATTATTTTATATAAATAGGGAAGTGAAAAGTGGGTTTGGTGAACTTTTTGAGCAATAAAAAAAAAACTGTCAAAACAACTGAGGATTCAAAGAAGCATGTGAAAGGGGTGCATACATATTAGGATGGAGCATAATTTTTTTTTTATTCTTTTCCCGCTAGTGCGAACAAGTTGTGGAACATTCTCAGAAATACATGCAAAAATTTTCAAAATAATCAATAAATAGCTTCCAGTTCCAGTTTAGGGTTTAAACATTTTTAGCCGAAAATGTTTTAAATTTTCACATTTCAGTAATATTTTTAATTTCAGATTTTTCTTCCAGCTAGTGCGGAAAAGTTGAAAGATTATATAAGGAACATAAGCGCAAAATTTCAGAGTAATTAATAAATATCTTCCGGTTCCACTATATTCCTACAACTTTTCCGTGCTAGTAGGAATAGAAAATCAGAAATTTAAAAAATCACTAAAATGTGAAAATTTACATCATTTTCCTAAAGTGGAACCGGAAGCTATTTAGTGATTATTTTGAAATTTTGTGCGTATATTTCTGAGACCATTCCACAGCTTTTCTGCGCTTGCGTGAAAAAAAAAAAAAAAAAAAAAACTATGCTCTACCCTAATATACATCCACGACAATGTGGAAAGATATGAAAAATTTATAGAAAATCGACCCAGATTGAAGCGGACAATTCTCTCTGCTGCTAATCACTTGATGATAAGAACTGATAATAATTGCTTCCCAAACTATATTTATGTTCTTTAATCATTATATGGAGAGAAAAAAAAGAATATTTCTGTATAGTTTCAATCTCTAGTTAATAAGTTAAACCTCCATAACGCATACTCAAAATAGCAGACACCTCTAGTGAATACTTTTTTAATCCCTTACACTTATAATTGTATCTTTTTACCTCTGGTCCGAATAGTGGAGACCTCCAAATAAAGAACAAGTTTCACGGTCCAGAGGTGTTCATTATTCAGATGTTTTACTGTATGTTAGTCACTTTTCGCTTAAATATTATTCACTAACTTTCATCAAAACGTTAGATATTATAACAGCAAAACAACATAAATAAATGAAAATCGGGAATTCTGTAAATTTCCAATAAATTTAACACAATCTAACATTTATTGAATGCAAAAATACAAAATACACATTTATTCCCAAAACACTAATTTGATTGATTAGTATTATTATAATGAAAAAACAAAGGATGTAATTATGATGAATATTAAATTTGATTACAGTCTTAACAATATATAAATATGATAAAAGTACATATATACATTATGATTTTAGAATTCAAATTTCGCAGGAAAATTATTGAAGTACATATCATATTGTAAAGTGTCAAACTCAGAGCATGAGGCTAAGTCATAAGGGAACATTGAAAACTTTATATTTTTTAAAAATCTGTTAAAAACTAGAGCTCTGAAATATTTCATCTCAAAATGATATTTGCTTTAAATTCCAAGTTATATATTTTTGGTAAGCTTTGGCATTCGCCTGCGGTCAGCCATCTTATTTCTGAAATCAAAACATTTTAACTTTTATTATTAAATATAAATAAATTAGACAATAAAATTAAATAATATGATAATAAGTAAATATGGATGAAAATTATTTTGGAAATGAGAAACAAAACAAATATGTTTTGATTTAAAAAACAAGATGGCGGACCGCAGACAATTGCCAAAGCTGTTCCTATATTTTTAAATTTTAGAAAGAATTATAAGAAAACATTTGATCATATTTTTTAGCTTTTTCCTTTGGTTTTTAATTTTATTAACTCAAAGAAATAAAGAGCAAAATTTTCTAAATTTCACTATTTTCACTGGGTTTTTTTAAGAACCTAAAATATTCCATTTACAAATTTATAATGTTACCTTTAGTATTACAAACTCAATGTTTTATTATTTAAATAGTGCATAAGCACAAGCAAAATATAAAGAACTAGCTTACCCGCCCGGCGTTGCCCGTGCCAACACAACCTTAAATGTACCTGAAATCAGTGTTGAACATTTTTTTCTTATTAAACAAATCTAATGTTGGGGGCCCCACTACCTTAGACAGCAAACACTGGGCGTGCCATACACACTCCCATATATTACTGTTTGATACAATATCTAAATATATGAATAATTTTTTATTATAAAATCCTATTCAATTGATTGGAAAAAGACAAACTTCCATTGTACAAAAAAAGCACTAAAAAATAAAAGCAAAAATCTGTATAACACAAAGCCTAATACTAATAGGGGAAAATTAGTGGAGGCTAGTGACTACTAAAAGAAAAAAAAAAAGTTATTGAAAAATTATCTGTCACTGGCCACATTATGACTATCTTCCTACTTGAAAATTTAACAAAAATACATCCCATATACTCCAAAACACATAATTTCTATTCCTCGTCACACTGTTTCTCAGAATATTATCAATCAATTCACCCTTCTATCTCCTGACTATTCAAAAGCCATAATTTCAATGACTGATTATTTGTTTATTGTCACAAAAAACAGAAAATAGGTCAAATGATTTTTTATTTTTAAAAAAGTTTTAACTTTGGAACATTTTTGCTCAGAAATTAATATAGAGATGACGCCAATTTTGAATATGCTTTGTATAATAAATAATCAAAAATGAAGGCATATCATATTTCATCAAGTTCTGTGAAAAAGTTTTAAGATTGTGTGATAACATTTTTCCAATAATTTCTAAAATTTTCAAAGAAGGACACTAAAAAAGACAATACTACAGAGTTTCCCCCAGGTTTAAAAAAAGGAAGGGTACCGCTGGTGAAAAAACAAAAAGGGCACTTTTTTTATTGTTAAAGGCATTATTTTGGTTTTTAAAGCCACTTTTAATATTTAAAAGTAAAGGCACTCTTTTCAAGACAGCATTGAGCCAATTTTCACTATGAAAACAAATTTTTTAATGCAAAACGGGGAGAAAGGGCACTTTTTTTTACTGAGGGGCGAGAAGGGTGCTAATTATTTAACTGGGGTGGGGGGGGGCAAGAAGGGTGCCAATTATTTTATGAGGAGCAAGAAGGGTGTTATTTTGTAAACCAAAGGGCAAGCAGGGTGCAGCACCTTTCTGAAACAGTCTGGGAGAAACTCTGATACTACAAATCTGATTTTCACTCAAAATTTTCTAAATCTACCCTTATCACTGACAGATAATATTAGTTCATTCTTGCATATGATGCATAAACCGGGCTTGATATTATTATTTTTTTTTTCTAAGAGGGCAGTCTCCCAACCAATATTAGTAAATGGTGAGGAGTAGAAGAATTTATGTCAACAATTCAGAAATTTTTTTTTAAATGTGCTCATTTATTGTGATCATAATTCAATAGTGGTGAGGCATTGCTTCTCCCACTTGGTTTTTGTTCCATAAAAGCAAATTTTCCAAAACTTGGTGAAATTTCTTGGGCAGGAGGCTGCTACCTGTGAAATTATCTTGGGTGGGATTTCAAAACTTTGGGAATGAATCCCATTGAATTTCAAGCCCTGATAGGATATTTATAAAAATAACATTTTCTTAGAAAAATTATTTAAAAGCATGCATTGAAAAGGTGCATTTAATTTGCTTGATAATAAAATGTGCATGTTATGATAAGAACGGAATGTCAAAAAAGCAGAAAGAAGACAATTTTAAAAGCAAGAAATAAATTGAAAATATTAATTATGCAAGTAAGAAATTGAAAATATTAATTATGCAAGTAAGAAATTGGAAATATTAATTATAAAGTAAGAATTTTTTTGTGAAGTAAAGGAGATAACTTAATCCTTTATGTCCCAATATGTGAATTATGGAAGAATTCCACGTCAATAATTTTAACTCTTAATATTTGGAGAAAATTAGAATTATAATATCTATGTAATAATAATATGAAATTTAGAAAGATTTCTTTCACTAAAAATGATATACAAAATTGATAGTCACGGGCTTTTTTGTACAGTTTTATAATTAACAGAAATAGATTAATTAACAAATAATTTTATATTTTGAAATCTTTCAATAATCATAAAATAAGAAAAATGTGGTCTTACATGTAAAGGACCGATTCTTTTTTTTTTATGTAAAATTTTCCACTACACATCTTTCAACAATTAAAAGCTGTTTATATGTAGAATGTTGAACAAATATGCATTTAAAAAAATATTTAGCTTTATAAAATGGACTGTGCTTTCTAAACAAGGTACACAGGATAAATTTTATTATATACAAAATCTGCTGTTGTTAACAGACATATTACATAAAATTTATTCCAGAATTTCTTTAATGGGACTTTAGGACATAAAGGGTTAAACTTCGTGAAAAATATGAAAAAGAGAAAACTCACTAGCACAGAAAAGCAAGCTATGTAAGGTTATACATTCTCATATATTAAAATGCTAAGATTAAATACAAAAACTATAAATATTCAGGATTAAAAGGAATCATCGTTGAAATGGAGCAGAGAGGTTGGAGCAGAGCTTGATGCTTGCAATATCAGCGTAGAAGAGCGATTAGCGTATACATGCTCTATCAAAAAACTACCTAATCAAATACTAACCATTATGTTCAGTAAAAACATTACCAGCCGCTAGAGATGATCTTGATTCCTTGGACGAAGCCTTGCTTCTTTGATAGTGCTTAGCCGGTTTTCTATTGCTGTTAACAGATGATCCACTACCGCAGCGAGTCTCTTTGCCTTGTTGAGCTCCCATACCACGGCTCGACCACCTTCCTGATGATTGAGCACCTCCCCAGGTAGTTTTTAAATTGTTTTAGACTTTATTCAGCCATATCCTGTCAATATGAAGATCTTCATAAACCTAGGTGAGTTAAAACTTCTTGTAAAACAATCCTTTCACTAAGGATACATCAATGTTTATTTCTTTAGTTAGCTTGGCGGTTACAGACACGGCGCTGTGCCAAATCTTTTCTGCGAAATGCCATAGAGGAACAAATCGCGTCAGTGAACTCAACTTTCACTTTTGAATTCACTGATGTAGGCAAAGACGTTAACCCAAGCGTTAACCTCTTTGAATGTGTGTTGTTGTTGTTGTTTTTTCGGGGGGAGGGGGGGTTGAGAATTTATGAATTTTTAAAAAATCACGTTAACAACGATTATAAGCGATATCATATCAAGTTATACTTGTTTGTTTGTTTATATTGAACATATACATCAGAGTTGTGTGCTTAATACAAATATCCGCTCAAATTATAATTCAAATATTGATTTACTGTCGATAATAATGTAAGAAAGTAAATTAATATTAAAACACTACGCTGAAACTCAGGATTCTGAACTAATCTAACTGCTACACTATTATCAACACAAATTGTTGGTACTTCTTTCGGAACAGAAACTCCTCCAATGAGTCTCTTTAGCCAAATTAATTCTTCTGTTGCTTCATTTACTATGGACTTTACCAGGGCTACACTAGATACCGGGCTTGCTCATTCATTATCATGACTTCACAAATGGTGGCTGACCGCAACCAAAGACATACAGCGATTGGCACAAAACGATGGGCGCGGCCAGCCACTATTTGTGACGTAATGAGAATGAATGAGCAAGCCCGGTGTCTATGCCCTGACCTTACCCATGTCACGTCATCTGCGGATATATAGAAGAAAAACACCAATAGGCGTGAAGGACAATTTAACACAGCTTCTCCTTCGTCGAATAAACAGCCTTTTTCGGGGGGCATATACCTGCAGAGGCGTGGCTGTTGCCACTCGTTAGTGAAGTTCTTTGCTGCAACTATCTCATCCTCGATTGTTGATGTTGCTACCATACCTTGACGTTGACTCGGGCTCAGTTGTTGATGTTGCTATTGCGACCATAGCTTGACGTTGACTCAGTCTCAGTTGTTGATGTTGCTATCATAGCTTCACGTTAACTTAGCCAAAATATTGCTCTACTTTCATACAGAACTATCATTCCACTTATTGATCTGACTGTCTGCATGCAATCTCCAAAAGCAGCACCACTAAAGCATAATAGAACTGCGTATTTATAGCCTGATTTATAGACAATACATTTTTCTTGGAGCTTGCAACATATAAACGAACACGCTTTATGTTGTGACTGGATTAGAATGCGGTAGGGAAAACATCTTGAAAGTTATAGACAAACACTATTTATTTCAATACGCGGACATGACATTTACACACAGATAGAATAAATCAACATTGAAACTGAGTTACATCTTATCTTCGAATAATAAACATCGAACTTTGTTTTTCTTCGTACCGTTACCAATAGCAACATATTAATTATCTGTTGCCAGATATTACAATTCTCCCACGCTTGAAAATATAGTTAACAAATTATAGAGGAACAAAAATATTCGATAATTAGCGCATAACACATATGTTTTGCTGGTCGAATGGCATCAAGTTGAATTCGAATATTGCGTTGTAAATACATTTCTGCTGGAGTTTTGTTATTTGATAAAGGAGTTTCTCGATAACGAAATAATATTTCACGAACTTTTGTATGCATAGATAAAGACTCTTTACTCATAGCCCTTAATCGAGTCTTCAGAATTTGTAGATGTCACTCAGCCAATCCATTTGTTGCTGAGTGACCTGGGGCAATAAATTTTTGAAAAATTCCATGCTTTGAGCAATATAATGTGAATTCTTCACTTAAGAAAATTTTTGCATTGTCTGAGACAATTACTCTTGGGAAACCATGGGTCGAACAGATATCAGCTAACATTTCGATGGTAGAGGCAGAAGTTGGAGAATTGCTGCATATTTTAACTTCAGCCCATTTTGATTTCACGTCGACGATAATTAGAAAGAAATGATCTTGAAATGGACCTGCATAATCCATATGTATGCGATCCCAGTTTTCTTCTGGCTAGTCCCAGGGATGGAATACTTTTGAAGGATTTTTCTTAATTTCAGCACACGCTTCACATGATCTTGACAGATGTTCAATATCTCTATTAATACCTTTCCAGTGAACGTATCGACGTGCTAACTGTTTCATTTTAGTAATTCCAATGTGTGTTTTGTGTAATTCTTCTAAAACTGATTTCTGAAGTACTTTTGGAATAATTATCCGTTGTGCTTTAAACAAAATTCCTTCGTCAAGAATAAATTCATATGCACGATCTGGATTTTCTTCGATTTCTTTCTTTATTTTTGATAATTCTTCATCTGAGTCTGTTGCTTTACGTATAGTTTTGAAATTCAGCAATTCTGTTGAAATTGCTTTAACAGATGACATACAAACTTCATTTATTTCGTTGTTCATGGGCATATCACTTGATAATTGCTTTTTGGACAACTGGAGCTCTAGAAAAACAACCTGCTTCTACATTATCACTACCCTTTTTGAAAACCACTTCATAATCGAATGCTAATAAAAATGTAGCATATCTAAGCAATCGTCCTGAAGTCATGGGAGGCAATTTTACATGTGGGTGGAAAATTCTTGTTAGAGGTCGATTATCAGTAGCTAACTTAAAATTTCTTCCGAATAAATAATTGAAAAAGTGATTAACTGAAAACATAATGGCTAGAGCTTCTCGATCGAGTTGTGAGTAATTTTGTTCAGCTTCTGTTAAGGATCTTGATGCAAATGCAATGGGTCGTTCTTGATCATCTATAATATGTGATAGAACACCGGCGATACCTACAGGACTAGCATCACAAGAAAGAATAATTGGTAAATTAGGATCATATGGAACAAGAGAGCACTCACTAGAAATTTCACTTTTTAGGTTGATAAAGGCTGCTTCACATGCTGCTGTCCAACGGAATCTAACGCTCTTTCGACGAAGCTGTCGAAGAGGATATGTGATTGTTGAATTATGTGGCAAAAAACGAGAATAATAAGTAACCATTCCTAGGAACTTCCGTAGTTCTTTCACATTCGAAGGTCTTGGCATGTCATTAATTGCTCTTACCTTTTCAGGATTCTTTGAAATTTTATTTAATTCAATAACATGACCTAAATATTCGATTTGTTCTTGAAACAATACGCATTTGGTGCGATTTAAATGTAGATAATATTTTTTTAACCTTTGAAGACATAATTCTAGATTTCTTCTACACTCTTCTTTTGTTTTTTCATGTACAATAATATCATCGAAATACTTTAAAGTTTTTGGTAGATCTCGAAGTATCTGATCTAAAATTCGATTGAACTCGCTAGGGGCAGTCTTTATTCCAGACGACAATCTATCCATGTGTAAGTCCCTCGATGTGTGGTTATTTTCTGAATAATGCTACTTTCTTCGTCAACAGGAACATGGAGATAAGCTTTGAACAAATCTAAGCGACAAAAATACTTTGAATCTCGGAGGCTATTAAGAATTTCATCTATTCGTTGAATTGGATAATTAGCACTTACAAATTTTTCATTTACTCCAACCTTGTAATCGACGCAGAGTCGTGTACCTCCATCAGCTTTTGGTATCACTACCAGAGGCGATCCGCAATCGCTAGTAGCTATCTTCGAGATTATTCCTTGAGATTCAAGCGTATCTAATTCTTTCTCAACTTTTTCACGAAGAGCATACGGAACTTCTCTTTCCTTATAAAAAACTGGCTTACTATTTTCACGGAGTTTTAATGACACTTTCACATCTGGAATACATCCTACTTTCTGTTCAAAAATTTCTGGATACATAGAAATAACATCTTCGAGACTTTCTATAGTTTTTACTTGTGAATTATTGGAGTTTTCTGGCTCTTTCGAATGAATCTGTTGAAGGCTAATTCCGAGACGTCGAATCCATACACGTCCTAACAAAGCATCGAAATTTTCCGGGACGATATAAAGTTCTTCACGTGACGTTTTTCCCTGGTATTCTACATTTACAGTGAATTTTCCATCTGGAAGAAAAACATCACCAGTGTATGATAGGAAAGCAATAGTTGAATCTTGAAGTTGGACAGGAATTTTCAATTCATAAAATTTATCTCGGGGAATAAAAGTAAAACCTGCACCTGAATGCACTTCAAACAGTACCTTGTGGCCCTCAATGTTCACTGTAGCAAAATATTTTTCAAGATCTTTAGTTTTTCCCTTTTTATTTTGAAAAACATCTATTATCTTATTTACGCCACAGTGGGAAAATATTTTTTTTTCTGTAATACAATTCACTGCATTTGTTTTATCTGTGTTAGTCTTCCCTTTTCCGCTTAACAATGTGCGAATGCAAACGTTTGCAATATGACCTGTTGTCTTAAATGCACTGCATTTAAGAGAATTGGGATCCAACCTGCATGTTTTTGCCGTATGATTACTTTTAGCGCATCGAAGGCATAAATTGTTTATTCCCAATTTTTCGTAATCAATTCGGGGCCGTGAACTTGATCTTTGGTTAAAACGGTTTTTTAGTCTAGAATTAGAGCGTTGAAAAGAGGATGAATTACTCGATTCACATCTGGAATGTCGATATTTCGAAACCTTTTTAATTTCACTTGCACTAGATTACCCTGTATCGGTTACAATATTTAACTTTTTCGACAATTCACGATTATCAATTCTGGAAACCTCTAAAGCAATAGCTTTTTTAGTTATATCATCAAATGTACTGACGTCTGACTGTAAAATTTGCTCGCGAATGGAAGCATCGTAAATGCCGCGAATAAATTGAGCGCGTAAAAATATATCAGCGATATACACTTTACAATCACAAGGAGAAATAAATTCACAGTTCACTATATCACGTCTAAAGTGTAGCAATATAATCTGCAATTGTTTGATTTTCACCCTGATATGTCGAAAGAAACTTATGTTGCGACACAATTATATTTTTCTTCGGACAAAGGTGTTCTTCGAAAGCCTTTACTAGCTCCGTATAAGTTAATTCTGATGGTATTTTAGGAGATACCAATGCCGATAACATATTGTAATTTGTTGCTCCTATGGAATTAAGGAAAATTTGTGCACAACATTGTTTATTAGAAAAAATATTTTTCATTTGCAGATAATTTTCAAAACGCTGAATATAGTATATAAAAGATTCTATCTTAGTATCAAAACATTCAAAAAGTTGTAAAAAAAATTGGATTTACCTGCACGGTTTCAGTAGCTGAACTCCGCTTTGAAGCATCTGAAGATTGTATAGGTAAAAATCTTTCGAAAAATTGCTGTTGTTGAGCTGAAAATGCCGTCATGAATTCTTTAAACTGGTGCGCATCCATGATGAATAAATTTAGGGCTAACGTAAATTACAAAGTTTACACTTGAAATCAAATAAAAACAAACGTCACCTCGTCGCCAAAAACTGTTGTGACTGGATTAGAATGCGGTAGGGAAAACATCTTGAAAGTTATAGACAAACTCTATTTATTTCAATACGCGAACATGACATTTACACACAGATAGAATAAATCAACATTGAAACTGAGTTACATCTTATCTTCGAATAATAAACATCGAACATTGTTTTTCCTCGTATCGTTACCAATAGCAACATATTAATTATCTGTTGCCAGATATTACACTTTACTTTGTTCCAGTTTTCTTTAGAAGAAATTTAGAATTTACATGATAAAACACTGTAATAGGGTATGCCAGGTCAGGTCTTGTCCTTAATACTTCCATCGTGTAGACTTTGTATTTCTACTCCTAAGAAATATGATGCTGGCTTGCTGGTGATTTTGAACTTTGTTTTTAATTGATCTAAGAAGTTTCTTGAATAGCAGCAATTAGTCCATCATCCACATGACATCAGTGGCGTAGCCAGGGAGGGGGTCCAAATGCTCTGGATACCAGTAATATTGTAAAATTTTCTTCTCCTTTATTATCGCAGAAAGTTTTCCGATTAGATAAGGGAAAGATAACTTTACAATATTAGTGGTATCCAGAGCATCTGGACCCCCACCCTGGCTACGCCACTGCATGACATAAAGAGCTACAAGTAGCTTTTTGCCTTCTTCCTCTCAAATGAACAAACATTGATCCTCACAATTCTTAAATTCAAGGTCTAACATAAAATTTCCAAAACATTTATGCCAGCATCAAGGGGTTTGTTTCAGTCCATACAAACTTTTCTTGAGTTTTCATACATTGTTCCTGCCATCATTATAGCCTTCAGGTTGATACATGTAAATTGTTTCATCTAAATCGCCATATAAAAATGCAGTAGACACATCAAATTGCATAAGATGCATCTTCTCACCAGCTGCTGCAACGCTTATTAGTGAATCCACAGCCATAGTTCCAAGCTTTGTGACTAGACTGCAGGTCTAATTATAATCAATACCTTGTCTCTGATTGAAACCTTTAATTACGAGACTTACCTATATATTGACTATATTTATCAATGATACCATCTGGATTTTTCTTGATCCGAAAAACTCATTTGCAAGGAAGAGCTTTTGCTTTATCTGGAAGTAGTGCTAGTGCCCATGTGTTGTATTCCTTTAAGGAACTTGACATGTTTGCAACTTAGATGTAAATAGATGCAAAAAGATGAATCAAATAGATTAAAGAAGATTGAGTTTATTCAAGAGATAGCAGCATAGTTGAGTGGGAGATCGTGAAGGAATAACAACTACAAAACCGTTAAGGGGACAGTTACAGTTAATAGTTAAAATCGATTACTATTAATTGGGGTTATGGTAACAGTTAAGTACATGTACATGACATCTCCCTTTAAAAAAAATAAAGCACATATAAAGAAGAAATAACACAATAGAAGAAATAACACACTAATAAGACAATTAATAAAGTAAGAAATTTAAAAATGTCTTAAAGTTCATACAAAGTCTTCAAAATGTTTTGGAGGTTTAATTACTCGACCTGTGCGAGTTGTTTGAGCAGCAGTACAAACATGTGGTCGTGTTTGAGGCAATGTAGCAGAGCTACTAATAGATGAATGCATCGAAGCTGTTGGAACACTAGCTTGGTTGCTGCTTGTAGGAGATATAAAATTATCTCTGCTTGTAGGTGTTATAAATAAATCTTCAGCTGTTGTTTTACGATTCACTGGCTGAGCAGATTTAAAAATATTTATGTGAACACGATTCCTACGATATTCTCTACCATTTTCTGTTATTATGATGTAAAACCTAGGTTGAGGTCCAACTTTGGATATTTTTCCTTTACACCACTGATTTTTTAGATGAAACAGCCCTTTTTGATTTTCTTGCAATGGTTGTAAGGGGTGTGAATGAAGATCATATTTATGCTGTCGTTGCTGTCTGAACTGCAGACGTTCTTGCACAGCACTGCAATCATATTGAGGAACAAGTTATGATGGAAGAGTAGGAACCAGGGTACGAATACGACGACCCATTAGAATTTCTGATGGAGAGGGCAGGCCATCCATGGGAGTATTTCTATACTCCATCAACACAAGGTGGACATCATTCTTGTCTTGTGCAGCTTTAGTAAGGCTGGATTTGACAGTTTGAATGCATCGTTCAACCTGTCCATTAAAGCGAGGATATCCAGGACTAGATGGGTTAAAAAATATGTCCCAATTTGTACAGAATTCACTAAATTCTTTAGAATTGAATGGTGGTCCATTATCTGCAACAAGTTCTTCGGGAATTCCAAAACGAGCAAAACAAGTTTTCAATGCATTGATAACTGTAGGAGCTGTTGCTTGGTGCAAATGCTGAAGCTTTTTTTTAAATATTTTTTAATATTTAGAAAAGTAATCTACAACTAAGAGATATGTCACTGAAGATAGATGAAAGAAATCAATTGCAACCTTTGGCCATGGTCGCTCTGCTAGTTGTCTGTCCAAAAGAGGTTCCTTGCTGTTCAACCTTTGGTTTTGTTGACAGATAACACAGTGCGATATCATGTTTTCAACATCAGAATTTATGCCTGGCCAATAGAGGAATTGACTGGCAAGATTTTTACAAGACACAATGCCCCTGTGTCCAACATGAAGACGCTGGAGTACATTTGTACGACATGATTTTGGAATCACAAGTCTTCGCCCTCTACAGATAAGGCCATTCTCCATGTGAAGTTCAGACTGAAAATGCTAATAAGGTTGTGCAGGCAGGATCACATTATGTTTATTTTTGTAGCCATCCATTTTCAATGTAATTCTTGACACTTTGGAGCTCTATGTCATTTTCAGTTTCTCGCATGATTTCATCTAGTTTGGATTTTGATGCTTGCACTAGTAAAGAAACCATTACATTAGTATTGTCAATTTTAGATGTCGAAACAGTTTGTACTGGCAAAGGTGCTCTGCATAAGGCATCAGCAACAACTAAATATTTTCCTCGAACATGAGTTAATTTGAAATTGTACGTTTGTAGACGCAATAAAAGTCTTTGTAATCTTGGCGATATGTTTTCAAATGGCTTGTGGATGAGTCCTTACAGGGGCTTATGGTCAGTTTCAACTTCAATATGTTGACCAAAAACACAATAATGAAAATGTTCACAGGCACGTACAATTGCAAGGAGCTCTTTTTCGATTTGAGAGTATCTAGATTGAACTTCAGAAAGAGTTACAGATGTATAAGCAATTGGTTGGCGGTTCTGGAGAAGAACACCACCTAAGCCAAAAGAATTTGCATCAACGGAAAGCACTATGGGTTTATCTTTGTCAAAGAATTGGAGAACAGGGGTTGACTGTAACAATTCTTTAACTCGCAAGAAGGCTTCATTATAATGAGAATCCCATAGCCAATTGGTGTCTTTTTTAAGAAGATATCTTAAAATGGATGTTTCCTGTGAAAATTTTGGTACATATTTCATAAGATATGTGGCCATACCTAAAAAGCTCACCAATTCTTATTTGTTAGTGGGGACAGGAAAATCTGTAATAGCTGACAGTTTTTTAGGATCAGGAGAAAGACCATCAGGTGAAATAATATGCCCTAAATATTGTAATTTTGAAACATCAATTAGAGTCTTATCTTTGTTGAGTTTCAGTCCACTTTCTCTAGCGATTTGAAATACTTTCTTTAATTTATCACAATGATCATCTATATTTTCACTATAAACCAAGATGTCGTCAAAGTATGGATCAATATCTGGACAATTTTCGAATATGTTAACGATAGACATTTGGTACATCTCAGGAGCACAATTTAATCCGAATGGCATTACTAAAAAACGAAATCTACCAAATGGTGTTATAAAGGTGCAAAGATAAGAACTTTCCTCATCTAATTGAATGTGGTAAAATGCATTTTTGGCATCAACAAGGGAAAAGATTTTACAACCCTTGAGCTTTGACAACAACTGGTCTTGTGAGGGAATCTGGAAATGTGATCTTTTAATATACTTGTTGAGGGGACGAGGATCAAGACAAACTCTTATTGAGCCATCTGTCTTGGGTACTACAACAATTGGATTTACCCAATCAGTAGGTTTTGTGACCTTTTTAATTATACCATCCTGTTCCATTCTTAAGAGTTCATTTTTAAGTTTACTTTCTAATGCTAACGGTATTTTACGAGAAGCAGCTATAACAGGTGCCACATTTTCATGCAAAATAATTTTGTGTTTACCAGGTAAACGACCTGCACCTTCAAATACATCATTATATTCTCTCACAATTTGTAATAATTTAAATGAATGATAATTTGCATTATTAGATGAGTTAAAATGAGCACTAGTAGATGACAGAGAATAAGGAATATCACTTATTGAATCAGAATTTACATTAGATTGGGAATTCACAGTTGCAGAAAATTTTGTATTTAGACTGTTAACATTATACTTTCCACTTACTTGTATAGATGAATCCGTTCGTTGTATGAGATTTAAAGCTGTGCATGCAGTTGCACTTAACACTGGTTGTACGTAAAGGTCCACAATAATAAATTTTAATTCATAGCACACTTGATTCACTTTGTATTGGAGAATACTTTCACCTACAACTGGTAAGGCATCACCAGAGTAAGTACACACTTTAAGGGAAGTTGGACGAATTGCTGGACAATTGTTTAAGCTTTTAAACACTGATAAGGGAAGCACATTCACTTGGGCACCTGCATCGAGCTTGAATGTAATGGGATGATTGTTGACATAAATTTGCTGAACCCTCACATTGCTCTGAGGTTGATATAGCACCAATATAAGCTATATCTGGATTGAAAAAATTGCTGAAACTTGTTGTTGTTGCTTTGATGATTGCCGTCTGGGTTGTCTGCAGACACTGGAAAAATGGTTT
Organism: Maratus michaelseni; assembly: GCA_963931845.1. Taxonomy (NCBI): domain Eukaryota; kingdom Metazoa; phylum Arthropoda; class Arachnida; order Araneae; family Salticidae; genus Maratus; species Maratus michaelseni. The sequence continues at coordinate 343,304,978 of OZ007593.1, read as the reverse complement.
AACATGTGGCAATTGTAACACGATTTCCCATAAGCTGGACAGTTTCTGGGTGCATGATGAGATCCACATCTGGAACATAGTCGTTTTTGTTGAGCTGCCTGTTTGTTTCTGTAGTTGTGCTTGGAGTTGTTGATTTAGTGCTTGGCTGAGTTTCCTTGACCCTGAATTTTTTTTTATTTTTCTGGCTGCTAATTGCATCGACATGCGTAGATGATGACGACTGCGACATTGCAAGGGAGTGTATCTTGGACATTTCAGCTGACTTGCAGATTTCCATACTTTTCTTTAAAGATAGTTGTGGCTCTCTTAAAAGACGTTCACGTAAGACATCATCACGTAGTCCTTGTATAAAGCGATCTTTGACGTTCCGTTCGTAGGCGGCATCGAATTCGCATTGGTCTGCTTGCAGTTTAATTTCAGTAACAAAAGAATCAAAATTTTGTCCAGGTTTTTGAATCATATTATTAAAAAAAACGTAGCGAGAGTAACGTTCCGATACGGCCTATAATATTCATCAAATGTGTCTAAAACATCTTTTACCTTTCTTGTTTGACCGTCTGTAAGAGCTGGACATTCAAACGTTAAATAGTTCTTGTACGAAGCTTTGCCGATGACGCTAAGTAATAAAGCGATGCGAGTATCATCCTCTTCTTTATGATACTTCACTGCAGTTTCAAAAAGTTCATATTTTTTATGCCAGTCCATCCAGGATTCTGCTGGATTGTCACCAGGAACAAATTGTTCCATTTGCTAAAAGTTGTGAGCCATGCTGTCTCCGAGTACGATTATAATTTAGCAAAAAAACTACTTAAATAGATGATAGATAAACGAAATACTACTATAATTTTAACTTCTGACACCATGACATGTTTGCAGCTTAGATGTAAATAGATGCAAAAAGATGAATCAAATAGATTAAAGAAGATTGAGTTTATTCAAGAGACAGCAGCATAGTTGAGTGGGAGATCTCGAAGGAATAAGAACTACAAAACGGTTAAGGGGACAGTTACAGTTAATAGTTAAAATCGATTACGATTAATTGGGATTATGGTAACAGTTAAGTACATGGTACATGACAGAACTGATTTCATAATCCATGGCCTTTTTCCAGAAATTATGTTCTTTACAATTAACATATTCTTCATATGACTCTAGTTCATTTACTTCGGACATTAAAACTTCAGATATCATCACACAATCTTCAGAACATTTAGGCTGTTTTATTTCCCCGCGATTTCTAATTCCATAGTATGCGATTTCTTTTCATCTTCGATTTCACTTTCTGAACGAATTTTATCTTCTGATGCTCGTATTCACCATCTACCTCAACTTAGAATAAATAATCTCATATTAATCAATAATCCGATTTGACTTCACCTTGATCAGCTCCAATCAAGTTTATCGTGAATTTCATTTTAGCGTACGAACGAGGTTTTCTAGGTTGAGGTAGGTAGTGAATACGAACATAAGCGCGACCTACGTTATACACGGCAAGTGCATGAAGTTTAAAACGTCACATGAAGTGGATAATTTTTACATGGGGATTGGTGCAAAGCGACGCGCCCACCATTTTGTACCAATCGCCGTGTAGAAATGATCCACTCCATGTGACGTTTTAAACGTCATGCACCGGTCGTGTATAACGTAGGTCGCGGCATAAGTCTTCTTGATCATCCTTTCTCTCATTTTCCGATAGCTGTATCTTAGATTCAATCAAAAGTATTTCTACTGGTTCTTCACAATTTGTCACGGGTTTCTTTTGGAATGTTACATCTCTAGAACAGATAACAGTATTGGTTTCTTTTATCTAGATACGATAGCTTTCATCACCATCATATCCCAGTACGTAAACTTTTATTGCTTTCTTATCCATTTTTCTACGTTTCTGATCTGGTATGTGAGCATAACAGGGTGATACAACGATACGCATGCGTATTATTCGAGAATTCTGTCCCATCCACGATTCATAAGTTCATTTGGTAATGAACTTTTTCCTGTCCTGTTCATACATAGATGTACTAAACATTTCTGCCCATAATTATAAAGGAAAAGTGATTCCTGAAACAGAATTTTTCAAAGTTCTTATGCCCTTTCAACCAAAGTTCTATTTTCACGTTCACTCTCACCATTCTACTGCGAGGTATAGAGGGCGGATACTTTTTGAATAATTCCACTTTTTTGCAGGATACGTCTAACATTTTCATTATCAAATTCCCCCCGTTATCACTTAAGATCTCCTTGTTGTTGTGTCCTAAATTTTTAGCATGTACTAACAGAATTTCAATAGCTTGTGTAACTTCTGACTTATGACGAAGAAAAAATACATATCTGAATTTTGCAAAATGTTTTTTAAAGACTATAAAGTAACGATACCTTTTAAAGTATTTATCAAACGGTCCACATGCATCTGCTGATATAAGCTCTCCAGTTTTTGTGGTCTTCTGTCTACTGCAGAATTTCAAGCGATGTGCTTCACCATATATGATTATTCGGAATAAGTACTTCCATTTGAACTTTATACGGCCACCACTTAGGTTTCTTGTACTATGGAGTACAGTCTTGTTGTTAATTTTTAATCAACATTCTTTTGCGGTTGATTTGAATCTACTGTTTTTGTTCCTATCTTGTGCTGCCAATACTGAAAAGAGATTTTTACTAATACCTGGGACTTGGGACTAACAAAACTTCTTTAAGTTTTTTAAATTGTTTCTCTCCTTTTATTTTCAACATAATCTTTAAAGTTCCTTTGCTTACAATTGGTAGTATTTTTCCATTTGCAGCAGTAATTCCATGTGGGGTTTCAAAATTTTCAAAGTAATTACTATAATTTGTAATATATTTTGATGCCCCATTATCAACAAACCAGTCATAAAAATTTTCATCAGATGAAAATGCTTCTTCGTCTAGAACTATTAATGACATATTTGTTGTAGTATAATATTTTCTTAAGAACTTATTTGTCTGACTGCGCTTTGCTGGCTTTCTATCTGCTATCCACTTTCTTCAAGATTTTACCCAGTAGCCACTTTGGTGACAGTAATTGAATTTTCCTATTATCTTTTTATTTTTAACCTTTAAAACCTTTTTCTATTCTATTGGTTTTTGCTTCTAATGCATCTTGATTCTGGAGGTCACTTTTTAGCTTTTCTTCTTTATTTTCTCTTTTTGAGAACATAATTGAGTTGTTATCTCATTGATTATTATTTTATCTTCATTCAGAAGTAGCCAGTTCGACTCAAAAGAACGGTACTCTTGAGGTAATGTGTCTAGGATCTTGCAAATTAATAGCATTTGAGGCAGTTGAACTTCCTGCTTTCTTTGAAGACCCAAATTTAATTCGCTCCAAAGGTTCTTTGAATTCGATAAATGAACAGCCATACTACCATTTACTGCCCATTTACACTGAAAAAATTGCAGACAAATACTATATAATTCGTTACAGAGGTAGCTTCATTAAGTATGTGAAATTATAGCCATACCTCTCTTGCATTATCGAATCTCATGATTTTTTGCATGGTTTCTTCTGTCATGGAATTTGTTAGTACTCTTGTGGCAGAGGTGTTTGCTTTTTATATTTGCCAAAATCTTCCTTCTACTTCTTCAAAGTTGCTTCATTAGCTTTATCGAGTGGCTGATCCGGTTTAACTATATTATCTTCAACAAGTTTTAAGGCGTCAGCATAGTATAATATAGTGTAGTTTAACATAGTGTAGTTTAACATAGTGTAGTTTAACATAGTGTAGTTTAAAGCAATGTCCACACCTGCCAGTCAGTTTCTCCACTTAATAGTTTTATCTGCAACTTTCCTGTCTCCATAATTAGTGCTTCATTTTAAATGAAATATCTTCTAATTTTTTCAAAATATATAATAATAAACAAATATTCAGTCCATTTCAATCGTATAATTCGTTCTAGGATTTTCTTTAAAAAAATTATTTCAGGCCTCTAGTTAGAAGAAGGTATAAGGAGTAAAAAACTTTCTGCGTTTGTTGATCATGTGTTAAGCTTAATGCCATAACGACATACTACTAAATCTTTTTTAAACTTTGCTTGAATTATTACAGAAAATTGCGGAACCATAACCGAAAGTATTTCGTCATAAACTAAAGTAATTTTAGATAAAACTTATTACAGAATTAAAACTTACTACATAGTGAAGAAAGTCGAAGTTTAATTATGCTTTTAATTTTGACGAGAAACGTAATTAACCGTTCAACTAAACTACTCGAGAATTAGGGTAATAATAATTACAAAGAAGGAAAGATGTTGTTAATTAAAAAATAGAAAAGTAGAAGCTGTTTTTCTTTTTAATAAACTACAACAAAAATTAAATGTAAGATTAGATGTATGAAAATAATGTGTTTTAACCTTTTTATCAGTAATATGAATAATTATAGATATCGTGTCTAAAATTGTGTAATCATAGAAGCAGCAAAGCCGGCAATCGATATAGCAATCAAGAGCAATATGGGGCACAGTGTAAGAGCCCTAGAATTTTGCTAACAGGGGGAATGACTGGGGTGTCATTTTAGAATATGCTTAATGCAGGAGGGGTACTTTCATCGTTGTACATATTTTATGATATTTTTTTTATGTAGTTAGGTACTAGGGATGCGTTAAACATGAGTAAACAATTAGAACAATATTGAATTGAAATTCCAATAGTTAGTAAAAATAATTAAAGTATATTTGGTATTGTATTTTTTATATTTTAGTGTAATAATTGTCACCTTATATATATATTTTCTATTCCTTATAGATATAGTATATACCGGATGTCCCAAAAAATGGCCGACGATTTGAAAAAATCTATTAAAAAAAACGGATGGCGATAGAAACGTACGGTTTGCTGCATTCTGCTTAGGTAACCAGGGAATTTATTCTTACCAATTTTCAAAATTAGTTAAAATTTTGGTCAACAGATGGCGCTGCTGACTAGGAAAAACTATAAAACAATGTTTTCAAAATAACCACCGTTTGCAGCAACAACGAGGCGCAGTCTGAGTACAAAATTCGCATATACCGTGAAAACATTTCAGTTGGAATGTTCTGACAAGCAGCAGAGATGTATTGTTCCAGTTCATTTACAGTTTGTGGATTGTGACGATACACCTGGTCTTTCAAGTACCCCCAAAGAAAAAAAATCGCATGGCGTCAAATCTGCGAATTTTGTCCTCAGACTGCTCCACGTTGTTGCGGCAAACGGTGGTTATTTTGAAAACATTGCTTTATAGTTTTTCCTAGTCAGCAGCGCCATCTGACCTGGTCTTTCAAGCACCCCCAAAGAAAAAAATCGCATGGCGTCAAATCTGCGAATTTTTTCCTCAGACTGCTCCACGTTGTTGCGGCAAACGGTGGTTATTTTGAAAACATTGCTTTATAGTTTTTCCTAGTCAGCAGCGCCATCTGACCTGGTCTTTCAAGCACCCCCAAAGAAAAAAATCGCATGGCGTCAAATCTGCGAATTTTTTCCTCAGACTGCTCCACGTTGTTGCGGCAAACGGTGGTTATTTTGAAAACATTGCTTTATAGTTTTTCCTAGTCAGCAGCGCCATCTGACCTGGTCTTTCAAGCACCCCCAAAGAAAAAAATCGCATGGCGTCAAATCTGCGAATTTTTTCCTCAGACTGCTCCACGTTGTTGCGGCAAACGGTGGTTATTTTGAAAACATTGCTTTATAGTTTTTCCTAGTCAGCAGCGCCATCTGTTGACGAACTTTGTAACTAATTTTGAAAATTGGTAAGAATAAATTCCCTGGTTACCTAAGCAGAATGCAGCAAACCGTACATTTTTACCTCCTTCCGTTTTTTTAATTGATTTTTCAAATCGTCGGTCATTTTTGGGACACCCGGTATACACACACACACACACACATACACACACACACACACATACACACACACACACACACACACACACAGACACACACACATATATATATATATATATATATATATATATATATATATATATATATATATATATATATATATATATATATATATATATATATATATATATATATATATACATATTTTCACTGGCGCCCGGCTAAAAGTGCCAATTAATGTATAGAAAGCGATTGGCTATTGACAATGGTAAACATGATTAGCGATTAGCAACCATTTTTGGTGATCTATCTTCCTGGCACGGATAACACGTAAGTACCAAATTAACTGACGATTCGTTTTGAAATTTGATTCACTAAATATTATTACATGAGTTGGATTTGTTTACACTTGACTTACACCAAGAAAATATCGTGAAGGAAGTTGAGTTGTATAGCACTTCACCTAACAAAATTATGCTGAATTGTGATTAGCTTACAGGCGCGCATTATTTTTTGACAATAGATAGCGAAATTCATCGCTCGAAAACTTGATTTGCGAATGATTAACTTCATGATTTTATATTTTTATCGCTCACGATGAACGAATCTCTTGTGTTTGTTTACATTGATGGAATGAAATATTGGGTTGTCAACCTAATTTCTACTGAATTTATATCAGAATACTATACATATTTGAATGTAACTCATCTCTCAAACATTGAAATGTGTTAAACGATCTTTCTAAAAATGTAACTTTTATGCAGTTTTATTCGAAAAATAATTTTGAGTAAAAATGGGCATATGAAAAGCGAAGTAGTCAACTCGTAACTGCTTATGACAGTCACATGACTTGCACTAATATATTATCTAAATTAATGAATGTAAACTTAGGTCTCAGACAAAATTTAACGTGGAAATTTTCAATTGCTAACTTCCCTGTTCCAATAATAGGAGTTGATCTTTTATAACATTTTGAAAATTTAATAGACCTTCAACGGCGTAGACTTACAGATAATATTACTAAATTTACCCATTCTGGAATAATTTCAAAATCTTCAAATTATTTTTCTGTAGAACTTATTTATTACGATTAATTACACCCTTTAATCTCGGCAGAATTTCCAGAGTTACGAAAATCTACATCCGGTGTAAAATCTTTTCAACATAACACGGTAAATTTCATTGCCAGCCAGCCCGCCCGCCAATCCATAGTAAGCCTAGAAGACTAAATTCGAAATTATATGATGTAGTGAAAAAAGACATAGAAGTTGCCCACGTCGAATCAAAGCACAACAGGGAAATGGTCAGAAGAGAGGTCGTTCGCTGTTTGAATGGCGTGCGGAAAAGGAAAATTGCGGGAGATTGCAAAATCGATAATAGCATGAGAATTATGGCGTATGGACTCAGGGGGCGCTATAATTTTTGCATGATTTTAATCTGTCTATTTACGCAATTTGATGCCAGATTGACTGGAGCGGTGACCACGACAAGAGAAGTGGTGCGCATTAAAATCACTTGCTACGATAAAAATTAGAAAAGAACGGGTTAAATTAGAAAGGTTTTGTGCTAGCAGACGACAACCCCTAGAAGGTGCATTGTGAATAGCTGTAATGAAAAGCTGGGGGATCGAGAGAAATGCTATCACAATGGGCGTGGTTTCAATGCAGTGCAATTGGGTGGGCTTTTGGGAGCGGTTCATTGAGACCATTTCTAACATAAACAGCAGTGTTATCAACTAGGATAGCCGCCAATCACAAGTGGTCAATCTACATTGAAAACACAAAGTTTGCTACCTTAACAGAACTACTGTGGTAGAAGTGGGTCTCTGAGACCAACATAACATGATATCTAAGTTATTACTAGAAATAAAATCATTAAATGCAGAGGAATGACGAATAAGCCCGATGGTGTTCTATATGCCAGCAGTGAGGAATTTAAAATTCCTTGAGACTGGGAATTTTCCAAATGAAGGAAATGTGCCGAAAAAAGAAACATTTTGAAAAAGCGAAAAGAATTATCTAGATATACTGGGTAAATTACTACATAAAATGAAGACACGGTCAACTTCCGTAGGTACAATACGGAGCTGTGAAAGGTATTTTTGAAAGGTTTGTAAAACGACCTATTTTCCAAACTGATTTTCAAATTTTCAAATTTGATTTGAGAAATCGGCGTCCGAAACAGCACCAATTTTGGGGGCCGATATAATTTTGCTACTTTCGCCAGAAGTAGAGGAGAGGGGGGGGGGCAGCAACATCGCATTGTCGCAGCTCTCGCAAAAGCGAGTGCATCATTCGTTTTTCTGGTAAAAGCGTAGAATGATGTTTTTTTTTCTTTCTAACGAATTAACGTTCTTCTTCGCCTGATCACCCGGGAATTCGGGAAAGAGGCGATAATTAACGGGATGCTCGCCGGCGGGGCAATAAGCACACTTACAGGGATCTTCGAATGACTTCGGGCTGTCTGCGGACATGTGCACTCCAGCGTATATCACATAACTCACCCTGAGGTGACATGCCACTACCGAATAATAATAATAATAAAACTGGCAATGGCGGCATTACTAAGGTTCTTTGCGACTCCGGTACTTCTCGAACTGCATCTTCATCCCCAAGATCTCACACCAGTGATTTGGAATAACTCGTTAGCGTCTATCAATCTGGGTAGCTGAACAAGAAACAGTGGCAATGGAACATTCAACATTGTTCCGAGTGTTGTCTCTGAATAATAGTTGGATTGAAGATATTTGAAGATCATATCTGTGTAAAGGTTTTTTGAGAAGTTTTAATTTAATACTTGCGTGGTGGCTTTTAAGAGAATTCTAATTTATGTTGCTTCATGGATCTCTATATGTATAACTGTGTCGTCAACTAATTTTTCAAATGCATTTTAAGCTCATTTTTCAAACTCATTTTAAGATCATTTCCCACGAACGATTTTCGCTCATATCTTCAGAAAAAGTTTCCGTCAATTATATATTGATAAAATTGTTCTCATTAGGTTCTTTTTTTTTGAGTTGGTAGCGCCTCTGATGGGAAATTGTATAACTAAAATATTAAGATAAATTTATTTTATGTTTTCCCATATGGAAATCATATGAGATTTCACCATACTCGGAGTTAAAATCAGATAGGATACTTAAACTCAAGTTTCTTTTACGCTGGTAGCGCCCCTTGTGTAAAAATTCATAGCTAAAACTTTAAAATGAGTTTTTTTATGTTTTATTGTATCGGAATAATTCTGTAAGTTAAAATTAGATAAAACAATTTCAACAAAATTTTCTTTTGCTCTTTGCTGAGATATACCCAGCAAGTTTAGCAGTTCTGTGCTGCCCCCGGGTTCATGGGAAAAAGGAATTTCTTTTGTTACAAATTTTACTATTTCTCGCAAGAATATAAGGAATAGCATGGTAGTTCCATTTGACTAAAGATCAAACGAGTTCCGCTCAAGGTGTTTGGGGCGACAGCTGGCTGAGTGTATCCTATTGACCAAGAAAGGTATAAGAATAAAGGAATGAAAAGACGCTGGGAGATATGCAACTGCTGCGCACGGTGGTCATTTAGGGTTTTAAAAGGTAGGGTATTTTCTGTAAAGAAAAGGAATTCGAATGCACGACTTCACGTAAATTGAATAAGTACGTCCAGTAAGTTTTGTGTTCTATTGACCAGAAAAGGTATAGAGAATAAAAGAGACGAAAGGCGTTCAGAGACTTGCAGCTGAATGAAATAGTGATGCCTCTAGAAATAAGCTTTTCTATAAGATCAAAGAAACCGTCAAAGTTATGGCTTTAACACCTGATATCTTGGCCAGAGAGGGGGAAGTATTTAATGTATCCAAAATTATGGTAATGTAAAGCGAAATATGTTTATAGGAAAATCCAGTAAAATGCTGTCTTTAAATGGGGATCAGGATGAGAAAAAAGGATTGGACGACGAGATTTAGGGGAGAAAAAAGGGCGTAAGAATTACTAAATAGTTAAGTAAGAAAAAGGAGATGACCAGGGGCAAAAAGGAAATGGCGGAGAGAGAAAAAAAGTTCTCAGAAAGATGATCTTGGAGTAGTGTCCTCAGGGTATTTGTAACCCGTGATTGTTAGGTGAAAATTATAAGTTTTTGTTTTGTTGTGTGAAACCGCCAACCGCCAATATCAGGAATTGGATTTTGGACCCCCTAGATGATGATGATGTCTACCAGATGTATAAGGGGTAAGCAGGCTTTTAATTCCGAGCAAATTTCTGTATTATATTTAATTATTTAAACTGATATTAATTACGCGATGAGGCATTCTCGGTGGTAAATATATTATTAAAACATACGGTCGAGTTTACTGTTAAGTACGTTAAACTATGCATAATGATTTACACTTATGTATTTAAATATGTTAATCTTTTAAAATAAATTCAATTTAATCAATTTCAGTTTGCTTTTATTTAAATGTTTCTTTCTTGTATATTAGATCTCGAGTATGCTCCTGAATCTGGGATCACTTTACGTGAAACATACGGCCTAATTAGTTTCAATGTAATTTAAATATATGAATTCAATATAAGATGAGGAAAACAGAAGGAGCGTACCCGAGCAATGGTTCCCGTGACAGTGTGCTTTAAGCACTATTTATTTAATAATTTGCAAACTGAAATTTTCTTTAAACTTAGCAAATTAAATAAAGTAAAATAAAATTTAAATACGTAACTCCCTTTTCACAAACTAATGGAAATTGTAAAAATAAAAGGGTTCAATGAATAATGAAAATAAATAGATAAAATAAAATAAATAAATTAAGGATTTGTAATTTTAAGAGAATTTAAAAAAAAAAAAAAAAAAAAAAAAAAAATTGAAGAATGCCATCTGTACTTGATGCTGTACGTTATTTTACTTCATTCAAGCAATGATTCTACACGCTTTATAAGTAATTTAATAAGGGAGTAATAATAGTGATATACATACTCTAAGAGTTCATGAAAGGGCGTAAGAATTACTAAATAGTTAAGTAAGAAAAAGGAGATGACCAGGGGCAAAAAGGAAATGGCGGAGAGAGAAAAAAAGTTCTCAGAAAGATGATCTTGGAGTAGTGTCCTCAGGGTATTTGTAACCCGTGATTGTTAGGTGAAAATTATAAGTTTTTGTTTTGTTGTGTGAAACCGCCAACCGCCAATATCAGGAATTGGATTTTGGACCCCCTAGATGATGATGATGTCTACCAGATGTATAAGGGGTAAGCAGGCTTTTAATTCCGAGCAAATTTCTGTATTATATTTAATTATTTAAACTGATATTAATTACGCGATGAGGCATTCTCGGTGGTAAATATATTATTAAAACATACGGTCGAGTTTACTGTTAAGTACGTTAAACTATGCATAATGATTTACACTTATGTATTTAAATATGTTAATCTTTTAAAATAAATTCAATTTAATCAATTTCAGTTTGCTTTTATTTAAATGTTTCTTTCTTGTATATTAGATCTCGAGTATGCTCCTGAATCTGGGATCACTTTACGTGAAACATACGGCCTAATTAGTTTCAATGTAATTTAAATATATGAATTCAATATAAGATGAGGAAAACAGAAGGAGCGTACCCGAGCAATGGTTCCCGTGACAGTGTGCTTTAAGCACTATTTATTTAATAATTTGCAAACTGAAATTTTCTTTAAACTTAGCAAATTAAATAAAGTAAAATAAAATTTAAATACGTAACTCCCTTTTCACAAACTAATGGAAATTGTAAAAATAAAAGGGTTCAATGAATAATGAAAATAAATAGATAAAATAAAATAAATAAATTAAGGATTTGTAATTTTAAGAGAATTTAAAAAAAAAAAAAAAAAAAAAAAAAAAATTGAAGAATGCCATCTGTACTTGATGCTGTACGTTATTTTACTTCATTCAAGCAATGATTCTACACGCTTTATAAGTAATTTAATAAGGGAGTAATAATAGTGATATACATACTCTAAGAGTTCATGAAAGGGCGTAAGAATTACTAAATAGTTAAGTAAGAAAAAGGAGATGACCAGGGGCAAAAAGGAAATGGCGGAGAGAGAAAAAAAGTTCTCAGAAAGATGATCTTGGAGTAGTGTCCTCAGGGTATTTGTAACCCGTGATTGTTAGGTGAAAATTATAAGTTTTTGTTTTGTTGTGTGAAACCGCCAACCGCCAATATCAGGAATTGGATTTTGGACCCCCTAGATGATGATGATGTCTACCAGATGTATAAGGGGTAAGCAGGCTTTTAATTCCGAGCAAATTTCTGTATTATATTTAATTATTTAAACTGATATTAATTACGCGATGAGGCATTCTCGGTGGTAAATATATTATTAAAACATACGGTCGAGTTTACTGTTAAGTACGTTAAACTATGCATAATGATTTACACTTATGTATTTAAATATGTTAATCTTTTAAAATAAATTCAATTTAATCAATTTCAGTTTGCTTTTATTTAAATGTTTCTTTCTTGTATATTAGATCTCGAGTATGCTCCTGAATCTGGGATCACTTTACGTGAAACATACGGCCTAATTAGTTTCAATGTAATTTAAATATATGAATTCAATATAAGATGAGGAAAACAGAAGGAGCGTACCCGAGCATCTTGTAGCGCCCCTTGTGTAAAAATGCATAACTAAAACTTTAAAATGAATTTTTTTTATGTTTTATTGTATCGGAATAATGGTGTCGTGTCAATCCGTCATGCACAATTCGTCGCGGCGACAACTCATCGCAGCGTCAATTCGTCGCGGCGTCAATTCGTCGTGGTGTCAATTTGTCGCGACGTCAATTCGTCGCAAGGAAAATTTTTTCACAAAAATCACAAATAAAAAAAATCGTCTGCAAATTTTTAGTTATAATTCTCTATATCTAAAAAACAAATTATCTATACTAATAAAAGAAAGTTTCGCTCTGTGTGTGTGTTTGTTTGTCTGTCTGTCTGCGATGGCTAGCAAAATCTAGCCCACCTAGAAGACTGAAAATTTAGATTTAGGTAGTCCAAACCCTCTCCTGGTGCACCCGAGCGTCAGAATTTTAATATTTTAATTACTTACTGAAATATTAATTAAAATGCATAAAGAACTCTCATCAAAAATACGCTTTTTTTTCGGTTGGTTGGTTGTATAGAATAGTCACAGCACAGAAGACACTAAATAAACCAGAGTAACGATGCATAGATAAGGACTTATAACGAAATAGTTTCAATATGGATTGCAGTTACCGGCGTACAGCCAAGCTAATGCAGCGCCACCTATTCAGGGCAAATTACACAGACGCCATCTGTATGAAACATTTTCCTGGCACGTTTTTCTTCATGATAATTAGCTGGGTTTAAGGGTTTTTTTTTTAAACAGGACATATATTATTATGATAGAGACTATTAATACAGAAAACTTTATTTAACAGATTATTTGTTATATTTGCGTTGATGGAGAGGGGTAAGGGTCTAATTACATTTAACATTTTTAGCTTCAACCGTAGCGTTTAATTGATATTTTATATATAGAATACCGCTACTTTAATAATGTTCGGAACTTCTCCATTTAGTTCCATTTTTACTAAATTATCGTAAAAATCAGCATTCATAGCTTCAAGATGTATTTCTAGAAATCAGTTACCAGTATTTCCAAATAATAATCTAAGCCAAATTTGTAATTAAGTTTCTAGCTTAACCAAATGAACGAATTTTTAAAGATGCATAGTGGTTGTCCCAATTAGTCATTTACTGAAGGGCACTTGAACATCCCCTCCCCTCCTTCAAGGTTTATTCTCTAACTATGCCCCGTTTCCATATCTCAGCTACTATCTTTCCGATTTTAACGCAAGTGACACCAAACATTATAATTAACTTAATAGTCACCCTCTATAACATTAAAGTATATTTATGAGTAGCGGTTACCACTATTTCCGAATAATAGTTTAAACCAAATTTGTAATTAAATTCCTAGCGTAACTAAACGAACGAATTTTTAAAGATGCATAGTGGTCCTCCTAATTAGTCATTTGCTGAAGGGCACTTGAACATCCCTTCCCCCCCGGCCCTTTCTTCAAGGTTTTTTTTCTCTAACTATGACCCGTTTCCATGTCTCTGCAACTATATTTCCGATTTCAAAGCAATTGATTCCAAACTTTATAAATAACTTAATAGTTACCCTCTACAACATTAAAGTAAATTTATGAGTAGCGGTTACCACTATTTCCGAATAATAGTTTAAGCCAAATTTGTAATTAAGTTCCTAGTTTAAGCAACCGAACGAATTTTTAAAGATGCATCGTGGTCCTCCTAATTAGTCATTTTCTGAAGGACACTTGAACATCCCCTCCCCCCGGCCCCTCGCTCAAGGTTATTTTCTCTAACTTTGCCTTATTTCAATAACTCGGCTTATAATGTTCTCATCTTCTCGAAACAATTTTGTAGCAGGCCTACTATACAGTACCGTAGGCTGTGGGGACCTGTCTCAGAGGTTCTTTTCCGAAAGAGGTTTGTTTTTGCGACGAATTAACGTCGCGACGAATTGACACCACGATGAATTGACGCCGCGACGAATTTACGCTGCGACGAATTGATGCTGCGATTAGTTGTCGCCGTGACGAATTGACACTGCGATAAATTGTTCCGCGGTGAATTGTGCGCGACGAATTGACGCATAACCCGGAATAATACTGCAAGTTTAAATTAGATAAAACAGTTTCGACAAAATTTTCTTTTGCGCTTGTAGTGCCCCCTGGGAGGAAAAAAAATAACTAAATTTAAGTAAAATTGATTTTTTTTATTTTTTTATGTTTCACTATACGTTAACTAATGAAGCTAAAAGTAGGTGGCACATATTCAACACAATTTTCTTTTGTGCTTGGAGACCGCTGACCAGGCCCCTACCTACCGGGATTCGACCCAGTTTGACGGGTTTGAGTGCCTGGAGAGTGGGGCGAAATTCGGCTGATCGCCTCATGGGGCGATTCACAATGACAAGTACCCAGGTCGGCTGACCTATAATGTCCGGATTTTACTGGGTTGATCACTCCTAGGTTTTAGTATTCTGAGAACTGTTGCCGCACGCCACATACTCGTCATGATAGTTGGAATGGGACTGGACAATTTAGTGCCGAAACTATGGTACTCAACTTAGCTTGAAAAAGGGGGGAGAATTTTGAGGGAGGACAATTAAAACCACTGAAATTATTATTATTTATTTATTTATTTATTTAATTTTTGCCAATAGCTAAGTCATACCAGCAAGGAAAATTTTGGGGCCGAATAGCAAGGCAGACGAAAACGCTGCGGCGGACTGCGCCTTTCTACCGAACCCCACCTGCTAAAAACTGGCTCCGTGGACTGTCTCATTGGAGCGGGTCCGGTAGCTTGTGCTGACAATGTCCATTTGCACCTAATAAAGAGGCGAACAGTCAAAAATAAAATGAATAAAAAAAACTGCTGCTAAAAAAATCCTTTGTGCTACCACTTGGGGCCGGCCATTGGCCCGTCCCAACCGGCGGCACGAGGAACTGCAAGGGGAACCTGGAAGAGAAGAATGTTAGTAACATTTAAACTGAACTTATTCTGAATTATACTTTAACTACATTATTGAAATTAATTTACTTTTATTGTGCTAATTGACTTGGTTACCCGTCCTTTGGGCCCAAGAAAGATTGTTAAATAATTAATAATTTGCAATTTAAAATAAGTACTATTGTCGTTAACTGACTAAACCATAAGCCCAATGGGTTGTTGTTGTTGTTGGTTTGGCCCAAGGCCCTGTTTTGTAGCTTTTTATTTCTATATAGTTCACATGATCCATATAACTGTGAAACTAGTCTCCTAATTTTGAACCAATTCCAGGTGAGAGACCTGCATCTGGATTGGCACCCCCAGAGGTAGCGCTTATATAGAACTTGGAGGACATTAGAGCCACGAACAGATTTAACGTGCACCAGCTCCCATTAACGTACACGATCTACTTTCCATACTTATCCTTTATACTTATCACCTCTTTCCTTCCAGTTCTTCTTCTTCTTCTTCTTTCTCATCTGTCTTCTTCCCCTTCTTATTATTATTATTTTTTTATTTTTTAACACAAGGACGGACAAACAGTGCCGGGGGCTATTCTAAGCTTCTTACTGTGTCATGGTGCACAACTTGCTGGACCGTTGATGACATGCGTCGTGCTGGTAATACTGTGATTACGGGGCTCCTGTTTCGGGCCGTGGTGCCAGCTGATATTGTGCGACTACCGCACACTGCTACTAGGACAAAACACATAGACATTTTATAATTTTTTTGGTGGCTTTGGATTGCTCCTGGGCCCTTTTTTTTTTTTAACATATAACATATAAACACATAAATAAACACTTTTTTTTTCTTTTACACTAGGACGGACAGACAGTGCCGGGGGCTATTATAAGCTTCTTACTGTGTCATAATGCACAACTTGCTGATCCGTTGGTGACGTACGTCGTGCTGGTAATTCTGTGATTACGGGGCTCCTTTTTCGGGCCTTGGAAGCAGCTGATGTTGTGCGACTAGCGCACACTCCCATTGGACAATACCCATGGACAATTTTTTAATTTTTTTTGTGGCTTTGGATTGCTCCTAGGCCTTTTTTTTAACATATAACACATAAACACATATACATATTCATTTTATCGTTGTGTTACCTTCCGCCTTCGACTGCTGCTGGGGTGCTAAATATTATTGTGTGTTGTTTTGAATTAGTGTCGTGATGCTGTCGCAGTTTTCTTGGAGCCACCTGATTACTGTCTTTGCCTTGTTTTGTACGTGTTTGTTTTTCGCTAATTGTTCATACCATAATTTCTCGTTGTCTGTTGTTATTTGTGCCAGGTGGTGTGCTTGGGTGAGTGGACATTGAATTAGGTAATGTTTTGGTGAACCCACCGTTCCGCATTCGCAGTCCGGTGTGTCCGCTTTCTTAAACCTGTGTAGGTATGCTGGAAAAGCTCCGTGAGCTGTGTATAGCTGTGCTGGAAGGAAATCGCTTATTAGTCTATTTTTATCTACTTTTGGGAAGTACCTGTGTGTTTCCCTACCTGTGTCCCCATAGTCCCACTCGAACTGCCATTGTTTTAGTGTTATATCTTTTAGTGTTCTTTTAAGTTTTGAGATTGGTTTAGTCAGGTTGTATTTACTTTTGTTGTTTACATTTAGAGCTGCGGTTTTGGCTAACATGTCTGCCTCTTCGTTTCCTTGGATGCCTACATGCGCCTTAACCCAGCTGATTTTAAATTTGTTGTTAGCTTCTTTTATGAGTTTTTGGATTGTGTCTACTGTTTTGTTTACATTGAATGGTTTACTAAGTGATTCGATGGCCGATCTGCAGTCCGAGCGGATGCTATATGACTCACCATTGGTGTTGCCCCATTTTGCTGCTTCTTGTATTGCCAGTAGTTCGGCCTGGAAGACGCTGTTGCTGTTCCTTAACGGCACTGACCATGTTTTTATTTTTTGATTATTTTTATATGCTACAAAGGCCGAACCTGTAGCACCTGATTCCAATTTCTTTTGTGCTTATAGCGTTCCTAGGCGGGAAACAGGCTAACTAAATTTAAATAAAATTGATTTTTTATACTTTTGTAAATACATTTTCAGAATAAGCTTCTGCCACGGTGAAATTTACGTTTAGATGTTTTTATTTTTTGATTATTTTTATATGCTACAAAGGCCGAACCTGTAGCACCTGATTCCAATTTCTTTTGTGCTTATAGCGTTCCTAGGCGGGAAACAGGCTAACTAAATTTAAATAAAATTGATTTTTTATACTTTTGTAAATACATTTTCAGAATAAGCTTCTGCCACGGTGAAATTTACGTTTAGATAAAAATTTTCAAGTGATAGGTTTTTCTTTTAATGGTGGTTGCACTTCTTGTGAGAAAATGCATAACTAAAACTTTAAAATAGATTTTTTAAATGTTTTTTTATATGGGAGCAGTACTCCAAGTTAAAATTAGGTAATAAGGATTCAACAAATTTTTCTTTTGCCTTTATAGCTCCCCGTGAAAAGAAAAAGGGTAACCAAATTTAAGTAAAACTGCTTTTTTTATGTTTCACTGCATGATAGCTATACTGAAGTTAACAGTAGATGGCACAGATTCAACACAATTTTCTTTTGTTGTTTGTAGTGTACACTATCGGAAATCGAAATAGGGTAATCAAATTTAATTAAAATGAATATTTTATCTTTTTTAAAATAAATTTTTAGAATAAGCTTCTGCCACGGAGAAATTTATGTTTTGATAAAAAGTTTCACGTGATAGATTTTTTTTTACACTGTGTTATTTTCGAAATATTTGTAAGCGAGGTATGAGGTAGTATTTTGATCTTGATTTCCACTATTGGACTGCGCGTAAGTAATTCCGCTTCTTAATTTTTCTCTTACTGCGTCGCCCTCTCTAATAAATTACTATTTGTTTCTAGAGAGCTAATTTCTAGATGTATTCTATCTCTTCAAGTAAATATTGCCTCGAATTTCTGGAAAAGATATGCGTTGGGTATATTATGATTTTCCGCTTGCTATTTAGTACTAGGCTCCGGTTCAAATTGCATTTTATCTGACGGACATTTTTACATGCAGGAAAAATTGGTTTAGTTGAAAATTTTCAATGAAATAAATTATTAATTAAATCAATTAAATCAATTTACTAATTCAAATTATTAAATTTCGAATTTGATAATTTCGAAATTAAAATAATTAATTAAGATTTTTAAATTTAAATTAAACAGTTAGACATTTTTTTGGTTAATTATTTAACCAAAAGTTATATTTTTGGTTTAATTGGAAACCAGTTAAACCAAATGTTCAATTAGTTTAATTGAACATTTCTGAAAAAAAAATCAGAAATGTTCAATTTCTGAAATTTAAGAAATTGAATCTTTTTTTCAATTGTTTAAATTGAAAAAAATGATTCAAAATTTCAAATCATCATTTGAAAATTTGATCATTTGATCAAATAAATCAAATGATCTATTTTATCTAAATTTAATAAATTTAGATCAAATTTCTAAGTTGATCAATGTGCACCAGTTTTATTTTGGAAGAGAGTAAGACAGTAATTTTATAATTAACTTTCCCTAATTTTTCAATAACTCTGAAATTTTGCAAATTTCCGACTTAATCCTTTGTTAATGGCAGGACAATACCACATTGTTAAACTACCTATTTTATTTTATTTTTTATCCATGGCTGTCTTATTTTTAAATCTCTCTTGATTTTCAGCTGCCTTCTCTAAATTAGTCCTGATTTGATTAAAAACGGTTTGTAATAATGGAATCAAAGATTCGCAGTATGAAGGACGATCAGAATAAGAAAATGTCGGTTTCTGTACCAATAAATTGTACGGAAGAACCACGTCTCTACCAAATAACACAAAATGCGGAGATTTATTAGTGACAACGTGCGTGGCGGAACGCAGAGCAGTAAGAGTAAATTTTAGTTGTTTATCCCAATTTGTATGTGTGTTATTTACGAAGTGTGCTGAAGAAACTGCGATTGAAGCATGTTGACGTTCGACTTTAGCATTCGTCTGAAGCCGATAGGGTGCCGAAAAGTTGATTAATCTCTAACTGTTCACTAATCAACTGAGAGCCTCGATCTGTGATTAGCGTTCTAGGCGCTCCATATCGAGTTATAAATTGAACTAGAACGTCTCCGAAAGTATCTGAATCAACGTTAGGAACTAATCACGCATCTGGTCAGTTTTAACATGCGCACACAAATGCTTACAATATACTACTTATTTCCTTGAAACGTTTGAGTATAAGGTCAGGATATGTTGACATGTACAATCTCCATCACATGTTTTGCCGTAGGTAACTAGTAAAGATGTATTAATAGCAATATTTGACGGAAACTTTTTATAAAATGAATTAAATGTTTATTTGTTTTTCCGCTGGCGAGAGTGATGAATTATGGTTACATTGTTTTGAGCATGGCTCTGAGTGAAAGCATGAATCTTACTGTCAACACGAGAGGACGTACATACAAAAAGGGTGGGAGATGACGCAACATCCCCCCCCCCCGAAATGTTAATTTCAAGATACTTAAACTTTGTTTATTAATTCAATACAATCATAAATTAAAGTTATACAAAACAAAATTTGGAAAATGGCTAACGCATTTGGAAACTCGATTTCAACAATTTCCATCTATAGTCGTAAAAATATATTAATTTTTTGTGCAGCCCTGTATATGATCTATATGATGATTTATTATATACTACACTGTATGGAAACATTTAGTTCAGTTAGGAAACGGATACCACAGTTGAAAATTTTCCTTCAGCAATTTCTATTCAATAAGTGGAAATGTAATCAAATTCTTTTTTTATTTTCAGACGTGTAGATGATTTTTAGAATTTATACACACTAAGTAATATGTAAAAAAATAGTTACATTTAAAAATGTATACCACAATTGAAAATGCACTTCTAGCCATTATTGCTCATAGATAGCACTGTAACCGAATTCTTTCGTGTGTACCTGTAAATGAAAGTTATGCTACGCACACCATATTCTTTAGAAAGCATTTTGCAGTGCATCTCAGTGATGCATATCAATTTCAATATATTTGAAACAGTGTCACATAATTAAAATTCACTGCAAACAATTTTTCCCCATAGATCATAATATAGGGTGGTCATAAAGTATTTCCCTGATTACAAAAAAAAATATTATGAAATAACCATTGAATATGTAATACTGTAAAATTTGTATTATGGAAAACTCATGTTCTTAAATTTTTGTTTAGTCCAGTCTCTATACCGTCGTTCGTGAGTTCCTTGATGACAAATTTCCTGGAAGATGGATCGGACGGGATGGACCAACTCCTCTAGATTTTCTCTTTTGGGGGTACATAAAGGACAGAGTGTATGCAACATCAGTAAAAGATATTGAAAACACTCAAGGTCAGGATCGCAGATGCTGTGTCTGATGCGACAGCCCAAATGTTGAGCAATACACACAAAAAAAAATGCTGTAAAATTACGGGCAGCAGAGATTCCAGTCATACCCCGTAAAAAAAAAAAAAAATCCATGCCCATCATTTTGTGCAGCCCGTAATTTTACGGGACAAAGTAATACATTATAATGCACAGGATATAATGCACTTTAAAACACAATACCACTTTACTTACTGTTCCGTAGCACGTAGCACGTTAGATAATCATCAAGAATTGCTTTTTTGGCGGGTTAAAAATTTCGAAACACGAGTAAAATGAAGGGTTACACCCTAGCGGAGGACAATGTATGGAGTCATACCGTATTTTTGCCAAGATATGGGCTAGAACTGTAAGAGTATGTGGATTGCTCTTAATTTTCTAAGTATCTAAGGGATAAGGCCGCTTATTTAGTGGATCAGACCGTTTTTCATTAAATAAGGCTGTTGCCCGTGAAAATTGAAGGGCAAACGCTCATAAATTTACAGTTTTTTCTGAGAGTGTACGTGGCGAGAAATGGAATACTGCCTTGACATCCTTCGATCTAACAAGGGTGCTCACATCGAAATTTACTGCCGTAAGTACTTGCATTAAAAACTTCATAAATGTCTTTACAATACATAGAAACGAGCATATGCTTAATTATATTAGTTTTTCTACAATAAATTATTGTAATCAGGGAAAGACTTTATAACCACCCTTTAAAACGGATTTTTTTTAATGCCCTGTAAACTTACTTTAAATGCGCCACACTTCAGTTTCAATAACGAGCATGCCATTGTAAAACTCAATAACATATAGTAATTACATGGTAATCTGACTATATTTACGCGAATTAGAGCACGGCCAGACAGGCAGACGGCCAGACAAGCAGACAATCAGACAAACCAAATACATAAACACTTTTCGACTATGTTGGAAAGTATTTAAAAATATTTGTTCAAATAAAGAGCTTTACAGTTATCATTTAAATACTTTTCTGCGAACGAAGCTACCTATCTCCCAATTTTCACTTGATTTATCTAGATCGACAACTCTTTCCAGCGGAAAGTTTGGCTTAGTAAAGAATTAACAATAGGTTTTTGGGTTAGAAGGATCTGTGATAGTAATAACCCGCCAACCGGTACTTTATCTGTAGTTCTTCGCCGAAGGCATTAAATGAAAACAGAAGAAAGCTTTTATTTATACAGTTAAACAATTGAAGTAAAACAGTGCGAGATCCAGAAAGTCATATGCTTCGGTCGGCAGGATAATCGATGTCAATGTCATATTGTCAGATGTAATGGTTTTGAACATACTTTGTTTGCAAGGATTTGTGAGATATGCAGTGGTGTAGCAATTAAAAGATTATTTCAAGTAATCATTTTCACATAAATTGCACTTTTAAGATTATCAATAATTAATAAAATATTTTTGAGAACAATTAATTGTTAAGATTAATTAACGCCATTATCACGAAATTTATATTTTATTTTTTTAGATAAAGCAGTGATTGCCAAGCTTTTATGTATCGCGTACCCCTTGTAGAATTACAAGTGCCTGGCTTATCCTCTATTTTTTTTTTTTACTTATGAGAGTCATTTATCGCTATTTATTTATCGTTCTTTATTTATCGCTATTTTTTATCACTATTTATTATTATTTATTAAAGCGCATTTATTACGTCTGTTCATTATCAATTAAAAATAAGTACAGACAAGATACAGATACAGTACAGATAAGATACAGACAATTAAATTATAAATTAAACAAGTCGGACATTGTACGTTAAACGTGACAAATGAGGTGCGTTCTTACTATAACTAGTTTTACAATGTAAAAAAATCATCCTTATTATTTCAGTGAAATGAATTTTATCGTCTGTTATGAGCGAAATGAGCATGCCTTTCTTTTCTCTTATTACGTAATGTCACGCTCACAGATGCGAATTATTTTTTCGATACCAGATATCGTTGCAAAATTCACCATGGAGATCTTGCTTTGCGAATGATTACCTCCATGGTTTAATATTTCTATGATTCCCGATGAAAGAATCTCTTGTGTTTATTTACTTTAAGGAGTATTGGGATATATATTATTAAACTAATTTCAACTGAAGTTATCTCAGAATCTCTACTTTTTTAATGTAACTCATCTTTCAAACAAACAATTTTTTTGAATCATCTTTCTAAAAATGTAACTTTTATGCAATTTTATTCGAAAAAATAATTTTGAAGAAAAAGGGCCGTCTGGCATATGAAAAAAGAAATTGTTAGTCCGTATTTGTTTTCCTCAGTCACATGACTTGCGCTTTTATTATATAGAAAAGTTCTCTTCATTCTGTTAAATCATATTATACATAAGTATGATATGATTTAATAGAATCAAGAAAACTTTTAATAATATCTTTTTAAGTTTTGATTCGGTTTTCATAAAATTTGAAATGACTCCGCAAAATTCGACAACAGTTGTATATATTAAATTTCAAACCATTCGGTTGGGTAGTTTTTGCGCTGTTAAATGCGGACAGACGGACGGGCGAAACGACGACTATAGGTGCTACGTATTTATATAATACGGACGCACCTAAAATCACATATATTTATTAAAAACAGCATTATACGTATCGAGCTTTGATGTGGGGCGTCTGGGAATCCCGAAACGTATAATGCTGTTTTTAATAAATATAAAATGTGCTTTTTTACTTTATAATTTAATTATCTGTATAAATGTACTTGTTTTTAATTTTCAGCTTAGTTGAAAGCATTAAAATAACAACGAATACGATACAAATAAACATATTTTTATTTAGATTTAATGTAGCTTTACACACGTAGGAATTTTTTTAATGCGACGGATGAATTTTTTTTTTAATTTGAAATTTTTTTTCGGAAATTTTGGTATTTTATTGCAGAGGTACAATCATATGTCATCTTTAACATCTAGTCCATAGTATGTTGTTGTATATTGGTCAGTCAACGAGATAAAAAACTTTCAGTGATCAGCAGTATCGTGTCGTATGTTGGTTACAGGCTCCTCGCGTTGGAACCCGTACTAAGTATTTTCTTTTTAAACTTAATTATTCAATTAAATTTTCTTAGGTACTTCTCTATTATCCCGTCGACCACTTTTCATAACAAAAAACTATCGCGAAACTGTAAGATTAAACGCCAAAAATGCAGTCCCATTTACTAGATGTCAGAAGCATTATACGTGTTTGTTATGTCATCAAGTGGTTTTTAATTCGACATTTGCGTGTATTTTTCATTATGCTTTACTGATTTATTAGTTATTTCATTAATTAAAATAACAACTGTGTCTTTAAATTCTTACATTTTATTTATTTATTTATTTTGATATTCCAATGGCAATGTTCTCCCGTTTATTTGGCGTTACAGTTTGGCGATAGTTTTTTGATATGATAACTGGTCGACGGGATAATAGAGAAGTACCTTTTCTTATTGTTCACATTCATCTTATTTTGTCAACAGTCATATTTTACTAAAACTTGACTTAATTTTATAATTTTTATTATAATTTTTTTTTCTTGAAAAGCACAGAGAAAAAATTAGGCCGAGTTTTACGAATCTGATAAAAACAAAGGGGAATTTCAGTATTGTATGTTATCAAGGAACAATGGCGAAAAACAAACAACTTATTTAAAACAACTTAAAACTCCCAATAGCATGAGTATGAAAATTAAGTTTCAATATTTAATTTGCAAATCTTAATTTCAGCACGGGTGGAATGAAAACACATTGAAAATTACGACATAATTTTTGAAAAAAGTTTGAGCTTTATGAATGAAAGTGACGTTTTCTTTGAATATGAGTTCAATTTCACAAGTGGAAAATTTTCAACTTTGTAAAATTAGAATATAAGATTTTATTTATTTTTGGATTACTAGGGGGGCTCTGCCCCCTACGAGCTACGCTCGGTGTGTATAAATTATAGATCGTAATACAGGGCAGCACAAAAGTTGTCAAGTATATTTCTGTTTATTGACGGAAATTCAAGAAGAAGAATTTTAAACTGTGCTACGCGTTTCCTAACTGAACTAAAATTTAACATTCTATGTAGTATATATAAAAATCTATGTATCATATACAGGGCTGAACAAAAGAATTCGGATATTTTTCTGAATATTGTTGGTAATTTTGAAATTGTGTGTTTAAATATGTTATGAGTTTTCCAAACTGTTTACTTAGATATCATCTTTCACCTTATTAAACGGTAGTGTTTTGTAAAATTATTTTGGAAGTGTTGGAAAGTGTTACATAATCTATGCTTGACGCATGATTTTTCGTTCAATATTCACGAGCAAATATATTTTTCAGTGGAAAAGTGTTTGTAAATATCATTATTTGGGTTTTTAAAAATTTAGCAACAATAGATAAAAAACTGACTTTTTCGAAATATGACATAAATCGATAAACCGGAAATCTATATAATAAAACCGTAAGTCATGTGACTGTCATCAACAGTTCCGGGATGTCCGTTTCACTTTTTCATATGCCAGGCGGCCATTTTTATTCAAAATTATTTTTGCAAATAAAACTGCATAAAAATTACATTTTTAGAAAGATCGTTCAAAATAAATTAATATTTGAGAGATGACTTACGTTCAATTATGTATACATTCTGCAATAACTTCAGTTTAAATTAGGTTCGCAGTTAAAATTCTCTATATATGAAAGTAAACAAAGAAAAAAGATTCATTCGTTGTGAATGTTTAAAATATTAAACCATGAATTTTTGGATCGCTGCCTGGCGTAAAAAAAATAATCCGCACCAGTGAGACAGTCAAAGTTTACCTTAATTCTGTGACATACAACTCAACTTCCGGATCTTTTTTGACGTAAGTTGAACTCATGTAATAATATTTAATGGATCAAATTTCGAAAATAATTGTCAGCTTTTATTTTTTGCGCGTGCAAATTAGAAACGATACTTTAATTTGAAATCAAATGTTTTGATTTATGATAATTATTATTTTTCTATTTTCTATTTTAAATGAAAAATGTGAACGTCATGTATTTTAAATTGAAACAGCTGTCACGGACGCACCGGGGCTGGCGCGATTTTTGTTTTGCGCCAAATATGTTTAAGAATCTCCGCATTAGCGAACATATTGCAAGTGATAAGCAAACGGACATGAAGCATAAATTCTTAAGTGGGTTAAGCGGTTTTTGTCAAGAAAGATGAAATACATAACAACAAAAAATATGCGAAATGCTACCGCGATCGCAAAAGTTCTTGATTTATCTATTAGATTTTTCCAGTTATGCGAGGGATTAAGGAAAAAAATAAATTATGAATAAAAATAATTTGTTACAATGCTTAACATACATTTAAGGGCGACCAAACTGGTCGCCAGTGGCGGCTAGTTTTGAAATAATAATAATCATAGAAACTCGACAGAGTTTCTCGCCAAGCATAAGAAACAGCAATGCATTGAACAGTAAATGAAAGGAATTTCCGCCAATGGATGCCAAACGATTTTACAAAAAATTTTTTAGCACTCTGTCTAGTTTATATTTTGCGGACAGGACAAAACGGGTTTTTGACACATCTATATCTCGCGTTCTATTTATGATAGAAACAAAATTCTAAATTCTATAGAATGGGGCGTGCCATGTGACTAAGAAATCAAAAGTAAAGCAAAATCCGACGAATAGGTTTTCAGTAAATACGATTTTAAAAGTGCTGTTTTTTGCACTTTTTAAATCTTGTTCAGACCAAAAACTGTTGACAGGGCTACAGCAATGTGTAATTATCGGATTTTTACGCGTTTTACGTCATTTGAATTGTTTTTATGAGTAATTCAAACCTTTGTAAGTTTCATGTAAAAATATTAATTAGTTTTTGATTTATATCAGTTTAAAGTTATTGATTCCTATACTTAACATAGAGCAAAAGATAATAAATGACGCAACTCTTTTAGGAATGGTGATATTAAGATATGTTATTACAGTCGACCCAAGTAAGCTTCCTATTATAAAAAAATAGTAACATTTAAGGTTCGTTTACAGGGTCTCATAAAAGATCTTTTGATATAGGGCTAAAGAGTTGTGTAATTATCCGATTTTTACGCGGTTTGCAGCACATGAATTGTTTTTATGAGTAGTTCAAATGTTTAATATTTCGTTTAAAAATATTAATTAGTTTTTTATGTATACCACTTTAAAGTGATTTATTCCTATACTTAAGATGAAGCAAAGAAATATTAAATGGGCTAACTCTTTTCAAAAAGAACGTATGTGCATGATGTTAAAATATGTTTCTACGAACGACCTAAGTTAGCTTCCTATTGTAAAACAGAATTGTAGAATTTACTGTTCGTTTACAGGGTAACTCAAAAGTTTTTAATACGACTAAATAGTTGTGTAATTAGCGAATTTTTACGTTGAAGTACTTGATTCCTGTACTTAACACAGAGGAAAAACAATAGTAAATAGCATAACTTTTGTCGAAGTGGCTATATACACAAGATATTCAAATATGTTACAACATCCGATTCATTTAAACTCTCTATTGTAAAGCGGCATTGAACCATATATACGATTCGTTTACAGGGTCTCAGGGTCTCTTAGAATATCTTGATTACATTACAACCGATGTATATTTACTTAGTGAGATGTATTTTAATGATTTTATACTGTTTCAATCTCTGTAAGGATTTATTATCTTGCTTTAAAATTTAATACGAGTTCATTTTGTCCGCCTGAAAGCTCGTCGATCTTAAGCTCTAAATCTATTAAAATATAGTATTTTCATCGATTAAAAAAAAACTGCGTTTATTTAAAAATATATAATTCTAGCGTATCAGGAATTGATTGAAATAGCGATTACAAAATTCCAACTTTACATTCATGCGCTGAGTAATAGAATGTAAAAATGTTGCTACCCCAAGATTAGAAATTTTGCGTTTAAATATTTGCCGTTCATCGAATCTCCGCTATGACGAACTTAAAATGCTCTAAAAACGGGTCTAGAGCACAAGGAAAAAGAAATAACTTCCTAAATTCCCCATAAAAATTAAAAATGCTAAGTTTCGTATACAATAGGTGATCGGTAGCGAACTGTTCGGTTTACGAACAAATCCGTTAACGAACACTTTCGCGTGAGATTTTTATGTTCGGATAACGAACACATGTTCGGTTAACGAACACTTTAGAGAGATTTTTATGTTCGGAGAACGAACACCTCACGAAACAAAGCCATGATGAAGCAATTCCGTGTTTCATATTTGCCGAGTTATACTTATTGCCTCTATCGTCGACTAATAGAACATTTTAACAGTTGCATACATGTATCCTAATTAATTCATGGACTGCCGGGGATTGGGGACCTATATTTTAGGATCCCCGAATTGGAATGGACAGACTAGAAACATTAATTATGTATTTTGTGTCTTTATGTATTTTGTGCATTTAGTAAATATAGTCCTTTTTGGTTTAATCACGTTCCTTTTAGGTAGATTTCGTAAGAAATACTA
This sequence comes from Maratus michaelseni, assembly GCA_963931845.1. Classification (NCBI taxonomy): domain Eukaryota; kingdom Metazoa; phylum Arthropoda; class Arachnida; order Araneae; family Salticidae; genus Maratus; species Maratus michaelseni. The sequence goes on along the minus strand of OZ007593.1, from coordinate 343,276,730 downwards.
CCTATTACATTCTCACCTAAGTTGGAAATTTTGAAAAATTTTTGCAGATCTACGCCGATCATGACTCCCAGAACCCAAAACCACCCCCAGTTCAAAACTTTATCTATCTATCTATCTATCTATCTATCTATCTATCTATCTATCTATCTATCTATCTATCTATGTCACTTTTTTCTGACCACGATAACTAGAAAAATTCTGCATTTATCTTTTACAAACTGATACATAAAATCAAGGGGCATAAAATCTCGGTCAAGTTCGTTAATGGGCAAAATCGAACCAAGGGGGGGAGGGTGGGGGGCGTTTTTGTGAAAACAGAAAAAACCCCATAATTTCTTAATTATTATACGTATCGAATCCATTTAAAGTTATTAATACTTCTAGGAGAAGGGCCGAAAATTTATGTATGACAGATTTTTGATATAATTAAAAATGGCTCCAAGGGGGGGGGAAAAGGGGGGGGGGTTTAGAAGAAAAAAAATCATAGCTTCGTCAATTCACAAGATATCAAATCCGCGTAAATTTATTATTAATCCTCTTAATATTATCTAAAACTTTTATATTGAAAAGTTTTTTATAGGACCAACCGTTATAGCAAAAAAAAAAAAAAAAAAAAAAAAAAAAATTAAAAAAAAAAAAATCCCTGCCGGCTCCGCCTGCAAACAAGTTATTTTTCGAAGTAGGCGGTTCCAACTCCCGCATCTTTTCGAAACTGATACATAAAATCAAGGGGCATAAAATCTCGGTCAAGTTCGTTAATGGGCAAAATCGAACCAGAGGGGGGGGGGGGATGGGGGTCCTTTTTGTTAAAACAGAAAAAAACCCATAATTTCTTAATTATGATACGTATCGAATCCGTTTGAAGTTATTATTACTTCTAGGAGAAGGGCCGAAAATTTATGTATGACAGATTTTTGATATAATTAAAGATTGCCTTAAGAGGGGGGAGGGGGGGGGTTAGAAGAAAAAAATGCATAACTTCGTCAATTCCCAAGATTTCAAATCCGCTTAAATTTATTATAAATCCTCTTAATATTATCTAAAACTTTTATATTGACAAGTTTTTTATAGGACCAACCGTTATAGCAAAAAAAATTAAAAACAAAAAAAACCCTGCCGGCTCCGCCTGCAAACAAGTTATTTTTTGAAGTAAGCGGTTCCAACTCCCGCATCTGTTCGAAACTGATACATAAAATCAAGAGGCATAAAATCTCGGTCAAGTTCGTTAATGGGCAAAATCGAACCAGGGGGGGTACTTTTTGTGAAAACAGAAAAAAACCCATAATTTCTTAATTATGATACGTATCGAATCCGTTTGAAGTTATTATTACTTCTAGGAGAAGGGCCGAAAATTTATGTATGACAGATTTTTGATATAATTAAAGATTGCCTTAAGAGGTGTGGGGGGGGGGGGTTTAGAAGAAAAAAATGCATAACTTCGTCAATTCCCAAGATTTCAAATCCGCTTAAATTTATTATAAATCCTCTTAATATTATCTAAAACTTTTATATTGACAAGTTTTTTATAGGACCAACCGTTATACCAAAAAAAAAATATTAAAAACAAAAAAATCCCTGCCGAATCCGCCTGCAAACAAGTTAGGTTTCGAAGTAGGCGGTTCAAACTGCCGCATCATCGTAAAAAAGGTCGTTTCTTCCGCAATTCCCGACAAACAGGCGCCCCACGGTCTGCGTCTTCGAAATCTACCTGTGCCTGTAGGCCGAGCCGTCAGGGATTTTTTTAAAATCTAATTTAAAGCTTTATGAATTATCAGATAAATTTTTTTAAACGGTTTATTATGTAAAGGCTTAGTCTTTGCGGTATATTTACAAAATCACACAAAATTTTGGAATACATGTTATCCTACGAATAGTTTCTATTTTGAAATCACTTTAATACTTTTTATAGTTTTGCGAACGTTGCGAATTTTATATTTTTCCGATTCTCGAAACGTTGAGTTATAAAACTTAACAAATAAAAAAACTTTTAAGGTGCTCAGTAATTTTCAAAAATAATATCTATATATATATTTGTCTTACGTGGCGCGGAAATAGGGCTGAATTTCTACCTTATCGTTGACAACAATCGTAGTTTCCAGAGCTCAGACCAATGAACAGACAAGATTGTGTTAGCCCAAGATTGTTCCGCCTCCAATATGGCGGAAAGTGTCAGAGCATTGAAACTGAAGCTAGCAATTATTAAAAATAAAATAATATGAACGTAATCCAAAGCGTCTGAGATGATTCCTCATTTTAATTATGAGAAATAGTGTTAATTTCAAATGAATGCATTTTTTTCAAATGAATTCATTTAGAATTTATTTACGAATTTCACTCACACAAAAAATCGGAGATAATAAAATATAAACTTTCTAGAATGCCCTGCTGCTATCTGTTACCGTTTTATTGAAGTAAAAATAATTTCTTTTGCAGAAATCTATAATCAATTAGAATAATAAAATGTTGAACGAAATTTAAACAATCATTGATGATAAACTATTTTTCTACCACGTAGCTTTTTTTTTTTTTTTTTTTTTTAATGAATTTAAGCCGTGCTGTACAATATTATAGGTGCTAATTATGTTTCCAAGATCCTCTTTTCATAGTATTTAAATTATTTATATGTCCATTAGTAGCATCAACTAAATGCATTTTTAGTTGTGTTTTCAACGGAGTTTTCAATTACTTTTTTACATTAAAAAAATTGTCAATTTTATATATTCAAATGATTTATTGTAGTGCTTATTCCGACTAGAATTACTAGAAAAATAAAATGAGGCGAGCGAGCAAAGCGAGCTGTGACCGCGTAGCGGTCTCAATGTGAATTGCCTTCCAATTCACCGGGGGTTGGCGAGCGTCAGCGAGTAGGGGGCTGAGCCCCCTAGTTTAATATATTAGTATAATAATCCCTGTGAATTACAATGGTTCGTAGAAAACAAATGATTATTCTCAGTAAAGTATGCTCCATAAACTTATTAATTGACCGAAAAAAAAGTGCTTCTTATTTTTCCGCATTTTTCTAAAACTGCAGTATTTTAATTAGTTTGTAAACTACTGTAAAATTTTCTAATTTTTTATTTTTTGAATGTACTAGGGGGCTCTGCCCCCTGCTCGCTGCGCTCACCAACCCCCGTTCTGATTTCACAGCCTCTTAAAACCTGGTAATGTATCCTGTTTTAAAAAGATGATGATGATGATATCACGAACGACGACTTTCTTCTGTTATCAGGTTATAATGCTTTTTCATTTAACTGGTTATAATTCTTTTTCATTTAATTCATCTTTTTATTTTTAATATTCATGTGTAAACACAATTTTTATGACGTAATTTTCTTTATTTCCTGCTTTCAACATGTGATCATTTAATTATTATTTTAAACTTTCATTATTGTTTTTAATAGTGTCGCGCAAATACATTTTTTATTTGAGATAAAACATAATCCTTTGCGCTTATTTAGAAATTGGCAACAATATGAAAAAAAATGACTTTTTCAATAAAAGATTTTTTACTCGATTTTTAAGGATTTTTTGAGTTTTTATTGTCCGACCGTGATAATATTTTTAATTTCTGAAAGCTTGTTATATTTCGCGTCTGGTGGTATGATTTTCGAATCCGTAGAATGGCTAGAAAAAAAGTAATAGCTCCTCAAAAAAGTCCCTAGTAAAAAAGCGATGAGAATAACCCGGAATATCTACGCAGAATTTGATTGGTCCATTTCGTTTTTGGCTCAGTTCCAGATTACTTTTTTTTTAATATAGAAGGATATAAACGGAAGAGTGATATAAACAAAAGAAAAAGGAAAATAAATATGTCATAAATAATCTGATGAATACAATGTAAGGAAATTATTAATATAAAAGTTTCTCCGTTGCTATGGTAGCGACATGTGCATTCGAATAAGTCACTCAATAAATTGTATAATTGTGATGTATAGCATCACTATTTATAGGTGTATAGGTTTATAGGTGTATATTTATAGGTTTATAGTATTATTTTCACTGTTTATAGCATCACTATTATTATTTTTTTTTTGGCCCCTTTCATCTTTTTTTTATCTTTTCTTTTCTGAATAAAAATTGAATCTGTATAATTGAAATTAAATACCTTACAAAAAGGAGTGATATCTCATCAAAAACAACTCGTTGTAAATGATTCCGCCAAGCCACAAACCTATAACGTCAGTCACAAAAAGAAGTGATATCACATAAAAAGAAGCGATATAGAAGTGCATACTCCGAGTCCCGTGTAAAAATCTATCCCCACTCATAATGTTTCCATAGGACTCGGAGTGAGGTACAGTATGTGAAAACTGCTTGGCGACCTGCAGGCTTTTATAATATACGCAGTATATCAATTTTGAAAATCGAAAAATATTTTTTTTTATTTTTGTTATATCACGTTTATAAATATTTTTGTATGCGAAAGAACTGACAGAACGGATTTTTCCCCAGATCTATGCGATTTCCTTACGCTAGAATTACTGCAATGTATCTCAATTTAGTTAACGTTTATTATAAGGTTTATATATATATATATATATATATATATATATATATATTACAATCTCAAAATCTTTACATGTTTACTTAAAAAATCTTTTTCGTAAGAGTGGTGCTTTTAGTTTAAATAATGGTAAATAAAATCAACAAATTGATTTTTCAAGTTCATAAATAAGAAAGGACATGCAAACACAGAAGCGTCAACTTTTTACAATTTTATGGGAGCAAAATAAATAAATAAATAAATAAAATAAAATAAAATAAAATAAAATAAAAATAATATAGTCATATGTAATTGCAGGAAACGCAAACATTATAAAAGCCTGCAGGTCGCCAAGCAGTTTTCACATACTGTACCTCACTCCGAGTCCTATGGAAACATTATGAGTGGTGATAGATTTTTACACGGGACTCGGAGTATGCACTTCTATATCGCTTCTTTTTATGTGACATCACTTCTTTTTGTGACTGACGTTATAGGTTTGTGGCTTGGCGGAATCATTTACAACGAGTTCTTTTTGATGAGATAAATATATGTATATGCACATCATAAGATATGGACACTATTTAGAAACTAGGGGATACAACCCGGGTTTTCCGGGTTACAGAATATAAGTGAAAATCTTTTTAACACTTTCCAACGTAGTTGAAAAGTGTTTATGACTTCGGTTTGTCTGGCCGTCTGCCGTCTGCCGTGTGGCCGTCTGTCCGTGCTCTAACTCACGTAAATATGCTCGGATTGTTCTGCAATTTTTATATGTTATTGTCGTTATCTATAGCATGTTCCCTATTTCAACGGAAGTGTGTAGCACTTATAGTTTTTTTACAGGGACACTCAAAAGAATTCCGTTACATTGCGGTCTATGGGGAAAAATCATTTGCGATTTATTTAAATAATGTTTCACTATTTTCAACGCATTGAAATTTATATATATCACTAAGGTGCATTAGAAGAAGCTTAATATGGAATAGGGTGTGCATAGCACTTATAGTTACTTTACAGGGACAGTCAAAAGAATTCCGTTACATTACGTCTATGGAGAAAAATCGTCTGCGGTTTATTTAAATAATGTTTCACTATTTTAAACGCATTGAAATTTATATATATCACTAACGTGCATGACAAGAGGCTTACTACAGAATAGTGTGTGTATAGCAGTCATCGTTCATTTACAGGGACACACAAAAGAATTCTCTACTGTCTGTTAACAATAATTCCTGTAAGTGCGTTTTAAGTTACTGAACGCGATTTTAATTTTAACTAGCTTTTTGTCTATTACGTGCAGTGGCGCAGCCAAGGCGGAGGTTTAGGGGTTAACCCCCCCCCAAAGCTAAAAAAATTACTATAATTGCCGTTTATATGAATCAAAACTGAAGTTAAAATTAAATTTTTAGGCATTTCTGCCGTGGCAAAATCCGCCGCTTTGTTAAATCAAATTCTATTCAACAATGTGATTGAATTAAACGGCGAAAATTCTACTTAAAACTATGAAAGTGCATATTACATGCATTGGTTAAGTCGAAACTGGTTATTTGGACTGCGTCACTTTGTCGAGACGTCTTATAGTAAAAGAATGGTCATATACTGCCACACAAACGCTTTGAGTTATATAGTACACAGTGGGCCATTTCTTAATTGCATTTCTGTCTTTGTTCCATGTTCGAAACAATAACAGACCATCGAAAATTTCAGGGAAAAAATAAAACATACAGTTTGTAAATCTCTCAGTTGCAAACGGCTTTTTTTCTTTTTTGCGTTTTTTGATCTCAGTTATCTCTATAATAAAACCATAAGTCATGTGACTGTCATCAACAGTTCCGGAATGTCCGTTTCACTTTTTCATATGCCAGGCGGCCATTTTTATTAAAAATTATTTTTTCGAATAAAACTTCATAAATGTGACATTTTTAGAAAGATCGTTCAAAATAAATTAATATTTGAGAGATGACTTACGTTCAATTATGTATATATTCTCCAATAACTTCAGTTGAAATTAGCTTCGCAGTTCAAATTCTCTATCCATGAAAGTAAACAAAAAAAAAAAGATTCATTCGTCGTGAAGGTTTAAAATATTAAACCATTAAACCATGGAGATAATCGTTCGTAAAGTTAGTTTTCCATGAAAGATTTTTTGGAGCGCTGCCTGGTGTCAAAAAAATAATTCGTACCAGTGACACAATCAAAGTTTACCATAATTATGTGCTATACAACTCAACTTCATTCTTTATCTTTTCATGATGTAAGCTGAATGTAAACAAATACAACTCATGTAATGATATTTAATGAATCAAATTTCGAAACAAATTGTCAGTTAATTTGGTATTTATGTATTATACGTGAAAGGAAGAGAGACCACCGAAAATGATTGTTAATCACCAATCATATTTACCATTATTAATGATCAATCGCTTTCAAAACAGTAATTTAATATACATTTACAAAATATATAACATCATTAAGTACTTTTGTGTTATTTGGGCGCAAATCTCGCCAATAGAATTTTTAAAATCGCCAATACCAGCTTTTATTTTTCGCGTGTGCAAATTAGAAACGATACTTTTATTTTGAAATCAAATGTTTTGATGGAACAGCTGTCGTAGACGCACCGGGGCATTATATTAACTATAGAGTTGCAATATAGAGAGAAAAAACGGGTTGCTGTAATTAGAATTATAGGCGGTAATGTTGGTGTGACATATTTACGTAATTATCAAAACTGGCTTCCAAAAGTTCAATGTTTCACCAAACCATACTCGAAAATTACGTGTTATAATATGCACTCCGATTATGTCACATTATTCAAGACTTTTTAAATGAGAATAATGATAGATTTTCTTCTTGATTCTCCCGTAATCAAGTCTACAGCCAAAGTTAGCGAGAAACAAACAAACAAACAAAAAAATATTGGCAACAATATGGTTCAGTGTAAATGGTGGATATCATTAAAGACTTTCACAAAATAGACTTCATTGCACCAAATCGTATTAACTAAAATACGCCATTTGGCAATGGATCCAATTACGGAAAACTACTTAATATGTTTAAGAATCTCCTCATTAGCAAGCATATTGCAACTGATATGAACGGATATGAAGCATAAATGCTTAAGTTGGTTAAGTGGTTTTTGTCAAGAAAGATGAAATACATAACAAGAAAAAATATGCGAAATGCTACCATGATCGAAAAAGTTTTTGATTTTTTGATTTGTCTATTAGAATCTTCCGGTTTGGCGAAGGATTACGGAAAAAAAATAAATTATGAATAAAAGTAACGTGTTACAGTGCTTAACATACATTTAAGGGAGACCAAACTGGTCGCCAGTGGCGGCTAGTATCTAATACCAAGCTATGTGCATACCCTGGAAAAATCGTTTGCAAAAGTAAGAATTTAAAAAAAGTACTTTAAAGTTATAAACAGCTATTTTTTTTTATTGTGATTGAATAGATTTTCGCAATCAGTGTTTCTTTCGAATCATTTGTTTCGTAGGGGGTCTGTACACAAATTTAAAGACTATATTTCATTTGTTGGTAATGTAGTAGAAACGACATGTTGCTCTCGGGGAGGCACTGAATCCTGTCCCTCGGAGGAAAGAAGCACTGATTGCAGAGGCGTATTACCAAGTAGGCTGAGTAGGCTGAAGCCTAGGGTCCCTAAAGGCCTGGCGCTGAGAAATCCTTTTGATTTTTTGTGAAACCATTTGTATCACCTACATGTCATAAAATTTATTTATCATTAATTTTTACCAATTTTCATCTCAAAAAAGAATGAAGATGTACTTATGCTGAAAAGTAAATAACTCAAAATTGAACAGTAGAGCAATAATGCATAAAAAGACAGTATGTACTACATTCAATGGATGCACATTTAATTATTAACAGTTTTGACAATAAAAATATGTGATTTAAAAAAATCAGTAATATGCAATATTAAAACAGAATTGTAGTTTATATTTAAATTGTAATTAATGTAATTGTGTCGAAATACAGACGTTTAGTTGCTTAACATAGAAAAAAGATCGTCTTCGAAAGGCGTGATATGACGTGCGGTTCTAAATAAACAGTGATTTAGAATGCTTTCAGCTGTTTCACACCTTTAAATTTCCCATTTATAATAAACTCCTTATGCCGAGCATTTGCATCTTAAAAGTAATCTCTATAATAAATTTCAAGTTTCTAACACTAACAGTTCAACATAATTTAGAACGCTTTTAGAAAGTTTTCCGCTCATTTCACCATTTTAAATTTTGATTAAATAAAAATGTTCTAAGGAAGCATTTACTACATAAAAGTAATCATCATGCCAAATTCCAAGTTTCCATACCGCAATAATCCACACCAATACACACAGTACCACATAAATCGCAATTTTAGAATGCTTCTTACTCTTGCATTCTTTTAAATTTTGAATTGAAAAATATAAATTCTGGGCGAGCATTTACGCCTCTTAAGTAGATCCATACAAAATTTTAAGACTCTAGCCCTAAATGTTCCAAACATATTATGATTTAGAACATTTTTAGAACGTTTTTTGCTCATTTCACTTTTTTAAATTTCGAATTTTTTAAAAACCATTTTGAACGAGTTTTATATCTTAAAAGTAACCACTATGTCAAAAACCAAGTATTATACCAATTGTATCACACAAATCGCAATTTTAGAACTTTTTTGTTCTTGCATCCTTTCACATTTCGAGTTTTTAGAAAACTGTTCTGGATGATCATTTACATTTCTAGAGTAACAGCCGTGCCAAATTTCACATATCTAGCACAAACAATTCCTAATTAATTGTTTTTAGATCATTTTCAGACAGTTTTACGTTCATTTCATCATTTTAAATTTAGAATTTCCTTAGAAATCGCTCTTAGAGAGCATACATCCCAAAAGTTACCACCATGCCAAATTCCAAGCTTCTATACCAACTATATATCACACAAATCGTAATTTTAGAACGTTTTTTTGCTCCTGCAAATTGTTCTAGGCTAGCATTTAAGTCTTTAAAGTAACAACTACGCCAAATTTCTTGTTTCCAGCGCTAACTGTACAAATAAATTGTAATTTACAACGTTTCCTGCTCCTTTCCCCTTTTTAAATTTCGAACTTTTTAGAAACCATTTTTAGTGAGCATTTGCATCTTTTTAAAGTAGCCGCTAGACCAAATTTTAAATTTCTAGAACCAACAATATCGTAGAAATCGCAATTTTGGAATGTTTTTTGTTCTTGCACCCCCTTTGAAAATTGTTGTACCAAAAAGATTGTTTGGAAATTGTTGTATAAAATATAGCCTATGTTAGAGAGGAAATGGTTACCAGAATTTTGACACCATTATTAAGGTTCCATACTTAAAAAGTAAAAACGGAACTATTATAAGAGCACTGTGTCTTATTTTTTTGGCGCTCGCGGGGTAGTTGAGGATTATCGACGCAGAATCATCTAAGGATTACTGGTAATGATTTTCGGAAAAATGTGTCGGTAATTAGCTGAGAAATTAATTAAAAACCCATTTAGAAAACAACGTCATGGATCAAAACAGTTACTTTGCGACCTCCTTTTGAAGCGCACTTGGAACAATGCTAAGATTAGACTTTGTACAAGATCTTTGCTTTAGGTAAGACGAATAATAGTGATAATCAACATTTTTCATTCCAACTGAATTCAATTATTGAAGGCAACTATTGAAAAATAATTCCAAGACATTAAAAGTCAGTAATTTTGAGACAACAGTCGCTTATAATTGAATATATAATTCATTTATGATGAAAAAAATTTTAGATAACATATCACTTAAATTATCATGCCTGCATATGCTTTCATTTTTTAAAATGAATCTGAAAGTTTCGCGTTGTTCAGCATACTTTTTAAAATGCTTTAAAATTGTCTACTATTACGTCAAATATGATTGACAAGTGACTTTTCGCCTGAAACTCAGCGACTTTTTCCGAATCGTAATTGGTGCTCTGCCAAGTTTAAACTTTGTACAAGGTCTTTGTTTTAGAGGGAGATATATTCATTGTTTATGAGTCCAATACTAATAAAATTAAATTATGGCATGTGATATTGTTTTAGGTATGTGAGTATATTGTCTTTGAACAGCTCTGATATTTTGTGGGGAACCCTTTGTACGTGAATAAAACTCGCATATGACCAATTACTTTTTTTAATTCATTCTGTAGTTCCAGAATTAACCCCTGCAAAAAGAACAACAGTTGCTGTTTTATAATATTAGTATAGATACGACTTCAAATCAAACTCGGATAATTTTAGAGAACTTTAAGATTAATAAATATCTTTTAACGAAATTTTCATCAGATTTACATTACTTGATCCGAAATTCGATGTCATGTGAAGTAAATAAGGGCACAGTAATTTAGTCTACAAAACGGTGTTTAATATCAACTACATTCCAAAACATCGATTACCTAATTGAGTTGTTACATTTGGCAAAAAGCAAGGTAAGTAAGTCTATTAATTTTTTTGTTAAAATTGCTTCATTATTATTATTATTAAAGTTAGGAATAAGATTTCGTGATTCTCATGTAATGAAACCTTGTGTATTTTTGATAGAACAAGTGGATTGCAACTTTGTTATTTTCTATGTAAAAATTATCTTAAAGTTTGCCCCTCATCATTTTTAAACACTTTATAATCTAAACTAGTTTTGTGCTATTTCAATGGTGCATTTTATAGTTTGTAACTCTAATATTGTAAACGCTGTTTAAATGAATCATAACCAACATAATTGTGGAGAAAAACGTTATAATTTCATTCATTTAAAAGACTGATACCATTAACGGGTGATTCCATTAACCGGTGATTCAGATAACCGACAACTACCTTTATCAGAAACTCAACCCCCCCCCCCCCTTAGAACCGAATTCTGGCTGCGCCACTGATTACGTGGTGTGTATAAATTCTGTAGATCCTATACAGGGAAGCACAAAAGTTCGCGAACACATTTCCGTTTATTGACAGAAACTCCAGACGGAGAATTTTAAACTGTGCTACGCGTTTCCTAACTGAACTAAAATTTAGCATCCTATGTAGTATATATACAAATCTATAGATCCTATACAGGACTGAATAAAAGTATACGGATATTTTTCCGAATATTGTATATGTTGGAAATTCCTGAAATTACATTTTTAAATATGTTATGAGTTTTTCAAATTGTTTACTTAGATGTTATCTTTTAGCTTATATTAAACGGTATGATTTGTAAAATTATTTTGGAAGCGTTGGAAAGTGTTACATAATCTATGCTTGACGCATAATTTTTTGTTCTTGTTTTACTATTATTATTGAAAACTCTTATATATTTTTTACATTGAATATATTTTTCTAGATTGCCCACTAACAATACCAAAAATCATTTTTACATAAAAAATAGCGATTATGTATTCAAATAAAGTTTTGAAATTTATTAAAACCGATACTTTCGTGGTATATAAGCCGGAAACAAATGGTGAACAATTTATATTATTTTTTAAGTACAAAATTTTTATCTTTCGTAATCGTCTGCCTGCGATAGAGACAGATTAAAAAAGAAATCATGCTTGAAAATTATTTCTAAAATTATAAGAAAAATTGAGTAAATTGCGATACAGTTTTCAAACGAATTGCCATACAATTTTTAAACAAATTGCGTTTGAAAGTACACTTTTTTCCCTATTCGACGGTGTAAAAATTGAAAATGTGCAGTGTTTAGGAGTTTAAAAAATTGCACTAAAAGAGGAATTTAATCGTCTGGTGTTGCCAACTTCAAAATGACGTCAGCGTTATGCACGGACACCTTTGTCCTTTATACTATAGATAGATAGATAGACTAGCATATGCCCCCGTCAAAAATGACGGAAAAGTGTAATTTTAAGTTTAGAACGTTAAGTCAGATTATTGACATATTATTACATTTAAACAGATGATATAAACTGAAATATTGTGTGTGTTTTAATAGGAGATCCAATATGAGGATTTCTAAAATGTTGTCTTGTTGGCATCTTGTGTTATACGAGATCATTCCAATAGTGGAACTGTGTTTGCAAACGTCAACCTCCAGAGGAAGAAAATATGGTACTTCTTATGCTTTTAACCAGGGGCATATATCGTGAATCTTTACTCACTCATGCAAGATTTACAGATTTATTGCCAATATTTTTGATACAGTTTGTTTCTATAAAATATGAAACGAGCCTTTATTTGAATGTAAACTCTAAGAGTCTAATCTATCATTAATGTAGCTATTCCATATTCTATGAATTACAGACATATACTGTAAAAATTTCGCATAAATATGTATGCAGTATTCAAAAGAGTCGTAATTAAATGTTAAGAAAAATCAGATTTTTATGTAGAAATTGAGCAGTTCGGGGATCAGCTGTTCAGAACGTTTAGTTTTTAAAACGGACCAGACCAAGATAGCTGCCATTCATGCCGGAGCGCGTCCAAACCTGGAAATTTCGGTACCTGCAGATTTCTAGACTACTTCCACCCTCTCCGAGCCGTTTTAACTACCTCTAGTCACCTCCATTTCAATACACTACCAACGTTGACCACCAACTACTGAAATAAGAAGGAAATAATTGCACTTTTAGTGATCGAATTACATCACTTACTGTCCCACAATTGATTACAATTCTCCTGTTTTCAAAATTGTCCTTTCCGGATGTATAACTTATTTTCGGGGGGAGGATATAGACTTAGTAAGAGAAATATTTTGTATGTTAAAAGTAACTTATTTTGTAGTTTAACATTTAAAATAATGTGCTTGTATAATTACTTGTTACTACTAATAAAAACCCTATCTTTATGGACATCTGGTGGCGTCCTTAAACCTTCTGTGGCGCCCTACTACTTGAACATATTGGGAGGCGAGCCCCCCCCCCCCCCCCCCCTTAATGCTACGCCCCTGGCTAAGGAAATAACTTTGAAGACGTTTGGAAAATGTTAAATTACAATGATATTAAGTAAACTTAACGACTCCCTAGTGTTATATATATATATATATATATATTATCATAACTTATTGGTTCGGAAAAGTATCATCTATTTTACATTTAAAAAATTAAACGTATGCTTAAAAAAAAAAAAAAAAAAAACTACTAACGCTGCAAAGATTTTTAAGCAAAGGTTTTTTTTTTTTTTATTACTAAATGCTGAAACATGAATGAAGTGATAATAAAGTATGTATAGATATATATCATTATTACTACATGCAGGTAACAACAAAAATAATTGTTAAGACAAAAGAAAATCAATTTAAATTGACCAGGACTTTTAAGTCCCGTTAGTCTCGAAAATAAACGTTTTGTCTTAATTCTACTGCTGTTTATATCTTTCTTTCTTCTATTTTACTTAGAAGATTGAAGAAGGGGTTCATTTATAAAGCCTTGAAACAGATGAATGCTACAGTTTTTGGCTGCCCGTGCTTTTCATTCATTACATCGGCTTTTACACGAAACATATTTGCTAACACAACACTGATATGAAAGGTCTATTTTTTCTCCTTATTTAGCGCGTGACAAATAAAAAATAATTTAACTCAGTCGTAAATGTCCCTAAACTGTTTAATGGAAAAAGTAACCGCAACTCCTTTTTGAATGTTATTCCAATTCATGGAAGACTTAATTTTGGGTTCAGTATTTCCTCCGTTAAATGTTTTCATTCCTTCCCTCTTTTTATTTTCGCCAATTTCTGGTTACCATCTGTTTTAAATCCCCATGTTTATCTGCCGTGACATCACGCGCAGCATTGTAACTAACGAGGGCAGAGAAGGAAGCGCTCGGATTTCAGTTGCCCACATTTGCCCTGTATTACCTTTCTTTTTTGCCTTTGATTTTTCATTTTTTTTCTCAAACATCAATTCCGGCCGCGCAAAAAAGTACCGCAGGCAAGCGTGCAGCTGCAGTTTACTTAGTGAAAAAAAATATATTTAACTGACTGTGAAAGAACATATTGTTTCAAGAAAGACACGGATTTAATATGTGTGTTTTAAGATGTAATACATTCGAATTAGAGTCTTGCATGAAAACTTCATTTGAAGTCGACCCGAATCCGATAAAATACAGTGAAACTTCCATTTAACGAAGTCTCATCATTATACTTAAAAACTTCGTTATGAAGAAAATTCGTTAAATAGAAATCAATTAAAATTCATGAAAATCTTCATTCAGATATGACAAACAGGTATTGGATTCAGAAGCATTTGATTCAGTTTCAATTATGTAGCCGTCTTTTACAAAATAGTTGTGTACGGCCGATGAAATCACGTCACATTCTCAAGCTTTGGCTCAAGCTTTCATCAGCTCTGATACACAGGTTCTCAAACTAATATTTTCACTACATTGTCTTTTTTCTGTCTTTTTCGATAATGTACAGTCGTGGAAAAAAAAAACGGAACACCCCCCACTAACTCTGCAACAAATTATAGTAGAAGGACGTGACTGGTACCAAACGATTGGAAATAAAGTCTACTTTTAAGTGATGTATCTAAAATTTGCTTAAGGGGCCATCTACATATTAAAACCAGGCTAAACTTTAATTTTTTCAATGGCAACACCCACTTTTGATATGATATTTTAAATCTTCGGTTCAAACTATGCCTAAATACAAAATTTTAAGTCATTTGGATGCTAAGTTTTTGAGTTATAAACATTCAAATTTTAGAGCTTCTAATGTTAAATTACATTTTTATATTTTTATTAATATCTCCTGAAATTATAATCCTAATGTGCTAACGTTTTGTTTGGTTATAAAACTCAAAAACCCAAACATAACTACGTCAAATTTGTAATTATTAAAATTTTATAATATGAATTATGAATTATGAAATTAATATTCGAAAAAATTATGAATTGCAACCTACAATTTTTTTGATGGATTTATATTTATTATGTCCTGCTTTATGTGTATTCAAAATTTCAATTTTTTTTTCCAAGTAGTTTTCAAATTATGCTTAAAAAACGACAAAATGCTGCTTTAAGGGGCCGTCTATGATGTGCATTAAAGCATAGTTTGAATAGGGATGGGAGCGCTCCGACTCGAAATCCCGATTGACACCACTAAATTTTAATAGTATTTGTTACCTTATTCAAGGACAAAATTTCTGAAATTCTTTACGTTGGAGAATACTATTAAAATTTAGTGGTAAGAATCGATATTCGGGTCGGAGAGCTCTCATTCCTCTTTGAGAAAATATTATACTCATAGGCTGGGATTATAGTGACTTGATAAACCTAGAGATTAAGTCTGTCTTACACTATAAACAATGCGTAAACCGTATTTCAATGCTTCGTGATCTTACGTTAAACAACTCTGACAACGACCTGCGATTGTAGTAAGATATAAGATAGCGAGACACCAGAACCCCAGCCTTTATTAGTATATATATATATATATATATATATATATATATTTCTTTTACTTTTTCAATGTCTGCTTTAAAATTTTTCATTACAATTACGTAAAACGTATTTGCGTGAGATATATGTTTCCATTTATGGAAAATAGTTTCGCTTTTATTTTTAAATTAATAAAGCTCATTTTTGAAAAATATGATCAGTTCTACCTTAGAAAAAACTTAATCATTTTTGTTACCTTTAAATGGATTTATAGCTTCTTTTCCAGTCTAATAAAGCTATACTGTTTTTTCTGCAGTATATATGTTTGAAGTGAAGTTTATTATAAATGCATATGTGTAGAGTATTTGCTGAAACAAAATGGCCCCACAATTAACTGAAACAACGAAAGACCAAATGATTGGCACGTGGCAAGCTGGAAGAAGTTTTCGTTATATAGCTGGGCATTTTCAAGTGTCTCTTCAAACTGTTTCAACATGGATTAATAGGTAAGGTTTATATTGGTAGTTTATTGCGAAGAAAAAATTACAATATTTCTTCTATAACTTTCGTATTTAAATCTATTCGATTAAACAGGCTAATTGAAAAAAATTACAAGTTATTTTTATGGTTTTCTGATAGGCAAGATTATTCCCCAATCGCTAGCAGTGTGCAAAAAAATCTAATAATAATAATTATAATAAAAAATAATATATGTCATATGGCAAGTTTTCTTGCCAGGAGGCATTAATGAGTTAATTGTAAAATTTCAAATGAACCACCAGAATAGGTTTAATCATAGAATTATTACCCCTATTCCGAAGGAGAATAACGGATGTAAAGTTATTCAGATTTCTTTATAACATATATTTAGTTTTAGGTCTTCAAATAAATCGGAATGTAAATTCTGCGAACATATCTCAAAGCAAGACACCCCCCCCCCCTCTCGCTACTAAAAAAAAAGCAATGTCTGGATTTATTTTCAGACTAAAAAACAATTTATCTGCGTTTTTCTTTGTTATTTTTACTTTGTTTCATTACGCTGCTTTATACTATTTTTTTTAATTCTAAATTTTGTATCTATCAATATTATTCACGTTTCTGCCAATAAACTAAAGAAAAGGCGAGTTAAATAGATGCAAAATCTGAGAAAAAGCATTATAAAAGCACCTGTAAAATTCCAATAACATTTACATATCCTAAGACTATTTTAATAATCTTATGGTTTTTTAATTCCTTCGTGACGAGAGTCTATTACAGAATTTTTAATAATTTACCACCGGTTTTTCAAAACAGAAATTTTCGTCTAATTGAATTGTGGAAATGCTAAGATATAATAAGGCAATGCTTGCAATAAAAAATAACTGGTGGGAAAAATCGAGGATTCTGAGCATCTTACGCGTCACGCATACATGTCGCTCGTCCCCAAGGGGTTAAAATCGGATAATTCAACACTTGTAAACATTATCTTACAGCATATAACAATAACCGAAACTTATTAAGTGAGTAAAATGGTCATATCGGTAAAACATAATACATTAAAAGGTGACATTCTGCAGCATTTCAACAATCGAGTACCGAACTTGAATTTGGATACAGCCCCTTAAATATGCTCATTATAAAGTAATTAATTTCTCAGAAACTAATCGTAGGAATTTAATGAAATTTGGTATCTAGGCATAGTTTGAACTGCAGATTTCAAATATGTTGTCAAATTTGGGTCTTGCTATTGAAAAAAACAAAGTTTGGGTGTGTTTTTATATGTATATGGCCCCCTAAGCAAATTATATATACATCACTTAAAAGTAGACTTTATTTCCAATCGTTTGGTACCAGTCACTTCCTTCTACTATAATTTGTTGCAGAGTTAGTGGGGGGTGTTCCGTTTTTTTTTTCCACGACTGTACTTCATATTTTTTTATTATTCCTTATACTAATGGCTGAAGTTTAGACGTTATATTGGTAGGAACAAAAATAACTTTTATGTTGTTTGATTTGAATTTTGAAGCACGTTCTTGTGGTTGTACAAAGCAGTTGTCTATCAACAATGGAAGGTCAGAATGGTAAATGTCTGACTGTAATTGATAGTTTTTGCTTCAATGTATCTGACACCGTTGCGTTTCTGCATCTATCATTGAATGCAAAAAGGGGGATTTTGAATTCCTCAACTGTCAGTGCTGGAGTCACGGTGTGGGAGAGTAATGATAACAAGTGTTTTTTTTAGTTTGAAAAAAAAATTGTTTATGTAACACCAATGAAAATGGAAATTATTTAAATGTGTTCATTTTCATACAATCCACTGAAATAAGTTCGCATATCCATCGCAACAGCTACCTCTTAGTTTGGATTCTGTACACGTACAAAAGTGGAATAAACTTCGTTATATAGAATATATTTTTCGTAATATGGAGATTAATTTACATACTAATGGTGTTAAAAGTCAAAGTTCTGCAGAAAATTTCGTTAAGTAGAAAACTTCGTTAAAGGGAAGTTCCACTGTAATTTTATTCGACCCGAAATTCGACCCCGAACCAGACAAAAAAAAATTCGTCGACTAGCAACCTGACCCGCAACCGATCTAAACCCGAAATATTTAGACCCGACTCCGATCCGAAGCCAACCTGAATCTGGTCGGATTATACCCGATCCAAACACGAAGGTCCTACTTCGAATAAATCCCAAATATAACCCGATTTCGATAAAATAACTTTCTTCGACTTGCAACTCGACATGCACTCTACGAAATAATTTTCGTGTGCTCACAAACCTATCCGAAACCCAAACACGTCCACCCGAAATCAAACCAAACCCCGAAACCTAGAAACCCAAAATGGAAGAAATTGAATACCACACTTTAATGAAATTATAGACATGTATTAATCATGTATATAATATTAATCCTTCTTATATATATATATATATATATATATATATATATATATATATATATAAAGAAAGTATTGGAATTGTGAAAATTTTTTACTTCCAATTTTGATAGACTTACAATGTTGTGGGACGTCTTGAATACGATTTGACTATTTTTAGAAAATGTATGTCTGTTAGCCTGTTTGTGACATAAATTTTGTTTCCACTCTGTCTCAAGAACTAAAGCACGAAATTTCATCAAATTTCATATTCTGCTAGATCTGGACATAATTACATCTATTAGGTTTCTGTGTATACTGCTTAACAGGTGGCGCTACTATGCTGTGATTTTTTATATCGGCGAGGTAATTCCAGAGATTACCCTACAAACAAACACACAAACAGTGCTTCTTTATAATAGAATAGATAAAAAAAATTCACTTCCGATTATGAAAGATTAAGGAGGAAGTTTGGATGATTTAAAAATAGAGCTTAACTAATCTTTCGTATTCGGGGTCTGTGAATGTGTTACAATTGAAATGCGACTGGACATTCTGGAATATAACTGCTCAAGTGAGTGAGTTGAACAGTGTTTGGCAAGCTGTATTCTGAGAAACTGAAGTACAAAACAACAAGAAATACTACATGAAATGCTCATAATATTAGGATAAGTTAAAACCTAACCTCCTCCAGAACAAGATTCTTATCCTAAAAAAAAAATCACAGTGTAAAATGTAACTCCAGATATACAACAATTATGAAACAGCCCAACTACAGGAAACTGCCAACGCAAAATTATTGATACAACGAAGGGTGCAAGGTGCAGAACCCCCTGAAATATGTATAACTTTCTATTCTAAAAGAAATTGCAAGAATAATCAGCTCAAGACCGTCCTTGCGTGAAATAAGTTTTTATATTTAACACGATTTAACAATTCTTATAAATCTCTGAGAAATTTTATATACTCATAAATATAATACAACTTTAACAAGAAAGAAAAACTATGCGGCAAACATAGATTTTTGAACATTTTTCAATACACTCAGAAATACACAAAAAAACTTAAATTACATAACAAAACTCCACCGTTCAAGAAAGTGAAAGAAGATATCTAATTAAACAATTTGAAAAACGCGTAATACATTTGAAAACCTTATTTCAGTAATTACAATCTATAGTCAGAAGAGTGTCCGAATTCTTTTGTGCAGTTCTGTATATGAACTACAGAATTTATGCACACCAAGTAATATGTAAAAAGTTTACTTAAATTTAAAAACGCCATAGCACAATTGAAAACGCACTTTCAGAAATTATCGCTCATAGACAGTACTGTAACCGAATTATTTTGTGAGTCCCTGTTAGAGAACGATAAATGCTATGCACACTACATTTTAGAGTAGCATCTGATAGCGCACCTCAGTGATAGATATCAATTTCAATATGTTTGAAATAGTGTAACATTACTAAAATAAACCCTCCAAATGACCCCCATCCAACCCGGGTTTCCCGGATAGAAAATAACAGGAGAAAACCATTTTTTTTTAAATTGAAAACTCTAATAGATTTTTTTTATTTAATAATTTTTTATAGATTGCCCCTTAACAACACCAAAGGGCATTTTTATATGAAATATCTTAATTATATATTCAAATAAAATTTCAAATTTATTAAAAGCGGTCATTTCGTATTCGCCACGTGCCAGAGTTAATAGACGAAGAAATCGTTACAAATTTCGTTATATACAGCAGTTATTCTTATTCTGATAATTTCAGCGGTTTTAAGCACTTATTTCGATTACATGTCAGTAAAATTTGTGTTTTATTTATACTATTTTATTTATGGCTCAATGAAGTTTTAATTTCGTTACGGAATATTGGCTGGAAACAAATGCTGAACTTTTTATACTGTTTAAAGTGGAAACGGATTAACATTTTGCAATCATCTGCAAGTGATATTGATTTTTTTTTAAAATCATGTTTGAAAATTTAAAAAGTCATAATAAATCAGTCAATTAAGATAATCAATAAATTGCATTTGAAAGTAGATATTTTTTCCTACATAATGGTGTAAAAATTGAAAATGTGCGATGTTTAGAAATTTAAAAAATAGCAGTAGCAAAAATTTTAAAACCGAAATTTCATTTTCAAGTGTTGCCATTCGCAAAATGACGTCAGCATTACGTACGGACACGTTTGTCCTTTATAATATAGATAGATACACTGCAAACGATTTTTCCGTATAATAAACTATAATGTGACGGAATTCTTCTGAGTGTTCCTGTAAACGAGTTCTAAATGCATCACACTTCATTTTCAAACAAGAACGAAAAATCATGCGTCAAGCATAGATTATGTAGCACTTTCCAACGCTTCTAAAATAATTTTACAAATCATTACCGTTTAATAAGCTGAAAGATGACATCTAAGTAAACAATTTGGAAAACGCATAACATATTTAAAAACGTAATTTCAGGAATTTTCAATATATACAATATTCGGAAAAATATCCGAATACTTTTATGTAGCCCTGTATATGATCTATAGATTTGTATATATACATAGGATGCTAAATTTTAGTTTAGTTAGGAAACGCGTAGCACAGTTTAAATTCTCCTTCTGGAGTTTCTGTCAATAAACGGAAATGTGTTCGCGAACTTTTGTGCTGCCCTGTATAGGATCTACAGAATTTATACACACCACGTAATAGACAAAAAGCTAGTTAAGATTAAAATCGCGTTCAGTAACTTAAAACGCACTTCCAGGAATTATTGTTAACAGACAGTAGAGAATTCTTTTGTGTGTCCCTGTAAATGAACGATGACTGCTATACACACACTATTCTGTAGTAAGCCTCTTGTAATGCACCTTAGTAATATATATAAACTTCAATGCGTTTAAAATAGTGGAACATTATTTAAATAAGCCGCAGACGATTTTTCTCCATAGACGTAATGTAACGGAATTATTTTGACTGTCCCTGTAAAGTAACTCTAAGTGCTATACACCTACTATTCCATATTAAGCTTCTTATAATGCATCTTAGTGATCTATATAAATTTCAATGCGTTTACAATAGTGAAACATTTTTAAAATAAACCGCAAATGATTTTTCCCCATAGACCGCAATGTAACGGAATTCTTTTGAGTGTCCCTGTAAGAAAACTATAAGTGCTACACACTTCAGTTGAAATAGGGAACGTGCCATAGATAACGACAATAACATATAAAAATTGCAGAGCAATCCGAGCATATTTACGGGAGTTAGAGCACGGACAGACGGCCAGACGGCCATACGGCCAGACAAATCGAAGTCATAAGCACTTTTCAACTAGGTTGGAAAGTGCTAAAAAGAACATTCTATAGTAAACCCATATAACATATATCAATTACATGACAATTAAAATATATTTACGAAAGTTAGAGCGCCGACAATCACACAGACAGGACAGACAAACTGAATTAAGGAACACTCTTTAACTATGTTGGAAAATGTTAAAAATTAAATTTCTATTGTAAGATATTAACTATTAATTAAAGTGAGCTGAAAATTAAAATGTGACTTTGCGCGGCTGACATTAACTCTCCTGATCTGAAGATTTACTATTATATTAAAACGATATAGAAGAAAGTTTTTTGGTGGCCACAATATTATAGTTTCGAAAAGGAAAGAGAAAAAGATAAAATATTTTCACACAATCTATACAAAGGGCTATTCAACTGCGTTTGCAAGCCATGAAAGTGCAAGAATATCCGCTTATTCAAGTGACTGCCGAGTTACGTTTACAACATGATCGAAATTCAACTCAAAGCGAATTCTGAATAGTGCAGATCTTTTCTTGATAACATCCGTCAATTCCTGACGTAAATATGTCGGAATTAGCTTTTTATAAGCATATACCATTCAATGAATGACCGATTTGTATAAACAATTGCAGTACTCAATGCGGGAATCAACCCTGTATTACCTTTCTTTTGTCTTTGACTTTTTATTTTTGTATTTTGTATTTTTTTTTTTTTCCAGACACTAATTCCGGCCGAGCAAAAAAGAACCCCAGGCTAGCGTGCAGAGGTAGTTTAGAATAAAAAGATCTTTAACCGAGTGTGAAAACACATATTATTTAAGAAAGACACGGATTTAATATGTGGGTTTTAAGATTTAATTATTTTTATTTACGAATTACGAGTCTAGTACGGGTATGGTTCATGTTGTACCGGATGCAAACCCGAACATCCCATTTGAATTCAAACCAGGGTTGTCTCGGTAAAGATATCGGATGATCCCCTACAAGTTCACCTCTGCATGCCTTGTAAATGTTTATACTTAATACGAAATTGCCACCTTTTTCAGCTTTGTACCGGCTTCCACGGTACCCCTTTCTCTCTCTCTCTCCCCCCCCCCCCCCCCAGTGCACGCTCCTGAATCAACCCGAATTCTCTACTCGAAACTTGACCCGAACCCGACGAAATAATTAAAAAAAAAATAACATGCCTATTAATTTTTGAAAGAAAAGTAACATACATGCTATTTTTTTTTTATAAAACAAGAACGAAAAATCATGCGTCAAGCATAGATTATGTAGCACTTTCCAACGCTTCCAAAATAATTTTACAAATCATACCGTTTAATAAGCTAAAAGATAACTTCTAAGTAAACAATTTGGAAAACGCATAACATATTTAAAAACATAATTTCAGGAATTTCCAACATATACAATATTCGGAAAAATATCCGAATACTTTTATTCAGCCCTGTATAGGATATATAGAATTGTATATATACTACATAGGATGCTAAATTTTAGTTCAGTTAGGAAACGTGTAGCACATTTTAAAATTCTCCGTCTGGAGTTTGTCAATAAACAGAAATGTGTTCGCGAACTTTTGTGCTGCCCTGTATAGGATCTACAGAATTTATACACACCACGTAATAGACAAAAAGCAAGTTAACATTAAAATCGCGTTCAGTAACTTAAAACGCACTTCCAGGAATTATTGTTAACAGACAGTAGATAATTCTTTTGCGTGTCCCTGTAAATGAACGATGACTGCTATACACACAATATTCCGTAGTAAGTCTCTTGTAATGCACCTTAGTGATCTATATAAATTTCAATGCGTTTAAAATAGTGAAACATTATTTAAATAAACCGCAGACGATTTTTCTCCATAGACGTAATGTAACGGAATTATTTTTACTGTCCCTGTAAAGTAACTATAAGTGCTATGCACACCCTGTTCCATATTAAGCTTCTTCTAATGCACCTTAGTGATATATATAAATTTCAATGCGTTTAAAATAGTGAAACATTATTTAAATAAACAGCAAATGATTTTTCCCCATAGACCGCAATGTAACGGAATTCTTTTGAGTGTCCCTGTAAAAAAACTATAAGTGCTACACACTTCCGTTGAAATAGGGAACATGCTATAGATAACGATAATAACATATAAAAATTGCAGAGCAATCCGAGCATATTTACGGGAGTTAGAGCACGGACAGACGGCAGACGGCAGACGGCAGACGGCCAGACGGCCAGACGGCAGACGGCCAGACGGCCAGACGGCCAGACGGCCAGACAAACCGAAGTCATAAGCACTTTTCAACTAGGTTGGAAAGTGCTAAAAAGTAATAAAATAATTTTTGAAAGAAAAATTAATATACATTTGTTGTTATATGCAATTATGGAAAAATAGCTTACAATTGAGTCTCTAACATTGATTTTATATATTATGAAAGAAAATGAATAGACGCATTCTATACTGAAATACACAAATTTCATCTGAAAGAATATTCTGTCCTTTCTTTTGAAAAATCAAGCTTTCCCAAACGCGAACAGCAAGAACCAAAACCCGACCAGAAAATGTTTCAAACCCGATCCGCAGCAGAACATTAGAGCCAACCCAATCCAGCTTTTGATATGGGTTTTGATGGATTTTACTGGTATTTGATGAATTTACACACTTCTAATCCCTGAATACGATTTGATTATTTTTGGACCGATGTTTGTTTGTGTGTTACACACATTTTATGGGCACTGTAAATCAAGAATTAATGTCACCCGACAAAAGCCACTGCTATGTCGTGTTTTTTTCCAATGTATGTGACAGCTATATCTCAGAATCTCTAAGATGAAATTGCACAAAACTTAATATCTTTGTTACGAGAAACTTTATTGATTCAATTTTGATTTCGATTATTCAACAGGGTGCGCCGCTATGCTATGCTTTTTGCGACGAACTTTGTAGTTGTATCTCAGTTTCTGTTGAGTAGAATGCATCGAATTTTATATTTGAGGTTATTAATATATAAATATATATGTTGGTTCAATCTTGCCTTTGAATACTATACAGGGAGCATAGTTGTGTTATGCTTTTTAGAATTCCGTACTTAAAGAGTGAAAACGGAACCATTGTAAGATCACTCCTATGTCTGCCTGTCCGTCTGTCACAGCCGTTTTTCTCGAAAACTATGTAGAAAGTTCAAACTTGGCAGAGTTATAAAGGCTATTGGACCCACAGATTTATAGATTGTTAGCCATTCACAGATATTTTTAGAAAAAAATTAGGGGGCTTATTAAGTTACTTTATTTTATTTTATTTTATTTTATTTTGCATATCGCGTGGGATATTGTTTGAAAGATCTCGTATAACACCAAACTAAAAAAAAAAATTTTTTTTTTTAATTATAAATATTACATTTTCAGAGATGTAGTCGAAAATGTACAGCAAAAATATGCACCCCCCCCCTCTTTTTCTGAATCTTCTGAAATTAAAATTATGAAAAACTTAAGGGTAGTAGAAGTTTATTTAAACCTTGCAGGAAAATTATAGCGATTATCTCCGATAACATAGCTTTTGAGAAAATCGCCTTCTTTCTTTACACACAAACTTTACTTTGCGGGCACTCAGCGGGGGAGTTGAGGGGCGTTCGAGGCACCTATCGACGCGGAATCATCCAAGGATTGTTGATAATGATTTTCGAAAAAAAAATTGTCAGTAATTAGAAGAGATATTAATTAAAAACTTATCTAGAAAAACGCAGCATGGACCAAGTTGGTGTTGCAACTTTGGGGCATACAATCGAAGTGCGCTTGGCACAATGTCAAATTTAAACGTTGTACAAGGACTTTCTTTTAGGTAAGGCGTATCATAGTGATAAATAGTCAACGATTTTCATTCCAATTGAATTCAGTTATTGAAGGCAATTATTGAAAAGTAATTCATAGAGTAATTCCATGTTTTTGTACAAAATCGGATTATTCTTTTAACAACATTTTAAAAAAAATATTGCATTTAGTGATTAATAATTTATTGTACGGAATGCTTTGTGCGCAAATAAACTCGCACTTGACTGATTATTTTATTCACTAATCACTGTAACTCCATGTTAAATTAAAAGAAATGCACTACACTGCTAACATCACTAGTGAAATAGCTGCGCTACTTCAATAGCTATGCATTCAGATAGCTGTGTACCTGCACCCTTCAAAAAATTGAAAAATAAAAAATAAAAATCCCTCTACTTCGTATTTATAATTGTTGCTGTGTAACTGTGACACTCAAGTTCATATATTAGAATGATATAGAAAAAAGTTTCGTGATGACCAGAATATAGTATTTCTGAAAAATAAAGAGAATAAGATAAAATATTTTCAAACAACTTACATAGGGATATTCAACTGCGAAGCAAGCCATGAAAGTGCAACAATATCCGCTTATCCAAACTAGGCGACCAAACCCATACATATAGATATATAAGATATAGGTGAATATAGGTGAGGTAGGCTCATACCAGAATATAGGTGAAAATATTTTTTTAATAAAATACCGTAATACATTTTTTATAACATTATAATAAATTATAACACCTTGTAATAATATATTTCTTTTAAATGCTAAAAGGTGTAAATTAACAACATAGTATACAGTGAAATAACTTTTTTTAGGTTGTTTGACATGTTTCGGCTCACTCCGAGCCATTTTCAAAAACAAATGAGAATATTCTATAATTGAACGGTCTTTGAAGTTATTATTTGAAATGCTATCATTTAATGTTCATGTACTTTTTAAAAATTATGCACGTTATCTTTTATTTTTATTTGGTTGTTTATTTTCATATTTGTAACCATGGAATAACTCGAAACAAACTTAAACGTTAATATCTGCTTAACAGCCAAACCTGCTGAGAAATTAAAGAATATCATTTGCAGTAAAACTGACCCAATTAAATTTAAGAATTATTATGAAATACCTTTTAATAATGAAGACGGATCTAAGAATTACTATATTGGCATGACAAGCAGGAAATTTAGTTACAGAAAAAAGGAGCATAAAGCTGATATTAAGTATAATAGAAAAACCACAGCAGTGGAAAGATTATATCAAGAAGAAATCATCTAAATAAATTTCAATGAAAGTAAAATAATTTTTCCCTCCAGCAAAAATACAATATGTAACGATGCAGCTTTTTTTTTAACTTACCAAAATTTTGGCTCGAGTTACTCCATGGTTACAACTATGAAAATAAACAACCAAATAAAAATAAAAGATAACGTGCGTAATTTTTAAAAACTACATGAAAATTAAATGATAGCATTTCAAATAATAACTTCAAAGACCGTGCTTTTTGAAAAGGGCTGGGAGTGAGCCGAAACATGTCAACTACGTAATAAAAGTTATTTTACTGTATACTATGTTGTTAATTTACACCTTTTAGCATTTAAAAGAAATATATAGATTTTTTTTTATATTTGATATTTTTAGATTGTCCACCAATTAGACCAAAAAAAATTTTATGTTCAAAATATCAATTATGCATTCAAGTAATAAAGGTTTTAAATTTACTAAAAATGGTATTACTTTCATATTAGCCGCATACTAGGGCCAAAACAATTGCAAAGGATTTCACTATTTATAGCAAAATTTTTGAATTCTGATTATTTCAATGTTTAAGCGCGTAGTTCGCTTATATATCTGTTAAACTTGCGTTATATTTATTTATTTATTTTTTAGTGAAGTTTTAATTTTGTTATGGAATGTTAGGCAGTAAGAACTGCTGAACTATTTATATTGTTTCAAGTGCAAGCGTGTTAATCTTCTGCAATCGTGTAAATTTAATCGGATGAATTAATAAAAATCATGCTTGAAAATTAATTTTAAAATCACAAAAACTCAGTTAATGAATATACAGTTTTCAAGCAAATTGCTTCAAACAAAATTTTTTTTTCCCTATTCGATGGTGTAAAAATTGAAATTGCGTGATGTTTAGAATTCAATTAAATTTGCGAAAAATGTGAATGTGCCTAGATCGTTGCTACCATCGGTATGACGTCAGCGTTATTCATGGATATGTTTTTGCTTTATAATATAAATAACCACTGAAATGTACTAGGTTGAAAATAAAGGTGCCAATAATAAGCCAATAATAAAACCAATTATATTTCAGTTAGCATAATTTTTAATGTGGTTGCAAATTTCAGCGTCACAAAACCGAGTCTTACCCTTTTCGGATATGCATGAATTGTATAAATTTCCACCACCACGACACCCTTATGAAAATGAACTCTTTGCAAGAAAAGAAAATGAATTATCATAATCGGAGCACTCCACCCAAAAGTTACCCTACAGTCGCTCGCAAAATTCAGTATACTACACGCATTCTCTTCTTTGATAGTCTAAAATGATAATACTAAATTCTCATTAAAGCATGATATTTTCAGGACCGATAAACTAGATATTGAGAAATGTACTAGGTTGAAAATAAAAGTACCAATAATAAGCCAATAATAAAACCAATTATATTTCCGTTAGTATACTTTTTAATATGGTTGCAAATTTCAGCGTCACAAAACCGAGTATACGCTTCATAAAAATTGTGATTTTTCTGCCACCATCTTTAAAAAATGAATCAATATAATGGCTTTATTACTTTAAAATACTAATCCTTCATTTTCAATTTCAAGTAAAAATAAATGAAATTTAATATCAAAATGAGTTCAAAAATTTAAACATTTGTGGAAATTCCTAAAATTGTGAATCAGATGTTCAAAAAAAGTAGGTTTTTATTTGCAAAGGACATTCAGTGTAGCAATGGACGCTTTAAAAATATTTTTAAAAGATTGGAAGAACTGAAAAAAAAATGGAAGATAAATAAATAACAAATAATTCTCAGTTCTGGAAGCAAGAGAAAACTCATTTGTGAAGTAACAAAAAATATATCAAAATTATTGCTGCAATGATTGTCAGATAAACTTATCCAAGAATAACAAGGAGTGTTTATGCACAAAAATTTGAAGAAAAACAAAGCCCAAAATTTATATTTTAGGCACTTCATTTTAACTTTAATATTTCAACAGGATAACTACTCTAAGCATATAGCTAAAACTTTCAACTTATAGTTATTGTGCAGTCGTAAAATGCAATTATTATGCAATTATTCACGTTTCCTTAATCTCCATTTATCACTGAAGCAAAAAATCATAGTCTCAATTGCAAACATTGTTTGAAAATATGCTATTAAGAACAGAGAACGATTAAAAACATTTTTACTATGAAAATGAGTAACATAATACAGCAAAACAACCCAAACTTTTGTCAACGAAATGCCGCACTTTAGAAAGATCATTCTGAACACAAAATAACATAAAACAAAATGTTAGTTAATGTTTTTTTTTTTTTATACTGAATTTTGTGTCTTCAAAACTTTGACTTAAAAGTTATGCTTATCTAAATAGTATATAAGATTCCTCGTTCTTGTGTTTTAGCCTAATGTATTTCTTAATGTGTATCATCGCTCCTGTAAATATTAAGAAAAAAAAATAAGAATTTAATATTATTATTTTAGGGCCTTAAATAAGAGAGTGAGTAGTGTATACTCAATTTTGAGTATACACTACTCACTCTCCCACTGTACATTGAAAAAAAAAAAAAAAACGAAAAGCATAGAAACGAATTATAAGGATATTCGTTTGTATGTTTTTCATAGTATACCGCTATTGATTCTATGCCATCCTTTAAAGTCGGTGAATAATGTATTTTTAGAAGAAAAAAATGAACAAGAAAATTAAATTAAAAATAAAAATCATGCGTCAAGCAGGGATTATGAAACACTTTCCAACACATTCAGAATGTTGTAACAAAACTTCACCGTTTAATAAGGTGAAAGATGATGTATAACGTAAGTAAACAAATGAAATGAAATGAAACCACCTTCTCGTGGAGAGCCAGCCGTTATTAAGTATTGGATCTTTTCTTCACGAGAGGAAATGTTTATTGAAAAGTCACATTTTAGAACACAGATGTTGTGTATTACATAAGAAATTAAAATAAAATTAGTTCAAAGTTAGTTTTTACAATACTAGTTCAGTATCACAACATTTGATAACATAAAAAAAATGGAAGAGGCGTTTTTGCCCCCAGAAAGCTTCTAAACCAAATACTTAAAACAAGACTTATGCGTCATATCAGAAATACTGAATCATAACGCAAGTAGTAATTTTGCATGACTGAAACAGTAAGCTGAAATAGGAGCAGTATGAGTACAGAAATGTGAACAGTATGTGAACTGTAACATACAAATTTCAATAACGAAATATATTCTATTAAAAAGTACTTTGGAAACTGCATAACGCACTCGAAAACCCAATTTCAGCAATAGTCGGAAAAATATCCGAATTCTTTTGTGAAGCTCTGAATAGGATCTAAAGATTTGTATATATATTACATTGTATGCTAAAATTTAAGTTGTGTTAGGAAACACTTTGCACAGTTGAAAATTCCCTATCAGCAATTTCCGTTAATAAGCAGAAATGTACTTGAATTCTTTTGTGCAGCCCTGTATATGATTTATAGATCCGACAATTGAAAAGGCACTTCCAGCAATTATTACTCATAGAAATTACTGTAACCGAGTTATTTTGTGTGTCCCTGTAAATGAACAATAAATGCTATGTGCAACACATTCTATTGTAAGCATCTTATAGTGCACCTCAGTGATATATATCAATTTGATTTCGTTTGAAATAGTATAACATCATTAAAATATACTGAAAACGATTTTCCCCCATTTTTCAATACCAAACGCAACATGGTAAACCGAAATAACATCTATCAATTACATGACAATCGGACTAAGTTTCCACGAATCTGAGCACGGACCGACGGACAGACAAACTGAATTCATAAACACTTTTCAACTATGTTGGAAAATGTTAAAAATGAAATAAACTGAAATCGACATTTTTCTGATATTTTGGGGTATCAACACACCTTAATTCACACACACACACACACACAAAAAAAAAGAACGAAAAATTATGCATCAAGCATAGATTATGTAACACTTTCTAACACTTCCAAAATAATTTTGCAAATCTTTACCGTAAGGTGAATGATGACACATAATAAACAATTTGGAAAACGCATAACACATTTAAAAATTTCAGGAATTACCAAGGATATTCGGAAAAATAACAGAACTCTTTTGTGCAGCCCTGTATATGAGCTATAGATTTGTATATATACTAAATAGAATGCTAAATTTTAGTTCAGTTAGGAAACGCGTAGCACACAGTTTAAAATTTCTGTTCTGGAATTTACGCCAATAAACGGAAACTTCTGTATACAATCTATACAATTTATACTCATACAGTAATAGACAGAGAAAAAAACCCCTTAAATTTAAAAATGAGTTCAGCAACTGAAAAAGCAGTTACAGCAATTATTATTAACAAGCAGTACATTAATCTAATTCTTTTGTGTGCCCCTGTAACTGAACGATGAATGCTATACATGCAATATTCTGTAGTAAGCCTCTTTAATACATCTTAGTGACATATATAAATTTCAATATGTTTGAAATAGTGAAACATTATTAAAAAAACCCACAAACGATTTTTCTTCATAGACCGTAATGTAACTGAATTCTTTTGAGTGTCCCTGTAAAGGAATTATATGTGCTATACACACCACATTTTGTAGTAAGCCTCTTCTAGTGAACCTCAGTGATATATACCAATTTTAATATGTTTTAAATACTGTAACATCATTAAAATAAACAGCAAATGTTTTTTTACCCATAGACTCTCATGTAACGGAATTCTTTTGAGTGGCCCTGTAAAACTATTATAAGTGCTACATACTTCATTTTCAATACCTATAACATGCCATAGTAAACCTCAATAACATATATCAATTACATCACAATTCGAATATATTTACTCGAGTTTGAGCACGGACAGACAAACAGACAAACCGAATTCACGCTTTCAAGTATGTTGGAATGTGTTAAAAAAAAAGAAAAAGAAACACTCCAAAAGGTGGCTTAATGCCTGAATTTGCTGTTTTAACTCTCTCCAACGTAGTTGAAAAGTGTTTGTAAATTCAATTTGTCAGTCCGTCTGTCTGTCTGTCAGTCTGCGCTCTAACACGCCATTTTCCGGTTTCAACTTATTAAAAGGGGAAGTTTTGCTACAGTAACATGTTGGAAAGGGTTTCATAATCATGCTGGACACATGATTTTTCTTTCTTGTTTAGAAAAGAAATGAAGAAAAGTTAAAATATTTTTAAACAACAGGTGCAAGAATTTACGCTTTATTCAAACAACTGCCGAGTTACCTTCACAGCGTAATCGAAATTCAACCCAACGCGATTTCTGAATAAGAGCAGATCTTTTCTGGATTAACATCCGACGACATCTGACGTAAATATGTCGGAATTTGCTTTCTATAAGCATATAGCACTCGCTGAATGACCGGTTTTTATCTATTATAAGAGATGTATGTTTTGAAGAACGAGTCTGATAGCATCTTAGTCATTTCTTTTGAACGAATCATTTATGTCATCTTAAGAATCTGGTTTCGAGTTCAAAATTCTGTTCACTGATATCTGCGCTTTCAGCTGTTCCACATAAAGATCTACACATTTGCGTTCTCGTCATGTTGACCGTGAAAAAGGTCGCAGTGAAATGTTTTACTTAACAATGCATTAGTCGAGAAAGATTTTGTTAAGGGGTTAAGTGCAGTTGTGTAATACATATATAAGGGAAAGTAGGGTAATACAAAACATACACTGTCTCTTTTTTTTCTTTTTAGGTGCGTTTGTAATTATATAAATACGTAGCAACTATAGTCGTCGTCCGATCTGTCCGTCTGTCTGCATATAATAGCGCAAAAACTACCCAACCGAATGGTTTGAAATTTAATATATTTAATCGTTGCATAATTTTGTCAAGTCATTTCAAATTTTATGAAAATCGAATCAAAGCTTAAAAATATATTAATAAAAATATTTATTAAGTAATTTGAATTTTTTAAAAATAGGTACTTCCTTGTTATAGCAGCTTCCGAGGATTAATGGTCAAGAGACCGAGATGTATCGCCGAGTTATCTGACATGTATGACGTTATAGTCATATAGGACGTATATGACATTTTATAACTTCTAAGACCAAGTAATAGTCACATTTTTAATTCTATTAAGTCCTATCATACGTAATAATTTCAATGATATCCCATAGTAGGTAATGATTCTCTGTTGCCATGGTGATTACGTCCTATTTAAGATGGAGTCCTATTATTTGTGTTATTGAAGTTAAAAACCGAATTTGTATACTAAAATTGTTTAGTTATAGCAATCCTATAATCTACCGACAATTTTTTGGATAGATGTTTCCGGAGAAATAGATATTAAATAGAAAAAGAGTGTAAATATGGATTTCAATTTCTGAAATTTCAAAGCTAGGCTTAAGTTTCCCATTGCAATTTTCAGTAAATGTCAACAAAAGATAAAATGTTGCCAACTTAAAGTGTACTTGTTTTATTACGGAAATTAATCATATCATAATAACAGACGATATAATTCATTTCACTGAAACTAGTTATAGTACGAACGTCAGGTCTGACTATTGTCTATATCAGGTTGTCAGGTTTGACTTACAATTTCCAATTTGTTATTTCTTGTCAAACAATCAATTTCTAGTTTCGCTATTGACAAAACTGCAAAACTGTAAAAGAAAAGTACTGAAATTTCTTCAGTGGTTTCAGTTAAAAAGATACACCAATGTCAACTGTTTTACGTGATTTTGTCTTTCGCGAAACTGCGTAACTATGTGTATTTTTTGTATGTAACGATGGAATTTTGTAATAGATTGTTCACTCATTTCCTGATGTGCTAGAATTACAAAAAATATGTTCACAAGTGTGTTTTCGACGACAATACAACATTTTAATATTTTTAGAACTTAATTATAAATTGATAAATTAATTTTAGGCATTTGTCCATTCACCAGTCATAGGTGATAAATCACCAAATATTCTTTATGGCTACATTTCTATACGAGTTACAACAACAATAGATTTATTTATGCTCCTAACCACGCTCTCCAAAATCGGTCAACTGGTTGTTAAACTACAACAGAAAAATATTTCAAACACTAAAAAGTAGAAAGTATAAATAAAAAATAAACATTGTAATTTATTAAAAAATACGCAGTCAATTAATACTTTCATATTAATTAAATTATTATTAATATGTTGAGAAATCAATTCATAAGCACTAAAAAGATAGTTTAAATAATTGTTTTTGCCATTTCCTTTTGATCTATCTTAAAAAAGAAACAGGGCAAAAAAAAAAAAAAAAAAAGAAAAAAATTGGCAAATTCACTAGCTAGCGCTTTCTGCCAAATGTGAAAAAAAAGGTGTTGAATTTTCCACATTCGAGTTTGGTGCCTACACCGAAATTTGCGTATTGTAACGGAATTTTTTTGGAAAAACATGAATGGCAGTCATGAAATTAGGCGTGATTTTCAAGATAAACAAGAAATGCTTTATTTTTATTATTTTTATTTTTTTTTTACTAAACTATAAATTTATAGTTTAACTACTAACAAGACTATAATTTTTTTTTTTTTTTTTTAAATCACTTCTGAAGTTAACGCAAAGAAAAGGTATATGGATGATATCTATTTTACATAAGATTTTGGAAAGTGCACATTTTTAGTGCTGCCATCTATTGATTTAAATAATACATATAATTGTAAAAATTGAATAACAATAGAACTATATTTATATATACTAGTTTTTAAATTTTAGACAGATTCAGATAGGATAAATTTAATTTCTTATAATTTTTGTAAGGAAGGGATGCATGCAATTTTTTTGAAATAAAAGATGTACTACAATACACACTTTAATCCAATTTGTAGAATTGTAAGTATCATTAAAACCAACAGATGGCAGCACTATAAATCTGAGCCCCAGGAAAGTTTAAAATTTTTGCAAATAAAAAATAAAAAACAAAGAAACAATCATGAATTAGCTCAATATTTTGGGACGTACTCACACACAGGCGTTATAGGTGGTAGTTAGGGATACAGAACAATCAGAGAAAATACATGTAAAAAATTCCTGGGCTGCCGTCTAAATGCCTAAATAATTATTTACAATCCTTCGATAGGGTTAGCAGGACCCTGACAATTTAAGTATTTTATAAGCCCTTGAAGAAATAACATTAATAGCATGAATGAAAAGTGTAATGTGACTATATGTATGGTCCCCTGCCGTTTGAAAGGGAATTTCCTCTTTTGCCTCACTCTCTTGACGGCTCTGTTGATGTGTTCTTAATCCCTGAATAAAAGCGAGAACCATACTTATATACTAACTTTCAAATTTTTAACATATTGAGATAGGAGAAATTTCATTTTTCATCATTCTCATAAGAAAAATATTTATGTAATTTTTCAAAGAAAAAGTTTGTGCTTTCAATCAATTATTAATATGTATCATTTCACTCAGTAGATGGCAGCACTATAAGTCACACAAGGTAACTTTTGTTCTCTCAATTTTTTTTAATCGACACCCCAACGATCCAACAAAGGAGGTTTTAAAATTCGGCTTTTCTTTTATGTATATACTAGCCGGGCTTCGCCCGTCTAGACGGTCTTTTCTGAGGCCCTCAGAAAAAAGATAAACTCACGTGATTTCGTTTGAATTACTATCTAAATGCCGGCAAAAATTACGAACTCGGCGTTTCATCGTATCATTATAAAACACTAAAGGCATAATCTTATTATTTTATTATTTCTTTTAATAATTTTTTATAATTTTTTATTAATTTATTATTTTTATTTTTATTTTTATTATATATATATATATATATATTTTAATAATTTTCTTTTAAAATGTTTTAATTATTACGCGGTCGTTTTTTTTTCAGCTTCCCGGATAGCCATATTGGAGCAGTTTCTATCTCAATCATTCCTACGCGATCCGGGCCCCACCAGTGGCTGAGAGGTTCTGCTCTCGAAGTTGGTCGACGGGAGGTGCTGGGTTCGATGCTAATCACGCCCGTCGGCCTAATCGTTCGGAGTTTTCGTGGTTTTCTTCGAGCCGTGGATTTATCCATGCGTAAATACGGGTTAGGTTCCCTTAGAAAGACCCCCACGAAGGGCACTCCCTCTGGGCCTATATCCCAAGTGTAGATAATTGGCCGTCAATAGTCAACCCCACCTGCGCGATCGGGAAGAAAGCCTGACTGACCGTTTGACGTCACACCGATTTCATTCGCATTAAATTTTTTTTTTTTTTTTTTACACCAGGCTACATCGTGAACAATTACCTCTTTTGTTTAATATTTTAAACTTCCATGATGAATGAATCTTTTGTGTTTAAAAAAATTTCAGAAGTGTTAGCATTGTTTATAATGATGATCTGACAATATTTGTCTGTAAGGTGCAATAATGAAAAATTAACAATCACAATGAACGCAGCAATGGTACAAAAAAGTACAAATGAAAAAGTGAAGCGGGAATCCCGGAATTGTTGATTATAGTTAAATACTTTGCGCTTTTATTATATAGATGTCCACGTATAATTCTTGAACGGATGCTTCAATTTCCCTACTTTTTTGTTGTTGGAAAGGTCTTGTTCTACCAGCGGAATCGTTTCAATTTCATAATTAAGCAAAAATAATATATTTATCTATCTGTTTTCTTGTATTTCTTTCTTGTATTTCTTTCTTTTATTTTTTCCCTTACTTCATAGGCTTTAATTTTAGTAAAAGGCAATTGTCACGATCTTTGCGTATGGTGTTAAGGTACACAGTACTTCTTAACACTTTTACTTTCTTCAATCTATAACAGAAGAAAGTATTTAATCGAATTTTTTTTCGACTTACTGTTTTCGACGGATTTACACGCTTTAGGGGTCAGAGATCCCGAAAAACACGTTTTTACAAAATTTCCGTCTGTCCGTGGGTGTGTGTCCTCTTTGTATCATCGAAAAGGGGTTGGTTGGTTGGTTGATTTTATTACGGCCGATTATCAACTCGAGGGATATAGGCCCTAGGGGGAGTGAACTCCGTGGGAGTCTTTCTAAGGGATCCTAACCCGTATTTACGGCAAGGTTCGAAGAAAACTGTAGGAAATCAGGACAAAGTCTTGTCCCCCAAAATTTATCAACTGGTTTGTTCGGGAGTGAAATCGTTCCGAACCGGTATTTCTTTATGCATTTCTGTCGTATGGGTTCGGTCGTAAGGTCGCGGCTCTTTCAACTGTAACTGTATGCATATTTTATTCTAGTTTGATGTACTGAGTAAGTATATATCTAGTGTGAAACAACTCCATGGAAGGACGGCTGAAATGGCGAGTTTAAATTTACCTCTTGTTGCAGTTGTATATTGATAATGTCAGTAATATATGATAACCAAGTTCCCAGCAAAGGCTGGAGGTATATGTATATATCTTTATTTAAGTTTAACATTCAAGGTGAATGAATAAATGTGATTCTTATTTCAAATTAAACAGTTTCATTAATGTGCTACACTATATTTCCAATGATGACCGGTCACTTGCGATTTTAGACGTTTTGTTAAATATCTGGAAAGATACATGAGGAATTATCCTGAAACTTCAGGAGTGTAAACAACATGATAAACGTCATATATTTCCGCGAAGATTTTTTACCGAAACCCCATAAGGGGCCGTCAACAAATTGAAGAAAAACGAATATATTTTGGATAACCCTGTAAAAACTAATATTGCAAAAGCATTCAAAGTGTAGATTATGATTAAGTGGCTTATTGTAATAATTTGAGTTCATTTTTATGAAGATAGCATGTATACTCGAAGAGAAATTCAGGTTTTCAGTCCCAAATTTTACCAAGTTTTTTTGCTTATAATTTGCAGAGTTTTTAATATAAAAACAAGTTATTTTCAGAAAATATGACAAACAAAATTGTACACAATACCCTGCAATCAGAATTAAAAAATAATAAAAATTGTATGAAAAATGAGCAGGTTTACTAAATATTGTTTCACTGCGCATGCACGAATTCAATCAAAATATACTGTGCATAATATATTAGCTAAGTATATAGACCAACTTTTATGAAAGTCTCAAAAACATATCTAGAAATTCTAATAGTAATCGTCGATAGAATAAGCTCGAATTTCGCTGTTCCCAAAAGGAATCAAAAAGATGAGGGGTTGTATCCAAATATACTAGCTTATGAAAGTTGACATAATAAGAATGAAGTGTCTCTCATTCTATATTTGATACAACCCCTCATCTTTTTGTTTCCTTTTGGGAACAGCGAATTTCGAGCTTATTCTATCGACGATTACTATCAGAATTTTCAAGCTATGTTTTTGAGACTTTCATAAAAGTTGGTATATATATTTAGCTAATATATTATGCTCAGTATATTTTGATTGAATTCGCGCATGCGCAGTGAAACAATATTTAGTAAACCTGCTCATTTTTCATAGAATTTTTATTATTTTTTAATTCTGATTGCAGGATGTTGTGCACAATTTTGTTTGTCATATTTTCTGAAAAAAACTTGTTTTTATATTAAAAACTCTAAATTATAAGCAAAAAACTTGGTAAAATTTGGGACTGTTTTTATAAAAACCCGAATTTCTCTTCGAGTATACATGCTATCTTCATAAAAATGAACCCAAATTATTACAATAAGCCACTTAATCATAATCTACAGTTTGAATGCTTTTGCAGTATTAGTTTTTACAGGGTTATCCAAAATATATTCGTTTTTCTTCAATTTGTTGACGACCCCTTATGGGGTTTCGGGAAAAAATCTTCGCGGAAATACATGACGTCTATCAGGTTGTTTACACTCCTGAAGTTTCAGGATAATTCCTCATGTATCTTTCCAGATATTTAACAAAACGTCTAAAATTGTAAGTGACCGGTCATCATTGGAAATATAGTGTATATACTTAGTCACACCACAGACCTTAAACACTGCGTTTTATAACTCTGCTCTGTTTCCATTGGGTTACGGGCCATGTTATGCTATTTAAAGGACAAATAGATGCAGAGCGGTGTGTTTTAGATGGAATATATACAGTTTTAAAAGTATAATGGCACAGGTTTTATTCTTTCTCGAAGCTATCGGATTATAACTATCCTTCTTGGAACCTCGACGTCAAATGTGTATTGATCTATCGGAATTTCTGGGAGTTTATTACAAAGCCAGATACCGCATGTAAAGCGGATGCCTCTGATCGTGAGAAAAGCGACTTTGAATGGCGTAAACGCAGAGCTTATACGACGATTTATCAATCCATCGAAAGGAAATTCCAGATATTAATCGCTCAGACAGAAAGCGGAAAATATGCCTGGGATATCTTAAAGTTAAACTTCGAACCGACTTCACGGACACGTTTAGCTGGATTAGTGGATGAATTTTTTGAGATGACGTTAAACTCGCAAGAAGAAATCATCGGTTTATTTTGCAAGAAAATTGAAGAAAAAAAATTTCAGATCAAAGATGCAGGATTTGATATGCCAGAATTGTTGGTATGTTTCCTTCCTTTGAATCCTTCGTTTACCCGAGGAATACGATAATCTAGTTCAAATGTTATATAGATTAGATGACACAGAATTCAAATTGGAAAACGTATCTAAACAGTTAATTAGCGAATACGGAAGAATTTGTTTAAAACGTAAGGATGAAAGTAAAGAGGTTATCCGTATAGGTGATGCTTATATAACAAAGTTTAAAACTCCTACCGACAAACCAACCATTCCAAAGAAGAATTTAGTAAGTGGTAAAAAGCCACGGTTTTCAAGTAGTGGAAGCGACCTGGAACCCTCTAGCTCTAATACTGCACCAGCTAATCGTATGGGGCCTAATTTAATTTGCAATTACTGCAGGAAACATGGTCACTCAGATACAAGGTGTTTCAAAAAGAAGAGCTATAGAGGGAAGAAAAGCAACTTTTCTACAGTGAAACTACAAGACAATCTGAATTCGCCCTTGTCTTCAAACGAAAAAATTGTGGAATTTCTTCTGGACTCAGCAGCTACTTCTCGCTTTACGAATGACAGGAGTTTATTCGTAACCTACAAGGACCTCCCCCTCAACATGTGCTGATTGGAGACAAGGACTGTTCGTCGGAAGTATTGGGTGTAAGTGGTATTGACTTTACAATACTAGATGTAACAGGTAATGTAGAAATAACTATAAAAAAAGTTTTATATGGGAAGAAATGTGATGAATATGAGAAGAATAATGATGAGCCTAATATGGGAAGAAATTTAATTGGTGTGTCTAATATAGACATCGCAGGAAACCAAATTCAATGGGGAAAGAATAATATGATATGATTAATTTGTGTATGATAAATTTAATCGATCATATATATTATTTCTCCTGTCAACATCCCTTTCTCTCAGAAAATACTAGAACGCAGAACGACGAATGAGATACCATATGAAAGGATTTTGAACAGGCTTCTGACATAGCACACTTAACATTTCGTTAAAACATTTTTTAAATTAAAAATTGCAGTTAATTAAAAATTAAATCGGCATTGTTTTCATAAATGAAATTAAAGCTTTTCCTCAAATCGGTATTACCACAAAAATAAAATACTGCATTATCAGATGACGTCACCCTATAATGAAATTAAAATACGATTGTTAATTTATTTCTTGCGTGTACTTTTTTCAAAAATATCGAGCTTTTAATCGGGTTTTTATTTAATTTTTACGCGTACGTCACCTATTGTTTATTTGTTTACTTTGTTTAATCATGGCTGTGTATATGCGTACTGTATCAGAGCATCCAGTAGATTACGTAATTTAAGGGTTATCTTCCATTTAGATATACAGTTCATTAGGATTCACAAAAATTGTAAGTTATTTATTTTTTAATATTTCATTAAGCTGTTAATGACGTCACTTAAATGGCTGATGGACCACAAAGTTTGAACATTCCATGTTTAAGAGGTTAAAGAGGTTATCATAAGGCTTGCATAAAAGTTGTGTACCAAATATTGATTTATGTATTTAAGACATTTCTGGAACAGTTTTGCAAAATCTGAGGAAATGCTTTCATATGAATTCCCTAAACGTCTGATTCAGTGTTTCAATTTTTTTTATAATTCGTTTTTTTTTTTTTTTCAGTATAGGGGTCTTGACAACCTAGAGAAATGACCTTGGCGAGAGAAGAAAATTTGACAAAAAATTTCTGTCAATCTATTCCCATTTTCTTATACACAAGCAATCATCATATATATTATTTCGGTTGTCAACATCCTTCTTTCTATGCACATACAAAACATACAACGATGAATGAGGTATCATTCGAAAAGTGTTTGAACAAGTTTCTGAGATAGTACACCCACATTTCGTTAAAACGCGTTGTTTCATTAAAAAAAAAAATCAGTTAATTAAAAATAAGTACTAAAACGTACCAAGAAATAATCTGAAAGATTGCAGTGCGAAAGCTTCGCACGGGTCCTTCTGGTATTGTTTTACTGTACCAAGAGTAGATAAATATATAAGATATATTGTTAAAGGTTACGCTTCAAAATGTGAAAATTTTGCGTTTTCTACTAGTTTAAATGCAGAGATTGTACATCGTAGATTTTGTCATACAAATTTGCCTTTACTTGAAAAAATGGGTAAAAATAATTGTGTTAAAGGTACTGAAACTATTAACTGTAAAAACAAAAATAAGATGTGCTAATCTTGTGTAATTGCAAAATCTAATAGACATTCGTTTAAAAGAAATTATTTGTATAAACGCATTTCTAGTACAACTCTCGATAGAGTGTATATGGATTTGTGGGGTCCTAGCCCGGTTAACTCGTTA
Source organism: Maratus michaelseni (assembly GCA_963931845.1). Taxonomy (NCBI): domain Eukaryota; kingdom Metazoa; phylum Arthropoda; class Arachnida; order Araneae; family Salticidae; genus Maratus; species Maratus michaelseni. The sequence goes on along the minus strand of OZ007593.1, from coordinate 343,234,921 downwards.
GGGGGGGGGGGGGGGGGGCGAAATATTTTTTTGTCAATAATTGACGATTATTCTAGAAGGACTGAAGTTTATATAATTAAAGATAAAACGGAAGTTTTTGAATGCTTTAAAAAGTTTTTAGCGAAAGCTGAGAGATAAACTGATAAGAAATTAAAGCGTGTGCGAACTGATAATGGTCTTGAATTTATTCATAAATCATTTGATAAATTGTTAATTGCTTTAGGTATAACAATCGAAAGATCCTCCATTTATACTACAGATCAGGTGGGTGTTGCTGAAAATTTCAATAAAGTAGCAATGAATGCAGTTCGAGCAATGTTACACGGTAGCGGATTAAAACCATCATTCTGGGGGGGGAAGCACTTTTAGCGTTTGTTCATACAAAAAATAGAACCGAACACAGTTTAACCCAAGAATTATGGACGGGATTCAAACCTTCGGTAAGACATTTAAGAATTTTTGGTTCTTTAGCATTTGTTAATGTTCCTAAAGTTAAACGAAATGAACTTCAACCTAAAGCTTTACCAGGTATTTTAGTTAGTTATGCCATGAAAACAAAAGGGTATAGGATTTATATTCCAAAAGAAAGGTGAATTGTAGAAACTATTCATGCGCGTATAGATGAATCCAAAACGGGGCTAACGAGAAAGACGAGCTACCGCGCTTCTGCAATTTAGAGTAGTCACGTGATGCTCACGGTCTCAGATGAGCTAAGCAAACCAATTGACATAATATATTATTGCCTCCATTTTAGATTACTATTATTACCGAGTTGTTCTTTAATTTGATAAAATTCATTACTGGTAACAAGCAACGGAATCATGATTATCAAATGTTACATACAGGGTGATTATAAAAAAAACTATCCCGATATATGAGCCCTAACTGTCATATCGTTCACAGAAACTGAATGAAATTTTGGTTTAAAGTATTTTGAGGTATGCGCTCAAGAACCATGTGAAAAACAACAGTTAAATTCTAACAATTACGGTTACAGTGACAAAATTTCGAAAATTTCAAATGGCAACACTTATTTTTTTTATTGGAATGTGATCTTCATAGTGAAAAACCATTAAAGCGTTGGAACGGGGCCTGTAGCACGAAAATCGCCGGCGCTAGACAGATTAAGAAGAAAAGTGAAAACAACCAATAAAGGACAGAGAAGCAACAGAAAGTAAAACATATTATTGTTCAGTGGTATTCACCATCTGCCGCATGTAAAATGTCGTCGTGTGTAAAATGAAAAATGTATGAAACACAATAAATTGTTTTATTTAACATATAAAAATTTCAAAGCTGTAGAACAATTTAAGTTATTGAAAAAAAAAAATACGATTGTCGGAAAAAGAGAGAGAGAGAAGGGGTATATTAATATTTTAATCACAGTATACTATTTCTACGATTTTTGTTGTCAAGTTTTTGGAAAACGATGATAAATTCGGCTGAAAACTCTGCATGCTATAAAAAAAACCCTTTTGAATTTTTCACAGAAATGTTAACATCTTCATGAAATGATGGATACGTGCTATGCTTACACAAACGCACACAAGTGTGGAATAGGACCTACACAGTCATTTGCTACAGCGACAGACCATTTTTAGCATTTTTTTTTTTTACTTAGGTGATTAAAAATGTTATTTTATAATTAAAATTATTATTCCGTCCCCCCTCCCCCCTAATTGTCCGCGCGACAAAATCTTCACTGAAAAACATGAAGTCAATCAGGTTCTTCACATCCTTAAAGTTGAAGGGCGTTTCGGGCATTTCCTCACGAGTTTCAGTAAGATATTCGACGAAACGTCTGAAATTGTTCACTGCCCCTTAATTTTTGGACACCAGTGTATATTAAATCTACAAAAACAACTTTTCAAAAGTAAAAAAAAAGCCAAGCGTAAAAAAAAAAAAGTTGTGGCTAAAAAATGGTGTGATATCAAATTTCCAAGCTATTATATTACTTTTTTAACTTTTTTCCATTAAATAAGTTATCATATATATAAGTCGAGTGCCTACGTATATGTTAATAGAAATCGTTTTCTCCTGTACTAAATACATCCTAACGAGTTTCTGAAAATTCAATTTTTTGCAAATTATGCATGATGAGCTTGGCGGCCATCTTTGCATATTATTCACAAAATTCTAAGCATCCAAATTCGTAGTTAAAATCCGAAGTTCAAAATTGTTATTTAAGCAAATATTTTAAGCGTTTCATTTATAGATTTGTATGATCTGAAAATTGTGTCTTAAGATAATGATGACTTATCTTAAAGATTCATCTTATGATTTATTTTTTACAGTAATTAATAATTTCAAACTAGTAAAAATCAATTTCTCAAAATATCAGTCTTATCTAATTTATCTGTCCGTAGTTAAAATCTGAAGTTCGAAATTGTTATAAACATATTACATTGCAAACATATTACGCTTTTACTTTAGAAATTTGGGTGCTTAGAAATATGAAAAGATGGCCGCCAAGCCCATCATGCATAATTTGAAAAAAATTGAATTTTCAGAAACTCGTTAGGATGTATTTAGTACAGGAGAAAACGATTTCTATTAACATATACGTAGGCACTCGACTTATATATATGATAACTTATTTAATGGAAAAAAGTTAAAAAAGTAATATAATAGCTTGGAAATTTGATATCACACCATTTTTTAGCCACAACTTTTTTTTTTTTACTCTTGGCTTTTTTTTTTTACTTTTGAAAAGTTGTTTTTGTAGATATCATTTCTTTTTTTAAAAACAGAATAAACATAATTTAAATAATCTAAACATGAGAAATAATTTAAAATTACATTTTACTTTCAGTCATTGTTTAAAAGGTTAACTAGAAATACCAGTAGATTTTTAAATTAAACTAATAACAACATACTAAATGTGGCTTGTTATAATACTTGTTATCCCCCGTTAAAAAATATCACTGACTTATCGATGAAATGAATAAAAATGCAATACGTACATAGCGTGTCAGCGCTGCATTTGAAATCAAACGTGATATCACGCTCTTTTATTATTAGCACTAGCTGGCTTCGCCCGCTAGCGGACCCCTAATTTATATCGGGGCCTCGAATCTTGTAAAACCTCGAATAAGATAAACCTCGAACCGAACGAACCTCCGACCTGGTTCTCCGCTGCCTTCGGCACCGGATAATCCCTTAATTTGCACATCGAATAGTATAAACCTCTAACCAAACTAACTTCCGACACGGGTCCCCGCTGCCTTCGGCACCGTATAGCAGTCGTGCTGCGCACGCTCAAGTTCCATCTTCCACCACCAGGTAGCGCAATCTGTTCTGTATGAACCTCGGGCACTGAAATCGTTAAGGCTATAGATGTCGAGTCGAATGAACTGTACCCCGTCGTGATCTAGCCCATAGAACCAAGAGCGGAGCTGAGTTGTGGAGCTGCTGTTGTCGCCTAGCTTTTATTATTGGGTTTTAGGGTGCCTTTATTTTGGAGATTTTGCCCCTTTCAGTTGTAGCTGTTTGGTTTTGTTGCACTGCCGTTGCCTTGGCTACAGAATTGGCTTGGATGCATGGTTTTGAGGAGTGTTTTGTTTATCTTTACTGTGTCAGGGTTGCCATAGTAATTTGTGTTTGTCTTTTGGGTGTATTGTAGTTTCTGGGGGTACTCCATGTCTGGTGTTTTTTTTTTTTTTTTTTTTTTTTTTCTCTTGGACGTAGCATGAGTTGAGTTACTGTGGTCTGTTCAGTCGCCATTTTATTGGATCATTTTGTGCCGCTTTATTAAATCATTTTGTGCCGCTTTATTGGATCATTTTGTGCCGCTTTATTGGATCATTTTGTGCCGCTTTATTGGATCATATTATGCCGCTTTGTTGAATCATTTTGTGCCGCTTTATTGGATCATTTTGTGCCGCTATATTGGATCATTTTGTGCCGCTTTATTGGGTCATATTGTGCCGCTTTATTGGATCATTTTGTGCCGCTTTATTGGTTCATTGCTGGTTTTGGTGTTTTGTTCTTCGGGTTTACTATTATGTCTACCACGGAGGAGAAATTTGATGAACTTATTGAGAAAGCTGATGAATTGGACTTCATGGAGGCGATGCAGAGTTTGTGTGCCCAGGTGTATGAGGCGTGGGAAGGTATGAGAGTGAGGCAGAACAGGGTGTCCGCGACTATGGTGGCAGCGACAAAGAAAACTCTGGACTACCTGACCATGAGATCAATCAAAGTTTACAGAGAAAATATAGTTTATGACACTAAAATCAAAGCAATGGAGAGGAATGACATGAACATGGAGGAGCTGGCTGCAAAAATCACGCGATCTTCGTCTAGTGTAGAGGAGGTTTCGGCTAAGAGGGTGGAACCCCGTAGACAGAGACAGGATGAATTTTCTGTGATTGTTTCGACTAAAGATAAGGAAATAGACGTTACCACAGTGAAGAATGAGATAAAAAGAGTATGTAAAGCGGATCCTGACCTGGGAAAGCCCAGTGACATTCTGATAACAAAGGTGGGACAGGTTGTTTTAAAAATGAGTAATGAAAGAGACACGGACGCTGCTCGGACTCTATTGCAGGGAAATGAAGACTTGAGGGATAAAATACTGATAAATATACCAAGTAGAAGAAGGGAAAGGATCTTGGTTCTTAGTGTGGACCCTGGGGTAGAGGAGGAGGAGATGACAAGTTCTCTGAAGAGAGTTTTGGATGAGATGAAGACTGGTGATGTGGCTATGGATAAAATTCGGGCAAAACTGATTGATCCAGGTCTTTCTGCTGCTACAAAGGAGGCTTTGAAGGAATTGGTGGCGGAGCATTCACATGACTTTGAGATAATTCGCAAGATAAAAACGCGTAATGGTCGAGTTAATTGGCTCATTGATGTAGATAGGAGGGGCAGGGATTATTTAATTAGTCGAAAGAGAATTTGTATTGATTATGAGCGTTATAAGGTGGTTGAACATATAAATATAATTCGTTGCTTCAAATGCCAATCATATGGTCATATTGCTAGTAAATGTGGAGGAGGGTTGAGATGTGCTAAGTGCTCGGATTCGCATCCGACTGTGGATTGTAAATCTAATGACATTGTGTGTGCAAATTGTTATTTTGAAGGGGGTTCGGATGAGGTGAACCACAGAGCAGATAGCTATGATTGTCCGGCTTACCAAGCTTATCGAACCAAGTTGTTAACTTCAAAACGTTTATAAGGGCAGCCCTTTGGTGCGTTCGGCTATTTCTGGGATTAGAGTGCTACAAATTAACTTGAATCACTGCAAACTTGCTAATGAAGAACTGGATAGGTATTTAAAAAACTTTTCTTTTGACGTAGTTCTGTGTCAAGACCCGTATGTGGTTTCAGGTCAAATTGCTGGTATTCCTCCGAATTGGAGATCCTTTATCTCTCTCAGACTAACCTCTGCTATTTTAATTATTAATGGTGATTATATTGTCATTGAATCTCTCAAGTTAGATAATGCTGTGTTTGTTAATGTCAATGTCGAGAACAAAGTTATTACTTTGGGTTCACAATACTCTAGGCCGGCTTCGTCGGATGCTTTGGACACTGATTTGGCTTCATGGTCTGACAAATATATAGACTGCTCAAATGTACTAATCGGAGGCGATTTCAATGTGCATATGAGGACTTTAGGCTACAGCCGGGATGATGAAAGAGCAGAAGTCCTGTTGGAGTATCTTTCTTTAAAGAACATGGTATTGGTGAACGATACTGAAGCTCCACCTACATACGCTCAAGATGACCGCCAGGGCAGGCCGGACCTCACTTTGGCCGGAGAGAATATATGTAACTATATCGATACCTGGGAGGTAGATACTGAGTATAACTCGTTTAGTGATCATCGTTATATTCGATATAGGTTGAACTTGGACCCTATCGTAAGACTTATGAAAAGATACAAGACGAAATTTTGTTCATTCAAGAAGTTCAATAATCTTTTTCGTCAGAAGATGCATGAACTATTGGAAACTTTGATTCCTATTAAAAGTGCTGTTCATATGGATGTCTGGATGAACAATTTACAAATATTTCTCCAGGATTTAATGAATCGATGTTTTAGATATAAAAAGCTAGGATATAAACCTAAACATTCTTGGTTTACAGAAGATTTAAGAAGGCAGCGTAATAAACTCAGTGCCCTTTACAAAAGGTATCGTAGGAATCTAGACGATATTCAGTATAAGGATGCATATTTAAAAGAAAGGAACATCTATAAGAAAAATGTTAAAAAAGCTAAACGTTCGGCATGGATGAATTTTTGTGAAAAAACTAGTGATGCTTATGGTACCTTATTCAGGTATATCGCTGGGAAGAATATTAAACATACGGACATGATCTTCACTACACTAGAAAATAACACAGTCTTTGACTCATACGATGATGTGGCTATGCTGCTTATGCAGGAACATTTTGGTATAGATAATATTCCACAAAACATATTTGAATATACTCCAAATGCAGAAATATTTATAGATCATGGTTTTAAACCTGTTTCACATCGTGAATTGAAATATGCATTGAAAAGTCAGGCAAATAACAAAGCACCTGGCTATGACCTTATGGACCCTCTGGTGGTAAAAAATCTATGCACAACGTTTCCTGCTTTTGTTTTGGGTGTGTTTAATAAGTGTTTAAAATTGGGATTTTTTCCTAGTTGCTGGAAAAAAGGAATAGTTATTTTCTTTCGGAAAAGAAACAAGATTTCATCAAACCCAAGAGCCTACCGCCCAATTACGCTTCTCCCGATTTTGGGAAAAATTTTAGAAAGAGTGATGAAGGTTAGAATTATGTCGAGACTGGAAGGTATTCGATATTTGGATATAGCACAACATGGCTTTCGAGAGGGTAGGTCAACGGTTTCTGCCATTTTGGATTTAAAAAAGAAAGTTAATGAGATTCTTGGTCATGCGAAATATTGTGCTGTAGCATCCATTGACATAGAGGGTGCATTTGATGCGTTACATTGGCATATCTTAGCACGTATAATTGACGATTTGCCTCTTCCATTGTACATGAGATCGGCTTTAAAGAGTTACATAAGTAATAGACTTATAGGTTTTAGTTTTGCATTTGGTACTGAATGGTTTGTGTTATTCCAGGGATGCCCCCAGGGGTCGTGCCTGGGCCCTCTTTTATGGCTTGTGGTGGCGGATCGTCTGTTGAAGTTATATCGACAACATTCGGATCAAGTCATCTCCTACGCAGACGACTTCGTTTTGTTTGCCGAGGGCGACAGCCGCCAACAGTTAGAGGCTAATATGAATGGTCACTTAAATCATTATGCAGAAATCTGTGAGTACCTGGGTTTGAAGATAAGTATTACAAAATCTGTGGCAATGCTGTTCGGAAAAAATACGTTAGAAAGAAGAAGACCTAATTTTAAAATTAATGGAGAGAGTGTAGTGGTGAGGAATAACTTGCAATACTTGGGCCTTACACTTGATAGTATGTTTAATTGGTTTACTCATCTGGATAATATTAGAGAGAAAATTAAGGATTTTGCTTTAAATATTCGAAAAACGGGAATTAGAGATAATGGTGTTCATGTAATGTATCGCAAGATCTGGTATAGTTCTGTGATAGAGAGGCAAATTATGTATGGATATCAAGCATGGTTTGGAGATTTGAAGACTTTGGCTTTACATGCAGCGACTTAGCTCTTGCCAGAGGATTGGTTTACTTTCAGTGATTAAGACATATAGATCGACTTCAACGGATTCCTTATGTACTCTTGCAGGTGTTCCTCCTTTGAAGATAGAATATCAAGCTTACTACGATAAATTTCTCTTTTTCAGTGGAGATGGGTCAATCATTATCAATAATATAGAGTTTCACGCAGATGAATTCTCGATAAATAAGAGAACATATGAATTTCCAGTAATAGGTCGTGATAATTTAAAATTAATTGAACCAGTTACAGAGGTGGTTCCAGACTCGGACTTGCCTGTAGTTTATTCAGATGGATCTCGTATGCCCTTGGGAGTGGCAGCGGCCTTCATAGTTTATTGGAAGGGCTCATTTATATATGACTATAGGATCAAACTAAATGATTTGAATTCAATATATCAGGCAGAGTTATCTGCTATTTATCATGCGGTACTGTGGTTGGTTCATTCTGAGTTTAAAAGTGTCATATTATATACTGATAGCTTTTCGTCGGTCTCAGCTCTTGATAATCTGTTTCCCACTAATGAAGTATTGTTTTTAATTTACAAGCTGCTTATGGAACATCCTGAAAAAGTATTATATCTCGGATGGATCAAAGCACATATTGGCTTTGAAGGTAACGAGCGAGCAGACTTTTTAGCGAAATCAGTCATATTGGAGGGTATGTATGATATTGATTATCGGGTTACGCTTCCACCCTCACTGGTAACAATGTATTTCAAAAAGAAGGTGTTGCAGGCCTGGCAGGAGTACTGGTCTGCCTCTGACAAGGGTAGACAGACTTACGAAATTTTGAAGAAAGTTGAGAGGAAGTTTGTCTGCGCGAAACAACTTCTTGCACATTACTTATCAGGCCATGGGAGTTTTCCGTATTTTTTGTGTAAAATAGGTAAAAGACAATCAGATAGATGTGATTGTGGCTCTCGGGGCACAGTTGTGCATTACATTTTTGGTAGGTGCTTTTTAATGAAACATCACTTTAGTTTTGTGAGAAAATATACGCTACGTGAAAACTTGCAAAGAATTCTTCTGGACCCTGAGAACTATTCAAAGCTTGCGGAAAACTATAATATTTTGAATGAATTGTTTTCTATCATAAGATATAGGTTTTGAAAAAAAAATGGTGCTGAAGTCAAATGCGTCTGTAACTTTGTTTGAAGAATACAATGGATAATTGTTTATTCGGCTATGTCATTAATCTGGTGGTGAAGCTTAATTTCTCTGCAATTTTGCCTATAAACCTTTAAAGTCATTATTTGACGGTATTTTGAAAATTTCAAGTAGTGGACTATTATTAAAACTGGCATAGTTTGGATATAAAAGTGACTTGGTGGACATTACCAACTGAATTTACTGAGTGTTTGTAATCGACAATGTACAAAGTATGTCCCTGAACCTTGTGAATTGTGTTCCATTGTTTATGAACCTTAATTTTACTAGTTATTAGTGTCGACGATGTAACTAAATAAGTCGTTAAATGCTGTTATACTTCCTTTTAGTTTATATATTTAAGTTGGTCTTTACGTAGGTTTAGTTCTTATACGACTATGAATTATCATAGTTAGTCATATTTCAGTCTGGTAGACCTGTTGCAGCTTCTTTGTTTTGTTTTGAAGCTTGTTTTTTAGTTAGTTAATTTGATTTTAGTAGTTTTTATTTTATTTTGTAGGGGTCTACTGTCATTGTATCAAGTTTGTGCCTTTTCGTTGAAAAGGATTTTGTTTTTCGATTTTTGTTAATTGTCGCCCGTTGTTTAGGGCTTGTTTGGTGGGCTGTGGGGCGCTGACTGTCTGCTGGGGATTTTCCCGCCGGAGCATATTTGCCATAAACCTAACGGTTTGGCGCTCCGGCTGGGTGATTAAGCCCATAGAACCAGAGATAGAAAAGTGCCCCCTGGTGGTGAAAAAACGAACTAAAATGGGAAAGCTCTATTGATGTCGAGTCGAATGAGCCATACCCCGTCGTGATCCGACTCGTAGGAACAGATATAGGAAAGCGTCCCCTGGTGGTGAAAGCTAATCGCGCTTGGGGGGCAAAAGGGGGGATGAACACCGGAGATGCATAATAGGATTAAGCGGCCACAGACCTTTCCAACGATGTATCACATGAGGGGTATGTTCAAAATTTAGAAAATACCCCCCCCCCCTGCATATTATGATTAAGCGTTCACAGACTTTTACAACGATATATCACATGAGAGCTGTCGGCAAAATTTAGAAAAGAGCCCCCTTTGGGTGGGAGGGCTGAAAGTGGGAGGATGGACCCCGAAGATACATAATATGAATAGCGGAACAATTTTTAGAATTTCTGAAAGCTGATTTTTATTTATTTATTTATTTATTTATCTATTTTTTATTTTTTGTTTATTATTATTTTATTTTTTTTGCGTTGCCCTGTGCATGTTTGGAATTTCTTAGCAATTTCTTAGATTTACCTTATTTTATTCAATTAAACATTGTACTGTTACAATAAATTTAAATAGAAACTTCACTTCTAAAACAAAAATAATTTAACAACTGGATTTCATTAATTTATAGGAAAACTAGCAAGCTTCGCCCGCTTCGCCCGCTGCGCTGGTCGGTTTCTACAAATGAACCCTGAATCAAACGAAATATATCGTTTAATTTGACCTTGTATTTGAAAGCAATCTGTATATTTACGTGGAATATCCTTCCACATTACTGAAAAATGACGCGATTGCGCTATTATATTTTCTAATGTGCAGTCAAAATTTTAGCTGTTAAGGACCAACTCTTTTATTTGGTCATTTACAGTTAGGGTTTGCTAAAGAATGATAAAACTATATGCAATATACTAAAACCATCACTAAAAATTATCGAAATAACAATGCAAACAAATTAACTAACAAAATCCATTCAGAAGAAGTTTTTATAAAGGCTAATCTTTGATAATCTGATTATTGAACTTTTCCACATAATTCTAAAACAACAAAACGATATAAAATATACTAAAACAATCCTTACAAATTATCTACTTAACAATGCAAGTCGCAAAAAATACGCCCAGTAAAAACTATCAAAAAGGCTAATATTTCGGAATCGGGTTCACTTGACTATATAACCTTCACACATAACTGTTGGACTAAGCAACGTAGGACAATATATAGTACATTAACACCATTTCTGAAATAGCATCTAACTAACAATACAATTCTCATCAAAATCCGTTCAGTAGAACTTTTTTAGAAGGCTAATCTTTCATAATCGGAATCAAATATTGAAAAGGCTAATATTTGATTAAAAAAAATGGTCACCCGATTTTCGAATTTCCCCCTATAATTCTAGAACTAAGCAACGTTATATAATAAAACGTTCCCTAGAAAATTATTTAACAGTATAGGTTCCATCGAAATACATTCGGCAAAATCTTTTAAAAAGGCTAATCTTTCATAATCGGATTGATCTGATTATAGAACTTCCCAGAATAATTATATAACTAAGCTACGTAGAACGATATGTTATACATTAAAACCTTCCCTTAAAAATTATCTTAGTTTAAGTTCTACGAAAATGCATTCAGCAGAACTCGAGTTATAAGCAGCCGGAACGAAATTTCATATATGTAGAAGTAAATAGAAGTATATTGCCATTAATGTAGTTTGCATTTGAATAAAAAAAGGTACTTTTCGGTTAGCCGGGCACCAGTGATATATGAAAACACACACACACACACACACACACACACACATATATATATATATATATGTATGTATATACATGTATTTGTGTAGATATATGTGTATATATGTGTGTGTATATATATATATATATCACTGGCGCCCGGCTAACCAAAAAAGTACCAAAAAAAAAATACTGCGAAAATGCAGTCGTACACTTGAAAAAAAAAACACCTTTTGGCCTAAAATCTCTCATCAAAATTGTTTTTCTTTTTTTTCTTTTCTTTCTTTTAAAAAAAAAAATAAAATTAGTAACAGTTTTTTCTTTTATTTTTCCAGATGTATAGCCATTTCAATTCTTTCTGCAACAAAAAAAGACACTTTTTGGCTTAAAATCAAATTGTTTGGGGTCAAAAGTAAAATCAAAATCGTCAAAAACAAAAGATAAATCGCCAAATTTGTTTCAATAGAAATCTTGCCCCTTGAATAATGTTTTAAGCATTATGAACATTTCTAATCATGTTTAAATTAAATATTTTCGTTTTATAATATTCTCTCATCAAAACTCTTTTTTTTTCTTTCTTTCTTTCTTTTTTTTTTTTTTTTAATAAAATTAGTAACAGTTTTTCTTTTATTTTTCGAGATGTATAGCCTTTTCATTTCTTTCTGCAACAGTAATGATCGCCAAAAAATTAGCAATGGTAACCTTTTCGGCCAAAATAACAGAACTTTCTGTCATAATTCGATAGCTATTATACGTAGAACGTTGTGTTACATACTAAAACCTTCCCTGAAAAATTATCTCTCGAACAGTGCAAGTTCCATCAAATTCCATTCAGCAGATCTCGAGTTATAAAGGAACGGAACGAAATTTTCGTTTGTGTTTTATATATATAGCGAGGCTAACGAAAAAGACAGGCTACCGCGGTGCGTTCCACTTATCTTTTTTTACAGACTGCTAGAGTGACGTGATGCTCTTTTCGTACACCTGCATTGGTGGATTCGAGCCTCACGTGATTCCCGCGGTCTGTAAAAAAAGATACGCGTAAAGCACCGCGGTAGCCTTTCTTTTTCGCTAGCCTCGTATATATAGTAGATGACGTGAAAGGTATTCCTGCGAACGAAATGCCTGTCCTTTACCGTGTTTTTTTATTTTTAGAAATAAATGAATCACATTTAATTCATTTCAAAATTTTTGTTTACGTTTGGAAAGAAATTTTAAATGGCGATAACTCTTAATGTATACATTTTAGAAGGTACATCTTCCCTCAAAAACTAATTTATTTTTAAAGATCTTTCTAAAAACGTAAATTATATATTTAAAATATTTTTAAAGCATAAACACTACGTCTGATTACTTTATTTTACAATATTTATAAGAACACGCATTTTATCAGACAATTAAATACACTAAACAAACATGAGTGAAAAATTGACCTGGGCCTGGACTCGAACCTGGGACCTTATGCGTACCATGCCGACGCTCTGCGACTGAGCTACCCAGATCCATATCCGTAACCGACAATTTCTCATACTTATTCATGTTAGAAACAATCATCTGCCACAGTTTGCAGTCATATTTAATTATTTGATAAAATATGTGTTCTTATAATTGTGAAGTTTTATTTTAAAAAAAAAAACATCTTCAGAAGAAAATGGCTGACTTGCAGATGAAATTTGATGTGGTTATATTATAACCTGTAACTGATTTGCGCTATTTTAATACAGATGGTACATGGTCGTTGGCGGGTTTTATCTCTGTTTTGGCATAATTTTTTAATCGCCAAGTTAATTAACAGTTTTTTGCTAATTAAGGATAGAAAATATTTTTTTTTACACTGAATTTTATAAAAGCACATAGATTACGTAATTACTTGTCCAAAAATGCAATCCTTTTTTTATTCTGACCAATATTAAGGCCTGTAGCTTGTTTGAAAAAAAAAGTTTGACGAAGAAAATAGTGATCATTTTAAGTAACTCGACGTTTTTTAAAAAAAGCTATATCTCTGTTTATAAATCACTTATGAAGATGAGTTTGGTCTTAAATTGAAGAAATTCTTCCTTAGATTCTTCTAGTTTTCGTTTTTTTTTTCTACGACGCTTGGTTTGTTTGATATCTGATATTTTAATCTGGCATGTTTTGTCGATTTAACATTGCGAAGTTGCTTTCTGTATATAAGCATTAGCGGTCTTTATTCCAGTTCTTGGCGTTGTTTGTGTGGCGTTTTTTTTTTTTTTTAGCTTGGCTTGGCAGAGCGACCGCCCTGCTTGATATGCTCAATATTTATCTCTGAGTACATAATATATTAAAGAGAGAAGCAAAAGTCTTAATTTTTGAGTGCAAATTCGATTTTACTTCACATGCCTCAACTTTTTTTGAAGTGTGGATAAAGCAGGAAATATAATTAAGAAGAATCAAGACGGTTGGAGAAAAAATAGCTCGTCTATTGGATTTCACTGCTCACAACCATATCCCTAGGAAATACTCCTTCTAAATTCCTCTTCATTCTATTTTCATTCCCCCTTCCTGGAGGTAGCATCCATTCTTCCACCTCTTTGTTTGAGAGAGGGGTGAACAAAAGGGAAAGGGAAGGGATGCCCTTTCACTTTTTTAAAAGCTGGAAAGGGAAATGGGAGGGGGGGGAGGGAGTTCTTCCCTTCTACAGAATTTGAAAAAATGTCGTTTTCTGGGGAAGAAAACATATTTATTTTATAACCAGATACTAATAAATCTGACGTAATTTTTACACGGGCTGTAAAACCTTTATATTTATAACCATTAAAAATTTCAAAGGGTTTGGACAGCAAAAGCTTTTTTAATGTTTTCTTACGAGCACTTTTATCACTAATTATCAGTATATTTTATTTGGGGTTCATTTCTGGAGGCACGGCAGTGCCTCCGCCAAGTCGAGAAAGGACAGCTTGTTTTGTTGCGCTAGAAAATTCAAATTAGGAATAAAGGTAGTATTTAGGATACAGAAAAAGAAAAATTAAAAAAAATCCAGAAAATTCGAAAAAAAAAAATAAAAAAATCGAAAAAAATTGAAAAAATGAAAATAATTTGATACGATAACGCTCGTATTTATAAATTAATTTGGATGAAACTAATTGTGTGTATTAAGCTCACCAATGCCTCGACCGAGTTCGTTGGCCAGCTTGGTCCGCCATCTTGTTTCAAGATGGTGGCCACGGAAAATTTTAAAACTAAAATAAATATACAAAAAAGTTAAAAAATCAAGTTTATTTTTAATTAGGTGTTAGGACTTGATACAAGGATTCCAGAGCATTTTTTGTTTTACCTCTATCTTAAAAATTGGCTGAGATAGAGCAGTTTGAAATTCTAGGGTGGCTGACATTTTGAAACAAAACAGCACATTACAAAAAACCAACGATAAATTTATGGTCAATAATGGTCAAGCAGGTGCAATCCCGAATGAATACTCCGTGTTATTATAACTGTAACTTTGACTTCGAAATTTTGATACGTTGCATTTTCTATTTGTTGATATTTTTGAACTATGATTCACGCTAAGTGAAATGTTGTTGTTGAAGAGGGATTTTCCATGTAAATCCGAAACGTCCAATTTTAATATGTTTTTAATGTTTTATGAAAGTGTATTGTAATGTCTGGAATTTTTTATGATTTTAATATAAATTTATAAGTTTTAGTGAACGCGATTTCTCGCAAATTATTTTCTTTCATTGTTGTAATCATTTTCCCAATCATACGCATAAAACTATATATTCATATCCATTAGCGCCAAATTCTCGCCAAACTTGGCGACAATTGGCGAAATCTCGCCAAATTTGGCGACATAAATAAGTCTTCATAAATGAAGCCAACTTGGCTATAGCTCAATAATTTGGCGAATTTCTTATTCAAATTCAGTGTAAACGAATCTTTTGTAAACGGTTTCTTTGCATTTTAAAAACACAAATTGCACAAATTGTGCTTATTAGTTGCTAAAATCAGTGTAAAAATTGTTTTAAACTCATAAAAGAGCTAAAATCCTACATGTTTCGGCTTTAAACTTAAAGCCATCATCGGGGAAGAGGAACAACACAAACGACTACTGATCTTTTAATTTTCGACACGAGAAAATTGAAATCAACAGTATGGAAAAATTTAAATAAAATAAGCGGGCGCTCTCTGTTGCCAAAGAGCGAAAAACAAAACAATGAATTAACAAGGGGTTAAAAATGTATCCCATAAACTAGGTATGTTGAAAGAAAAGTTATCATTACAAATACAATCTTTTCTAATTTTAATTTCCAATGATTCCCTAATGGCGGCTTTAAATGGGTTATTGAACCTATGGATAATTCTTGCTTTATCGAAATTAATTACAGTATTATTATTTTTAGCGTAAAACCGGGAGAGTGCAGTGGATAACCTTCCAAATTTTATGTCGTTTTTATGCTCTTTTAACCTTTCCAAAAATTTTCTTTTAGTCATACCAATGTAAAAAATTATACTATTATTATTTAAGCTAATGGGGATTTCATAAACACCTGCGAATTGATCAGGGGGAATAGGATCTAATTTACATGAAACTAAGTCAACCAATTTTCTGGGAGGGACAGCAATAAGATGGATATTGTATTTACGGAGGGCCCTTTTAATCCTTTCAAATATAATAGGTATATATTGGAATTTCCGATAGTTTGGTTTATTATTGCTAGGGACAGGATGCTGAATTAAATGGCCATTGAATTTTTCTATTATTTTCTGTACGTGATGAGCGGGGAAACCATGGTCAATGGCGATATCTCTGATATAATTAAGTTCATCTTGGATGAATTCACTTGAACAAACCAGAAAAGCACGCTTGATGAATGAGTTGAAGGCAGCAATCTTATAAGTGAAAGTTGTAGAGGCATTAAATGGGATTATTGTGTTACTTCTCATCGGTTTACGATAGACTTTACGTTTTAGGTTGTTGTCATCTTTAATTAATTGAATATCCAGGAACGGCAGTGATGAATTTTCTTCTATTTCCAACGTAAACTTAATATTTTCATCTATTTCGTTTATTTTTGAGAGGAAAGATAGGAGTTCCTGCTTTCCATGATTCCATGTGAGAAAGATATCGTCCACGTATCTTAGCCAAACTTCTGGTGTTAAATTCAAACTTTTAAAAATAAATTCCTCCATCGGTCTAAGTTTAAATTCAGCCAACAGACCGGAAATAGGAGATCCCATAGGTGCTCCTTTATTTTGTCTGTAAAATTTCTTATTAAACATGAAAACGTTGTTATTAATGATAAGGTTAAGACCTGACTTTAGAGATGTTTTTGCACTATCACTTAAATTATTTTGTTTATCAATTTCCAAATTAATATTTTGTACAACTTCATTTGTATCAATAGATGGGTAAAGAGACACAATATCTAAACTAGCTAGAATAGTCCCTTTAGAAATCTGAATATTATCTATTTTATGGATAAAATCTTCTGTTGTTATTAAGTATGGATAAAATCTTCTTCTGTTTTTTCCATACTGTTGATTTCAATTTTCTCGTGTCGAAAATTAAAAGATCAGTAGTCGTTTGTGTTGTTCCTCTTCCCCGATGATGGCTTTAAGTTTAAAGCCGAAACATGTAGGATTTTAGCTCTTTTATGAGTTTAAAACAATTTTTACACTGATTTTAGCAACTAATAAGCACAATTTGTGCAATTTGTGTTTTTAAAATACTAGTTAACAGTGTAGTGTCCAAATGGATTCAATTGTGAAATATATCGATGCTGGAATGAATATGGACTATTTTTCACAACAGAAGATTTTATCCATAAAATAGATAATATTCAGATTTCTAAAGGGACTATTCTAGCTAGTTTAGATATTGTGTCTCTTTACCCATCTATTGATACAAATGAAGTTGTACAAAATATTAATTTGGAAATTGATAAACAAAATAATTTAAGTGATAGTGCAAAAACATCTCTAAAGTCAGGTCTTAACCTTATCATTAATAACAACGTTTTCATGTTTAATAAGAAATTTTACAGACAAAATAAAGGAGCACCTATGGGATCTCCTATTTCCGGTCTGTTGGCTGAATTTAAACTTAGACCGATGGAGGAATTTATTTTTAAAAGTTTGAATTTAACACCAGAAGTTTGGCTAAGATACGTGGACGATATCTTTCTCACATGGAATCATGGAAAGCAGGAACTCCTATCTTTCCTCTCAAAAATAAACGAAATAGATGAAAATATTAAGTTTACGTTGGAAATAGAAGAAAATTCATCACTGCCGTTCCTGGATATTCAATTAATTAAAGATGACAACAACCTAAAACGTAAAGTCTATCGTAAACCGATGAGAAGTAACACAATAATCCCATTTAATGCCTCTACAACTTTCACTTATAAGATTGCTGCCTTCAACTCATTCATCAAGCGTGCTTTTCTGGTTTGTTCAAGTGAATTCATCCAAGATGAACTTAATTATATCAGAGATATCGCCATTGACCATGGTTTCCCCGCTCATCACGTACAGAAAATAATAGAAAAATTCAATGGCCATTTAATTCAGCATCCTGTCCCTAGCAATAATAAACCAAACTATCGGAAATTCCAATATATACCTATTATATTTGAAAGGATTAAAAGGGCCCTCCGTAAATACAATATCCATCTTATTGCTGTCCCTCCCAGAAAATTGGTTGACTTAGTTTCATGTAAATTAGATCCTATTCCCCCTGATCAATTCGCAGGTGTTTATGAAATCCCCATTAGCTTAAATAATAATAGTATAATTTTTTACATTGGTATGACTAAAAGAAAATTTTTGGAAAGGTTAAAAGAGCATAAAAACGACATAAAATTTGGAAGGTTATCCACTGCACTCTCCCGGTTTTACGCTAAAAATAATAATACTGTAATTAATTTCGATAAAGCAAGAATTATCCATAGGTTCAATAACCCATTTAAAGCCGCCATTAGGGAATCATTGGAAATTAAAATTAGAAAAGATTGTATTTGTAATGATAACTTTTCTTTCAACATACCTAGTTTATGGGATACATTTTTAACCCCTTGTTAATTCATTGTTTTGTTTTTCGCTCTTTGGCAACAGAGAGCGCCCGCTTATTTTATTTAAATTTTTCCATACTGTTGATTTCAATTTTCTCGTGTCGAAAATTAAAAGATCAGTAGTCGTTTGTGTTGTTCCTCTTCCCCGATGATGGCTTTAAGTTTAAAGCCGAAACATGTAGGATTTTAGCTCTTTTATGAGTTTAAAACAATTTTTACACTGATTTTAGCAACTAATAAGCACAATTTGTGCAATTTGTGTTTTTAAAATACTAGTTAACAGTGTAGTGTCCAAATGGATTCAATTGTGGGTTTCTTTGCATTTTAACTTGCTGTTTTCGAGTAACATTAGCTAAAATTTAAAACGAAGATATAGGAAAGCTACCTTTTCCTGCCGGTACAGGCCGGAGGACTTTTTTATGAGTTGTCGGATGCAATCTATGTTTTGCATTAAATAAAGTAAAATATTGAAAAACAAATCCCACAGGATGGGGATAGTTTGTTTTAGATAGATTTTAAGATAATTGTCCTATTAGCTAGTACACCTTCCGTTATTGTTTTGTGTTATTTTCCCCGGATTATGCTTTTCTTTTCTTTTGTTTACGAATTTTGTAACAGAAAAGTTCCGCTATAGACTGGCTATGTTATAGACCCTTTTTAACACTTTCCAACCTAGTTGAAAAGTGTTTATGACTTCGGTTTGTCTGGCCGTATGGCCGCCTGGCCGTCTGTCCGTGCTCTAACTCCCGTAAATATGCTCGGATTGCTCTGCAATTTTTATATGTTATAGTCGTTACCTATAGCATGTTCCCTATTTCAACGGAAGTGTGTACCACTTATAGTTTTTTTACAGGGACACTCAAAAGAATTCCGTTACATTACGGTCAATGGGGAAAAATCCTTTGCGATTTATTTTAATGATGTTACACAATTTCAAACACATTGTAATTGATATATGTCACTAAGGTGCATTACAAGAAGCTTAATATGGAATAGGGTGTGTATAGTACTTATAGTTACTTTACAGGGACAGTCAAAAGAATTCCGTTACATTACGTCTATGGAGAAAAATCGTCTGCGGTTTATTTAAATAATGTTTCACTATTTTAAACGCATTGAAATTTATATATATCACTAAGGTGCATTACAAGAGGCTTACTACTGAATATTGTGTGTATAGCAGTCATCGTTCATTTACAGGGACACACAAAAGAATTCTTTACTGTCTGTTAACAATAATTCCTGGAAGTGCGTTTTAAGTTACTGAACGCGATTTTAATGTTAACTTGCTTTTTGTCTATTACGTGGTGTGTATAAATTCTGTAGATCCTATACAGGGCAGCACAAAAGTTCGCGAACACATTTCTGTTTATTGACAAACTCCAGACGGAGAATTTTAAAGGAAAAATTATAAAATCCGGAAAATTAAAAAAAAACATTCGAAAATTAAAAAAAATCGAACAAAATTGAAAATTGAAAATAACACGATCTTGTAGTCTTAAAAACTTAAGATTTGGTGTGAAGGTAGTGTTTAGAATTCAGAAAAAGAAAACATCAAAACACAAAAAAAAAAAAAAAAAAAAAAAATTAAAAATTAAATTGAAAAAAATGGAAAAATTTCAAATAATTAAATTTTGTTGCGCTAGAAACTTGGAATTCGGAATAAAGGTAGTATTTAGGATGCAAAATAAGGAAAAAATAAAAAATCCAGAAAATTCGAAAAAAAAAATCAAAAATTCGAAAAATTGAAAAAAAATTGAAAAAAATTAAAATAATTTGATCTTTTGGCCTTAGAAATTTAAAATTCGCAGTAAAGATAGTGTTTAGGATTCAGAATAAGTTAAAATAAAAACGCAATAAAATTCGAAAATAAAATCAAGAAATCGAAAGAAATCGAAAAATAAGGAAATTTTGAAAATAATTCGATTTCATAGCGCTAGAAACTTGAAATTTGGAATAAAGGTAATATTTAAGATACTAAATAAGGAAACATTAAAAAATATGGATAGTTAAAAAAAACGAAAATTTCAAAAAAAAAAAAAAAAAAAAAAAAAAAAAAAAGAAAAATAAGAAAAAGAGAGAAAATGAAAATAATATGATCTCGTAGTCTTAGAAACTGAAAATTTTGTGTAAAGGTAGTGTTTAGGATTCAGAAAAAGAAAAAATGAAAAACACAACAAAAATTGAAAAAAAAAAAAAAAATCGAAAAAAAAAAAAAACGAAAATTTGAAAATAATTCGATTTTGTAAAGCTAGAAACTTAAAATTTGGAATAAAGGTAGTATTTAGGATACAAAAAAAGAAATAAATAAAAAATCTGTAAAATTCGAAAAAAAATTCGAAAATCCGAAAAATTAAAAAAAATTCGATTTTGTAGCTTTAGAACTTAAAATTCGGCGTAAACTTATTGTTTAGGATACAGAAAAAGGAAAAATTAAAACACAATAAATTCGAAAATAGAATAAAAAAACTCGAAAAAGATCGGAAATTTCAAAATAATTCGATTTGGTAGCTCTAGAAACTTGAAATTTGTAATAAAGGATACAAAATAAGAAAAAATTAAAAAATCCAGAAAATTATAAAAAAAATTCGAAAATATCAAAAATTGAAAATAATTTTATCTTGTAGTCTTAGAAACTTAAAACTTGGTGTAAAAGTAGTATTTACTATTCAATAAAAGGAACAATTAAAATATTCGTTAAATTCGAAAATAAAATCGAAAAATCGAAATATCTTTAAGAAATCGAAAATTCGAAAACAATTTGATTTTGTACTGCTAGAAACATTAGTTTTAAGATAATTGTCCTATTAGCTAGTACAACGCCCCTAATTGTTTTATGTTATTTCCCCCGGATTATGGTTTTCTTTTCTTTCGTTTACGAATTTCGTTATAGAGAAGTTCCGCTATAGACTGGCTACGATATAGGCGATTTCTTTATAGACAAGTTTGTTTTCTTTCACAGGTTGTACTCTATGTACTTCACATATGAAATATGGATTGTTAAATGTTGTCATCCCCACAAAAATTTTCACAGCTCCCTCTACCCTCCCGACATTACTGGCTGGTTATGGCTTGATAGTCCTTTCTAAATAAAATCATGGTAACTCTAAGATTCACTTGATGTATCTCTAAATTGAACCTAAATGATCCTAAGAAGACGGATCAAATAATTACTATATTGGCATGACAATCAGGTAACTTAGAATTAAAATCGAAAAATCAATAAATTTATAAAAAGTCGAAAATTTGAAAATAATTCGATTTTGTAGTCCTAGAAGCTTGACATTTGGCAGAAAGGCAGGGTTTAGTACACAAAGTAAGGAAAAATTAAAAAATCTGTAAATAAATAAAAAAAAAAGACTAAAAAAACGAAAAAAAAACATCGAATAAAGGAATATAGTTTGATTTATTGGAAATTTCCGGAAATTTTAATTTTGGCTTTCTTTTCACACTAAAAAGTTCTTTTATGTTAAATATCAAGTATCTAGGGCTGCTAGTAATATCTCAGATGGATAGCACCTATCCTGGAAACAATTGAGAGTACTTTTGACACCCCCCCCCCCTCCATCTACAGTACTTTGCAAACGAAACTAAAGCTTCAAATTTTTGATACCTGTAAATAATAGGGACAGAGTGTGGGCTTAGCGAAAATCAGTGGATGATCTCAAGAAAAGGAGAAAATCAAGAAAAGGAGGATTACTTACAAAAAGAAGTGAAATCTCATCAAAAAGTCACTTGTAAAAAATGCAGCCAAGTCTCGTAACTCATTTACCGTAAAAAGTACTGAGATCGTATAAAGCCAAGTTTAACTATCTTATTAACTCTGAAATTTTCATTCGCAAATCACTCCTAGTCTCTACATCTTTAGTTAATTATTATTTTGTGACTTGGCAATTACGCATCACAGGGAAGTTATTACACCTTACTATGTTATGGAATAGGATGGGATAATTTAATTAAGGCAAATTATATACGCACAGGGAAGTTATTACACTTTAATATGTTATAGTATTATTTGATTAAGACTAACTATATACATCACATTCTCGTGCTACGTAATTGCCAAGTCACAAAATAATAATTAACTAAAGATGTAGAGACTAGGAGTGATTTGTGAATGAAAATTTCAGAGTTAATAAGATAGTTAAACTTGGCTTTATACGATCTCAGTACTTTTTACGGTAAATGAGTTACGAGACTTGGCTGCATTTTTTACAGGTGACTTTTTGATGAGATAAGGTATTATCACGGGCCCGGGCAACGCCGAGCGGGTCAACTAGTAGGTTTACTAGTAGGTGTCAACTAATAGATATGTTTTTAATGTAGTTTTTATATATTTTAAAGTGATGCATCAATTTAGGAATGTGTATATATTTTACAATTATTTCATTTATTAAAATAAGTGTGTTGAAAATATTGTTAAAGTATCTACATTATTGGTAAAGTTATGAACGAAAGTCTGTTTTCTTCTTAAAGTGAGACACCCTGTATTTGTGACTCAATAAATGGATTTTGCTATCGACCCCAGTTTCCTTTAAATAATTGTTTGTCTTAATCCGTTTGTATTATAATATTTACATAGCTTTACCATTGACTTTATCATTACTTTAACACTCTTAACTTTATTGGTCATAACTTGAACACTCTTAACTTTACCATTTTTGAGAATTGTGTGTTCTTAAAAGTAGTTATCTGTTTTTAAAGTTATTTCTTGAATATTATTTTTTGAAATGTCATTTTTTTGGTGTTTTTCAGCTGCTGTTACCCTATCTCTTTGAATATGTATGATTGGTGAGACGGAAGAAAGAAATCTTATTTTGTTAAAGTTATATCACTAGATTGGACAACGCATATAGTGTTAAAATTTTAGTTCAACATTAGAATTATCAGACTGGATTTTTTGTTTTATGTTATGATTACTGGCCAGTTTAATTTACAAAAATGTTGTGTCTTAGATTATACTGACATGTGACCGTGAAATATTGTGCCTAATTTACATATTTTCAAATAACGTTTCTTGACGTCCAAATATTTCTGCCACATGAGTACCTTAATATAATGTTTCTAAACCAGTTTTTTACGCTGATTTTAAACCTGGTGTCCGTTTTCTTCTATCATGTCCATTTTTTTTAAAAAGGAACATTTTATTTTTTGGTAAAAAAAAAGCCAGAAAATGTTTTTTTATGCTACTTTGTGATGTACTTTAGCTAATTAGGATAGATTCTACTAATTGTTTTTCAATTATACCTGTTATCGATTATGTCTCTGACCCTGTTCACCCTTTTGACAATGGGGTACACACCCCTAAAAAGCATTTTATATCAAACGTGTGCCAATACAAAAGTAGAAATTCATTTGACTCAAAATCTAGACGTGATATAAGAAAACGAATTGCAAATTTGAAATCAACATAAAAGTTTAGTCTAGGAAAACATTACGTCAATTCTGTGGTAACTGCTATAAGTTGAAAGTAATCTAAACATTACACTATTAAAAAATACGCAAATTAGGCTTAGTAACTGGCAGGTAAATGTTGCAATATGTAGACTGCCACATTTATCTGAAGCAAATAGTCCAGTAATCAGAATCTAAAAAAGGCAATTCAATCTGACATTGATTGTACCTAAACTTTCCATAAAATGGTACAAAAAAAGCTTAAATTTGCATATGCAAATTTCTCAAAAACTGGACGATCTAGAGAAAAACGGGAAGTATATTTGGAATAAGCGCAAGAAACTGATCTAGGATAAACTAATTTCAGTTCTGGGACAGAATCATTGTTATTCCAGTGTTTTCTGCGAGAACGATACAGACGAAGGGGAAATTACCCTCCATGGAGATTTTCTATGGGAACATAGCCCGTATGTACGCAAAGGTTCGCAGGTTAGAAGGAAAGCTCCGAACAGTAAGGTCGACAAGCGGTACCAGCTTTGACAGCAGAACTTCTCAGAATTCTAGCCGGTCCCACTATAAAATAGTAAAATCTTTTTCCCATATTTAGTGCTCCGGTTAACTATAAACTTGTGTAGGCTGCACTGTAAAAAAAATTCAGGAACGTTCCTGGAAAATAATGGGCAGCTAATGTGCCTAATTTGTACCAGTAATATTTCTGGCAAAAAATAGAAAACTTTTTTAAGAATTCAGAAAAGTTTATATTAAAAGTCAGTAACTTTCCTGGAATTATAGTGGTAAGGTTTCTCAATTCTTCAGAAAGGTTCCAGGTTTAAGTCGGTAACCTTCCTGGAAAAAAACATGAACATACTAAAATCTTCCCAGTAAAAGCCATTAACCTTCCTGAAATAAATCAGCAATCTTCCAAAAATTTTTAGATATGTTCACATCCTGCCATCTTCCTAGTAAAAACCAAGAACATTCTTTAAGAATTTAGAAAAGTTCCACAGAAAAATAGTAATAGTACTTGAAAATATAAGGAAACATCCTATATATTTCAGGGATGTTTCTGATACACCAATATGATTTTTGTTAATATGTAGCTAACAATTTAATTAGCTTAAAATTTTTGCAAAGTAATTTTTGTATATTTTAAGAATATTTTAAAATATTTAACTTATAAAATATGTATTTCTTAATTTAATATTTATCTTATAAACATATTTGTTTAATTATAACATCAAATTTGTCTATAAATTTCTTTTTAAATGTCACTGTATGTAAATTTTTTCTTACAAAATAGAGTTTGATATTAAAAATAAACTTGATTTAAGATAAATATATGTTGTTTCATTTTAAAATTGTATAATGTTTTCTCTTTTAAGTTATATATTTTAAAAATTCCTGAAATGCATTAAAAATTAGTTGGCAAAACTTTAAAGTTAATCGATTGCTATTCTGACACAAGAGCAATGAATTACTCATAAAAATATTATATTTTTATAAGTAATTGAAAATTCTCAAAAATGGAATACTTTTATGAGTAATTGACTGAGCAGTAAATTACTAAAAAATTTTACATTTTGGATTATAAACAAATATAATTTAGTTTTTATCCATGTAATGATCACCCGATATTAAATTTTGAAAATGTTTGCTTTTTTTTCTGCAACGTCTTTTAAAAGAAATTGCTCCCAAGATTTCTACTAAGCTACTTTATATTTTTTACAGATAAACTTTACGGTTTCAGAGATTATATCCATGTCTTAACATTGGGCCAAAATTTGTTTATAATTCCAAACACAGAAAAAAAAGCATAGACAAACTCTGAAAAATCTATCCAACCTGTTTAACTTTATTTTTAAACTGAAATTTTGCTAAAATATACACAAATTTAGGTTCAGTCTTAATATAATAAATTCACAAAAATTGCAGGTAGAAACATTACCTAATTTAATAAAATTACTGTGCATAATTTAAACAAAGTACGCTTTTAACATTTTGAGATAGACCATTTTAAAGAAAGTATCTTCTTAATCACTGCTTACAGTGAGAACAACAGATATATTTTTTAGCCATAACTCGTGTAAATAACGGGATTTTTTAATACAGGTTATATTAAAATGCTCAAACAATCTTGTTCTTTCGTTTTTTTTTCGAAAAGGTTAGTTTTTTGAAGATTAAAATTTAATTCCTTTTAAAAAGCAGGTATACTTCAAATATACAAACATAGTAACAGTTTTCATATATGAGTAAATGTACATTTTAAAATATTATAATTCTTGCAATATAGGTTTAACTCTTTTTTTTCTTCCGATTGTCGAGTGATTTTTAATAGGACAGAAAAATTCTTTTATACACTTACATTCTGTTGCTCTCAATGTATGCATCAAATTATACAAGTAATAATAATAATAATAATAATAATAATAATGATTATTATTATTGTTATTATTAGTATTATTATTTTACACTCCCATTTATGGATTTTATTTGGTACAAAAAGTTATATGTACAACTTTAAACGTCAGAAGCATAAAAAATAATACTTTTAAACAGTATGTAAAGTTTACCAATTTTAGATTGAAGAAGTTAAAACCAAAATTGTGAAAGAAAAATTCCATCAATTATTGATTTAAAATATTTGTAATTATATTAAATTACGCACATACCTTTCTTTTGTTTATCCAACTGTTTTTCTGGGGAATCGTAAGAATAATATAATCCAAAAATGAAGTAGAATTAATTAAGGCGGTATTAAAAAAAAATATTTTTCCACGCTCAACAACTCAAAATTTTGAGACACATTCTCAGACTCATTTTTAAAAGTAACAACAGGAAACTTGGAGGCGTGATTCATAAAGACATTTATAAGGGCCCCATGTTTTTATTTTTCGTTCAATTAATTAGAAATTGATTTACAGACAATTATTTTCACAGTACGATCATTATTTTTGTTTCCAGCGCTATCGCTTTGGGAAATTCGGTTCAAATGTCCATTTTGACAGCCTTTTTAGAAATATCTTCTGCCTTTATAAAAAAATCGAGACAATACGGACATTATAAAGTTTCCGAATAAGAGAACCTGCCAATTGGATGCATTTTAGAGCAAAAATGAATTTACAAATGTGTCTCAAAATAAGCAGTTTGGATTTGAATACACCCTTAAATAAAGCGAAAAGGTATTCCAGGTAACAATGAAGGGAATTATTATTAACCTCGCAAAGCTACCCAGTACCATTTAACTATCATTACGTGCAATTAGATTAAAATATAATAGTTTTCCTCCGTCTTCCTAGAGAATCTTCCTTCTAGAACGCCTTCCACCTTGTGGTTGAAATAATAAAATGATAGGTTTTGGACACTGTCCAGCGGAAGCTGTTATTTATTCATTGTTTGTCTACCGCAGATGATTTGTATTGCAATAGATTTTCAGGAAAGTTTTCATTTCAAGTACCGCTTTCGGTAAGATATTTTATCTCAGGCCGCTGTAAGCATAAGTGCAAGGTGCAAGGGTCTCAAAATTTGTAAATCGGTCCCTGGATATACGTCGAGAATCCAAGATGGCGGAGCTAAGAGCTAGAGCAGAGACGTTGCCACGCAAAAAAGCTTAATCCCTGAATTCAGGAAACTGTTTTTTCCAGGAATTTGATAGAAACGTGTGAAAACCAGGAACGTTGCTGGAACATTTGCGTGACGTTACGTAATTGTCTTACAGTGTGAGGTATGAACTGCTAAAAAGTTGAACCTTCTTCGATTTTCTTACTCTGTACTCACAAGAGATTATCTGTTTTCAATTAGACTATTGTGACAAAAATCAAAAGATCGTTTAAATTAAAAAAATTCCGATAATCATTATATATATATATATATATAAGGGCTATGCACTCTATTTAATAATAATAAAAAAAATATTGCAGTCCTGGAATTTTTTTTTAATTATTAAGAAAAAAACAAAGAATAAACTTTACTTTGCAAATAATAAACAATTTGGAAATTGTATATTAAACGTGACAAATGAGGTACGTTCGTACTATAACTAGTTTTGCAATGTAAAAAAAAAATCATCGTTATTATTTGAGTGAAATGAAATATATCTTCTGCTATGAGCGAAAAAAGCATGCCTTTTTTTCTTAGCCACGTTTACAGATGCAATTTTTTTTCGACACCAGATAGTGCTGCAAAATTCACCATGGAGATCTTTCTTTGTGAATGATTACCTCCATGGTTTAATATTTCTATGACTCACGATGAATGAATCCTTTGTGTATATTTACATTAATGGATTGAGATATTCGGCTGTTAACCTAATTTCCACCGAAGTTATCGCAGAATCGATATATTTTTGAATGTAACTCATCTCTCAAGCAAACAATTTTTTTGAACGATTTTTCTAAAAATGTAACTTTTATACAATTTTATTCGAAAACCTAATTTTGAATAAAAATGGCCGCTTGGCATAAAAATAAGTGATTAGCACGTATTTGTTTTCCTCAGTCACATGACTTGCGCTTTTATTATATAGATTACGTATGATAGGATTTAATAGAATAAAGAAAACTTTTATTAATATCTTTTTAAGTTTTGATTAGCCTTTTATAAAATTTGAAATGACTCCACAAAATTCTGCAACGATAATATATATTAAATTTCAAACCATTCGGTTGGGTAGTTTTAGCGCTGTTATATGCAGACGGACGGACCAGACGACGACTATAGGTGCTACGTATTTATATAATTACGAACGCACATAAAAAACAGGAGTTACTCCTACTGTCTTTCCAAACACCTTACAGTATAACATGCGTTCAAATAAATAGTAATATAAAGATAAATAAAATCTCAGATCTTAATTTTACAAAGTTGAAATGTTTCTAATTGTGAAAATGACCTCATAGTCTAGTCTAAACAAAACGTCAGTTTCATTCATAAAGCTCAAACTTTTTTCTAAAATTATGACGTAATTTTCAACGAATTTTTATTCCACCTGCGTTGAAATTAAGACTTCTTCGAAAAACAGTAAAACGCGTTTTTAGTGTCGAAAAGCTTCGAAATTTCCTAAAATGCAAAGTATCACAAAAGTTGGTGAATTTTGATCATCGAAGAAAGAAATATTTACCGTTGTACTTGACATAGCAGGGAGAAAGTATTTCTCAATATAACTTATAGGACCCAAGATAGATGTCTGCACAGGCCGAAATTTCCAGCCTCGGATCCGGCCCGACCCGTAGAAATTTTGTTTGGTCCAGCCCGGTATAAAAGTTAAAGCTCGGCCCCAGATTTCTTTCTGGCTGTGCCCATGTAAACAATATTGATGTTTTTAATGAATCTCTATTTGTCTGAGTTATCATTAATATCGTTAATCCATAATCTATGGTTTGGAGATATACAAATCTGAAACATCCTAAAATGCCGGGCCAAATTTTACCAATTTTTGCACGGGCCAGGCCGGACCGGGCCAATGATTTTCATACGGGCTGGGTCGGGACCTAGCCTGAGAATGTTGGCCTGTGCAGACTTCTAGGAAGAATAAAGATAGACCCAGCTCGGCCCGAAAAGAGTGATGACACGGCCTAGCCTAGCTCGCAGGCCGGGCTCGGGCTTTGGGCCATCTCGGTTCCTTGCAGAAAAATGTGTAGCATTTTAAAAATTAATAGCAGGACTTTTTCATCAACATAATTTTTATTCGTACCTTATTTTCAACACATTTGCAATTTATATTGATTACGTATTTCCAACAAGTAAAAAAATAAAGCGCGTTTCAATCTCTTTGGTACATCCAGAGCCGGATTAAGCATTTGTGGGGACCGGGGATACTGGAAATTTTTGCCCCCCCCCCTCCCCTCCCTTACACACATCTTTGTCTTTTTTACATTAAAATACACATATTAAAAAATGAATATGTATATAGTTAATAAATTTTGAAATTTATTAAAAGCAATACTTTCATGGTATATAAGCCGGAAACAAATGCTGAACAATTTATATTATTTTAAGTGCAAACGGATTTATTTTTCGTAATCGTCTCTGCATGCAATAGAGATAGCTTTTTTTAAAAATCCTGTTTGAAAATTATTTTTAAAAAAATGAGTAAATTGCGATACAGTTTTCAAACCAATTGTGTTTCAAAGTACATCCCCCCCCCCCCCCTATTCAACGGTGTAAAAGTTGAAACTGTGCAATGTTTAGCAGTTAAAAAAATTGCAGTAAAATTGAAATTTAATTGTCTGGTGTCGCCAACAACAAAATGACGTCGGCGCTACGCACGGATATGTTTGTCCTTTATAATATAGAAGTTCTGAGAGGCTGCGACATTTTTACTTCCCCATTTTATACAAGCTGATTTTCAAATGTGTGATAGATATTGCTTAATCAATCACGAAAACAGCCCGCGACAGTGGTGGATACGGCCTTTTGAAGTAAAAAATTCCCCCCCCCCCAAGTCAATGGAAAATGAATGGCAATCCGATTACAGACGATCTTCACTCGTGATAATATCATTCGATCTTCCATAATAGGATAATCATTTTAAAACACAGCAAATTGGCATGTTTTCAGAGCCGGTGGAATGTAGACGGGAGTTGGCGAGTGAAGCTCCGCCCATTAGTTTTGTTAGAAAGTGTAACTGTAAGATGAACTTTTATTTAAAAAAAAAAAAACATTTTTCCCGATTAAGGAAAAAAAATGCACCCCTTCAAAATTTTCTGAAAATTTATTTTTCTAATTCAGTCCATATATTAACAATGAACTAAAAGCTCTAAATATGTATGCTAAAAGTTTTTAATTTGGCTGAAATAAGTAAATTTTTGCGCAATAAATGAAAAAAAATTATTACATGAATTAATGTGGGTATATTAAGCAACTTCTCCCATACAGTTTTTAGTAAATTGTACAAAAGAAAAAAAATATATACATGAATAAAATTTTAATATGAGTATGGCAAATTTAATATGATAAAGATGTATGTAAAGCTATTTAGATAATGAAATTCATAGTAAACCAACTAACTTAAATTAATAAGATAACGTAATTTCGTAACAATTGAAATATTTCGTAAACAATTGAACTAACATGAGAGGTGTAATATTATTATTTTTTTCGTTCTTTTTCTTTTTTTTTAAGCCACATAAAAACAAACAGTAAAAAGAATGGTTTTATTCAAGTGAAACTTATTCATACTCAAGATCAAGTATAAACAAATTAGATACGCACTTTTCTTTATTAAAAACTAGCTGATCTACCCGTCGTTGCCCGTGCCCGTGATAATAATCTTAAACAGAACTCAAGTTTGTATGTTTTTTTTTTTTTTTTTTTAAAGAAGCTTCAGCAAGGGCCCCAAGAAGGAGATTAATATTCAAAATTGGTGGTAGCTGAGGTCGAGAAATTTTTTTGTCGTTCAAGTTGTAGCTGGAAGTCCTAAAAGAAGTTCTTAGAAAAAAAAGAATCTAGTGAATTGGACGATTTTTAAGGGAGGTATAGTAGGGGGCCCAAAAGAGGCTAAATGATAGTTTTGAGCAGGGCTCTAAGAGAAAAACATCTTACAATGTTCTAGTACTTAATGCTTTAGATCTTTAATTAGTCGAAATTAAGCATAGGATTTAAATTAATCATTAGAAAAAAAATAAAGAAATGTTTTAAAAAGGCCCCTAGGACCCCCAAAAAAAATATGAGGCTGGTGGCCCGGGGAGAGGAATCCAAGAGTCAACTTTAAAGTTATGCATTGAGAGGGTGACACAATTAGGAGGTGAAAAATCCATAGTGCAGAAAATGTTCAAGGGGCTCTGGAGCGGGCTCCAGGGGGGGCAGAGTTGGAAAATTTGCCCCTGTACATTTTTAGTAGGATGGAAAACTTGCCCCGCATACGGGGCACATTTTCCAACGTGACATGATCAGACCTAACTGTTTTCTGTCAAAAACTATATTTAGTTTTTGGAAAAATAATTATACTTGTTTGTAGATAAAGGTTTGTGGAATACAATGATATCCTATTGATCTTATAATAGATAAAAATTAAAAATACAAAAATAAAATTATAAAAAGTTGGAAAATTTGCACCGGTTTTCCCTACCCTTCAATTTTTTGTTTGTCATACATACACTTTATTCAGGAGACAAAGGCACAAAGACGAATCGCAATTGCCAATGCTTCTTAGTTCTTATGCAAAGTACGGTTGAAAGGTACTGTCCATAACATTCGGAAGTATCCGACGTCGGAGAGTGGGGGGTCCTCTTTACTAATTTCTTAGAAAACATATGCAGTGCACATGTTGAGATTGCAAGGCAAAGGTTAGAATTAGAATAAAGGGGTTTTCCCGTTTTCGTTTCTCAGGCAAAACAGGGTAAAAATGCTGAAAGAACAGCTTAGCAACATAGCGTTATATCGGACTTGCAACGTTTTAAAACTGCAAAAGGAAAAAAGTATGCATGTTGACACTTGAACCATGGTTTTTTTCTCATCATTTCAGAGTATTGCTATCATTTTAGAAGCAAAATTATTTTTTTATTTTATTTTTTTAAAATAGAAATTAGGTATTTTTTAAACGAAATTTTGAAACAACTTGAGCCATTGCAGTGGGCCCCTGAAACAATGATGGCCCGGGGCTGCAGCCCCCGTAGCCCCCCCCCTAATCCGGCTATGGGTACATCACTACAGACATTTTTTCTCGGCAAAAGTGTTGTATATATTTCGCAGTTCCATTAATTTTACGCATTTATACATAACATAAAATTCAAAAGTCCTTCCGGCCTGTACCGGGAGGAAAAGGTAGCTTTCCTATATCTTCGTTTTAAAATTTTAGCTAATGTTACACGAAAACAGCAAGTTAAAATCCAAAGAAAACGTTTACAAAAGATTCGTTAATACTGAATTTGAATAAGAAATTCGCCAAATTATTGAGCAATAGCCAAATTGGCTTCATTTATGAAGACTTATTTTGGTCGCCAAATTTGGCGATATTTCGCCAAATGTCGCCAAGTTTGGCGAGAATTTGGCGCTAACGGATATGAATATATAGTTTTATGCGTATGATTGGGAAAGTTATTACAACAATGAAAATTTTTGTAATGTGCTGTCTTGTTTCAAAATGTCAGCCACCAGAGAATTTCAAACTGCTCTATCTCAGCCATTTTTTAAGATAGAGGTAAAACAAAAAATGCTCTGGAATCCTTGTATCAAGGCCTAACACGTAATTAAAAAATAAATTTGAATTTTTAACTTTTTTGTATATTTATTTTAGTTTTAAATTTTTAAGTGGCCGCCATCTTGAAACAAAATGGCGGACCAAGCTGGCCAACGAACTCGGTCGAGACATTGGTGAGCTTAATACACACAATTAGTTTCATCAAAATTGATTTATAAATACGAGCGTTATCGTATGACATAGGTCAGATATATATATGGAGATATATATATATAAATCAATACTTGAACGGAGGGTGGTTTTGGGGTCGGGGGGTCATGATCGGTGAAAATATATCGAAATTTTCCGGAACTGCTTTCCTCCGAACGGCTGCAATAGGTAGCTTTATACTTTTTTGTATTGAAAGCTACCTAATAGATGGCAGCACTACAAATCTGGATAAAGAATTTCAAATTTACTTCGGAATATATTTAAAATCAAAGGAAATAGTGATGAATAAATTTAAAGCGAACAATTTTATGGATTAAGAATAAAATTATTGAAGTATTACTTATTTTAAATTTATTTAATCTAAGGCTTCTCATATTCGGATCTGAAATTCCTTTTTCCAAAGTTAATTCCGTGGCCTTGGAATGTATTCGTGTTTATCAAATTTCTCATTAGGAAATTTAAATTTATAATTTTTTTTCTGCATCCTTTTTTAAAGAACGTTCCTTTGATTTTAAGGATGCGTTTAAATAAACATCGTTGCAAAGAAACATCCAGAATTAACTTTGGGAAGAGGATTTTCAGATCTGATTGATGAGGAGTCTTAAAATGATTTATTAATTGTAATTAGGCATCAGGATTCAGAGGTACTAGATTTTTCTTGAAGTTTAATCCTAAATTAAAGTGTTTAATCAGAAATTAAAGTGTGTTAAGCCAAACCAAACTACTAAAAATACTGGTAAAATGTACTACTAATTATTAGTAATACATTTTACCAAACTAAAGTTTCTTTAAGCGCCTCAAACTATTTTTTTAACTTTATTTCAGTAGATGGCAGCACTATTAATATAGATAGGTACTTTAAATTCCTATTTAGGAATATACGGTTGAAGTATTATGGTCCTTCCAAAATAAATAAATAAATAATAAATGAATAATAATTAAAAAAAAATCGTAATATAGAAAGTTCGTTAAATGGAAATTCAGTTAGTTATACAAATTTCACATCGTCTTTAGCTCTGCTTTAACAACTACATTGTAAATTTTTATTGGTTTCTTTCTTTTTCCCCTTCTTTTTTCTGCTTATTTTTTTATTTTTTTTTTTTACGTATACTTATTAAGTTTTCCAGCAAATAAAAAAAAGAAATCGATTTTTCATAATTTTATTTTTGGAAAATTATGACATTAGTAATAAAGTAATTCGTTATATGAATTTCAATGAATACACCGTATATTCCGGCAGATAACACACATCTAGGCTTTTAGACTTTTCTATTTTTAAGTAAATTCGCCGTATAACGCGCGCCCCCTTCTTTGCCAAGAAACCTTCATGAGATACATAGAAAAACATAAAATAAAGATTATTGTTAAGTATAATAACTATTACTTTTCACGTAATCGAATGATAACGAAAATTATTTTTTTTTTTTTTGTAAAGGCGAAAAAAAAAAAAGCATGTTTATTAAATTAGAAATCTATCACATTAGAAAATCTGTACAAATCCCATTAAATATTAGAAATTCATATTTATGAATATACGGTTGAAACACTATGGTCCCCCCAAAATAAATAGATAAATAATAAAAAATCGTAATATAGAAAGTTTATTAAATGGATTAAAGTTTATATGATTATTCTTTTCATAATTTTAATTTTTTTTTTAACCGGCGTATAACGCGCACCTGCGAATTTCAATCAATTTTCTTGTATCAAAAGTGCGCGTTATACCCTGATATATACGGTAATTTAGGGAAAAAGAAACTAGTTTCGTTCGTAAAATTTTTCGCATTTCTGATTTGCTTTTTGTTTGAAGTGTTTGTTTTGAACACATTTTCGGAAAAAAACCCCATCTTTAAATCGTAACTCGTATTGTGCTCTATATTGTGGGTGTAAGGAAATGCTTGAATAGTTCATCATTTGACATTCATCTGATGATACTTTGAATACAGTTAAGGAGGTCCGGGACACATTTAAAAAATATTTTTATTTATAGAATTAGGATTTTGAGTTTTCATGTGATGGTTAACCATGTAATTTCTAAACAAAATTAAATCATTGAACTTCTGATAAAGTTTCTTTAAAAATAAAATAATTTAATTAAAAAAAAAGTAGGGTAATTTAAAATCATTATAACTTGAAATATTATTCGCCAAATTAAAAAAAAAATAATTTAATTAAACAGAAATATATAAGTTTTAATTATGATTCAGCATTTTTTAAAAATATCAATTAAAAAAAAATATATATATATGAAATTTATTTTAAAAAAATCATATTTTCAAAAGTAAATATATTTTTTTTTCAAATTTGCTGAATCAGAAATAAAGTAAAATAATTGAAAAACACATGTTCGAAGTTTGAACCATTTATCTTTAACGGACTTATAACAATTTAAAGACGAGAATTGTTGTAAAAACCCGTCATGCAGAAAACCCAAAATGTTTCCATGCCAATCACTACTTGAAAGCTGGATTATGGAAACAAAAAAATAATACATCATGTTCTAAGTAAGATAGAAACATGTTTTAAACGTAATTTTACGCGGGAAAAAACAGATAATTCTTTAATACAATAAAATATTTTTCAAAAATTTGAAGATTTTTGTGTTCCGGTTAAAAGGCGAAGTAGAGCAGTGTGCGCTAGTAAGTAGGTGATATAATAGCGTATTATGATTATCGACAAAGAAAACGACAGATTTTTTTTTTAGAAAATGGCTTCCTTGGTAGATTGAAAACGATTGGAACTTTGAAATTTTAGTCTGGAACAATTTTTTAAGTAGAGGTTTGTGCTTGTTATTTAGAGATTTTGTACTGTGTTATTTTTGAAAAAAAAAAATCGTTAAATAGAGCATTTTGTAAAATAGAATAATAGATCGCTAAATAGCAGTTTAACTGTATTTAAAATAAAAGAAAAAGATCACGAATAGATTTAAAGTGACCGTTTTTTTGTATTAAAAACAAAACCATTGAAATATTACTTATTTTAAATTTATTTAAATTTAAATTATATTTAAATAATTTATATTTATGTATCAAGGGCCGTAGGTTTATCTAAAATTTTAATCATAAACAAAATTTTTCAATGAATGCTTGGTATGTATTTATTTCGGAATATTTAATTTGTTATTATTTTTTAAAAAATAAGTAAATGATAAAAATGTTAATAAACTCATGCTTCTTTGAACGTATTAAACTGTTACTATTGCTTTATTTCAATATAGGCCAGCATTATATATGTGATCAGTTACTTAAAATTCACCCATGAATGTATTCAAATCCAAAGGAAATAATCATGAATTCAATTTAAAGCGAGCATTTTTCTAAATTGAGAATAAAGTATATTCTTAACACACATATTCTTAAAATTTGCTTATTAAAATATTACTTACATTTTAATCACAAGTATGTTTTTTCAACGAAAGCTTGATAATTTTTATGTATTTTTCCCTAACAGTTTAAATGTTTACTATCCGAACACACAGACCAAGTAAGTATTTTAATCATGATGTATGTGTGTGCGCTAAGTGAACTCGATAGCTGTAAAAAGGTATTTCCGATTGAGCTTCCGTTTGACGAATCTATATGTATATTACGATATCGTACGTGGCACAGAAACCACGATTATTTGTTAATTGTTTAATGGCAACACCCGAATGAAACGCATATCATTGGTTTGGTGCTGCCATCTACAGGAATAAAAGCGAAACAAACAATGATTTCTATACATTTTCATTTGAAATATTGATTTTTGTAAGCATTTAATCTACCCTATATATATAAAATCCTAATGAAACGAATTTGTGAAACGATTTTATGAAACGAATTTATGAAACGATTTTATGAAACGACTGATTAAACGACTGATTATGTTTCAGGGCTATTTTTAATAAAATATTAAACGCTTGATGGTGAAATTAATACCAATTGTCCATAAAAATCCGCGGATGTCAAAACTGGTAATAGAATTTTGAAATTGGAATTAGTTTTCGAGATATTAATTTTTTTCTAATTTTAATGACATTTCTGTAATGATGGCAACTAATTACTCAGTTTTTTTGTGACAAAAAAGGGAAAAAAATCGAAAAGGATCCCGATAGGGATTATTGATTTCTTTTTAATCGTCATTTTCAAATTGAAATTGAATTTATCTTTTATTTCAATCGATAATGAAGACAAGATTGTGATTAAATTATGTTTTTCAGGAAAATTTGAAAAAAAAAAAAATCACATTTCTATCGTCAGGATTCAATTGCCTGTCAGCATTTAATTTAATTTATAAACTGAAAATATTTTGAATAAATTCGTCCAAATGACGTCATTTATGTAAACGCAAAAGAAAGGGGAGGAAAGGAATTAATAGTAATTATTATTTATTGATATCATTTTGTTATTTTTTTTGTAAAATTTAATTAAAAGAATTTATTTATTTTTATGTACAGAAAGAGGTAAATTGAAAGACAATTATAAATAAATTGTATATATACATATAAATACATGTATAAACAAGCATAAAAGTTCGGTGCTTTTCCAGTATATGGGGCCTTGACGAAACAGAGAAAATAGCCTTGGCGGAAAAGGAAATTTGGCAACATACTTTCTGTCAACCTATTCACTTTGTCATTTCGTATACAGAAGCATTTTTTCAATATTTATACAGTTTGTTTAGCGTAGAATGTCATTTATCCTATTTTATATATAATCAGAAGTAATTTGTATAGAAAAAACAATAATAATATACATATAATTAAAATACGCATATAAACAAAAAAATCGTCGAATTTGTTTCCATGGCTGTTTATGTCATTTGGCACCAAATCTCACTTTCTGATGCCGAATTGCGCCAAACTTTTTAAAAAAGCGTCAAGACCCCTATAATAGAAAAGCACCAAAAGTTCATGAGTTTGTTTTTATAACTTTTGGCAACAAATGTATGTATATTAACGAATCTATCCGTTTTTGAAACTCGAATTACGCCAAACCTAAAAGCAAAGGATCCTATACTGGAAAAGTACCCGATTTTCTTATGGACAATATTCAAGTGACATAACATGGTGCAAAATTATCGCGGATAGCAAATTTGTTTAAATATCTCAATTGATGCCGAATAAATGCAGGCATGCATGCACAAAATATTTAATTAATTTTGTATGATAAATAATTATTAGAAAATTCATATAGATATAGATATTAATTAAAATAAATAATTTACATATTTAAAATAACATGAAAATGTGCATGATGGTGCACTAAAATAGAGAGAAAATTAAAACCTGTTACTGAAAATGTCTATAACATAGTACATTTCAATACCGTGGTTCTTAATGTTATTCACAAACAGATGTAATTTTTTTCATCCTTAAACGCAAAGGAAGAATAGAATACAGATCGTTGTTATAAAAGTCCGAGAGGTAGCCACAATTTAAACCTAGCCATTTTATACAAGCTGGTTTTCAAGGTGTAATTGATTATACTTATCAATCCCGAAAACAGTCGTCAGTTGTCGCAACAGTTGTATATGAGGCCGTGATAATCAAAAAATGCCCCATTAAAACAAAGCACGCTGTCATGTTTTTAGAGGCCTCGAAGTCTGAGCGGGGGTTGGCGAGCGTAGCTCGCAGGGGGTAGACCCCCTAGTATTTATAATAAAAAAAAACAAAAAAAAAAAAAACAAAGCAATGATTTTTAAAAAGGGATTTTTAGTAAAAGGGAAAAGTAAGTGTAATAATTTTCCCTGACCGTTTCATTTTTTAAACGTAACTGTTATACTTTTGAAAGTTTAGCTCTTATTTAATTTTTTTTTACAAGTTTTTAGTATAAATAAATATTATTCAGTCTTTTTTCATGAAGTCCACTCCACTGTTATATATTTCTATGACAGTCTGCCCGAGAAACGCCGGGCGGGTCAGCTAGTATGTTATAAACCACTGCCACAAGAACTGCATAGATTTTCGTACAAATCGGCCGACGGATTAGGTATTTAATCCCTTTTCATACCTTTATGCGACCGCTTATATAAGGAAAATCACCAAGGAAACGTGAAAAAGTGTAAGTGATAATTATTGCTGTGATTTAGTCGCGTATTATTGATTCAGGGGTAACGTCTCCAGTTTTCTAGCTGATTTTATTGTGTCAGAAATTCATCCGAATTCACAGTATTTTTTTAATTGTTCGGAAAATCGAGTAGAGTTACTTCGGACTTTTTATTAAATAAGAGATATGGTTAATGATAAGAGATTTTACAAATTCAAGTTCTTTCAACGTGTAAAACTGTTTCTGTTACATTATTTCGGCAATAACAGCACTGTAAAGCTTAATGAATTTAAAAAAAAAAAAGAAATTAAATAAAACACATTCAAGGATAAATACTATGTAAAAAATATATTTCTGTATTTTACTTTAATTTTAAACTATTGAAAAATTACAATTATAGGGTTAATTTCAATTTAAACTAATTATTCAGGGTATTGAAAAAGAAATCAATGTAAGCAGTTAATTCTTGTTTTTAAAAACTAGTATACTGTAGCCATCATAACATTCTTCTATAGTGTTTTAATACCTTAATTGATGAAATAAAAGAAAAAAAGAAAAACTACACTTACTACCGGGTTTGATTATATACGCATTGTAACTATGACGAATAAAAAAAAAAAGTTAAAAAAAATTTATAATTGCATTGTCTATTTCTGTAATAAACAGAAATCAATGGATTGACTTCTTTAAATCTTACTTTACTAGTTTGAGTAATTCACAAACATATTAACACATCGGCTGATAAGTTCCCAGTTTGGCACACAGATGGCTTTGCAATCGCCGAGCCGATGCTTTTTTTTAGTAAATACTAACCTTTAAAAGGTAGCTGAAAAAATGTCATGACGATTCGCCTTGTGAATAAAACGTTAGAGTAGTTTTAGTTGAACGACTTTGTTGATAAACAGAAAAATGGATAAACAAGAATTTCAAGAATTGTTATTTGATGGGAAAAAACACCGTTCAAACAAAAGCTTGGCTTGATAAGCGTTATCCGAACACTGCACCAGGTAAATTAACCATTATTGACTGGTTTGCTGAATTTAAACGTGGTCGTACGGACACCAGTGATGCACCACGCAAAAGAGGTGGTTACTCCGGAAAACACAAAAAAGTCCACAAAATCGTTTTGGGGAACCGTAAAGTGAAGTTGCAGGAGATAGCTCAGACGTTGAAGATATCCAAGGAACGTGTAGGTTTTATTTTGAATGAACATTTGTCTATAAAAAGGCTGTTGTCAAAGTGGGTGCCGCGCGTGTTGACTTTTGATCAAAAACAACAACGAGTCGATGATTCTGAGCACTGTTTGGAGCTTGTTTGTTATAAAATTATGTTATTTAATATAAAATTATTATTTTTTACTTATTAAATTATTATTATTAAATTATTGTTATTAAATTATTATTATTATTATTATTATTAAATTATTATTATTTATTATTAAAGTTATGTTATTTATTAAAGTTATAAAGTTATAAAATTATGTTAAAAAGTTGTTTTATTTATTAGACCGGGAACTTATCAGCCCATGTGTTAGCAGCATTAACGTTTTATTGTCCATGTCAGTGCTGAACACACACATGTAGAAAATAATTTTATAGAATAATTAACTACAGGTATTTTTACTTTACACTACCATTTACAGACTTTAAAAACAAATTTCACATTTAAAGTCACTGTAGATGTCATTTACAAATATATACTTTACTTTCTTCCAAATAGGAGAAGTGAGTCCTTTTTAAAGCATTTATGTGTGCTAAAAATATTTTCATCCATCTTCTTGGGCATCCTCAGTTTTACTGACCTTCGTTATCGCCTTTTGATTTTATTCTAACTTTCCCGTTTTTTTCCAAATGTAAAAGATGGTGCCATCTATTGTCTATTGTAGCATGCATTATATCATTGCAAGTCTCTGTTTTCTCTGTATCTATTTCAATGACTTCACGCATTAATGCATAATTTTAACTGTTATAATTTGGAAGTTTCTGTACTTTAAAATTTTCTGTATTAGGGATTTCTTGTTTAGCCTGGCTGTTGCTGAGGTGTCTTTATTTAATCTTATATTTTTTCATTTTCTTGAACCCTTTCTTCTATTTTTCGTTTAGTCATACCTATATATGCACCCGCTTTTCCTTCCTTGTCATTAAACTTTATTTTATATATTCCTGAGGCTGTTAAATGGTTGTAAAATGGTTTTTGAAAAAACCCCTTTTCCTTATAAAATTGCAGCGATCAATACATACATTCATAGAGCATTTAAAATCTGTTCATCTAAAGATCTTTTAACCATTGAAATA
The DNA here is from genome assembly GCA_963931845.1 of Maratus michaelseni. Classification (NCBI taxonomy): domain Eukaryota; kingdom Metazoa; phylum Arthropoda; class Arachnida; order Araneae; family Salticidae; genus Maratus; species Maratus michaelseni. Next base: position 343,193,527 of record OZ007593.1, on the reverse strand, counting down.
AATAAGATTAAAGAAATAACCAAAAAAGCAGGATATCCTACAAAAACAATTAATAAATTAATCGAAAGTGCAATATCGAGATATAATACAATACAATCAGCGCAGAAAGATATGCAATTTTACAAGTTCAATGCCATATATGAATGAAGCCTCCTTAAAAATAACAAGAGAATTTAAAAACTTGGATTGAATATACCAATAACCACAGACCCCTCAAATCAAATTAATAAGAACAGACAGAGAAAAAAAATCAACCCTTTAACAACTTCAGGAATCGTTGGTCAGTTTTTGATCCCTTCTAATTAAAAAAGATTTTTAAGATAGAAATTTTCTCTAAATGGATTTTAACTTTTTTTGGTACTTCTCTATTATCTCGTCGATCACTTTTCATAACAAAAAAACTATCGCCAAACTGTAAGGCCAAATAAACGGTAGAACGTTGCCATTGGAATATCAAAATAAATAAATAAATAAAATATAAGAATTTAAGGACACAATTGTTATTTTAATTAATGAAATAACTAATAAATCAGTAAAACATAATGAAAAATACACGCAAATGTCGAATTAAAAACCACTTGATGACATAACAAACACGTATAATGCTTCTGACATCAAGTAAATGGGACTGCATTTTTGACGTTTAATCTTACAGTTTGGCGTCGGAGGTTTTTTCGGTTCGAGGTTCATCTTATTGGAGGTTTTACAAGATTCGGGATTTTACAAGATTAGAGGTTTTACAACTAGGGGCCCGCTGGCGGGCGAAGCCAGCTAGTAATAGCAATAACGGTCAAACTAATGTTTTCTATTTTAGTTACATAAACCTATAGTATCAGTTCTGGAATATAATGATAATAATGATGATGATGGAAGAGTTGTTGAAATTGTGGATGAAAATTCATGTTTCATTGGTATTCATTTCAAAGAATACCAATTAATTAACTTTCATATTTCATGTATTTGTAAATTTACGTTTTGAGCAATAGATTGCCATTTTTGTATGTAAAATAATATGCATTATTTTTCATGTACAATAGCGCATTAAAAGAAAATTGCAATATAATTTTTGTAGTAGTAGTTTATAATAATGAATAAAAAAACACTTCATTTAAAAGTATTTCCTGCACAATAAAACGTTTCCTGACGATTCAAAAAATACACACGTAATTGTTCAAGTTTTCACTTCTGTCGGCACTCCCGGAGTGCCATTTTTTTTTATATCGCAGTTAGTCCGTGTGACAGATATTATTATGACAGAATATAATAGCCGGCTTCGCCCACTATCGGGCTGTTTTCGATACTCGAAAAAACGAAAAAATAGACCGGTAATTTTTTACTTTATAGAACACATGACTTTTTTTTTATGTTGCTAAATGAAATTTATTTGGATTTATTAAAGAAAGGATAAAGTGTTTGAAAGGAATATTAAACGAAACCCTTTGAGCGATCTTCGATCACACTTACCCACTTGTTTTTTTTAAGTGTCTAATTGTGGTGATGTATTTGGAACATGAACTACACAGAATGGTTAATTTTAATTAAAAAATGATAACTAGTATTTTAATTCTTTTAATTTAATTGTTTAGAAATAAAATAAAAGAACATTCAAATCAAATAAAAAAAATCTAAAAATGTAATGAATGAACAAAAGAAGATCAAATCAACCATTTAAAAAAAAATGATGCAAATTCAATTTTATGCCTCTTCAAACAATAAAAATATAAATGCAAACAAATAATGATCCAAGTCAAATCTTTTATTCGTTTGTTTCCCTTTTTCGATTATTCGTCTGTTAGACTATACGAAAAAATGCAAAAAAAGTAATGAGTTTTGTTCGAAGATCACAAACAATCGCTTTAGATTTGTAAATAAAGTGGCTCTTCAGAATCAATTTGAAAAGCTAAAATATCCTCAGAAAATATTGATATGAAAAAAAAAATTAAATAAATGCTTTAGGTAAGTACGTCCTTATAATTTTAAAGGTACTCAGCATTTGTACATTTTTCCCCCAGAAATTTGTGTACTCTAGGCATTTAAAAAGTTCTTTAGTCTCTAAATATTAATGTTTACAATTCAAGTAGAATTTATTTTTATTTTAGTTGAACTTATTTTTCTTTTATCTGAACACTTGAAATTGAGACTAATAATTGCGACAAACCGATCATGTAACTCTTCTAGAGTTGGGTTATTTAGAAGTATTTGTTAATGTAACCTATTAACAACTGAAAATTTTAATGAAGTTCGAAAATGCAATGTGTCGTATAAAAACAATATTTCTGAATTTTATATAAAAATAAAATTGTTATGTTTTAAAGCTGTGTGAAACATTTATTTAAAACAAACTGCATAGAATGCTTAATTTTAATTGAAATATGGTAACTCATTTTATTCTTTTAATTAAATTTCTTAGAAATAAAATGAAGGAACATTCAAATAAAAATAGAACAAAAAAATGAAAAAAAAGTAATAAATAAATAACATAAAATCAGATCAATATTTAAAAAAATTGATGAAAATTCGATTTTATGTCTTTTTCAAACTATAAAAATCCAAATGCAAACAAATAATAATGATCTAAGTGAAAATTTTATTCGTTTGTTTCTTTTATTTATTTTACTATATTGTTTCCATTCCGTTAGAAAAAAAAATGCAAACAATGCAATGCTTATTGCGTGAGAATGAGAAAACGAAATGGCTCTTCTAAACCTAATTGATAAGGTAAAATATGCGGATTTTTTTTTTTCTTTAAGCAGTTTTCAATGGTTTAGGTAAGTATGTTTTTACAATATGTAAAGTAGTTAACCTTTGTGCATTTTTTCAAATTTATGTCCTCTCGTTGTTTTTAAAGTTCTTTAGTTTCTAAATGATACTGTTTTTTAGTTTAAGTGAAGTTTATTTTTATTTTACTTAGGTTGAACCTTTTTTTTAAAAAAAATCTGAGTACCTGAACATATGAATAATAATCGTAAAAACTCATGTAACTTTTCGTAAGGTGGATTGTTTACAAGTATTCGTTAATGTAAACTAAATAATTAAAAATTTTAAATGTAAGTAAACAAAATACCTCTAGAGGAAATATAAAAAGCAAACGTTTAGCTTTTGAGTTATCTGAACCCCTAAAGTTGTAAATAATAATAATAATAATAATAATAATAATAAAAACAGCGAACAACAAAACGATTATGTTATTCGTTGAGAGCTGTGCTATTTATAAGTATTTTTTAATGCGACTTAATAACTGAAAATTTTAATGAAGTTCGAAAATGTAATTAAACCAAATCCTCTGGGTGAACATAAAAAGCTAACATATAGTTTTGAATTTCCATTACTTCTAAAAAAATTACTTTAAATTTTTAAGTGCAAGGTAAGACATACTAAGATATAGACTCTGGATTGTAAATCATGAGTAGATATTGTTCTTTTGCTTATTGGACAGTTATAAAACGTTTTGTGTAGTAAAGTATAGTTTCGTTTAATTTGTTGTATGGAAATAAGATTTTTCAATTTTAATAAAATTAAATTCGTGAGTATTTTACGCGTATAACTGCATGGCACGTTCATTTAAAAGATAAAATATACAGAATGTTCATTTTAACTAAAAGAGGGCAACTCATTTCCTCCTTTTAAATAAATTGCTGGGAAATAAAATAAAAGAATATTCAAATCAAATTAGAAAACAAAAAGTAAATAAGAACGAAAAATCATGCATCAAACAAAGTACAGGGTGTTTCTAAATGAATATCAGGTTTTTAACGCTTGGTAGTATTTATTACATACAACTTAAAATTATAATTAATACATAAAATGAAAGAGCAACTCAAACAGTTTTACCTACAAACTTACAAGTGTTCAATATGAATACCTTTCGTCACACATCACACATGAAGTCGATAGCTCAGTTCTTCCCAAACGTTAATTAGTGTTTGTGGGGTAATTGTTGCAATAGCTGCCTCAATCCTGTTTCTTAGGTTGGGTAGGTCAGCTGGTAGTGGAGGCACATACACTCGATCCTTTATGAACCCCAACAGGTAGAAATCACAAGGCGTCACAAGATCGGGTGAGCGTAGAGTAGCGTTTGGGAAGAACTGAGCTATCGACTTGATGTGTGCCGTGTGACGAAAGGTGTTCACATTGAACACGTGTAAGCTTGTAGGTAAAACTGTTTGAGTTGCTCTTTCATTTTATGTATTAAGTATAATTTTAAGTTTTTTATAATAGATACTACAAACCGTTAAAACCCCGTTATTAATTTAGAAACACCCTGTATATGTAACACATTCCAACACTTCTCTCCAAAATAAATTTTACAAATCTGTACCGTTTAATAAGGTGAAAGATGACATCTAAGTAAACCAGGGTTGACAAGAGATGACCGCCCCGGGAACCAATCTTTCACTGCAGAGTATAAGTGCAATTTGGAAAACGCATAACATATTTAAAAACCCAATTTCAGGAATTACCAACTATATTCGGAAAAATATCCGAATTCTTTTGTGCAACCCTGTATATAATCTATATATTTGTATGTATACTATACATAGAATGCTAAATTTTAGTTCAATTAGGAAACTCAAAGCACAGTTTAAAATTCACCTTCTGGAATTTCAGTCAATGAACGAAAATATACTCGAGAACTTTAGTGCTGCTATATATATGCTCAATAGAATTTATACACATCAAGTAACAGACAAAAAATGAGTTAAATATAAAAATGCTACTGAAAACGCACTTCCAGCAATTATTGTAAATATATAGTACCGAATTCTTTTGTGTGTCCCTGTACATGAACGATGAATGCTATACACGCAATATTCTATAGTAAGCCTCTTGTAATGCACCTTAGTTATATATATCAATTTCATTGTTTCAAATATTCAAACATTATTAAAACAAACCGCAAACGATTTTTCTCCATAGACCGTAATGTAAAGGAATCCTTTTGAATGTCCCTGTAAAGGAACGATAAGTGCTATGTGCATCATATTCTACAGTAAACCTCTTGTAGGGCACCTCAGTGATGTACATAATTTCACTATGTTTGAAATAGTGTAACATCATTAAATTAAACCGTAAATGATTTTTCTCCATAGACCGTAATGTAACGGAATTCTTTTGAGTGTTCCTGTAAAAAACTATAAGTGATAAAAACTTCATTTTCAATACCGGACATGCCATAGTAAACTTCAATAACGTATATCAATTGCATGACAATCCAAATATATTTACGCGAGTGAAGCACGGACAGACAGACAGACTGACGGCAGAAAGACAGACAAACCGAATTCATAAACACTTTTCAACTATGTTGGAAAGTGTTAAAAAAGAAAGAAATGAGTAATAAAAGATGGGATAAACCATTAAAAAAAAAGAAGACGAAAATTCAATTTTATTATTTTTCAAACATTAAAAAGGAAAATGCAAATATATGATGATAAAATTCAATCGTTTATTCGCTTGTTTCCTTCATTTCCTTCTTTTGTTGTTTCCTTTTGTCCATACGAAAAAAAAGTTGCAAACAAAATAATGATTATTGAGCGAAGATCACAAACAATCTCTTTAGATTCGTAAACGTAGTGGCTGTTCAAAATCTAATTGAAAAGCAAAATTAGCCGGTAAAAACTGAATATGAAGAACAATTTTCAATGATTTAAGTAAATAGATCCTTAAAATTTTAAAAGTACTTTGGAGCTGGGCATTTTTTTTTCCAATTCATGGGCTTCTGGGCGTGTTTAAAGTTCTTAAATGTTTCTGAATGTTAATGTTTTCAATTTATGAAAATTTCTTTTTGTTTTTTAGCTAAGCTTAGCTTTTTTTTTCAGTCATAATGATGAAAAAATTAAATTAATTGTTTATGTTATTTAGTGTAATTCGTGATGTTCCTGTCCTCGTCAAGTGTTATAATTTTATGTGATATATTAAACTTTTGTTCGTCATCAGAACGGCCTTTTATCAATTTCCTTACTTCCACTATGATCAAAATCTCACAATTAGCTTTGTGTTCAACTCGATATAACAATAAATTCAATGTACAACATATAACAATCAGTTTTATGTACCCTGATTGGTTGAATTTTGTTTTTGAGAACGTTATATGAACTCTGATTGGTTGAATCATGTATCTCGGCTCCTAATGGGAATTTCTAGAAAATTCTTCATATTCTGAAAGCCAATTTTTTCACTAAATGTCGCCATAACTTGGTAAAAAGTCACAAATTTGGAAACAATTTTTTTATTTGAGGCAAATCGTGTGTTTTGGCAGTGGTAATCCTGAAAGTCGATTTTCCCACCAAATTTCACCAATGTAGCCAACGTTTTGCTAAATTTGGCGAAATCTTGCCAACTTTGCGACTTTGTTTACTGTAATTGTTCAATAACTTAATAAATGTTTCAACTTTCATTCACATTAAAATGCGTTGATCCGTAGTGAGCCTAAAATGATCCACTAATCGAATTTTCTCGAACATGCGACCCAGACCAATGGTCTTTCGTAACTCAAAATAGTAGGATACAAAATTTAGTAAAAATCATTTGAGTCGTTTTTTAGATAAAATTAGCTTTCCCCTGACCGTAGTGATCCCAAAAGACCCACTAATCGAATTTTCTCAAACATGTGACCTAGCCCAATGGTCTTATTGTGCCTGAAAACGGTAAGATACAAATTTTAGTCAAATTCGTTAGAGCCGTTTTTTAGATAAAATTTGTATATACAGTGGTGGAAAAAATTATAAAGCCACTTGAAAATATGATATAATTAAGAAACAAAATATAGAACATTTATGAAATTTCATACCTATATATTATATGCTACAAGGAAGTAAAGAAAAAAATAAATTCATTAATAACTACATTAATAAAAGATTAATAGACTCAAGAAAATTTTCTGTACAAAGAAAGTTGGAAATAATTATAAAGTCGATGCATGTATTTCATCAATAATCGATGCGAGACCCATTTTTCGATGACTTTGACTAGTCTTTTGTTTATTGAATCTATCAGACCACACAAAGTACTTGCATCAATATTGTTCCAGCAGTTTTTAAAAGCATTCATCAAATCTAACTTTAAATTGAATTTTCGTCCATTTTTGTAAACATTTCGAGCTAAAATTCACCAATGATTTTCTATTACATTCAGATCGGGTCTATGACCTGGCCATTGAAGGCATTTCACCTGATTAGCTTCCAGCCTAGATTTAGTTGACTTCGAAACATGAACGGAAGCGTTGTCCTGCTGAAATGTCCAGTCTCCTGAAGTTATAAGAGGAGCAAATGGGTAATAAATTATCTCCTAACATTTCTTGATACATAACCCAATTCATTTTGTTATGCATGAAAACAATTGGAGTGCTTCCACAGGCAGCTAATGCAGCCCAAACCATTACCGAGCCACCTCCAAATTGACGTTTTGAAAAAATATCAGGCTCCTGTCGTAAATCATGCCAAAAATATTTATAACCGTCGGGTCCATCGAAATTAAATTTCTTTTCATCGGAAACAACAACATCTCTCCAATTTGTGCCTTCGGTTACATGTTTTCGTGCAAAGTCTAAGCGAGCATTTTTGTTGTACTTAGAAAGAGGTGATTTTCCTTTAATTTTTTTTAATTGAATAATGGGATTGTTACTTAAAACATTTCTTACCGTTCGGCTTGTAATTGGTAATTGTAACTGTTCTTGAATTTGGGCATACGACATTTTTTGTCCGCAAACTAGCTTTCGGATTTGTCTTGATTGCCTTACAATTAAGGATTTCGGTCTTCCTGTATGCTTCTTACTGCCGTAATCTTCAGGATTTCTGAGAAAACTGTTTACTGCAGCCTTGGACCTTCCTATTTTTCTTGCAATATTAGAACCAGACATTCCAGCTTCATTTAAAGTTAATATTTTAATTTGTTCACCATCGGATAACTTTTTTCCTCTTGGCATTGTATTAAACAAACCAAATACAAAATGAATGCACGTAACGCGTTTACATTTACCTAAACTTTCATGGCGACCTATTTTCTTAAGTCTGGCATTATGCCAAATGAGGCTAGAACCATCGGCTTTATACTTTTTTCCGAGTTGTTTTGCATTGGTTGTAAGAAATTAGCATAATTTATGTTCCCCCTTCCGTTTTTCTAAATAAAGTTTATGTGTATTATTCCAATGTTGATCATGGAAATGAAAATAGCATTTGCGTTATCAACAATTCCATTACTTTTTGAATTTTGTAAATTTTTCTATTGGCTTTATAATTTTTTCCAGCACTGTATATATAATAAACTCCAATGAAAAAACACATGCAGAACCATGCATATATATATGCATATATGTTTCAAAATGAAAATACAGGTGTAAAACAAAGGATGAGATATTATAAAAAGCAACGGAAAATATACTGCAGGAATTAAACTTAATAAAACGAATAAGCAAAGATTGGAAAACTATGAATATCTTATGGAATCTTCAGAGGAGCCTCACATGAATATTCATAGTAAAAATATGTTATTTCATCAAATATTGTCAGCATTATGCATAAAATCGACAATATTAAGCTCCTAATATATATATATATATATATATATATATATATATATATATATATATGAAACAAGATAATAAACAAACATCACAAGAGTTCAAATAACAAAAGAAATAAATAAATAAACTAGTATTCAACATAAATAGAAATTAGATCATAAACTAATATGCAAAACTCACAATAAAACTAATATCTCTATTGATTGAACAAGATGCAAAGTGTGCTTTACAAACAGCATGTCATCATTAAACTCAAAATGGCAGCTAAAAACACAGTCATTCCTTTGAAAGAAATGCTGAAAGGAAATTAAAAATTTGTTTGGGGCTGCCATCTATCTCATAAAAATATAAGTAAAAGCTGAAATTATAAACTAGTTAAATAATAAATCTGGTGCTGCCGTCTATTATGAATGAAGAGAAGATGAAATTGAAATAAATAAATTTTTGACAAAGTACTAATTAATGTAAATAAAATTTAGAATGTGATGAAAACTAAAGGAAGTAAATAAAATTTAAATATTAATAAAGATGAAAGATGAAATAGGAAGACAGTAGTACAATACTTAGCCTTGTATAAGGAGACAGTGTGGGAATAAAATTAAAAGTGTATTATTTATGTTGTGTAAATGATTTTGTTAAGTAAAACTAAATTGCACCGTGGCGCGTACCGACCGTCGCACCCAAGTTCTGAGAGACTTTCATCGCACCAGTAGCTTTGTCTCGCTACGGCGCTGCGACCGGCCTAGGGCTGCCATCTGCGGACCCCCAAGCCCTCTTACCCGAGTGAGCAACGACATAGGTCGACTCCGATCATCCACATATAAAAACACACTAAAAACGGAAGAATCAGACACCACTATCGGACTCTGGAGGTCGTGGAAAGCCCCTCCAAGCGTGCCAAAGAGACGGGCCCGATCGAGATTAATTTTTGGGTTAAGCTTAGGAGTCGTGCCACTCATCCGCCCGTCAGACGTTGAAAGTCCTGCTGCACATAGACGGGCTGGACTGGGTTTCGGCCCAAGGATTTGCGTTTTGGCTTTGATAGATGCCGCGTTAGTCGGCGAGCCACCGGGCCGATCCCTCGTAGTCACGCAAGGAGGTGGGTGATCTCTCCTCAAAGACGGTCTTTTCCCCAGTAACATGACGGGTTACCTTTGGACAGTGACCGCCCTTAGATTTGGGCACTTCCCGTCCTGCATGACATTAGAGGTCGGCTCACAACTCCTCCAGCTGCAGAAGATAATGTGGGGTCGTCGTCCACATGGTCTGGATCACATGTCGATGACTATTTCACCTCTGTCGCTGGAGACCCACGGCCCACAGTCCCCATTGGGTCAAAGACCCATGTGGGCTGTCGCGCAGCGTCTCCGGCTTTCGGAAATCCCTTTCCCACTGGCGGACCACGATGGGGTCGCCAGTCCGGTCACCTCTTGTCCCCGTCGTGTCGACGAACATCTCCATGTGTCGGGCGCCCGGTCTTCTTCTCTACCTAAAGGGCCGATTTGGAGCAAACCCGATGGAGCGTCCGCGCAATGCTTGGCTTCCGGTCATCTTCTCCACTAAAGGAGCCGAGTCAGAACCACCAAGATGGACACGCCAGATTTTGTTAGGTAAATAAAATGATTAGATGCATAAAATCGATTTTATTTTTAATAAATGTTGTATCCTTTTTTAGCAGTCCCGCCTTATCCCTCCTTAATGGCATTTTATTTTAATATTTTTTGGGGGAGAAGTTTTGTTATTTTGGGATTTTTTTGTTATTAATTTTAGAAAATAAGTTTTTATAATTTTTTCAGCAATCCACGCCTTCTCTCCTTAACATTGTTTCCAATTTTATAATTTTTATACATATTTAATGCCCATACTGGTAAAATTAGATTAATGTTTTGATGTTTAATCCATGAAGAAAGAAAAGCAAGGGGATAATTATAAGACAAATGTGTGTGTTTTAATTGTAATAAATTAGGCCTAATGAAATGAGAGTAGCATAAACGTTTAATACGATTATTATTAGAAGAATATTTATTATTATATATTATTATATATTATTATATATTATTATATTATTAGAAGAATATTTCTGTAAACTGAAATATGTAGGCATGAATGAAATTTAGTATATATACACTTTATGATTTCTAACTTAATTGGTGATTATGTTTGAATTGTTGCAAGAACTTGTTCATGTATTTTGAAATTCAAAGGTATTACAATTATATATAATACACACACATAGATTTGCTCGTATTATAATATATGATCTGAAAATTTTAATGAAGTTGAAAAATGTAATTAAATTAATTAACATAAAAAGCCAATATTTAGTTTTAAAATACGATTGGTTCTAAAATAAATGATTTTAAATAGCACAGAGTAAGACTTACTTAAAATATAGACCATAGTCAGAATAAAATATTGACCCATAGTCTGTAATACTTATGAATTCTCTTGTGTAGCCCTGTATATGATCAACCGAATTTATACAGACCACGTGCTATTCAAAAATTAAGTTAAACTTAAAAACGCAAACCAAAGTTTAAAACGAAATTCCAGCAATTATCACTCATAGACCGTACTGTAATCTAATTCTTTTGTGTGTCCCTGTAAATGAAAGATAAAACTGAGCTGCTGCGCCCGTCAGCACGTCGACGTCGCACCCAAGTCCTGAGGGACTTGGGACTTAGAACGCGCACGACCGAGAGAAGCCTACCGTATGCGCTGCGAGCGGTCGGAGCACCGCCACCTGCTCATCACTACGATTGAACCCATGATATGATGACATATGTCGTTATGATACGCGGTGGATCCCAAAATCCGAGGAAACTACCACGAAGACATATTATGAATCGCCAGAGAACACCCGACGACATCGTAGCCGGAACCACATGAGGGGAACCGGATCCTAGGCCATACGTCGAGTTTCCCCAATGACCCTTGCTTTGCCGCGGCGTCCGATCGTCGAGTCTTAAGGAAGGAGGAAACGAATATTTCATCTGCCGCGGTTAGAAGGAGAAGCTTCTTGCCAACCCGGAACTACGAAGAAAATCAGTTCCTGACGCATAGACACGTCTTGGCTAAGGTTGTCCCCCCCTCACAAATGACTTTGCTTTCAGCTAGCCCCGAAACGAAATACAGAAGGTCCCTAATCGACTCCATTGAGAGATTCCTGCACATGTAAAACCAACACAACACAAAGACAAACACAAAAAATGTTAAAACAACGGAAAGTTAAGTTTAGACCCACTACCGGACTCTGAAGGGCATGGAAAACACTTTTGAGAACGCTAAAGAAGCGGCCCCGGTCGAGATTAGTAGCTGAAAAGTTATGTGAAGACTCCCGCTAATCCAACCATCGGGCACGGCAAACTCTGATTACGCAAATGCACACCATACTTTAAATTAAACAATTTATAGTGCACTTCACAGTATTGCATATAATTTCATTATATTTATACGCAATGCATTTAAGAGTGTAACATCTTTTAAATGCACTATAGACGACTTTTTTAATAGATTATTGTTTAACAGATTTTTTTTTTTGTCCCTGTAAATTAATAATATATACTTTGCACTCCATATTATACAAAAAGCATGTTTTAGTGCGGTTCATATATGCATATCAATTTCATTATGTTTCAAATGGCGTAACATCACCAAAATGCACTTGAAATGATTTTTTCCCATTGACCGTAATGTAACGGAATATTTAAGACTGTACCTGTAAACGAACTATAAACGCTACACACTTTATTTTCAATAGAGATCGTGCTAAAACGTCAGTAACGTAAGAATTACTGGGCAATCCGAATATGTTTACGGGAGTTAGAATACGGACTGACGACCAAAAAACCGAAGTCATAAATACTTCAACTATGATGTAAAGTGTTAAAAATGTAAAAATAAAGTGACAAATAAATAAGAGATGATCGTATAAACAAATGAAACAAAAAAAAATGCCTTTTTGAACAATTAACATCAAAATGCAAACAAATATTGACCTAAGACATTCTTTTTTAGCATACAGGCTATCAAAGCCTGAAAGTTAATGTGCCCGCAGGTTCTGTATGTACGTACGTATGTAAGTATGTATATATGTATGTACGTAACTCGATAATTCTTGATAGAAATATCCGATTTGCTTCAAATTTTGTATATAGGTTCATTCTGCAAGGCGCTTCCCTTATTAGTTTCGGTGGTTCATTGGTTAAGTATAAAGAAGGGGGACGGGAGTAATCCCCCCCTTAATGTAGATAAATGGCTTTTTCATGCAGAATTATACGTTTTGCTTCAAATTTTGTATATCGGTTAATTGTGATAAGGCGCTTCCCTGATTAGTTTTGCGGTTCATTGGTTAAGTATAAAGGGGGAACGGGGGTTAATCCCCCTTTTAATTTATTGTCGATTTCTTTATTTTTCGAGGGACATTATTCTTTGAAATAAGAGTGTAATATACAATTAGTGGGAATAGCCTGTGAGCTCAATGCCATCTGGGCACGTTTTTTTAAATTTCTTTTGTGTCCTTTCGGGTTAAACAAACAAACAAACAAACAAACAAATAAACAAACAACGAAAAAAAATACAAAAAAAAAAAATTAATGATTATTGTGCAAAGACCACAAACAACTTCTTTTGACTTGTAAACGAAGTAGCTGTGTAGAATCTATTTTGAAAGCTAAAATACGCGCAAAATATATTTAATATTAAGAACACTTTTCAATGGTTTAAGTAATTATGTTCTGATATATTTTTAAAAAGTTAGCGTTTTGTGTATTTTTTCTAATTTGTGTCCTCTGGCGTTTTTCAAGCTGTTTAATTTTTAAATATTAATGCTTTGAATTTAAGTGGAGTTCGTTTTTAATTTAGTTTTTTTTTTTTCCTTTTGACCACCAAAATTTGTAAATAATAATCACAAAAAGATTATCATGTTACTTTTCGAAAGGTGGGTTTTTCAGAGGTATTCTTAAATGAAATTAATTAATCGCTGTAATTTTTAATGAAGTTCAGAAAATAAATTTTAATAAACGTCACGCGCGTGTGCGTGAGGGGTGGAATAAAAAGCTAATGTTTAATTTTGAATTCCCGTTGCTTCTGATAGAATGAGTTTAAAATCTTAAGTTCAACAGAAATTACGTAAAATACAGTCTCTGAAATAGTATTCGTCAGCTGTTGTTATTTTTCAGATTAAAAAGCTACTTTTAGAAATTGATTTTTTTCTAAACTGTAAAAAGTTTAGTGTAAATTGTGGCCCCTACTTAGAACTAAAAAGGGATGTAATTGAACATTCCGGTGTAATGAAACACCATCAATAACTTTTGGTTTAGGGTATAAACAAGAATATTGTTTTTCGTGTAGTGAAACACCCAGGATAAAATTTTTCGTGTGATGGAATAATGGAGTAAAATTTGGTGTAATTCAACACTAAATACTAGAAAAAAAAAACTGCTGTAAATGACATTTTCAATATATTATATTTTTCAAATGTATAAGGAATAAAACGCAATTTCCTACTTTGCAGAAAAAGTCATGTAATTGAACATTCCGGTGTAATGAAACACCATCAATTACTTTTAGCTTAGGGAATAAACAAGAATATTGTTTTCGTGTAGTGAAACACCGAGGATAATTCTTGGTGAAATGGAACACCATGAGTAAATTTTGGTGTAATTCAACATTAAATACTAGCAGAAAAGTGCTGTAAATGACATTTGCAATATATTATATTTTTCAAATGTCTAGGGAATTAAACGCAATTTCCTACTTTGAAGAAAAAGTGATGTAATTGAACATTCCGGTGTAATGAAACACCATCAATAACTTTTAGTTTAGGGAATAACCAAGAATATTGTGTTTCGTGTAGTGAAACACCGAGGATAATTCTTGGTGTAATGGAGCACTGGAGGAAATATTTGTGTAATTTAACATTAAATACTAGAAGAAAACTGCTGTAAATGACATTTGCAATATATTATATTTTTCAAATGTCTAAGGAATTAAACGCAATTTCCTACTTTGAAGAAACGGTGATGTAATTGAACATTCCGGTGTAATGAAACACCATCAATAACTTTTGGTTTAGGAAATAAACAAGAATTGTTTTTCGTGTAGTGAAACACCGATTTTAATTCTTGGTATAATGGAACACGAGGAGTAAACTTTGGTGTAATTCAACATGAAATACTAGAAGGAAACTGCTGTAAATGACATTTGCAATATATTATATTTTTTAAATGTCTAGGGAATTAAACGCAATTTTCTACTTTGTAGTAAAAGGGATGCAACTGAATATTCCGGTGTAATGAAACACCATCAATAACTTTTGGTTTAGGAAATAAACAAGAATTGTTTTTCGTGTCGTGAAACACTGAGGATAATTCTTGGAGTAATGGAACACTAGGAGTAAATTTTAGTGTAATTCAATATTAAATGCTAGAAAAAACTGCTATAAATGACATTTGCAATATATTATACTTATCCAATGTCAATCAACTGCCATTTATGAAAGTTTCTATCTCAAATACACAATTTAGAAATGATTTTCAAGTAAAATTATTTAATCAGATATACAACTTTAATATTGTACCTATCAGTTTGGTATTGAAAATGTCAGATTTCCAATTACACAATTTTAGATGAAAAATTAACTACCAAAATTAAAAATAAAAGAATTATAAAGAGAAATAGCAAATCATTAATTCCTAATAGGTGTATAATAAAACATTGTTTCTGCTATATACTAAAAAGGATTTTTTTTTTTTACTATACAGGAACCTCTGTTATATCGCGCTTGTTGAGAGACAACAAAAAATATGATATAACCAAAGACATTTGGAAAATTAAAAAAAGATGATGATTTACAAGTAAGTGCTTTAAATTTGTTCCAAGCTTTAGCTGATACGCATATAACATAAAAAAAAATTAAATAAGCACTAGAAAATGACAGCTTTATTATTTAAAAAGTGTACAAATATTATCATTTATTATTATCAGAGCTATTTTAAGGCATAAAAATGTGGTTTCACTCCATTAATTAATTTTAGATACAGATGCCGTTATAAGAGTTAAGTTATTTTATAATTACCCTGTATATTAAGTTAAATATATATATAAAAAAAAATGATAAAATATGTTTTACGCATATGTCGTTATGCAGTTTATTTTTTCAAATGATGCATTAATACTTAAGGCCACTTTAATAACCCATGTCTTTACTTACATAAGTATAAAATTTGTAACGTGTAAAAGAAATAAAAAGAGACTAAGTTTGAATTAGAAAAAGATGAAAATAAAATCATAAAAAAAAATGTAATACTTTTCTAAGACTTTAAATGTAACCAACATAGCAGTGGGATTATGTTGTCAATTTTAAGGAATTAAGAAGAAATATTTAGAAATTGTGCAAGATATTGTAAAATGAAAGTTTTTGTTTTTGGCAGACATAATATTTTGAAGATTAGATATAAAAAATATTTGAAATACTGTAAGAAAATTTTATTTCTAAAGACTTTATAGTTTAGAATTGTAATAAAATACGAGAAAATATTTTAAATATAATTCAAACAAAATTTTAGTTAGAGCAATTTTTAAAATATAGAGATTCAGAAACCTAATTACAGGAGAGAAAATTTCTATGAACTTATTTATTTCACTACTTTACTAATTTTATTAAATTAAATTGCATCCAGAATATATTTTTTTGAGTGCATTGTAATATGTGGGAAAAATTTTTGTGCAATTTTACAAATTGCATTCTTGCATCAATACAATTCTGCTTGAAGGCGCAAAATTACAGGAAATAAACAGCCAATGAATGATATGGTACTTGATCTTGGCGGTGAACGGGGTAGCAATAAAATTTTCTGCTAGATTCTTTTCTGAAAAATTCCAGAACTAAAATAAATTTCAATTAGAAATCAAAATAACGAATATATGTAGTATAATAAATTATGAGATGATATACGACTTACATGCCAAGTTCTCTCCCTGATGTCATAAACAGAAAACAGCTCGATAGTTAAGTTAAAAAAGTAGTTGTAAGCTACATTGGTGACAATATTAAAGAATACGCATATAACTTCTGCAATGTTTTAGTAGTCTGTTTATTAAATTAATTTGTTTGCAGGATTTTCGTGGTACGAGTTGTGCCAACAATGCTTCACGATTGTCTAACATTTCTTGAATAAAAAAAGTCTTGATTATGCCCTGTAAAACATCACAGAAAATTTTACTAATACAGTAAGAACGTTTACAAAACGTTGGTATAATTTTGTACTTACCTACAATTGCAGAAACTTCTATCATATCTACGGGAACCATTTGGAGACGAGTCAAACAGTGGACATAAAAAGTAATAGCTTTCTGAGATTTAAGAAAACAGTTCTGAAATAAAAGGGCGCTTCTCATTGTTGCCAGTTAGTTTCAGGCAAGACGTTTCGATTAATTTCAGAAATTTATTTGCTTCTGAGATTTTTGATTGGTTCTTATCCTGTAGGATTCTTATGATAATAGAAAGGTTTCCAGAGTTGTATGTGTACCGTAGATGAAAATCTATTTATTTCTTATAAAAATACACGTTTAAGATTCAAAATGTCCAATTAATGAGAAATTCTATAGATTTTGTTTCATTTTTTAAACTATTTTTTAAACTAAAGCTGATGAAATCAATCCAATGAAATGTTTTGAACCCGCATCCTAAATAACACCAGGGATAAGTGTAAAAAAAAAAAAAAAAGCTAATATGTTGTGGCATCACAAAACTTTCTTCCATATAAATCAAATCGTCAGCAACTGAAATTAAATGACAATCAATCCGTTCTTGAGAAATAGCTTTCTCGGAAATCGTGAAAAACAGAGAATAGCAACAACATCGCTGTTAGGTGGTATAAACCCAAACCTAATCTAAGGATCTATTTATGTCAAGCTC
This sequence comes from Maratus michaelseni, assembly GCA_963931845.1. Classification (NCBI taxonomy): domain Eukaryota; kingdom Metazoa; phylum Arthropoda; class Arachnida; order Araneae; family Salticidae; genus Maratus; species Maratus michaelseni. Next base: position 343,176,086 of record OZ007593.1, on the reverse strand, counting down.
TAATAGAGTATGATGTTTAGTGAAATTCGGTGCATTAGGTTTTGAGATATAACCATCGCAGAAATCGTGATAAATGCAACATAGCAGCGCCACCTGTTGGTCTATTTACGCAAAAACGTAATCAGCACCAATTTATGTCAAGGCGTATATGGTTCTGAAGTTTAATCAAACTCCGTACATTAGTTCTTGAGATAGAGTGCTCACGAAATTTCTATCACAAACATACAAACATACATACATACATACAGACAAACAAACAGACAGACAGACAGACTGACAGACAGACAGACATACAGACTCATACACAGACATTCTCTAAAAACAGATCAAGACCTTCTAAAATGTATAAATCAGTCGGAAACCGGAAGTCGAAAATTTTCACGCATCCAATACTTGCTTCTTGTAAAGAAAACAGAAAGTAAAAGGTATCAAGAGAAGAGGTTTTTTTTTTTGTCTAATGTTGCTTCTAAGTAAAATATATGAGAAAAACAGGACAAGTGCAAGTGGGACTTCTTGGAAATCCCTTCTTATTTCTGTAATCTCTCAAAAATCAAGGCATAAACATTTTACCTAAAATACTAATTAACACATAGTCAAAAAAGTCGTAAATATCATGATTGCTGCTGAAATGGGAAAAATCCCCTGATCATCTTTCCAACCACGCCTAAATGAAATCACCGAAGATATTTCGCAAAGTGAAATAGCGTATTTTCCATTGACGTCAACAAGCAAATTTTTATGTATATAAAACTCCTAAACTGAAACTTAAAAATGTATTAATTAATTCATTCTTTATTAAATGTTTTTTTAAGCTAGAAAGTGCCTCAACATTATGAGTTATACTGTGTACCTTATTATCTCCCATATCACTGGATATTAATTTTTCCTTGGATTACATTTATCGATCATACTCAGAAGTACATACCCGATGCGTTGGAAGAATACAGGTAAGCCCTATCTTACCTCTTTCTCTATATCTGACTGTTAATGTTTTTTTTAAAGAAGAATTCATTTTAAAGGAACAATAAAACTAAAACAATAGTAAGAAAAGATTTTTACAGAATGCTAGATGGTTTATTTTTTCCATTCGATTATGAGTCCTGAAATAAATTATTGAACATTGTAAAAATACTCTACTATTAAACAATTTAAAAATTAACAAAAACTCAATAAATTAAATTATTTTAAAAATGAAACAGGGTCTTGAATATAAGGTGGAATTAATTAAATAAATAAAAAAAGCATGGCTTCGTCTTTGAAAGAAAATTTTAGTAATGAAAAATTGAACTCCAATAAATACGCTGTTTGGAAGTTCAAAATGGAAATGCTAGCTATTAAGGAAGACCTATACAGTCATATAACCGATGATCCACCTGACCCTATAACCAGTGATCGAACAAAAAAGGATAATAAAGCAAGGACGATCATCAACTTATCCTTAGAAGATTTTGAAATAATGTACATAAAAATTAAACCACTGCTAGAGGAGCTTGGCAGGCCTTAAAAACTATTCATGAGCGAAGTAATTTATCTAGTAAGTTTTATTTATTACGAAAACTTTACAGTTGTGCGAAGCTCGAAGAACCTGGTAATAGGATAAATCATATAGTTAAAATTCTCGAGATTGAAGATAAATTAAAGGCAAAAGGGGAAAGAGATTAAACAGTCTCCCCTATCAGCACTATTGTTATGCTCGCTCCCACATAGCTACAACGCACTTATCACTGCTTTAGAGCCCAGACCGGAAGACGAATTATCGTCAGATTTTATAAAAGGAAAATTAACTGACGAATTTCAAAGGAGACAATAAAACTTCAATTCGTCAAATGGGGCTGACAATGGAGCATTTAAAAAAAATGGTAAGAAACCGTACCAAGTACGTACTGTCACAAATCTAATCATTTCAAATTAAACTGCTGGTTTCTTAAGAATGAAAATTCTAAAAACCAAGCAAACAGTACAAAATACAGGCAAAATTCAAAACTGTGTTTTGAAATTAATGAAAAGAATCCGGAAGAAAACATAAGTACTAACGAAAACACTCCGGAATGCAGTAGCGATAAAAATAAAAGCAATTTAACTTTTCTCGCGCAAAATAAACAAATATCTAACTGGATTTTTGATTACAAAAGCAGTTCTCACATATATAACGATGAAGATGTATTTGTTGAAATAAATAGAAACAGCAAAAGCAGCGTAACTATTGCTAATGGCAATAACTAAAAATCGCAAGGGACAGGAGCAATTAAACTCAAAACACAAACATCTGATAGTCAAATTAGTGACATTACATTGTGTTAAAAAACTCCTTTCCCAACACAGCGCAAGTCATTAAAAAACTTTTACAATACAGCGCAGATGTTTTGTATGTTCCCGACATAGAGTCGAACCTGTTATCAGCGAGCAAATCCACTCAACACGGATGTAAACTCATTTTTGAGAGCAATACTTGTAAATTAAATTACAATGGGGAAACTTCCACAGAAGGGAAAATTCAAAATAACCTCTATAAAATTAATTTATATATTCCCAAGCAACAAATCCATGCCAAACTAGATCATCAATGAAACAGTAAAAACTGCATAGAGCTATGGCACAAAAGGCTTGGACACAAAAACATAAACTCCATTAAACAATTAATTACAAAATAACTTGCAAATAGTATTAAGACTGACAACTGTAAACATGATATAACTTGTGAAAATTATATTAAAAGTAAACTCACTAATGCATCTTACCCAAAACAAGCTAAAAACAGAGCCAGAAGTGTGCTGGATCTGGTACACACGAATGTTTGCGGTACGTTTCAAACTAAAAGCTTGAAGGGTAAATAATACTTTGTAATTTTTAATGATGATGTTAGCAGATTTACTATAGTATTTCTATTTTCTAAGCAGAGTGAGGTATTAACAAAATTTAAAAAGTTTGTCGCCATAACAAAAAATTAATTCGGGCCAATAATCAAATCACTCTGATCGGATAACGGCTGAGAATATAGAAGCGATGAAATGGAAAATTTCTTAAAAGAAAATGGTATAGAACACGAACTGACCGTTCCACGATGTCCATCCCAGAACGGTGTCGCGGAGAGAGAAAAACGCACATTAATTGAAATGACCCGTTGTTTACTCTCTGAAGCAAACTTAAATAAAAATTTTTGTGGGGGAGCACTCAACACAACTGTGTATTTGCTAAATTTGCTCCCCACAAAATCTAAGAACTTAACTCCCTATGAATTGTGTTAGATAAAAAAACTTGATTTATCACATATAAAAACTTTTGTTGTAAAACCTACGCATATGTTGATAAAAAACAAAGAATTAAACTCAACGATACGGCAATAGCTGGTATATTTGTTGGATACGATTTCAGATAAAAAACATATAGCATTTATACTGAAGAAAATAAAATGATTTTATCACGAACAGTTAAATTCATCGAAAATGAATACTTAATGTTTGATATGAAGAAAAAGACATACCCAACACTCAAAATGAACCCGCGAAAGCTATGGAAGAGTCATCAGACATCTCCATGAGCATGCAGGATGAAAATGAACAAACAGATAATAAGGAAGTAACACCCGATGACCGCAAGAGATCCCAGAGAAGTAAAAGGAGGGTACCACCTGACCGTTTCCCCTACAACATTTCACAAGATCCGATAGTTGAATAAAAGGGGTGGAAAAAAAATTTAAAATTAGAAAAACACCAGGAAAAACAAAATTGGTTTTTGAGAGTTAAAGAGAGTTTAACTCTCTAAAAGAAAAGAACACCTGGACTTTGGTAGAACCACCACAAGGAGAAAAGATTATAGGTTCTAAATCCGTGTAGTTATGTCATGTTACCGTAAAGCTTAGTAAGTACTTGATTTCCTTACAATTTAGTGAATTTGTATGAAAAACGGAATTTTAAAGTCGCAACTTTAAATTGAGTTACAACCTCGATATTTTTACAAAACAATAAAGCCGTGAACATTATTATTTGATATTAATTTGAATTTGATATCGTCGCGCCAGCTATTCCTGAAAAAAAAAATGTTTTGACAGACAAACGGCTAGACGAGAGTGCATGGAATAAATTGATTCTGAATTATATATTAATGATTTTTGGACTTTTTCCTTTCAGTGTGCTTACAGACCTTTCTTGTTGCCAAATTTCCAGATTCTAGTTCAACGGGAACCTATCGGTTTTGAGAGTTAGTTTGTATGAAAAAAAAAACATTTTTTAAGGCCGTAAGTTTTTATTGCATTAAGTTAGAAGCTCGAAAATTTTACAAACGAATGGGAATGTGCACCTTATTATTTGATATTAATTTCATCTTGATACCTTCAGCAGATCCTGAAAAAAATGGTCTTGACAGACTGACTGACAACAAACTTATCCTATCAGTTTTTTTCCTTTTGAGGTACGGAAATACTGTATGGAGGAGGCGGTATGGATATTGGAAAATATGAAGAATTATACTTAATATGTCGTTACTATTATATTTTTTAGCAAAAGACATACTAATTCCAAAAGCATCTTTTAAAAACACATGTTTTTATCTAATGCAAGAATAATTTTCGCAACAAGTAATAAATAAATAAATAAAATAACCCTTTTACTTTAAATAAGAAATTATAAATAAAAATCCACAAATTGTAATGCTTTTCTAAGACTTTAAAATTGAGCAACAAACCATGAGAATTATGTTGTCAAATAAGGAATTTCAAACTAAATACGAAAGATAAAACATTCATTGAAATCACACTTAAAAAAAAAAAAAAACGTATTTGATTACAATAATTTTATAGAAAGCTTTTTACATTCCACTTATTCATTCCGTTTATATCGACAGAGAGAGAGCATAAAATCCTTACAGTTTTTTGAAAGCATTTCAGAATAAATGAAAAAAAAAAGAAAAAAAAAAGAACGAACTTTTTTTTTAGCATACAAGCATAAAGTGCTCGTTTTATGATTGTTGAAATGTTCTTGAATAACATTTACACTTTTCTGAATATATGCAAAATATTTTTAGATTCATGTAATAAAAGTGACCACGTAAAAGCGTTTATTTCATTTCCGTTTCAGCCTGCCGTATTTGCTTATGTCAAGTCAATTAAAAAATTTTGTAATCCCGCAATCACTTACTATAGGAACAAAAAACATTGCCTTAGACCAGTGGTTCCCAAACTTTTGCGCTCGCGGAGCCCTTTTTGGGAAGAATTTCTAAGGCGGAGCCCCTTAACAACACGGTTCTCTATGGTTTACAAATTAATGTTTTTTATGCCCATGGAGCAGAGAAAGATCTGCTGGATAAGACTCCGAACCAGTAGTTTCAACATAGGGCCAAGGTTCTCAGTTTGGCCCTTTTCTTGATACAGAAATTCTGAATTCATACTAGAAATTTTGAAAATCAAATTTTGTATTATTTAACCCCTTAGAAGTTTTATTTAATATTACTATTATTGAACACAATAAATTAAAAATAAGGACTAAAAACCACTTTTTTGTATTAAAATATCTGCCTTGTATAATCGAGATATGTCCGCCAAATACAGCAAAAATTACTGTTAAAAATTTGTGGTTTCTGAACAAACTCTTCTAACCCGAGCGACGTTCCAGCAATACTGTTAACCCATTAGCATCACGAGTATACTCGTGGCTTTTCAATCTAAAATTATTAATTCGTACCGGAAATTACGAAAGAAGAGTTTTTATTTTATGTAATCACGAAATGTCTGTAATTAAATAATGCAAATATTGCTACTAGTATTTTCTGGTATGAAATCGAACTTTCTAAATAAAATAAAATTTCGGTAACTTTAACTCGGCAGTGAACGTGTTAAGGGGTTAATGACATCCATTTTTAAAATAAAAAATATTCTTTCGAGATTTCCAGAATGAACTCGGAATTAAGGATCAAAATGGTAACACTGTCTAGGTCATGCATTGCATTGGGGCTTACGTGAAACTATTATTATTTATTGCGAAAACCACACACACACAGAAAAAAAGGAAAGTTGTACAGTTTTTGTTCACAAAGAGAGACTTCTGTATAATACCAATAGGCTACTCTCGAAAAGAAAGAAAATGCATAGGCAAAATCGCTCATGCGATAACGGATTTTTTTGTTCTTCTTTACGTTTCTAGTACTTCTAAACATGCAACGAAAACTAATCGCGACTGAACTTCTTCTTTTGAACCATTTTTTAAAAATACATTTAGAAGCAGATCAACGTTTTAGTGTTTAAGTGGGCTGGGAAAAATCTATAACCTGTATTGTTAGGTTACCGCGCCTAGAATACATAGTGTGGTAAACGGTTTTACCGTTTTTTTAATTCAAAATTTTCTTATTCAAACCGGAAATTCTGAAACAAGAATTTTTACATTTAGAAGTCACGAAATACATGCCATTAAGTAACCAAAATAACATTATAGGGGATTTCTGGTATGAATGTGAATTTTCGGAATTTAAAAAAAGCCAAACTGATAATGCTTTAAAAGGTGCTAAAAATTGTAGCCGATAAACGTGCAACGATGCAGTACAATAATAGGGCAATCAAAGCGACATCTGCTTTAAAAATAGATTTACCTCTAGCAAAAGTAACAGTTTCACTATTGACAACATGAACATAATTTCTGTTACCCTCAAATACACGCGCGGCGTACTGCGTACGCCAGATGCCGCGGATTGGCCAACAGTTTTCAAACAAGAAGCGCAGTGACCTTGACACGTGTATCTAACCTTTCGTCATTCCTTCCCAAGCAGTCTTGCAGGCAGGTGGAATTTTTGGAGCGGTTAAATAACTTTATCTGTTGTTTTCGTTGGAGGCAGAGTGGATTTGGCATACTTTATACGCCACGCGTGTAGTCATGTAAGTATTTTTCTTTTCTAAGTCAAACAAATTAATTTGATAAAAATATTTATATAATACGACATAATTTGAATATAACTGTATTAAATATGCAATTTTAGTTCACATTAATTACATTATTATTATTTTTTAATATTAGGTCAACCTGGAGGGGTAGTACAATAGTAAAGCCTGAGGATTTTGCAAGGATTTTGCATGAATTGTCGGATGAAGAGAGTGATTTAGGTGAAGAAAATGATGGATGTTCAGCTGATGAAGAAGGGAATATTACATTCAGTGACCACAATACTTCCTCGGATATTGACATTTCTGATTAAAAAGTTGAGGAAAACAACGACTCTGTAGAACTTTCTGAAGACAGCGAAGTAAGTGCAGATGTTGACGATTGTTATAAAAAAGGAATCAGTAAAAAGATTAACAAGGGGCGAAAAGTTGAAATAAAGGAAATCATAAAGTGGCAAAAAAATCCAATCAAAAGTAAATTTGCTAAAACGCCTAAATAGAATATTCTAAAAAAAATCCTACCTACGCCTAAAATTAGAGAAAATATAAAGGATGAACTATCTGCATTTCTTACAATTATAAATTGCGATATGATCGACGAAATAGTAGAGCATACAAATTATTTTATTTCAAATAAACAAGATTCTGGTGCTTACGCAAGAAAAAGAGATGTAAAATACACATCAAGATCAGAAATTATGGCTGTCATAGGACTTTTATATCTTATGGGATCTAAAAAGGCTAAGGCTAGTAAGACTAATTTACTGGAAATCTGGACTGACGATGGAACAGGCATCGAAATGTGCCGAGCAGTAATGGGCATAAATCGATTTCGATTTCTTATATCTGCCATAAGATTCGACAACAAGGATACCAGACCTATCAGGCGAAAAACTGATAAGTTAGCTGCGATCCGTCCTTTGTTAGATCCTTTTGTTGAAAACTGCAAAAGTTCCTATTCACCTGGAGAATTCTTGACTATCGATGAGAAGCTTGAACCATTTAGGGGACGATGTGCTTTCATTCAGTACATTCCTAACAAGCCAGCCAAATATGGCATTAAAATATTTGCCCTAGTCGATGCAAAAACTTATTTTACGAACAATTTAGAAATATACTGTGGAACTCAACCGGAGGGGCCTTACGCACTTCAAAATTCTGGTACAGACATAGTAAATAGTTTAATTTGTCATTTGAAGGGATCGTGCAGGAACTTGACTTGTGACAATTGGTATTCCAGCTATCCTTTAGCAAAATCTTTGCTAAATGAGAACATTACATTTGTGGGGACAATGAGTGTAATAAAAAGGAAATTCCAACGGAATTTCTTCCTTCGAAGCAGAGAGAAGTTGGTACAACATTATTTGGATTTCAAAAGGATATATGCATGGTATCTTACGTACCCAAAAAGAACAAGGCCGTGATTTTGATATCTACGATGCACGACAGAGATGATATCGATGAATGTACAGGAAAGCCAGAAGTTATTATTGATTATAATCAAACAAAATATGGTGTGGATACGGTGGACCAAATGTGTGGTATCTACAGTGTCGCAAGAAGGACTCTAAGGTGGCCAATGGCTATATTTTATGCTCTACTCAATATAGCTGGAATAAACAGTTATATATTGATGAAAGCTACGTCACACGCTGATAAGCCAACTGCAAGGCGTATTTTTTTGAAAAACTTGTCCATAGGCCTTGTTTGTCCCTTTTTGAAAGAAAGAAGCAAAATCTTTACATTACCAGCGAGCATAAGATCTGTAATAAGAAAATATGTTGGTGATGAAACGAAAGACATAAAAGACGATACTCCAAAGAAAAAAGGGCGGTGCGTTTTGTGTGGCCGAGTAAAAAACAATTATACCACCGTAGTTTGTTCCGGGTGTAATCAATTTACTTGCAAACACCACATTAAGTCAATTACACATGTTTGTTTTAATTGTTCAGAGTGACATAATTGTTAGAAATATTTGATATCCGATTTGTGTAAGTATGTTTATATTCATTCGCATATATTTATATAAGTTTTTCAAAGTGATAAATTGTTTGTATTAGTATCTTTGTTGTGTAAAATGAAAAGAAAATGTGTAAGTAGCAATATTTCTTCATTAAAATATTTTTTCTGAATATAAGCTCATTAATTTAATTTTAAAGTATGTGGAATTGTTCTGATAAAATATTATTATGTTTAAATTGAAATGAATTAAGAAAACGATGTGAAAACCGTAAAAATTCACCTGGCGTATTCAGTACGCCACGCGTGTAGTTACGTGAATATTTTTAGCGCGTGTAGTTGAGGGTAATAAAATCTTCTTTTAAGTGTATATTTCAGATGTAACTGATTTTGAAGTTTGTTTTTTATCATAGCAGGGAGTTAATCTTTTCCACTCTTGTAGCAGAGATTCATCCTTTGGTATGGTAAATAGGGATAGTTTCTAGTTAGCTGTCTTGTATCGAGTACTGCAACCAGGCACAAAAGAATGCGTATCACGTTTTTTGGCCATGATCAATATCATTCATATTTTCAAAGCTTATGAAAATCACTATCCAAGTCAAAGAAAATAGGGTATAATTTAATTATTTAAAATATTTACCACCAGCTGAAAAGTTTTCTCAGTTCGATTCTTATGCAATGTTTGCGTTGAAAAGAGATAGCAGACAGTGGCGTAGCCAGAGAGGGGGGGGGGTTCAAATGCTCTGGAAACCAGTAATATTATAAAGTTTTGTTCGCCTTCAATATCGCAGAAGATTCTCCGATTAGATAAGGCAAAAATATTTTTGTAAAATTAGTGGTATCCAAACCATTTGGACATCCACCCTGTCTACGCCAGTGCTAGAAGATGTCGCTGCGATCGACCCGTTATTTTTTCACCATCGTTCTACATTTATCGGATTCAATTTTTTAGTACTATTTTGTAGCCGTTTTCCACACTATGTATTCTCGGCGCTGTAGTTAGGTGCAGCATCGTTCACCTTTTTTGGATGTTTTATATGAAGTATTTAGCTATTAATTATAGTTTTGAAAGAAACTTTCTTTCACCATTGTTTTTGCCTCAAAATAGATACACGGTTAAAAATTACACATGTTAAAAAACTGCAAATGGTAGAAGAACTTCTAACAAACTTAAACAAACTCCTAACAAACTCGTAGAAGAACTTCTAACTCTACTAACAAAACGGGATATATGGGTAGGGTTAAATTCATATCAGGGCGGGTACTTATCGACGAAAAGTCTAAGCAAGGGGTGGAGCTGAGCAAAAGTTTAGATTGTTAGTGTGATGACAAATGTAAAGAACCAATATAAATTTTAAATTGCTACAGCCTTATTTCTGATAGGAAAATGTGGCATCATAACATAAGAATCTTAGCCAATGCCGAGACCAATTAAAACAAAATTTTAAAGAGGGGTTGTTTAGAGATAGAAGATGTTAAAAAAATTCGTTTTCAGCAACATACTTTGATTTAAATATCAGAATAGAAAATTTAACTAACTAAGTATTAAACATATGAATAAGCGGATCTCCAAAGAACAAAACTGTTCTCCCTTTTGTTCGGCAAGCAGAGATAACAGCAGTGGCGCGCCTTTGCTCTTTCGATTCACGTTGTGCATTCGATTCAGAATACTATTTCTTGATGCTTATTTTGAATCGAATTTTTAAAACACATTAAATGCAGAAACATAAAATAAAATAGTTCAAACCAAAAATATTATATAGAAAATAAAAAGATGTATAATGCAAATTTTTGCATGATTTTTAAAATTATATTATAGTAGAATTTTTAGACCCAGTATTAGATGTATTTATTTTTGACACACACACACACACGCACATCTAAAAAATTTCCTTTGCAATATGCTAATTTCTTTCATGTTTTGTTTATTTTCCTGGAACGCCGCGGAGCCCCTGAAAAGTACAGGCGGAGCCCCAAGGGCTCCGCGGAGCACACTTTGGGAACCTCTGCCTTAGACAGTTGTCTAGAATGAAGAATTTTTATGAATTTTGCACTTTTTACAGAACTAAGAGAAAAAAAATGTATTGTTTGGCACTTTTGTAATTTTTTAATATTAAAAAAAAAAAAAAAAGACTTTTTGCTTAAAATTTTGTTATGTAATTATTCAAACAAAACGGTTGTAATTATTATTTACTTCAAACTCATAAAACAATTTCTTACATTGAAATAATTTGTTAAATTGCTTTATAAGATAATAAAGTGATATGAATTAACATTGATATAAAATGTTAAAATACAACGAGATTTTTCACTTGTAAGTAAAAATGGAGAAAATAATAGAAAAACAAGACTAGAAAAAAAATATTAATTTTTCATATAAATTATGTGTCCTCCCAAATTAAATCACAGCCTTTGTTCGTATATTCAATGTAAAATGAAGTAAATTTGTTCTTTTCACTTTTAACATTTCAATGCTGGCAATTTGTTAAACACAATGCTTTGTTTTGGTATAATTGTGTAATTTGATTGTGTAATTTGAGCTACCTTTGCCATACATTTGTAAAGGAAAAGGGATCTTTGTCTATTGGAAGCAAAATGTGTTGTAGTAATGCAAATTTTTACAGAAAACATACTGAGAACTAAATTGACAGCGGATTTTGCTGTTATTTTCTCTGGCACAGTGTATATTTAAATAGCTATGTACTTTAAGCGATTTTAGTCCAATCAAATTGCTCGATATTAAGTAAATATATACAGATGTGATGTATACAGAAAGAGTTGATACGTAGTTAAAAATTCAACGGATTTATTTTTCAAAAGTTCTCACCTAAAGCAATATTGGTGCGGCAATGTGATGTTGTCAAAACAAGGCAGGAGTTTCATTAATACTGTCATTTTTTAAAATCTTAAAATACCTTACTTTTATTTTTTAAATGCATCATTTCAATTTGCAGTTTAGCACATTTACAAGAAAATGGGATATTTTTATTTTGCTTTTAATAATACCAGGAGAGAATTCTCTTGCTAAGCTTGGATGATAAATCACTTTCTCCTTAGTTTTGCATATTTATTTATGTTACTGAAAATGTTTTTTACATTACTGTAGCAAACAATTGTTCATTATTACGTTTACGCATGGTTACATTAAAAAAATTATGCTTGAGTATTCTTAAAATAAAAAGAAAATTGCCCAGTTAAACTGAAGGCATTGAGCTCACAGGCTATTCACACTAATTGTATGTTATACACTTATTTCAAAGAACTTGAAATAAGCCCCTCGAAAAATAAAGAAATCGACAATATAGTAAGGGGGATCAGCCCCCGTTCCCCCCTAATAATTAACCAATGAACCACCAAAATTAATCAGGGAAGCGCCATATTACAATGAGCATATATACAAAATTGGAAGCAAATCGGATAATTCTGCATGAAAAATCCATTTATCTAAATTAAGGGGGATTAGCCCCCAGTATTCCTCTTATAATTAACCAATGAACCCCAAAACTAATCAGAGAAGCGCCTTACCACAATGAACTTATAGACAAAATTTGAAGAAAATCGGATAATTCTGCATGAAAAACCCATTTATCTAAATTAAGGTGGAGCATTATAGCCTCCCGTTACTCCTTTATACTTAATCAATAAATCCCCAAAAGTAATCAGGAAAGCGCCTTATCACAATGAACCTATATACAAAATTTGAAGAAAGTCGGATAATTCTGCATGAAAAACCCATTTATCTAAATTAAGGGGGATTAACCCCCTTTCCCCCTTTATACTTAATAAATGAACCCCCAAAATCTAATCAGGGAAGTGCCTTATCACAATTAACCTATAACCAAAATTTGAAGCAAAACGGTTATTTCTATCAAGAGTTATCTCGTTACGTACCCATTACATACATACATACATACATGCGTACGTACATACAGAACCGGTGGGCTCTTCGGCTTTGATAGCCTCTGAGCTAAAAAAATGACAAACTAAGTTACAGTTTTGAAGAAAAATGTATTCGACATTTGACAGTACGTTTTTGTTCTGTTCGAGCAATTAAATATTGTATTTACACAGCATTTAGAAACGAAGATATATGAGACTAAAGCGATGTTGGGACGTGTAGAGTTAATTCTGTGATTAGCGTCACTGCCAGAATGTTAGGTTTATGGTTTATAATTAGATATGCATCTAAATGCTGTTAGATTTTTCTTGGATAAATGTATCACAAAATTAATAAAATTTCATATAAATAATCTTGTTATTCTTGCTTTGAAATATCTCTTACTTGATTTCTACTAAATTTCATAAAGGTAACAACACAGACAAGAATTTATTAAACTTTTGCAACAGAAAATAAGTAAGTTGACATTCATATTTTAACGTTAACTGCTGTGACAGAAATTGTCGCATAGTTACTGTTAGTGGTCTCTGAGATCAGTTGACCGAAAGATGAATAAAAGGCTCGATTAACTTATTAGATACTGTTTCCCTAATAAACTTTATGTACAGGACTATCATGATTAAAATTCATTTATTCAGAAGTCTCTGGTGATAGCAGAAAATACTACACGGCTCCAAATAAAATGAAATTTCACCAGTATCTACAGTTAAACTCTGATAATTGAAAAACAGCAGAGGTCTGTGAGACCGCTAAAAGCATTTAAGGGTTAATATCTTTTTTTATTACATACCGTTAACATTACCTAAGAGTTTGCTGCTTTTAAGCAGAATGAATAAAAATATGAAAATCTAGTACGTTCCGGATATCAGAAAACTTTCTTCTATATTATTGTGATACATTAATTTATATAGAGCAGTTGCACACTAACAATTGTGAATATGAAGTATAGCGCATTTCTTTGAATTTAACATGGTGTTAAATTGATCAGTTTTAGAATACAAAAGCATAGTGAAGCCAGAGGCGAAGCGTGACTGACTGTACTTTGACTGAAAAAAAAAGAGACTGAAATAGGCGTTTCTAGCTTCTCCGGCAACTGTCGGCTAAAGCTATTGAAAGTCCAGAAGTGGCGATTTGAAGCGCTGCTTCGAGTCGCTTCCTTTTCCAGCTATAGTTCCGCAATCCAGGCTTCTAAACTAGCAGCAAATTAATCAACAAATTAATTAACAAATCCTGGCTGTTTTAAGTATGAAAAACCAAAGTTGGACAAACACCTATTTTATAAGCTAATAAGTTCATATATGAACTTTGATGCATCTTTACTCAACACAAACTGAAATACAGCTGTAATGTCCATCGCAAAAATGATAGTATTTTATTACTACCTGTTAAGTCCTCAAAATCAAAATTGAACCAGAACAGTGTTTCACAATTAGCATGTTACATATTACGGCCATTAACAAAAGTTTAAGACCACCCGATATTTATGACAACATTTAAGACCACTTGCTATTCGAGATAGCATTCCAAATTCCTCATTTAAACGCCTAGATACAGTCATCAGACTTAGATTTTTGCCTGACGAATGAAAGCTGCTTTTAGTTTCTTACAGGATCTTCTAACCGAACGCTCAGCTATTCACCGTATGATATGATCATCTCGAGATCTTGTTGCTTTTGGTCGACCAGATCGCACCCTTGCAGTAAACATCACATCTATTTCAAGCCTCACTATGGCATCATGTATATCAGTATTGCTTAACTTTAATTTTAGATGGGATATTTACTGCACGGAAAACGATCCGGTCGACCAAGAGCAACAAGGTCTCGAGATGACCATATCACACGGCAAATAGCTGTGTCTAGGAGTTCCTCTATGAAAGTAAAGACAACTTTGCTTGCGGCAGGAAGAAATGTAAGTCTGATGATTGTATCTAGGTGTTTAAGAAATAAATTTGAATTGTCCTCGCGAATAGCAAGTGCTCATAAATGTTGTCATAAACATCAAGTGATCTTAAACTTTTGTTAATGACCATGTGTTTGATAGGATTCTCTTCCATAGTTGCAGAGATATAGCTATCATGCGTACCGTGAAAAATATGGAAACGCCACTTGCTCTGCGACATTCTCCAAAATCTAATTAGTATCCATGTATATCAAGATCTTAGTAAATGATTGAAGATTCACAGAATTCTGTGCATTAGCTCTGAGTTACAGCGTTCATGGGTCATTTCTCTCAAAAACGTACATTTTCAGTGCTAAGGTTTCTGATCTTCTTTATTTTTTTAACTAAAGATAAAAAACGTTTTTTTATTATTTTCAAGGGATCTCTTCCATAGTTGCAGAGATGTCATGCATTTGTTTTTTTCACATCTTGAGAAATATTTTATTAAAAAGGAATTTTTACATTATATAGATGTTATGTTGGTAGCCATGATGTTCACGGAAATGGTGTTCACAAACCTGACATTGTTTTTGTAAATTATTTGTAATACACTAAATATTAGATTGAATTGAATGATACTGCTGAATTAGATTTTCTACAACTAATGCTTTATGTTTTCCAATTTAATTTTACTATTTTATAAATTTTGCATGTTTTTAGTCTGTCTACGAAACTGATCATGTGATTTTTCCAAGTTTACGATTTTTTCATAGTTACTTAAAAAAATAAAATAAAATAAATATTTTACACAGATCACGTTTGCAATGCATTGCAACCTTTAAAATGACTAACAAACTTCTGTTTCACGCAAAAAAAATTTCTGTCATTTGGTGAGCTGTTTAGAAGCTTTTAAATCAAAACTATAAATAAATAAGATTAAACTTTGAAATTGAACCTGTGATAAGCTTTAAAAAATACTGAATTAAAAAATAAATAAAGTATCGTTAATAAAAAAAATCAGATTGCGAAAGCGTGGGTTCAAACTAGGGCTGAGACAACTGCGGACTTTATTTGTCAGGCTCTGCGGACACATTATTTATCTGAAAAATTAATATATTTATTATTAGTTGTTTGTTTACTTATATTGTTCGGTTATATCATCCTACTACAATTAACTACTAGCAATTATCTTTTTAATAAGTACTAGTATATCTGGAGAACGGATGCTTCAACGTCAGAGGCACAGGTCGAATTTTTACAGTATAATCACTGTAACACAATGTCTAATTTCCTACAATGCACAATTAAAAAATATATACAGGGTCATTCATAATTCCCTCCGGGGTTTCGAAACGTTATAGTAAAAAAACGAAGACGAATATGAAAAAAAAGAAACATATGAAATTATTCCGAAACTATTCAAGTTTTACTTACATACATTACAGGTGTTCTATGTGTGAACCCTTGGTCACACGGCATACATCCATGCGATAGTCCAGTTCCTGCCATACTCCGTTTCTTTAAATTTCCGGTACCACACATGAATTGTTTTGTCAGTTGGTCCCTGTTTTCGATATTTATTACGAAAGGCCCGTTGAACTGACACCACTGATTCAGATTTAAAGAAACGGAGTATGGCAGGAACTGGACTATCGCATGGATGTATGCCGTGTGACCAAGGGTTCACACATAGAACACCTGTAATGTATGTAAGTAAAACTTGAATAGTTTCGGAATAATTTCATATGTTCCTTTTTTTCATATTCGTCTTCGTTTTTTTTACTATAACGTTTCGAAACCCCGGAGGGAATTATGAATGACCCTGTATATATTTATATGAGGATTCAATACGGGCATCCCGGGTTACAGAACATTCTGTTCGGTGCATTAAACATACTTGAAAACCATTTTTATTTTAAATATAAAATTGTAATACATATACAGGGTGACCAAAAATTTTGGAAACGGTCGAATAACTCGAGAAATATACATCGGGTTGAAAAACGGAAAATATGTGTTCAATATTTTTGAAAAATCAATTTAGGGATATCAAAGTTGCCCACAGAATTGCTCCCCCAACTCTGCCCACTGGGGGGAGACGGGCAACTTTGAAATCTTAAATGATAATCCCCCTTTTTTTATTGCAGATTTCGATTCTATGGGAAAAAATACGTAACTTTTGTATTTAACATTTTCTTCGGAAAATCGTAGAAGGCGCTGTAATCGAGTAAACTGCAGTGAGAATCGTTTCCATTGTAAAGTCTGAAAACGGTCGAATAACTCAAGAAATATACATCGGATTGAAAAACAAAAAAATACGTGTTCAATATTTAAAAAAAATCTATTTAGGGAGGTTGCAATTTTTCAAAAATATTGAACACGTATTTTTCCGTTTTTCAAGCCGATGAATTTTCTCGTGTTATTTGACCGTTTCCAGACTTTTCAATGGAAACGATTCTCAGTGCATTTTACTCGATTACAGCGTCATGTACAATTTTCCGAAGAAAATGTTAAATACAAAAGTTACGTATTTTTTCCCATAGAATCCGAATCTGCAATAAAAGAGGGGGGGGGGGTATTATTTAAGATTTCAAAGTTTATCCCCTTTTCCCCCAGGGGTAGAGTTGGAGGGGAACAACTTTGATATCCGTAAATAGATTTTTCAAAATATTGAACATGCATTTTTCCATTTTTCAATTCGATGTATATTTCTCAAGTTATTCAACAGATTACTGACTTTTCAATGGAAGCGATTCTCACTGAATTTTACTGGATTACAGCGCCATCTACGATTTTTCGAAGAAAATGTTAAACACAAAAGTTACGTATTTTTTTCCGTAGAATCCGAATCTGAAATAAAAAAGGGTGTTATCATTTAAGATTTAAAAGTTGCCCCACCCTTTGCTCCAGGAGACAGAGTTGGGGGGGGGGGGTGCAACTTTGATATTCCTAAATAGATTTTTTTAAAATATTGGACACGTATTTTCCGTTTTTCAATCCGATGTATATTTCTCGAGTTATTCGACTGTTTCCAGACTTTTTGCACACCTTGTATATATACAGGGTGTTTCACAAAGGACCCCTAACTTTAAAAATCAATAACCCGATAATGGTGATAGATAGAAAAATGAAACCAGTGGTATGTTTATTAAAAAAATCGTAAGAATCTTATACGATTACGTAACGTATAGTAGTAACGTACGTAGATACTTATACGTAAATCTCAAAATTTAGTTAAAAATAGTACCGATAGATGGCGCTGAGAG
Organism: Maratus michaelseni; assembly: GCA_963931845.1. Taxonomy (NCBI): domain Eukaryota; kingdom Metazoa; phylum Arthropoda; class Arachnida; order Araneae; family Salticidae; genus Maratus; species Maratus michaelseni. The sequence continues at coordinate 343,158,220 of OZ007593.1, read as the reverse complement.
CGTTAAGAATCCTTCTAAAGAGAGTTCAGAAGCATAGAAAGACTAATCGTCGAAGATTTCGTCATTGAAATCTGGCCGCTATTAGCGTATAGTGAAAATAATTCCGAAAGTGGTGTATACCGTGGAGGAACGTGTGTTTATTGTGTTGGAGTACACCGATTAAATCAGAGTCCTACTGCCAAAAGGAGAAGTTTTCAAACGCGATTTCAAGTTGCAAAAGACCCAGATGGAAAAACAATTCGTGAGCTTTTCAAAAAAATTCAACAGACAGGCAACGTGGCCGATGCGAATTATTTTCAATATACGAAAATAGCGGTCAGATTTCAATAGCGAAATCTTCGACGGCTATGTCTTTCTATGCTTCTGAACTCTCTTTAGAAGGATTTTTAACGCTCTCAGCGCCATCTATCGGTGCTATTTTTAACTAAATTTTGAGATTTACGTATAAGATTCTTACGATTTTTTTTAATAAACATACCACTGGTTTTATGTTTCTATCTATCACCGTTTCCGAGTTATTAATTTTTAAAGTTAGGGGTCCTTTGTGAAACACCCTGTATGTATGTATATTTACATTTAATATATTAATTAGACTACCCGCTAAAACATTAAAAAGCATTTTTATATGGAAATTATTAATTATGTATTAAAATAAAATTTTGAAATTTATTAAAAACGATGCTTTCGTGTTACCGCATGCGCGAGGTTAATAGCCTAAGAAATTTCCAAAGATTTTGCTATTTACAACAGCCTTTTCGTTTTTGATTATTTCTGCGTTTAAACACGTCATCCGATTAAATATCTGTTAAATTTGCATTGTATTTATTTAATTCTATTTATTTATTGATGAAGTGTTCATTTCGTTATGGAATATTAGTCAGAACCAAACGCTCAACTATTTATAACGCTTTAAGTACAATCTCCCGTAATAGATTCCGCTTGATAGAGATAGATTTACAAAAAATATGCTTGGAAATTATTTAAAAAAACCGTAAAATATCAGTAAATTGAGATACAGTTTTCAAACAAATTGAAAGTACATTTTTACACCTATTCGACTGCGTAAATTTATGTGATGCTCCGAAGAAATTAAATTTGTGAAAAAAGGGAAACAGATTGCTTAAATTGTTTTCACGGTAGATATGACATCAGCGTTAGTCATGGACATGTTTTTACTTTATAATATACAGGTGATTTTTTTTAAAGTTGTGAAAGTAAAACCCTATAACAAAAGAATCACTGATCCAAATGACCTAAAATTTCATCAGTATGCTCCCAAAGCAATGGGTATTTTTTTGGCGTGGTTAAAAAAAACTTAAAATCGCACCGACAGATGGCGCTGTATATGCAGTAAATTCGGGAGAGGAACTTGCACACGACACATGCACATTGGCGGAAAAACGTGAAGTACGCACACCTGATGTTCATTATTCTACGGATATCCTCGCAATTACTGTGACATTGACGAACTGCGCGTTGCTAGTGAAACTGTATTACCAGAATAATGGCAGCGCAGCAACTGCTCTAGGAGATTTAGGACACTAAAGAATTTAAGAAAAGGTCCAATGACAACAGAGAGGCTACGGAAGATGGTTTCTCAAAATACCGTCCCTTGTTTTCCTTCCACTAACGATATTCTTTGTTTCTGTTAACTTAAAGCGCCATCTGTCGGTGCGATTTTAAGTTTTTTTAACGATGCCTAAAAAATCCCCATTGCTTTGGGAGCGTACTGGTGAAATTTCTGATCATTTGGATCAGTGGTTATTTTATTATAGGGTTTTACTTTCACAACGTTAAAAAAAATCACCCTGTATATAAATTAAAACTAACAGAGTCCTGACAGACAGTCATTTTTAAAAAATAGTCCAATCGCTTTCAGGACATTGCGAAACGTAGTAGAAAAGTTTTGGGAATCCAATACTTTATTTTTATGAATATAGAAGAAAGTCATAAAAACATCGGACAACACTTTGCTAAACTTATACAATGGAAAAAAGAGTATTATTTAAGATTTATACATAATAAATGTATCTTTTGTATCAAATATATTTAATAGATGCGTTACTACCTAAGAGTTTACTTTTTTAAAAGTAAAATTTATTTTAAAAAAAGTGCTGCAAGGCACGTTTGTTAAGATGATAGAACACATTCTATGAAAGAGATGAAATTTTAAATAAGAATACATCGTTACTTTAACGAGGTAGTCATTATAAACAGTATCGGCTGTCAAAGTATTCTAGATTTTCTCTTAAATTTTTATTTTGCTATTGAAATTTTTTGTTGCCGTTTAAAAAAAAAACTTAACAGTTCAAGAAATGGAAAAAAACTGAAGATTTATCCTTTCAGAGTAAACAAAAACGTATACATAAGGAAAAACATAAATAGGAATTTAAATAAAAAGAGAAGGAAAAATATCCTTCCGTATCTGATAAGCTTGACGAATGTTTGATAGATTTTAAAAATACTTTGTATTGTTAGTAACAAATAAATAAATATAAAAGTCAGTATACATTTATTTTAAAATACTCTCTTTTAGGCATTTAATGTTTATCTTAATAATCTCGCCTAATTTGATGGCTGCTATTCATGTTGTTCCAAAATATTTCCGGTTTAATACGTTAATATGAAATGAGTTCCGCTTATGGAAAATTGATCACTTTGGTGTACACTTGAAAGAAAGCGCGAAATAGTGAATTTATATAAAAAAAAATTATACAATTGTTGCTCTGTTTCATTTTTAAAATAGGGTAATATAAAAGGAAAGAAAAAAAAGCCTTTTTTAAACCATCTATTGAGGATTTCTAAATAGTTTTCTTAACGTACGAATATAATTGCATAATTCTAATTTAATTAATATTAAACTATTAATTGATAAAAGCGTATTAAATACACTAATTATTTTTTGTTTATAGTTTATTTTCTACTTCTTCGTGTTTAAAATATTTCATTGTTCCACTTCTACAGCCAATTGAGATGTGTAGTTTTGCACATATAATTAACTTTATTGTTTTTGTAACCGGTATACAGATGTAACCAGGGCTACACTATATACCGGGCTTGCTCATTCATTATCATGACGTCACAAATGGTGGCTGGCCGCTACCAGCGATTGGTACAAAGCGAAACGACAAAATGAAAGACATATAGTGATTGGCACAAAAAGACGGGCTCGTCGCTTTGCACCAATCGCTGGTCACGGCCAGCCACCTTTTGTGACGTCATGATAATGAATGAGCAAGCCCGGTATCTAGTGTAGCCTTGATGTAACCATAAAGAATTTTTGGCGATTTATCACCTTGCCCGGCTAACGGAAAAATACCTTAAAATTAATTTATTAATTTTCAATAAAAATTAATTAATCTTAAAATTAAATTTATTAATTTTTTAAAATATTAAAATATTGTATTGTCACCAAAAACACACCTGTGTACATATTTAAAAAAAAAATAATTCTAGCATTTCAAGAAGTGAGTGATAAATCAATTAGGAAATTCCATACGAAAACCAAATTAAGTTAAATAAAAAAGTGTAAGTAGGGCTGAATTTTGATGAAAAAAAAATAAAAGTCATGCTGATATGCAAATTTTTTTTTAAAATTTAAAATAGAGCGTAATAATAATAATCATGATTACAAAATAACTTTTCCTATTTATAGGCATCTGTAATGATGAACGGAATGAGATCACATTTTATATTTGTGAAAGCATGGGAACATAGATATCGAAAAATAAGTATAAAAAGTAAAATAAAAGAAGGCTTTTCTGCATATTTTAGTATATTAAGATAATAAGAGAGCAGCGACACACCCGCAGGATGCATGCTCAGATTGCAAGTTTCTGTCCACGTTACATCAGAGTGCATGCTCAGATTGTAAGTTTTTGTTCATGTGACAGCAGAGTGCATGCTCAGATTGCAAGTTTCTGTCCATGTTACAGCAGGGTGCATGCTCAGATTGCAAGTTTTTTTCCATGCTACAGCAAGGTGCATACTCAGATTGCAAATTTCTGTCCATGCTACAGCAGAGTGCATGCTCAGATTGTAAGTTTCTGTCCATGCTACAGCAGGGTGCATGCTCAGATTGCAAGTTTTTGTCCATGCTACAGAAGGGTGCATGCTCAGATTGTAAGTTTCTGTCCATGCCACAGCAGGGTGAATGCTCAGATTGTAAGTTTTTGTCCATGCTACAGCAGGGTGAATGCTCAGATTGTAAGTTTCTGTTCATACTGCAGCATGCTCAGATTGTAAGTTTTTGTCTATGCTACATCAACCCACATTCCATAACTTGGGATATTCGTCTGAACGAGTTTGATTAGAAAAATTAAAACGAAAGAGACAAGTCAACAAAAGTTAGCTTAACTATAATGGCAGGATCGCCAAGCTTTTTATCCAAATCCTCTCCACAAATTACATTTAATTGCCCGTATCTCAGCACTTAATTATTTTCGAACTTTAATATTAATGTATGTATGTGTCATAGAGTGTGATGCTAGAGTGTACGACGTACGTGTATGAGATGAAATACACTTTTCATCTATCTTGTTGTCGTACGCAGCAGTCGAGTGGTCAAATAGAACAAATGTCTAAAGAAAGTTTCTCCAATAAGAATGTAAACAAATCCAAGAGAGTTCCTATTTTATATTTCAAAACATTATGAGAACACAAGTAAACTCCAACAAATTCAAGCTACCAAAAAAGTTGCAGAACAACCGTTAAACGAATAAAACTAATTTCAAGAGTACAACAAAACGCGTCTCCGAAAGAGTTGTAAAGCCATTTCATGGTAGGTGGGGAATGAACCTCGTGATTTTAACCGACGAAAAATTATTTTTGAACAAATTTTTGAAACAAAATTTAGGTGTATGGTAAAAATAATTGCAATGTGTTACAGAAATGTGAGAAAACGAAATTACCGGGTCGAAATAGCCCAATCGTGTTGGCGGCCAAAAACAAGACTTAGTAACGAAGAATGTTCTAATTGAATAAAATTTGCACCGACAGAAAATAAAGACACTTTAGGCTTGATTTAAAGGGGAATTTAGAAACAATTTTAGAATTATGAAATATAGAAATTTTCATTTTATTAAATATATGCACATATTTATATTTATATTTAAATGACAAAATTAAAACGGAGTCAGCACCACAACTTAAAATTTAATAATCCTATTCATTGGTTTTTCAATATTTTTGAACATCTCGTATCTTATTATATCTTTCGGAATCGAAAACTACAACGTGTAAAATTCATTAATTTTATATCATTAAATATTGCAAACCCATTACAATAAAATGAAATTAGTAAAAACCAAATATAAAATTATTTTACTTTATTTTTATTTATTTATTTATTTATTAAGAATCGACTTTTTATTGTGCTCCTAAACAAAACAACTGTTTACAAAACTTTAAAGGTTCATTGTTTAATTTATATCATAAAAAGCAGATTAGTTATTTTTAAAGTTTTTTCATTAACCGATTCAACGTAATCACTCAAGTGTTTCTATTTGCTTATTATTTTGTTCCACTAATTAATTTTAAAGATAAAGTAATGGGGGAGTTTTAATTAATTGAAATTAACTTGGATTAGAAATATTTTTTTTTTTGTTATTAACAAACAACGTTCATTCGTGATAATGTAAACAGTAAAAACCCATTCGTATAATGTTGAATACTGTTTTTTTTCGTATTGAAATAATTGTTTTGATTTTTTAGGGAAACAAAGGAAAATGAATAATTTTAAATCTTGATTTTATTAATTTGCAACAACTATAAGTGAAATCAATGTTTTACGTAATAAAAGAACGTATAAATTTCTTAGTACAATTATGATAGCTTTAGTTTTATTATATATATATTTTTTTGCACGTAAAAATAAGAAAAGTAATTTTCAAGAATTTTTGGATATCGTTTATGCTACGATAATATTGTCTTTAATTTTTTTCAGAGTTATTGTACACCTTTACTTTGTTATATAATAACAGTTTTTCTTTATTGTCTGAGATATTAAATAGGAAAAGATATTATTACTCCAATGACAAACTGATAAAATTATATTAAGAAAAATTGAGAAAAAACAATAGTTTAGGAATATTTATGCCATTTTCAGAATTTCCCCAAAATATTTAAATTTTTGTCAGTTGCAGTTATGTGAAATGTTGTGTGTTCTAATTTATGTAACATATAAATATTTATTCTGTTACTCCTGAATAGATATTTTAAATATTTTTTTGTTTTCTCTCCTTTCATATTTCCAAATCTTAAGGCACAAGGGGAAGAAAGGCTTAAAATGAAAAAAAAAATGGTCTGAAGTTTGATCTTTTGATTAGGACGCCTGTATTAAATTAGACTATTACTTCTTTTTGCATTTATTTCATTATTTTTATGAAAATAAAAAATATATATTTGTTAAATGAAGAAATAAAAATGTTAAATTGCAAAAAAACAGCAACAAAAATTTGAATTTTGTAATACAAAACTTATCAGGCAAAACTACATTTGCCACGATTTTGAAGCCCGTGTTCTATGATTTTGAGTCATCATTGCTTCCTTATACTGTTGACTACGCTGTCTCAATTTTAGCTTAAAAAAATGTAAAAATTAAAAAAATATAGTAAAAAATTGAAAATTTGTAAAAATTGATCATATATATTTTTTTTATAACTTAAAAGAAAAAATATATTCTTCGTTTTTCAGTAGAGAATTTAATTTCCTTTATTTAATAAAAAAAGGAAACCTGTAAAACCATTAATTTTGTCCAAAAGTTATTATGGCAAAACAGCTGAAGAACAGTGTTTGGAGATAACTGAGTTAAGTTTTGCATTCGCATGTATTGCCGGTCTGCGCAGCTCAACGTTTAAGGATCCTACAACTATAATTTTAGGTATTTTCCTATCGGGCCAAATGTACTACATTCCTAAAGGTGTTATACAAATAAAGATAACAAATAATATAACAGGTAACATTAAAATCTTTTTTTAAATTTTCAAGAAGTATTTGTAGGAGTTTAGATTCTAAAAGGGTTTCTGTTGGTTATTTATTTATCTACATATCTACTTGTGATATCTATTTAACATATAGGATTTTCATCATTACATTTAAAAATTCCTTAATCTTATTGAATTGTCAGGGCACATAACTTTTATAAAACTTTTATAATATTTCTATATTCCTATCAATGCTACCAAAACAAACATTTACTAAATATAAACTATACAAAAAAGTACGTTATGAAAAAGTTTTCCATAACAGATCTTTAATGTTTTTCGGATGCTGTTCAAGTCCTGCATATTTCAAACCCCATTTTCTCTGAAAAGTCATCATACAAACATGCAACTTCACTGTTACCAAGATATAAAATGCAAAATGGGCTTATTAGAATGCCTAGCGAAAGCTTCAGATAGTTTTTGAATTTTGAATTGTACCTACAGTTTAATCGCAGCTTGCTGCATTCTTTTTCACAGAGGGGAGACATAGAATATTAAAAATTGAGTAATAGTTCTCTTTTAAAGCGTATGTGCATTAAAGTTTCATAAAAGCGATTGGAAAATGCATTTGTTGCGACAAAGCATTCAAAGTGTGTTTGACATACTTTCGCTTAAGTTTACTTTAGTTCTTTCTTAATTTCAATTCTCTTGAATTGTTTTTATTAATGCTAGGGGTATTCTTTTATGTTATAACAGTTATTTTAACAAAACACATATAATAAAATCAATAAAATGATATACGTCTTCTTTTATAAGACTCCTAAATTTCTTAATTGGTAAACATGTTTGTTGTGAAAAGATATTCAAAGCGTGTTTGAAGCACTTTGAATAAATGTTTATCATTTTGAAATGTATTTTGAAGTGTTTTCATTAATTTTTCAAATGTTAAAATGAACTCAGTCTGCTATAAATGTTATTTTTTATTGTTATCCACAAATATTGTTAGATTCATATATCGGCAAAATATCTTTATTTCTTTATGACCATCCTATATATATATATATATACAGTCGAACCCCGCTATAGTGAACCGTCTACGGACACAGAAATATGTCCACTATAACCGATGGTTCACTATATCCAAATTCTTTAAAAAGAAAATATTTTTTTGCTTATGATTGTTACTATTGATTTTTTAATATATGATGTATTGTTAAAAATAATGATTGCTATAATACATTATTTACTTACAAATTATTAACTAATTAAATTGACAATAAATCAAATAGTAAAAAGAAAAAAGTTACTTACTAAAACTTGATTTTATTTTTACATTCTATGGAAGAAATTTGTGATTTTTGATTGAATGCAGTTCGATTTTAAGTAGAGTTCATCAATTTTCTTATCAACAATTAGTAAAGAATCTAATATTTTTTGGTCCACATTTCCTGTAGAAAAAAAAATGTTCAGGATATTCGTTGCCGATTTCACTTCCGAGATAGAAGGTGCCGAAATTTCAGATTTTTCTTCTCTATCGTCTTCTATGTCTTCTTCAACATCATTCTTTTGTTTAACTTCAGATACAATGTCATCATCTGTGGGGGTACCAGAAGTATGCACTTCATTATTGCAAGATTCGACGTGCTCAGTAGCGTCCCTTGGAAAAATGTTCACATTATGCTTTTCCAGCCACAGAGCTATTGGTAAGATTTCTTCCACGTTGGAATCTTTTCCACAACACATCTTTCGAAAGACCTGCGTGTCGGAAACAGTTGCGGATTGTTGCTGATGTCACCTGTCTCCATGACTTTTCCAACAAAACGACTGCTTCCAAAAGTGAGATGTTGTATTCCGTATTGTTCTCTTCAAGTTCTCCATAATACGCATCACTAGCTGTTTCCTATAGTGGGACTTAAGGCTGCGAATAACGCCCTGGTCCATGGGATGTATCACAGAAGTCGTGTTTGGAGGCAAAAAACGACCTTAATGCATTTCAGATTTTCTAAGTGGGGATGAGCTGTACAATTGTCGACAAGGAGAACAATTTTACGTTTTTGTTTCAACAAATCATTGCCCCATTGTCGAAGTTCTTCTTCAAAAAAACTGGAAGTCATCCAGGGTTTTTGATTAGCTTTGTAATTGACGGGTAGTTTTTTAACATATTTAAAACACCTTGGTTTTGGGGATTTACCCACGACAGTTAATTTTTGCTCTTCTGATCCGTTCATATTTGCACATAAAAGAACAGTTTTCTCCTTTAAATTGTAACGTCTGATCGGGAGTCATTTTGTAAAATAATACAGCTTCGTCAGCATTACAAATATCCTTCTATTCATAACCCTGGATTGCATCCGGCCACACTTGACCTTTCCACTTTTCGACATCCGATGCCCAAACACTTGCTGCTTCACCAACAGTCTGTCCACAAGAAATATTGTTCGGTTTTTTTAACCTATCCAGCCATCCATTAGAGCACATAAAACTGTTTTCTCCGTATTTTTCGGCAAAATCAGTCGCTTTAATTTGAAGCATGGGTCCGGTCACAGGAACATTTCTATCCCGCTGAATGGTGAACCATTTTAATAGAGCTTCTACCACATTTTCCCTTTCAGCCCGACGTAGTTTCTTCGAAGAATCCAAATTTTTATTGTGTGCAGCAAGAGTCGCACTGCGATTTTTCCAAATGTTTGAAACTGTAGATTTTGACAATAAAAATTCCTTGCACAATGTCGATTGATTTGTTCCATCTTCAATAGGTTTAATTATTTTAACCTTATCATCAATCGAAAATGCTTTTCTTTTCAAAGAATTCGCCATTTTTACAAAATTTTTAGCTGCTCTTGAAAAAACGTCTTCTTATCTCAAATCAATCAAAATAATAATGAAGAGAGACACTGTAAAACGAGGGATATTCTTGGACTGTTCCGATTATACCGAGGACGAAGTTAGCAAGTGAACACCAGAGCTTATTCCTACAATTAGGGAAAAACGAAGAAGAGAGGTTTGTTCCTGTAATAGGGAGAGGAGGGGCAAAAAAGAAGCATGTGATGTTTAGGCGATGAGCGTGAAAGAGTGAAATTTGACACAATTATAAAGCCATGTCATCATTTGCAGTCACAACTAGTGCAAGTTTTAAGTTGGAGAACTGAAAAAAGAAATATGGGGAAATAAAATTTGAGTCCACTATAAACGAACTACCAAAATGTCAGCTGTCCACTATAAGCGTATAAAATAACATTAGTTAAATGGGAGTTCGGACGGGACCAGCAAAAAAGTTCACTATATCCGAGTGTTCACTATATCCCGGGTTCATTATAGCGGGGTTCGACTGTATATATATATATATATATATATATATACAGGGTGTTTTTTTTAAACTGACGCTATTCAGAGCCGCCTGTAGCTCGTTCTAATAACTGGATTGATACAAAATTTTGTGAATGGACTAAGAAAACCATGGGAAAAAAGATTAAAAAAAAAAATTAGTTCCAATCACCACCGATAGGGGGAAATGTGGCGCTGTGGGAATTTATGCAACTGAGAATTAGCATAAAATAGGGCAATAAATGAAAATGCAAATTTTTACTTACGCAAGCGACAGTAGCGCCAATAGTTTAAGTTATAAATGCATGCGAAAAACACCGAGAGACAATTTCAGCTCAGGTTGAAAATGAATCTCACGTTACCGCAGCGCGCGTTACTTGTGAAGTTCTATTATTGTAACCAGTGCAATGCACCAGCCGCTCTTCGTTTACTTAGAACACGCCATAAACTGCGCAAAGGACCTTTATCCGTTAATGTATTGAAAGCAATGATTCTGAAATTCGAAGAAACAGGCTCGCTAGCAGTTCGGTCAGGCAGAGGACGTAAACCGGTGACAGAAAAAGTGATAATGGATGTTTCAACTGCAATCAACGAAAAGGTAAGTGTAAATGATGAATAAAACATAGCATTTTATCCAAATTATTAATTTTGTCTGTTTCTGATGTTTTTTTTTTCAATGTACAGCGCCACATTTCCCCCTATCGGCGGTGATTGGAACTAATTTTTTTTTTTTTGCTGGAATCTTTTTCCCCATGGTTTTCTTAGTCCATTCACAAAATTTTGTATCAATCCAGTTATTAGAACGAGCTACAGGTGGCTCTGAATAGCGTCAGTTAAAAAAAAACACCCTGTATATATATATATATATATATATATATATATATATATATATATATATATATATATATATATATATATATATATATATAAATCATTAATGATATTTTCATGATTTAATAAACTCTACACTAATAGTAAGTAAATATTTATTAAACTTAAAAAAGAAAAAAAAGAAAAGTGCCCAGTTAAACTGATGGCATTGAGCTCACAGGCTATTCACACTAATTGTATATTATACTCTTATTTCAAAGAATAATGTCCCTCAAAAAGCAAAGAAATCGACAATAAATTAAGGGCGGGGTTAATTCCCCCCCATCGCGCCCCCCATTTATACTTAACCAATGAACCCCAAAAACTAATCAGGGAAGCGACTTTTCACAAGGAACCTACTTACAACATTTGAAGAAAATCGGATAATTCTGCATGAAAAACCCAATTATCTAAATTAAAAGAGGGATTAGCCACCCGTTCCATCCTCTTTATACTTAACTAATAAACCCCCAAAACTACTCGGGGAAGCGTCTTATCACAATGAACCTATAAACAAAATTTGAAGCAAAACGGATATTTCTATCAAGAGTTACGTACATACATACATAGAGAACCGGCGAAAACATTAGCTTTCAGGCCTGTGAGCTAAAAACTGCTTTCTTAAAAATATTTTACATAAAAGAACATAATTATTTCTTGGGTACTTTTCAAGTTTCGCATATTTCAAACCCCCATTTTCTCTGAACAGTCATCACAGAAACAAGTAAATTCATTGTTACTGAGACAAAATATTCAAAACGGACTCATTAGAATGTCTATGGAAAGCTTCGAAAAATTGCAGAATTTTTGATTGCACCTAAAGTTTAAGCGCAACTTGATGCATTCTGTTTTACTGGATACATCAAATATTAAAAATTCAAGACTAGTTCTTTTTTAAAGTTTACGTGACTTTAAAATTTCATAAAACTGATTGAAAAATGCGTTTGTGGTGAAATGACATTGAAAGCGTGTTTGACATTCTTTGAATAAAGTTTTTCGACATTAAAAAGACTTTTAAAGTGCTTTCATTTAAATTCCTAGTATTAGAAACAGTTCTTTTTGTTGTATTTTATAATAAATTAAATTAATTTTATTTATTATTTAAAAAAGACTTCTATCTGGTAGATAAAATATCATAATAAGTATGTAGTACTTGCTAAGTAAAATTTCAGAAGAAGCAAATTATATAAAAAATTAATTAAATAAAAAATAAAATAAACAACTTGTAGCAAGTAATTGCTTGAAAAATTTTTGAACCAATTTTAAGATTATTGTTATTTTTTAAATAATTACTTATCCTTAGATGCAAACGTGGAACATTGATTCCATCTGATTCATACTGTTAATCATAGAACGGTATTTCATCATGATGACTTAATGACAAGGTAGCAGAATTTATCGTGTCATTAAAATACACGAGTTAAAGTATCAAGCATTATCTAAATTATCAAAATAACAATAGCAGATTTTGCATCTTAAAATCTAACGGAACTACACAAAAACCCACGCAAACAGACTTTTTTAATATTCTGATGAATTAGATGTGATAACTGTTTTCCCTAAGCTGGTTTTAAATGAGTAATACTGAACATAATTGTACATAACTCAGTAGTTTTATAATTCAGTAAATTATATTCTGAAATTAAAGTTAATGTGCATTAAATAATACATAAAAGTAGTACTTTATAAACAACTTTTATCCTAAAAGAACTTTAACGTTTTTCGTGTTATGTTCAAGGGTAAGCATATTTGAAACCCCTTTTTTCCCCAACAGCCATAACAGAAACACGTAAATCCGTGATTACCGTAAAATTACCGTGATATAAAATGCAAAATGGATTCATTTTGATAAAAAATGACAAAAATGTCGAATTTCAGATTTTTATCCTAAAGTGAAGAATTTAAGTCAAAAATCTCTAGAATATTGTGTCCAAATTTCTTGACGATCCGATAAATAGTATAGAAAATATGGTTAAATTTACTTATCATTCTTTAATATATCTTTTTTTTGTAACGTAGATATTTTAAACTCATTTTTCATAGTTCGTATTTTTTTATATTCCTTATATAACCAAAATGCTAAGGCTTCCACAATAAATCAGCTAATTGCCTAAAATTTTTTTAAAAATGTATCTTTAGATTATATTAAAGATAAATGAGTATCGATTTTTTATATCTTTGAAATGTTTGTTTTAAATAGAATCTGAACTTAAGCATATTTTCAAAGGTTTATTTCATATAGTAGTATTTTCTTTCTTCTGATCTAATCTTTGTATAAAAAATCCGATTCGTAGCTTTGTAGAACAAAGTACCCTGAGTAAGATTTGAAATAAATCTAGTTTGAAATACAAAATTCAGAAAAGTATAATTTTTTTTAATTGTTAAATAAAAAAAATCAATAAAAATATTAATTTATTAAGAATTTAAGGCCTTTTATTATCTGTAATGATTTTGTCTTATTAAAACATTATCTAAATATTTTAATATATAGGTGTCATTTAGAGAATAATTTTTTTGCTATCAAGTCCTCTTCAATATTTAATAACAATAATTATAGTTCTTTAAATAATTAAGTAATTCTGGTTAATTTTTGTGAATGTTATATTATTTTTCTTTTTGATATTATGGCTTGAAATGTCAAGAATAGTTCAGATGTTGTTGGCCAGAATATTTACACTTATATTTATTTGCTGGTATTGTTCTTAAGACTATCCAACATACATTCATTAACCAACACCAAGAGCATGTTGGGAGCATTTAGAATACTTATTATAAATTAAAATAATGTGATCGTAACCTAAATTCTAATAACAGGTAACGCGAGTCAAAAGGGATAAAATAAGACAACGCTCACGTTAAAATTAACAGTTAAAATAAAATTAAAATTGCGTTGTGATTTTTAGAAGTCTTGTTAGTCATGAATCATCCGCCTTAAATTTTATATTAAAATTTAACATAAATTAAAACGCTTTAAATAATAAAAGAAATGGCGGGAAGAAGTAACCTAAATGACTACCCAAAAATATAAACACCTAGAATAAAAATAATTTATTAAAGACAAAATAACTATGACACATATTTTGTGGTAAACACAGAGAATTAAATTATTTAAATTAATTATTTATTTACAACACAAATATTAAAGTTTATTTACAAATGCTTACGAAAAGAAATTAACTTAACCTAGAAAAGACAATCTCTTTTCTTTACAAATTTACTTAAATCACCATGTTGCTGAATATGCTTAGTGAAAAATATTTAATTTATTTTAGATCCTGTGGACCTAACATTATTATTAATAAGTTTGACTTTGACAAACTTTAAAGCTTAATTTAATTAGATTAATTATAGTTTTGGCTATGCTGTACACGCCCTAATATATTTATTAAATACATATTTATACATGACACAATGAATTATAATGAATCTTCAAACATGGGATCAGTACCCCGTACTAGATCATAATTTAAGCGTCAGAGACTTGTAGGTATTGCTGCCTAATCATCTTCATTGATGAATCACTATATAAAAGTGAAGAGAGCTATATGCTTTCTTTATTACTAAATCAATTATATAAATTAGCCTGTTTAGCATCGAAGGAATGCCGGAGCATATGAACTTTACTTATTAAAAACATATCTCCAAAAGCACATTCGCGCACAGCAGCATTCACGGCGTAAGAAGGCCTCGTAAAGAGACTCATGTAAGATAACTACATCCTTTTTACACCTCCTTCGTCTGCATACTTTAACTAACGAGAGAGAGACTGCTTTCACTAACAACTCGAGATCAACTGTTTTTCTTTCTAAAACCAAAAAAATACAGTAATAATTTTTTGCATACAAAATAAAATTAGATATGCACATAACAAAGTTTGGTTCATGATTCGTGCCTCATGTTGTTCAATCAGAGCTCTGGCCCAATGATATCAAAAGGTGTTTCAGACATAGCTTAAATTTGCATGTTATGGACCTCCTTCTGTCTGCCTGGTGTGAGACGATTGCGCAGGTGGTCCATAGGTCAAAAGGTGACAGTTGTAAATTACAGTTATAAATTTATCTGTCATCCTATTCTTATGAAATGCCAATTTAGGCGACAAGAGTCTGTCTTCTATAAATCACAGATCACTATGTGATAAGTTGCCCTGATTTTTGCGTAAAATGTCCGTGATTTTACTAATTATTGTTAATTGACATAAACTAGTTAATGTCGCCAAATTAATAATTATTGCCTATTGATCTTGTGTTTTTCACGGTTGCACGAGTCTTACCACCTCACTTTTTGAGTGCGTGGTTGGTTTTATAAAAATAAAAATGTTTACAGGGAATGGGGTTTTTGTGCTAAATCTCGTTATATTAGTTAGCAATGTTAGGACGCTAAGGTTGGTATATTGCGTCCCAACAGATATTAATTAAAGTACAAATAACAACAACAAAAAATCTGATAATCAGTTGTTTGAATCTAGCTGGATGAAATTTTAAACAACCAAAGTGAAGTAAAGTGTTATTTTTTAAGATAATGTGTTCATAATACGGCCATTCAAAATAAATAAATAAATAAATAAATAAATAAAATAATAAAAAGCGTTTCAATGCTTGTTTTTTAACACTTTATTTTGCATACATTCAAATTAGTGACAAACCGAATAAATTCACTTAATATAAGTGTACGAAAATTAACTTAAAGAAATTCATGAATTTGAAGTTTTTGTGAAAATTTAAAACATAATGATTATGGATAAACTTTTTAGAAGTTTCTGGAATGTTTTAGTGTTTGTAACCGATGTATTAATAAAAAAATTCTTAAAATTGAGGAACAAGAGAAAATAACAACAATAAAAAAAACATTTTGTTTTTTAAATATAACTTACACATCCTGTTTTGTGGCCTTATTAGAAAAATAATTTTTTGTAAAATGCGAATAGTAACATTTCACTAAACTAATACTCAAATCCAGTTCTTTAAAATTTGTATTTTAATCATAACATACAAACACAAATTTCCTTAAAATTCAATCATTAAAATATAAAATTGAAGCTTAAAAAATTCTCATAGTACTCAAGATTGAAACATACATTACGTACAACTTCACTTGTATTTCATAAGAAATGATGTTGGGCAGTGGTTCTTTGGAAGTTAATAGTTTAATCAATAGGTAAAGGTTTTCAAACAGGTACTACCACTTATAACTAAACTTGCGTACTCTTTGAATTAACTGGCCTTATTAACAGCGATTTCTTAAATAGCAAAACTACTTTATAAAACACTCGCTGTGTAAGATTTTACAGAAAGTCACAAAGTAATATTATTTTGAACACAATAACTCTCTGAAATCAGCACCCCAGGAACCCCATTTGGCGTCTGGTGCGGCTCTGCATGAAATAATTGCTAAAATTTTGATTTCTCCGATTATATTATCCCACAGTCGGTACCGCCACCGTGACGCCCTTACACTCTCGGTCACGGGGGGGGGGGGCTTAGCAGCCATTTTACTACATATCTCTCAATAACAACTTTATGGAACAAAAACAAACTGAGATTTACTAACATGAGCAGGCGTGTACAGTTGCGCCCCCTCATGACCAGAATCATACTTATCAACGTAAACAAATATATATAGTGTTAAATACATATTTATTAACTAAAATGCTTTTCACCCTTCTTAGAATTGATTTATTTTTTAATGGATTGTTTTATAAACGAAAGTATTTCCTTAGGTATCATAAAAGTATTTATTTTATAAAGATATTATTTTCAACAAGATATATTTTGTGATTCAGTAACACTTACAGTAACTGAAAAATTATGATTTAAAATATCCTTTTTCGGAGAAATTTGGATACAGTGGGGATAGTTTGCGTATAAATTGCATTTCTATTTCATAAAACATATAATTTATGCAATATGTTTATACCATGTTTCTTATTGTTTCAGTGTGAAAAAGTTTTAGATAATCAGTGTTACTCTCTGAAAAAATAGTTTCACTGGTATTTCTTTACAAGTCTGCGAGCAGAAGCATCAACTTGAAAGTACATTGTTATAAAATTATCTGATCTACAGCTTAGTAATTAAGGTATGTTTACATTACATTTGTTTGCAATAATATAACTTTAACGTTTAATGTTAAATGACAGTGCTTCGTACAATTGTAGTGTTTAAAATGTGGGGTAATTTGGGTGTAAATTCTAATTCTAGAACCAAACTGACAAACTAATCTAGTTGTTCTTTTCTAGACATGCCTCGCATGTATGTAAGGAAAAGTCCGATGAGATATGATGGGAATGATCTAAAAATGACCGTAGATGTGAAGAATGTCCTATGAGTGTATGCTGCTTCCCCTATATTTAGGTCTAATAAATTTTCATTAATAAACCTCTAAAATGTTTTCTTTATTTCTTAACATAGTTAAATTTACCCAAAAAGGGATAAATAGTATTATAACTGTACTTAAGTATAGTTAGAATATAAAACAATTCTTAATCTACAAGGTGCGCACGAAAAGTTCGGTGAATGGTCTTATAAAATAAAGGAAACAAGAGTTACAAGCAAATTACCTTTACAGGCATCCCCATTAGCATAAACACACTTTTGACATCGGTTGTACAGCTGCTGAAAACTGTCAGCAAATGCTTCTTTCGGAATCGCTCGAAGCACCATTGTCACACGTTGTTGTATCTCCGCAATGTCTGCAAAGCGTAGGTCTTTCAGGACTCCTTTGAGGCGGGGAAACAAGAAGTCTGTAGGCGCCAGATCTGGAGAATCTGGAAAATGTCCAAGAACTGTCACTTTGTTCAACCTCGACACCTTCCTTTCCGTTTCTAAAGAATTTAAACCACTCAAAAATAATACACTTTTTACTCACTGCTTCAACAACGTACACTTTCACTAACATTTCACGAATCTCCGTAGCTGTTTTTCCTAATTTGAAGCAAAACATTATGTTCACGCGTTATTCCATTTTGCA
The DNA here is from genome assembly GCA_963931845.1 of Maratus michaelseni. Taxonomy (NCBI): domain Eukaryota; kingdom Metazoa; phylum Arthropoda; class Arachnida; order Araneae; family Salticidae; genus Maratus; species Maratus michaelseni. The sequence goes on along the minus strand of OZ007593.1, from coordinate 343,140,140 downwards.
TGACACGAGTTCTCACACTGACTGCGTTAGATTGGCCGCGATGAGCAACTTTGCTTAAATTTAGTGATTTGGACGATAGGGGCACTAGTTGACATGTCTCTCATTGAGTATGCGGGGGGGGGGACAACGATCTAACCAGCGCGGTTTTTAAAATATGGGACCATTCATTGAATTTTTCGAATACCGTGTATTTAATGTGATTACCGTGTATTTGATGTAAATAATAGTACTACGTCAGAACATAAGTGTAAAAGATCACTGAGGTCACAGACAATTTATAACAATTACATAGAATGTTAAAAACATTAAAACACATTTAAAAATAACGTTTCGGATTCCATAAAATCCTTCATCAGCAAATTTTAACGTAAAAGTCATAAAAAGTTAAAAAAAAATCAACTCACAGAAAACATTGCACCAGACAGTCAAGATGAAAGTTGGCAGAAGCAGATAGAAAGGCAACGCAGTTTACATACACTGTAAAAGATTGCTGCAGTAAAATTACTGCAACAGAGATTCCAGACAATGTCCGTAAGAAAACGGGGTTTGTCCCTAGATATACGGACTTTGCTCTTACATAAACGATTTTTGCCCGTAAAAACATGAAATTTACGGAAATTGACCATTTATCTTGAAAAAGGGGCATTTTCCGTAAAATTACGGCAGAAATTCACGGAGAATGCCCATGAATTTACATTTTTTTTTTACAGTGTAAGGAAGACAAGTCGAACACTCGAAATAAGACTCAAGGAGCATAGGCATGCATTCGGAAATAAAAATTTAAATTCCAAGATGGACCCAGGACCATGCCTTAAAAGGCGGTATTCAAAAAAAAAATATTTTTCCACGCTCAACAACTCAACATTTTGAGACACATTCTCAGACTCATTTTTAAAAGTAACAACAGGAAACTTGGCGACGTGATTTATAAAGACATTTATAAGGGCCCATGTTTTTATTTTACGTTCAATTAATTAGAAATTGAGTTACAGACAATTATTTTCACAGTACGATCATTTTTTTTTTGTTTCCAGCGCTATCGCTTTGGGAAATTCGGTTCAAAATGTCCACTTTGATAGCATTTTTTGAAATATATTCTGCCTTTATCAAAAAATCGAGACAATACGGACATTATAAAGTTTCTGAATAAGAGAACCTGCCAGTTGGATGCATTTTAGAGCAAAAATGAACTTACAAATGTGTCTCAAAATAAGCAGTTTGGATTTGAATACACTCTTAAAGACTGACCATTTCCTAAATTTTGAAAAATCTTTTGTAATCAGATCGAACTGTAGCAACTACAGAAGTCGAACTTATCTAGAAGCACGGTACCCCAGAATTACCGATTTAATTATAAACGAAATTGGATCGATTCCAACAGAATACTCAGTGTTAATTATAACTACAAATTTTCCTTGACTGTCTCATGCTATATACTTCTTTTTAATTGCTAAAAGGTTGTAAAATAAAAATATTATAAACAGTAGAACAGGTTTTATTAGACTGTTGACACATGTTTCAGCTCAATCTGAGCCATTATCAAAACAAACAAAAATATTCTATAAATGAGCTTAATTATATGAAGTTATCTGAAACGCAATCATTTAATTTTTCACGTATTTTTAAAAAATATATTCACATTATTTTTATTTTTTACTTGAATGTTTATTTCCATATTTGTAACCATTGAGTAAACTCGAGAGCATTTATAGAATATTTTTGATTGTTTTGATAATGGCTCAGATTGAGCTGAAACATATGTCAACAGTCTAACAAAATCTGTTTTACTGTTTATAATCATTTTAAAAGAAGTATATAATTACAAGGTGTTACGATTTGTTATATTTGTCTGCTGCTATGTTTTATGTGAGTTGATTTTTCACTATTTGTTATGACTTTTACGTTGAAATTTGCTGATGAGGGATTCTATGGAATCCGAAAATTCCTTTTAAAATGTGTTTTAGTGTTTTTAACATTCTACATATAATTCTAATAAATTGTCTGTAATCTCAATGATCTTTTATAATTCTTAATCTAATTACTCACATATTTTAATATGATGGAAATCAGTTTCATAACAACATAGCATTTCCCCAGATTTTTAATTTGAATTTATATAAACATAAGAAAGAAAGTGGTGCCATGAAATAAATATTAACAATATTTGCAAGGGAAAAATTAAAATAGAAATTATTATATTAATTTGCTTGCGATTCTGAATACCAAACATACTATTATCAGTGAATAAAAAAACTAGTCGTTGGGGGCTACTGTAATACTTACCCATCATGGATATACATAATATAAAGTTTGAAAATAAAACATGTGTAAACTATTTATAAAATGCATTGCAATTCGAATAAAATCGTGGCTTGATGATGCCATAAACTTTAAATGCTCTATTATTGAATTGCGCAAAAGAAACATCCTTATAACTCCAAAAACGATAATCATATCAACTAACAGTTTATTGCGTCGGATTAAGCGTCTCATTTCCAATTAAAATATATCTTTGAGAATTAAAATTTGAATGAAATACCATGTCATGAAAAATCGAAGAGTGTGGAAAATATAATTACAAATATCTCGACAACTCATTATCCGATCGACTTCATTCTTTATGCAAAATTTATGTTTTTTTATTGTCTTTTATATTTACTCCTTAAAATAAACAATTTCGAGCTTTTATATATACCTTTTAACAGAACGAATATTTCGAGAGTCCGAAAAAATAGTTCCGGATAATCGAGGTTGCTGAAATTCAATAGGCTTCTTCTCATTATTACATACTAAGTACATACCAAATTTCAAGTCTCTATCTCAATTTGTTCGGGAGATAGAGCGTTTACAGACACACACACACAGACAGACGGACGGCAATTTTTTGTTCTAAAAGTATGTTTTTCGGAATCTCCAATGTATGAAACGTGCAAATCCGTCAATTTTTTTTTTCGATTTTTAAAATGATTACAAGACTCCATACTACGTATGATGGGTAAGTAATAAGCAAAATTTTTTAAACTGTAAGTAAAATGATACCAATAAAAATAAGTGAAATGTTGAAATATGTAAACAAAAATATAGCGGCTCAGGTTTTGATCTTATGTCAGCATAAAATTAATACTACTGAAGTTCAAAATAGATATAAAAATAAAATTCTGAAAAATATACGAAATATGAAGTGAAGAAAAACACACCGCTCTTGAATCCGAACTCAACACAAACATGAAGGGTTTGAAAACTGCACACATACACACAGATACACATTTTTTTTTGCATCTGTTTAAATAACATTGTGCTGTCTTCTTATTGTAACGAATAATTTAACAAATCAAAGGGTAAATTTTACCACCTGCTCCCTCAGTTCCGCTGGGATTTCGTAGAGTTCCGTAATGTACTTATTTTACTGGATTTTTACTCTCTTTGGCAACACTGGATTGCTGAAAAACAAAAACAATAATCATGAAAATTAAAGATAAGTTGGATTAACATAATTTATGGAGTTACTTCAGCTGTGCCGGAAAATTTAAGAAATAAAGAATTTTTTTAGAAAATGTTTTTGAATTTATTTATTTATTTATATTTTTTTATTCACTTCAGCTCAAAATTATTTGTGACTTTATTTTAAAAAACATTTTTTAGGGGAAAAAAGTGGTTATTTGTCTTAAAAGGGACATGGTATGTATGTCTTATATACATAAGAAACTAGTTGAAATAAAATTTTCTAACGTAAACGATATATGCCTTTTTACCCTAGACACTTTATTATTATTTTTTCGTTGTAAAGTGATATTTCAAAAAAAAAAAAAAAAAAAAAAAAAAAGAACCAGCTTTTAAAATTTGAGAAAAAAACCCATCAAAGGTTAAACGAAGAGTTTTGTTTTAAACAGCTTTTTAATCAGGTACCGCAGAGTTACTTCTAAGTATTATAATAGTTAATTCTAAGTATTCTTAAGCGTTATCTGTAATGTGATGTGTTATATTATTGATTATGAGTGAATTCTGCAATAAAAAGTTCAAAATATAAATACACTGCTCAAAACAATTAAAGGATATTTGAAGTTTTATATAAAATAAAGATATAAACGAAATTTTTTTGCCGAAAATAGAAGAAGAGAATCACAAATGCAAATTTTTCTGGTTTTCAAACTGTGGAGTATGCAAATTTTGAGTTCGACGTCAAAAACGTCGCTTCAGCGGCAACGAATGAAATTTGACTTTCAACTGGATAAAAGAGAATGAAGACAATGATGATCGGCATTCAGTGATTGCTTTGTTTCGATGAGTACGATGTCTCAGCGAAGTCATTTGACAGATTCAGAAGCTTGGAGAATTGTTGGTAGGTTAGAAGGGGGCCAAACTCAAGCCGAAGTAGCGCAAGCTATTGGAGTGTCACAAAGTGTCATTTCCAGGATCTGGAACCGTTTTTTGGAGAGTGGATGTGCAGGCCGAAGACCAGGGCAAGGTCGTAGACGGGCAACAACGCCCAATGAAGATCGGTATTTAGCGTTAACAGCTCGGAGACACCGAAACATGAACGCTACTCTTCTCCAACAACACCTTCGCTCGGCTACAGGCACCACGATTTCAACTCAGACTGTCCGAAACCGGCTCCATGCTGTAGGTTTGTATGCTCGCCGACCGGTGGTATGTGTTAGATTAACATCAAGGCATCGTCGCGACCGCAGGGAGTGGGCAACCGAGCATGTCAACTGGAGGAGAAATGAATGGAGCAATATTCTGTTTTCTGACGAGTCCCGTTTTTCTGTGCATCCGGATAATAGGCGTATTTTCATCTGGAGGGACCGTGGCAGTAAGAATAATCCTGCGTTCGTGCACGAAAGTGTCAGATTTGGCGATGGAGGAGTGTTGGTGTATGGTGGCATCTCCATTGACGGGCGCACTGACCTCTACATCATTCGAGATGGAGCTCTGACTGGTCGCCGATATAGGGATGAGATCCTCAGACCTATTGTAGTCCCTTACGCTGCAGCAATTGGAGATAACTTCATTTTAATGGACGATAACTGCAGGCCACATCGTGCAAACCTGGTGGAGGATTTCCTTTTCGAGGAAGGAATCGTTCGAATGGAATGGCCAGCGTGTTCTCCAGACATGAATCCAATCGAGCACGTTTGGGACGCTCTAGGAAGACGAGTTTCTGGCCGCCAACAACCCCCACAAACTCTCCAAGAACTGGAAAGAGCTCTTCTGGAAGAGTGGGGCAGAATACCCCAACTCGTCATTAATAGCCTCATTGAGTCCATGCCTCAAAGGTGTTCAACGTTGCTGGCCGCCCGTGGAAACCATACCCCCTACTGAAAATGATTTTCTTTGAAGAAAACACCTTTTCTTATTCTTTTTTTCTCATATGCACAAATTGTGTTTTTTTCCTTTTGTACACAAATGCGCAATAAAATGCATTTTTTTCTGCCAAACATGTGTAATTTATTCTCATATAACCTACTATGTCTGTCGACCATGTATCAATCAGCTAAAAAGTTTCCCAGATACAAAATCCACCTAAAACTGCAATATCCTTTAATTGTTTTGAGCAGTGTAATTTGAATTTTTTATAAGCTATTCTTAACGCTATGTTGCAGTTTCAATAGAATTCTTGTATATCCAGAAATGGAATTTGATGAACATATGGTGAGCACACGGTGAGATATTTTGACAGAAAACATTAATTTACTTTATGTATCCCACCTAGAGAAAGGAATTGATTAAAACTACAAAACATGTTTTGTTGAGTATATTTTGGTTGTTTTATCAAAATTCAAGTAAAATTGAACCATCTTACTTGAATTAACAAAACATTTTTTGCTGACGATACAAAATTTTTTTTTTGGAATTGCAAAAAAAAAAAAAAAAAAAAAAAAATTTTTGTTGATTCAAACAAAATTTCCATTGACCTATATTTAAACAAAAAGTTTTGTTGGGTCTACCAATTTTTGTTGATTCAACAAAACTTTTTTCTGGGTGCACCAATATGAATATAACACTGCTTGAAAGAAAAATGCATTTTAGTGTCTCCATTTATACTATATCCTTATGACAGTTTTTGTTTTTATTTTAATAAATAATCATGCTTGTTCAAAATGTCTACCGTTTTTACCGACTAGAAATCTTAGCTTTACTTAATCCAGGAATGTCTGTCATTGAATAAAGCGAAGATTAAAATATAGGTAAAAATGCTTAAGTGATATAAACAGAACACAATAGGCTTATAAAAACCATTTAATATAAAGATCGACATATGTTTCAACGCTCAAATGGCCCACTATCAAGAACTACAACGATAAACAAACTATTCTCGCAAATTTTTGAAAATAAACTTGAAAAACATAAGTCATGAGATCATATATGTAAAAAAAAGCAGTTGCTTAAAATAGTCAACTGTAAACCGTGAAAATTAATATCATTAATTATATTTATATAATATAATATAATATAATATAATATAATAATATAAAATTAACGTAAAAAACACATTTTTCTTTACAGATATGATCGCAAGATTTATGTTTTTCAAGTTTATTTAAAAAATTTCGGAGAATAGTTTGTTTATCGTTGTAGTGCTTGATAATGGCGCCGTTTGAACGTTGAAACATATGTCGATCTTTATATTAACCCCTGACAAGCACACTGGGTACAAAGTACCCACCCCAAAATTTCATTTCGGTATAATTCTCTGTATGTATTTAACAAAGGGCTTTCCCTTCCAGCGATGTTTTGTTGAGACCTTGAGGAAGCGTGTTCAGTAGCCGTTATAGTCCAGTCAATCTAGGCTTCTGCCTGGAAAGTTTTGGAGAAGTTTTTTTTCTTTCTTCTTTTATGTTTTTGGTGGTGCTGAACACGAATTTCAACTTTGTCATCTCGTATCTGGTCTGCTTAAAAAATTATAAGCGAAAAACCATGAAAAAAATCGGAGTTTTTCGGTTTTTCCCCTGTATTCCGGAAAGGGTTAAATTTTTTTGAAAAACTTATCGCACCAAATTAAACTAGAAAACATTTCCTACATTTTTCATATACAATGTTTGTTTCTAAGATGAATAGTTTTGGCATACGAGTAAAAGGAATTTTAGCGATATAATTGAAATTCCATCATCGGAGGGCGAAAACGCGATCCAGTCGCTATGCATCCATTTTAATCACCAATTGGAAGCTGTTTAGTTATTTCTGGTTGCATTTCAAATATGTTTACATTTTCTTACCAAGTTTTAAACCTTTTATAGCACTAAGAAAATAAATTGAAATCAGATGATTAGGAAAGATATAAAAACACAATCACTCTGCATAGATGAGAGAACCAATTTTTATTTTTCTGGTAATCTGATTTAAGTACAATTATAAGTATTGTAAGTAATAATAACATATGTGGAAGATTATAAACAGGAAAAAAGAGGAATGTAGTGTTGTTTTCCAATTAATGTCGTTTTGGTCACTTTGAGGGACCTGGTTGATATTCTTCAACAAGAGGTTCATCGGTATCTTCTTCTTCATCATCATCACTTGATGGCTCAGGTTGTATCTTCACTTGACTTAAAATATCCTGTATTGGGTCGTCAACTTCTGTTTCCAAGTCATCTTCGGCGATGAAGGAGCTGACATTGTCACAATGGCCATCGCAGTTCAGGCAGAGGAGCGAACAAAACAAACTTGCTTTCTTACAGCCACACATTCCACTACAGTTTGTTTTGCATTTGCAGGATATTTTTCACAGAACAGTTTCTGGTGCGGGAGATTTGACAGTTTTTATGGGTATGACGCCTCTCTTGGTTTTATTCCAGCCCCATTCCTCAGCATTTTTACAGTTACCTAGCCACAACTGTACTTGGTGGTAAATTCGCAGACAGTGACATCGAGCTGCATCTTCTGTTGCAGGGAGCGATGCTATATTTGCATATTTTAAGGCAGATTTTATGCAGCACCTGTTCCCCAGGCTGTTTAGGGAAGGTGTTGCTTTCCCTCTGAATCCGTATAGGTGTACCAGAAACAACAGCCCCAGCTTTAATAACATCATAGGCTACACCCCTAGGGTTTTTAAATATATCTACCCCATGTTGCAGGTCGGAAAATTTCTTCAAAATTTGAAGGTATTTTGTTTTTTCTTGACTGTACAATGCAGAAATGGTATCGCATCCACTCATGACATGTAGAAATAGGATGTGTTTGGCAATTAATTGTCTACTGCACAAAAAGGTGAATAGATCTTCTGGGGACTTTTCCCTTTTCCTGTTTTCAAGAATTAAACATTGGGAAAATTGCAAAGTCCAATTAAAATTACCAGAAGGTCTACATCTTCAACAGTGATTATCACGTTCTCATGGTTAGGTGCCAACTTGTGAGCAGTGTTGATAATGAGGCTATCGCGTCAATTCGTCGCGCACATTTCATCGTGGAACAATTCATCGCAGCGTCAATTCGTCGCAACGAAAATGTTTTTGAAGGCTATGATGATAAAATTAAAGATAATGTAGTAAAATTATTTAATGATAATTTGTTTTTTATATATAGAGAACTATAACTAACAATTTACATCATTAAATAATTTTACTAAATTAGTTTTACTTTTATCATCATAGCCTTCAAATATATTTTCGTTGCGACGAATTGACGCCGCAACAAATTGACGCTGCGATGAGTTGTCGCCGCGATAAATTGTTCCGCGATGAATTGTGTGCGACAAATTGACGCAGAACCGATAATGAGTGTGTCGGCATCTTCTTTTGCCTGCGTACAAGCCATATTTTCAGAGCCAAATCTACACATCAGCAGGGCTATTAAACGGTTTTTTCTTGTGGTTTGCGAGAAATTTTCCCTGAGAAACCGTTGGTACCATAGTCTAATTAAAAACAACCTCATTAGATACCGTTTTGCGAGATCGTCTATCACGCTCAACAAATTTAGTGCTCATTTCAATAATGTTTTCTGGGGTTTCAAGGACACCCTCCCACTCGTTTTGTATTCACAAAACCATTACATTCAGCGTTTTCGCCTACAACACTACATTCCTCTTTTTTCCTATTTATAATCTTCCACATATGTTATTATTATATTAAACTTACAATACTTATAATTGTACTTAAATCAGATTACCAGAAAAATAAAAATTGGTTCTCTCATCTGTGCAGAGTGATTGTGCTTTTATATCTTTCCTAATCATCTGATTTCAATTTATTTTCTTAGTGCTATAAAAGGTTTAAAACTTGGTAAGAAAATGTAAACATATTTGAAATGCAACCAGAAATAACTAAACAGCTTCAAATTGGTGATTAACATGGATGCATAGCGACTGGATCGCGTTTTCGCCCTCCGATGATGGAATTTCAATTATATCGCTAAAATTCCTTTTACTCGTATGCCAAAACTATTCATCTTAGAAACAAACATTGTATATGAAAAATGTAGAAAATGTTCTCTAGTTTAATTTGGTGCGATAAGTTTTTCAAAAAAAATTAACCCTTTCCGGAATACAGGGGAAAAACCGAAAAACTCTGATTTTTTCATGGTATTTCGCTTATAATTTTTTAAGCAGACCAGATACGAGGTGGCAAAGTTGAAATTCGTGTTCAGCACCACCAAAAACCTAAAAGAAGAAAGAAAAAAAAGCTTCTCCAAAACTTTCCAGGCAGAAGCTTTTTTTTGGTCTAAATTTACTGGACTATTAGTGAGATTCAGTTGTTACGACGCAGTGAGCGCGAAACGTTGTGGGTACTTTTAACCCAGTTTGCTAGTTGAGTGTAGTCAGTCAAGTACTCAAGAGTTTTGTTTCGGATCATATAGTGTTTTTTTTATTTATTTACAGTAAGTAATAATCTATGATTACAATTGCATCACATAATATTTATTAACTTATGTAAATTTACGAATTCATCGATGCCCAATGTGCGTAGAGTGTTGTAACAAAAATTCTACTTAAAATATATTTTTTGTGTTTATTTGTGTTTTTGTACTTAAAATAAAGATTACAATGAATAATAGATCTCTGATTTCTTTGAAAACTCGTCCTTTACCTACTATTACGTATACGCCACCAGCGCCTTCGAATAGTAAAATAACTATACTTTTTGAAGCGGATCAAGAAACTGATTTTACCATCATTTAGAGCGCTTTTTAAGCTTTCCAAAACACTATAACTTTTTATATTTTAGTCCAATAGAATCAAAGATTTGGCACGAAAACAAAAAAATCTCAAAACGGCACTTTTTTCAACTTTGATGGTACTTTTATCTATTTCAATTGACACCAATAAATTAAATATTGTATCCATTTTATGTGGGATTGTTTGAGCTTTAATTAAAAAAAAAATTCTCTAGCTTTGTTAGGGACCAAGATATTTGGAAATGAATTGTGTTGGGTACTTTTCACCGTCGATGCTTAAAGAGGTATATCGTTTAGATGTGTGCTTGTCAGGGGTTAAAAGGTTTCTATAAGCCTTTTTGCGTTCTGTTTGTACCGCTGAAGCATTTTTACCTATATTTTAATTACTATTAGTTATCTTATTATATGATTATTAGTGATCTTATTATATGATTATTAGTGATCTTATTATATGATTATGAAAGCGAAGATTATTATTATGGAATAATGGTAGATTTTGTGAAGCAAAAAATTCCAAAATTAATAAAACTGCTGAAAGAACTTTTTTTCTAAATATAAACTTAAACGTTCATCTTATCCTACATTAAAAAGGAAATTTCAGATTTGTTGTCACTATATTTAAATATTATTTTAACTATAATATTTAAAAACTGAAATTTTTTAAAATCTGCGGAAATTTTCTATTGAATGGTATATGGTATTATACAAATTGGAATATCAATTATTGATTCTGTTATTAAGATATGTAAGGCATTTGAACACGTATATATATATATATATATATATATATATATATATATAGAGGTAGTCTTATGAATTGACAATATAATATCTGTTTCTGTTAAATTATGATTTTCTAAGGGTTAAATCTTCTTTGTATCAGGAGTTTTTAATATGATGCATATGAACAAAGAGAACAAATTTAAAGAAAATTGCAAACATTTTACATGAAAGAACTGAAGACCAAACATAGCCATAAGTTAATTTTATTGAAGAATAAGTCTGTAAATTAAATCAATTAATATGCAAGCGCAGTTATTTAAAGTTTGTAAAGTTATGCTCTTGAAACTAAAAACTATATACTCTATTTAAGGTTTCAGAAAAGCAAATTAATCTTTCTTAGCAAAATTAAATATGTATTTTAGCAAAACGCATTTTGTACAATTTTTATAAAACTGTGTACTATACTTTTATAAAATATATGATAATTTATGATATTTAGGATTTTCTAATCAAAAAGTTAACATAACTTTATTTTATTTAAAAATACTTTTTTAAATGAACGTAATTAATCTACGAAGAATTTTATGCAAATATTTTAAAATAATACATTTTGACAAGATTTCCGTACTTCTTATTTCAATCTGTTAGAAAAGCAAATTTAAATTTTTTTAGAAATATAGAATATCAATATTTTAGCGGCTTACTACAGGTTAAATTTATTAATTTGTAATTTATAATTAAACAAAATGACAGCATCTTAGCCATTAAAGTAGAACTAGCTAAATATCCAACCTTAATGCATTTTTAAACGAAAATCAATATAAACAAATTTAACATAAAATTTTATCCCTTTTTATAAAAACGAAAGAATTAAAATGGAATAATTTGTGTTAAGTACATTTTTTAATGGTTTGTCAATTGCTGTTGAACAATTCCTTTTTGTTAAATATGTCTAAGTTTGTGAAAATAGGAAACATTTCATCTTTTTATAATTACTTTATTCGTAACTAGCAGACCCATACAGTATTGTCCTGGTCCTAACTAGCCCGAGTCTGCCGAAAAATTAAGCTTGGGCCCTAGCTAAGCCGGTCCCTAGTCTAATGATAATTAAAAAAAAATAATAATAAAAGACTGAATTGTGCCCGGAAATGAATAAAATCAGTAGTGAAATTTAAAATTTCCGGGTATGTCCCGTACCGAGTCTGCCGAGAAAAATTAGGCCCGGGCCAGGTTCCCGAATGTGCCACTGTCCGCAACAACAAAATTTCTCGAGTTATTTAGTTAAAAAATAGGTGGACGAAATATCATTACTATTTATATTATCATTCTTTCAAATCGCAAAAAAAAAAAAAAAAAAAAAAAAAAAAAAAAAAAAAAAAATGGGGAGAAGAAAAAAGCCAGCCGTAAAGTAAAAGACGAAAATAGATAATAATAAACGTAGCATGCCTCTCTTATTGACGTCATAGATAGTGTTGGGCGTTTCCGAGATGTTTTTACCAATTGTCTCGATTGTTTGAATATTTCGATAGATTTTGAATGTTGAAACAACTTTTGATTGTTCAACTTGAAGCTTCTACTCAAGTGAGCGGTCAAGTCGATGAGTTTCTGCTATCATATATTTGCTATAATATCCAAGGGTGCCCATACGAGGCGAACTCGATTCCCCTACCCCTCCTTCAAAGCTTTCTATAGCCAAATTGTTTTATCAGTTTAAACACTTAAGTAAAATAAACCTCTTTTAAAGGTAATAATATATTAATGATTGACTGTAATTATCAAACTTTATTTAAAAATTGATCTTCTCAAATCTGCTATGCATTTTTTTTTTTTTTTTTTTTTTTTTTTTTTTTTTTTTTTAAGTACGACAGTAAACTTTATGTGATAATTTCAATATTTATTTTATTTTATTTTTGCAACCATCATAGAAGATCTTAGTTATCTTTCTATTGATAAAGAGGCAAACTGAGTAATACACGCATTTACAGTTTTACACGCATTTACGTCTTTCAGTTATCAGCTAACTGAAATATCATCTATATTGGTTATTGTATTTCTCAAAATGATATTAAACAAAAACATAATTTGTAGAACAAATTAAAAAAAAAAACCAATCCCAAAACTTTCTTCTATCTCAGTCATGTTAATACTTCAAAATTCGCTATCACATCGCCAATAAAATCAATATTTTTCGTCATTCTGTTGTACGTCAGCTGCTTGCGAATCGTCGGGTTACCGGGATGCGAACAACCGATGTATACTAAACTACGAAAAGTCCTTCTGGCCTGATCCGACAGGAACAGATAGCCTCCCTATTCCTTTGTTTTACGATTTTAGCTAATTTTACTGGAAAACACGAAGGTAAAATGAGTGGAACCGAATTAAAGAAGATTCAATCCCAGTTCTCATCAACATTGAATTTGAATGAGAATATATCCAAATTAGTCCTTTACAGACAAGTTGGCTTCATTTATGGCAACCTGTTTTGGTCGCCAAATTTGGCGATATTTCGCCAACTGTCGCCAAGCTTGGCACGAATTTGACATTGGAGAATATGAATATATAGTGATAAGCATATAATAGGAACAATGGTTACAACAATGAAAGAAAATTTGCCGAAACCATGTTAACTAAAACTCATAAATTAAACCCGTTTAAGGATGAATTCTGCTGCTTGTTTGAAAATGTCAGCCACCCTAAAATTTCAAACCGCTATATCTCAGCCATTTTTTAAAATAGAGGCAAATTTTTTTTTCCGGATTCTCTGGATTAAGGCCGAACATTTAACGAAAAAAACTTTTAGGATTTCTAATTTTTTTGTACATCTTTTTGAATTTGAAATTTTTAAATGGCTATCACCGCGCCCCTTTCCGTCGAAATATCCCCAAATTCTAATAGAACCTGCTTGCCATAGCTAAAAACATAGAAAAAATGTTATTCAATTTGAAGCATAACTTCATACACTTTTCGATGATACAATAGTGAAAATGGAACAAAAATATCGATCACAGCGCCCCCTTTCGTCGAAATATCCCCAATTTCTAATAGAACCTGCTTGCCATAGCCAAAAGCATAAAATAAAATATGTGGTTCAATTTGAAGCATAGCTTCATACACTTTTCGATGATACAATAGTGAAAATGGAACAAAAATATCGATCACTGCGTCCCCTTTCGTCGAAATATTCCCAAATTATAATAGAACCTGCTTGCTATAGCCAAAAACATAGAAAAAAAATGTGGTTCAATTTGAAGCATAACTTCATACACTTTTCGATGATACAATGAGGACGGACAGACGGGCAGACGGAGGGACGGACAGATGGACAGACGAACAGATACCCTTTTGTAAAAACATGTTTTTCGGAATCTCAGATCCCTAAAACGTGTAAATCCGTCGAAAACCGGAAGTCGAAAAAAATTTCGATTACAATACTTTCTTCTATTATAGATAGAAGAAAGTAAAAATATTTCCCACATTGTTTAGGCCTGAGAAAGGGCAGATATTAAAATGTTTCAATATGTTGGTTTTACATTTGATGTTAAATTTTTGGTAATAAATAAGGTTAAACCAAATGAACATAAAAAAAAAAAAAAAAATCAATCAATATGATATTTGAATCACTCGTAAATCTTAGATACCGTTCGAATGAAAATGATGTAAATCTTTGAGTCTTTTAAATGTTTGTATTTTAAATACAGCCATCATAAATATATTAAAGTTTAATCTATAATACAAATGTTTGCAGCTTTTGAAGCTTAAAAATGAAAAAAAAAAATAAAAAAAAAAGTAAAGCAAAAGATTTTGTCTATCTTTACAAGAAGAAAGTATTGGATTCATGAAAATTTTTGACTTCCGGTTTTCGACGGATTTATACGTTTTAGAAGGTTCTGAACACGATTTGACTGTTTTCAGAAAATGTCTGTCTGTGACTCTATCTGTCTGTATGTTACAAAAAAATTGTGGGCGCACTATCTCAAGAACTAGTGCTCGGAATTTAATAAAACTTTATATTCAATTAGTCCCTGATATTGGTGTTGATTAGTTTTTGGTGAAAATCGCCCAGCAGGTGGCGCTGCTATGCTGCATTTTTTGCGATTTCCGCAATAGCTCTATCTCAAGAATTAATGCACTTATTTTCATCAAACTTCAGACTCAGTTAGACCTTGACATAAATAGACGCTGATTACGTTTTGGTGTAGATATTCCAACAGGTGGCACTGCTATGCTGCATATTCCGCGATTTCCTCAATAGCTCTATCTCAAGAACTAATGCACTTATTTTCATCAAACTTCAGATTCTGTTAGACCTTGACATAAATAAATGTGGATTACGTTTTGGAGTAAATAGCTCAACAGATGGCGCTGCTGTACCAAATTTTTTTCATGACTTTCACGATAGCTGTATCTCAAGAACTAATGCACGGAAGTCCATCAAACTTCAGATTGTATTAGATCTCGACATAAATAGATGCTGATTACGTTTTGGTGTAAATAGCCCAACAGGTGGTGCTACTCTGCTACTTTTTTCATGATTTTCACGATAACTATACCTCAAGAACTAATGCACGGATTTTCATCAAACTTCAGATTGAGTTAGACGTTGACATAAGTTGTTGATTAGGTTTTGGTCTTAAATGATACAAGGGATTAAGATAATGCATTATTTAAAGAAAAACTAGTAATTAATAGGTTTTGGCCCTGGTTGACACATTAATCGACAAATGAATTTCTCTAAAACTGTATTACTCGCATA
Source organism: Maratus michaelseni (assembly GCA_963931845.1). Lineage (NCBI taxonomy): Eukaryota > Metazoa > Arthropoda > Arachnida > Araneae > Salticidae > Maratus > Maratus michaelseni. Next base: position 343,124,557 of record OZ007593.1, on the reverse strand, counting down.
ACTAATGGAGGTAGAATAGTATTTTTCATAATAGAAAGGAAATGTATTTAAAGAGTTGGGTTATTAATGCTTCTAAAACAAATTAATCTTTAAAATTTACTTTCTAGACAAAAAGTAAACTCTTTAAGCAACTGAGTAGGAAGAATGTTATGTAATATTTCAACATTGAATTATGTAGTATTATATTATTTTAATTACTCAAGTGTTATACTATAATTGCAGAGAATGCTTGCCTATATAAATAATTCCCCTTCTAAAGTATTGCTTAATTTAATTTGTCGTATAAAAATAAGATTTCTAAATTGTATTGAAATTAAATTAGTTTTTTTTAAGTGTGTAATTGTGGATACTTTTATTTGAAACATAAACTGCACAGAATTATTAATTTTAATTATAAGATGTTAACTATCTTCATTCTTTTAATTAAATTGGTTAGAAATAAAATAAAATCATATTCAAATCAAATTAGAGAATTGTTTTTTAAATGTAATGAATGAACAAAAGAAGATCAGATCAACTATTGAGACAAAAAGATGCAAATTCAATTTTATACATCTTCAAACAACAAAAATAAAAATGCATAAGGATCCAAGTCAAATCGTTTATTCTTTTTTAGGTGCGTTCATAATTATATAAATACGTAGCACCTATTGTCGTTGTCTGGTCGTCTGTCTGTCCGTTCGTCGATCTGTCTGTCCGTCCGTCCGCATACAACAACGCAAAAACTACCCAATCGAATAGTTTGAAATTTAAGATATATTATCTTTGCATAATTTTGTCGAGACATTTCAAATTTTATAAAAATTGAATCAAAACTTTAGAAGGTATTAATAAAAATATTTATTGAGAAATTTGAATGTTTTTTTAAAACATCAGTTCTTTCTTGTTATAGGAGCTTCCGAGATTTAACCGTCAAGCGACCGAGATACTTATTTTATTACAGAAATTAATCTGCAGACGATATAATTAATTTCACAAAATTAAAAATCATCAAGATCTGAATATTTATATAGCTAGTTATAGTACGAACGCACCTCATTTGTCAGGTTTGAGGTACAATTTCCAACTTGTTTTCTTTGTTCCAATATTCGTCTGTTCGGCTATACGACGAAAATGCATACAAAGTAATGATTATTGTGCGAAAATCACAAACAGTTGCTTTAGATTTGTAAACTAAGTGTCTCTTCAGAATCAATTTAAAAATCTAAAATATATGCAAAAAAAAAAATGAAAAAAAAAACATTTAAATGTTTTAGGAAAGTATGTCTTTACAATTTTAAAGGTACTTAGCATTTTTGCATTTTTCCTATAAAATGTGTGCTCTGCGCGTTTTTAAACTTCTTTAGCCTCTAAATGTTAATGTTTTCAATTCAAGTTGTATTTTTTTTATTTTAGTTATTTTTTTAAACTGAAAACCTGAAACTGTGACAAATAATTTCAACAAACCGATCATCTTACTCTTCGAGAGGTGGGTTATTTAGAAGTATTTATTAATTTGAAGTAACTTAATAACAACTGAAAATTTTAATGAAGTTCGAAAATGCAATTAAACCAAATAATGTATCTCTGTTTGGGGAAACATAGAAAGCTAACGTGTTTTGAATTTCCTTTGATTCTAAAATTTCGCTTAAAAATTTTAAGTACAAAGTAAGCATTACGTAAAATGTAGACTCTGAATTCTGAATCATAAGTAGATTAATTTTTCCTAACTATCATAAAAGAAATTATATATATATATATATATATATATATATATATTAAAAAAGTTTATATAACGCTTTTAAAATAATTTAATTTCTAAGATTTACATTTCAAACAGAAATAAATGCCATAAACAACTGAGTAAAAAGATTGATATGTAATACATCAACATTTCATCATGTAGTGTTATAATACTGGGTGAACCAAAAGTTCGTTAAAACTTTAAAAAATCATAAAAAAAAGAAAAAATATTGATAAAGAAGTGCGGTTTGCAAGAAAGGGCTCGCAGGGTATTCGGGGTTTTTTTTAGCAGCAAAAAAAGTTTTAGTTAAAAATGTCATTGGTAGAGGGCGCTGACGACCCGAAACACAATGAACAAGACAACAGTACGCTCCATCCATTTATTCTTGCAATAACAATTGTTCAACATGACCTTCAGACCACATTCTTTGTCTTCAGTCCTTTCGCCATGCTAAATTTTTGTACCGCACCAGTTGCTGACTCTCTGTTCAAATAGAACAACTTCACCAATAACGCTCGATCGGGTAATGATAACATTCTGAAAATGAATGAGAAATCCTCGTGTATCCCAGTATTTTATTGCAAGATTAATTTGAATAATTCTGCTGAATCTCTCGCATGTTAGCGCCATCTACAGGTAACTTTTTAAACTAAACATTTTTTACTGCTAAAACAAATCCGAATACCTTGTGAGGCCTTTCTTGCAAACCGCACTTCTTTATCATAATTTCTTCCTTTTTATGAATTTTAAAAGTTTTAATGAACTTTTGGTTCACCCGGTATATTAATCATATAAGTCGTATGCACAATATTCAGGAAGAAGAAAATGCATACTTATATAAAATAATTTCTCTTGTGAGGAGTTGCTTCATTTAATCTTTCGTATAAAAATAATACGTCTGAATTTTACTAAAATTAAAATTGTTGTATTTTAAAACATATAATTGTGTCAGACGTTTATTTAAAACAAACTGCATAGAGTGCTTAATTTTAATAAAAAATTGACAATTATTTTTTTTCTTTTAATTAAATTGCTGAGAAGTAAAATAAAAGAATATTCAAATAAAATTGAAGAAAAAATGAAACAAGTAACAAATAAATAAGAGAACATCAGATCAAAAATTAAAAAAATTGACGCAAATTCGATTCGATGTCTTTTAAAACAATAAAACTCAAAATACAAACAAATAATGATCTACGTGAATACTTTATTTGTTTGTTTCTTTATTTCTTTTACTCAATTGTTTCCTTTTGGTTACAAGAAAAACAAATTGCAGTCAAAGTAACGCTTATTGCGTGAACATTAGAAAACGAAGTGGCTGTTCAGAATCTAATTGATAATATAAAATATGCGAAAACAAATCGTGTATTTAAATAGCAGTTTTCAATGGTTTAGGTAAGTACGTTTTTACAATATTTAAAGTACTTAGCATTTGTGTAGTTTTTACCAATTTATGTTCTCTCGTTGTTTAAAAGTTTTTAGTTTCTAAAACTTACAATTTTCAGTTTAAGTGAAGTTTATTTTTTATTTAAAATAAGTTTAAGTAATTTTTTTTACATGGGCATATGAACTTTTGAATGATATTCGCGAAAACGCATGTAAGTTTTTGTAAGGTGGATTGTTTACAAGTACTCGTTAATGTAAGCTAAATAATAACTGAAAATTTTAATGAAGTCTAAATCTGCAATTAAACTAAATATCCTGGAGTGAACATAAAGTAAGAACATTTAGTTGTGAATTCCCATTGCTTCTAAATAAAATGTTTTAGGTGCAACTTTTAAGGGCAAAGTAAGAATCACGTAAGATATAGACTTCCAATTCTGAATCATGAGTAGATGTTACTATTTTAAATATTGAACAATTATAAAACATTCAGATTAAACATTTATGTTTAGTAAAACATAGCTTCATTTAAATTTTTGTGTAAGAAAATAAGGTTTTAGAATTTTATTAAAATTAAATTGGTAAGTTTTTACGCTTATAACTGCGTGGCACATTTATTTAAAATATATAGAGTACAAAAAGTTTATTTGGTACTATTTCATTATCACTTCGATCAAAAAACTATCGCCAAACTATAAGATTCAATTCTTGAACAATTATAAAGCATGCAGATTGAACATTTATGTTTAGTAAAACATAGCTTTATATAAATGAAATGAGGCCAATAATGGATGACCGTAAATGTCACATTCACTTGACGTTAAACACGTTACACGTGTTTGTTACGTCAAGTGATTTTTAATTCGACGTTTTATTTGTGTTTTTATTAATGTTTTACTAAGTTATTTGTTCCTTTAACTAATTTAAAATAAAAATGATGTCAATAAATGATTATCTCATGATAGTTAAAGAGAAAAAATACAATAGATTAGTTTCAACTGACGCGACGTCACAAGTACTTATTCATTACTCGAAAGTGATAACTAAGATAAACTATTTTGGTACTATAGTATAAAAAGTAATAAAAAAACCTGACATCATGTTTGATTTTAAATAAAACGCTAGCACGTGATGTACATATTCCCATTTTAATTAAGTATTTTGTGGATGTGAGATTTATTTTCTAGTGAAGATTTTTCGATGCTTTCTTTCTATTTCTCTTCTTTATCTCGCATTTTGAGAAAGTATGATAAAGATCTGGGATCTTCCTTCTACAGAACTTGAAGCGATAAATTATTTTCAAATGTATGGGCTTCTGCCATAAAACAATGCATGAATGGGCATGATATAAAACTTTATTTGCAAACCAGTAAACAATGGCGCTGTAATATTAAAGACTGCGATAAAAGGATCTATTAGAAAAGGAAACTAGTTTTGTAATTATAAATTAACTCTTGTTACTGCCTTTTTAAAATATTTACATTTTATTCATAAAATACTTACATTTTATTCGCAAATGCGAAAAAATACCAGTTTGTTTATGATTTAATTTAATAATTCAGCATTTAAATACGTAAACCATTTTTAGTATTATTTTATCCGAAATCATCTGAATAAATAAAATTTTACATTTGGTATGTCGTTACGTCAAAATTAAACGTCATCAGTAAAGTAACCCTATATTTTAGATATTTCTTTTAAATTTAAATTCATTAATTTTCCTAACTTATAATTTTAGAATGGCAACATTCTTCCAGTTGTATAATTTGGCGAATAGTTTAGCGATTTGCATAATTTGACAAAATTGGTTGACGGGATAATTATGTAGTACCGTGAAGTTAATTTTTATTATAAAAGGTCAACTAATTTCATTCTTTTATTTAGATTGCTTAGAAATAAAATAAAAGAACACCCAAATTAAATTAGAGAACAAAAACTAAATAAAGAAAACTGCCCAGTTAAACTGATGGCATTGAGCTCACAGGCTATTCACACTAATTGTATATTATACTCTTATTTAAAAGAATAGTGCCTCTGGAAAAGCAAAGAAATCGACAATAAATTAAGGTGTGACTATCCCCCCGTTTCCCCTTTTATACTTTACCAATGAACCTCCAAAACTAATCAGGGAAGAGCCTTATCACAATGAACCTATGTACAAAATTTGAAGCAAATCGAATAATTCTGCATGAAAAACTCATTCATCTAAATTAAGGGGGGGGGACTAACTCCCGTTCCCCCCTTTATGCTTAACCAATGAATCCTAAAAGCTAATCAGGGAAGCGCCTTATAAAAATTAACCTATATACAAAATTGGAAGCAAATCTGTTAATTCTGCATGAAAAACCCATTTATCTAAATTAAGGATCCCCCAGTTCCCCCATTTCCTCATTTATATTTAACCAATGAGCCTCCAAAACTAATCACCGAAGCGCCTTATCAGAATGAATCTACATACCAAATTTGAAGCAAATCGGATAATTCTTCATGAAAAACTCATTTACCTAAATTAAGGAGGGATTAGTCCCCATTTGTCCCCCTTTATACTTAACCCAAATCTTATCAGGGAAGCACCTTATCACAATGAATCTATATACAAAATTTGAAGCAAATCGGAAATTTTATCAAGAGTTATCGCGTTACGTACATATATACGTACATACATACGTACGTACATAAAGAATCTGCGGGCACATTAGCTCTCAGGCCTTGATAGCCTGTGAGCTGAAAAGAGAAAAAAATGTGTAGTAAAAGATCAAATCAACCATTAAAAAAAAGTACATTCAATTTTATTATTTTTCAAACAATAAAAAACAAAATGCAAATATATTTTAATGAAATTCAATCCATTATTTGCTTGTTTTCTTTATTTCCTTCTTTTGTCAGTTTCCTTTTAGCTATACCAAAAAGAAAAAAAAAAGCAAACAAAATAAGGATTATTGTACCAAAATCACAAACAATTGCTTTAGATTTGTAAACTAAGTGTCTCTTCAGAACGAATTTTTCTATGCGGAAATTATTGAATATGACGAACAATTTTCAATGGTTTAGGTAATTATGTTCTTACAACTTTAAAAGTACTTAGCATTTATGCATCTGTTTTCAAATTTATGTCTTAAAGGGTGTGTTTTAAGTTCTACAGTTTCTAAATGTTAATGCTTTCAATTTAAGTAGATTTTTTTTTTTTTTTTTTAGTGAAGGTTAGCTGTTTTTCTGAAAAAACTAAAACTAAAAATTACATGAGCACCCGAAGTTGCGAATAACAATCGCGGAAAACTTGTGCAACTTTTCCTTAGGTGGATTGTTTTCAAGTATGTGTTACGAAAATTTTAGTGCTGTTAAAAAATATAATTAAAGTAAATAGCTCTGGGAGACATAGAAAACCAAGATTTAGTTTGAAATTTCCATTGCTTCTAAAATAAATTATTTTAAAGTTTTTTGGATAAAGTAAAAATTACTTAAAATCTTTACTCGGAATTCTGAGTCATAAGAAAATATTGTTATTAAAATATATATAACATATTATTCTTGTAAAGCTTCGATAAAAAAAAAAAAAAAAAAAAAAAAAAAAAGTCTAAATTTAATTTTGTTGACATTAAACTAATTTCTTTTTTTAAGCGTATAATTGTGAGACATTTTCATTTAAAACATAAACTGTACATAATTGTTGATTTTAATTAAAAGATGGCAAATAATTTCATTCTTTTAATTAAATGGCTTAGCAATAAAATCAAAGATCATTTATATCAAATTAGAAAAAAAAATGTAAAAAAAAGGGACGAATAAATAAGAGAAGATCGAATCAGCAATTAAAAAAAAATTAAATACACTTTATGCTTTTTAAAATAATAAACATAAAAAGGCAAACGAATTTATGTCAAAGTTTTTCTCTTTTGTTTCTCATCCGCTAAACGAAAAATAAGTAATGATTATTGTACGAAGATCACAAAGGATTATTATTATTATTTTTTACTTGTAAACGAAGTGGCTGTTCAGAATCTATTTTGAAAGCTAAAATATGCACAAAATATATTGAATATTAAGAACAATTTTTTCAATGGTTTAGATAAGTATATTCTTACAATGCTTTAAAATGTTAACGTTTGTGTATTTTTTTTTCTAATTTGTGTCCTTAGGGCATTTTTAAAGTTGTTTAGTTTCTAAATGTTAATGTTTTGAAATTAAATGTAGTTAATCTTTTTTAGGTTAAGTTCTTTTCTTTATTTGTACACCCAAATTTATAAATAATGATTACGAAAAGATAATCATGTCACTTTTCGAGAGGTAGGTTATTTAGAAGTATACATAAAATAAATTCAACAATAGCTGTAATCTATACTAATATTATAAAGTAGTAAAGATTGTTTTTTTGTTTGTTTGTTTGTAAGGGGTAATCTCTGGAACTACTGAAGCGATTTCAAAAGTGATAGTGGCAAATTGATGGTGACAATCCCTGCTCCAACATAGGCTATATTTTATGTCGGTGCCACTACCCACAGGGGGGCGCAGAAGCGAAAAACGTTCTAAAATTTCGATTTTTTTTTTTATACTGAAGGAGCTAGAAACATGAAATTTGGCATGGTAGTTACTTATAAGATGTAACTGCTCTCTAAGAACAAATTCTAAAAAATTCGAAATTTAAAATGGTGAGATGAGTGAAAAGCGTTCTAAAAACATTCTAAATTACAATTTCCATGTAATCTCTGGAACTCTACAGAACCATTTTCAAAAGTGATGGTAACAGTCCCTGCTGTAACATAGGGTATATTTTATATTGGGGACACTACCACAGGTGGGGGGGGGGAGGTGAAAGAGCGAAAAATGTTCTACAATTTCGATTTTTTTTCGACATTAGTGTGGCTTAATTAGTAATTTCTGAATTATCTGTGGCAGTAAAATTTCATCTAATGAAAATAGGCCAACGAATACCACTTGGCATTTTTCAAGAATTACGCGAGCAAAGCAGCGGGTTTTGCTAGTTTTTAATAATGTAAAAAAAAATCATTAAACTAAACATATCATGTGTGTGTGTTTGTGATGGAATGAAGAGCTATTGTTTAATATGGAATTCCCGTTGCTTCTGATAAAAGGAATTTAAAATCTTAAGTTCAACATAAATTGTGTAAAATACTGTCTCTGAATTATTAATCCTCAGATGTTGTTATTTTTAATATCAGAAAGTAATTTTGAAATTGATTTTTTTTCTGCATTGTAAAAACAACAACAACAACAAAAAAAAACATAGTGTGTTTGTACACCAAAATTCGTGGCACCTACTTTGCCCTAAAAGTGGTGTAACTGAACATTCTGGTGGAATGAAACATCATCAATAATTTTTAGTTTAGTGAAACAAGAATTGTTTTTCCAGTATTGTAACGCCAAGGATAATTCTGGGAGCAATGTTATACTAGAAGTAACTTTTAGCGAAATTCAACGCGCTAAACACTGGAAGAAAACTACTGTAATTACATTTGTAATATATTACTATATTTTTTAAATCTCATGTCAGTTATGACAGTTTCCATCTCAAGTGCATAATTTAGAAATGATTTTCAAGTAAAATTCATTTAATCAGATAATACAACTTTAATATTGTACCAATAAGCTTGGTATTGCAGATGTAAGATGTTCAATTACACAATTTGAGATGACCAATTAAGTACCACGATTTAAAAGTAAATGAATATTATAAACAGAAATAACAAATTATTAATTCATAATAGGTGCATAATAAAATATTGATTCAGCTATATACTGGAAGGGAAACGGCTGTTTTACTACAAAGGAGATCCTACCAGCTATGCTCGCCAATTCCCTACCAGGCACCACAGACTCTAAAAACACGCTAATTTGCCCTGTTTTAAAAATATTTTTCTATTATGGAAGATTGAATAATATCACAACCATTGCTTATCTTCTGTGATCAGTTGCCATTTATTTCTTTTTAGATCGATGACCAGGCCCCTATCTGCCGGGCTTTTGCCCAGCTTAACGGGTTGATGCCTGGCAACGGGGTGAGGATTCGCCTGATATCCGTATAGCGAAGATCTGTTTGATAAATACAGGGTGTCCCACAAGGTACGCAGCGTCTAATATGTGCAGATTCGGATAGAGCACATCAATATGAGTATTTTGAATGGTAACATGTGGAGTCCCCGAATATATCCAAAATTTTTCAATAAACATTGATTTTCACTTGGTTTTTTCCTCATTTCTTGTGTTTTTCATATGACAAGCTTCACATCTTACTTACACTATCACGCTATATTCGTGGACCCCACATGTTACCATTCAAAATACTCATATTGACGTGCTCTATCTGAATCTGTACATATTAGACGCTGCGTACCTTGTTGGACACCCTGTATATAGGCTGAGTGGCTTCAGTGTTTCTTGTTGCCTAAGTTACTTTTTCTTAGTTGGCCGGTTGCTAATTGATGTTGGATGAGACGGTTCAGCACTGTAGTTGTCATTAATTTACTTTTGACTGGGGCAATTTTCGGTGCTCATAGTCGCATCCACAACTGTCGCGACGGCTGACGTCTGTTTACGCGAATATTAAGTAAGATCTATCAAACATTTGAAAATTAGTTTGTAGGAAATGGTTAAGTAAAATATGTCTGTCTCCCGGACTTTTATAATAACGCCCAGAAATAAAGATTTCTTTAGACACAATAAAAAAAATCGTTTTAAACCATGTCGTTTTAAATATGACGTAATTGTTCCCCATTTAATGCTTTTTACACATAATAATTTAATTATTTTAAAGTTTTTTACTTTTTTAATATTTACATGTAAATATATTTTTCAGTTGAAAAATGTTTGGAAATATTATTATTTGAGCTTTTTAAAATCTGGCAACATTAGGTAAAAAACTGGTTTTCGAAGTACGAAATTTCGAATAAAAAGTTTGAAAAAGTACTAAAAAAATTGGACAAATTTAGTGACGTGTATGCGTGCACAAGACGGTTATATTGATATGCATAGTTTTTGATCTTTTAAAACATATGATACTGAACTATCTTGACCGATTTTAACTTTAAATAGCTCTTAAAAACCGTCTTGTACACCGTGTTTATCACACATTTCTCTATAAAACTACGATTTTTCATCTTCTTATAAGCAATAGTTTTATATATATACATATATAAGCCGAAAAAGAGTCTTTGTCACGATAAATTCTATTACGGAAGCTGCAGTGTTTGTTACTTTGTTTTTAAAATAGAGAAATGTAGAAGCTTTTCGTTATACCGCGCTGGTTGGAAGACAACAAAGAAATGCGATATATGATATTAAAATAATAACAATAATAAAAAAGCTAACTTGCAAGTAAGTGCTTTAAATTTGTTCCTAACCTTAGTTTATACACATGCTATTGTTAAGATAGTTAAATAAACACTGGAAAATGACACTTAGTTATTGTTATCAACTTGTATATATTTGTAAAGTGTATACATATATTATCAGAGCTATTTTTATGACATATAAATATGGTTTTATCCCATTCATTAATTTCAGATACAGAGGCTGCCAAACGAGTGAAGTTATTTTTAAATAACGCTGTATATTAAATTAAATATATTGTAAAAAAAATTAATGCAGTATTTTTAAAATGTTGTTATACAGTTTTTTAATGATATATTAATACCTAAGGCGCCTTTATAAACCTAAGTCTTTATTTTACATATGTTAAATTTTGTAACGTGTAAAAGAAATAAAAAGAGACTTTAAGTTTGAATTAGAGGAAGATAAATAAAATCCTAAAAAATGTAATGCCTTTTTCTAAGACATTAAATGCAAGCAACATAACAGTGGGATTATGTTGTCAATTTTAAGGAATAAAGAAACGTTTAGAAATTGTGTAAGATATTGTAAAGTATTTTTTTTGTTTTTGGAAGATATAATATTTTGACGATTAGATTAAAAAAAATGACTTGAAATACTGAAAGAAACGTTTATTTCTAAAAACTTTATAGTTTAGAATTGGAATAAAATAACAGAAAAAAATTCAAGCAGACTATGGTATTTAAAGCAATTTTTGAAATTCCGTATAGTGAATTCTGAAATCTTATCAGAGGAGGAAATTTACTAAGAAATTAAGGTACTTCCCCATTATCCCGTCGACCACTTTTCACTAAAAAAAAATATCACTAAATTGTAATGCCAAATAAAGATATGGAAAAATGTTGCCATTGGAATATCAAAATAAATAAATAAATAAAGTACAAGAATTTCGGAAAAGCCTCACTCACCAAAGTTTCAACTTTCAGTAAGTTTGAACAAAAAAAAAAAAACAAAAAAAAAAAAACAATTGCAATATATTAATGAAAACAGAAAAAAATCTTAGATATTTAATTTATTTACATTATTTTTCTTAATTATCCCTCTCGGCTGGTGAATAAAATGCTTGTGACGTCAATTGAAACTGATCTATTGCAGTAACTATGCATCGCAACCTTTTTTTCCCAATGCTTTTTCTCTTTTAATATCATGGCACTGCCGTTTAAGGAAGCAATTGTTACTTTAATTAACGAAATAACTAATATATCAGTAAAACATAATGAAAAATACAGGTAAATATCAAATTAAAAATCACTTGATGACATAACAAACACGTGTAATGCTTCTGACGTTAAATGAATTTTTGGCTTTAAATCCTATAGTTTGGCGATAGTTCTTTTGTTATGAAAGTGGTCGAAGGGATAATGGAGAAGTACCGAAATTAATTATTTATCGAGTTCACTTAATTTTATTAAACTAAATTGCATCCAGAAATTTTGTTTGAGTGCATTGTATGATGTAGGAAAATTTTTATTATCATATTATTGTACAAATTTACAAATTGCATTATTGCATAAACACCATCTGCTTGAAGGAGTAGAATTGCAGGAAATTAATAGCTAATAAATGATACGGACCTTGATCTTGGCGACGAACTCGTTAGCAATAAACTTTTCTGTTAGACACTTTTCTGAAGAATTCCATAAATAAAACGCGCATTTCAATTAGAAACAAAAATAACGAATATATGTATAAGAAATTATGATATGATGTCGTACGACATTCTTGCCCAGTTTTCTCCTTGAAATTATAAATAGAAGACAGCTTAAAAGAGTATTTTCAAGTTTCGTTGGTAACATGCTTTTAACTTCTGCGATATTTCATTAGTCTGCTTATTATATTAATTTGTTTACGCGATTTTCGTTGTAAGGGTTGTGGCAACAATGCTTTATGACTCTGTAATGTTCGTCGAATAAAATAATCTTGAAGAATCGCACAAATATGGCAAATTTCACTTATTTAAGAGAGAAGAACATTGCTTTAATATATTTTATTGATTAAATAGCTGACCCGACCGGTGTGGTTCGGGCCCGTGATAATTAAATAAAAGAAACGTCAAAATTGTATACGATTTTATATCTTTAACCCGATTTTGTATGAAATTGTATTTTTAAATGAAAAATTTCCGAAAACATATTGATATTTAGCGATAAAAGCGCTAGTAAGGAGACATTCTTTTCCCCACGTAAGTTCATTTCATAGTTTAAAAAAAAGTTCTTGTTGTCCGAATTCTGAAAATTTTTTTTTGTTATAAATATAACGGTTTTACAGTCCGTGTGAAAATTTCATGAAAAAATATCGTTATCTAGTTGTAATAGAAATATGTTTTCTCCTTTTTTTTTTTTTTTTTTTTTTTTGCTTGTTTTCGCGTTGGATCCTGCAACATAATAATCATAAAATGCTCCAGAAAATTTTATTGATATTGTAAAATTGTTTACAAAACTTTAGTGTAGCTCTGTATTTACCTACGATTTCGAAAGTCTTTATACAGTTTTTAGAGTGGGATCAATCAGTGAACATAATCAAGAAGGAGAAATCATGCGTCAAGAATAGATTATGAAACACTTTCACACAAATATATTCATAATACTGTAACAAAACTTCACCGTTTAACAAGGTGAAAGATGATGTTTAATTAAACAAAGTCAAAGTAAAATCGGCGGTGAGGCTTACCTTTCGACTTAAGCTCAACTAGCCCCACCCATAGACAAGGGATGACCTCCCCGGGAACGCAGCTTTCGATTTAGAGTATATGCAATCCCGGGGCGAAGACACAAAAGCACTGTTTACTTTAAGATACATGCAATGCGTTGAAGGTTAGACAGTTTTTACAATGTTAAAATTGCACAATTATTTACCTAAACATGTCTAACCAAGTATTTACATATTTAATTGTATTAAGGATGCACATTAGTTTAACTTACCAATTTTAGCAAAGGTAAAATATGATTGGGAGAGAATATACAATGTTTGTGAAGAAATATAGTGGTATAATAATACTAAGCAAGCTGACAAATATTACTTTACAGAGATTAATGAATATAACAAATTAATAATATAAACTGATATATATGTACAAAATTTACGATGGGAAAAACGCCGGAATTTACCAGCTTTGTTAAAACAATACAAATTGAAACCGTTAAAGAGCTCCTGTTCGGGTGAGTGATAAGAGGAGTGCTGGCCGGAAGCTAAAAAGGCTGAAGATTTGAGAAAAGGAATTCATTGTTTTCCATAAATTTCATACAATCTATTAATCTATTCAAAAGAACTGGCCGGTCAAGCAGGTAGATCAGCCAATCACGTAAACTCATAGTGTTAGGTTTTTTAATGTTGTAATGTGAAGTTAGTGTACAATTCAGAATGTAGTGTAAAGCCACAGGTGCAAAGTGGTCAGTCACGTTTATTTATTGTACATAAGTCTTGTTGAAATGGTCCGTGGTTGGTTAAAAATAAGTAAAGTAAGTAGTTTTGTATTTGGAAGTGTTGTGAGACTTCTGGTATGAAATCACTTGTGTAGTGACCCACCTGTTCTGTGGACCAGCGCAATTGCCAACTACGATGCAGATGTTGTTTTAATTCCATTTTTAGAGTTGAAAGTGGAAATGATTGTGGTAAGTTTTTGTCTTCTGTTGCCGTCCTCGCCAGCTGATCGGCCAGTTCATTACCAGCGACACCTGAGTGTCCTTTAAACCAGTTGAAATAAAAATCCTTTGATGAATATTATAATCGTTGAATAATTTCTAACAGTAGATAGTTATTTACATCATATTTCGAAAGAGCCATGAGGCTTGAGAAGTTATCTGTTAAAATTAAAAATTTTATTCAAATTCTTCCGTCTTTTCAGCCCAACAAATCGCTTTCTTAATTGTATACAGTTCGGACTGGAAGACAGAGTTTCCCCGGGTGCTTGCCAAGCCTGGCTGTGAATGTCATTTTCAAAGACACAGAAGGCTGACGCTGTTCCCGCATCCGTTTTTGACCCGTCTGTAAAAATGCGTATATTGCTTTGAAAATTTGATATGGGAATTATTGATAGTGTTTTTGTTAATGGTGAAATTTAATATTTTGCACATTTTGTTGAATATAGAGGAACAAAATGATGTTCTGTGGAAATTCCAAGTCGTGTGAAATGACAATAATCAGCCTCCGGTTCTAGATGTAGATCCAGTGGAGGAAGACCTGTAGGGCTGTCGTTGAGATGTTCTTGTATGCCCTTGAGATTAGCAATAGTGTTTTTCTCTGTGCAGCCAGGATATGGCGAATACCGTGAGACCGCTGCATATACGGGAACCACACACTACAAGCATATGCTAATTGTCTTTGAAGAATCGAGGATTACCAGATCTTGAAAAAGTGAGTGGGAAGACGACCAGATATTGATGAATATTTATATAGGTTTTGGGTTATTTTTGTTATTTCTTGTCTTTTGTTTGTTATATGAGGTAGAAATGATAAGTGCTGGTTGATTATTACTCCGAGCTATTTAACTTCTTTTACTGATTTTATATATTTTCCCTGTAGTTTAAATAGAGGGCCCCTTTTTAATATTTTTGGATTGCCAAAGGTAATTGTATTAGATTGTTCGAAATATATTAATATTTGATTAGTATGTGCCCAGTTTTCAATAAAATACCTCACGACCTGTCTGTTCTAGGAGCGCATGCGTGGAACACCAAATTATTAAAAGTACGTCGTCAGTAGTACCTACGTCGACAAAAGTACCTCCGTCATTTATCTCACAGTATTTGAAAAGAAACGTACGTAATAAAGTTTCCACCAAAGCCAACCAAAGAAAAGGCCTAAACAGGAGCTCTGTGAGCAACCTTTAGTAAAGAAGTAAATTAGGTTTGGCAGTAGTAACCAGTTCACATGAACTCGTCTGTTTGATAGGAAGGAAGCTATAATATTTATGAATTGCTGGGAAAGTCCCTGTTGTTGTAGCGCTAGAAGTACCAGACCCCATGAAATCTAATGAGATCAATGAGGTATAATTTTTTGCTTCTCTATTGATGTCAAGGTAGGATAAAGCCGTTTGTAAATCTGTTTCTGTGGATTGAGTTTGAGTGAACCAGTGTTGTTTACTTGTGACTTTATTATTTTTTGTTAATTTAATAATTTATCCTTCATAGTATTAATTTTTCATAAATTTTTCCCATTATTGGTAATAATGTGATTGGTCTAAAAGAAGAGTAATGATCTAGTGGTTTACCCTCCTTCCTGAAATAGACAAGCTCTCCCACCTTCCAGTCTTCTGGGAAATAATTTAATTGTAATACCTTTTTATAAAGACCTAAAAGTATTTCCGGTATGCCAACGTAGAGAGCCCTGATCATCCTGTGATCAATACCATCTGGGCCTGGAGTTTTATTTTGGTTAAAATTATAAATCGCATGTCGTAACTCTCTATGTGTGAATGGTGGTTGATCTGTAGTTTTTGGAAATGTGTTCAGCAAATTTCGTTGAGTTGGTTCACACGTAGAGGCGCCAAATATTTTTTCTGTCAGAGTGAATAAAGAGGAAGACCTGGAAGCTGGGACGGAAGAGTCTGACAGGTAGCTGACAAGGTCAACCTGAAAATTCTGAAAAGCAAGTTTTTCGTTATGCCATAGGAGACCGTTTGTTTTTTGCAAAAGTTGTCCCAGGAAAGTTTTTTAGCTTTTTGAATTTGAAGTTGGTAGGAGCCACTCTCTTTTGTGTACTGTTGGAATTTTGACTATTCAAACTCTGTGATTTTTGTTTTTCGATATAGTGCTTTCACTTTGTTTCGTTGTGCACGAAGGTCTGGTGACCATTAAGTGAATTTAACTTTACCAAATGGAGATTTAAGTTTAAAAGATGCTCGTGCTGAGTTTTGTATTATGTTTTTGAAGGATTGATATTGTGGATCTAAATCTTTGGGTGAAGTTATTGTTAGGAAATTAATTTCGTTTCGGACACAGGAATTTTTAACCGTATCTATGAATTTTTTAAGAGGGATGTTCTTAGTTTTAAATCTACTTTTTGGAATCTGTAGAAATGTCGCTAGAAGGCCTGTTATTATTGATCTGTGATCGTCAAATAGTTCTGGGACAGTTTTCCAGTTCCCAATTTTCTCGAACATGGATTGTGAACAGATTGACAGGTCAGGGCGATCTTCCTGACAGACTCATAGGTTGGAATACAAACAGGAGAATTTAAGACAATGAAACTTTCTGCTAAGAGAAAGTCAACGAGGAGTCTCCCTCTGACATCCTCTCTAGCGTAGCCCCAGACTTTGTTATGTGTATTGAAGTCACTCAGAATTAATTGGTAATTAACTTAAACGTACTTAGGATCCCCAATTCTGCAAATCCTCAACAAGATCCGCTTTGGGAGGACAGTAAAAGACTATGCTCAGAATGAAATTAACCAGGTCCAGATTTAGAAAAACCGAATGATAGTTCTTTGCTGATAAACAGTGTTTTAAATTTTGATCTAGAATTAAGATGTGACTATTGAACGAACTTGAGCTATAGTAAGGAATATTTAGCGGGAGTGAAGAAGGACGACCCTCAAATAAGTGAGCGTCTTGGAGACATGCCAGAGCGAACCCCTCGTTAATGACATAATTTATGAATGCTGCTGTTTTGCCCTTATTTCTTTGTAAATTACACTGGATTACTCTGAATGATAAGCAGAACTTTATTGACGTTGTGATAATACTTGGCGTTGGGCATTTTTGTATGATTTGCAGCGTCCATCCAAGCAGGAATGGTCTTTTGGCAATTTTTGACCCCTATCACCACGTTTTCATTTTCTTTTTCGCAGTTTATACAGTGAGATGTTGAGGCTGTACAGTCTAAAATCTGATGACTGTGCGAACAACGAGCACATGCTTACTCCTTATTACAGTCTCTGGACATGTGTCCTAGCTCCTGGCAGTTAAAACATCTGGGTACTACGATGTAGGGTTTAACTGAGAATCTGTTATAGCCGATACATAGCTTCATTGTTTGCAGCAGCCGTGCATCATGTTCTTGAAGTTGAACGACTAGGTGTGATGTCTCCACTCCTGGTCTTCCGTGCAATACTCTCAAAAGTTTGAATGAAACTTCTTCATTTTTTAAGCATCCTGTCAATGCTGGTCCCGAAACAAAGTTTTCGTAGTTTTTAATATGCTGGACTGTGTCATCTTGCGTATGGTTATTTTCTTTATCTTCCGTTTGTTTTTCCTCGTTGGGGCTTCTGGTGCTTCAAAGATAATAACCTTTTTCATTCTTGGGGAGCGTTTTTATATTGTTGCCATTGTTACCAATTTTATAATTTTGTTTAAGTTTTCTTGAATTTGTGTGAGATATTTGCCGTTTTCGCATGTGATAAGCAATTTTCCTGTTCTTGTAGGTATGCAGTTCACTATTGGAAGATAGCGTATATTTATGTCCTTTCTGAGTGCATTTTTAATTTCTGTGATTGAGATGCCTTCCTTTTGTGGGCTGAGTTTTAAAGTTGGTTTTTCTTTTTGAAATGGTGGTTGTTGGGCTATATGAGCATATGTTACTAAGTTTAGGACTTCTTTCTCTCCTCTATTCCCAATTCTTGGCTGTTGTTATTGTATTGTTGGTTGTCCTCTTATTGATTTGTGAAGTGATTATATATTTCGTTTATGTTCATTAAGTGCGGATTTTATATAAGCTGCATGTTGACCAAATGTTCTCTCC
Source organism: Maratus michaelseni (assembly GCA_963931845.1). Classification (NCBI taxonomy): domain Eukaryota; kingdom Metazoa; phylum Arthropoda; class Arachnida; order Araneae; family Salticidae; genus Maratus; species Maratus michaelseni. The sequence goes on along the minus strand of OZ007593.1, from coordinate 343,106,431 downwards.
ATGAGACTTTTCAGACTTTTCAGCATGTCCACAACTTCCTCTCCTTCAGCCATTCTTCGTCTCAGACTCAGGCAATCTTCCCTCCATTTGCTTCTGTTTATCAGTATGTCTTCCAACCATTCTTATAAGTTACTTTTTTCTTTTGACATTGATTGCATGATTTCTTGACCCTGTCTGAGGTTATCTTGTGGAAAGATTGATAAAAGTTCATTTTGATAAGAGTACTTGTGGAGGCGATTGAAGTATTCATTGTTTTTTATAGTGTTTTTGGAAGTCCTTCTCTTTTTTTTTCACTGTTTGTAATTCTGACAATTCTTCGTCCTGCTCTTGTAATTTTATGGGGGTTTCATGCAATTTTTCTTCCGTCTCTTTCAATTTCTGGCGTGTTTTTTTCATTTCCTGTTGAACTGCGTCATTTTCATGAACGGTAACTTCCGCTATTTTTTTCAGTTCTTCTATTTTTGCTTGGGCTTGGACTAATTGTTCTTTTATTCTATTTCCTTCATCTATTTTCCCCTGGAAGAAATATTTACATGCTTTTACTCTTTCTGCACCTCCTTTTTCTTTTTGTTTTATACAAAATGCGTAATCTTTCAATTTTTGTTCCACTTCTGTTTCTTCAGGCGCTTCTGTTATTGGCGTATTTGAAGATTAGTTTTTCAATTTCTTTACGTTTTTTGGTGTATTCTGTTGAAGTTGTTGAGAATTTAATATCCTTTTACTTTGCCTACCCTTCCTTTCACTCATTTTACTTGTAGTTTGCTGAATCTATGGAGTTAAGAATCCCAGTGTAAAATCCTTCTTATTTACATCTGATGATTCTTCATATGAGCTTTCTTCTCTTCACACGAGCTTTCGTTGTTGTTGGATTAGCGCTTTTGTCATTTACTTTATAAGGCTTATATTTAATAAGTTATTTCAAAAAGTGAACTGGTTATGTAGGAAGTCCCTCCGACTAAAAGGGGAGATAATTAAAGATAAAGAAAAAATAATTTAACACCTCTCAGAAACGAAAATTAAAAACCAAAAAACAAATAAGGAAGAAGGCAAAATAGTTATAATTAGAATTAGAATAGTTTAAAACTTATACTTTTAAAAACAAAAATAAAATCAATTTAAAAATAATATAGCAGTATGGAACTAAAATAATGCAATTTAATGTAATTTAGGAATTTGGAATAATTAATAGAACTGTCTCCTCCGTACATATATAGCTTTATAACTTACTTAACATAATTTGAACAATACTCAGTATATAATTATACTGCAAATAAAAAATCAATGTTAGAATGGTGAAAATCATTATAAGTGCACCAACACCCATGCCAGAAATTAAAAAAATTTAGATGGGAGGGGTCACGAAACTTACCAAAGGAGCTAAGCATACGAAAACCGGCTGCACTTGAAGCACTTTAATAGCGAAAAGTTTCTTGTTTGGAACTTGCAAAAAGTTAAGTAAATTAATGAGTTATAATGAAGGTTTTTAAAGATATTGCGAACCAGAGAGGAAAATTTGGAATAGGGAGGGGGGAAAGGGGTGGAGAGGGACGAGGAGAGTATGACAGTAGAGCTAAAGCCATGAGCTAAACAATGATATGTTACAAGTAGGGGTAAAAAACCAAAAGAGATAAACCGCCCCCCCCCTGAGGGTAGGGGAAAGTGGGAGGTGGGTCTGTCCAGTCGATAGAACGGGACAAGCCGGTTCCAATGAGGTATTATGTGTGGGGGACTGGAGCAGAGAAAATTTCGCCCTTCCCCAGGGAGAAAATTTGGTCCTATAGGAAATAGCGTTTCATACGACGCACAAAAAGATCCGGCTCGTCGAGTTACCTTTCAGTAAAGCCTTAAAAGAGGTTCGCGCTCGCTGTCGGGATAATAGAAGACGAAATATTGAGGTTTTAGTGCTGGTCAGTTAGGCTTAGCAGAGAGTGTAGAAAAGTATGGAAAGAAACAAAGAATTGGCCCAAAGAAGTATAGAAAAGGTATATTTAATGCTATTGTCTGACAGAGAGAGGAAATAGGACCCCCTGGTTCACCATAATAAGCCAACAGTAAAGTTTATACCCAAAATTCCTAGCCAGAACCCATTTAATAGTTAAAATAAACTCCCTACAGGCAAATAAAGCCGCCAAATATGATTGATCTCCAGCATAAAAGCAGACTAGGGATCCCCATAGTGCACCGAGACCATCATAAAAGCAATAAAACGATGCAAAATATATCTAATGATATAAATAGAAACACTATAACGTAATATTCAATTGACCTCCAGTATTTGGTATCAAATCTCCAAGTAACAGACAGTCCCATAATGCACCAGGACTCCCAAATCCGCACCCAACCAATCATTAAACCTGTCTGAAATTATTTTTAAAAGGACCCCCAGTACATTGAGAACAGAATTTTGTGATTGTCCCCCAGCTTACAATTTTGTAATAAACTCTAAACAAAATTTTAAAGACCCATAATGCATCGGGATTCCCACAATGCAATGGAAAAAAACATTCCAATAACTAAAATTAACTCTCAGCTATATACCACAACAGAGACGAGACTTCCATAATGCAATGGGACGAAAAAACCCAATTTAAAGTATTATAACGATAATTTCTTAAAAACAAACAAATTTTATAATTAAATCAATTTACATTCCTACAATGCACTGAGAGACGGAAATAAACATGCTAGATGTCAATATAAGTCCCATGTATTTCCTATAAGATATCAAAGTAAAGATGTTAAAGTGACTAGAAGTCTTACTCTTATATGCAGGCAGTTTAGTGCTCCATATAGGATATTTACTCGAGATTGGCTTTAACCAATCCCGAAAAAAAAAATGGCGTGGATGCTGGACGCGGGGTAGCCCTAATGGAACATTTATGAAACTTTGAAGTAAAAAACATAAAAAACACACTTTAAATTTCGCAAACTTAAAAAAATTGGTACCAGTGAAAAGGATGAAATCTTTTACGTATGAAACAAATGCTTTTTTAGGTTATTAATTAGTAATAATTATGTAAATAATGCATTTCTAAAAGTCATTCTAAAAAGATATGCAAAAATACAATTTATATAATATGCGAGTGACAAACATTACTAGAATGCTTAAAACAACATAAATACAAGAAAAACTGGTACCAAAACCCTCACCGGAACTTCACGCAACCATAAAACAAGACAAATAAACATGAAAACCTGAGTAAATAGGTTTATTAATAATAAATGTACAACGTTAAATTATCACAAATTGAAATCATTTATACTGGCAAACAGCTGTTTCAAAGCTTTTAAGCTCCATCTTCAGTGCCAATTCAAAAGGTAAAACGAATTAAAAACTCCTAAGCCATGTCCGCCTGCCTGCCATCTCTCGCCCCGCGCCCTGATGAAATGGCGCTGAAATTTTCAAAACAACAGCGGAGACGAGGAAACACATGTGACAGAGAGACCAATAGGAACAGTCCGACAGGGCGCCTTCACACTTAAACTTTCCCGGTCGGGTGGAGTGTTCCTATTGGTCTCTCTGTCACATGTGTTTCCTCGTCTCCACTGTTGTTTTGAAAAGTTCAGCGCCATTTCATCAGGGCGCGGGGCGAGAGATGGCAGGCAGGCGGACATGGCTTAGGAGTTTTTAATTCGTTTTACCTTTTGAATTGGCACTGAAGATGGAGCTTAAGGGCTTTGAAACAGCTGTTTGCCAGTATAAATGATTTTAATTTTTGCTAATTTAACGTTGTACATTTATTATTAATATAACGGCACAAAGTTTTAATCCACCTTTTAGATAAATAGGTTTAAATTAGAAAAAAGTGGACCTAAATAAGCAACGACTTAAAAGCACCACGCCGATCCCGGAAATGTCCGGGGGCAGCCAGGCCCGTACCCTTAGAGTAGAGCTATAAGTCTGAACATTTTGTACAAGTTAACGGAGCTTAGATTTAAGATATACACCAAGTTATGTGAAGATCCGGTAAAAGGAAGTATATTTAAAGAAAAACACAAAGTATTTAACATGGGTACTATAGGAAAAAAAGCAATAGCTTGTTTATTAGAATGACGTTAATGTAACTGGTTTTAATTGTATTTAATCATTCTGAAGCATCAATCTACATGAATACAGGACACTTTAGCACAGTTTATGCACTGCGGAGACAGTTTGAAAAAACAAACAAAATTATTACAGAAAACATGGGGGACATGAGACCCACAATTCAATTCAATTCAATTCAACCAAGCAGGGAGGCCTACCATATGGCTTAAGCTCTTCAAGCCCTGCTCGGCAAGTTTATTTAAAAAGAAATTATAATTGAGGCCATTAGGCTGTTTTGATAATTACCATAATTACATTACAATAGGTTCACATTTGGCTGAGTTTTTGTAAGTTCATAAGAGTTTATGATTTAGAGTTCTCATTGGATGGTGTTGGTTACATTATTGTTTAAGTACTATTTACACTTTTGATTGTCATGAACAAGAAAGTTCATCAGAGTTTATGATTTAAAGTGTTCACAATGAATGGTGGTAGATTATATATAATATATATAATATATTATTATTATATTATATAATATATTATATGATATATTAAGTATGAGGAGAAACTGTTTGTTGGGGACTGTATGTGTGAAGCACTTTAATGTTTATTTGAAGTTGTTGCTATGATGAGAGACTTTGAGGTTGTTGTTGTTGACTATGAGGGAGAATTTTTCGGTCTGAAAACGCATAACACATTTGAAAATTCATTTCAGAAATGACCACCCATAGTCAGAAAAAAATCCGAATTCTTTTCTATAGCCATGTATATGATCTACAGATTTGGATGTATGCTACATAGTATGCAAAAATTATTTCAGTTAGAAAATGCGTAACACAGTTCAAAATTTCCTTTCAGCAATTTCCGTCACTAACGGAAATGAACGCGATATTTTGTGCCGCCCTGTATATGATCTATAAAATTAACATACGACAAGTATTATTAAAAAAAAAACTTAAATTAAAAAATGCGTACCACAATTGAAAATGTACTTTTAGCAAATATTTCTCATAGACAGTACTGAAACCGAATTCTTTTGTGTGTTTCTGTAAATGAACGATAAATTCTATGCACATCGTATTCTATAGCAAGCATCTTGTAGTGCACCTCAGTGATGTATATAACTAGAGAGGTCCAAATATCGTGTAGCCGGATTTTAGATCACTCTGGGTGGACGGTATTTGGACCACTGTTATGTTTAAGCAAAATCAGTATTACCCATTCATGTAGAAAGATACCAATAACGTGCGTGCGACATTTGGGAGCTAAATATGTCTAAAAAACAATTAAATTGTCAATTCAGGCCAATACACGATTGGTATATTTTTTAAAAATCAAAACATATACCTGAAAAACTTTTGATTCGCCATATTTTGTCATGTCGACACTTTTTCTCTTATTATTTGTAAACTAGCGGCCCTCCCTCGCTTTGCTTCGGGTTAACCTTGAAAACCTTCATCTCTTTGTGTTTTCTGTAGACCTTTTTAATGTGTACAATAATTAGTACATTATTTTGATAAATCTTGTAGGGTTCAGCCTGCGTTTGCAATGTATAAGCGGAAAAAATGAAATTATTTACGACATCACATTAAAAACCTCAAAAATAACAGTATTTCTCCACTATTTAATGGATATACATATAAACCTTCCTCTTGAATCACTCTATCTATTAAATTAAAACCGCATCAAAATCCGTTGCGTAGTTTTAAAGATTTAAGCGTACATAGGGATATAGGGACAGAAAAAGCGACTTTGTTTTATACTATGTAGTGATTTATCTGAAATTACAAAGCAAAACATATGGTTATTATACATATAAACCTTCCTCTTGAATCACTCTATCTATTAAAAAAAACCGCATCAAAATCCGTTGCGTAGTTTTAAAGATTTAAGCGTACATAGGGATATAGGGACAGAAAAAGCGACTTTGTTTTATACTATGTAGTGATTTATCTGAAATTACAAAGCAAAACATATGGTTATACATATAAACCTTCCTCTTGAATCACTCTATCTATTAAAAAAAACCGCATCAAAATCCGTTGCGTAGTTTTAAAGATTTAAGCGTACATAGGGATATAGGGACAGAAAAAGCGACTTTGTTTTATACTATGTAGTGATGAGACAGATTTCAGCGACGTACTGTCGTACCTCTCTCCTCACACTTAAAGATGCAAACTTTGCTTATCGCCACTAGGCTGCGCTGCGCTTAGTTCTCAGAAGAACTTCTAGCCGGTATTTCGACCCCTTCCGGTATTTGGACCTTCTCCTCTATATATTTTTAATGTATATGTTTTAAATATATGTAATATATGTATTTTAAATTAAATGAGTGAAATGTATATATTTTAAATGAAATAAATGCAATATGAATAATGGCGATGAGAACAATATTTGGCGATTTATTACCTGCACCTGGCTAACATAAATGACAAATAAAAGGAACCAAGAGAAAAGTTTTTTGCCCAGTGTTATTTATATGTAAAATATATGAGAAAAAGGAAGAATTATTCCTTATATGTCGTTATTATTTTATTTTTTATCAAGAGACACACTAATGCCGAAATCATCTTTTAAAAACCGATGTTTTTATCTAACGCAAGAATAATTTTTGCAACACGTAATAAATAAATAAATAAATAAATAAATAAATAAAATATCACTTTCAGTTTTAATTAGGAAATGACAAATAAAAATCAGCAAAATGTAATGTTTTTCCAATACACTTTAAATTTAAGCCACGAAACATGAGGATTATATTGTCAATTTTAGGGAATCTTAAACTAAATAAAACATTCAATCACGTCACGTTTCAAAATACAAGCATATTTGATTACAATAATTTTATAGAAACCTTTTTACATTCCACTTATTCATTCCGTTTATATCGACAGAGATAGAGCATAAAATCTTTAGGGTCTTTTGAAAACATTTCAGTATAAATAAATGTAAAAGTGAAATAAAAGAAACGCACCTTTTTTTTTTTGTAAAATGTTCTTTTTAAGATTGCTCAAATGTTCCTAAACAACATTTAAAGGTTTGAAAACCTTTTAAATATTACATGCCGAATATTTTTAGATTCAAGTGACCATGTAAAAGCGTTTAGTGTTTTTATTTCTACTCAAATCAACCGAATTTGCTTATGTCAAGTCAATAAAAGAATTTTATAATTTCATAATTGCTTACCATAGTGTTAGGGGTAAATTTTAGATGAAGTTTTCATTTACTTGTTTAGAGAAATTTAAATAAATAAATGTTTAAAGGGTAATTTAAATAGACAAAATTTCAAGAGTAGTTTATTTAAAAAAAATTTATATAGTCACTTAGTTCTATAGGATTGTAAATAACCGTTAGGGTTAAGATGCTACTTCACTCAGACGAAAGCACACGCTCGCTAATGTTAATCCTATGGAGGAAATATTTTAAGATATCTCGTTCACATTTCAATATTTTTAGATGATTTTTTTTTGCATTGGATAGCTGAGGTCAATCTCTATGCACGCTCTTTTGTACTTTTTCGATTTTGATTACAAGTTTTTTTATTAAGATACTTTCACTTTCAGACCCGGTTTCGAAAGTAAAAATATCCTCAAAAAAAAAAAAAAAAAAAAAAAAAAAAAACTGCAACAAAAATCGAAAAAGTAAAAAGGAGCGTGCATAGAGATTGACCTCGCAATCCAATTAAAAAAAAATCATTTAAAAATGTTGAAATGCGAACGAGATATCTTAAAATATTTCCTCCATAGGATTAACATTAGCGAGCGGTATTATTCGTCTCAAACTGAATGCTTCATGGAGGTCTAGTGAGGTCTGGTATAACATTTTTACCATAAATGCGTCATAATGTGGTAGGCATAGTGGGTGATGTGTTTGGATGTCTGGAAATGGTGTCGCGCCCATATGATTAGATAGTGTGGGGAAAGGTGGGCAGATTAGTCTCAGTAGAATATAGAGTGGAGTGAGAGTTGTAGGCATAGAGCACTTAGAGAGAGTCACTGTGATAATGTTGTAACGTAGGCCCCTCCGTTGCTTGGGTACATATTTTTCTAATCGGCTCACAGTGAGAAAATTAAGAAGTTTCCCGATCTATAATTTAACTGCGGGGTTATTTTCCTTCTATTACGCCAAATCCTATATTTTAACAGCGCGGCGGTACGCGGGGTATAATCTACCGGGTCTTTGGATTTTCCCCCACGCGCTCTAAAGAAGATCGAGAATCCTATCTGTTTCTTTCTTTACCAGGATTTCTCATAGAGTATGAAGCACCTCCAATATATGCCCAGTGAGGAAATATGTTTAGGCTCGACGCCCCCATGATTGATCTCTACAGCTACCGAGTTCTAGAGAAGGCTTACCTCCTGGTATAATAGAGCCTCCAAGTAAGCAAGGTTTGTCCGCGACGCCCCTGTGTTTCATTTTCCTTAATAGCCGAGCCCTAAAGAATAGTTTCTGGAAATTTCTAAGGTTTGGTGTTTCTGTATCGCCATTCACAGATAATAACAAGTGTAAGCTTCTTCACGGTAAGTCATTTCAACTAAATATTCCTTGAGGGATTTCATTTCTATGAAAATACATTCGAATTTATTTAAGTCACCCTTTATGAACTGTTTTTAACACTTTCTAACCTAGTTGAAAAGTGTTTATGACTTCGGTTTTTCTGTCCGTCTGCCGTCTGTCCGTCCTCTAACTCGCGTAAATATACTCGGATTGCCCTGCATTTTTTGTATGTTATTGTCGCTTACTATAGTATGATCTCTATGGAAAATGAAGTATGTGGCAGTTATATTTTTTTTATAGGGATAGTCAAACGTATTCCGTTACATTACAGTCAATGGGAAAAAATCGTTTCAAGTGCATTTTGATGGTGCGTAGTCATTAAAACATGCTTTTTGTGGAATATGAGGTGCAAAGCATTTATTATTCATTTACAGGGTCAAACAAAATAATTCTGTTTCACACTGTTCTACGGAGAAAAATCATTTGCAGTGAAATTTAGTGATGTTTCACTATTTTAAACATAATGAAAATTGTATGCATTACTAAGGTGGCACTATAAATTTCTCCCTTGAAAGTTTATTGTTCATTGCGTTTATTTGCAGCGACACACAAAAGATATCGGTTACGGTACATGTAAGAGATTTACAGTGTATGTTTGATAAGTGTGTTTTCAACATTAGTTTGTGTTTTTAAGCTTAACCAAATTTTTCATAGTACGTGATGTGTATAAATTCAGTTGATCATATACAGGGCTACACAAGGGAATTCGTAAGTATTATAGACTATGGGAGTGAATTGCTTAGGGTAGTTTTTAATTGAGTTACGTATTTTCCTGCTGATCAATATATAGCAAACTAATAGAAGTTTGTGGAATATAAATAAGTTCGTATACATGGCTACGCAAAGGACAAGATACATTGGCGTTTATGTTTGGCAATTACTAGAAGTTTGCTTTAAGTTGCCTTATGCATCTTTACATGAATTAAATTTTAGCTGAATATGGGATGTGTACAAAAGTCTTTAGATAACATACAGGGTTGTACAAAAGATTTCATGTTCATTTCCATCGATTGGCGAAAATTTCTAACTGTGTATTTTATAATTCTACCATTCTAATACCGATATAATACTGGCATTCCAGCTGCCAGTATTATACCGTAAAATTAACAGTAATAAACAGTAAAATAACAAGTAATATGCTATCACGCATGAACGGCAGTGTATTACTGCTCAACAGCCTGCGGCCCGAGACACACAATCATTGATCCATATAAAATTGAGATGTACATAAAAGGTATTTAAGACCTTCAATGTTGTTATATATATCTTCATGGGAAGACAAAATATATCCTTTTATTAATAATTAACTTAAAATTATGTTGAAACATATGAAATGTCATTTGGTTAGTCAAGGGTTCTCTTTACATGTATTTAGTTACATCTGTACTAAAGAGAAGTATACATTTCTTAATCTTCAACACCAATCAAATATTACTCCAAATTAAATTTGCACTATACATATATTTAAAAAAATAAAATTTTTGCATTCAGGAAAGACTGGTTTGTTAAAGAAAATCTGTTTTTTTCCCCATTACACTGTAAAAAAATGACCAATGTTTCTTATTTTATGAAAATATGCTATAACCACGAACGAAATTATAATATAATCTTATGAGTTATCCGAAATCTCAAATAGCATGTTACATTTTCTTTTGAATCCCCAGAAACAAATACATTTTCAAAATTTAAAGAATAATTTATAAAAACAAAGTATTTTTAGCTGCCCGAATTTTTCAGAAACATTTCCGTAGGGTTTTTATAGTGTATTAATGAGTGTCCTTAGCCTGGAATACCTGTTTTTCGAATGCTATCAATACTGAAGTAAACATTTTCATGCTAAAAAAAATGTTTAACAGACAAACATGCAAAATTAACATCGTTAACAATAACTTTAAAATTAAGATTATTTCTTTACTCTTTCATGTATAAATTAACTTATGCGGCTTAAAACGTGTACTTGAGAATGGATAACATTCGAAAAACAGGTATTCCAGGCTGAGGACACTCATTAATACACTATAAAAACCCTACGGAAACGTTTCTGAAAAATTCGGGCAGCTAAAAATAATTTGTTTTTATAAATTATTCTTTAAATTTTGAAAATGTATTCGTTTCTGGCGATTCAAAAGACAATGTAACATGCTATTTGAAATTTCGGATAACTCAGAAGATTATATTATGTTTTCGTTCCTGGTTATAGCATATTTTCATAAAATAAGAAACATTGGTCATTTTTTACAGTGTAGAACTGGGAATTTCTGCATTGTTATATTATTACGTCTTACTTTTATTATATAGCTAATACTGTTTATTGGGGCTGAAAGTTTGTTACGTGAAAAAAAATGTCACAAAACATGTTTCACACTCCTACTTTCAAACAACAATCTTTGCGGCATATTTCTACAACAATTCCAAGAGACCTAACGTGAAGTATATTGTTTCGAAAATGTGGCGTTAAAATTTCTTCCGCGACAAACGTTCAACCCTACTGATAATATTAACTTTGTTACAATGCTTTATTATACTACTTTTGTTAGCTTTCAGTTTTAATTACCCTTTTCATCAGTATACAGGTGTGTTGCGGCCCGTGCAACGTCACAAACATATGTTTGCGGCCCTGGAGCAAAAAAAAAAAAAAAGTTGCGTATAGCTTGTCTAGACAGACAATCATTTTCTAAAAATAGTCCAATCGTATTCATGACATCCCGAAACGTGGTAGAAAATTTTCGGGAATCCAATACTTTATTTTTATGAATATAGAAGAAAGTCGTAAAAACATCGGACAACAGTTTTCTAAATTTATACAATAGAAAATAAGGATTTTTAAAAGATTTATACATAATAAACGTATCTTTTGTGTAAAAATACCTTTAACACATACGTTATTACCTAAGAGTTTACTTTTTTTAAAAGTCAAATTTATTTTTAAAAAAGTGCTGCTTAAAATGATTTCCTACGGCACGTTTGTTTAGATGATAGAACACATTCTATGAAAGAGATGAAACTTTAAATAAGAATATATCGTTACTTTAACGATGTGGTCATTATAAACAGCATCGACTGTCAAAGTCTTATAGACTTTCTCCCAAATTTTTATTTTACTATTCAAGTTTTTGTAGCCGTTTCAAAAACACATAACAGTTAAAGAAATGGAAAAAAAAAATGAAGATTTACCTTTTCAGAGTAAACAGAAACGTATACATAAAGATAAACATAAGTAGGAATTTAAATATAAAGCGAAAGAAAAATATCTGCAAAGCTTGACAGATGTTTGATAGATTTAACGAATACTTTGTATTGTTGGTAACAAAGAAATAAGCATAAAAGTTAAAGCAGTTTTCTTAACACCCTTTTGTAAACATCCAATGTTTATTTTAAAAATCACGCCTAATCTCCTTAATGCAATTCATGTTGTTCCAAAAAGTTTCTGTTACAATACGTTAATTTTGCACGGACCCCGATTATGGAAATTTCCCCTCTCCGATTTGTAGCTAGACGAAAGCGCGACTAATGAATTCGTTTAAAAAATCAGTATTGTTGTTCTGTATCATTTTTAAGATATCGAAATATGAAAGGAAAAAAAAGCATTATTTAAAATATCTATTTAGGATTTCTAAATTGTTTTTTCAAAGTGTGATCGTAAATTAATTAATATAACACTATTAATTGATAAAAGGGTATTTTGTTTTTTAAGTATTCCTCTCATTAGTTTTTATTTATATTTTATTTTCTACTTTTTTGTATTTAAAATATTTCACTGTTGCCGTTTCACAGTGTAGTAACGGAAATATAGCTAAAATTAATTTAATAATTTTATAATTAAAATTAATTAATCTTAAAATTCTTTTAATAATTGGTAATTAAGATTTAAAAATATTAACATTTTGTATTGTTATAAAAAATTCTAGCATTTCAGGAATTGGGTGAAAAATCGATTACAAAATTCCCTCTCTACTTTCATTAATCAAGATAAGCTAAATAAAAGAGTGTAAAAATGGCGGAATTTTGATAAAAGTTAAAACAAGAAAGAAAAACAATGTATCGGGCATAGATTATGAAACACTTTCCAACAGTAACAATGCATTTTCAGGAATTTCTCCCCATGTTCGAAGTCTTTCGTGCAGCCCTGTATACGATCTACAGAATTTGTAAACACGTAATGCAGTAAAAATTACATAAAATTGCATACAATTGCAAAAAAGAAATCCAGTAATTACAGATCATAGTAAATCCTTTAAATGAATTCTTTTGTGCGTCTCTGAAAATGAAATGAACGTTAACTCCTACACATCGCATAATTTATAGAAAAAAAGTTGCAGTGGACCTTAGTGATCCTTTTAAATATAATTATGTTTCAAGTATCATAACATGTTTAAAATGCACAGCAAACCATTTTTCACCATGAATCATAATGTAAAGGAATTGTTTTGTACTTCCTTGTAATTGAATTATAAATGCTACTAACTGTATACTCCGGTGAAAGCATACTGTAATCTACCCCAGTAATGCACAATAATTTCATCATGTTTGAAATATGGTAACATCAACAATAAGCGTAGCAATCGACTTTTCCCCGTAGACCATAATGTAATGGAATTCTTTTGTGTGTCCCTGACTATTAATGCTACATACTTCATTTTCAATACCGAACATTCTACAGTAAAATTCAATAATGTGTGAAAACTTCATGATAATACGAGTACATTTACGAGAGTTAGAGCACGGATAGACAGACACCCAGACGGACAGAAGGACAGAGAGACAGACGGACTCACAGACAAACCGAATTCATAAACACTTTTCACCTTTGTTGGAAAGTGTTAAAAAATAAAAGTTATGCTCACATGCATCTTTTTAAAATTTAAAATACTACGTGATTACAAAATAACTTTTCCTATTTTACAGCCATCTGTAGCTAAACCTAACGAACGGAATGGGATCACATTTTATATTTGGACTTATGAAAGCATGGGGAGTTAACTAGCCCCCCCCCCCGCAAAAAAAAAGTATAAAATGTAAAATACTAGTACTTTTTTGCGTATTTTATTAATAAAGATTATAAAAGTGTGGCTTATAAAAGTGTGGCTTATTAAAGTGGATTATAAAAGGCAGGGGGGTGGGGGTTAACTCCCCCCCCCAAAAAAAAGTATAAAATGTGAAATACTAATACTTTTGTGCGTATTTTATTAATAAAGATTATAAAAGTGTGGCTTATAAAAGTGTGGCTTATTAAAGTGGATTATAAAAGGCGGGGGGGGGGATTAACTCCCCCCCCAAAAAGTATAAAATGTAAAATACTAATACTTTTGTGCGTATTTTATTAATAAAATTATAAAAGTGTGGCGACATACGCACTTTTTTGTCCAAAATCCTCTCTACAAATTGCATATTATTGTCCGTATGTCACTACATTCACTTGTTTGTATGCAGATGAGACGAAACACGCTTTTGCTTACCCATCATACGTAGTATAGAGCAAGTCTTGTAATCTTTTTGAAAATTGAAAAAAAAATTTTTGACGGATTTACACGTTTCAGACACTGGAGATTCCGAAAAACATATTTCTAGAAAAAATTGTTTTGTGTGTCTGTGTGTGTGTGTGTGTGTGTGTGTGTGTGTGTGTGTTGTCTGTAAACACTCTATCTCCCGAACAAATTGAGATAGAGACTTGAAATTTGGTATGTACTTAGTAGGTAATAATGGGAAGAAGCTTATTGAATTTCACTAACCTCGATTATCCGGAACTATTTTTTTCGGACTCTCGAAATATTCGTTCCGATAAAAGGTATATAAAAATTTCCGACGTTGTTTATTTTAAGGAGTGAATATAAAAGCAATAAAAATACACGAATTTTGCATAAAGAATAAAGTCGATCGGATAATGAGTTGCCGAGATATTTATAATTATATTTTCCATACTCTTCAATTTTTCATGACCTTGGATTTCATTCAAATTTCAATTGAAAGATATATTTTAATTGGAAATAAGACGCTTAATCCGACGCAGTAGACAGTTAGTTAATATGATTATAAATTTTGGAGTTCTAAGGATGTTTCTTTTACGCAATTCAGTAATAGAGCATTTAAAGTTTATGACGTCATCAAGCCACCATTTTATTCGAATTGCAATACATTTTATAAAGAGTTTACACACGTTTTTTTCATATTTTATATTATGCATATCCATGATGAGTAAGTATTACGGTGGCCCCCAACGACTAGTTTATCTATCTTACAGTCGAGTGTTCAAATGGAAAGAGAGTTTCTCGAAAGAGAGTTTCTCCAATAAGGAAGAAAACAAGTCCAAGAGAGTTCCTTAATTGTATTTTAAAACAATTTGAGACTGGAAGTAAACTCCAGGAAATTCAAACTGCCGAAAAAGTTACAGATCAAGCATCAAATGAATTAAAACAATTTCAAGAGTTCCACAAAAAGTGTGTCCGATAATGTTGTAAAACCGTTTTATAGAAGTAGGTGGTGAATTAACCAAAAACAAATACTTTTACCCGAAACAAAATGATTTTTTGGACCAAATTTTAAGCGAATGAAAAAAATAGTTGCAATGTGTGACATAAGCAAAAACAGAATGTTCTAACTGAACGAAATGGACACCCATAGAAAAAAAGCGACTTTAGGCTTTAATTTCAAGTAGAATTTTGAAATATAGAAATTTATATTTTAATACATATATATACATATATATCTATTTATTAAAAAAAATAGAAAGGTTTTTAGTACATTGTAAGAAAAAGGCGAATATATCTTAGTCTAAGAAAACATAATATAACCACGTACAATAATATACAATAACCTCTTGCGAGTTGCTTGAAATTATGAAAAACATTTTTACCTTTAAAAACCTCAGAAACCAATATATTTCCGCGATTTAAAAAGACATTTATATATTTTTTGTTTGCTGCTATTAATTGTCGGAAACATTTCCAACTAGTTTTTATAGTGTATTTATCAGTTTTCTTAAACCAAAATACTGGTTTTCAGGACGTTATCGATTTTCAATTAAATCAAGTTTCAATAATTTTCAACTGCATAGCTGAATTAATACATGTAAGAGTAACAAAATAACATTAATTTTAATGCTGCGAATATATCCTGTTTTTCTGTAAAAAGCTTTTTGTTGAACTTGAAAATATTTGCTTGAGAAGAAAAAAAAAACTTGAGAAAACTGATTAATACACTATAAAAACTACTCGGAAACGTTTCTGAACATCAGTGGCAGCACCAGAAACATTGTTTTTATACATGATTCATTAAATATCAAAGATATATTAGTTTCTTAAGTTTCTAAACTTAGATATGATAGAGAATCATTTATAAATATATTTATTCAAAACTATTATCTTCCTAATCTAATTTTTGATACATTAAATAATATTTTGTCCGCTAAAATATCTCTTTAGTGTAAAACCTCAAATGTTATTTTCTTTCCCCATATAAAAATGCTATCTTTATTAAGTGCGGCATGTATGTTAAAAATCTATTGTTGATTCCAACTGTGGTTATATCAGTAGGTGTAATGTAATGTTTTCCAAGCATTCATTTTACAGCTGCATGGTGCACCCTGCTACCTCTTTTGGTCCATAAAAAAATTGTGCAAATTAATGTAATTTACCAGATGCAAGTTAAACTGTTTCTTTTGTCTACAATCCATTCCCATGGGGTTGCCGGCATGTGTCTGCTAAAATTCACTAAAATTACGAATTCGCCAAATGTGGTAACCGTTTCATTCATCCCGCTAAAACATTTACATTAATTACCCGTAACGTACAAAGAAATTCTTCTATGTGTCTGGGATCCGTTGGCTCAATGTCCATCGAATGTTGGCGAGACAATCTATTACCAAAAGTTTAGATCACTCCCAGCTCTCAGCCTGCCAACAACTGTTTGATTTGTTCCGATAAAAGAGACCACCCCATTCTCACCATCTTACGTCTTCTACATATATCAATAAACAAAATTTCAGCTGAAATGACTTCACCTTAATTCACTAGTTTATATCTGCCTTTCCTCTGGATTTCGAACCTCTGTCGTAATTGCTTGTTCAACGCATTTTCGAAGTTATGGCTCATAAATATTATGCGAATTTATTGTTTAAGCATAAAAATATTTCAGCCCAAGAACAATACCACATTAGAGAACTCTTTTCTAAATCGAGGTTAACTCGGAAGAGATTGTTGTATATTTTTAATTAGTAGTTATATTATATTTTCTTAGATAAACATTTTTTGTCTTTTTTTTGCAGTGTAGACACCATAACTTAAAATTTAGCATTCCTATCCATTGATTATTCAAAATTTTTGAACATCTCTGTATCTTATTTTTATTTTCAAAATATAAAGATACAATGTGTAAAATTGAATATACTTATGCCATTAAATATTGCAGACTCATACAACAAAATGAAATTAATAAAACACCAAATGCATATTTATTTATTTTTTACAGAATCGATTTTTTATAGTGCTTCTAAATACAAATAACTTTTCACAAAACTTTAAAGGTTCGTTGTTTAATTTATATCGCAAGAAAAAAAACCAAACAGATATGTTATTCATAAAGTTTTTTTTCTTTAACTAATTCAACGTAATCACTCAAGTGCTTCTATTTGCTTATTATTTTGTTCCATTAATTAATTTTGAAGAGAATAACAGAAAGAAGATAAAGTAATGGGGGATTTTTAATTAACTTTTGGTTTGAAATTAACTTCGATTGGAAATAAAATTTTTGTTATTAACATACTAAGTTCATTCGTGATAATAAAAATGGTAAAAATGCGTTTGTGTAATTTTGGATAATTTTTTTTTTGATATTTTAATGTTCGTTTTGATTTTTTCGAAATGTGCTACCCTTACAAAACAAAGGAAAATAAATATTTTTTAATTTTGATTTTATTAATTGGCAAATAAATATTTTGCATAATAAAAGTACGTATTATTTTCTTGTCGGTAAAATGAAAATAGCTTAAATTTTATTATTTTATTTTTTTGCGCGTAAAAATAAGCATAATAACTTTCTTTAATTGTTGGGTATCATTTTCGCTACGATAATATTGTCTTTAAAATATTTTTTTCAGAATTATTGTACTCCTTTACATTCTTAAATATATATTGGATTTATTTCTTTATTTTTTGAGGTGTTAAATAGGAAAAGCTATAATTACTCCATTGGAAAATTGATAAAATTACATTAAGAAAAATTGAGAAATCAATAGTTTAGGAATGTTTAGGCCATTTTTAGAATTTTCCAAACAAATTTTAATTTTTTCAGTTTCAGTTGTGTGAAAAGGTATATGTTCTAAGTTATGTAACATATGTTATTTATCCAGTTCCATTTTTGTTTAAAAAATAATTAAATACATTTCTTTTCTCTAGTGTTTAATATTTTAAAGTTATATGGATTAAAAAAAAATGAATGTCTTAAGGGATGTAGAAAGGTTTGAAATGACGAAACTTGAGTGAAGTTTGATCGTGGATTAGAAAGCCTGTAATTAAATTGTACTATTTCTTCTTTCTTGCATGTATTTGATGACGTTTTATATGCATGTAATAATAAAAATATTTCACCATTTTACCTTAATTAATTTATTCCAAATTCTTACAATGTCTACCTTTTTTCTCTGTATTTTAATAATATCTTAAATACAATTTATATTTTAATTCCATACCTTTAATCAACATATTCTTTTAATTCTTATTCTATAAGCCTTAATCTGTTAAAAGTGACACTTCTTTGTAAAAACTCCATAATATATTCCTTCATATTTGAGACATTAAATTTTTATTTCTTTAAAATGTTTCTTAATACCATTTTAATTTTTATTAAAATTATTATTCAATATCCGAGCATCCCTTGCATGTACTTCCGCGTCTAAATTATTTACCTTTTTCTTTCTACGCTTTTGATAAAGAGTTACCACGGTACGTCAGGAATTGCCCGCCTCGCTCATCCTTTTCAACCAGTCACTAAGCAAGCCACTCCTCTGTCTTCCCCCAAACTCCCTCCTAACTGGAATTCCGTTGGCACTTCCATCGGCACTTCCATCGGCACGTCAAAATATTCTTGGGTGAATCGCTAGTATATAACGAGGTTACACAGCCTTAGAGTGCAGATTTTGTACGATTTTCGACTTGCTAAATAAACTTGTCACTTGGAAGAGATGTTCTTCAAATTCATGTATCTTTAATATCTTAATATCTCCAGTATTTTTCTATGACGTAACACAGCCCAGATATGAGTTTAAACTGGACAATTAGCAGAATTGTCACTGCTTTGTGAAGTTTAATAAATTCTTTGATGATAATGCAGCTTCTTTTTAATTTCCCAATGTAGTCATAAACATCGCCTTCCATCGTGATTTAATTACTACTGCGAATAAGTGACTCTACCAATACATCGCTTGCCAGAAGTAATATGTCAGTGGTTTGTCGACATAATTTGATATCGAAAAGCATCTCATGCGTATATAGAAATATACTTGTTAAATATTAAGAAAAAAAAAATACTTGGCACCATAATTTATATAATGACACTGGTTTACACGGTTTCTATACTTTCGCCGAAATGTGTATTTTTTCATAGATTCTAGTACACTGAGTACGAGAAAATTATTGTAAAAAATCTGTCACGTCTAGTTTAAAAAATATTTATTAAATACTGAAAAATAATAATAACATGAAATATAAAAAGAAAAAATTAGAAATGATTGATTTTACTCTTCTTTTTATAGTTTTCTTGATCCGTTTCTCTTAAAAGCAGTAGTCCCCTAACATACTTTCGTCCCAAAAGCCTTTGTGCCTGTCTTCAAAAAGTATAAGGTCTTGGTGGAAACGCTCGCCCTGCTCGTCACTCACGGCGCCCAAATTTCAGGTAAAAAATCCAGGTGTGAATGGAGAAAATGTATCTTCAGAGACATGTTCACACCTATTGCATGATAGTTTTTTAATAAAATAGGAATATTTTTTCTTAATTTTCATCTTTATGATTTCCTAAGAATCCATGGACGACCGTTTTAAAGGAATCCCAAGCATTTTTTCATTAGTAGATAAAAGTTTTTCAAAGTCCTTATCTTGCATCAGTTTACTTATCTGTGGACCGATAAAAATTCAATCTTTTAATTTTGCGTCTGAAATACTTAGAAAAATTTTATGTACATATTTAAAAGCAGCATTGTTTGTATTGACGAAACACTGCTTTGACGAAATTTTTTACTAGGCCCAATTTAATGTGTAACGGTGGCAAATTATATTTTGCGGATCCACTAAAGATGTATATTTCACATTCATTTTTTCTGGAGTAAATTCATTTTGGACAGGAAAATATTTTTTGATGTAATGGTGTTCTTTAGCTCGACTATCCCACAGGTACAAAAAACATGAATGTTTGGTATACCCGCCCTGTAAGCCCAGTAACATAATAACTACTTTTAAATCGCCACATATTTTCCAGTTATGCTGTTCATATTGTATCATTTTCATTAAAAGAGTAAATTGTTTGATAAGTTTCTTTACTGTGTACGGCATGCCAATTGGTAAAGATGGTTTTATATTACCGTTATGAAGTAATACAGCTTTCAAGCTATATTTAGATGAATCGATAAATAAACGCCATTCATTTGGATCATAATATTTATTCATTGCATTAAAGTGTCCAGGAATATCATGGCAAAAACAAAAACAAAAAAACCTTTTTGGTGAAATAATTGCTGAAAATTTGACTTCGATTTCGGTAATTAATTACTTTGGTATTTGGTGTCAATAAGTTCCACTGTTGTAGACGAGAGACAAGAATCTCTGCCTTAGATCTAGATAGTTGCAAGTCTCGTACAAGATCGTTCAACACATTTGGCTTTATTAAATGTGGCGTTTTATCATCTTCGATTACGAACTCGTCATCATTTTCATCTTCCATAAACAGATCGTCACTATCTTGGCAACTTGCACTTGACATACCTGGACATACGGGATGTGGCAGAGTTTCCGAATGTGATATCTGTTTTGAGACTGATGGAATGTCAGGATATTGAATTTTATGTTTATTTTTTAAATTAAAGCCTGCAGTTTTTGTCAAACAAAAATAACAGTCATTTTCGTCATTTGAAGGTTCTCTCCACAGCATTGGTGATCCAAATTGAAGATACTTTTTTTTCTCCCGATGCCCAGCATATAAGAGCGGGCCTACAGCTTTCACAAAAAACACGTAGGACCCACTTTTTATATTGATTACTCACTGAGAATTAAAAATAATGCAAATATGCTGTTTTAAGCCATTCCAATATCTGTCTTCCTTTTTTGCGAATATAAATTGTCCACAAACCTAACAAAAACGATCAGAATGTATTTTACACACTTTATTAGGTATTTTATCAAAAACAAACCCACTTTATTTCACAAAAACACAAGAAAACAGAATATAGAATCCAAGTTGACAATGCGGGTAGGTTGAATGTGACGTGATAGATATATTATAGAATTAAAAATATGAATATTGAAAAATGTAAAAATTAAAAAAAATGTGACGTGATAGATTTTTTCCAAATACCGCCTTTCATTAGTAAGAGGTAGTATAATAAGAAAATAAGTGTTTCATCAAAAGTATATAAAAAAAGTTTAAATTTGAAACCAGTGTGATTATTTACATAAATGTTTTTGGTACCAAGTCCCCTTAAACATTTAATAACAATATATTTTTTAATATTTAAGATAGATCAGGTTAATTTCTGTTGAATGTTATATTATTATTGTTTTTGATATTATGACTTGAAATGTGAAGAATATTTCCCACTTTAATTAACCCCTTGAAGAGCGGTGGGATATAATATATCCCACTTCATATTAATTCCTAAACGCCACAATGACACCGGAATTTTGGAATCAACTTTTGATTTTATAATATACGTGAAGAGAAGCTTTTACTTATTTTGAAAGAAATTTGTTGTTAAATCCCGGTGTGAATCAATGATTTCACCATATTAGAAAAGCAAGTACTTTGCCCCTGAAAGGATTAAAGTAGAAATAACAGGAAAAAAATGATAATCAATTGTTTGAATCGAATTGGGTGAAATATTAAACAAACCAAAGTCAACTAAAATGTCATTTTTTTAGATAATGGGTTCATAATACGGCCACTCCAAAATAAATAATAAAAAGCGTTTCATTGTTTGTTTTTAAACGCTTTACACACCGATATAATCCACTTATAACTAAACCTGCGTACGGGTTGAATTAATTGGCCTGAGCGATTCCTTAAATGGTATCCCTATGTTATAAAACACTCGCTGCATAAGATTTTACAGAAAGTGAAAAAGTAATATTAATCTAAACATAATAATAGGTTTTATTGCATGCAGTAATTGTTAAGATTTTGATATCTCCCATAATCTTTTTCCAAAATATTACTTTATTAAGAAATGGAAGGCCGTTTTTAAATTATATTTGATATAATGTAATAACTAATTTAAATGTATTTATTTAATAATTTAATATATAACAAAAATACTTAATATTGAATATGTTGATGTAAACTAATATATTGTCGATAACCAAGTACTAAATAATAGAGTGTTGCACGATATGTTATTCTTATTTTATACAAATATATGTAACTTTTTGAAGATATTACAATATCTGTTGAATAATAGTTTCTTGGAACATTTAAGTATTTATATTTTATAATGCTCAATCTTTTGAAAAATTGACTGTTGTCCCCAATGAAAAACTTAAAAAAAAAAAAAAACAGACTTAAAAATAGAAGATACAGAATGGAAATGTATTTAAACTATACATAATTTTAAAATTAGATACCTTATATTTCAATTAAAGTATAAACTGAGAAAATATTTTAATTAAAAAAATATATAATATAGCTTGAAATAAAATGTCCCCAAAGAATGCATTTCTACAAATGTTTACTTTTTTACCAAGGTTTTCTAATGATCCTATTACACAGTAGATGACCTCGTTCTTCAAACTCATCTCAGTCTTCTACTCGTTCAAATATCAATATTGTGTTACCCTTCTTTCCGAAATCAAGCTTTTCCATCGCTAAAATTCTTAGACAATTTGACTTCAAAATAATCTTTTCCCCTACCAACAAACTCACCCTTTCCAAACTCAAAGTTCCTATTGAATTATCGAATTCATGGGGTATCTACAATATCAATTGTCAGTGCGGTCTTTCTTACATTGGACAAACCAAACATAGTCTTAAATTTCGAATTAAAGAACATAAACAATATATTGAAAAACAAAAAATCAAAAAATCCTCTATTGCAAAATATTGCTGGGAGATGAATCACGTTTTCGACTTCAGTTCGGTTAAAATAATATCTAAACCTACTTCTGTACACGAACTTAGTTTCCTTGAAGCATTCCATATTCATAAAAACCTTGGAAATCTTGTTAATTGTGAATTTGCTATTCCACCATTATCAGACTGCTGGAAATATTACATTAAAACCAATTTTTCTTAACTTTTTAAACTATTTCTCACCATAGCGTTTCCATTTCCTATCGATTTTCCTATTGGATGTTGCCTAGAACCCTCCGTTTTCCTATTGGTTAATAAACCTGTCACTTGAATCCTCTATCATTTCTATATATATGAGCAAATTTCCTTTTTCTTCAGCACTGAGGAGGGTATGCTATATGCTACTGAAACCGGTATGCTGTAGATTCAATTATACTGGTGTTTTAACGTTGTATTTTATTTTTACTTTAATTATATCGCACCAAGCTCCAAATTAATATTTATTGTTCCAGCTGTAACGGGCTTTGTTTTTATAGTATTTTGCTCATGCTGAGCAACCCATACAGCGAAGCCTCATCAGAGGGGGAGATTGGGTCAGCAACTTCATTCCTATATGGATAAAAAGATAATTAATCGGTTCTTCTGCCTGCGGGCGAAAAAGTTCAAATCACTTAATCGATTGAATTTCCTTCTCCGTTGCAAACGTCAACGCATTATTCCTAAATTCATGGTTTTAAAATGCGGTATTTCTAGTTCGTACTTTGTTAAAAAGGCTATTTTCAGATCTCACTTTACTATTCTGCGTGCCGTTGTTAAAGATACACGTCTCTCAATTTCCAAAATAGAAAAGGAATTATTTGATCTTCATTTAAAATTAGCAGCTAATCTGTCTAATTTCAAGTCCATTGATATTGATTCATGGCGTCATGCTGAAAATGTTTCCAGCAAACATTCCCAGAAACTGAATGCCAAATTTGTCCGCCTTCGTGATTCGTCAGTTCCTGTGGTACCTACTGATCTCCCTAGTGTCAATCAAAATGCTGTCATAAACCTTTCTGGTGCAGATATTTCGGAAGCACAATATGAAGTTCTCAAACTTAATTCTAATTTTACAATTTCTAAGCAAGCTTCTTTTCCTCAACTAATTGCTCCGGTTGAGAAAGCATTCAGAAGCAGTCGCCTATCTGAAATACAAAAAGAAAATTTACGTCATCTGATTATGTCTAATGTTAATTTTAATTCTAATATAAAATCAAACTTCACTCCTGCTGAAAAAACTGCTTTGAAGGATCTTAAATCCAATACTAATATTGTAATTACGAAAGCTGATAAGGGTGGTCAGATTGTCATCCTAGATAAAAAGCATTATATTGATGGAGTAACAAACCTTATCAAAGATGGCCCATACAAACTTCTATCTCGGGACCCTTCTGAAAAAGAATTATCAGAAATTAAATCCATTGTTAAGTCCTGTCCTTTATTGCCTAAGTCCATTCCTACATTTCTCCCTCTGTCGCTAACTGTGCTAGATTGTATGCTCTTCCCAAAGTTCATAAACCCAATATCTCTTTTCGACCGATTCTTTCAAATATTGGCACGGCCTCTTACTGCTTAGCGAAATATCTAACAAAATTGTTTTCTCCTCTTCTATCAGCAAATTTATATACTGTAAAGAATTCTATCACCTTTGCTAATATGATTCAGAAATTATCTCCGGCTAATTTTATTATGGTCTCCTTTGACGTTAAATCTCTCTTCACGAATGTCCCGATAAGTGGCGCCCTCTCTTGTCTGGAACAGAGACTTCGTGAATTTCACTATTCATGTTTCGAAATCCAAGAACTTATATCCCTTACTAGAATATGTTTATCTCAGACCACCTTTTTATTTCAAGATAATTTCTATAGACAATCTGAAGGTTTAGCTACGGGCTCGCCCCTGTCTCCCATCCTCGCAGACATTTACATGCATTATTTTGAATGCTCCCTTTTCAATAAATTTTCTTTCCCATTCTGGATTCGTTATGTTGATGACACATTCACTTTACTTGGCACTTCTCTTTACACTATTGATGATATTCTTGGCATCATGAATTCTATTGATAGTAATATTCAATTTACTTATGAAACCGAAAATAATGGCTCGCTCCCATTCCTGGACACCCTTGTCATTCGCACTGCTACCGGTTTCTCTACATCTGTCTATCGTAAAAACTTCGCTGTTTCACTACCACCCCATGCTCTTTCTTGTCATCCTCCAATCCAAAAATTAGCCGCATTTTATACATTTATAAATCGTGCCCTTCATGTTTGCTCGGATTCCCAGTCATTTAATGGTGAAATTCAATATATTAAAGCAATTGCAGTTGATAGAGGTTACAACCCTTCTGTGGTTGATACTGCGCTTTTTAAACTGCAGAATCCTCGTTCCTCAAACTCATCTCAGTCTTCTACTCGTTCAAATATCAATATTGTGTTACCCTTCTTTCCTAAATCAAGCTTTTCCATCGCTAAAATTCTTAGACAATTTGACTTCAAAATAATCTTTTCCCCTACCAACAAACTCACCCTTTCCAAACTCAAAGATCCTATTGAATTATCGAATTCATGGGGTATCTACAATATCAATTGTCAGTGCGGTCTTTCTTACATTGGACAAACCAAACGTAGTCTTAAATTTCGTATTAAAGAACATAAACAATATATTGAAAAACAAGAATTCAAAAAATCCTCTATTGCAAAACATTGCTGGGAGATGAATCACGTTTTCGACTTCAGTTCGGTTAAAATAATATCTAAACCTACTTCTGTACACGAACTTAATTTCCTTGAAGCATTCCATATTCATAAAAATCTTGGAAATCTTGTTAATTGTAAATTTGTTATTCCACTATTATCTGACTGCTGGAAATATTACATTAAAACCAATTTTTCTTAACTTTTTAAACTATTTCTCACCATAGCGTTTCCATTTCCTATCGATTTTTCTATTGGATGTTGCCTAGAACCCTCCGTTTTCCTATTGGCTAATAAATCTGTCACTTGAATCCTCCATTATTCCATTTCCTATCTATTTTCCTATTGGCTGTTTGCCTGGAACCCTCCGTTTTCCTATTGGTTAATAAACCTGTCACTTGAATCCTCTATCATTTCTATATATATGAGCAAATTTCCTTTTTCTTCAGCACTGAGGAGGGTATGCTGTATGCTACTGAAACCGGTATGCTGTAGATTCAATTATACTGGTTGTTGGAGAGATTTAAAACATATGTATAAAACTTGCAGGGCGTTACTCAAACCCATAATAATTAACTCCTCCTGTCAGAAACACACCAATTATCTTAGCGGCAATTTGAGGGCAAATTGTGATCGAGCAACCTGGGATAGATTTTTTGTATTAAATAAAAAGGTGGACTGCGTTGTGTTATTTTGAAGAAACTTATCCTTAAGGTTGACCCTCAAGCCCGCTGTAAAATCTTACTTAAAGTAGTAGTTTAAACCAACATATATATTACTCTAGCTTAAACATCACACTGTAAACTAAATAAATGCTGGAGTCTAAATTAAGGGTAAAATAAAAAAGGTTTTATTTACAGAAGATAGATATAAAACATAAAATAAAGAGTAAAATAATTATACAAAAAGGTAATACACATTATATTCACGAGACTTCATTTTAACAATACAATATATTAACCAGTTAAGTTATTAAGTTCTTATTTTAATTATTTAAATTTAAGTATGTGATTAATAAGTTTGTGATAATAATTTAACATTTATATACATCCTTGATCCTGGGTATAGCAAGAGAAACATAATCTCCTTAACATTAATTAATTAATTTAAAAATATTTACACAGTAGCTGGGTGAATAATATCTACCTGTATCTCTCAAGAGAATAGCAGTCATTTGTAGAGTAGTTCACCAGTAGGTTCTTGCTTCCATGGGCACATATTAAAAAAAGTGTGAATCACTTAATTATAACTGTAAGCTGTTGCCTGCATAGCACTACAGCCTATATAGAAAAAGCCAACATACATGTTGGCAGCAAGTTGCTGAAAAAAAAGGATGTCCTCCTCTTAAGGATTTTTTTGATAGAAGTGATTTTTTTAGTTCTAACGAAGTTTTCGTTCTTCCCCTCAGAGGGGTGTAAAAGTATTTACCTCCTCCTTTCTGGCTCTACATCCAATGCTGATTCTAGTGGCCAATTTCCATGTCCTCTCGAAGCACTTTCACTGGTCGCCGCGTATATCTGATCATCACGATGTTTATCATTCGCTCCAGCCATATTCCGCCTCTTAGAAACTCCTACGTACCACTCCTCTCCTTGTTTTCCAGGAATCGCCGGTTCAATGTATATCTTTGCACATTTTATGACCCCTCTAGATTGTCCGTCATAAATCCCTGTTTGTCCACACCATTGCTGAACTGTCAAGTTCGGCGCCTGTCTGTGTCTTGCCATCGAAAACAAGGCCACCCATATCGTTGCCGTTGTTTTTATTAGTTTAACGTGGGAACGGAAATATGTTATGCGGGATATACCAATATCTTAGGTTCTATCCAGCTTTATCTCCCCTCTTGAAAAAAAATGTAATCGGAGAGGACATTTTTGTGTAAATTTGTTTCCGGAAATCACTGCTCATGTAGAGTGTCCAAGCTGATTCTAGAAGATTCAATGACAAACTCGTATAAAGTTGACATAACACATTAGTCCTGAGAACTGGAGGTTAAATGTGAATGTCTGTACAGAGTCCACAGAAAATGTGAAAGTTCGATATAGAACACTGTAGAAAGTTCACAAAGAATGAGAAAGTGTGATGTGGTGAAGACTGTGAAAAGTTCATAGACAATGGGAAAGTACGATGAGGCGAACACTGTGAAAAGTTCACACACAATTGAGTCCTTTGCCATTGGATCATTGAACTTTGAAGTGGTGACCATAACAATTGTGAATCCAATATTTTCATTTACTGACCCAGTACTGAACAGCCAAAATATATATAACCAAAACGCCAATACTTGCCAAATTATGCGCAATGCTATGAAATATAGCATAATTTTGTATACAATTTCACAGAAAAGTAATAGAAATTAGCATACATAAGCATATAAAAAAAAAAGATTGGCAGTCATTTGCATTTTAGACACTGTAAATAACACATTAATACAATAGAAAAAATAATATGTGAAGATTACAATTCCATTTGGCCCATGACATATACTATATGTGAGCGGAAAAAAATATATAATGCAAACTTTTCTTATATATACATAAGAATGTAATCTCATAAATAACATATTACTGTTTCTTTTAATTTTGCATTAAGAAATAACATACTTTAACTCATGAACCAGAAAAATATACATAAATATACATGTTTGCATTTATATTGATTTGTTGGGATAGAAAAAAAAACATATCAATGTAGTCAAATTTTCCCTTCTTCTATCTGTCTCTTTAATTTAAAAGAAGAAAAAATTGTTTAAATAAATATTCTCAATTTTACAAAATGAAAACAGTTCTAACATTGATATTTTCATAAATTTATGTAAAGAAACAATTTATTCTTCGCATTATATATACAATTCCGTCAAATTATTAATTAACAGATAATGAATTGAAATAGAAGAGAAAAGGCAAAAAAATGAATTATTCGTTTTCATTTGATAATATTTATTTCTATTATTATTTCCTCTTTTTTTTTTTTAAACTTGCCCAAGTTTTTGTATGTTTCCTAAAAAAGTTCAGTGTAATTTATCCTCCATATAAGGTTGAGATCAAAAACAAAAAAATAAATAAATTCCTAATCCATAAAACATTTCTATAATTTTCGTAAATTTTTATTATTATTACAATAAACAAAATAAAAACTGAATGATGCAATCTTCCTTATTTATAAAATGAGCATCGAAACTGAAGAAAAAAAAAATCAAAAAGCAACCGTTACCTTTTAATCTAAACTAGGGATAAACAAATTTCTCTTAGCTGAAAAGAGGATGGAGAGCAAATCCCTCGCCCACTAATCCTCCGCCTTTGAGCATTCTCATCTGACATAAATACATCCCCCTCAACTGGACCTGTAATACGTCTCGCTATCTGCCTTTCATCTTCTCCCCGCGTAGATTGTAAATGTCGATTGTACCAGGTGCGTTCGCTACAGTAAACCGGAGAATCGTCCTCACCCTTTTTTAGAACACGCCCACGGAACGAACCCCTTTTTTGTCACTGCAGGTGTATAGGGATTTGCGATGTTATCTTTCTTCCGTAACCTCTCAACTCTGTTCAAGCAGGTAAATCTCTGGCGTGTTGCCTGTTTAAAACCGTCACGTGGAATATGCCGCTAATTATAAAGTAAGTTTTCGAGTTATTATAAGAATTATTTATTTATTTAGTCCTATAACATATTGTGATCTTCTTTTGTTTTGTTTGTACACAATAAACTAGTTTTAATTTCTTATAGAGTTAACTTTAAGATGTAAATAATTTAAGACATACTGCGCGCGTTAGCACGTGTTTCAAACCATGAAATTTTTGCATTATGTGCTTAAAAATCTAACTTCCCACGAGAGACTAAGAATAAGATTTTAAAATCTCATTAATAATCTGAAAGATAAATTTAATTACATTTATTTATCAAAAATCCAGTTTGAAATAATTCCCCCCTTTTTTTGTGTTAGCACGAAGCCTAAAACATGAAATATACCTGAACGCACGTGTATGCCAAATGCATAACTACTTTCCTAAAAACAATATTCATGTCTGTCACCATTAATTAATAATAATTTAAAATATATGTAATTAAAATTTTCTTTTATTTCTTAATATAATCGTTAATCTTAAAAGTTAATGAGATTGAATATCAAGAATATGAAATAGCGGTGTCATGGCTATAACGCATAGTAAAACAATAGTTTATTTAATCATTTAAATAAAAACTAGTCAATTTATTTATTTAGATTAAACTAAATTATTTATTTAAGGTAAAATCAATTATTTTTTATTTTATTTATGTATTCTTATATTTGAGAAAAAAAATGTGTGACTCATACCCGCCTATCTCAAATAAATACTGCAGTTAGGAATTTATTCGCCCGCGAATATCTCCCATTTAAAAGAGTTAGACGAATTTAAATCACAATGCGTACTTAAGGAAAATACTTTAAATTAAATAAAGTTTATAATATATGAAAATCTTTATCTATATCTTACTTTATTTAGAGGATTCTTAAAACAAACGTTATTTTTATTTATCTATACATTTTATTTATTTTGTTTTTTATTTATTTATTTATTTATGTATTTTAAATCATTATTATTATGTATTTAATTTTTTTTGAAATTTTAAAATGTTAAACATTTAGAAGAGGAATCACTCTATTTATATATTAAGATCGCGAACTTTATGCTTAAAATCTCATTAAATCAAAATGGAATACATTTATTTTTATCTAAATTTTGTACTTATCTTTAATGTCCTGTACAATTCCTTTTTAGTTAACCGACACTCCTGTATTATATTTCGTTGTTACTTATCTCTGTTATTTTACGTTAATCAAAATTTATTTATTTACTTAATTATTATTAGTAGTATTATTATTTTAAATCTCCGCTTAATAATTAGCTAATGAGATTAAGTTTTAAATCCAAATTGTTTAGTTAAATTTAAAAAAATGAATAATGTAACTTATTATTACTTTTTTTAAATATTATTTATTTATTTATTTATTGATTGATTCCGTTTCTTTATTTCATGCTGGAATCCCTGCCAACCTGAGGATGAAGTGGACGAGCCAGAGACCGTCGTCCTCGTTCCACGTCCCTTGAAGAACCCGAAATATTCCATTCGAATTTTAAAGAGCCATCCATTGTGTTTTCCATAGCATCCATCCGTGAGAAGACCGGGGGACGCAAAAGGAGGAACCCCCCGGTGTGTGTGTGTGTGTGTTTATATATATATATATATATTTGTTAAAATGTGTGTATGGTGTATTTGTCTGGGACGCAGTGGATTTTCCCCCATGGAATAGACACACACCTCAAGAGTGCACCATCGCGAAGAAGACATCAACCTAGTAAGTGTTACCCCATTTTTTTTATTTATTTGTTTATTCGTTATTATTTTTAATAAGTGAGGTTGATTTTACTTTTAAATTATCATCTATCAAGGCTTGGTAAAAATGGAAGGAGAATTTTTATTAATTAATTTTTTTTTAATTGTACTCGTCAATTCACTTAACGATTATTATAGGAACCAAAATATCAATGTAGGAATTTCTTGCCCTATGCGACCTGCCCTGAGGAGAAAATTAAATTGAATTAAATTAAATTGAATAATTTAATAATTTTATGTGATTAAATTTTTTTTTAATTTTCCTATCTCCATCACTGTGTATTTTATGCCGGCTTACACAGTTTCTTGAGAAGAATATCTGCAGAGATATAAACGGAAAAAAATAAACATCCTCAAATTAAATCTTAATTATATGACATTATTATGTTTTGTTTAGCCGTTAAATGTTTGTTTTGAGTGATATTTTATGTGGTTGACTTGTCTTGCATGTTATGTAAAGTTTGCGTTCCGTGACTGTAGCGTTAGTATCTCCCCTTGAGATAAGATGCTTTACGGCCCGATATTTGTGGGTGGTCCCCTGTGTTGTACGGCAGACAAGGCGAGTGGAAAAGGGAGTGCAAAAAATTCGATTGCTCCCCCGCCATTCGAGTACTGAATCGAATCTCCGCGAACGATCGTAACCTTTGTTACGATGGAGTTGTTGTTCAACAACTTCGTATAATCCTGATTATCTCGTATTAAAAGTTTCCCTTCGTTTTTATTATACATTTATTTATTATTTTTATTATTCTTAATATATAGCAAACTTTTTATATATTTTTTTAAACTTTAGCTGAGTATGCAATAGCTTGTTTCCTGATCATTTTTAATTATTAATAATCCTTGAATATATTATCCCGTTGACCTAGGAAACTTATAAAGTTTTTTTTTGTTATATCTTCATGATTATTATCTTTTTTGTTTTGTGAGAAGTAAGAATAAATAATTTAAAATGGCAAAAATGTTTTTTGTTTAAATACCGAAAACCCCTTTGAATTTGTTTATAATGTAGCTAAACAGTGTACTGTCCTATGAAACAAATCTAATAGGTGTAGTATTTAATGCTAAATATAAAACATAAGTTGCCCCCTGTAACCGAATCAATCCTGACTTTCCCTGTAAAAAGGTATAATAATTGTTTATTTATTTTTTTATTTAATTTTTCATTTTTTTTTGCTAGTATGAATAATGCGTCTTGCTTCTCGCACTATTTTGTGAAGTCTGTGGGAATATTTGTATATATATATATTTTTTTGTTACCGATTATCTGTATATTTTAACTCAATACAAATTTGGCTCAATGTTAGTCCTGGGTGACTTGTATCTTTGACTTGACAGTGTCCCAGTATACAATTATTTTTGAAACCTAAATATAAACAGTATGATCCAAAAAAAATTTTTTGAGCTTCAAAATAAATTCTTGACTAAATTCTTGGAGAGAGTAAGAATAAAAAAAAATTATTTACAAATTTTTCCTATATTATACAATTTGTTATATTTCCTCCGTAGATTCTGTATCAGAAAGCGATTGTGTAGACTGATTGTCTATGTCCTCGTTACATGGTGTTGCATGCTTGGGTACGAATAGCAAATCAATGTGTCTCTTAATGTTGCTTTTATATACCCCTGATAAATCGGACATTAAGTAATTGTGATTTCGCAGTTTTCTGATTACTTTCATTGGTCCGTCCCACTTTTTTGCTAAAGCGTGTGGGTTGATGCATTTGAGGTAAACAATTTGGCCAATTTTTAAATCCTTTACCGTTTGTAAGTCCTCATCGCGAACATACTCTTTCATTAATTTTTCCTGATTCACCAGTGCTTCCATTCTGATTTGTTTTAGATGCTCCATTCGATTTTTAACATATTGTTTGGTTGCAATATCCTCCGAGGTAATATGCGTTGTGAAAGGAGTTCTTAGATTTCTAGCAAAGAATAGTAATGAAGGTGGGAAACCTGTTGCTCTGTGTTTAGATGTGTTATACATTAATTTAAAGAACTCAAGTCGGTTATCCCACTCGAGGGTATTACAACTCATGGCAGTGAGTGAACTCTTCAAAATTTTATTTAAGATTTCTGCCAGACCATTCGCTTTTGGCCTGAACAGGCTTGAGAAATGTGGTTCTATCCCTAGAGCCTTCATGTATTCTCTGAATACATCACTGCGAAAATAACGTGCGTTATCTAAATATACCTCTTTTGCTAGACCGAACATACCGAAGTATTTATTTAACACATTCAAAATTGTTTGTGATTCCACATTCCTTAGTGCAACCGCTTCTAAGAATCTTGATGTGGAGTCAGTTAAAGTTAGTATAAATGCGTTCTTTCGAAATGTTACTGGCAGTTTTCCACATATATCTATATGCAGCCTACTCCCAATTTCGTGATCTTTTACCACCCTCTTTATAGGAACCTTGATGGTTCTGTGCTGTTTAGCCGTCCGGCATGCAGTACAGTTAGCACAAAAAGTTTTTATGTCTGTATACATACCGTGCCAAAAGAGTCTGTCTTTTATGGCTTCATAAGTTTTTTGAAAGCCAAAGTGTGGGGCATGTGCATCTTCCATGATAGCAATTTTAAGAGTGTCTGGGGCAATGAACAATTCTTTCTTATTTTGTCCTGGTTTTAAAATAAGCGTTTTGTTTGTGTTAAGTGTGTATCTATTTGTGGTTTTGTTGTTTCTACCCGTAATAATTTTGCCAATAATTTTCTTTAGTTTTTCATCTCTGTATTGTTCATTTTTAATATTTTCATTTGAAAGTGCAGAATTCATTTTGAATAAGTTATTTTGTAAATTGTTATCTGCAATTATGTTATTGATATTCCTGGAAACATAGTCAGCTGGGTTGTTTTTGCCCTCTATATACTCAAACGAGTAATTATATTCGGCTAAGTCAGTTAACCATCTTTTGACTATGCCTGATTGCGTTTCAAGGTTTAAATGTCTTGTGTTTGATTGCGAATCAGTTTGTATTGTAAATTTTCTGCCCCATAGAATGTGGTTGAAGTGTTTTACTGCTTCATGTATGGCTAATAGCTCGAATTTCACACTCGGGTAGCTTTTCTCAGGTTCTTTGAGTTTGCGCCCAAAAAATTCAATGGGTACCAAATTGTCCTGATGTCTTTGAGCCAAAATGGCTGATATAGCTACTTTTGAAGCATCACAAATTAATACAAATTCTTTTGAGTAGTCAGGTGGTTTGAGAGTTGGTTTTTGCATGGTATTTTGTTGTATGTTACAGAAGGCTTTTTCTGCATTTTCATTCCACTTGAATTTTACTTTCTCTTTTGTAAGCTCAATTAAAGGATGAACTATTTCAGTGTATCTGTGAATCAGTGATCTAAAGTAATTCGCCAGTCCTAAAAGTGATCTAACTCCTTTTTTTGATTTTGGTCTGATGAAGTTCTGGATTTTGTCAATATTCTTTTTAGCCGGAGAATATCCCTCCTGATTTAGTAGAATCCTAGGAAGTCTATTTCCTGTTTACAAATTTGCATTTTGGCTGGCTCAATTGTAAGGTTGTGGTTAATTAATGCCTCGAGTACTTCCTTTATAAGTTGTAGCATTTCTTGAATATTATTCGTTGCAATAATAACATCGTCCATAAAATAAGCGACTTTAGATTTGTCAAAGTGTCCTAGGACTTTGTCAATCAATTCGGCGAAATAAGCGCTACTATTTTTTGTGCCAAAACTAAGCCTTAGTGGGTTAAATTTACCAAACTCTGTTATGAATGCTAACTTTTTTCTGTCTTCTGGTCTGAGGTTTATCTGGAAAAAGGCACTGTGTAGATCAAGCACAGTATAAAATTGTTTCCCACTGATATTATATAAAATGCCTTTGATATCTGGTATTGGATAGTTGTAAGTCTGTAGTATTTCATTTAGGAGTCTATAGCCAATTGCCATTCTGTATTTTTGCTCTTGTTTACCTTTTTGTGTTTGTTTCTTCTTAACAAATACTACAAGAAAAGAATAGTTTGAATCTGATTTTTCAATTATGTTTGCTTTTAGTAATGTTTGTATTTCCTTCCATGCTGTTTCCTTTAAGGTTTGGGGCAGTCTATATGGTCTTGTTTGTACAGGGAAATCGTGATTTAATGTGAATTTGGGACATACAAGTGAACTCTGACCTAACGTGTCATATGTATTAGAGAAAGCGTGAGCTTTGCTCATTAATAATTCTTTGAGTGTTTCTTGTAAGTCCTCTGTGAGATGCTCTAAATCAAAGTCATTGATGCTAAGTTCTGCCTCACGAAGTTGTCTGACTTTCTGAATGCTTAGTTGATTGATCTGGTGAATTTTTCCCTGATCAATATCAATGTCTGAGTCATCTTCTTTGCATTCTATGTCTGTGGTGATTTTGACTATGTTAGTGTTTTGTTTTAAGTAAATTTTTTTATCTGTATTGTTATGTATTATAATATTTATTAAGTTATTGCTTTGTACCTCATGAATTGATGTTTGCATAGTATACTCGGTATTGTCTCTAACAGACTCTGCTAATATTATGTCCTTTTCATTAATTTGTTCATCACAAGTAAGTGTAATGATTTTTTTAGAGTGTGGGGTTAGAAATATTCTGCGCTTGTTCCTTGCATACAATTTATTTTTTTTGTTGTGTGCTTCCCCCTTTTTTTTAATTGTTTTTTTTGAGTTGTTATTAATGACATTGTGTTGCGCTGTGTTTTCTTGGTTTTCAGTTGCTACATTTTCAGTTGCTAGATTATTAATTTCTTCATTCTGTTCTGTAATGTATGAGTTAAGGTGAATGACTTTGTTTTTTAGTTTAAGTACATTTTGTGAAAAGTCCAATGTGATGTTGTTGCCCCGTAAAAAATCATACCCAAGTAGGATCTGATAATCTCTATCAAATTCTTTGTTTGTAACATAAAATGTACCAGTAGTGCAAATGCCCTCTAAGCGAAAAGCAATTTTTATACAGTGTTTAAAAAAATAGTTGAGTTTGTTAGGGTTTTAATTTTAATTTGAGTACCTAGGTATTTAAATTTTATGTTTTCTTGCTTTATTTTGTCAAATGTACCTGGAGACAGCAGCGACACAGCTGCTCCCGTGTCACATAATCCTTTTAATTTAATATTATCAATGCTCATGTCAATTATGGGTAATTGATTATCTTTAGAATTATTGACACTGGCAATAGTTTTATTTAAAAAAATTCCATCCTGTTGTATTTTGTCCCTAGTATCACTGTTAATTGCACTTCCTTGTGCATTTATATCAATAAGAAATCCAAATCCCTGAGGATAACTGTGTGCATGAGAGTCGTAAATGTTAGGTGTATCAGATTGTTCGTTTGGTGTATTAAAAGTCCCGCTGTGGGGTGACTCACGTGGGTGCGTTTTATTAATGTTAGTAAGTCCCCCACTCAGTTTTTTGGTTCTTTTCTATCTTTGTTATCTGAGTTTCGGTTTGTGTTGCTTGAGTTTTTATAGTTGTATTTTTTATTGTAGTATTTTGATCCTGGTTTACCTCTAGGCCTATCAAAATTACCCCTCTGTGCATTTGTATTTTCATAATTTTGTCCGTCATTGTTTGCGTGACTTTGCCCAAAATTGTTGCCATAATTTTGCCCACAATCGTTTGCATAACTCTGCCCAAAATTATTGCCATGATTTGGCCCCCAATTTGCATAACTCTGCCCAAAATTGTTGCCATAATTTTGCCCACAATTGTTTGCATAACTTTGCCCAAAGTTATTACCATAATTTGGCCCATAATTGTTACTATGAATCTGACCGGAATCCATATTTTGAGCTTGGCCAAAGCCCGGGTTTGGCCCCAAATTCTGTCCAAAATGATTGTCTGAGTTTTGGCCAAAATGGTTACCCGGTTTCTGCCTAAAATTCTGTCCAAAATGACCTCCCTGCCAATCCATGTTCTGCATGTGATAATTAGGTGGTTGTAAATTTAAGTTTTGTTTGGTATTGTTAGAAAATTTATTATTTTGGAAATTATGGTTTTTGTATTGCGGTTTTTTTTCTATTTTGTAATTTGTTTGGTTACTGTTATTCCTTTGATTAAACCAACACTGTTCCGTTTCATGAGTGTTGCGTTTACACAGCTCACACCATCTGGATTTGGCCTCGGTTTTATTTTTCGCGTGAATTTTCAAATTGTTTAATTCAGTCATTAAAGTTTGAATTTGTTCAGCGCTGTTTGCATTTAGTTTTATCAGGCTTTCCACTAAATCCGGTTCTTTTTCTTTCTTTACAACGTTAATTTCTTCGAATTTACACGCGTTATAAGCTTCTTCCATTTTGAGTGCTAAATTGCATGCTTCTGTAAAATCTTTCGGGGAGTTTTTGCGAACATCTAAACTAAGATCCGCTTTTAAACTATCCAGAAATCGTGTCAATTTTATCAAATCAATAAATTTGGTGGACCCGTTTTGACCTTCTTCGTTGTTTTTACTGATGTACGCTTTTGCTATTTCGTTGAATTCAGTAATGAATTCTTCTACAGTTTGAGATGGTTTTTGCCTAAGTGTGAAAAACTGATTTTGTATCTCGGAAAATTTTGTTTTGGATTGAAAGCATTCTATTAGTAGCTTTTTAAATTCTCCGTAATCCGTTTCGCTGTTTAATTTGATGTTTGTCGCTAATTTGTCCCTTGCGTTCTCTATTAATTTTGCTTTCAGAATGATTAATTTACAATCATCTTTTAGCGGAGTTTGTGCGATTAATTTCTCAAACTCTTGCAGGTAAAATTCCACTCGATTTCCCTTTTTTCCGTCAAAAGTTGGAATCAACGACAAAATAGTGTCTATACTTGGTGCAGATTCCGCCATTGTTGTCTTTGGTATAGATTTCTCTACCTGATTTCGTTTATTTTTATGTTGATTTCTTGTTTTCGGTGACAAAATATCAGTTTGTCCCCCTTTATTTTTGTTTTTTTCCCTGAATTGTATGTTTGTAAAGATGAATCGTTGAGATTTCCACTTTTTCTCTTAAATTTTCTTTTATTATTTGTCATACCCCAACGCAAAATAAAATTTGTAAGGCATTTTAACAAGAGATCAGATTACTACAAAACTTGTTCAATTTTAGTTATGTTTAATTTTACGTTAATGCTGCTGATATAAGTATTAATAATTATTTAAAAATCTAATAATTCCTACACTTATTCTTTCCTTTATTATTATTATTATTATTTTTTTTTTAATTAATCAGCAGTTTAGTGAAAAAAAACATCTAAAAAATGAACTTTTTTTTTCAATTGTTTACTTATAAGTATGCAAGAAATACATATAAAATAAAAGTTTATCAGCTTATCACTGGTATTATGGTATTATCATTAATTTTATCTTTTATTTTTACTTATATATATATATATTTTTTTTCAAGGATTAGAAAAAATAATAGTTCATTTTTATCACTTTCAAATATATTTGCATGAATAAGTCAAATAAATATTTCAGAGACAAAAATAATATGCAATCTTTCAACAAAAATGGTCTAATTCTTAGGAATTGACCTTTGAAATCCTTATGTTTTCATATGAAAATTATTTGCTTGTAATTATAATCGCGACATATAAATATACAATATAAAAGACAATTTTAATTATGCAAATGCAATTGAGTGCCAATACCTTTTTCTTATTTTTTTTTATGTATATCCCATACCCTAGGATCAGGATTTGACACTTTACAACTGATATTATTTATCATTTATTTTGTATTATTATTGTTATAATTGTAATTATTATTATTATTCTTATTATTAATACAATTATCGAAATAAATTATATGAAGTAGTGTGATGTTAGATTACAAAAAATATATTAAATACTACTAGCAGCATAATATGAGAAGTAAAAAAAAATATATATCTTATTATTATTATTTTTTTTAAATGGATATGTTTAGAGTAACTAATTATAAAATTTATGTAAATAATAACTTCTATACATTTGTTGAGTAAATTTATCAATTCTAAAAGAGAATATTGAATATAAATAAATTTAGCTTCTTTAAATGTCAATCATTATTATTACTATTTAAATTATTTCATTAAATCTAAAATATAAATGCTTAATCCAGCACAAAATATTTAATTATCTAAAATAAGCTATAAATTGAATAATTAAAAGGGCTGGATATGGAGAATATCATTAAAATTTAAGTTAAGATTATTTAAATTTAAGTATGTGATTAATAAGTTTGTGGTAATAATTTAACATTTATATACATCCTTGATCCTGGGGATGGCAAGAGAAACATAATCTCCTTAACATTAATTAATTAATTAAAAAATATTTACACAGTAGCTGGGTGAATAATATCTACCTGTATCTCTCAAGAGAATAGCAGTCATTTGTAGAGTAGTTCACCAGTAGGTTCTTGCTTCCATGGGCACATATTAAAAAAAAGTGTGAATCACTTAATTATAACTGTAGGCTGTTGCCTGCATAGCACTACAGCCTATATAGAAAAAGCCAACATACATGTTGGCAGCAAGTTGCTGAAAAAAAAGGATGTCCTCCTCTTAAGGATTTTTTTGATAGAAGTGATTTTTTTTAGTTCTAACGAAGTTTTCGTTCTTTTTCCCCCGCAGAGGGGTGTAAAAGTATTTACCTCCTCCTTTCTGGCTCTACATCCAATGCTGATTCTAGTGGCCAATTTCCATGTCCTCTCGAAGCACTTTCACTGGTCGCCGCGTATATCTGATCATCACGATGTTTCTCATTCGCTCCAGCCATATTCCGCCTCTTAGAAACTCCTAAGTACCACTCCTCTCCTTGTTTTGCAGGAATCGCCGGTTCAATGTATATCTTTGCACATTTTATGTCCCCTCTAGATTGTCCGTCATAAATCCCTGTTTGTCCACACCATTGCTGAACTGTCAAGTTCGGCGCCTGTCTGTGTTTTGCCATCGAAAACAAGGCCACCCATATCGTTGCCGTTGTTTTTATTAGTTTAACGTGGGAACGAAAATATGTTATGCGGGATATACCAATATCTTAGGTTCTATCCAGCACTGGTGTTTTAACGTTGTATTTTATTTTTACTTTAATTATATCGCACCAAGCTCCAAATTAATATTTATCAATATTATATGAACTGTAATTAAAATGGTAAAAATAAAAATAAGAAAAATGTTGAAAACTGTGAATACAGAAATATAGCTGCTCGGGATTTGATCTTACGCTAGCACAAAATTAATATTACTAAAGTTTAAAACAGATATAAAAATAAAATTCTGAAAATATAGGAAATGTAAAGAGTTTCGCTCTTTTGAATCAGAACCCAAATAAACATGAAGAGCTTGAAAGCCACAACAAATATATATATATATATATATATATGCACACATTTTTTGCATCTGTTTAAATAACACTGCGCTGACTTCTTATTGTAACAAATAATTTAACAAATCAAAGGGTAAATTTTACCATCTGCTCCCTTCCGCAGGGATTTTCCAAAGTTCCGTAATAGATTTTACTGGATTTTTACTTTCTTTGGCAACACTGGATTGCTGATAAAGAAAACAAAATAATAATCATTAAAATTAAAGAGAAGTTGCATAACACAATTTTTGGAGGTACTTCAGCTGTGCAGAAAAATTTAAGTAATAAAGAATTTTTTAAGAGAATGTTTTGAAAGTTATTTTCTTTTTTAAATCCTTTTATTCACGTGCGCTCACTTGAACTCAGAACTGTTTGTGATTTTGTTTGGAAAAGAAATGTTTTAGGTTGGAAAAAAATGTTATTTGTCTTAAAAAGGAAAAGGGGTGTATGTCTTATCTACATAAACATCCAGTTGAAAGGAAAATTCCTAACATAAACGACAACAACTATGCCATTTTTTCCTCTAGACATTTTATTGTTTTTTTTTTCATTATTGTTGTAAGGATTAGCTATTTGAAAATAGAAAAAAAAAACAGCTTTTAAAGTTTTAGAAAGTAAAACATCAAACTTTGTTTTAAACGATTTTTTTTTATCTGGTACCGTACAGTTAATTATAAATGTTATAATAGTTAATTCTAAGTATTCTAAGTGTTATGTGGAATTTTCATAATTGTGAGTAAAATATGCAATAAAAAATTAAAAATGTAAACAATTTGACTTATTATGAGCTATTGTTAACTCCATTGTAAAAAACACAAATGTTTCTTAATGTAGGAAAACATAACATAACCATGAACGAAAATATAATATAGCCTCTTCCGAGTTACCCACGGTTCCCAGAAGCATTCTTTAATTTTAGAAACTTAGAAGCCAATATATTTTTGAGATTTAAA
The DNA here is from genome assembly GCA_963931845.1 of Maratus michaelseni. Classification (NCBI taxonomy): domain Eukaryota; kingdom Metazoa; phylum Arthropoda; class Arachnida; order Araneae; family Salticidae; genus Maratus; species Maratus michaelseni. The sequence continues at coordinate 343,065,203 of OZ007593.1, read as the reverse complement.
GAAGTATTTTCAGTTCCTTTTGCTGCCACTGATTTTCGGAAACGTTTTTGAGTAGTTTTCCTAGTGCATTAATGAGTTTTCTCAACCCGGAATATAGCGTTTTCGGATACTATCATTTCTCAGTAAATATTTCCATGTTAAAGATGCATGTTTTACTGACAAAAAAGATAAAATAAAAGTATTTACATTAACATTAAAATTGATATTATTTTGTTACCTTTTGCATGCATTAATTCAATTACGCGACTGCAATAGTATAATTGAGAATTAATAGCATCTTAAACAAGTTGGAAATTGTACGTTAAACGTGATATAGGAGGTGCGTTCGTTTTATAACTAACAGTTTCACAATATGAAAAAAATCATCCTTATTATTTCAGTGATATGAATTATATCGTCTGCTATGAGCGAAATCAGCATGCCTTTTAAAAAAAATCTTATTACGTATTCCACATTTACAAATGCGAATTATTTTTTCTACACTAGACAGCGCAGTAAAATTCACCATGGAGATCTTGCTTTGCGAATGATTACGTCCATGGTTTAATATTTTTATGACTCATACTGAGCGAATCTCCTGTGTTTATTTACTCTAATGGATTGAAATATTCGACTGTTAACGTAATTTCCACTGAAGTTATCTCAGAATCTATACATTTTTTAATGTAACTCATCTTTCAAACAAACAATTTTTTTGAACGATCTTTCTAAAAATGTAACGTTTAGGCAATTTTATTCGAAAAAATAATTTTGAATAAAAATGGCCGCCTGGCATATGAAAAAAGAAGTGGTTTGCCCGTATTTGTTTTCTTCAGTCACATGACTTGCGCTTTTATTATATAGATTACGTACTATAGGCTTTAATGGAATAAAGAAAACTTTTATTAATATCTTTTTAAGTTTTGATTCGATTTTCATAAAATTTGAAATGACTCGACAAAATTCTACAACGATAATATATATTAAATTTCAAACCATTCGGCTGGGTAGTTTTTTCGCTGTTTTATGCGGACAGACGGACAAACAGACAGATAGACAGACGATCGGACCAGACGACGACTATAGGTGCTACGTATTTATATAATTACGAAAGTACCTAAAAACGATATGCGGGGATGAAAAAACTGATAATACAATATAAAAATTTCTCGGAAAAGTTTCAGAAAATCAGTGGAAGGACACACTTGGTTTTTATAAATGCTTCTTTGAAGTACTAAAATTAAATGATTAACGTAAAAATAGCACAATTAAAAAATATATAAAATAAGAAACAGATGTTTCGGAGCCTTTAAAGCTCCATCATCAGTGCCAAAATTAAAAAGATTGAAAAATGATTTAAAAGTTTAGGCCATGTAAGTATGCTTGCGTCTTCGCTCGCGACCAAGATGGAATGGCGGCGAGTGTTTAAAAACAACATCGGAGTCAGGAGTCCCATGTGACGTAGAAGACCAATCAGAAGCGTTCCACCAGTTTAGACTTCTTTAAAGCTCTAAGCTTCTTTAAAAGTTTCTAAAGATAAATAACGCTTTTCGGAAGCACGGGTAACTCGGAAGAGGTTACTGTATGTTCTCGTTCGTGCTTATATTACATTTTAGTAGATTTAGAAACATTGCATTTTTTTTTTACAACGAATACATTACACTTTCAATACAATTCTTGTATATGAGAAATGCAATTTGGTGAACATATGGTGAAATATTTTTTGATCGAAAATATATTAATTTATTTTGTGTAATAAATGTAAGTATGTATCAATTTATTTTATGGGCTTTATATTTTAACAAGTAATCATGCTTGTTCAAAATATTTTCCATTTTTATCGACTAGTAGTTTTTGCTTTATTTAATCCCCGAATGTCTGTAACTGAATGAAGTGAAGATTTTTACTATGAAACAGTGGTAGATATTTTCAGTAAAAAAATTCCGAACCGAGCAACACTGCCTGAAAACACTTTTTCTAAGTATAAACTTAAATGTTTAATTTATCTGTCCATAAAAAATAAATTTCTGATTTGTTACAGCTATATTTAAATATTAATTTAATTATAATATTTAAAAAATGATTTTTTTAAATCTGCATAAAATTTTCTATTGAATGGTATATGATATTATACAAATTGCAATATCAATTATTTATCCCAGTTGGTAAGAACTTGCAAGATACTTGAACACTTCTATATAACAAATTCTTAACAGTTGATATTAGAATACTCGCTAATTTTTATTTTCTAAGAGTTAAATCTTCTTTATATCACGAGTTTTTAATATGATGCATATGACCAAAGAGAACAAAATTAAGCAAAAATTATAAATATTTTACACATAAGAAATGAATACAATTACCATTATTTAATTTTAATGAAGAATATGCCTGAAATTGAAATTAATTAATATGAAAGCGCAGTTAAAGTTTGTAAAACTATGTTCTTGGGAAAAAAAAATTATACATTCTATTTAAGGTTTCAGGAAAGCAAATTAATCTTTCTTAGAAAAATGAAATATCAATATTTTAACAAACTCATGTTATACAACTTTTATAAAAGTATACATTATACAATATCTTTAGCATTTTCTGGGCATAGAGAACAAATTTAACGTAAGTTTAGTTAATTGAAAAATATATTGTTAAGTAAAGTTAAATAATCTACGAATCATTTTATAAAAATATTTTAAAACAATAAATTTTGACAAATTTTCTGTACATTCTGTTGCAATATTTTAGAAGAACAAATTCAAATGTTTTTGTAAAATTGAATATCAATATTTTAGCGGCTTACTTCAACTTAAATTTGCTAATTTGTAATTTGTAATTAAACAAAATGACAGCATCATAGTCATTAAACTAGAACTAGCTAAATGTCCAACCTTAATGCATTTTTAAACGAAAATCAATATAAACAATTTTAACATTATATGTTTGCGTTTTTAAAAATGAAAGATTTAAAAAAGAAATTTTCTGTTAAGTACGTTTTAAATGCTTTGTGAGTTGCAGCTGAACAATTTTGTTAAATATGTCTAAGTTTTCATTCCATCTTTTTATAATTACTTTATTCGTAACTGGCAGACCGCCACCATTTTGACGAGGACCCGAACGGCCCATGTCGGCCGAAAAAATTAAACCTGGGCCTAAGCCAGCCCCCAATCTAAAGAGAAAAAAAATAATGAAAAAATAAATAAAAGACCGGATTCGGCAGGGAAATGATTAAAATAAATAATGAAATTTAAAATTACCTGATCCGACCCGTTTCGAGTTTGCCGAGAAAAATTAGGTCCGGCAACGGCTCCAGAAGGCCTACTCACCGCAACAAAATTCCCCCAGTTATTGAATTTTTAAAAAGACGGTATGAAAATTATTACTATCTTGTTTTTCATCTTTTAGCCACAAAAAAAAAAAAAAAAAAAAAAAAAAAAAAAAAAAAAGCTGACGTAAGGTAAAAGACGGAAATATTCAGTTGCTAATAATAAAAGGAACAAATCCCTCTTGCTACGAAACGGATGACGTCATAAACAGTAATTGGGCGATTCCCAAATGTTTTAATTAGTGATCGACCGAAACAGGTTTTTAAGACCGAAACCTAAACCGAAACCGAATTTCGGTGATCTTCCCACTTTCGGCCGAAACCGAAAGTGTAAAAAAAATTTAAAAACTGATTAATACATACATAACTGCATAGAATTATTAATTAATTAATTAATTAATTAATAACAAATAATTTATAATTATTTAATAATAACTAATTAAGTTACTATTTAATTTATTAATTATACGTGTATTGAACCACATTTCTAACAAACAAACGTAAATATATATGCATGTGTATATGTTTCAAACAAAAATGAAACATAAATAATATCACTTTTATATTTTATCATTTTATAACAACCAACTTTTGAAATTTAAACTACTAATAACAACTAACTTTTGAAATTTACACCGCTTAAAACAATTTATAAATTTGTTTTAATTTAAAACGATCTCTCTTAAGATTTATGTTTGATATAGACCTCTCAAGAAAACATTCATGAATGTAGAACTTTTGTCTAAATTGATGCAGAATATTGCATTTACTTTGCTATGCATGTTACCTGAACAATACTTTGCATAGAAACGGCAGTATACATAATTATTAATTAAGCGTTATTTTTATTAAAAATGAATTTAAGTAAAAATTATTTATTGAAATTAATTAATTAAATATAAGTTGTTATAAACATGTAAAAAAATATAAAATAACGTAATTTAAAATAATGCATTTAATCAATATTATTAATATATTTTATGCACCCATATGTGCGATTTTTTACAAACAGGAGTGTCATTTGGGAAGTTTAGGGGGGGGGGGAGTTTCCCCCTCAAACAATGTGATTAGAAAGTATGAATCATTATAGGTTAGTTTAAGTAAAGGGCACAAAAGCTAAAATAATTTGTTCAATTTCACTAAAAAAAAAAAAAAAAAAAAATTAGCATCAAGGCAACATTTTAAGCCTAGAAATTATTAATCATCATATATATATTATTTCTCCTGTCAACATCCCTTTTTCTCAGAAAATACGAAACACAGAACGACGAAGGAGATAGCATATGAAAGGATTTTCAACAGGCTTCTGACATAGCATACTTAACATTTCATTAAAACATTTTTTTTGATTAAAAATTGCTGTTAAATAAAAATTAAATCGGCATTGTTTTCATGAAAGAAATGAAAGGTTTTACTCAAATTATTGTTGCCACCATAATAAAATACTGCATTATCAGATGACGTCATCCTATAATGCAATTGAAATACGATTGTTAATTTATTTCTTGCGAGTACTTTTTGAAAAAATATCGAGCTTTTAATCGGGTTTTTATTTAATTTTTATGCGTGCGTCACTTATTGTTTATTTGTTTACTTTGTTTAATCATGGCTGTGTGCATGCGTACTGTATCGGAGCACCAGTAGATTACGTAATTTAAGGATTATTTTCCATTTAGAAATACAGTTCATTAGCATTCACAAAAATTGTAAGCATTTTTTTTAAATATTTCCTTAAGCTGTTAATACGCCAGCGAATCTGACGTCACTTAAATGGCTGCTGGACCGCAAAGTTTAACTCCATGTGTACCAAATATTGATTAATGTATTTAAGACATTTATGGAACAGTTTTGAAAAATCTGAGGAAATGCTTTGGTACTTCTCTATTATCCCGTCGACCACTTTTCATAACAAAAAACTATTGCCAAACTGTAACGCCAAATAAACGGGAGAACGTTGCCATTGGAATATCAAAATAAATAAATAAGTAAAATATAAGAATTTAAGGACACAATTGTTATTTTAATTAATGAAATAAGTAAAACATAATGAAAAATATACGCAAATGTCGAATTAAAAACCACTTGATAATGCTTCTGACATCCAGTAAATGGGATTGCATTTTTGTCTTCGTTATGAAAAGTGGTCGACGGGATAATAGAGAAGTACCAATGCTTTCATATGAATTCACGTCTGATTCAGTGTTTCAATTTTTTTATAATTCGTTTTTTTTTCAGTATAGGGGCCTTGGCAACCTAGAGAAATAACCTTGGCGAGAGAAGAAAATTTGGCAAAACATTTTCTGGCAATCTATTACCATTTTCTTATACACAGACTATCATCATATATATTATTTCTGTTCTCAACATCCTTTTTCTATACACATACAAAACATACAACGATGAATGAGGTATCATTCGAAAAGTGTTTGAACAAGTTTCTGAGATAGTACACCCACATTTCGTTAAAACGCGTTGTTTGATTTAAAACAAAATCAGTTAATTAAAAATTAGTGCTAAAACGAACCAGGAAATAATCTCAAAGATTGCAGTGCAAAAGCTTCGCACGGGTCCTTCTGGTTATAAACTTTATTTTTCATTTCAATATTTTCAAAGTGAGATATGTTTAACATCAGTTTGTACTTTAGATAATTTTAAATATATATATAAGGATAAAAATGTAGCAGTTATCAAAAATTTTCTTTTAGGATGTGCACAATAAGATAAAAATAAATCATTGCTTACTAACTCTCTCTCCTCCCCCCCTAAAAAATCTTTGCCACTTCCTGCTTCCCTAAGAAAACATTAAAATGGCACCCCTGTTTGAAAATTTTATATCCGGTGCCAAGTTGACTCTCTGTGCCTCTATCCAAAACTATTTATTTTCATATAAAATAAAACGCAATCTAATAAAATTCATCTAATAAAAAATATTTAAAGTATACATACATCGATATATCTTTTGTAATAAATTTCGTAAATCTTCATATGTTTTAACAACACCTTTCTCATAAAGCATTCGACGTTTCAAAGTAAAAATTTTCTATTACTGCTAAGTTTGTAGCATTTAAAGATCACGTGACAAGAGTATTTTAAGTTTAGTCATGTATGCATTGCTTGCTTTATAATTTACACTCGCATCATGAATCAGTCATGACGGATAATGATAAACAGTGAAGTTCACAGCAATAAACAGTGTCTCATTTGAGCCGATACAACTCATATCCATGAGTAAAGTTGAAAATTTCCGAAAGAAGGAACGAGATTTTGAAATACAGATAGTTTCGGTCGAGTTTCGGCCAGGCCGAAATTTTGGCAGCAGTTTCGCCGAAAACGAACATTCGGCGAAACTCCGATTTTGCGCCGAAACCGAAACCGAAATTTCGGCCGATCTCTAGTTTTAATCAACTGTCTGGATTGTTTGAATGTTTCGATAGTTAAAACAGCTTTCGATTAAACATCATTCGATTAAAATTACTTCATGAAAGTTCACTCGATGCATCTTCCCAAGTGGGAGAACGAGTCAATAAGTTGTCGTTATCGTATATTTGCTATAATATCCAAGGGCTCCCATAAGAGGGGGAATCGAACCCCCTACCCACTAAATGTTCTATAGCCATTTTGTTTTATCAGTTTAAACATTTAAGTAAAGGTTTTCTTTTAAAGGTTTTTTTAAAGGTAATGAAATATTAATAATTCGACTGTAATTATAGAACTCTATTTAAAAATCGATTTTCTCAAATCGGCTGTGAATTTACTTTACATCTAAATTATTTTACGAGTCGGAAAATAAAATGACAGTGACCTTTAAGTGATAATTTCATTTTATTTTTACGTTCGTAACCATCTTAGAAGTTTTTATTACTTTTCTATTGATAAAGAGGCGAACTGAGAAATACACTCATTCACAAGGTCTTTCAGTATATCAGTAAACTGAAACATTATCTATGATATTTATTATATTTTTTCAAAATCATATCTAGATATTCTACTAAAATGGGGTCATTATTCTGGAGTGGATTATTTAAGGCTGTAGACAAATTACAGTCTTAAATAATCTTTACACAATTTGATGTGCCTGAACTGATGATTCGTATCAAAAGAAAATTGGAGACTTTCTTGAAACCGTCATACTTGTGATCTTAAAAATGGTGCTTATAAGTAATCTTAAATAATATAATTTAGTATATAATGAAGTAAATCTAATTAAAAAGTTTTTGGTAATTTTGGAAATTAAATAGTTGTTTTTGTTATTTTATATTCTAAACATTTTATGCGCAAATATCACTTTCAGATGTGTCAGATATGATAACAGAGATGTGTTTAAATTTCTTCGTAAAGTTATTAAGGTCGTAAAGAACTGATTATTCCGAAGCAAGCATATAACGAATAATTTTCACATTTCCTTCAGCTTCGTTATAAGCGTTTTTTTCTATAAACGATTAAATTAAATTGCACGTTTCAATATGAATATAATATTAAATATTAAGTATGAAATCGTAATAATTAATGAGTGCGATAATGTACATACTACATTATAAATATAAACTATGTATGAATTATAAGAAGGAGTTTCTTCCTGGGACTTGCCGAATCCGAGTTCTTCATAGAACCGTAATTTTAAGGCTCGGACCCGGTCTATATACTTCTTTTACAAATCATGAAACGGTCCGGACAAAAATCAATGAAATAAAGCCTGACTTGACTTAGTTTCTAGAAAATGAGACGATATTATATATATATATATATATGTATAACCAACTCTTTATCCTACAATTAAAATTCTTTTATAGGATATTCCATGCATATTTTATGCTAAAAGCACATTTTTCAGCTATGTTCGCAAAGTACGGAAAACCGCATAACAATATTGTGGATACTTAGAAAAAAACATGTAAGTGAAGTTCCATATAGAGATTGGATGACTAAGTTTTAAAATAGAAGTTGATTTATAAAAATCTTCTCATTTTTGGCGAAAACTAGATTTTTTTTTTAAATCGCGAAACATTCAAAAATCGCTGTATGAATTCCGATTAAACTACTGTAAAAAGGACAGAAAATACAATATTAAGCTAAACGATTGAATTTGGGTGGCTTTTATGTTTGAATCAAAATCGCCGGCGATCTTATAAAAGCAGAAAAATATGCAAAATATTCTTTTAAATGTAAAATAACGAAAAATAAAAAATGTGAGCCTCAGGAACATTCGGATCTGTCTTATTAGTGTATCCGGAACAAAATTTGAAGACCTCTACGTGCGATAGATTTTCCTAGCAATCGCCTATAAACAAAAAGGCCCACACACAGACACAAACATTATTTTACTAATATAGAATATCTAAAACAATTATTATTATTATTATTATTACTATTATTATTATTATAAAATATTTTTCTCTCCGAACTTTGAAAATTTAATTTCTTTAAATTCTATACTCTCCAGAAAACTTGAAATTACTTTATATACCCTTAATATAGATAATATATTAAAATACACTCATGAATTAAATTTCATAATTTATTTTATTCTCATCCTCGAGTTTTTTAATTCTAAAAACGGCGGGAAATTTTATTCTTTTACTAGCTAACCCGCCCGGCGTTGCACGGGCCAAAAATATTAATAATCTGTTCTATACGAAACTTAAATCAAACCCCGTCGTAATCGGGTCCATAGTTCCACCTTCGCCAGGGGGCGCAGTCTGTTCTGGAAGAGGCCTTTTCAGAACACTCGACCCAACCAAATTTCCTAGTAGAATTGAAATTTAACCACGGGTAAACATTGCCAAAATAGCGGAAATCGCGAAAGTTGGTTACGTAATCGATCGGTTTATAAAGGGTTAATGTAGATATTTTTAAAAACCCAATCATGCGTTTTGAAGAAAATGAACGCGTCTATGATCTGGAGTCTACTGTTTGTCCGTACTCACATTTCCTGAGTCGATGCTGATTTTTAAACCTGGATCGAAAAACGAAAATCGCGTGAGTGAGTTTTGGAAAGGATTTTTTTTTGGAGGGTTAAAATTAAAAATTTTCAAAACGGATACCAGATTTAAAAAAAACAAAGGGATGTAGATTAGTTGAGGCATTTTTAGTTTTTCGTATCTTGTTTATAAACGCCAATTCGGATTTTTAAAGATAGGGGAAATAGTTAAAAAAGCGAAATTGACTTACGGTAAAAAACGTTTTCGAAAGGGTTAACGCGATTTTAGTTTTAAACTAAAGGTTTCTGCCTAAATCCAACAGAACGTGGATGTCTTTAGATGTGTTTGATTTTTGTTTGGTTATTTTAGAAAGCCGATGCCAGATTTTATATATCATAGAAAATCGGAATTCGCAAAAGACAGTTCTGCGCACGAATTGTTTTGAAGGGTTAATATTTGTATTTTTCAAAAACAAATACAGATGTCAAAAAAGGAAAAAATGTAGATATTGTCTGGTATTTTTAGTTTTTCGTACCTTTCTCTGAATCGCCGATGCGAATTTTTAAAAATTGCCAAAATCGCAAAAATCACAAAACGGCATACAGAAAATATACTGTTTAGAAGGGTTAATTTTTGTATTTTTTAAAACCAAAGGGGGCTTTGGAAAGGGCAAAATCAGTTCTTTAATTTGGTGACCTTCGTTTTTCCGTATTTTTTGTATTTCGGTGGATGAAAGGCTCGGAAAACGAGAGAAAATAAAAAACATGAATTCGATGCTTTTTGATTATTTTTTTGAAAGGGTTAAATGTAAATTTTTTTCAAACCAACCAGATTGTTTGAGACGTAAAAGTATTTTCTTTCAGAATATGTAGACGGTTTTACTGTATTTCTAACCGTTTGCCCATGGCGAATTTAGAAAAACTTAAAACAAAAACGGGATGTGTTGTGCTTTCTTTCTTCTATTCCGGAAAATACGGATATTGGTTTCTGCACATGCGCCAGCTAGCTTTTGAATAATGACGTTTTTATTTGTGATCTTTGATCAATTTTTAATTAATAATACTTTAATTTTCAAAATATTAAAATTCTGACGTAATGGTGCACCAGGGGAGGGTTTGGACTACCTATATCTAAATTTGCAGCCTTCTAGGTGGGCTGGATTTTCCTAGCCATCGTCAACAGACACACAGACACACAGACAGAGCGAAACTTTCTTTTATTAGTATAGATTTTTCAGATATAAGGAAAAAAAAAGAAAAAGAAAAGCTTTTTTACAGCTAAGTTATTTAGGATTTCCCATATAATCGTTCAAATACGTTTCAACAGGTAAGTGGATTTGGTTGGTTGATTATTTATTACGGCCGATTACCTATGCTAGTGATGTAGGCCGACGGGGGGGGGAGGGATGCCCTCTGTGGGGTATTTCTAAAGGATCCTAACACGTATTTACACAAGCAACAGGTAAGTGGAGAAAGGATAACATGCACGTGGAAAAGGGATAACATTCCACAAATAAGAAAAAATGAACTGAGGAAGTTTAATTAATAACAACTATTAAATTAATCAGTATTTTTCTTTGCAATTTAAAAGATGAACCTTCATCGACTAGACCTACAATCGAATAATTGTGAACATTTCTCTAAAATTGGTACTTTTTGTTTACATAAATATTTTTTTGTGTTTCCTCAACAGTTACATAAAATGGAATGTTATCCTTTTCCACTAACCGTTTATTTGATCGCTGAAGTGTAAAATATAAGAATGTCAGAAAACTTTACATCAATTTTATAATAGTCATCGTTAGTCATCATCAAATTAGGTTTTTTTCTGGACATAATTACGAAAGTTTTGAAACTTGGTAATATTGTTTGGGAGGGTCTACTAATGAACATACTAAAAGTCCTGATGGATGGGGGGGGGGGTAAAAACAGGTATCATCTCATAATCTATAAGTACTACGAAAAAATTGCTAATACAAAGGATAAAGAGAATTAAATTCTCTCCAAAATAGGTTCGATACATTTTTCTCTAGAGTCTATAGTTAACGAGATAATCGCATTCAAAAATCCAGAAAATTGCCAAAAGTCACACCAGCGCTAGAGAGCGAGTCAACGCCACTTACATTACATTTACTTAACCTAAACTTAAACGAGCGTTAATAAATGCTGTGTCCAGGAGAATGGAAATCTGAAGTATAACTTCAACAAATCACATTTTTTGTTAACTAAAACCTTATGGAAATAGAACACAAATCAACATCTTTTGAAATTTCCCATTGAACCCGGAATAGTCAAAATGATCAAGGACTTGAGTATATTGTTTATTCCTATATCATTGTATTTTACGCATTTTTCATTTTCGTATGTTTTATGTTAACAAAAAATATTACTTGATAAAGTTATTGTTCAGGCTTCCATTATTCTGACCACAACATTTATTAATGTTCGTTTAAGTTTTGGTTAAGTAGGTGTAATGTAAGTGCCGTGGACCCGCTCTCTGGCGCTGTTGTGACTTTTGACAAATTTCTTCATTTTTTAATGCGATTACATCGTTACCTGTAGACTCTAGAGAAAAATGTATAATAACCTATTTAGTAGAGAATTGAATTGTCTTTATTTTTTGTATTATAATTTTTTTTCGTAGGACTCATAGCTTACGAGATATTAACAAAAAACCGAAAAATGGTACCTTCTTTTACCTCCCCCACCTCGCCCTCATCAGAACTTTTAGTATGTTCATTAGCAGAACCTCCCAAACAATGTTACCAAGTTTCAAAACTTTCGTAATTATATCCCAAAAAGACCCAAAATCTGCCTAATTTGACTGGACTATAAGTGTTGTTGCTACTGCAATAACAAGATACTTAAAATTATAGAAATTGCTTAGTTAGCTTGGAAATAAATAAATAAAAAGCTTTATACAGCACGAAAAAGCATATATGCAATCACCAAAGATAAGTATGAAAGGGCACTAGTATAAGAATATTTAACAACATAATAAACAGAACAAGATAACATAAAAAGATAAATACTTGCCAAGGTATCTACAATTCTTTGAAACTTATTGAAAAAGAAAGAAATTGAGAAAAAAAAATTATTTTCCTTTCTTTTTTGTGTGATATAAAATTCAAATATCTTTAAATCAATTTTTTAATATTGTACATTAAGTATTAAAAAATATTTTTATAAATCTTGCATTAAATTATTAATCACAATAAAAATGATATATAATATCCTAACTACTAATTAAAGTTACATTAAAAAATATCCTTGCATAACTTCACTTATGTAACTGAAAACAATCTATCATATTTTTTTATATTCTTAAGACTTATTTTACTAAGTATTTCTGAAATAAAAATACCTACTATGTTCATGGTATCACATTTCTTAAGAATATATTTTTTTCCAACAAATTTTTTTTATACTCAACTTTCTCTTTTTTTATACGAAAAAATGTATAAAAAAATTGCATTTGAAAACTTTCCTTCGGCGTATAAATACTTCACTTGGGGTTTTCAATAATGGAATTATGTTACGATTTCAGATTGCCTCCGAGAATGCTTGCTGAAATACATGAAATATTTTTCAAAAAGCCGAATAAAAAATTGTATACATTTTAGAATCAATTTTGATGTTTTATTTTTAACCGAATTTTATTCAATAACGAAAAGAAGTACATAGCATGCATGTTTGACGATTTTTAAGGACGCCGAATGTTGTATTTGGCTTTATCAGTTAAAATTTGAACGACTCTCACAACAAATAAATAGAAAATTTTCGATCGCTTCATGATCATAAGAGACGGTAGTCTCTTGAGTGACGCAGCGAAAAACCGAAAACCGTAAGCCCAAAACCGAAGATTCCGTCACTCTCATATATACAGCTAGCAGGACATCAAAGGAAAATCGAAACGCCGACATTTAATATCTGAGTAAATATGAGGCATACCGTTTCGTTTTTTTCACATTAGTCTTATATCTATGGCCTAACTCTATCCTGAAATTTATAGATTTCTACATGCAGTAGATTTTGAGATCTGGAAACCAATTTTTAAGCGAAAATGGAAAATGTAATGGTGTAATGGGCACAGAGTTGTTATCTCGAAAATGGATCGAACGATTTTTTTAAAATTAATATATTATATTAATCAGTTTTAGATGAAGCGTTTAAGATATTGCACTAACGTAGGAAAACTCTTGTTTTCAATATAATCCACTTTTAAAATCGGACTATTTTCTTATGCTTTTTCTGGTAGACAACATTACAGATCTTCAGCCTTTTCACTGCTTTTTATTACTGCGCAATAAGGAAGCTCTTGCCTATTACGGTTACAGTTAAACGTTAAAGCATATCCATATCGCTGAAAAACTATTTAGATTCTTTTTTTTTTTTTATACGAAAACAGTTTTTAATGCAATTTTTAATATGTAATATATATGTATTAAATTAAATTATTGTTTGTATATTTTTCTTTTTTGTTATAATAAAGAATTTCTTATTTCAAAATCTTCATTAAGTCGAAAAATATTTAGATTCCTTGATTAAAATATTGAAATATTTTATAATTATATATACAATTTAATTATTATTTATATATTTAATTTGTCATTTTTTAAAGGAAAAAAAAATATTCAGATTTTTTTTTATCAGTTAATTTGAAACAGACTCTAATCAACGAATCAATCATCTGTTTGTTTTGAGTCGCGAATGTTGTTTAGGAATAACACTCATATGAGGTATTTTACTATTTATTTATTGTTTGTTTACTTATTTTGATTAGATTGTCCTTTTAGAAATTGTCTTTTGATGCAATTTGTGGCGTAAATGGTGAGATAATTGTCAATAGTATTACCTGTTTTATCGTTAAAAATAATATAAGGAAATTGCATTATGGCCAGTGAATCTTTTAAAGAAGTCTTTTAAAAATCAGATGACGATAGAAGATTGGTTTTTTACTTGTTAGCTATATTTTCGAACTCTCCAAATCAAACTTTCCCATCATTCACCTCACACAAATTTAATAACTAAAACTTTTTATTTCAGTGTGATTGAAATACGTTTAATTGTGATGAAACTTTGGTATATTATATAGGGAATTTATATAACGTAAGTTTTCACTTTTATGTATATAAAATTAGATACGATGTTTTCATTATGAAATACAATGTTTCTAATTTATGTTATGGCTTACTTTAACATTTTTTTTATTGACTAAGCCTATCATTAATATAGGGGAGACCGGTACACAGTGAACCTATGGACACAGTGGACCACCCCCTAATATTTTATTTATTAAAAATTTTTTTAAGCTTCTCTTCTATCCTAATAGACAACAGCACTGCAATGATTATTTATAGCCTTCAGAAAGTATGTTTAGCTCAGATTGAACTATTTTATCCTGCTTTGTTGTTTTGAGCTTCTAAAAGTAAAATTTTTCATCATCATATTTTTATTTTTTTAGTAATTAAAGGTTGTAGATAAATAAAATAAAACAGCTTTTTTGAAAAGCTAAGATACTTGTTTTTATTTTACTTTAAAGTTATTATGTTTAAAAGAAAGCTATAAACAATATAATATGATTATTTATTGAACTTCAACATGGGGTACAGTGGACCACCCAATCCTGGGGCACAGTGGTCCACAATCCACTCTGCTCCTCTAATGCAGAATGTTCAAAATATGTAATAATTGTTTTCTATAAAGAAAGATTGTTTTAAAGTAGAATTAAGTGTAAAATAAAGTAAACAAATAAAAATAACAATTTTTTTTTAACATAGTAAGAAATATTTTGTTTTGTATTTACTGCCTTTGATAAATATAACTGTAGTCTAATTGTTGATGATTCTATTCAAGTAAGATTCATGAGATGCAAATTGAATGGAAATCAGTTTATTTCTCCCGAAACTGTAGATGAATCTGCTGTTGATGTCAATGA
The DNA here is from genome assembly GCA_963931845.1 of Maratus michaelseni. Classification (NCBI taxonomy): domain Eukaryota; kingdom Metazoa; phylum Arthropoda; class Arachnida; order Araneae; family Salticidae; genus Maratus; species Maratus michaelseni. The sequence goes on along the minus strand of OZ007593.1, from coordinate 343,050,050 downwards.
TTTCATAATGTTGCTCGCAGACCCAAAATTATTTCTTGAAAATTCCAGGCTCAATCTTACTGATAAGTATTTTGGAATTTCATTTGCAAATTTTATTGTGAGCTGATTTTTTTTGTACTTAAGTAATAACTTCAACTAAATTGCAATTGTTCCTGTATTAATCTGTTATTATTTTCAAAATATAATTAATTTTTTGTTTTTGTTTCAAAATTTATATTACTATGTTATTTTGCAAATGAAGAGGCAACAAAAAAGAATTAGATTAATGAAAAATAGATTTATATTATATTTTAGATAATACCTAATAGTGGTCCACTGTACCCTGGTGGGTGGACCAGTGTATATATATATATATATTTAATGTATTGAAAACTATGTTGTGAGAAAATTATGATGGATGTAAGAAGGTTTAAGGAATATTCAAAAATATTTTCATACAGATTGGTCAGTCTGTTAAAGAGAAAAAAAATTTTAACTGAAAAAGTGGTCCACTGTGTACCGGTCTCCCCTACCCGATTACATGAGATTTTGTTATTTGTATTGATATGTTTGTGTTTACGTATTTTATCAAGATTATATTTCAGCTATTTTTAAGTAAGTTTTTTAAGATACTATATAGCAATGTTAAAATGTTGGCTATACTTTATTAGCTTATGTTAAAGATTGGTCAGAAAAAAAAGGTTGGCGAGATTAAAAAATTTTGTCGATCAGCTAGTGCTCGACTAACATAACAACAGGGCTGCTGGGATGGAATTTAATTTTTAAAAAGGACACATTTTGAACCGGTTTGTTTACAGTCCCATTTTATTAGTAGAATTTTGTGATAATTTCCCGAATGACTGGCGAATTTTGCATTTTTTGTAAACAAAAAAAATATTTAGATGTAATTTTAAACAAAATCTCTTTTCATTTCTTTAATTTGCAAATATTTTAAGTTTTCTTATTTAAAATACTGTGATTAAATGTCCAATGTAAGATTTCCCTTAGTTGAAAATTGTTATGACAGAATTTACACAACTGCAAAAATAATTGATTACTACAACAATGCATTTTCAGGGTTTTTTTCCAATAAAATTAGCTATACAACAGAGGAAAGTTAACTTCATACTATATTTACATTGCAGTAATTTGGAGAGTTGCAAAATATAGCTAACAAGTAAAACACAAATCTTCTTTAGTCTGCGGGTTTTAAAATACTTCCTAAATATTCACTCGACACGATGCAATTTCCTTACCTTGTATCATTTTATCGATAAAACAGGTAATTGACAATCATCTCACCATTTAAGTAACAATCTAAAGTCAATTTCTAAAAGGACAAGAAAATCAAATCAAAATAAGTAAACAAACAATAAATAAATAATAAAATACCTAATATGAGTCTTATTCTTGTAAACAAGAATTTGCATTGCAATCACCGCTCATGAATACATGACACAAGCGATAGGTTAATTTATTGTTAATTGATAGTAGAGGTGCCCAATCTTTTTAGGCGAAGGGCCACTTAAAAAATTGTTGGGTTGTCGAGGACCACCATCAGTAGCACAGAGAGAATTTTGTTTCGAGGAGATGTTGGGTAGGGGGGGGTGGGGATAATTAGCATTATCCATACATACAGCACTGTTCGGTTGCAAATTTGGAAGAATGCACCCACTAGATGGATTTGTGATTTTTATGCGGCTACTTGACAAAATTGTGATTTTTATGTGCCCGTTCTAAAAAATTCATGATTTTTATGTATAGGTTCAACTTTTATGTATAGGTTTCAACTTTTTTACTCAGTGACCACTGGCCAGTACATGGATTTTTTTTACTCCTGTTTTTCAGCAATGACCAATAAGAAATTTACAAATACTTGATAAAAAATTTAAGAAATTTGTCAAACGATTGTGGAATAAATGGCGAAATTTGTCAAATAGTGTTGGGAAAGAAATCGCGACATTCGTCAAATGGTCTCGGGAAAGAAATCAGGCATTGCAGGAAAAAAATCACAAAATTCATCAAATGATCTCGGGAGAAAAATAGTGAAATTTGTCTAACAATCGCGGAACAGAATTGCAAAATTCGTCGAATAGCAGTGGAAAAAAAGTGCACAATTTGTTCGTTCATGGAAAAAGTCATGAAATTCATTAATCGATAGTCGATAAATCACGAAATTCATCAATCGATAGCAGAAAAATCACAAAATTCATTGATAGTGGAAAAATCACAAAATTCATCAACTGGTTTCAGGGGAAAATTTTTTCGAATATCGTCGAATGGCTTCAAGAAGAAAAAAAGTCACAATCCGTCAAATAATTTCGGAGAAAAAATCGTGAAATTCGCCAAATGGTTTCGAAATTTGTCGAGCGACAGCGGGGAAAAAATCTTTTTCCATTCAATCATCGCAATTGGGACTATTAAGTTTGACCAGTGGTGGCAGTAAAGTCAGTCGCCAAATTTTCAGTATTACTCGCCGATTGGCGAATGGCAATTTTGTCCTATATTTTTACACGCCTGATCGATGAAATTCAAGATTTTTACGCACCCGATTGATGACTTTCTTGATTTTTATGGATCCGTTTGACGAAATTAATGATTTTTATATGCCCGATAAACAAAATTCATGATTTTTATGCATGCGTTCAACAAAATTTATGATTTTCCTTCTCCCGATCCACAAAATTCATGTTTTTACTGTGCCTGATTGACAAAATTCGTGATTTTCAACTGATTTGCTTTCCGTCGGCCATTTAATGAAATTCACAATTTTTCTTCTCTAGACAATGGCAAAATTTTTATTTTTATTTTTTTTTTTACCATTTGTTGAAATTTACAATTTTTTCACAAACATTCGATGGAATTCTTGATTTTTCCACGCCCAATATACGAAATTTGCGATTTTCCATGCCTATCGACAAAATTCATAATTTTGCAGAACCGATAGACAAAATTCATAATGTTTTCCCACAATCTATGGACAATTTGCAAATTTTTTCCGCGACTGTTCGTTGAAATTCGCGATCTTTCCATGCCATTCGATGAAATTCATTGCTCCGATCCATGAAATTTGCGATTTTAAGTGCCTTATCGACAAAATTTGCAGGTTTTTTCAACTGATTTACAAAATTCAAGATTTTGAGTGATTGACGAAATTTACAACTCCAGAATTACCGATTTTGGCATCTCTGGTTTCTGTTGACCGATTATTGAAATTTGCGTTTCTTTTTCTAGCGACAAAATGGCGAAATTTGTGATTTTTCCATGCCCATTCGACAAAATTTGCATCCAGTCGATGCAATTCATAATTTTATGCACCTGATCGATGAAATTCATATTTTCCTACGATCTATGGACAAAATTTGCGCATTTTTCTCACGAATTATTAAGGAAATTCGAAATTTTTGGATAGGTTGGCATGTATGGTCTCTGCGGGCCACCAGTTACCCATCACGGGCCACAGGTTGTGCATTCCTAATCGTGATGCAGTTTAGCTCATTCGACTCGACCTCAATAGAACTTACTGATTTTAGTTTCACCACCAGGGTCAGTTATGTTCATATAGAACAGAGTGCGCCCCTGGCAGTGGAAGGGGAAATTAATGGATTTTGGAACTAACTCGAGTTCTATGGGTCCCATCACAACATGGTTTGATTCATTCAATTTGACATTGACAGGATATATCAATTTTAGTTTCAAGTTTGACCACCAGGGGGTGCATTCCTATCTCAGGTTCTATGGCCCCGATCATGACAAGGTATGGCTCACTCAACTCGAAATCGACAGCCTCAACAATTTCAGCTGTTTGTACAGAACAGAGTGCGCCCCCTGGTGGTGGAACATGGAACTAACAGATTTTGCAGCTAACTTGAGTTCTATGGGTCCCATCACAGTGCAGTTTGATTCATTTGACTCGACATCGACAGGATATATCGATTTTAGTTCCAAGTTTCACCACTAGGGGACACTATCCTATCTCGTGTTCTATGGGCCCGATTACGATGAGGTATGGCTCATTTGACTCGAAATCTACAGCCTGAAAGATTTCAGCTATGTTTGTATAGAACAGAGTGCGCCCCCTGGTGGTGGAAGATGGAACTAACGGATTTTGCAGCTAACTCGAGTTCTATGGGTCCCATCACAATGCAGTTTGATTCATTCAATTTGACATTGACAGGATATATCAATTTTAGTTTCAAGTTTGACCACCAGGGGGTGCATTCCTATCTCAGGTTCTATGGCCCCGATCATGACAACGTATGGCTCACTCAACTCGAAATCGACAGCCTCAACAATTTCAGCTGTTTGTATAGAACAGAGTGCGCCCCCTGGTGGTGGAACATGGAACTAACAGATTTTGCAGCTAACTCGAGTTCTATGGGTCCCATCACAATGCAGTTTGATTTATTCAACTGGACATCGACAGGATATATAGATTTTAGTTACAAGTTTCACCACCAGGGGGCGCTTTCCTATCTTGTGTTCTATGGGCCTGATCACGACGAGGTATTGCTCATTCGACTTGAAATCGGCAGCCTGAAAGATTTCAGCTATGTTTGTATAGAACAGAGTGCGGCCCCTGGTGGTGGAAGATGGAACTAACGGATTTTGCTGCTAACTCGAGTTCTATGGGTCCCATCACAATGCAGTTTGATTCATTCGACTCGACATCAACAGGATATATAGATTTTAGTTTCAAGTTTGACCACCAGGGGGCGCTTTCCTATCTTGTGTTCTATGGGCCTGATCACGACGAGGTATGGCTCATTCGACTTGAAATCGACAGCCTGAAATATTTCAGGTATGTTTGTATAGAACAGAGTGCGCCCCCTGGTGGTGGAAGATGGAACTAACGGATTTTGCTGCTAACTCGAGTTCTATGGGTCCCATCACAATGCAGTTTGATTCATTCGACTCGACATCAACAGGATATATAGATTTTAGTTACAAGTTTCACCACCAGGGGCGCTTTCTTATCTCGGTTCCTATGCGCCCCATCACGACGAGGTATGGCTCATTCGACTCGAAATCTACAGCCTCAAAGATTTCAACTATGTTTGCATGGAACAGAGTCCACCCCCTGGTGGTGGAAGATGGAACTAACGGATTTTGCAGCTATCTCAAGTCCTATGTGTCCCATCACAATGCAGTTTGATTCATTCGACTCGACATCGACAGGATATATTGATTTTAGTTCCAAGTTTCACCACCAGGGGCACTTCCCTATCGGGTTCTATGGGACCGATCACGACGATGTATGGCTCATTTGACTCGGAATCGACAGCCTGAAAATTTTCAGCTATGTTTGTATAGAAAAGATTGCGCCCTTTGGCGGAGGAAGATGGAACAAACGGGTTTTGCCATGCATTTTCATACTTCTAATTGTGTTACTCTCTCGCTGTATAATTTAAAAGTTGAGTCTTGGATTCCTCTCCCTGGGCCACCACCCTCATATTTTATTGGGGTCCAAGGGGTCTTTTTTAGCATTTCTTTAAAATTTTATTCTAATGATTAATTTATACCCTATACTTAATTTCGACTAATTGACATTTTCATCAATAACCTTAAAAAAGTAATGATATCAGTACAAAAACCCTTAACAGGTTAAAAGTGTTGACGCAGCACTTTCTTTTGGCTCTATGAATTTTAAATATGGGTCTTAAAAGCAATGATATCAAATTTAAGTGACGCTATGTTAATATTTTTTTTTTAAATCATAATTTTCATTTTAGTTTTATTTATGTTCACAGGTGCAATTATTATCTTAATATGAAAAAATATATAAAATTTATTCGCTGATGCTTTTTCATTCACATCTCTCATGAATTCAAAATATGGGTTTTAAAAAAAATGATATCAAAATTTGAGTGACACCTTGACGTTAATTTAATAGGACTCTTTTAAAATTCAATTTAAATTATTTTTGGTTTGTCTTCTAAAGTATATTTACACATACAAACAATACTTTTAATTTTTCAATACACTTTTAAATATATTACTTTCACTGAGCCTATATTATGTATTGAAATGTATTTATTTCAATAAATTGATTTATCTTCTGTCCCACGCTATCCAAAATCATAAGTAAAATTTATGTAAATGATTATTTTGCGTCATAGTATCCAAACAAAGGGAAATGTATGCAAGTGGATAATATGACGCAAAATAATCATTTACATAAATTTTACTTATGATTTTGGATAGCATGGCACAGAAGATAAATCAATTTATTGAAATAAATACATTTCAATACATAATATAGGCTCAGTGAAAGTAATATATTTAAAAGTGTATTGAAAAATTAAAAGTATTGTTTGTATGTGTAAATATACTTTAGAAGACAAACCAAAAATAATTTAAATTGAATTTTAAAAGAGTCCTATTAAATTAACGTCAAGGTGTCACTCAAATTTTGATATCATTTTTTTTAAAACCCATATTTTGAATTCATGAGAGATGTGAATGAAAAAGCATCAGCGAATAAATTTTATATATTTTTTCATATTAAGATAATAATTGCACCTGTGAACATAAATAAAACTAAAATGAAAATTATGATTTAAAAAAAAATTATTAACATAGCGTCACTTAAATTTGATATCATTGCTTTTAAGACCCATATTTAAAATTCATAGAGCCAAAAGAAAGTGCTGCGTCAACACTTTTAACCTGTTAAGGGTTTTTGTACTGATATATTACTACACACAGTCTCCGTTTCTAGAATTCTGAATTACGAAATCAGAATCTATATTTCTGAGTTGTCCAAAATTTTCGTTTTATAATTAATCATATACATATTTCGGCTTATACTATACATTATGAAAGCGAAAGTTAGATTGTAAATTGAATTATAAAAAAAAGGAAGTTCTCAATTTGATATTAATAAATACTGTGTGTAAGATAATGCAAAATTCTGTAAAGCGAAGAAGGACCAAACAGACTACGTTCTAGTCTGCGGCAGTCTCTTATGTGAAGAAGCAGCCCCTTTCATCTTTTACGACTTTCTTAGCATGTCTAAATGTCAGAGGTCAAGATCGAGAGCCATTGACAGTTTGGAAAATACGCATTTCTTTTGTTGAAACTCACCTTTTGTTTGTCGGTTTCCAAAAACGTATTCGAGAAGAATTGGGAATCATTTGATTTATGCTAATTTTAGTACAACTTGCCCAGGATGTCATTAAAAGCAGCTTAATTCTGATCCTCTCTTCTTTGGCTTTGCACCTTCATTACATTATTTATTTATTATTTTGCTTTCTGTATTTTTTTTTAATAAGTTGAATTCTGTACGTCTAGCATGTCTTAAGAGGAACAGTTGCAGACCAATGGAAATGAGTCGATATATTGACACATATTTGTTTCGGAAACAATTGAAGGGATTTCAGATTTTCTTTTGGTATTATAACTACCTATTTTTTGAGCATCTTGTTTTTAGGGATATTAATAATAATAAGATAATAGCAACAACAAAAAACCCGTAGATTTTTAGACCGCATAAAATATTGCATGTTTAATTTAAATTTTTACTGAATAATCAATTTATAGTTTACCATCTACTAAACAATGTTAAGAAAATTGTTGAAATCGCTTCATTAATTCTCTAGAAAAAGGTACTTCAATATCATCTGTTTTCTATATGATTTTGTAAGTGTTGTTACCCCTTTGTGGGGGTTGGTCTGTGAAATCTCAAACTCCCCTCGCTAATGTAAAACCTGTAGGAGTGGAAATAACGCATGAAGAAATTAATATTTCTGACTTCTTTTTTCTGTGTAATCATCTTAAGGGATATCTTTTTCTCATTTCTGTAACTGTCAAAATATTTCTAAAATGTATGCTGAATTTTACCTGAAGTGTTAAAATATTACTCCCAGCTCATACGATTCTGACACATAAAATATTAAATTAAGCATATGTATTAAAAATATTTTGACAATTAAGAAGAAAAAAAAGAAAAAGAGACATCCTTCAAGAAGAGTGTACAGAAAAAAGTATTGAAAAATATTAATTTCCTCCTGAGATATAAAAAAAAAAATGCATTTCACTCCTATAGGTTTAAACATTAGTGAGGGAAATTTTAGATCTGACTGACCAAACCCCCTAAGGGGCCGCTTCACTAAAACTCCTCGATCGCGAAATCCGATGTTAACCTATGGGAAAACTCTGAAGCGCGATGACTCATTACCTAATATAATTATTAAAATACGGTTTTCACCATCAAAAAGTAGACGTCAGTTACTGACGTTTTGGGTTTTTTAAAAATGTCTTCGTTAATTTTAAGTATTTCTAAGAATATGATAAAATTTCATCAAGCAGAAATTTCAAAAAGTTTAAAGGGAACTTTTAAATAGTTAAAATTTAAAGAGACAATTTTTAAAAACACACAACTTTGGCATCTGAAGTATACTTTCTGATGGTGAAAACAGTATTTTAATAATTATATTGGGTAATGAGTCATCGTGCTTCGGAGTTTTCCTATAGGTTAACACGGGATTTCGCGATCGGGGAGTTTCAGTGAAGTGTAGCAGAAAAGTACCCCTTAAGTGTAACAGAAAAGTTTGAAATGACGAAAAAATGTTTTATTATTATTTATTATTAATATTATTATTTATATTATGTCAAAACCTTTAAGAATGCCTTACAGTTATTTTCCATAAACATCCCCCAAAACTACGGCCACCGTACGAGCCATAAACGTTTAGCGGCACAGACTAATGATACCTGTGGTTGAAAAGCGTTAAATTGAATTATCTTGAGATTCTCTTTTCCAACGGTTTTGCCACGATAACTTTTGAACAGGTTGTCGGCTTTACCTGTATCTCAGTCTCTCTCTCTCTCTCTTTTTTTTAATAACGGAAATTGCATTCTCTATAAACTATACCTAAAAAACAAACAAACAAACAATTTTTTTTTTTTTAAAGTTAAAACAAAAAGTGGGATCAATGTTTATGGATTTTTAATATTTTATTATAATGTTTGTAATTGTTTAAAAAAATAAAATGTTTATTTTTCAGTTATAATTGACGGATAACGTAATAAATAGTATAAAAAAAATGAGGACTGAAAAATATGGAACCGGGACTTCAAAATCGTGGCAAAGGTAGTTTCGCAAGATAAATTTTGTCGTACAGTATTAAAACTTTTGCTATTGTTTTTTTGCAGTTTAACAACAATGTTTATTTATATAAAACCCAAATTAATAAATATCAAATAAATAATTTTTAATTTTTACCAGAAAATGCTTTTTGCACGTAGTAATTAAATTATTTTAAAGTTTTTTTTTCATTTTCAATTTTCACATGTAAATATATATGTCAATTGTAAACACATTGTTTGGAAATATTATTATCTGGGTTATTTAAAATAAGGTAACTGAAAATTAAAACAAGTTGGAAATTATACGTTAAACATGACATATGAGGTGTGTTCGTACTATAACTAGTTTTACAATGAAAAACAAATCATCGTTATTATTTCAGTGAAATGAATTATATCGTCTGTTATGAGTGAAATGAACATGCCTTTTCTCTTATTACGTATGCCACGATTACAGATGCGATTTTTTTTTCGACACCGGACAGCGCTGCAAAATTCCCCATGTAAATCTTGCTTTGCGAATGATTACCTCCATAATTTAATATTTCTATGACTCACGATGAACGAATATCTTGCGTTTATTTACTTTAATGGATTGAGATATTGGCTGACTACACATACTAGTTTGATTGACAGACATGACTTATTAGACATGACTAGTTTTGATTCGATCTTCATAAAATCCTAATTTTAACTGAAGTTATCTCAGAATCTATACATATTTGAATGTAACTCATCTCTGAAACAAGCATTTTTTTTTTAATAATCTTTCTAAAAATATAACTTCTATGCAGTTTTATTCGAAAAAATAATTTTGAATAAAAATGGAAAAAGAAATGCTCAGCCTATATTTGTTTTCTTCAGTCACATGACTTACTAAAATGGAAGAAAACTTTTATTAATATCTTTTTAAGTTTTAATTCAATTTTCATAAAATTTGAAATGACTCGAAAAAAAAATTCTGCAACAATTATATATATTAAATTTTAAATCATTCGGTTGGGTAGTTTTTGCGCTGTTATATATGGGCGGACAGACAGACGGACTGACCAGACGACGACTATAGGTGCTACGTATTTATATAATTACGAACGCACCTAAAAACGGCTATTTGAAAAATCTGAATTAATTCTTTATTTACATAATGAAATTTTGTATAAAAAAATAAAAAAAAAATATCGAAAAAATATCGAAAAAATATCGAAAAAATATCAAATAAAAAAAATAATTGGACACTGCAAACCACAATCCAGTCAAATGTATGCCTGCAAAATATGGTTAAATTGCTGTTCATATTTGTGATCCTATAAAAATTATGTAACTGAACTATTTTAACAGATTTCAACATTTTATAACGCTTTTCGAAATAAATATTGTTTGCTTCGACACATTTATCGCACATGCATCTGTAAAACTACCGGTTTTCATGTTTCTATATGGAATAGTTTTGTAATATAAGCCGAGAAAGTGAAAAGGACACGATAGATTTAATACCAACGGCAGATTTAGTAATTTTTTTTAGAATAGAGACATAAACTCAAGAATAAAAGAAAATCAAATTATATTTTCATTATTTCTTTTAATTAAAAAAGCGCTATATATTTATACGAACTAGATAATATAAAATTTAATAACTCTATAGGTGGGTTATGTAATATTTTTTAATACCTCTATATTCCTTTACCTCTGACAATAATAATAATAATAATAAATATAATATTAATTATTTTTATTTAGTATTATCACAGACCTACGCAATAAAGAAAAATTAATAAAATTCTAGACAATAACGTATGATATCAGGATTATATTGCTGTAAAATAAAATTTTGTTGTAGTTTCGAGATTTAAGTGTCATGAAAGCAGCAATAAACATAAATGTGTACAGTAAGTCTTTAATAATATTTTTATAATTCAATAAACTCTATCAAACCAAACATCAGAGAGAAAAATATTTTATCGAAAACTTTTCCCGTAAAAGAACTTTAATGTTCGGTTCTGTTCAGTGTTCAGGACTCGCATATTTCAAACTCCATTTCCTTTCCAACTGTCATCACACAAACACGTAAATTCAGTGTTACCGGGATATAAAATGCAAAATGGGCTCATTAGAATGTCTATTGAAGGTTTCGGAAAAATTCTGAATTTTAGATTGTACCTAAATTTAAATCTCAACTTGCTGCATTCTGTTTCACAGAGGGGAGACATCAAATATTAAAAATTCAAGAATTTGTCTCTTTGAAAGTGTACGTGCCTTAAATTTTCATAAAAGTGATTGAAAAATGCCTTTGTTGTGACAAGAACGTTTGAAGTGTGCTTGACGTAGTTTGAATAAAGTTGAGCTTAATTTTTTCTTCATTTTAATACGATTGAACTATTTTTTTGAATTTGAAAAGAATTTCTTTCTATAATGTAATTTTTCAATAAATTTTCAGCCGTGAAATTACGCCATTATTGAATATTAAACACTTGATTTTGTTAAATTGCTAACAACAGAATGTTTATTAGAGTGTTATTCCAAGTATCCGGGTTCGATTCCCGACCTGGACATTTTTCACTCTGTCAGTTATACGCTTTGTTAGCAATTTGAAAAATTCAAGCGTTTAATATTCAATAATCGCGTAATTTCACTGCTGAAAATTAATTGAAAAAATAATTAAATTATATATGTGTTCGCCTGGGCTGGAATTTGTTCCGCCTTATGAATGCCACAAAGTTGTGTGCTCATGGAGAATTTTCCATCTTGTATTGCTGTTGCAGCCTTTCCGACATATATGAGTGAGAGATACCAAACTGGGTATCGTCCTTGTAGCTCAATGGTAGAGAATTGGAGCGTTATTCCAAGGATCCGGGTTCGATTCCCCGCCAGGACATTTTTCACTCTGTCGGATATACGCTTTGTCATCAATTTGAAAAATCCAAGTGTTTAAGAATTCCTCTTTGTTATAATGTCTACTTTAACAAATTTCATATCATAAAATCAATATCGTAAGTCATGTGACTATCATTAACAGTTACGGGCTGATCGCATCGCTTTTCATATGTCAAGCAGCCATTTTTACTAAAAATTATGTTTTCGAATAATACTGCATAGAAATTATATTTTTAGAAAGATTGTTCAAATAAAATTTATGTTTGAACGATGAGTTACATTCAAATGTGTATATAATCTCGGATAACTTTAGTTGGAATTAGGTTAACAGCTCAATATTTCATTCCATCAAAGTAAACAAACACAAGACATTCGTTCATCGTGAGTGATAAAAATATTAAACCATGAAGTTGTAATTATTTGCAAAGAAAGTTCTCCAACGATGAATTTTGCAGCACTGTTTGGTCACAGTAAAAAATAAATAAATCGTGCCTGTAAGGCAATCAAACTTTAGCATAATTGTATTAGGTGAAGTGCTATAAAACTCAACTTCCTTCACGATCTTATCTCGACGAAGTTAAATGTAAACAAACTAAACTTATGGAATTATATTTAATGAACCAAATTTCAAAACGAATTGTCAGTTAATTTGGTATCTACGTATTATCGGAGCCGGAAGATGGATCACCAAAAATTATTGTTAATCGCCAATCATATTTATCATTGTCAATGGTCAACAGTAATACATTTATTAAATACATAACATAATTAAAAATGGTAAATAATATAGAAGTAAAGTAAAATAATACAAAACAATAATTTAGTATACAATAATTAAACACATAACACTAGACTGGCGGCTTTTAGCTAAGATATTTATGAAGGTAGTTTTAATTTTGGCTGTGTGTTATAACCACCGGAATGAATATGAGATATATATTCTAATCACATTCTATATCTATGAATTTAATATACATATCTATATCTATATTATATAATATTATACAGTTATATAGTATAAATGCTTCTGCAACTGATTTAATATTTCTACTACATAATACTAACTGTAGAGTTACAATATAGATAAAAAAAAAGGATTAGTGTAATTAGTGTTACAGGCGCCATTGTTTGCGTGGTGTATTAACCGGCACTGTTCTAAGTCAGTAGACATTAAGCATAAATTACGAAGTCAATGAGTTACGCAATTATGAAAACTCCTGAACTATATCTAAAAAGGAGAGCAAACCTAAACAAAATAGGACAGAGAACACCATCTAGAAGAAAGTCGGTGAATTGTAATCCGATTGCACGGCAAGGGTCAAAAGTGAGCATTACTGACAGCAAATATGTTTTAAAGGGAATGTAATTAACATAAGTGGTTTCCAAATGTTCTATGTTTCATCAAACCATACGTCAATTAGTATGCAGCTCGATTATGATACATTATCCAAGATGATTAGAGGAGAATAATGATAGCTTTTCTAATTCTCTACAATCGAGGCTACAGCCAAGGTTAGCGTGAAACAAAAAGGATATTAGCAACAATAAGGTTTAATGTAAATATGGATATCATTGAAGGGTTTTCGCAAAAATACTTTATTGTGCCAAATCGTAATAGCTAAAATATGTCAATTAGCAGTAGACATATTAAGGAAGATTACTTAATAGATTTAAAAATCTCCACAATAGCGAACGTATTGCAACGGATAAGCAAAGGAACCTGAAGCATGAATGCCTTAGGTGAGTTAAGCGGTATTTGTCAAAAAGAAAAAAAAAAACATAAAAAACATAAAAAAAAAAAAAAAAAAAAAAAAAAAAACGAATTGTTGACATTATCGCAAAGAGTTCTTCATTTTTCTATCAGAATCTTCCGATTTGGCAAAGGATTAAGAAAGTAAGTTAAATTATGAATAAAAGTAGCATGTTGTAAGACTTAGCATGCATTTCAGGGAGACCAAACTGGCTAGTGAATAAAATAATGATATAAATTTTGTAAAAGGTTTTTTAATAAAATATTACAGATAACTAAAAGTCAGCAAATAAATACCATGCTTTATTTCCTTTTTTTTTTTAATTTACACTGATTTTGACTCCGTGATTTATCATAGATGCTTTCGTAAAAGAGAAGTTTTGTAATAGAGTAGCTATATAAAAACAAAATATAGATTAAAAAATAACAAGTAGGTTTTTCAAAATTGAGACTTGTAGTCGGAGCTTTTATAATTGTAGAATATACTCAAAAATTAATTGACTAGTGTCATAAGAGCAAAAATGCACTTAATTGTACACAGCACAGCATCGTAGCTAGATTATCTTTCGCTCCTGGTACAATGGTATAGATTGAGCCCTCCAACCATGTACCTGAATAACTCATCTTTCCACCTCTAGTACTCCAAACTCCCATTCACCGTTTACATTTCTAACGCACTTTGCTATGTAATGTTTTTTCCCACAGAAAATCCATAGTGATTTCATTATTGTATAAAAGGTTTCAGAAAAAAAACGTGCCAATATTTTGATGAGGGTTGTTTTTTTAAATTCCAGTAGAGAAATAGTAACAGATAAACAAGTAAAACTTTCAAATAAAATTAATAAAACGAATGAATGAAACAAACAAACAAAAAATATGATAATATAACATTGTAGATCTCTGTTTACTGCTAGAACTTTTAGAACGACTGAGTTTTTGTGATTTTGAATGCGATCATTTTGTCTTGCACCACAAGCATTTGTGAGAGAATGAGAAATTCATTCCGTCTTTTTTAGGTGCGTTCGTAATTATATAAATACGTAGCATCTAAAGCCGTCGCCTGGTTCGCCCGTCTGTCCGCATATAACAGCGCAGATACTACCCAGCCGAATGGTTTAAAATTTAATATATATAATCCTTGCAGAATTTTGTTTCAAATTTTATGAAAATGAAATCAAAACTTAAAAAGATATTAATAAAAGTTTTCTTTATTCTATTAAATCCTATCATGCGTAATTAATTCATGCTATCTTATGATAGCCAATGATTCTAGGTTGCCATGTTGATTACGTCCTATTTAAGATGAAGTCATATTATTTGCCGAATTTAAAAACCGAATTTGTATACTAAAATTGTTTAATTATATCAGTCATATATCTACCGACAGTTTTTTTGGATAGATGTTTCCGGAGAAATAAATATTAAATGGAAAATCAGTCTAAATATGGATTTCAAGTTCTGAAATTTTCAAAGCTAGGCTTAAGTTTCCCATTGGAATTTTTAGTAAATGTCAACAAATGTTATCTATGCCACGTGAAGATTGATTCAAATTGGATATTGCTACTTGCAGCTTCTAGCCAGTGGCTTTGAGTTTCGCCTATTTGTTAAGTTGAAGCTTTCTATATTTTGCATAAAGATGTCTTGGAATCCACGGGATTCCATTTAGAGTTTAGATTATCTTACATGTGTATATTTTAGGATCTAGTAAAAGAAATGGTGAGGATATTGTTAGCTGAGTTAAGTGCTTTATAATTTAACAAGTTTGGGAAAATTCACCCTCTCTAAGTTTTCTTAATTGAGTTTTGTTTTGAACCGTCTAAAATAACTATATCCACTCCACTGCTGACATTCCCTTCTTGTTTTTGAAAATTTGCTGTGTTTGCTAAAATCTGTGTCAAGCTCCAATTTTAAAGCTGACAACTTCGAAAGGTTTGTCACAATCGGAGTTCCAGATTGTCTAGCAATAGGATTGTAATAATATTTTTTTGTAATATATTACTATATAAAAACAAATACTTATGAAATATAAAATGTAAAATATTAAATATCTATATTAATAAAAGAAAGTTTCGCTCTGTGTGGTTGGTTGGTTGGTTGATTATTGACGGCCAATTATCTACACTAGGGATATAGGCCCGGGGGAAGTGCCCTTCGTGGGGGTCTTTCTAAGGGAACCTAACCCGTATTTACGCATGGATAAATCCACGGCTCGAAGAAAACCACGAAAACTCCGAATGATTAGGCCGACGGGCGCGATTGGGATCGAACCCAGCACCTCCCGTCTACCAGCTTCGAGAGCACAACCTCTCAGCCACTGGTGTTCGCTCTGTGTGTGTGTCCGTGTGTCCGTGTGTCTGTGTGTGTGTCTGTTGGTGATGGCTAGCAAAATCTAGCCCACCTAGAAGTCTGGAAATTTAGGTGTGGATAGTCCAAGGTCTGGCCATGTGCATCTGAGCCTCAGAATTTTAATATTTTGATAATTAGCCTAGATATTAATTAGATTCTCATTAACCATCGCTTCTAAAATGTCCTCTTTTAAATCAAAATGGCGAAAGAAACGAACTGGCGCGTTGGATTTGCGAGTGGAAATGAACAAATTCGAAATTATTTTACTAATTAGCGAATTTTAAGAAAACTAATTGAGATATCAATTTGAAAATTTCTGAGCATATGTAAAAAAATATTCTGTATCTGACTATGTGATTTTTGAAAAATTCGGTTGGTAATTTTTTTTAATTCATGCAAAAATTTGCCAAAAATCTGCCGGCGCCAGTGAAAACGATCCGAGAAAGTTTCAGACAGGGATCTGCTTTCATTAAAAACTGAACTACAAAGAGATTTGTTTCTCGGGCCGATCCCTCCATTTAGTTTGCGAAAATGAAAGGAAATAATTGCCAATTTTTACTAATGAACAAAAGTTAGGTAACTAATTAAGATATAGGTTTGAAATAGAGGTCGGGAAGGGGTGTCATCTGCCGGCTATTTTAGCGTATAGCGTCTTCGTTATGTTCGAATTATCAGAAAAATATAATTTTTTTATTAATGATCGCGTTAATGTAGGTGACGGTGGTTCTCTTGAACAAATTATTCATTATATTTGCGGGTATGGGGAGCGAGGGGGTTAACGCCTTTCTCTGAGATTGTAATTATCTCGGGCACGGGCAACGCCGGGCGGGTTAGCTAGTAAAAAATAAATTACCGAAAATATTTTCTTCATAAAACAATCTTGATGTTTTTCGGGCGTTGTTCAAGTCTCGTATATTTCAATTCGCATTATCCCCCAACAGTCATCGCATAAAGATGTAAATTCGCCGTTACCGAGATATAAAATGCAAAATGGATCTTTTAGAATGTCTAGTGAAAGCTTCGGAAAATTTCTGAATTCTAGATTGTATTTAAAATTTAATCGCAGTTTTCTGCGTTCTGATTCACAGAGGGGAGACATCAAATATTAAAAATTCAATAATAGCCCTCTTTTAAAGTGTACGTGCCTTAAATTTTCATAAAAATGATTGGAAAATGGGTTTTTTTTTTGTGAAAATGCATTCAAAGCGTGTTAACAGTATTTTGAATGAAGTTTTTTCGTTCCGATGTGCATTTTAAGGTACTTTTATTGAAATTTCAAGTGTTAAAAATTCTCAATCTGTTTTAAATAATATTATTATTATCATTTATATTTTTCTTAAATTGTTGTATATATCGTTTTAAAACCAATTTTATTTAGGAAATTGTAAAAAACAACACTTGCTAATTAAAATTTCAATGTTAGATATAATATAAATTCAAAATAGAATAGCGAGTTAAGCAAATTGACGATCGTGTTATTTAGATAAAAAATATATTAACAAGCACGAGTACTTGACAAACATTTAATTTATTCCATAATTTAATTCATAACCGATACTTTAACAACGAATTGCATATAATTTCTTATATATGAGATTTATTATCATTATTAATTAAAATTTAATTTTTTATAACTTCTTCTATATAAATTAGAAGAAAGTACTAGAACCATAAAAAATTTTGACTTCCGTTTTTAGATGAAAACATATTCAAGAATACATATTCAAGTTTGGGAATAAATAGATACCAATGTCTTATCCATAGAATTTTATATTTGATATTCATAGAACATTGAGAACATAAATCATTGAGAAAGTACGTGAAAAATTAAATGATAGCTTTTCAAATAATAACTTCATAGACAGTGCAATTGTAGAATATTCTTATTAGTTTTGATAATGGCTCCGATGGAGCCATAACATGTCAACAGTCTAATAAAAATTTTTTTCACTGTTTATAAAGTTTTTATTTTACGCCTTTTAGCAATTCAAAGAAACAAGGTGTTATAATTTGTTATATTTTTAATCAAGTCGTATTCAAGATATCTCGAAACGTGTAAACCCATCCAAAAATGGAAGTAGAAATTTTTTTACGATTCAAGTAATTTATTTTTATGCATATCTAAGGAAGTAAAAGTATAAATAAAAATATATACTGCTGAGTTTTTAACTTTTGTTAAAATAAAATTCATATTACAGATATAAGTAGTAAAATTCTGAAAATATACAATCTGTGAAGAAAAGAAAAACAAAACTACTTCTGAAACCGAATTCAAAACAACTATAAAGGGTTTAAAAGTTACATAAAGAAATATGCACATTTTTTACATTTGTTTAAATAACATTTAATAAAATGGTTAAAATAAACAAGATACAAGCATTTTCAAACACAAACATATTTTAAGTTAAAAATATACATAGTCTTGAAATGTGACCCTATTTTGTTAAAGATAAATATACTTAATCTCAGGAAAACATTCTGGATTCAAACTGCACTTCAGAGTCATTTTTATGAGGACATAATAAACTCGCTATGGGTTGGAACCAGACATCTATTTTAAAATCTGATACCTCACATATTCACGTTTGATGGTACTTTGTTACATAATAACATAAATTATCTGGAGAATTTGAAATTTAATTTTTAAAGACTTAAGAAAAAAAGTTTTACCTAGAATTAAATATTTGGAATATTTACACCGGAAAAATTAAAACAGAAATAGCCATATTTATTTACTGACGTTCATGCTTTCAAAACCATACTTATCAGTGAATGCAAAGAAAGCAATATTTTAAAAACTTAAAGTAAATCGATGGCAATCAAAATAAGTGAAACGTTGAAAACTGTAAACAAAGATATAACAGCTAAGGTTTTGGTGTTATGTTAGCAGAAAATTAATATTACTACAGATCAAAACAGATATAAATATAAATTTCTGAAAAAATATAAAGCACGAGAAGGAAAGAAAAACAAACTGCTGTTGAAACTGAATTCAAAACAAATATGACGGGTTTGAAACTTGCGTAAACAAACATCAACATTTTTTACATTTCTTTAAATAACACTGTGCCATCGGCTTATTGTAACGATTAATTTAACAAATGTAAAAGTAAATTTCACCACCTGATCCTTCAGTTCCGCAGGGATTTACCGAAATTCCATATACATTTTACTGTATTTATATTTCCTTTGGCAACACTGGATGGCTGGAAACATCAAAAACAATAATCACGAAAATTAAAGTAAATTTGGGTCTAAGACAGTTTATGGAGATACTTTAACTGCGTAAACAAATTTAATTTATTAAAAGAATTTTTAAAAAAGTACTTTTATTTATTTATTACTTACCCATCATACGTAGTATAGGGTAAGTCTTGTAATCGTTTTGAAAATCGAAAATTTTTTTTGACGGATTTACACGTTTCAGACACTGGAGATTCCGAAAAACGTATTTTTAGAAAAAAAAATTTGCCGTCCGTCTGTGTGTCTGTGTGTCAGTAAACGCTCTATCTCCCGTAAAAATTGAGATAGAGACTTGCAATTTGGTATGTACTTAGTGTGTAATAATGGGAAGAAGCCTATTTCATTTCAATAACCTCGATTAACCGGAACTATTTTTTTTCGGACTCTCGAAATATTCGTTCTGATAAAAGGTATATAAAAATTTTCGAAATTGGTTATTTTAAGAAATGAATATAAAAGACAATAAAAAAACATAAATTTTGCATAAAGCATGAAGTCGATCGGATAATGAGTTGCCGAAATATTTGGAATCCTATTTTCCACACTCTTCGATTTTTCATGACCCTGTATTTCATCCAAATTTCACTTTAAAGATATATTTTAATTGGAAATTTGACGCTTAATAAGATGCAATAAACCGCTAGTTAATAGGATTATTATTTTTTGGAGTTATAAGGAAAAACCTCTTTCAAGCAATTCAGTAATCGAGCCTTTAAAGTTTATGACGTCATCAAGCCACGATTTTATTTGAATTGCAATGCATTTTATAAGTAGTTTACACATTTTTATTTTAATATTTTACATTATGCATATCCATGATGGGTAAGTATTACGGTGGCCCCCAACGACTAGTTTTTCTTTTTATTCACATATACCTACCCTAACTAAAAATAATTTATGACTTTGTTATAATAATAATATCGTTTTATGATGGTAAAAGACACATTTTATTTATCTTAAAAGAGAATAGTGACGTATGTCTTATCTGCTTAAACACCCAGTTGAAATAAAAATTTCTATAGTAAGCAGTAACAGCTGTGCAATATTTTTTCTTGTAAATACTTAACTTTAATTTTTACTGCAAATATTAGCTATTTAAAAAAAAGTAGATTTCAGTCTTGTTAGGTTAAAACAAGTTGGAAATTGTACGTCAAACGTGACAAACGAGGTGCGTTCGTACTATAGCTAGTTATATAAATATTCAAATCTTGATGATTTTTAATTCTGTGAAATGAATTATTTCATCTGCAGATTAATTCCTGTAATAAAATCAGTATCTCGGTCGCTTGACGATTAAACATCGGAATCTCCTATAACAAGAAAGCGCCGATTTTGTTTTATTCAGATTTCTTGTTAAATATTTCTATTAATATCTTCTAAAATTTTGATTCGATTTTCATAAAATATGAAATGTCTCGACACAATTCTGCAAAGATAATATATCTTAAATTTCAAACCATTTGGTTGGGTAGTTTTTGCGCTGTTATATGCGGACAGACGGACGGACGGACGGATCACACGACGACTATAGGTACTACGTATTTACATAATTACGAACGCACCTAAGAAGGTTAAACGCAAAATTACATTGAAGATAATTTAATAATTTGTATTTCGTTATTATTAGGTGCGTTCGTAATTATATAAATACGTAGCACCTATAGTCGTCGTCTGGTCCGTCAGACTGTCCGTCTGTCCATCTGCCGCATATAACAGCGCAAAAACTACCCAACCGAATGTTTTGAAATTTAATATATATTCGTTGCAGAATTTTATGGAGTCATTTCACATTTTACGAAAATCCAATGAAAACTTAAAAAGATACTAATAAAAGTTTTCTTCATTATTTTAAATCGTATCATACGTAATTAATTCAATGATATTCCATTATAGGTAATAATTCTAGATTTCCATGGTGATTACGTTATACTTAGGATGGAGTCATATTATTTCCGTATTACTGAATTTAAAAACCGAATTTGTATATTAAAATTGTTTAATTATAGCAATCATATAATCTACCGACAGTTTTTTGGATAGATGTTTCCAAAGAAACAGATATTAAATGGAAAAAGAGTCTAAATATGGATTTCAAGATCTGAAAATTTCAAAGCTAGGCTTAAGTTTCCCATTGGAAATTTCTGTAAATGTCAGCAAAATATAAAATGTTGCCAACTTAAAATGTACTTATTTTATTAAGGAAAATAATCATATCATAATAACAGACGATATAATTCACTTCACTGAAATAATTACGATGATTTTTTTACATCGTCTTGAATTGAATATTTGCCCATAGTATAATTTTATTGTAACATAATTGTAATTAATTGTGTGTAAAAGTGTATTGAAACTTAATTTCATAAAATAAAATTAATATCTATAATATGAAAATCTGCACATAAATTTTGTATTCATTCATTTTTGCATAAGAGTGCAACAGCTATTGCATCAAGATCTGAATATTTATAAAACTAGTTATAGTACAAACGCAACTCATTTGTCACGTTTGACGTACAATTTACAACTTGTTTTATATAAGTGTCATTGGTAATTTGTGATAACAATAAAAAATGCGAATATTCTTGTCTTACCTGTTTGGATACTAATTTGAAAAATAAAAACAGCTTCTTCATATACTTTAGTACTATGTAAGGCAAACATTCTTATAATGCGGACGGTTGGCATAAACGAGTCGTGTTTCCTAAAATCTAATTAAATATTTGCAAAGGTTTTGTATACTATATATTCTCCAATTTTTGTTGTCAAATGAATGCGTCGACAAATAAATATTGCAAAGAAGATATCAGCATATAAGAAAAGGGTACGTTTACAAACAAATACTCCTATCATCCACAGCACATTTTTTCCTATTGTACTTTTTACAAACGCGTCAGTCAGAGAAACAAGTCAATATCCGTAGACCAATGAGTTGTCCTGAATTCTTCTCTATGAAATCTTATTAACATTATTTAAAAACAAGTAATATAAAAAAAAGTTTTTTAAAGTCAATTCCTACTTAGGTCAAAAACAATTTTTTTTCCAGTAATCTACACGCTTCGCCACTGACGGTATTTATTCCTAAATTTATATCCTGCTAAATATCTTATATAAGAGAAATTTTTGAAATGTATTAAAAATTAAATAAAAAAACAAATAGCTTAAATACCAAAAATTAATAGCTCGAAAAGTATTTCTCACAAATTTGTTAAACAAACTGCGTTAGAAAGTTAAAAAATTGTATTTTTCTTGATATAAATTTCAAATCTAATGATTATGCCGTTTTTAGCACTTTCCAACCTAGTTGAAAAGTGCTTATGACTTCGGTTTATCTGGCCGGATGGCCGTCTGGCCGTCTGTCCGTGCTCTAACTCCCGTAAATATGCTCGGATTGCTCTGCAATTTTTATATGTTATTGTCGTTATCTATGGCACGTTCCCTATTTCAACTGAAGTGCGTAGCACTTATAGTTTTCTTACAGGGACACTCAAAAGAATTCCATTACATTGCGGTCTATGGGGAAAAATCATTTGCGGTTTATTTTAAAAATGTTTCACAATTGTAAACGCATTGAAATTTATATAGATCACTAAGGTGCATTAGAAGAAGCTTAATATGGAATAGTAGGTGTATAGCACTTAGAGTTACTTTACAGGGACAGTCAAAATAATTCCGTTACATTACGTCTATGGAGAAAAATCGTGTATAGCAGTCATCGTTCATTTACAGGGACACACAAAAGAATTCTCTACTGTCTGTTAACAATAATTCCTGGAAGTGCGTTTTAAGTTACTGAACGCGATTTTAATCTTAACTAGCTTTTTGTCTATTACGTGGTGTGTATAAATTCTGTAGATCCTATACAGGGCAGCACAAAAGTTCGCGAACACATTTCCGTTTATTGACAGAAACTCCAGAAGGAGAATTTAAACTGTGCTACGCGTTTCCTAACTAAACTAAAATTTAGCATCCTATGTATATATACAAATCTATAGATCATATACAGGGCTACATAAAAGTATTCGGATATTTTTCCGAATATTGTATATATTGAAAATTCCTGAAATTACGTTTTTAAATATGTTATGCGTTTTCCAAATTGTTTACTTAGATGTCATCTTTCAGCTTATTAAACGGTAATGATTTGTAAAATTATTTTAGAAGCGTTGGAAAGTGCTACATAATCTATGCTTGACGCATGATTTTTCGTTCTTGTTCAAATATTGAATTAAAAAAATTACCAAACTTCACAAGGAAGTACCATAACGAAACCTTCACACGGAAAAAGATAATGGGGCTGTTCACGGACGAAGATCAGGCGGCGCGCAGGCGAAGGAGACTATAAATATGGAGTGAGTCTGTACTTTTGAACAGAAATGAAATATGAAACTAAAATTAATTAATTTGATTAAATTAATGAATTAATATTTGAAAAAACTGTATTAACATCAAGTGTCATCCCCTACAAGTTTAAAAAAATGTATTTGAACTTGAATGGATGAATAAAAAGTATTTTATTAACGATTGAAAATTTGAACAAGATATATAAATATATAGAGGTTGTGAGCTAATAGTAGGAATTGAATAATATGGCTTCAATTCATTTAGCGCACTGGTATAAGTAACAAGAGGAACATTTATTAGCATGGCGTTCACATCGTAAAAAACCACAACTACGACATTCCAAATTGAAGAACAAAGTATTAAGAAAGTGTGCTGCAGCTTGTATAACTATGCATAGAATTCTTTGCTTTTTTGTGGTGGCTCTATCTATTATTTTAAATATTAAACATCGAAGCTATCCGCCACTTAATAATGATGTCAGCCAGGAGCTCTTTTTGTTTTATTTGAACTTCGAAGTACGTGTGGAGAGCAAGAAGAAGAATTAGTTTTTGCAGATTCTGTAGCATTTGTAGACTTTTTAGGGGTAGAATTAGTAGTGTTCAAAGCGTCTGCAGCAGTTGGAGAAACATCATTTCTAGGATTTGTGACAGTAGTTATCAAATGAGAGTCAACAGCTTTATGACTTAAAGTATTAGGATGTATCAAATGAGAATTAGCTGGTCTCGTATCTGTAATACTAAGTTGAGAGTCACCTTGTTTAATACCCGTAATTTCACTTCTGTAATTTCCTGTATATCTTTCTTAAAAAACTGTATCATTGGTATGGCATAGATCCATATATATGCATTTTTTTATTAATAAAGAAAAACCACATTTTTAAATTCATTTGTTAAAATTATCTCTTCCCTTTTCCTTTTTATTCCAAAATCATATCTCGTTTATTAATAGATTAACGCTTTATATTTTATGCATGCAGATGCAGTTTATTCTCGCATTTCTTGTCTTTTTATTTTAATTTTACATGTGCACCACAACCCGAAATGTAGAACAATTACCAATATGTTTCACGCTTTGCAAGAAACAGACATTGTTCCAGAATATTTTTCTTTCTTTATTTAATTATGAACTTTGAGCATTCACCAATTATCAAAATACATTTATTATTGAACCTTGTAGTTACTTCACTTTAACACAAAATTATATATGTCTGCATTTTTTGTGTACAGAAAATGTTATTACTGCCTCAGTATATTTACGCTGATGGCAGATGTTTCTTAGGGTCTTAAAACCAGAAAAGGGTTATGATTTACTTTGTGAAATTGTAATCCCCTCTTTTGTCACCAAATTTAAATGTAACTAATCTTTCATCAATAACGGACGTTTTTGCCTGGCGCTAATGAGTTTCACCAATTATGTTTCTGTAATATTTGGCGGTGAAAGTACTCACTGACCTCTGAACATTGTAACGATATTATTTTCATTATTTTTTGCTCAGCTCTTGATGTAACACCACTTTTTCCTCTGCTGCATGATATGGAGACAGCCAGCCACCTATTTAATTGGATTAATATATACGCATTGACTTGTCTCTTCAAAAATAAGGGCTTAAATTTCGACACCATGTGTTTTCCATGTATCTAAAATTTTTAGTTGCTTTTGCTCCCACAGGAAAGGTATCTGAAGGTTATAATTTTTCAAAGAAGTTTATTTTTGAATATCGTAATGTACTTTTGAGTATTCATACTTTCACGCCGAAATATCTACTTTTACGTTTGGTACATCTCTTCGACACTAACTGCAAAACAAACAACTATTGTATAGTTGGCTAGAGTCACCTTTGATCTTGTTTGTTAGTTATCTGATCTACATTCTTTACCTAATATTTGGACTCACTTGAATTTCATAATGCAACTTGCTCTCTCTCGCTGTAATGCGACCAAATATCTACTAGCTCCTGGAGTGTGCTTACACGCACTCTTTGGTTGATTTTGAATTTTCATTAGAATTTCTCGAATTTTGTTTATGTTGGATAAAATTTATATTATTTCGAATTAGCAAATCTATTTTTTATTTTTATATAGCAGTTTAGAAATAGAGATGCTCCGTTGTAACATGAGGCATCCTCCTATTTTGCAAAAGGCAGTTATTTAATTTCATTTGTAAAGTACCAGATTCTGAAAATAAACTTTTAGTCAACTTTTGAGTTTTTGTACGTATTGCTTGGATTGGCCATTGGTAGCTAGATGGCACAGAGTACTTAGCATGTGTTTTACACCATGATTATGTAAAAATGTTTTAAGTTCTTCAGAAATAAATTGGGAACATTATCTGATACCAAAGATATGGGATATCCGTATATGGCAAAAAGTGAAAAAATACCAGTAATCGTAAGTTCAGTAGCTGTATTGAGAACAATAAAAGTTTCTGGCTATTTGATATGAGCATCAACCGCAAGGAAAAGCATTTTACACGTAGTAAGACAGAGATAATCAACATGGATCCTTTGCCATGGGAATTCAGGCCATTTCCAAAGGTGTGTCTCTACTTTTGGAGAATTATTTTAGAAATTCTTACAAGTAATGCACTGCTGGGCAAGAGCTTCAATATCTTTATCTATACCTGGCTACCAGAAAAAAACTGCGAGATAAAGACTTCATTTTTTCTATATTAAAATGTCCACAGTGTAAGTCACTCAAAAATTATTTTTTATGAACTTCGGTATAGTTACTCAACATCCTTTTAAAATTCAACCATTTTAAAATATAGTTGAAATACTGATTTCTTGATTAGTAATCCTGTCGAGTTATTAATATTTTGAAAAAGTTAGCTTATAGTGATTGAATTATACTTGTTTTAGAGTATTTTAATGCGAATAGAAGACTTAGGTAATCTTCGGCTTCACCTTCTTTCTATCTTTACTGTGATCGCATAAAGTTTATGATTTTATCTTAGGAGTGTGTATATTTAGTTTAACATAAGTATGTCTGAAGGTGCTGAGAATTATTATTCCTACTGCAATTTGTACTGCAATTTCGGGTTATATAACAATGAGTAATGCATCACCGCTGAGTTAAATTTGTACACAAGCTCTGGGCATTTATCTCTCTTGTGGAGCTGTCTTACATCAAAAGATTTCAGGTGGGTCAACATCACTGCCCTTTCGGACAATAACTGAGTATAAAGATACACAATCTCTGCTTAAAACCCCAATACGATCTATGAATTTATAGATAATTAATTTTCTTACTACCTATTACAAAATATACCCGCTTATTATAAATTATTAATGTAAAATTGTAGATTGTGAATTTCGTATTTCTAGCATTGTCAATGCAATGAACACACCACTGTTAATTGTGTTCACTACTAATTTGTCCCTGGTCACTTTACGTGTTTTAAAACATGCCTGAAATATGATGGATAAATATTTAACATATCGAAAAATCATTTTACAAAGTTGAAAAATAAACAGTTAATAAAAATTCGTAAATAACTAGGTTAAATACTCGCTAATGATTTATCTAATGAGATTTATATTATATATCAAAAGTAACTAATCTTTGTTATGAAGCAAAACCTGTCCATTAGTAACGCGGACGTCATATCAACCAACGGTGGCAACGATTATACGATCCATTTCTCTTTTTCAGAAATTTAATTGAGGGGGTTAGAATGACAGTGGAGTAAGTCAAAAAATTTGAAAAATCCAGATAACCATATTTTCCCTGAACGTAAATTAATTTCTGTTCAATCAGTCAAATAATTCATAGTTCACTTAGTGAGTCGCTAGAAGGCAAAACAAGTTGGACCACTTAATGCAACGGCAATACAATAAGTTTCACAAAACCCTTTTATCAAATTACTAAATATTGACTTACTCCACTGTCGTTATTAGCCCCCCAATTACTTCTAAATATCGCGTAATTAAAATTTTTACACCGTCGAATAGGAAAAAAAAAATGCTTTCAAATACAATTTGTTTGAAAACTATATCTCAATTTACTCATTTTTTATGGTTTTTAAAATAATTTTCAAGCAAGATTTTCTTTTGAAATCTCGCAGCTTGATTACGGAAGATTAACTCGTTTGCACTTAGAACAATATGAATAGTTCAGCGTTTATTTTCGGCTAATAATCAGTAACGAAATTAACACTTAATAAATAAATAAATAAATGACTAAAATATTATAAATAAAACCCAAATTTAAGAGATCGATCTACGTGCTTAAACACTGAAACAATCAGAATCTAAAAGGCTGCTGTAACTATCGAAAACTTTGTCGATTTCTTTGGCTGTTAACGTCTGGCATGCGGCTAATATGAAAGTATCAGTTTTAAATAATTTCGAAACTTTATTTGAATACATTATTGATATTTTTACTGCAACAATGCTTTCTGATGGTGTTTGCGTCTAACTTAAAAAAATATATACATGTAAAAAAACGATTATGTGTGCACATAAAAAAATATATTAAATGTAAAAAATTGATTAAAAAAAAGTTTTCACCCAGGTTCTGTCCACTGGGTAGTATGTTCTATAACGCGGGAAGCCCAGCTTCGATCATCGGGTTATTTTTAAAACAATTTTATTGGTATCTTTGCTTGAAATTTTATTAAGAAGCGGTAAATTATTACTTTAAGTATAATTCGTTTTTAAATACAAAACCAAGTAGGTTTCCTTTCCCATAGATAAAATAAAAAAAATGATTTGCATGTTAAACTTTGTCTTTATTTATCTCTCTGGTATATGGAAACGACTCAGGGTATCTTAAAAAACAAGCATAAATAATAAAGATAAATTTATTTTAGTGAACAATATGTCTTTATGCATAATTAATTAATCAGTAATCAAATCTATTCGAAATATATAAAGCTGTGCCCTTGAAAAAAAATCTACACATTCTATTTGAGTTTCTAGGAAAACAAATTAATCTTTCTTAGCAAAATGAAATATCAATATTTTAACAAAGCTCTCATAATACAATGTTTATAAACATGCACATTTTACAAATACCTTTAGAATTTTCTAAGCATCTAAAGCAAAGTTGATGTAACATAAATTCAATTTATTGAAAAACTTATTTTTAAGTGAAGGTAATTAATCTTCGAATAATTTTATACAAAGCTTTTAAAACAATAAATTTTGACAAGTTTCATGTATTTTCTCTTTAAATGTTTCAGAAAAGTAAACTTAAATTTATTAGTAAAATTAAATACCAATATTTCAGTGACTTACTTCAAGTTAAATTTTTTAATTTGTAACTTTTAATTAAACAAAATGACAGCATCAGAGTCATTAAATTAGAAATAGCTGAATTTCCCCCCTTAATGCATTTTTAAACAAAAATCAATATAAACAAATTTAAAATTATATTTCTGAATTTTAGAAAAGAAAAAAATTCTATATAGAATAATTCTTGTTAACAGCATTTTTTAATGGTTTGCCAATTGTAGATTAAAATTCGGTTTTGTTAAATACACTCTAATAATTTTCTTTTTAAAATTAGGTACATAATTTACATATACATAATTTTAGTCTTTACATTGTATTATGTATTGTTCATCTTTACTTTCATCCATGTAACCAGTATATGCACAGTAATTCAGTTAAACTGTACATGTACTGTAAATTATTTTAACACACGCATTCATCGTAAAAAGTAGTTTATATACCGTATATGCTCAACTGGTATACATCAATACGGTATATATGGTGTATATATATATATACATGTATATATACGTACACAATGTAAAACTGTTTGTAATCAGTACATGTACTGTATATTAAATACTTTGTATATGGACTGTAAAAGCATTTGAAAACGGCACAATAGCTTTCGAAATATAAGAACATCGCAAAATGCTCCCGAGTAAACACCTGCAATGAGAGGTCCTTTCTTATGCTTTAACCCTTTCAAGTGCAAAAAATTTCTGTTGCTAAAATGTTGAAAAGATTGAATGACACCAGAATTTACGAACAAATTTATTTGAAAATAAGTAAAAGCTTTACTTCACGTATATTATAAATGAAATTTTTTTACAAAATACTGGTGCCATTGTGGCATTAAAATTAAGTGGTATAAAAATCTACCACCGCCCTTCAAGAGGTTAACCCCTTGAAGGGCACCGGTATATTATATATACCACTTAATTTTAATCCCAAAATGCCACAATGACACCAGAATTTTATAATCAAATTTTGAATTTATAAGTTACATGGGGAAAGTTGTTGCTTATTTTAAAATAAATTCGTTCGTCAATCCTGGTATCAATCAATCATTTCAATATTTTGGCTACAAGAGTGCTTTGCCCCTGAAGGGGTTAAAGACACGCTCTAGTGCCAAATAAGCATAAATACAACAAAGCAGGGGAAAATTTTCACTTAAAAATTGCTTTTAGTTTAAACTGGTGGGATGTGAGTTTTATATTAGTAATTTTGATAATAATTAGCCGTAGATATAACATATATTTACCAGCAAACAACTATTTTATGGTATAAATGCCCTTTACAAGTAAAGTGATACATATACTGTATTTTGAAGTTTAATGTAACGTACAAATACAGTACTCATACCGTAAAGCAGGAAAATAATACAAGTACTGTAAAATTTTACGAAATTTTTTTATAGTGCATGTCTAAGTTTGTGAAAATATAAATTACTACTTAAAGCGTTCAAAAAGATGTTATTTTAGCACCTCAGCTTTCAAAAAATAATGCGGAAGCCAATTACTCTGTTAAATCATAAGGAAATAAGTTATTCAACCAACCTCTTAAGCTTTCAAAATACTAATAATTTATTCAACGGCAAATATTTGAATCTTTTTCTACAAAAATATATTGGAAACAGTAAAACAATTTTTCACTTTACATTTTATAAAAAATGCATCAGGAGAATTAAAGACGAAAGGTTAATAATAAAATAAATAAAATATGGACAATATATATAACATTCTTGCATCTTTTGATTATATCTTATAATCAAAACTTTACATTAAATAACTGGAATGTTTACATGAACGTTATAAATTGAGTTTCTCTGACATTTTATCGCTCACTAGATCTAGACTTTTAACTTGCAACTATGATTCATCCTTTGATGGCTCAACATGAGTTTCATTCAATGTTTGTTTAGGAAAATTACTTTTGATAAAATCACTCGATAACACTTCCAGAGGATAAAGTATTTTAATAGGTCGCAGTGTCTACGAATTAGACGTTTGTAACTTCAAGAGGCGAACTTTTCCCTCTTTGTCGCAAATGAGTTCTGTAATCTCAAGCAACATCCTAATGGCCAATTAATCTTTTCCTCTTATCTTCTTGCACCACGAGTATATCTCCTACTGCAACTGAACGTTGGAATTATTTATTATTCTGTCGTTGAATAAGAAGACCCCCAAATAGTAAGATCTAAATCGATTTTTCAGATCATTTTGCATTGCTTTCCTATATTTAAGCATTCTAGAGAAATAATTTTCTTCGACCATCAACATCTGGTAAACCACACTGAAGAATATTTTTCAGAAACATGGGGGAAGATATGGGTTTACTTATCAGATTCTATCTCTGATATGTAAGTTAATGATCGAGAATTTTTAATGATTTCGCAGTCAGCCAGTGGAGTTATCATCACTTCATAGTTCAAAACTAAGACTCTTTTTAATAGATCATTAACCTGTCGGATGAGGTTCTCCAACCATCCGCCATAACATGCAGCAGGCGGTGGGTTGATTTCCACTGAATTGAATTGCATTTCTCCGTATTTCTGTATGCGACTCCAAATCAATCTTTTCAAAAATTGGCTACACCAACAAAATTGGAACCACTGTCGCAATATATAATAGAACATGTTCCTCTTCGAGATACAAATATTCGTAAAGCCGTCAAAAAAGACTCTGTAGAAGCTGAAGTAAGAAGTTCAAAATTCCCAACCATGTAGATGTCACATAACCCAACTCTTTTGATTACCTTTAAGAAACAGAAGGTCAGCCATATCACTGCCGAATATTTGAAATACAGCTGCGTCTTTCACTTGATTTTCTGGTAGAGAAACAGTAAAAGATTACATAATTTTAGAATTAAATCTGTCATAAATAGTACATTTATATAAAACTTTCATTCAGAATTCAGTATTTTTCTCAGAGCAAATTCAAAAGAATTTGTGGACCCGGATGACAATTTCTTGAGATTAAACTCAATCGTTTAATAACTTCAAATTTTGTAGGAAAAACTATAGGTGTAAGAAAATCCAAACTATCTTGTCTATACATAATTTTAGTCTTTACATTGTATTATGTATTGTTCATCTTTAAAAGTCTCAAATCGTTTATAATCTCTCATCGCTCTCATTGGAAAAACATTCCTTATAAATTATCCAAGCTATGTTCCATTCTGCTTTTTTAAATTCATGACTTATCAATTATCCAAGCTATGTTCCATTCTGCTTTTTTAAATTCATGACTTATCAATTATCCTTTCAATTTTCCTTTGGGTTAAAAGAATTATGTCTGAAACAAAGAATCCAACCAACAGCACGCACGATTGTTTCATATCTGGAAAAATACCAGTAGTAGCAAATTTTCTCCGGACTTTTCAACGACATTTATCAATAATTTTGTAGATTTTAATTATTTCTTTTCAATTTCTTCTTGATTTAGGATTTGACACGTGAAATTCATATATTTATAATATTCTAAAAATGATAAAGTTTTAGAGAAATTAGCCTTTTCATTTGAAATTGTAGTTGTAATTTTATCTTTAATGAATTGTTGCTTACGATTAATTTCCGATATTTAAGAATTATTATTATTTTTTTTGTAAATCCGAGAATATTTGCAGTCTCCGTATTTATGATATTGACGGAACTCTCTGAATCTAGAATAGCCTTTACCTTTATTCGGCTTCCAAATGCATTTTCAATAAATAAACTTACTACATAATAATCTAGTAATTATCTACTTTTACGTACGTAATAATCTCGTTGAATGTTTATTACTTTACTTTTAAATTACTCGTTGGTAGAGGTACATAACTCAATTATGTACCTCTGGCGCCAGTCTGGCTTTGATTCACTGAGCTCCACATATAACCACTACCTCCGTAACATTAATTTATATTACTCAGGTAGTGATATAACAGGAGTTCTGAGTCGGTCAGAAGATTGCAAGGTAAAGGTGGAAAATAGTCCGCGTTGTCAATTTTAGATATTACGGTTCTCATTTACTATTGTCCTAATTTATGCTTTTCTAATTAATTTTCTTATCTAATTAATAAATGACTCTCTCTAATCATGAAAGGGAATGCCATAAAACTGCCATGAATGTGATCTAAAATTATCGTCAGTGTATCATTCCGCACTGACCGCCGGAAATATTGTTGGTAAATAGGAAGACAGATCTATTGTATGTGGAGCTCAGTGTTTTGATTAGATGTTTATCTCGTTTATCTCATGTCAATTAACGCCGATTCGTCTTTCGAAAGTTAAGCAATATCAGAAGTTTCGAAGTTTGGAAGTTCGAAGAAGTTTCGTTTTCGGGACGTTAATATGAAATAAACTATGATGAAAGAAAAAATTTCTATGATCGTTCATAATATCGATTTTAACATAATAATTCTTTGCACTACCCATTTTCACAGACATTATTTTATTTTCAAACACATAAACAAGCAGTGTACATGTCTAAAAGTCTTAAAAAATACTTTTAAAATTACACAAAACTAGCCAATCTGTTAAAAATTGTAAAACAGTAAAAATATTTTTACATGTCGTTCTCAGGCATCTTCAGTCACTGATGTTATGTTTTCTGCTTCGTCAGTCAATCTGTTGAAAACCCCATTTTGCTTTTTTCTAATAACATATGGCACCATCTGGTATCTATTTTTGCGTGGGTCATATCATTGCATGTTTCTGAGTTTAATGTAAATATTTCTGTGGCTTCCCTCTGTAATGCGTAGTTTAAATTATTATAATTGGCTAATTTTTCAGCATTATTGAAGTCTATTGCAATTGGAGATTTGTAATCTGGCTATTGCCGTGGTTGATTTATTTAAGTTTATATCATTATATAAACTTATAACATGCAATGATATGACCTACGCAAAAATAGATAACAGATGGTGCCATATGTTATTATAAAAACAGCAAGATGGGGGTTTTCAACAGATTGACTGACGAAGCACAAAATATAACATCAGTGACTGAAGATGACTGAGAGCGACAGGTGAAAATATTTTTACTGTTTTACAATTTTTAACAGATTGACCAGTTTTGTGTAATTTTAAAAGCATTTTTTAAGACTTTTAGACATGTACACTACTTGTTTATGCGTTTGAAAATAAAATAATGTCTGTGAAAATGGGTAGTGCAAAGAATTATTATATTATGAAATTTATTAAATACCCTACATTTAAAAGTTTTTTGCAAGGAGCAGTATGGTGTTTTAAACAATTAGTATATAATTTATGTGTTTTGAGAACTTCCATTATTTTTATCAACACTCATTGTTAAGAACTGAGAATATTTGAATAAAAGATGCTATTCTTTTTTCATAAAATACAATGTTTTAAGAAACTGTTGTTTAGATTTTCATTAAAATTGAATGAAAGAGTTATTTGCTTATTTATTAAGCTTTGATTTTCCCTTTGGGATTTAGTAAATATGACTTTATTTAATTGGTCTAAAATAACAGATCCTAATTCCAAATTGTATAAGATTATTCAAGGAAAAAAGTTTCTTTAGACGTTAACGATAATTTATATGCTTTTCGCGTTTCCTTAGCTAATTTTTATAACAGAGTGTTAACTAATTTAGCATTGCTAAGATCATCACATTTAAACACAGTACATTTAAATCTCTTAAACTTTTATTAACGATGTTAGTAATATTTCTAAAACATTTAGATGACTTGAATTGCAATTTTTCAAGTTTTAATATTGCCCAAATATGAAAGTCAACTACTGCGCGTTTAATTTCAAATCGTCCTTCAAGACCTTTAAACAATGATTCAAAAGTATTCTCATTTGTTTCTATTAATCTGACTTCTGAACGATGCGATCCATTCGAGTAGAATAACTTTTGAGCATTAGTTAAATTTTCATTTTTTCCCAATTGAACTGATAAATTGGCTTTTCAATTCTGAAAATTCTTCAATTTTTCCTTTAAAACACTGGAAAAGGAATTTCAGGAAGTTTAGGCATCTCCTAAGAATTAGTACTATGCGATAAATTTTTGTTTATCTCTTCAATAATATAATTTTAAAACTAAATTTGGAGAGGAAGCATTTGAAACTTACACCTGTAAGTTGATCTTATATATCCCACATGTTTTTATTACCCTTTGTTATTTCTCTATCTGTTCCTTCGTTCACGTTTAACTATTTTTCGAAAAGATAGTTTCTATCCGTTTTAAGTTATCGTGGAATAGAAAGTCTTTCTTTATTTGTTGTAATGTCGGATATTTCGTCATCTGATTCTAAATACTGTTAAAAAAATTTGTGTTAATTTCAATTTGGTCCTTCCACTAGCACGACTCAATTCTTTGAATGTAATTTTCTTTTCCATAGTTAACTGAAAGACTAATGGCTTGACCAGTGCCAATGATGAGTTGTAATAAATATATATGACGGATCGTTTTATAAATGAATGAAATATTTGCTTGATTATCTCTACTGATTTGAGTAATGAATTTGTTGCTACATGGATGAAAACTTAGCACTGACGAACTACGTACTTTTGTCGCCCCGAGAGGGCGATCTTTCATACTCTATGAAAGATCTAGCCTTATATCTTATGAAATTAATACAATTCTCGATATCGGACAAAAGCACTGTTGTACTGACCACAGATAAATAGGTAAGTATGTTAAAATAAGAAAAAGTGCGTGTCTGCCTGTTTTGCCAACCTATACTAAAAATTGGACTTTAGATTCCAACTGAAATCCTTCTAGATTAAGTAGAAGACTAAATCCACAGCATCACGTATATTAATGCTATTATATAGGAACCAGAGGGCCCGTGCGAAGATTTCGCACTGAAATCTAATATTTTTTAGGTACTTCTCTATTATCCCATCAACCACTTTTCATAACAAAAAACTATCGCCAAACTGTAAGATTAAACGCCAAAAATGCAGACCCATTTACTTGATGTCAGAATCATTATGCGTGTTTGTTACGTCATCTAGTGGTTTTACATTCAACATTTGCGTATATTTTTCATTATGTTTTACTGATTTAGTAGTTATTTTATTAATTAAAATAACAATTGTGTCCTTAAATTCTTATATTTTATTTTTTTTTTTTTTTGATATTCCAATGGCAACGTTCTCCCGTTTATTTGACAATAGTCTTTTGTTATGAAAAGTGGTCGACGGGATAATAGAAAAGTATCATTTTTATCAATATGTAATATTAATTAGATGCAGGTTTAAACTTCTAAAGAAAAAGCAAGGATAAAAATATCTGCAAACAACATTTAGTTGTTTGTCAAGCCAGAATATCATCTCATTTATTCCATCAAAGTTAGACTAAAAACTGATCCAAGATTGCTAAAGGCACGCGCGCGAAAAAAAATTAACAATCGTATTTTGACTGTATTAGAGGATGACGTCATCCGCTTCGGGAAAACCATGGGACTTAGAAATATAAATCTAAACATTTCAATTTCAATTTCGCTTTTTAATCATAAGTATAAAATAAACCCGTGCGGTGTTTTTTATAATAATTGCTATGAGCATCATATAATGTGGTATTTTATTTTTTTGGCAACAATAATTTCAGGAAAATCTTTCATTTCTTTTATGAAAGCAATGCCGATTTAATTTTTATTTTTCAGCAAATTTTAATCAAAAACATGTTTTAACGAATTGTTAAGTGGGCTATGTCAGAAGCCGGTTCTAAAACCTTTCATATGGTATCTCATTCGTTGTTCTGCGTTTCATATTTTCTGAGAAAAAGGGATGTTGACAGGAGAAATAATATATAAGGATCGCTGTCATGGCTATATATTACATAAAGAATCGTTTTAAATCAATGTAACATAATTTAATCTTTAGAAGGTAGTTTTCTTTTATAAAATGCCACTTATGAAAATAAGTTATTTTTTAATTAAAAAAGTAATAAAAGTAAAATAAATGCGGAAAAGTAAGTGGAATTAAACCTATAAGTGGATTTTTATTTTTCCCTAACAAAACCCTCTAAAAAAGGCCCTTAAAAAAATCCCAGCCACAAATTTTGCCAGTTATTGCAGGGAGACAATAAGAAAGTTGGCAACACTTTCCAAAATACAGGGTTCTGAAAAAGAAAGTCACTCTGATTTGGAGAAAATACTGCTTGGCTCGGTGTAGATGTACTGCAGTGTTTGTGGTATTTTTACTCAAACAGTGCCAAATTTAGCATCTGTGATTCCTTTACTGTAGGGGAAGCTTTAAGGCTGTAGCTAGAAAAATACTTCGAAGGGGTATTTTTCGTTATAATTTCCATACTTAGTATTTTGTTTTCATAAAAATTTAAAATCAATTGTTTAGAAATGAAATGAAATCAAAATGGTTTAATTTTTTTTTTATAATTTCAAACATAAAGAATGGTGCTTCCTTTTCTACTTGTATCAATGCTTACTGTGTCCCCAGTATCAAATTAGTTAACGATGAACTTATCTGTTGATTTTTTAGCACTTTAAATTAATTATTAACTAATGAGATGCAGATTTGACACTAATGTTTATCAACGTGGCGATGAGCGGTTTTGTAAGCCGCAATTTTAATATTACTAGACATTTTACCGATGCATTTCCCATCAATTAGCATACTACATTTGAAAAAGTACGTTTCTGCTCTTTGAGGATATAAAGTAGCCACAACAATTTATCAAATTAAAGAAAAATATGCGTTATTTTTTTTTTTTACACCAATTATTGGAAAATGGAATATTTTCCATAAGTATTCAAGATGAAAATAATAGTCTATATTTCAAGTCATCGTCCTTTTTTTACATTATTTTATTTAAAAAATTAAATCGTTTTTCATAATATACACTTAATAGCATGTTTCTACTCATCTTGATATAAATCTCGTAGGGGGATTAAACCCTACTGATCCCCCATTAGCGGCAGACATGGTCAAATCAAATCTGAAGTGTGCCAGCTCAGGCAAACAAGTATGCAAAACCTCAAGGTAGCAGCAATAACGCAATGAATCACGGCGATTCCAACTTCCCGAAGGGTAATGGAAAAATTTGCAAGCGAAACTTCAACACCGATCGACATTTAAGGATTTTAAATGATAAATTTTTCAGTTCTTCATGAATAAAAATGGCATAACATATAATCTTCAGGTACTATAAAAAAATATTTTTAGTTTTTCGCTATGTTTAGTTTTTATTGACATTCCAAATCAAGATGCTCTTTTTACCGCAACTTTTATAAGCTGTACGTTTAAATAAATGGATAAAGAAAATGATGGATTTATAACCATCTCAGATATCATCAACTGATTTCAAAACAGGAAGCAGTTCAAGGACATAAACATTTGAGCACGCAAATAAATACATTAAGTGACAATAAATCATTCTATAATGAACAAACTTTTCTATTTTAGACAAATCATCCTACTCAAGATAAACAATGATATTAATATGTGAAATATGTTCGCGAAATTAGTTTTAATATCAACCCACGCATGCTGCAGCTGTCTGACGTCATCAAAAGAACACTGATTCAAAAAAACTCTTTTTTATTATTAAGTTAGTTGCCCTTTTTATCTCAATAGAGAAAGATGTAATAATTTTAATCTGTTGCTGCAAAAGGCAGCTGTATGTAAAATGTTACTTGAAATTATTAAGTCAAAATTTTAATATAATTATCTATAACAAAAGTGATCAGTCTCAGGTGTGGACTCAATATAAATAATATAATTCATTAACAAACATTTATGTTTTCAACACTTTAGCTCGGTAACTAATGGATTAACGCAGTTAAAAATGTGCACCAACCTGAAGTAGTAAGAATACTGATGCTGAAGAAAGATAAAGGTAAGAAATTACCTATATTATTATATTAATTGTGTTTTCATGGCCAGAATGATATATATTTATTTATCTAAGTATTAGCGCGCGTAACCTACAGCGTAGAGCAGAGGCGGCTTTTTTGCCAACAGTCGATTACGAGATTGAGAAAGTCTCATATTTTAGTAGATAAATAATATTTGTGAAAAAAAAAACTACTGGCCATAGATGTGTGCACATTAAAATGAAATTGAAAATTATTGAAAATATAGTTAATTATTTGATGATGAAATAAGTATTGTGAATTTTTTGTTGATATATATGAAATGTTAAACAATTGAAGAAAACTAGATATATATAAGAAGTTTTATATAAAATAATAAAAGAGCAATTCCTCTTTAATAACAAAACTTAAATAACTAGTAAAATGGCAGCATCACGTGAGATACAGCTTGTAGAAAAACTTAACGCAAGTAATTACAGCAATTGGAAATTTAAAACTGAAATGTTACTGATTAGAGAAGATTTATTCAACGTAATAACCGAAGATAGGCCCACGCCAGTCACAACTGATTGGGAAAAGAAAGACAGGAAGGCAAGAGCCATAATTAACCTATCAATTGACGATTCACAAATTGTTCATGTTAAGGGGCTTAACACAGCTAGAGACACTTGGAACGTGCTTAAAACCATACACGAACGGGCGAACCTCTCTAGTAAATTATTTTTGTTAAGAAAGCTCTATGGAGCCAAGCTCCAAGAAAACGGGAACTTAATCAAACACATAACATACATTCTAGAATTAATTGACAAACTTTCAGCGATCGGGGAAACAATTAGCGACTCCCATCTTTCAGCTTTATTGCTGTGTTCGCTACCCCCTAGTTATAATACGTTAATTACTGCCCTTGAATCGCGAAATGAGGACGAGCTCACACCACAATTTATTAGAAGTAAATTAACAGACGAGTACAACAGAAGGGTTGAAAACACAGACCAGGGTGAAAATTCATCAAAAGCGTTTAAAACGCAGAAAAGATTTCCTAATGATAACTTTAAAAAAGATAAACAGTGCACGTATTGCAAATTGAAAAATCACACGTACAGAGAATGTTGGCATTTGAAAAATCGAAACAATCACCCAAATACACAAAAACAACAAACAAACAAAAATAAATATTACTCATCATCGTTGTGTTATCAACAATCGGATAACCAGATAGGAAACACTGACCGCGAATCAGTAAACACGAGAAATTATAGAACGGAAACAAAACCAGATAAAGGCAGCGACGCAGCCTTTCTAATAGACAAAGCAGGAAAACAAACCTGGATTATCGATTCTGGTTCATCTTCACATATCTTAAACAATAAAAAGGAGTTCACTAAGTTAAATGACACAGAAAAAACAGCCGTCATAATTGCCAACGGAAAAACTCTAAACTCGTTAGGTACCGGAGAAACTACATTCACGACAAAAACATCCGATGGAGGCATAAATAAAATTACGTTAAAAGAAGTGTTATATGTACCGGAGCTAGAATCTAATTTAATTTCAGTTAGTAAAGCCACAAAGAATGGATATAAATTATTATTTGATAAAGATAAATGCACGCTGTCACGAAATGGGAAAATCTATTTGGAGGCAAAAATGAAAAATAACCTATACGAAGTTGAATTATTAGAAAATGCAGATAGGAATATAGT
Source organism: Maratus michaelseni (assembly GCA_963931845.1). Taxonomy (NCBI): domain Eukaryota; kingdom Metazoa; phylum Arthropoda; class Arachnida; order Araneae; family Salticidae; genus Maratus; species Maratus michaelseni. The sequence goes on along the minus strand of OZ007593.1, from coordinate 343,009,724 downwards.
AAATATGGCACATGAATGCAAAAGTAAAGACTGCCTGGAACTTTGGCACAAACGCCTAGGGCATAGAAATTATAATTCCATAAAGGAAATGGTTAAAGACGACTTAGCCTATGGCATAAAATTAAATAATTGCAATCATGGAACAACATGCGAAACATGCATACAAACAAAAACAAGCGATGCTCCCTATCCCAAAACAGTGTATAGAAACAAAACAGGTAGAGTACTCGATCTAGTGCACACGGACGTATGCACAGCGATAGGAACCCCCACAATAGGTGGTAAAACAATGTTCGTAACTTTCATTGACGACTACTCTAGATTTACTGTAATATACTTATTAAAACATAAAGATGAAGTACAGGATAAACTAATCGACTATATAGCTATGGTTCGAAACCAGTTCGGGATATATCCGAAAGCAATAAGATCCGATAACGGGGGAGAGTACATAAATAGAGGGATAGAGGATTACTTAAGAAAAAGGGGCATTAAACATCAATTAACAGTGCCGTATTGTCCGAGCCAAAATGGCATTGCAGAAAGGAAAAATAGGTCTCTATTAGACATGACTAGAAGCCTACTGAGAGAAGCAGATCTGCCACAAAGATTTTGGGGAGAAGCAATTAACACCGCGAATCATTTACAAAATCGCTTACCAACAAGATCGACAAATAAAACCCCATTTGAGCTATGGTTTAATCGCAAACCGAGTTTACACTATTTGCGAACATTCGGGTGCAAAGCTTACGTATATGTAAACAAACAACATCGAGGAAAATTGGACGACAGGGCTCAGGAAGGGATTTTTGTAGGATACGATAACAACTCAAAGGGATATCGCATATACACAAAACAAAATAAAATTGTAATTGGCAGAACAGTGAAATTCATGGAAAATAGTAAAATTAACCTAAAAGAAAGCAAAGAGACAGAAAACTCATATGACGACAAAAATTACATTGAAACAGAGCTAAACAACACAACCGAAGAACCAACCGCGTCCAAACAACCGACCAATGAACCAAGAAGATCCAAAAGGATGAACAGGGGGGTACCACCAGACAGATATGTCTGTTATGTAAAAAATAATGATACAATAGAACCTAGTAGTTGGAATGAAATACTGGAAATAAATAATCCCAGAGAAAAAGAAAATTGGCTTAAAGCCACACAAGCGGAAATAAATTCGTTGAGAAAACACAATACATGGGAATTAGTGGATCCTCCACCTAACAAAAAGGTTATAGGTAGCAAATGGACATTCAAAAAGAAATTAGACAGTCACGGAAACACTCAAAAGTACAAAGCACGTTTGGTAGCCAAAGGGTTTAGCCAAAAATACGGGGAAAACTATGACGAGACTTTCGCCCCAGTAGTGTCACAAACAACTGTGCGAACTTTTTTGGCAGCAGCCGCATATAAGAAGTTGAACGTGAGACACATAGACATAGACACAGCTTTTCTATACGGTGAGTTAGAAGATGAAGTCTATATGAAACAACCGGAGGGTTACATTGAGAAAAATAAAGAAAACAAAGTCTGCAAATTGAAAAAATCCATCTATGGACTAAAGCAGGCAGCGAGAACTTGGAATAAAAGAATAGAACAATCTTTAAAAAAATTGAATTTCCAACAAAGCACAGCGGACTCATGTCTATACACACGAAAGGAAAACAACATCACCACGTATATAATAATTTACGTAGATGACTTATTAATAGGCGGTGAAAACGAATCAATTGAAACAATAATAAAAGCTTTAAAGCAAGAATATGAATTAAAAGACCTTGGGGAAGTATCCCACTATTTAGGCATGGAAATAAGAAAAACCCAAACTGGATACAAATTAAATCAAAGGTTAAAAATAGAAGAACTAGCAAGAAAATTCAACTTAGAAAACGCAAAACCAATAAGCACTCCCATGGATGCCGGTTTTCACAAATTAGAGGACGACGAAAACTTAATGCCTAACAACACAAAATTCAGACAAGCAATAGGATCATTGTTATATATAGGAACCACTACACGTCCAGATATAGCAGTCGCCGTTAACATCCTCAGCAGAAGATGTGAAACTCCACGTTTTAAAGATTGGAACGCTGCGAAACGCGTAATTAGTTATCTAAACATCACAAAAAACCTGAACCTCACATTGAATACAAATCAAGAACCACAACTCATCGGTTTTTCTGACGCTGATTGGGCAGGAGACACAAAAACCAGAAGATCGACTACTGGAAACCTTTTCATGCTGGGAAATAGTCCGATACAATGGTACTCAAAAAGGCAAAATTGCATTGCCTACTCATCGGCAAAAGCTGAATTTGTTGCTGCAGCTAGTGCAGGACAGGAAATTGCATGGCTAATAAAACTATTAGCAGACCTGGACTTACAGCAAAATTTACCAGTAAAACTGTACGAAGACAACCAGAGCTGCATCAAGATGGTGGAGAACGAAAAATTCTCAAAGCGAACCAAACGTATCGACGTTCGATATCACGCGATAAAAGAAATGAAAGAAGACGGTATACTAGACCTTCGTTACTGCCCAACACAAGACATGACAGCAGACGCCCTGACCAAGCCACTGGGCAAACCACAGTTTGTGAAACATCGAGAATCTATGCAACTATTACATGATGCATCCGAGATGGTTAAGGAAGGGTGATGGATTTATAACCATCTCAGATATCATCAACTGATTTCAAAACAGGAAGCAGTTCAAGGACATAAACATTTGAGCACGCAAATAAATACATTAAGTGACAATAAATCATTCTATAATGAACAAACTTTTCTATTTTAGACAAATCATCCTACTCAAGATAAACAATGATATTAATATGTGAAATATGTTCGCGAAATTAGTTTTAATATCAACCCACGCATGCTGCAGCTGTCTGACGTCATCAAAAGAACACTGATTCAAAAAAACTCTTTTTTATTATTAAGTTAGTTGCCCTTTTTATCTCAATAGAGAAAGATGTAATAATTTTAATCTGTTGCTGCAAAAGGCAGCTGTATGTAAAATGTTACTTGAAATTATTAAGTCAAAATTTTAATATAATTATCTATAACAAAAGTGATCAGTCTCAGGTGTGGACTCAATATAAATAATATAATTCATTAACAAACATTTATGTTTTCAACACTTTAGCTCGGTAACTAATGGATTAACGCAGTTAAAAATGTGCACCAACCTGAAGTAGTAAGAATACTGATGCTGAAGAAAGATAAAGGTAAGAAATTACCTATATTATTATATTAATTGTGTTTTCATGGCCAGAATGATATATATTTATTTATCTAAGTATTAGCGCGCGTAACCTACAGCGTAGAGCAGAGGCGGCTTTTTTGCCAACAGAAAAGAGATTAAATGAAAATTCTTCTCTTATTTTCGGTGTAATAACAGCTATATTTTTAATTCAAAAATTAAATATCTATTAAAAATAAAATTATTCTTATACATTTTGACAAGGACTTTACGTTGTATACTCAAATATGAAAACAAATCAACAAGTTCCTAACCATCGTACACTTTATTACGAGATTTTAAACAACGATGTAAAAATTAAATTCACAAACATAAAAATTATTCTCGATGTTTCGGTATATCTTTAAAACCATCATCAGGAGTTAATCTCGTGGCATCTAATTCAATGACTTTATTTAATATCATGAGTAGAAATATTGATCCTATTCCACCTACATTTTTCTCTGGGATTTATGAGATACCCTTTAAACTTTCTGAAGGTACAGATTCATCATATATTGGGATGACAAAGCGTCGCCTGTTTGAAAGGTTAAAAGAACGTAAAAGTGATTTAAAATACACTATATTTCCAATGATGATTGGTCACTTGCGATTTTAGACGTTTTGTTAAATATCTGGAAAGATACATGAGGAATTATCCTGAAACTTCAGGAGTATAAACAACATGATAAACGTCATATATTTCCGCGAAGATTTTTTCCCGAAACCCCATATGGGGCCGTCAACAAATTGAAGAAAAACGAATATCTTTTGGATAACCCTATAAAAACTAATATTGCAAAAAGCATTCAAACTGTAGATTATGATTAAGTGGCTTATTGTAATAATTTGGGTTCATTTTTATGAAGATAGTATGTATACTCGAAGAGAAATTCACGTTTTTATAAAAACAGTCCTAAATTTTATCAAGTTTTTTGCTTATAATTTGCAGAGTTTTTATTATAAAAACAAGTTATTTTCAGAAAATATGACAAAAACAACTGTACATAATACCTTGCAATCAGAATTAAAAAATAATAAAAATTGTATGAAAAATGAGCAGGTTTACTAAATATTGTTTCACTGCGCATGCGCGAATTCAATAAAAATATACTGTGCATAATATATTAGCTAAATGTATAAACCAACTTTTATGAAAGTCTCAAAAACATGGCTTGAAAATTCTGATAGTAATCGTCGCTAGAATAAGCTCGAATTTCGCTGTTCCCAAAAGGAAGCAAAAAGATGAGGGATTGTATCCAAATATACTAGCTTATGAAAGTTGACATAATAAGAATGAAGTGTCTCTCATTCTATATTTGATACAACCCCTCATCTTTTTGCTTCCTTTTGGGAACAGCGAATTTTGAGCTTATTCTATCGACGATTACTATCAGAATTTTCAAGTTATGTTTTTGAGACTTTCATAATTGGTCTATATATTTAGCTAATATATTATGCACAGTATATTTTGATTGAATTTGCGCATGCGCAGTGAAACAATATTTAGTAAACCTGCTCATTTTTCATAAATTTTTTTATTTTTTTTTCCTTCTGAGGCTTAGATGCTTTACACTCACGCTAAAAAAAAATATAATTTAATCGGTTAAAAAAAAGAAAAAAGTCGCCAAATTTAGGGGATTTTTTCCTTTAATGGCAACCTAGCCATTGTATTAAGTTATTCATTTGGCGCAGTCTTGGAAATCGCGCCAACCAAACAGTCGCCAATCTTTTGTTTACATTTTAGCGTGAGTGTAACACATCTGTTCCAATTCTGATTGCAGGGTGTTGTGTACAATTTTGTTTGTCATATTTTCTGAAAATAACTTGTTTTTATATTAAAAACTCTGCAAATTTTAAGCAAAAAAACTTGATAAAATTTGGGACTGTTTTTATAAAAACCTGAAATTCTCTTCGAGTATACATGCTATCTTCATAAAAATGAACTTAAATTATTACAATAATCCACTTAATCATAATCTACAGTTTGAATGCTTTTACAATATTAGTTTTAACAGGGTTATACAAAATATATTCGTTTTTCTTCAATTTGTTGACGGCCCCTTATGGGGTTTCGGGAAAAAATCTTCGCGGAAATATATGACGTCAATCATGTTGTTTACACTCCGGAAGTTTCAGGATAATTCCTCATGTATCTTTCCAGATATTTAACAAAACGTCTAAAATCGCACGTGACCAATCATCATTGGAAATATAGTGTACAAAAACTTTAAACTGCATTATCAAGAACTTTCCTTAAAGGTTGTATTTCGTTTATTGACTTTGACAATGTCAAGATACTTTCAAAACACGACCATCCGTTTAAAGCAATTATTCGAGAATCTTCAGAGATTTATTTACAAAGTCATGAACTTTGGAGTGATAATGTTTCATTTTCAATTCCGGAAGTTTGGATCAGTATTTTTTGAAAGAACTTTGATTTTGTTGCATAATTTTTCCAGTAATGTTGTTTTAATTGACCTTTGGATAATAGATGGCGCCACTGAGCTTATTTTAAAAGTTTTTATGAAATTTCCGTTGCTTGTTGTTTCCATTTAGTTTGAAAAAAGCTTCGATAAAGTAACATGTAAATAAATTTTCGCCGTTTTGTATTTAAGTAAATTAACCCCTGATGATGATTTTAAATTAAACCGAACCGTCGGGTATATTTTTTATTTTTTCGATTTTAATTTTTACATCGCTTTTTAAAATCCCGTAATAAAATGTACGTTGGTTAGCAACTTGTTGTTTTGTTTTCATAAAAAATATGTTATAACGAAAGGTACTAATTAAAGTGACATAAAAAAATATCCCAGGAAAACTTGTCTCTCTATATTAAAAAAAAAAAGTAACCACCGCCGGCACAGTAGCCGCTGTTAATGAAGATTTTGTGCTTTGAGGTCTTTTTGGACAAATATTCAGAAAACTACGGCATATAAAAATAGGGAAATTGATAGTTTTATAGAGAAATGTTCGATAAACACGCTGAAGCAGAGAGTTTTTAAATCGAAGAATTATTTTAAGATATATTTAATATTAAAGTTGATCAAAATAGTTCTCTTAAAAAAGTTTTATAGGAAAGAAAACTATGCACAGGAATTTAACCTTAATTTAACAGGATATAGTTAACAAGCTTGCGGTGTGCAGAGTGCAATTATTTTTTTTTAGTTGAGTAATTTTTTGAGGTTATAGTTCAATTTTTTATTCAAATGTTCATTATTTTGATCGAGATTTATTTCATATTTCAAAAAGGCCATTATTTAAATTGTTGCCCATTTATAAAATAGCGCACATAATAATATCACTTTAAATTAAAAAATGCATCTACGCATTACTATTAAAAAAACTTAAAAATAAAAATAAAATGATCATGTGTTAAAAGCAGAAAATTACGTAATAAAAAATATACTTTCGCGTGAATATTAAAAAGGAAATAATTAAATTATTACGCGTTCAAAGCATTAAATGGGGAAACTTACGTCATATGCTAAAATAACAATAATTTCCAAACAGTTTCAATTAAAAAATATATCTACACGAGAGATTAATTTATTTCGACAAAATCTTTTGCCAATTATCGCAAATTTTAAAACAGCGTAATTAATAAAATTTTCCTTCAATTAAAAACTATATTTTTACATTTGATAATTACGTTTAAACCAACGAAATAACTAATAAATGGGTAAAATATCATTAAAAATACAGATAAACTTTGAATTAAATATCACTCGATGACATAACTAACACGTGGGACGCATCTGATGTCAATTGTATGCGACGAGACATATATGCACTTTTGGCGTTAAATCCTATATTTTGGCGACAGTTCTTTTCTTTAAATAAAAGCAGTAGACGGGATAATGGAAAAGCACCCAATTTTTTATAGCATCGCTATAAAATGCAGCTACATTGTTTACCCAACCATTTTGCACAAGTTGATTTTAAAATGTTTAATTGATCTTGTGGTGCTTAGTTGGAAATGTAATTAATAGATGGCAGCACCACAGCGAACTACGTCACCTACCGGTATTAAGTTTTGTTTACCGTAAGAATGTATCTGTTACGTGGGTTGTTTTTGAAGTACGTGTTTGTGATTTAAATGCAAATTAAACGTCTTTAAAGTCCACCTCGAGTAATTAATAATGATGTTGCTTCAATTACTTTAATTTAAGTATATAATATATAATAGATCTTATTTTATCAATCACGAAATCTGTTTCGATAGCAGCTGATTCGACCTTAAAATCCCCCAATCAATGGAAAATGCATGGAAACCCGATTACAGCAGATAATCACAGGTCGTTTAATTATAATTAAATTTTCCGTAATCGTTTTAAGGGTTGATCAAATCAGAGTGTTTTTAAAGTTTGCGGTGTCAGAACGGGGGTTGGCGAGCGTAGCTCCTAGAAGGCAGAACCCCCTAGTATAAATAAAAAGAAAACAAGTGGGTAAGTGTGATCGAAGATCGCACAAAGGGTTTCGTTTATTATTCCCTTTAAAACACTTTATCATTCCTTTAATAAATCCATATAAATTTCATTTTCAAACAAAAAAAAGAAGTCACGTTTTTACGATTTTTATAAAGTAAAAATTTACCGGTCTATTTTTCTCGTTTTTTCAAAAATCTGAGCCAGTCCGATAGCGGTTAAAGCCCACTATTATACTCTGTCATAATAATATCTGGCATGTGGTCTAAATGCGATATTTAAGAAAAAACAATTTCAAAATTAAACATGTCTTCATGTTTTTTTTTTTTTTTTTTTTTTTTTTTGAGATTTTTATTAAACTGTCTGAGAGTTTTATTAAACAGAACAAAATTAAACATGTCGACCTTCAAAATGTTAGATGTCAGATTAATTTTCCTCTTAATTCTCTAATGACGTCATATTAAGCTGCTTTCTGTATTTACACATACTCATACTCCTTGTATCATTGATAAATGTTTGAAAATTTTCGTTTTATTAGCAATATGAAGTCATATTAATCTTTTTTCAATTGGTGAAACTTTTTATTTCATTTTCATTTTTCACGTGGAAATCTTTCAATAGAAAATTAATTATTGTAGAAAGAATTTTATTGTGGATTTTTAATTGTTGGCAACTGGTATAACGAAAAATGTTTAAATTTAACAGGAAAAGGCTGTTAGATTTTTGGTTTTTTATCTCTATATATTAAAATATTACGATTTTTTCAAATTTTATGATTTTGAGCTTCATAGTAGTTATTCAGCTATAAGTACACAAAATTTAATGACTGTAAGTTATATAGTTTCTGAGAACCGGATCTGTGGCAGACAGACAACGAAACGGGACTAATAGGGTTTCGTGAGATAAAGAAAACCCTAATAATAATAATAAAAAAAAAACAAGCAGAAATTTTTATGTACAAAGTTTTTGTACTTTGATTTGTATATTTGAAACTAAAACACTATCTATGTCCATAATAATACTTTTAAACGATACATTTGTTCTCCAACATAACTTACTTTTATACCCATTTTTCTCTTTTTCCATACGGAAAATATGAAAAAATTTCATCTGAAAACTTTCCTTTGGCATATAAATACTTCACATGAGATATTCAATAATGCAGTGATATTACGATTTCAGATTGCCTTCGAGTATACTTACTGAAAGGTATGAAAGGTTTCTATTTTTTGTTGTTGTTGTTTTTGAAAAAGCCAATAAAAATTTCTGTGTGCCTACTAGAATCAAGTTTGATGTTTTATTTATAAATCTGATTTTTTATTTAACAAATAAAAGAAGCATACAGCGTGTATTTTTGATGATTTATAAGGGCGGTTGTTTGTCTTTGCCATATCTGTTAAAATGACTAGGGTCGATAAGACTATAAAAGTAGACAGTTTCGAAGGTGAATATAAAAGTCTCTTCTAAAACTTTTATTGCAATCTTTTTATGGTTTAATGTTTGTACTCAATATTATTAAAGTCTTTTGTTTAATTTAACTTGGTTTTCGCATGTAAAGATGGAATATCTGTAATCAGTTTTTTACCCGCTTCTTGATAGGCTAAAATTATAAAATATATGTACACACACTGTAAAAAAAACCCGGCAAAAATTACGGCTAAATTTGCTGCCATTTTATGCACTAAAATTGCCAGCATTTTTTCCAGTAAAATTTAGCATGATTAAAGTCATTTGTACAATAAACTTAGAATAATTGCAGAGATTTTACTGAAAAATTCCAAAAACAAAAGTTTTTAAGGCACATTTTGCTGTTAATTTACAGTAAATAATGCTGGCAATTTGGGTTCATAAATTTACAGAACATTTTGCTGTATATTTTGCCGTTTTTTTCTTGCAGTGCAGGTTGGTGCGTTTGCGATGACAATACAACATTTTAATACTTTTAGAACTTATTTATAAATTAATAAATTAATTTTAAGGTATTTTTCAGTTAGACGGCTATAGGAGTTAAATCGCCAAACATTTTTTTGTTGCAACTGCATGTATACGAGTTCGAAAAACAATGGAGCTAATTCTGCGCTACGCTATTATAGCAAACTGCGCTTGTCAAAATATACCAACTGACAGCGAAATTGCAACAAAGAAATATTTTAACACCCCCCCCCAAAAAAAAAATAATGAGTGTAATATATATGCATATTTAAATAAGTTTTAATCAATTTATAGTTTAATATTAATTAAATTAGGATTATGCGTTGAGAAAACAATAGAAATCCTGAGTATATAATTATAATAACGTTTTTATTTCTTTCCTGTTGTTGGATATAAAGAAAATAAACGGATCAAGTGTTTTTGTTAATAAATTCACTATTTAGTGCTTTTTATCAAGCGTAAATCAAAGCAGTGACATTTAAATAATCGGGGCCAAAGCCGAATAAATTTATTGTAGCGAAATGTTTTTGGAATCATCTGAATTACATTCATGTCTTGATTTTTACGATAAACATTGAATGCTGATAAAGATTGTTTTAGAAAAAACTTTTTAACTTACGTAATATTAATTCACTGAAATTATTAAACAGATCTTTTTGACAGACATATTTTGCTATTTTTTTTATATTTTTGCTATTTTCTTTTTACCGATTTTCATATATTATTTATTCTACGCAATTCGAGCAAAAAAGGTACCATTTTGATTTTGATATATGCTTATCTTAGGAAATTAGGACTTATAAAATATTAAAATAAAACTGGTATCTCATTTCGCTAAGGCTTGAAAAAGATTTTTTTTAAATTTATTTTAATTTTATTTTATTTTACTTTTTTTACAAATGGAACAAATTTCTTCGTTTTGGGATTTTCCCCCTGATATTAAGTTCACTTAAAGAGCCAATGCGTAAATTTATTTTTTATAGATACATTCGCACATTATTTATTAACAAATCTTTCGACTTTATAAAAATCCTTCGATGTCTCTTTTATTAACGTATAAAGTTGCTAGTTTTGGTAATTTTTTCTCCATGTTAGTTCATTTAAAGAGTCAACGAGTAAATGTATTTTTTATAGATACATTTACGCATTATTTATTAATGAATATTTCGAAAATATATCAGTTAAAGGGTCCGGGACACATTTTAAAAACATTTTCATTTATTGATTGAGAATTTTGACGATTTTTTTTTGTGATGGTTAACCATATAATTTGAAAATAAAATAAAATCATAAAACTTCTCATAAAGTTAAAAAAAATTAATTTAAAAAAAGTGGGGTAATTTAAAATTGTTATAACTCGAAATATTATTCGTCAAATTTAATTTTTTTTCATTTAAATAAACAGAAATATATAAGTTTTCATTACGATTTAGCGTTTTTTTAAATATTAATTTTGGAAAAACTTAAAATAATTTTAAAAAATGATATTTTTAAAAGTAAATATTATTTTCAAATTTTTGAAACAAAATTAAAGTAAAGTAATTGAAAAATATATATTCCATGTTTAAACCATTTACCTATAACGGTTCTTGACTTATAACAATTTAAACACGAGAATAGGTAAAAAAAGCCATCATTCAGAAAAACGCAAAAACGTTTCCATGACAACCACTACTTGAAATCTAGATTTTGATAACAAAAAAAAAAAAAATATTACATCTTGCTCTAATTGATAGAAACATGATATAATCGTCATTTAAAGCGAAAAGACACAGATAATTTTTTAATACGATCAAATATTTTTAAAAATTTGAACATTTTTGTGTCCCGGACTCCCTTAACAGTTGAAAATTGCCAAGTCCCGCTAGCAAAAAAGATGATATAAAAGTAAGCTGCGCCGTAGGCACCCTGAGGGAACGCCCTGCGCGTCAGACGATCACCGAACCCAAGTCCTGAGGGACTTATATCGAGCCAGCAGGTTTATCTCCCTGCGGCGCTTCGGCCGGTCAGAGGACCGTCACCTACGGACCCTCTAACCTTGAACCCACGTATCGACGACGCGTATCGACCGTTGCGATACGCGGTGAAACCACGGGAAGTCACCGCGAGACTCTTGGAAATGGGCCGGCGTCACCCAACAGCTTCGGAGCTGGAAACCAAAAAGGGAACCAAGCCCTAGGCCTTAAGTCGGGATGTTCCAACCCGTACTTACTCTACCATAACTCGATGGGTGTGAAAACCTACAGATGTAGTCACGGTTCCCTCCCGTAGTGGATAAAAAAAAAGATGATATAGCAATTGCAACATAGTTCAATATATTATATTAATTCAATATTGAATAGATATAATAAAACACGAAAATGTGTAATAATACATTTTCGAGGAAAGTTTGATGTCGACAATCAAAAGACACTACTTTAATATGCTTATAAACCCTAATCTTTTGAAATACTCTTACAGCGAATAAGTAGGTTTTCTATCAGTTTGTAACACAATAGTGAGCAACCTCCTTGTGTTGCTGGGTTCCTGACTCACGAAATTAGAGTCTATATTTTGGAGTTGCTTTAAAATTTGCGTTTTAAATGTAAACATTTGGTAGTTAGCATTAATTTTGAAACACAAAAGTTATTAACTAAATGTAGAGTTTCTGTCGTTCAATAAGTTGGAGATTATTATTCGGAGACAGTGGCAGTCAAAAGTAGGGACCTCGCGAATCATGCTTATATTTTAAGCATCTTCGATAGCAAGTAATCAGATTAATTTGTAAAAGAAGTATTTAGGTTTAAAACGACATATTATGCAAATGGCTTTAGATATCTTTAGCTAATGAATGAAAAATTGAAAAGAATACATCGTTCACCCGCAAGAAAAGTGACACAATTCAAAAGTACTACATTTCACAAGAGAAGCAAAAGAAGATTTGTAGTTTTTGTGCTGCAACATAAAATTATAACACTTAGTTACTGCATGCTGCTGCAAAAGGTACATACGAGGGTGAACCCACCCCCCCACCACCACTACCCTCCAAAAAAGGTTAGAAGTAGCAGCATTTGAAAAGTAATTATTGTGGAGGGAATATTTTCCCCTTCAGAGTGGAGGCACACGGCACTAGTTGTCTTACAGAGGTTGTGCGGGTAGGTAGTGTAAGTTCTCAGACGCGTCAGAGCTATTGAAATGGCAAGACATTTAGAAAACTGGTCTCGCTTGGAGGTGCGAGCCATGATTAGTTTCGTATGGGCAAATAATATGTCCCTGGCACGTTGAGTGATGGAGTAATCTTCCTGCTTGGCAATGCCAGGCCCCATACTTCTCTCCAAATTCAACAATTGCTACAAAAGTTCAAGTGGGAAGTGTGGAGCCACCCTCCCATACAGCCCAGATTTGGCACCTAGTGACTATTTCCTTTTTCCGAAATTGAAGGAACACTTATCTGGAACAAGGTTCCCTTCAGACAGTGATGTGAAAACAATTTCCGAGAACTGTTTCAATGGGCAGGGACGTGATTTCTATCAAGCGGGTTTAAACCAAGTGTGCCCTGCGTTCAGATACACGCCTAAATAGATTTGGTGATTACGTGGTAAAGTGATCGGGAAGTATGCCTCTTAATTCCCTTTTGTATTTTCTCTATATTGTTAATAAATATTTTTTACTTTTTAATATAATTGACTCTTGTAACCTTTGTTTGGATCCATCCTCGTAAAGGCATAAAACCCTTAAGAATAGAGATGTAGAAGAGATACGTAGGACTGAGTAAATTAATCCCCATACACAATTTGCCCCCCTTCTGTGGAGGCAAAGTGACATACAGCATAATCTAGCTGTTTTCCGGATAGCCATGTAGCAAGATGCACCTACGTCAGACCTATTACTGCAATAATGAACAAAATGAATTTTTTGCCAGTTGTATCAATTTTGTTGCGAGTGATCGACATGATAAGACATTGTATAAATTATAAATTTAAATATTCCTTCAAAATCTTTCTAAAACAAATGAAAAATCCCAGAAACCTTTATGTCCAAACGCATTCTTTAAGTTTATTTTACAGAGTATTTTTGAAACTTTATTTATTCACTTGCTATGTTTATCATATTACTTTCAAAGATATTTGTTTTCGAAACAAATTTTTTTATAGGAAAATTTTCAATTTTTCATATAAAGAAATATGAAAAACTTCATATCAAAACTTTCCTTTAGCAGTTTCTGTACACATTTTAGAATAGAGTTTGATGTTTTATTTATAAATCAGATTTTTATTCGATAACGGAAATAAGTACATAGCATGTATTTTTGATGACTTGTAAAGGACATCAAATACTGTTTTCTGCTTTATCGGTTAAGATGTGAAATACTCTAATAGCGAATTAGTAGGTTTTGACCGCTGTGTGTAATATTACAGAATAAAATAACTGTTTAAATTTTTCTAAATTGCGAAATCAAGAATTCATATTCACAAATTGTTCTGCGAATTTCTGATTCATATTTAATCATATTTAATCATATATGTATTTTTGTTTGTCTGTATTAATTGTGTACGAAAACGTTAGGTTTATAAATTAGTTATAAATAAGTATAAAAGCAAAAATAGTATTTTTTAAAAATACTCTTTTATTAGCATTCGGTGTTTATCTTAAAAATCACGCCTTATTTCATGATTGCAATTCATGTTGTTCATAAAACATTTCTGTTACAAAACGTTAATTTGATGTGGGCTCTGATTATGGAAAATTCACCGCTTTAATTAACGCTTGGTAGAAAGCACGGACTAATGAATTTATTAAAAAAATGCATTTCTTGTTCTGTTTCTTTTTTAAGAGATGGCAGCAGGAAAGAAAAAAAGAGCATTGTTTAAACAATATATTCGGGATTTCTAAATTGTTTTATCAACACATATTCATAACTTAATATTAAATTATTAACTGTATTAAAATATATATATATATTACACTCTTTTCTTTTTATTTATATTTCCTACTTTTTAGTGTTTAAAATATTTTTTTGTTGCAGTGTTAAAATCAGTTAGTATAATTTCGAGAGCGTCGTTTGGCTCGTAATTCACTCCATTGATTTTGTAACGCTTATACAGTTGTAATCATAAATAATACTTGCTGATTTACACCCTGCACCCGGCTAACGAAGAAATGCCTTAAAATGAATTTATTAATTTATAATTACGTTCTGAAAATATTACAATGTTTCATTGTTATTGAAAACATACTTGTTTTTTTTATTTAATTATTTTTTAAGTTCTAGCACTTTAGGAAATATATTACATTCAATGAAATATATTACAAAATTCCATTTTTACATACAAACAACATGTTTAATAAAGGAGTGTAAAAATGGAAGATCTAAATTCGATATGCTTAAATAGAGTGTGTAATTTTATATGAAATACTGTAACGCAGTAGATTTATTTTAATTCTGTTCCTTTCTTCATTCTTTCGTTTTTCATTGAGACTTCATTAACATTAAATCAGTTTTTTACATACTTTCTTTTAACTTACATTTCTGTATGTACACGTACAGTGGTGGCCAAAAGTTTGGACATTTTTTAAAAGTTCCATGTTTTTCAACTTTGTGTGCTTGTAGAATATATTAATTTTCACTTAAATACAAACGTTTATATATCGAATCGAAGGAAATTTAATGTAGAATTTAATAATAAAAACAATATTACAATATCTGAATTACAAAAAAAGTTATGGAACTAATAGTAAGATCTATCTTAGATTTGCATTTTTTTTAAAGTGATACTTACACAATCAATACTTAGTAGGATAACCCTTATTTTTTAAGACAGCTTCACAGCGTCTTTTCATCGAGTGAACGAGTGTTTGGAGTTCAACTTTCGTAATCACATAGTGCCAAGAATCAATTATAGCTTCAATAAGTTGTCTTTTATTGGATGGACGTTTTTTTCGTACAAGAATTTTCCAACGTCGCCACAAATTTTCAATTGGATTAAGATCAGGGCTGTTTCCTGGCCATGGTAATATATCTATGCATTTATTTTGAAACCATGCTTTGCATACTTTTGTTGTGTGGCATGGAGCTGAATCCTGCTGAAAAATAAATGGTGCGTTGTTGGGGAAGAGATCCCTGATGGAAGGTATCAATTTTGGTTCCAGGACGGTTTCGATGTATTTTTTGGCATTCAGGATGCCATCAATCCCTTGAATTCGTCCCACACCATCTGCAGACATACATGCCCAAATCATGACATTTGTTGGGTTTTTTTAAATTGCTTCAATGCAATCAGGATGAAGTGCTTCTCATACTCTACGTCTCACGTATTTTCTACCATCACTAGCAAAGAGCGATATTTTACTCTCATCGCTCCAGATTACTTGCTTCCATTGATTTTCTGACCATTTAATGTGTTCTTTTGCCCACTTAACTGCTTTTTCGCGCTGCTTTTGTTTTAAATATGGTTTTTTCCTTGGAATTCTAGCTTGTAGTCCAAATCCTGATAACCTTCTTCTTATTGTTCTTGAACTTACTGCAATACCCGCTGCATTCATTTCACACTAATGGCATCTGATGAAATTTTTCTATCTTGAAGGCATAGCCGTTTAATTTTTCTATCGGCAGTAGCACTTGTGCATTTTTTTCGGCCTGATTTGGCCTTATTTTCTACTGATTTTGTTTTTTCATAACATAAACAGAACTTTCGTACACCAGAACAAGTCACTGAACCACCAACTTGTCTTGCAATTTCAGCATAAGAGAGGCCATTTTCTCTCAATATAACAATTCGGCTTCTTTTGTAGATGTCCAATTAGTTCTTCTTGTTGATGACATTGTTTAAAATTCGTTTAATTAAAAAAAAGGACTTTAAATATTCAAAAACAGCAATACTCTATTTAATTGTACTAGTATGCATAATTCCACAAAATATTTCCACAACAATAACTCTTTTATCATCCAAATAACCTAAACTATAGTTACAGACATTTGATTGGTCCTCAGAACAGTGTTTGTGATTGGCTAGTACGCTTTTACTACAAAACACGTCCTTATTCAAAACGATTTGTGTTTGTTTGTTCTACTAAAATGAGCATAATTTTTTTTTTGTAATGCAGATATTGTAATACTGCTTTTATTATTAAATTCTACATTAAATTACCTTCCATTTGATATATAAACGTTTGTATGTAAGTGAAAATTAATATATTCTACAAGCACACAAAGTTGAAAAACATGACACTTTCACAAAATGTCCAAACTTTTGGCCAGCGCTGAATGTGGCAGTCAAATCTTGTGACTCATTTTTCACCCTCTTCCTGTTGACGTACAGCTTTGAAGTTTAAAATACGTATGTATTCCTGAGCGCAATACATGAATTGGACATTATTTTTTAAAAATTCGATCCCTAAGGGGGGGGGGAGGTGGTCAACGTCAGCTCAAAAAATGTAATTTTTCACATAGAAATAACGTTCAATTGTTTAATTGTAAAAAAAAGCTCTATTGTTGCAACATTCATCCATTTTCACAACATTGTTGCCCGCACCATTATGACGTCAGCATTGAGCGACGCACACATTTGTGCTTTATAAATTAAGTTGACTTTTTTGTGAATTTTAATGAAAGTATGTTTTTTTTTAATTTTACATTTAATTAATTTATATATATATTTTGGTTATATTGAATTTTATATGCTTAACATGCCTTGCACTTTGATCTTATTAAATTCCAAAAGGATCGCCAAACTGTAAGAGGAAATCTAATAAGTAAATAATATATCTTTATCAAGTAAATAATATATCTTTATCGCTTGCAATTTTGTAGAAAAGATATGGGAAATATGCACAGGGTGCATATGGTTCTTACTTTTGAGTATAAGTTTTCCCGAGTAGTAAGTTTCGAATTATTTAAGAGCGGGATCTTTATCATTAATTAAGGTGAAGCTTACAGTTCAGAAGTAGTGCTACTCAAAAGTAACAGCCTTACGAGCAATGCACATATTTCCCACAATTGCAATAATAAAGTGACTAAATTGCGAAATAAATATTTAGTTTTAAAACTGCGCTTTAGGAAAATTACTTTAGATTCGTTAAGACACTGAAAAAACAAAAAACAAAAAAAAAAAAACATGTTAAGTCGACATGTTAAGTCGATGTGCGAGTTATGTTTTTAAAGGTATGTGCATGACTTCTCTTAAATAAATGAAAATTTTATGAACAAATCATTCTTTATATTTATTTTGCTGAGTATTTTAAAAAATGTATTTACTTTCTACATTCATCGTCTTACGTCTTAAGATATATTTGGTCTCCAAACAAAATGTATTTTTATAGCCAATTCCCTTTTTTATCCATTTTTCCATACGAAAAAAATAGGGAAAATAATTTCTCAAAACTTTCCTTTGGCATACAAGTACTTCACTTGGTATATTCAAAAATTCTCAAAGACTGCTTAGTGCAAGGAATAGAAGTTTTTTTTTTTCAAAAATACGAATAAGAATTTATATACACATTATAGAATCAAATCTGACATTTTATTTATAAGTAAGATTTTATTCGAAAATGAGAAGAAGTACATTCTGTCAAAAAGAAGGGAAAAAAAGGACCCGTCCATTCTATTTTACCGCCAAATTATCGGAGCTTCGTCTGCTTTGCTGGAAAATTTTTGGGTCATTCTATATGTCATTTAAGCCAGAATTTGAAACCCACTGACAGGAATTTTGGGCGAACTTTGTGTACACACCACCTCTACATTGGTATGAACCCATGAAAAGTTTTTCTATTCTCGACATCATAGGTTTTGAGATATGGGGGTCAAAAGTTTGGATTTTTTAACAAATCACACGTTTCCGAGTCTGTATCTTTATACTGTAGCTTTATCTTTAAAAAATTGTTTTTCTGCATCTGAAGTCCGCATGGGCTTGTAAAAGCCACTATAAAGTTAATAAAAGCATGCTGATTTATACCTAAAATATTAAAAATAATAATTTGTAATTTTAAAGGTACTAAATTTAAACCAAAATTTAAAATTATGGTTACATATACAGTCTGTTACAAAATTATAAGACCACTTAGAATATCCCTTTTTTTCAACAAAAAAAATATGAGTTTGAATTTAAAAGTAGTTGTATGAAAAGAAATAACTCTATAATGTTTATTTAACTCAGAGAAAAAAAGTTCGAATAATTTTTTGTTTCATGCCAAACGATTTTACGCAAATCCGCTGTTTCATAAATATAAGAGCACTCTTATATTATTAATAAAGCAGACGATTTTATTTTGAACTCTTATTTTGAACTTTTTATCTTGAGTTTAACTGCAACCTAAACAATCTGTAAAATTTAAAAAGAAGAATAACATGCAGAAATTCTGAATTGTATCTGACTCTTTGAATTTATTAGTAAAATGCATCTTCGGAGTGAGCTATCTGAAATAGAAATGAGAAGAATGTGGTTCTACAATGGAAAAGGAAAGTCTGAACGTGAAATAATAAGATTCTTAATCATTCTAAAACTGCGATTCATAATGTTTAAAGTAAAAAATAATTGTATGGAACGCATAAACGATCTGGCCGTAAAAAGAGGTCATCAGATCGGGATAATAGACGAATTGTTAAACTGGCAACGAAAAAATACCAGTCGACTCGTAAAATAGCGCAACAGATAACTAAAAAGGTATCACATGCAACCGTGGGGCGAAGTTTGAAATCTAATGCTTGTGTTATTCGTCGCAAATTAAAAAGTAAACCACTACTACTGAAATGTCATAAAGAAGCTCTTCTTAAGTGGGCAAAGAATGTCATGCCCTGGAACTCTGTAGGGAGAAATATATTGTTTTAGACGAAAAAAAAAATCTTGATGGTCCAGACGGCAATAATTACTACTGGCATGATTTTAGGCAAAGATCTCGGGAGTTCTTCAGCAGACAGATGGGAAGCGGTTCCGTTATGGTGTGGGGCGCATTTTCATATGCAGGAAAATGCGATCTCCAAAGAGTTGAAGGGAAAATGAACTCGGACTGTTACCAACGGATGCTATTTCGAAGTCTGATACCCTTCGAACCACTTTTAGGAAGTGCAAAATGGAAATTTGAACAAGAGAATGCTCCTAGTAATTCATCGAAATAAACAAAAGAGTGGCTTAAAAGAGAAAAGATTGATGTTTTACCTTGGCCAAGTGGAACCCCTGACCTAAACCCCATAGTAAACTTGTGGGGTTATTTGTCTCGCCAAGTGTATGAAAATAATAAACAATATCATTCAACATATGAATTAGAAATGGTCATTATGGAGAAATGGGACTATATTCCCGAATCGTTCCTTAAAAAATTAATTAACTCTATGCCAAATCGTGTGTTTGAAGTTATTCAGAGAAATGGTGGAGCAACATCTCACTAGATTTGAGAAAACTGTCTTTCCCATAGGTGGTCCTATAATTTTGTAACAGTTCTTTTTGACACTTTTTTGTTATATTGATGTTTTATTTTTTCCGAATTAATTTCATTTGTGTAAGTTGCTACATTTTACTAAAAACTTTTGATGTACTAACATAGAATATTCTTTATTTTGATTGAAATATTTCTTTAATTACCTAAATAGCAAAATATGTTGTGGTCTTATACTTTTGTAACAGACTGTATTATATATATATTTCTCTTACGTAGCGCGAAAATAAGGCTGAATTTGGAGTTTGCCGTTTGGCAACAACTGTAGTAACAAAAAACTAATTTGCCTTATTATATTTCACCAATGAGAAGTGTGATTTCACCACTGAAACTTGCGTCATATTTAAAAGAAAAATTTCAAAGGTTTTCATAAAATGTAAATATATTAAAATGATTTCGATTAATTATGCACTAACCGCGGAAGAGCAGAACAGAGATTACCTAATATTATTTCTCAATAAATAATCTGTTTAGATAAAAGAACGGTAAATAATATATCATAGAAAGTAATTTGTAAAGCGAAATGTTTCCGATGAAGAAAATGACGTCATTTGGAAAACAAAAAATGCATTTCCATTCATCAATATACGGTATTTATTATAACTGTGTTAGACATGACGTCATATTAACTGACTCTTATTCCTACACCTAAATAGATTGAACTCTTGATATTTATTTTAAGATTCTTGGTATGCACAAAATAAAATATTTCTGAAAATTACATAATTTTAACTTAATTATAAAAAATAATTAAAGAAACTCAGGAATTTTAAAACAATTACTTAAATGACGCGCTCTAATCTTGGAAGGGAAGCATGTTTCTGATGGTGAAAATGATGTCATATTTAAAACAAAGAATGTATTCTTATAGAGACTCCAAAAGTGTGATAGCTCACTGTAGAATTGTTTCAAACAAACAACCGATATCTGGGTAGATTTTCTATAGTTAGAAGAAGTTACCTCCAAGAAAAGCGTAGAAACAGCCAGGCAATGCATAGCAACGGTTTGTTAGGAACTCCCAATAACACTATGTTCTTTAGAGTCTGTATAAAACTGAAATATTTCAGTACGTTATTTTCAGTATGACGTCATATTCCCTTGCCTTTAATTCTGCACACAAAAATACTGCACTCCGTACAATTAATTTAAATTTCATGTTTTGATATGATCAAACAAAACATTTCAGAAAATTATGTCATTTAGACGAATTGTGTTTTCAACATAGTAGCTTTCAATTACTTATTTTCGTTAACACGATTTATAAATTTCATATGTTAAAATGATTTATGACACTACTTATTCTGTCTAGAGTTGCAGCAAAAAGAGGCGAACGAGCGAAGCGAGTTGGGATCGCGTACCGTTCCCAATGTGAATTTCGTCCTAATTTATGGGGGTTGGCGAGCGTTAGGGATCAGGGGATAGAGCCAGTTTGCTTTGTAAAACATTTTACATTTTAGGCTTTTTAGTTGTGAAATAAAAATTATGTCTTTCTCATAGCTTATATAAAATTTTGCCGTATTCCGAAAAACTGCATCAATCAAAAATAATAAACTCTGTGTCTAACTTTATTAATTAATACACCTTTTAAATATTAATTAAAATTATTATTGGTTTTGAATTATTTAATAATTTTAAGTCCTTGAAATCGCCTTGAATTATTTATTTTTTATTCCTGAAGGAAATTTGCGTTGTACAGTTTCGGTTCATATCACACATTATATGGATTTGCGCAGTTTTCTGCTATATTGCATAAGTTTGGTGCATAAAAATACACCTGTTATTGGTACAATCATATATTTCTATAAAAATCATCCTAATAGTAGTACACATCAATATTGAAATAATTTTTAATTACATGTAAAAAAAGGCATGAAATAAAATTGCTTTTAAAAAATGTACAATCCTTGGCAAAAAGTATGAAATCAGCATCTACCTTTGCCAACGTGAAAGGACATGTGAGCAATTTTATACAAAGTTCTTAACACTAGAACCGCAATGAAGGGTTGTTTTGACCCGTACCAAATGGAAAAACGTCGATTCGAAACAGAAATTTCTTCATAAAATAAGTTAAATATATACCGCACAAAAATAAGTTAAATAAATAAGTTAAAAATTTTAAAAAATAATTCTGGTGTGAAATATTTTTATGAAACTTGAGTAAAATTTTCCGCGATTCCGAGATTTCCGGTTCTAGTGTTAAGATGGTGAAACTTTGCTGTTGAAGGTTCATAAACATGAGAAGAACGGCTAAAAATAATTCCAAAATGACCACATTTACTTTATCTAAATTTATATATCCATATGCCATTAGAAATACTAACTGAGGAAAAGTTTATAATATTTAATAAAAAAAAAAATAGAAGTAATACCTTGTATTTTTTAACTGTTTGCTTTGATGATCGCTTTGATTCTGTCAGAATTAACAAGGTCTTCCCACTTATTTGGATCGATGGGTGTCCATGCTAATTGCATGGAGTCTTCGTTTCTGTGTTGATTTTAGCTGTAGTTTAAATGCCATGTTTTTCAAAACTTTATTTTCGATAGGATTGAAATCTGGCCAATCCATTTGAAGGACGTTATTTTATACCAAATGGGAAGTCATTAGCTGAAGATGTTTAGACTTATGCAGATAAAAAAGTTTGGAACTCCTAATATAAAAAAAAAAAATAATAGTTGCAAAACAATCTGTAATGCCGGAAGTTTCTTATCATAATACAAAATCTACTTGGATGTATTAGCTGAAGTTTTATATTCGCGTCTATTATGAAATTAATATTCGAAAATATTATGTATTGTAGATTATACTTTTCAACAGAAATCGATCTCTTTAAACTTAATATATGCGAATGAAAATTTTCGTTTATATAGTAGTTTTTTAGTTATGATTAAAAAGCTACCCGCATTAAAGCTTGTTTTGCACCTATTAAAAATAAATTTAACATTATCAGAAATTCAAAAATTTGAATTTGCATAATTTATAAACTTCTTCACCCAATGACTTCCCGTTTTGGTACCCACAAGTTCAACTTACCGAAGAATCCATATATGATATCAAAATTAAGTGCTTGTGTTAAAAATTTCAAAATTTGTTGCCATTTAAATATGGCGGCATCTAATTTTAATTTTATTTGTATAGCCTCTCTTACATAGCTGAAAAAAATAGTTTGTGTATATAAATGCAAATTTTAGATTTATTTTACTGAGTATACATCAAACTAAAATCACTTGCAACACTCATTACTTTTCTAAGATATATTTGTTTTCAATTTTTTATAGTGAATTATGTCTTTCTTTCATGCAAAAAATATCAAAGATTTCTTCTGAAAACTTTTCTTTCGCTTATAAATACTTGGTGAATTCAATAATGCAATGACATTACAATTTCAGACTGCCTAAGAGAATATTTTGAAAAAGGCAAAATTTTTTCGAAAATGTGAATAAAAATTTTTGTACACATTTTAAAATCAAGTTTGATGTTTTATTTATAAACCAGATTTTTATTCGATAACGAAAAGAAGTACATAGCATGCATTTTTAATGATTTATAGACGGCGAATGCTGGTTTTTGCCTTATCGGTAAAAACTTGAAATACTCTTGTAGAAAATAAGAAGATTTTTGATAGGTTCATAATAATACTTATCAAACCCTCTGTTTCTACTTTTCAGAATTACGAAATCAGAATCTGTATTTGGGAGTAGTTCTTAAATTTTTGTTTCACTTTTACTTGTATACATGTTTTGTTGGCATTATTATGAAAGCTAAAATAAACATACGAAGTTAAATGTGGCAAAATTGAATGTATCAATTTTCTTCTTAAACGTTAAAGCCTAAAGTTTATATTATATACTTTTAGATTCGAATAAAAAAACAATATTTTTTTTTCTGTAAAATAAATTTAAAGAGAAAACAATCTTTTCCTTATTTCCTTTAAAAAAATCCTGATACATTTTACATTAAACATGTTAAGTCATTTTAAGTCATTTTAGCTATTTTGACTTTTTTCTATCTACCACAGAAGTAAGTGTTGTAATCGAATTTTTTTTTCGACTTCCAGTTTTCGAGGGATTTACGCGTTTTAGGGAGTCAGAGATCCCGATAAACATGTTTTTACAAAATGTCTGTCTGTCCGTGTGCCTGTGCTTCCGTGTGTGTGTCCTCTTTGTATCCTCGAAAAGTGTATGAAGTTATGCATAGAATTTAATCAAATTTCATTTATATGTTACTAGCTATAGACAGCAGGTCCCAGTTCAATTCCGCCAAAAGGGTATGATGCGATAGCGATTTTCGTTCGATTTTTATTATTGTATTATCGAAAAGTGTATAAAGTTATGCATAGAATTGAGCGAAATTTCATTTATATGTTTTTGGCTAGGGCCAACAGCTTCGAGTTGAATTTGGGGACATTCCGCTGGAAGGGGGTGCTGTGATAGCGATTTTTGTACGATTTTCTTGATTTTTCGTAGTTTTGTTATACATTAGCGGCTCTTTCAGCGAAGGGTACTTCGCATCCAGATAACCCAGCGAATCGCAAGAAGATGATGTACAACGGAATGACGAAAAATATTGATTTCATTTGCGCTGCGATAATTTGTGTGCGAAACTTGAAGTATTAACATTTGTGAGATAGATGAAAGTTTTGGAATTGGCGCATCCAATTAGTTTATTATTAAATATTAACTATTAATAATAAAATTGTTGTTATACACCTTGTATCATTGTTATTAAGTGTTACAGTACGTCTCAAAAGTACATGGACAGGCGATATTTTGAAATAACAGTTCAAAAAATGAAGCAATAATCACGAAAAAAAATTAGCATATGGAATCATAACCTAAGTTTATTATAATACAGAAATATCATCTTTATACAGCTCATATTCAAAATATTAGAATAATTACTCTTTTTTTACAAATTGAAAATATCGTTTGGTAATTTAATGTCTTTTAATGCAAATATGCAAACGATATTTTTATTAAGAACTTATTATTGATTAAACTTATTTATTATCTTAAAATTAATATAATTTTTGAAAAGATTAATTGAAAAAAAAATATTTTGAAAAATCAAAATATTAGAATATTTATTCAAGTGGTTCAAAAGATTAGAATATTTCACATTAATTCTCCTGTGCCCTTATTGATTAAATTCAGACGATTTTATTTAAAATCAGTATTCTTTTTGCAGTATGTTTGCTTTTTCGTCTTAAAATGGGTCGTGTGAGTGATATTCCTGAATCTATTAAACTTCGTATTGTTGATTTGTATCGGCACGGTAAAAATCAATGTTATATAGCGAATTATTTACATTCTTCGCAATCAAGCGTTAGTAAAATACTAACACAATATTCAAAAAATGGAAAATTTCAAAATAATCGCCGAAAGGGCGGCCGAAAACCAAAAACATCTGCTAGAGATGACAAGGAAACTGAAGCCTATAGTTAAGAAAATTTTTTTTAAAGTGTGCGATTCTTGCACCGAAAATGGAAAGAAGAAGGAGTTGAAGTTTCTACATCCACAACATTAAGACGTCTCTATAAATTTAAGCTTGAATCTCGTGTACCGAAAACAAAACATCTCATGACTGCAAAACAAAAGCTTATAAGATTGAATTGGTGTAAATCAAGACGTTTATGGAGCGAAGAAGATTAGAAAAATATATTATATTTAGTGAAGAAAGTATGTTTTGTGTTTCATATGGTAATCAAGGTATTAGAGTTTGGAGAATGAAGCAAGAAGCATTTGATAAAGAATGCCTTAAACGTTTCGTAAAATTTGCTGCTAGTGTCATGGTTTGGTGTTGCATGAGTGCAGAAGGAACTGGAATTTTATGCATCATCTACGAAAAGGTTAACTCTCAGATATATAATGAAATTTTGGAATATTACATGATTCCATCATCAGAAGATTTATTTGAAGATGATTTCATCTTTCAACAAGATTTAGCGTCACCGCATACCTCGGTGTCAATTAAGAATTGGTTCCGCCAACGCAACATTAAGGTACTTCCTTGGCCACCAAACTCACCAGACCTTAACCCCATTGAAAACTTATGGTGTATAGTGAAGAAAAAACTCCAAGAAAATCCTCCTTCAAATAAAACTGAGTTAGTGGCACGTATAAAGTCTATTTAGGCTAATATTGATAGAAATGTTTTTAAACACCTTGTATATGGTATGCAAGATCGATTGTACGCTGTTATGAAAGCTAAAGGGGATGCTACAAAATATTAACTACCATTTACTTCATATTCATAAGGTAATATTGTTGCGTAAAATAAAATATTCTAATATTTTGAACCAATCTAAATTTTATTCTAATATTTTGATGTGTTTCAAAAAGCTGTATACCTAATTTATTGTACTGTATTTTATATTTTTTAAATGTTAAAATCTTATCTAAACATTCCAGATTTAATTTATAAGAAATTTGATTGCATTTACTTAGTATCAAAAATAAATAAATAAAAAATAATTTTTTCTTATTACATTTTCTCAATTATTCTAATATTTTGAATATGAGCTGTATCATAGACTGTTTGTAAAAAAATAAAATTCAAAATAAGCTGTTTCAAAAATATATATAGACAATGAAAAAAAATCGCTTTTATCACCACCGTATCAGAAAAAAATGCATATTCGGCGTTCTGTATATGTGTCGTAAGCACTTCGAAATATAAAATCAGTGCTCTTTCTTTAATCCTCGAATAGTTAGAAAATGACTCGCAACGTTCAATTCTTTGCA
Source organism: Maratus michaelseni (assembly GCA_963931845.1). Classification (NCBI taxonomy): domain Eukaryota; kingdom Metazoa; phylum Arthropoda; class Arachnida; order Araneae; family Salticidae; genus Maratus; species Maratus michaelseni. Next base: position 342,982,961 of record OZ007593.1, on the reverse strand, counting down.
ACTGATATAACTAAAATTTGGCTTTTAAAGGCTGAAAACGCTCAGTTTTCTGATATTGCTAAACAAATTAAGCGTAGCAGATCTGGAATTATGAAATTTTATCGAAAAGTGGTGACAATGCGATTGTAAAAAAGCGTTCAAGTCGACCAAGAAAAATATCTCAGCGACAAGATAGAGAGATTTTGCGATCAGTTTTAACCCAGAAGAAGTCTGTTCGTGAAATTTTCGAGGCTTTTAGATTTTTCTATTCGCGAGATCTACTGTTCACCATCGTGTCATAAATATCACAGAATGTGTCGGATACCTATGCTCAAATTGCACCATAGAAAGTCTTGCGTATTTTGGGTTAAAAAACACATGCATTGGACGGATTAATGGATAAATGACGAAAAAAATCTATTTGGATGGCCCTGACGGCTGGGCATACTATTGGCATAATCTATGAAGAGAACCTCGCGAGTTCTTTAGTCGACAGAAAGGAGGGGATTCTCTAACGGTATGGGCGCGTTCTGTTTCAACGGAACAACGGATATATTGTTTTTCTTAATGACCAACAGTGCTCTGTGGATTATCAAAAATACCTCAAAAGCAATCTACTTCCAACTGTAAACATCTTAGGAGGGGAAAACTGGAAATTCCAACAGGACAATGCGTCGATTCACAGTTCCCACTCAATAACAGCTAGGTTGTAAACCTTTGGGGAGTACTTTCACGGGAGGTGTATGACCATTGTCGTCAGATTTCGACTATTCAGGAATCAAAGCAACAAGTAGAGCAGATTGGTTCTCTTTACAGCCACATATTATCGAAACACAAGTTTGAAGCACTCCTGATATGAATTTCAAGATAATTCAAAGGAATAGAGCCAAAATTCTAATTTAAGTACAAAATACTGGAAAAGTCCATATATTTTTAGGACAGCCTATTTTGATTTTGGTTTTTTTTACAAAAATTCCGTAAAACGTATACTGTTTTTCTTTATTGTAAAAAACTTAAATTATGATTACATATGCTTATCTTTTATTTCTTGTTTATTGCTTTACTTTTTGAACTGTTATTTCAAAAAATCGCCTGTCCATATACTTTTGATACGCACTATATTAAGCACACCAAAAAATATTTTTAGCAGCTAAAACTACTTATCAAAGTAATATTGATAAATATTCCTGCATAAGTCGTCTTACATAACTGAAAAAAAACGCAGCTATTTTTATGTACGTAAATTGAATATATATAAAATTGAAACCAATTTTTACACTCATTATGTCACTTTTATGAGACTATTTGATCAAATGTATACGCATACTTTTGATTTTAAATGCTTTCTAGAAAATCTCGAGAAATACTTGACGAATTGTTCTTAAACTTCGAAGCTGTTTAGAACATGATAAACCTTACATTTTGTAGTGAATATTTAGTCAGGAGGGGAAATAAGGCCCCAACAACATAATTAAATACAGGAAAAAATGCGATCACTCTGTATTATAAAAAGATTGAAATGATCTTTCAATAAGCTCTGTACAACGCGTGTACGCATTTCTGTAGGAATAGCACGTATATTAATGAAGTTAAAAACGTTTCTTTGTAAAAGAAAACATGATTCTTTTATAACATGCATGGTTTTCAACAAAATTTAACATTACTTTCAGAAAATTTGACACTTGAAAAACATTAAAGTGCAATTAGAAAATGAATATATATTAAATATTTGATAAAATATGAGCATTTGTGTGAAATAAATTTAATTCCACATGAGTAAATGATAGCGGAATTTTTTTACTTATTTTAGTAGTCCACTACGCTGTAAAAAATGACCACTGTTTCTTATTTTATGAAAATATACTATAACCGCGAACGAAAATATAATATAATCTTCTGAGTTATCCGAAATTCCGAATAGCGTGTTACATTGTCTTTTTAATCCCCAGAAACCAATACATTTCCAAAATTTAAAGAATTATTTATAAAAATAAAGTATTTTTCGCTGCCCGTATTTTTCAGAAACGTTTCCGAAGGGTTTTTATCGTGTATTAATTAGTGTCCTCAGCTGGGAATAGCTGTTTTTCGAATGCTATCCATTCTCAAGTAAACATTTTCATGCTCAAAAAATATGTTTAACAGACAAAAATGCAAAATTAATAGCGTTAACAATAACATTAAAATTAAGATTATTTCTTTGCTCTTTCAAGTATAAATTAACTTAAGCGGCTGAAAATGTTTACTTGAGAATTGATGACATTCGAAAAACAGGTATTCCAGGCTGAGGACACTAATTAATACACTACAATAAACTACTCAGAAGATTATATTATATTTCGTCGCGGGTTTTACAGTGTATATAGATCAAATAACATAAAAGGGTCAGTCAAATATCATGACAATTCAGGAAACGTTTGGCTTTGTAGTGAGCTACATTTTACTTTAGTTTTTAAAAGTAACTTGTTAGAGTTGTTCAGAATGCTGAAATTTATATCTCGCTATTGTAACAAATTTAAATAATTTTGCTGCTGCTGCCGTAATTGATTGTGATATCTTCAGTTTCTCGGCTTATAATGCAAAAACTATTGCATATAAAAACATGATAAATGGTAGTTTTATCGAGAAATGTATGAGAAAAACATTGAAACAGACAGTTTTTAAATTGAGAATTACTTTAAGCGCAATGTTGAAATCGTTAACGATAATTCAGTTAGATATTTATATTTAGTAAGTATTATACGATCAAAAATTCGTTCAATAAGTTCAAAATACATTCAATAGAAATCTAGTACGAATATTATTATTATGAAGTAGTAGTGCGATGAAATAAAATTTTTTTCTTTCATCACGGCCCCTGGTTTTAACATTAGTTTTAGAATTTTGAGGAAATTATATTTTTACGAAGAAATATGCACAATTCGCATTTCAATATTTAAAAAAAAATCTTTTTGAAAATGTATTTTTTTAAGTTTGATATTGATCACGATTTTTGACGATCCAGACGACCGAAGTTTTACTTAGAATAAATTAGGTATTAATTTTTCTGAGAAAAATGTTAAAAGAGGAAAACGATTTTTCTTATTTCCTTAAAAAGAAAGTACAGATACATTTAACAGTACGCATGTTAAATTATTTTACAAAAGTAATTAAAAATATATTTTCAGCGATTTTTTAAAAATTATTAAACATTATTTAAAATAAATTATTCCCATATACCTTAAATAAAATTATTAATCATAGTATAGATGATTTGTAAAAGACAAAACGTCCTACATTCTCTTATATAACTGAAAAAATCCTCAGAATTTTTTATGCACAAAAATATTTTTTAGGATTTATTTTATTGACTATATAAAACTGAAATCGCTTTCTATACTCATCATATTACATATCACAGATATATTTGTTTTCCACCAAAATTTATTTTTATAGTCAATTTCTCCAGTTTTCATACGAAAAAATATGAAATATTTCATCTCGAAACTTTTCTTCGGCATATAAGTAACTCACTCGGGGTATTCAATAATGCAATGATATTACAATTTCAGATTGCCTTAGAGAATGCTTGGTAAAAGGCATGAAAATTCTTTCGAAAAGTTGAATAAAATTTCTATACACATTCTGGAATGCAGTTTGATGTTTTATTTATAAATAAAATTTTTATTCGATAACGAAGAGAAATACATAAGATGCATTTTGGATGATTTGTAAAGGTTGGCGAATGATGTTTTTTGCTCAATCAATTAAAATTTGAAATATTCTTATAGCGACTAGGTTGGTTTACGATAGGTTAATAGTGATACGGAATCAATTCTCTGTTTCTACTTTTCTGAATTACGAAATCAGAATCTTGAAAGTTATTTTGATATTTCTGTTTCATATAATTACTTATATCGTCGCTACCATGTTGAATGTGAAAAAATGCATTTTTCATTACTTTTAAAAATAGGACGATTATTACCACTAAATTCTAATAATATTCTTCACCAGATTTGCCAGCTTAGCATCCTTTTTAATTCGGAAATTCCGAATTCATATAAGAAATTTTCAACAGAAATTTTTGCTTTATTTAATGATTAGACGTGAATACTTGTAAAAAAAAATTCTCAAAATTTCCCGTATTAATTCGGCATTTCTGAATAAATAAGTAGGCCAAACAGGCAACTCTGTTAATCACAGAAATTTTATTAGTATTCTTACTAGGCGAAGAATTCTAATAAAATTTAGTGGTGACAAGCGGTGCATTTTTAAAAGTAATGAAAAATGCATTTTTTCACATTCCATAGTTTGACATGGTAGCGATAATATATAATGTATATTACGTGAGTAAAATTAAAGGTTTATGTAAGTTTTATGGCAAGCATTTTTTATGCTAAGAAGTACTTTTATGTTTAGCAAAGAGGTGGAAATATGTAGTTTTTTGCTCAAAAAAGAATTAGTGTAAACTTTAAAAATCCTCATTATTCTTATTATTTTTACCGACAACAACTCCCTTTTCGGACAGTAACTGTCGGTACTACTTCTAGTCCTCTTTCGACACGTCGGTGACTGATGATCGACAGATCGGCACACATTCGGTCCATTATCGGTAATACGATAGAAATGAAGGTATGATACTGAACTGATGCATACGGACAGTTATCCGTATAACAGCCGAATATGGTTTGATATCAGGAACGCCGATGGCGACAAAATACTATGCCAACCATACACCGATGACTATTATTTATTCTACTGTTGAATTCAGTCCGATATTGGCAATCATTAAAATGCCGAAAGCGCTCCCTTCTCATGGGCGTTAGCAATGCAGAGGGAAGAAGAAGACAAGCTTCGCTGGATTTTGAAATTTTAACAAAACAAATTGTTTTTTACTTTTGAATGTTTACATCATTGTTTTATCGGTATTGGCTAAACGGTATTCTAAAGGGGGAGGAGATTTACTCACATGTCGAAAATAAATTTCAGTATATATATATATTAGAATAACAGGGCTACTACTTGTCATTTGTATTGTATTCTCGTGTTTATCATAATTAATGTCAAAGCAACAATCTTCGTGTTTGATTTCTACTAATCTTCAAGTTAGTTTAGTTTTGTTTTAGAAATTAGTTGTAGAAAAAATAACAAAAATATAATTGCCAGTATACTACTGTGTGGCTCAGATAAGAAACGCTCTAGAACCAGTCTCAGTTTCTTGTTACCAGCGTAACTGGTCAGTCGACTTTATTTTAGGGAAGTCCAGCATTTTTTTCTTTTTAATTTTCTCCCGTTTAATTGGTCATTCCGAGAATTATCGCGGTCCTTGCTCCTTCCGCTTCTACGGACGAAGTTCCTTCCCTACAAGTTTTAGAACCTTCAAAAATAGGAGACCTACTCGGAGTTCTTCTAATCTGGGCCACACAGTAGTTACCCTGTTATTTTGAAAAAAAAAATGCAAAAATTTATTTTCCCAAATGATCAATCCCTCCAACCACCACTCCTCCAGATATGAAGAAACTGTGTTTTGTTACATAAAATAAATTAATTTTGAAATTTATCAATTGCCACAAGAATTATATAATAGATTAACCATTACACGGGGTCTCGGACAGCATCTGTCTATGATTGCATGTATTCTCAGACAGATGCTGTCCGAGCCCCCGTGTAAAGGTTAATACGTAAATACGTAACGACAAAATACGTAAAGATTAAGAAAAGAGAAACACGTGTTACTTCATAAATTGTTGACAGAGAGATAAATTTTAATAAGCTAATAATTAAAATTACCAGCAGTAACGAGATGCGAGTTAATAACGTAAGTATACTACTTTGAAATTAGCATGTTAGCAAGCTGAAAAAGGGGACATATGTTATTTGTCTATCTCCCCTTTTCTTCGCACCTTAAAGAAGGCTTTGTGTAAGCTCTCTTTTGTAATCAAGAGAAGAAGAAAATATATATTTGTCTCCTATTACTTACTAGACAGGTGTCCATTTTTAAAATCCTATCTAGCAAGCTCGAAACTTTTTTAATGCATTGTGCAAAGAAATTATTTATTTATTATTATGTAGCGCATTTAATTAAATACCCTAAATGGACATTTATATAATATTTTATTTTTGATATGCCTAATAAAGCTAGTTTAATAATATAATAATTAAATTTTTAAATTATTTTTATATGTTAATGTGTCAATTTTTATGTAATATTAAAAATTTTTTAAACTTTTTGGTTTATGAAAGAAAGATATTTTGGGGACAGACATGAGACACTTCCGCTTAATAAATCTCTCTCTCTCTCTCTCTATATATATATATATACATAGACGCGTGTGTCCGTACATTTCACTTTGCAGCCAAAACTACCCAGTGCAGACCACTGTGTGGTAGTAGCCTCGAATCTCCCATCGTGCACTATGCTGGTTGCATGTCGGTAGCTGTGGGAGTGTGGGGGATATAGTGGTTGAAAGTGACACCTAGGGCAAAACCTAGGGCCTAGGAAACCTAGGGCATTTCATATTTCAACCAAACTGTTCTAAAAAATGTTTGGAAAATTCTTCTACCGGAATTGGTTCATTCAACTTAAAATGAAATAATTAAGATATAGATAACTAGGTAAGATGATTTCACGCCCTCTAACAGTGGAAATTGAAACTGAACGATATTGCCCTATATTTCACTTTGCAGACATAACTGCCCAGCGCAGACCACTGGTGATTGTGTGTGGTAGTAGCCTCGAATCTCCCATCGTACACTACAATGGTTGAAAATGTGCGACATAGGGCATTTCCATATTACGACCAAAGTGTTCTAAAAAATGTTTGGAATCTTTTAGAACGTACTAGAATATTCTTGAAAGTACTAGAATTTTCTAGAATGTACTAAATTTTTTTATATTTTATACATACATATATTTTTTTACTTATATATATATATATATATATATATATATATTATATACGAGCAGGGAAGACAGAGCTATGCTCGGTCAAAATTAAATTTGAGTTGAAATATCATGATCCATGACCAAAATGACCCACTAATCGAAATTTCTCGAATATGTGACTTAGCTCAACAGTCTTCTCGTGTCCAAAAACCATAGGATGCTTAAATTTAGTGTAAATAGTCTGAGCCGTTTTTAAGATAAAATAGCTTGACCCATAATGACCCATGAAAAAAATGACCCACTAATTGAATTTTCTCGAACATGTGATCTAGCCCAACAGTATTCTCGTCCCCGAATACCATAGGATGCAAAATTTAGTGAAATAGTTTGAGCCGTTTTTAAGATAAAATAGCTTGACCCATAATGACCTATGACCAAAATGATTCACTAATTGAATTTTCTCGAACATGTGACCCAGCCCAACAATGTTCTCGTCCCCGAAAACCATAGGATTCAAAATTTAGTGTAAATAGTCTGAGCCGTTTTTAAGATAAAATAGCTTGACCCATAATGACCCATGACCAAAATGACCCACTAATTGAATTTTCTCGAACATGTGACCTAGCCCAACAGTCTTCTCGTGTCCAAAAACCATAGGATGCAAAATTTAGTGTAAATAGTCTGAGCCGTTTTTAAGATAAAATAGCTTGACCCATAATGACCCATGAAAAAAATGACCCACTAATTGAATTTTCTCGAACATGTGACCTAGCCCAACAGTCTTCTCGTCCCCGAAAACCATAGGATTCAAAATTTAGTGTAAATAGTCTGAGCCATTTTTAAGATAAAATAGCTTGATCCATAATGACCCATGACCAAAATGACCCACTAATTGAATTTTCTCGAACATGTGACCTAGCTCAAAAGTTTTCTCGTGCCCGAAAACCATAGAATACAAAATTTAGTGTAAAAAGTCTGAGCCGTTTTTAAGATAAAATAGCTTCACCCATAATGACTCATGAACAAAATGACCCACAAATCGAAATTTCTCGAACATGTGACAAAGCCTATTAGTCTTCTCATTCCCTAAATCTGTAGGATGCTAAATTTATTTCAAATCCTCTGAACCGTTTTTAAGATAAAATAGCTTGACCCATACTGACCCATGACCAAAAAGACCCACTAATTGAATTTTCTCGAACAGGTGACCTAGCCCAACAGTCTTCTCGTCCCCGAAAACCATAGGTTTCAAAATTTAGTGTAAATAGTCTGAACCGTTTTTAAGATAAAATAGCTTGACCCATAATGACCCATGACCAAAATGACCAACTAATTGAATTTTCTCGAACATGTGACCTAGCCCAACAGTCTTCTCGTGTCCAAAAACCATAGGATGCAAATTTTAGTGTAAATAGTCTGAGCTGTTTTTAAGATAAAATAGCTTGACTCATAATGATCCATGACCAAAATGACCCACTAATTAAATTTTCTCGAACATGTGACCTAGCCCAACAGTCTTCTCGTCCCCGAAAACCACAGGATGCAAAATTTGGTGTAAATAGTCTGAGCCATTTTTAAGATAAAATAGCTTGACCCATAATGACCCATGACCAAAATGACCCACTAATTGAATTTTCTCTAACATGTGACCTAGCTCAACAGTCTTCTCGTCCCCGAAAACCACAGGATGCAAAATTTGGTGTAAATAGTCAGAGCCGTTTTTAAGATAAAATAGCTTGACCCATAATGACCCATGACCAAAATGACCCACTAATTGAATTTTCTCTAACATGTGACCTAGCTCAACAGTCTTCTCGTCCCCGAAAACCACAGGATGCAAAATTTAGTGTAAATAGTCTGAGCCATTTTTAAGATAAAATAGCTTGACCCATAATGACCCATGACCAAAATGACCCACTAATTGAATTTTCTCGAACATGTGACCTAGCCCAACAGTCTTCTCGTGTCCAAAAACCATAGGATGCAAAATTTAGTGTAAATAGTCTGAGCCGTTTTTAAGATAAAATAGCTTGACCCATAATGACCCATGAAAAAAATGACCCACTAATTGAATTTTCTCGAACATGTGACCTAGCCCAACAGTCTTCTCGTCCCCGAAAACCATAGGATTCAAAATTTAGTGTAAATAGTCTGAGCCATTTTTAAGATAAAATAGCTTGATCCATAATGACCCATGACCAAAATGACCCACTAATTGAATTTTCTCGAACATGTGACCTAGCTCAAAAGTTTTCTTGTGCCCGAAAACCATAGAATACAAAATTTAGTGTAAAAAGTCTGAGCCGTTTTTAAGATAAAATAGCTTCACCCATAATGACTCATGACCAAAATGACCCACAAATCGAAATTTCTCGAACATGTGACAAAGCCTATTAGTCTTCTCATTCCCTAAATCTGTAGGATGCTAAATTTATTTCAAATCCTCTGAACCGTTTTTAAGATAAAATAGCTTGACCCATACTGACCCATGACCAAAAAGACCCACTAATTGAATTTTCTCGAACAGGTGACCTAGCCCAACAGTCTTCTCGTCCCCGAAAACCATAGGTTTCAAAATTTAGTGTAAATAGTCTGAGCCGTTTTTAAGATAAAAGAGCTTGACCCATAATGACCCATGACCAAAATGACCCACTAATTGAATTTTCTCGAACATGTGACCTAGCCCAAAAGTTTTCTCGAGCCCGAAAACCATAGGATGCATAATTTAGTGTAAATAGTCTGAGCCGCTTTTTAGATAAATTAGCTTGACCCACAATGACTCAGAAATGACCCACAAATCGAATTTTCTCGGACATGTGACCTAGCCCAATGATTTTCTCGTGCCCGAAACTCGTAGGATACGAAATTTAATCAAAATCGTTAGAGCCGTTTTTTAGATAAAATTATTTTGACCCGCGTTGACCCAAAAAGACCCACTAATCGAAAGTTCTCGAACATGTGACCCAGCCCAATAGTCTTCTCGTGCCCGAAAATGGTCGGATACCAAATTTCGTCAAAATCGTTTGAACCTTTTTCTAGATGCAGTTAGCTTGATCATGACCCAAAATGACCCACTAATCGAATTTTCTCGAACATGTGACCTAGCCCATTGTTTTCTGGTTTTTCAAAACGGTAGGATACAAAATTTTGTCAAAATCGTTAGAGCTGTTTTTAAGTTAATATTTGCAAATATATATATAACCACACACAAGATTTGCTCCTATTAGAATATATGATATATATATGTACATACATATTTTTATTATGTTTACATATTGACCGGAAAGATCGAGAATGTTCTGGAATGTTCGCGGATCATTCTGTGGGAAAATGGGAGGTACGGTGTTTGAAAGTATTCGACCTAGGGCATTTTGATATTTTGACCAAAGTGTTCTAAAAATGTTTGTAATATTCTAAAATGTACAAGAATGTTCTTGAATGCACTAAAATGTTCTTTATATTTTTTACATACATATATAATTTACACACATATACATATTTTTAATTAGGTTTACATATGGACCGGAAGGATCGAGAACGTTCTGGAATGTCGGAGGACCATTCTCTAGGGTTGTGGGAGATATGGTGTATGAAAGTGGTCGACATAGGGCATGTACATGTTTCGACCAAAATGTTCTAAAAAATAAAAGAAAAAACAAAAAAATGCCTTTTAATGCACGTCTTCTATATTAAATATAGAAAATACACACATCTATTTATATATATATATCTATATATATATGTAGATTAAATGTATTTTTGATCTCATTTTCAAATTATTTTTTCCAACACTACATAAAAAAGAAAAAAAGAGAAATACTATAATATTAGTTTTTATTTCATGCTGTTACACTGATTCTTCGAAGAAAATTAGAAAGAAATATTATTCATAATAATTTTTAATATTATATATATATATGTAATAATAAAAAATTTTCGCCATTTTTCCTTAGTTAATTTATTCCAAATTCTTACAATTATTTTCTTTTCCCTCTCTTTTTAAAATATCTCTTAAATCTATTTTATATTTTATTCCATAACTTAATCAAATTATTCTTTTAATTATCATTCTAAAAATCTTAATCTGTTAAAAGCTACACGTATTTATTAAAATCTTATTCTATGAAATTGCAACACTGCCTCTAAAACGCACCTGCTTAATTTCTTCTTATTTGAGACATTGGGTTTTTATTCTTTGGAACATTTTGTAATACCATTTTTTATTTCTATTTAATATTATCATTCGGCATCCCATGATTCTTCGCGTCTTTCCCGCTCAAAGATTTTTTACCTTTTTAAATTGCCGCTTCTAAAAAAGAGTTTTGGCAATACGTCAGGTACACACCCTCTTGGCCTCATTTTATCGACCATTAGCGAGCAGGCCCCGCCTTTTCTACCCGGCTTCAATCCGAACATTGCTGTGAGTTGGCCAGCTTTTTCGCGCTTCTGTAACTTTGGACAAAATTTTGGAATATTTATACTGTTGCACTGGCTTTGGAGACAGATTTTACACGAATTAATTGTTGTCAACTAGAAGCCGCCACTGGGATAGTCTACATTGCTTCGTCGGTAGTTTGTTCTTCAAATTCTTCAATAGCTATACTGTGTGTCAAGTTTTTAATGAAGTGAAACTGCGTGGAGTTAATTGTCATATCTGCTGTCAATAAAAAGTCTTTGCTCGTCTATTTACGTCTTCCTTAATGCTCTTGAGAAATTCTTCTGGAGTTCATTGCCTCTGCTCGACTCTAACACGATTGTACTGACGCTACTTTTTTCAGATGTGACTCGTACTCCGAGAGTTGTCTTCATATTTTGAGTAAATCGGGGTAATGCCCTCTACGGATGTCATGAATGGATTTCGGTGACTTCGACTGCGCTTACATCGATCTTATTATCTGATAAAATTTCGTGGGGTTCGGGGACTGAGATGTCGTCCCGGGTGTATGATGGAACGAACGTTTCAAAAGTGCGACAGGATCCTTGATGACCTGTGTAAAAAAGCATTTTGGAGTAATGACATGTCACGTTTCAGTAACTCATATTGTGTAACATTGTGTTGACAGCTATAGAACGTAAAAGAAGTTTTGTTTACGTAGTGATGTCTTTTAATTTCAGGACTTCCCAGTGACATTGAAGAACACTACTGACCAGTAGTCATTTTATCACTCATAAGGAGAAGTGATAACTAATAATATAATGACATTTTTATACTTTTATCCCGGAAGTGACATCTGTAAGTTATCTGTAAGTTAAATTATTCTTTTATTTTTGTTGATTTCTTATTTATGAAGACTTTCCTCGCTTAGAATATTGACTTACATAGAACAAAAATTGTTCTTGGAATATTTTTAGAATACTATTATTCCTTTTATTCCGGACACTTAGAAAGTACGAAATTTAATATTTATTCTTATGTGTTTTTGTTGAAAAATTAATATTATTTTGTTATGCTCACAAATATTACAGAAATTTTTGGAACTGTTCTGATATTAATTATTTCTATATTACTTCTTTTTACAAAAATAACTTAATTCTATGTTCTTATTTTATTATTTTATTTAGTCCATTTTCATTCTGTGATATTTATCTATAGGAAATAATTTCTATTTATCAAAAAAAAAAAATGAGTAATATCTTTTCATTATTTATTAAATAAAATGTATTGGAACGTTCTATGCCATTCTAAAACTGCATAAAAATTTATTAGATTCTCTGAAATTACAGCTTACATCACTGATTGCATAATAATCGCAAAAATAGCTTTTGAAGTTTATTAATTTGAAGAGTAAAAAAAAAAAAAAAAAAAAAAAAAAAAGCAAGAGCTAAGTGTTTTATTTATTTATTTCATTCTATTTTTAGGTGCGTTCGTAATTATATAAATACGTAGCACCTATTGACGTCGCTTGGTCCGTCCGTCTGTCCGTCCGTTTGTCCGTCCGTCTGTCTGTCTGTCCGTCTGTCTGTCTGTCCGTCTGTCTGCCCGTCCGTCCGCATATAACAACGCAAAAACTTCCCAACCGATTGGTTTGCAATTTAAAATATATTATCTTTTCAGAATTTTGTCGAGACATTTCAAATTTTATTAAAATCGAATCAAAATTTTAGGAGATATTAATAAAAATATTTATTAAGAAATTTGAATTTTTTTATTTAAATCGGTGCTTTTTTGTTATAGGAGCTTCCGAAGTTCAATCGTCAAGCGACCGAGATACTTATTTTATTACAGATATTAATCTGCAGACGATATAATTCATTTCACAGAATTAAAAATCAGAAAATATCTGAATATTTATGTAACTAGTTATAGTACGAACGCACCTCATTTGTCACGTTTGACGTACAATTTCAAACTTGTTCTTTTTTGGGATATTTATTCATATACAGTAAATCTATTTATAGAAAAATAGAGTAGCAGTTTACATTTACTATTTAAGTGGAATGAATTTAAACATGAATTTGACATTTTTACTGTTGAATATTATTTGTTCTTGTATTATTAATTATTCTGAGAAATATTATGAAATTTATTTATTGTTTATATTAATTTTCTGTTAAAATTAAATATATTAAGAAAGAATTAAGATTATATTATTATGCTTTAAAGATTAAATTTGAGTAATTACTAAGATGTATCGTTGGATAAGTACTAATACCTTAATGGAAATCAGAGCGGAACATGAACGCAATTTCGATCAATCTGGAAAACACTATGTCAGCTATCTTTCAGATGAGCATAAGAATATAATGGGTCCTTTAATTAATCGCCAGTACACGGGTAGACTTTCGGGTACTTTGAAATTTTCTGGTCCCAACAGAGACATAACACGAAAAGATATTCGGACAATTCTTGTAGACGAAGTATACAAATTTAAAGGTAAGACAGGTGAATTCGCGATAAGTGATATAGTGGATGAAATCGATTTTGATATTTATGACATAATTGTAGATAATAGGAAAATTGACAATTGTTGTAAATGTTTAGTGAAATTTGTTGAGCAAAAGATAATGTGTAGATATTGTCACGAATTTTATAAGTACCATAAGAGTAAAGATAAATTGGATTAGTGATAACCACTAGTGTAATTTATGTAAATATGTTCTTATTGCTATATTTAAAGTGTTATTTATTAATTTATTATTTTGAATTTTATATTATTATTTTGAGTTAGATAATTTTACAGTTGTTGTTAAGTTAAAGATTAATATAGTATGAATTGATGTTACATATTATTATTATTATTATTATTATTATTTGTTATAAGAATAAATTACAAAAAAAAAAAGGTTTTTACTAGTAAATTAAACTTAAATTACTCTAAATTTTATAAGTGAATATTATGTTTTGCTGACTCATTTACTATGTAGAAATGTTTCTGTTGCAAACCTCTATAATTAATTGAATTCAGTAGGGAAGCTTTTCAGAGATGTCTATCAGTATTTTGAGAATGGAATATGGTGTTTACTAATAAACTAATGGTAAATGGGTAAAGTTGTTAAAAATTTCAATAATTCTGATAAAACTTAAGCCATATATTCAATCTGAAGTTTATAACACTAAAATAACTTGGAATTCTATATTTTATTGAATGAAATTTCTGGTGTAAGTCTATTTTTGTTCCAAATCCTTATAATCATAGAATTCAGTAGGGATAGTGACTAAAGGATGGATTTTACTAGGAATTTACAGAAAATGGAGTATGGAATAATTAGCTGTACAATAAATATAACAGAAATGTAATTACAAATTCTGGTTTTATATGCACTCCAGTAACCATCTAAGTTTAATTTTTATAAATTTTAATTACTTATTTTCACAAAATTAAATATTATGTTGTTACTTTTGCACAGTATTAGTGGTTTTTCTACTGGCCAGGGATTGATTATTAATTTCATGAACTGACAATATATTTCTGTATGTTGTTTGTTGGGTTAAAGGAATGGGTTTGGCATGATATGCAGGGATGTCAGTTGAGTTCTTGATTTATTGTGTTTAAAGGTGCACCATTAATAAATTTATTATTTATTCTTATGAATATCTGTTCCTTTTTTGGTCTTAGCCATCATGGTATGATCAATTACCTATAACAACTTATTGTAATTTCTTCTTTTGGCAATTTACTATTTACCACTTTCTTAGGCAGTTAGGTTAAATTAAATTAAATTACTATTTAGTATTGTTATTCAACTATGTAAATAAAATTAATTCAATTATTAAAATAAATTTAAAATTAAAGAGTATAAATTGTAAATCTGTAAATATAACTTAAACATTTTTTAATATATTATTTATGTTGTTTATTTTGAATTAAATGTTAGGAAAAATGATGCACTTACCAAATTACTTAAATACTTTATATAAAGATTTAGAGATCTGTTGATGGTGATAATTATTTACAAATTTCTAGATCAGGTAGAAGTTGATTTACTGAGACATGATGAAGAATGTAGCATTATATTACTGTAGTAAATTGTTCTATTAGGTAAGTTTGAGTTTTAATAAATCTTAGGCTGACCAATGGGGATTACACCTCATTTTGTCTATAGCTTGGGTAAAAATAAATTCATTAATTGCCAACATCTTTAGCATAATAAAATTACTAGAATTGAGTACTCAAATTAAATATGATGTAATGATTAATATGTGATGATGATGAAGAATTAAAGAGAATATAAAGATGATAATAAAATAAAAAGTATTTAAAGAAAGAAGTTGAAAGGTTTAGGTTAGCTGCATTCAAAAAGTTTTTGATGTTATGTAAATAAAATTTTGATGTTGTTGTTGTTGTTATTTATTCTTTCTATTTATGATACTATTATTATTGTTGTTGTATTTGTCACTATGATGAAAAAGTTCTAAGATAATCAGTGCAATATACTAATTTTTAAGATAGTAAATACAATTTAATAGATTTTTATGTATTTTATTGGATAAGATTTCTGGTTGAGGTAAAAATTTTGATTCTTATCAACATTCTTATAACATTCTGATTCAATAAGAAGAGGTCAAGGATTATGAATAGTTTTGCCAGATATTATTAATAAAATATAATTTAAATTTTGTTCTTAGGGTTTTAGTTGCCTAAATTAAACTTATTCTTTAGACTCTTCTTTTATAGAATTTTCTCAATAATCATGTAATAGATATAAATTTAATAGCTTAATTTAAAAATTATAATAGGCATAAAACTAATTAAAATTAATAAATTAAATTAGGTTTAACTAATAAATTCTCTTACAGTGTAACAGTGGTGTTATTGGATCGTGCACCCGAGAGTGTCACTGTTGAAATTTCCACTTGAGTAAACTTTTTATGCAGGCGTAATTTAGTTAATTTAAGTTAGGAGTTTCTGATACTGAATTGAATTAGATTAGAATAATAAATTAAACAGTATTAACTAAATTAATAAAATAAACTGGATTAAATTATATATTAAAATAATCAAATATGATATCTTAATAATAATTGAGAATTGTCCAACCTTTCTTAATATGCTACAAGGTCCCATTTTTTTCATTTCACAACTTATGTTTTCTTGTTTGACTGAAAGCAAGATAATTACATAACCGTCATCTACACAAATAATGATTGTTTTTCACAAATATTTCTTATTTATTCCTTATTTTAGCTTATGTATTTTAATTGAGTATATTCTCATGCCTCATTCACTATTATATGGATGAGATATTAATTATATACTTAAGAAAGTAATTAAAGAATGTGTGTGATATTTGAATTATAATGCTTGTTATTGCTGAACTTATTGTTGAATATTATTATTATTATTTATACTATTTATAATTTGATTTTGAGAGAGAATTATAATGAAGAACACTAGTGATCACTGTGATAAACAAGATGAATTAAATTGATACTGATGATAATTGAGATTAAATATTACTTGAAATTGAATATTATTTGAGTTTGAATATGTTGAGATATATAATTTTTACTTCTAGAAGTAAACAAGTAATAAAGTAGTAAAGGTAATGGAAGTTATAAAGGTAATAATGGTACTAGTAAATTTGATGTTGAGCGAAAAGCTCTTATACTGCTTACATTACCTACTTGCCTTTTTAAAATTAATTACCATTTGTCAGACAAACTATATCAGACTATACCATGACAAAAAAAAAAAAAAAAAACTTTTAAGAGAAATGAGTTTTTAGACAAACATAATTTCAATACTTGAAATTAACTTATGATTATTGTTATTGTTAAGTATTATTATTTTAAAATTTTATATTTGATATTATTCTTGCTATTATTATTATAATTGTATTATTTTATTTATTGTGTTTTATTGTTGTTAATGTTAGTCATAGTACTATTTTCGAGTTGTTGCTAGTAAAGATAAAGCATTCAGATGAACTTTAAATTCTGAAAATAGACTTTCATAAGGAAAATCAGTAAGGTCTAAAGTTTGAAGGATTTTTTTCTTTTTCAAATTGTCAATTGTTCAGTTTAGTGAGGTATGCAATGCAACTTTATTGCATGGACTACCACTCATAAGAGGATTGAACAAAAAATTAAGCAACAATTCTACAAGCAATTTGCAAAAAACTTTGCAAGATGATATTCTTGAAGTATGTTGTGTATTATTTTAAATTGTTGCAATGGTTTTCTTATTTTGTTTAATATTTCTAAAGCTTTTTATGTCATTGTTAACAAGATTAATCTCTTGTAATTGTATTTTTATTAACAACTCCACTAGTTCGCGTTATATTTATTAAATTTAATGTTATTTGGCATTAATGAATATTTTTGAAAATGTACTTATTTTGACTTTCTCCAGTTGACAAATTGTAATCCAAGTCAGTATAACATTTCCCTTCACTGAACTTGCAGGTCATATGACCTGCCGGTTCATTAGTCTTTTTGGGTGGGGGGATATGTAATAATAAAAAAATTTCGCCAGTTTTCCTTAGTTAATTTACTCCAAATTCTTACAATTCTTTTCTTTTCCCTCTCTTTTTAAAATATATCTTAAATCTATTTTATATTTTATTCCATAACTTAATCAAATTATTCTTTCAATTATCATTCTAAAAATTTTAATCTGTTAAAAGCTACACGTATTTATTAAAACCTTATTCTATTAAATTGCAACACTGCCTCTAAAACGCACGTGCTTAATTTCTTCTTATTTGAGACATTGGGTTTTTATTCTTTGGAACATTTTGTAATACCATTTTTTATTTCTATTTAATATTATCATTCGGCGTCCCATGATTCCTCGCGTCTTTCCCGCTCAAAGCTTTTTTACCTTTTTAAATCGCCTCTTCTAAAAAGAGTTTTGGCAATACGTCAGGTACACACCCTCTTGGCCTCATTTTATGGACCATTAGCGAGCAGGCCCCGCCTTTTCTATCCCACTGGCAACCCTCCGAACATTGCTGTGAGTGGGCCACCTTTTTCGCGCTTCTGTAACTTTGGGCAAAATTTTGGAATATTTATACTGTTGCACTGGCTTCGGAGACAGATTTTACAAGAATTAATTGTTGTCAACTAGAAGCCGTCACTGGGATAGTCTACATTGTTTCGTCGGTAGTTTGTTCTTCAAATTCTTCAATTTCTTCAATAGCTTTACTGTGTGTCAAGTTTTTAATGAAGTGAAACTGCGTGGAGTTGATTGTCATATCTGCTGTCAATAAAAAGTCATTGCTCGTCTATTTACGTCTTCCTTATACTCTTGAGAAATTCTTCTGGATTTCGTTGCCTCTGCTCGACTCTAACACGATTGTACTGACACTACTTTTTTCAGATGTGACTCGTACTCCGAGAGTTGTCTTCATATTTTGAGTAAATCGGGGTAATGCCCTCTACGGATGTCATGAATGGATTTCGGTGACTTCGACTGCGCTTACATCGATCTTATTATCTGATAAAATTTCGTGGGGTTCGGGGACTGAGATGTCGTCCCGGGTGTATGATGGAACGAACGTTTCATATATATATATATATATATATATATATATATATATCTTAATATCATCAACAACACTCAAACAAAGCAAAAAAAAAAAAAAGGTGTCGGCTAAGATTAAATATTCCAAATTCGGATCGATGTCAGTAAAACTAATCGGACCGCTATCGACATAAGATATCGGTCCTGTATATTTTGCCGATATAACTCGCATACCGATATTTAGCCTTAATGGGACCTCTAACAGAAACTGGCATTCGAAGTGTGAGGATTTCTGGTGATTTAGATCTTAAATAGGGTAGCGTGTAATACCTAGAAATCAGCTAAACTAATATAAATAAAAGTGACAATATTTTAAAATGTAAATAGGTCAAATTTGTCATCTATACTAATATTATAAGGAAGTAACGATTGTTTTTTTCTTTGTTTGTTTGTAGGGGGTAATCTCTGGTACTACCGAAGCGATTTCAAGAGTGATGGTGGCAAATTGATGAGGACAATCCCTGCTCCAACATAGGCTATGTTTTATGTTGGTGCCACTACCCACAGGGGGGTGCAGGAGTGAAAAACGTTTTAAAATTTAGAATTTTTTTATACTGAAGGAGCTAGAAACATGAAATTTGGCATGGTAGTTACTGATAAGATAATTAAGTAAATGTAAAGTAAGATAAGTAAATTAGATAAGTAAATGCTTTCTAAGAACAAATTCTAAAAAAATTCGAAATTTAAAAGGGTGAGATGAGCGAAAAGCGTTCTAAAAAAAATTCTAGATTACAATTTCTATGGAATTTCTGGAATACAGAACCATTTTCAAAAGTGATGGTGGCAAATTGATGGTGACAGTCCTTGCTCCAACATAGGCTATATTTTATGTCGGTGCCACTACCCCCAGGGGGTGCAGGAGCGAAAAACGTTCTAAAATTTCGATTTTTTTTGTACTGAAGGAGATAGAAACATGAAATTTGGAATGGTAGTTATTTATATTATGTAAATGCTCTCTAAAAAAATTCTAAAAAAATTTTTAATTTAAAAGTGTGAGAGGAGCAAAAAGTGTTCTAAAAACATTCTAAATTACAATTTCTATGAAATCTCTGGAACTACAGAACCATTTTCAAAAGTGATGGTGGGAAATTGATGGTAACAGTCCCTGCTGTAACATAGGCTATATTTTATGTCGGTGCCACTACCACAGGCGAAAAATGTTCTAAAATTTCAATTTTTTTTTATACTGAAGGAACTAGAATCTTGAAATTTCGAATAGTAGTTATTTATAATATGTAAATGCTCTCTAAGGACAAATTTTAAAAAAATTCGAAATTTAAACGGGTGAGATGAGCAAAAAGCGTTCTGAAAACATTCTAAATTACAATTTCTATGAAATATCTGGAACTACAGAACCATTTTCAAAAGTGATGGTAACAGTCCCTGCTGTAACATAGGCTATATGTTATATATGTGCCACTACTCCAGAAGGTTGCAGGAGCGAAGAACTTTCTAAAAGTACAATTTTTATTGTGCTAAACGTGTTCTAAAAACATTCTAAATTACAATTTTTATAGCATCTTTGAAACTACCGAACCGATTTTATACGTAATGCTCGCAAATTTATAGTGACAGTCTGTGTTCTAACACAGGTTATATTTTATGTCAGTGCCACTACTTTCAGGGGGTTGCAGGAGCGAAGAACGTTCTAAAAGTGCAATTTTTATTATACTAAAGAAATTAGAAACTTGAAATTGGGCAAGATAGTAACTTATAAGATATACATGCTCTCTAAGGACAGTTTTTAAAATAATCGAAATTTAAAAGAGTGATATGTGGGAAAACAATTCTAAAAACATTCTAAATTACGATTTCTATGGAATTGTTAAGGACAGAAATTTGAAATTGAACATGGCTAATACTTTTTAAGACACAAGTGCACACACAGAACAGTTTTTTTAAAATAAATCGAAATATAAAAGGGTGAGAGAGGAAAAAAGTTCTAAATTACGATTTTTTTTTTTACTAACAGGATTAGAAACTTCAAATTTGGCATGGCGGTTATTTTTAAGATACAAATGATCTTTAACAATGGTTTGTAAGGAAGTTCAAAATTTCAAAGGGTAAAATGAGCGGAAAGCATTTAAAAAGCGTTCTAAATTGCTATTACTATGGAATTGTTAGGGGTAGAAACTTAAAATTTTACATGGCTGCCGATTTAGTCGCACAGAACAATTTGAAAAAAATCGAAATTTGAACGAATGAAATGCGCGAGAAGCGTTCAAAAAACGTTCTAAATTACGATTTATTTGGAACTATTAAGACTAGAAACAAAATTTCACCTGGCTGTTACTCATGTAATTGATCACGCAGAACAGTTTACTAAAAATGCAAAATGTAAAAGGACAGGAGAAAAAAACGTACTAAAATTGCAATTTATGTGATACAGCTGGTATAGAAGCTTCGTATTTGATATGGTTGTTACTCTTAAAATGCTAAGACCGGCTTCTAAAAAAATCGAAATTTAGCAGGCTGAAAAGAGCGGAAAACGGTCTAAAAACGTTCTACATTATGATTTAATTGGATTTATTCAAGTTAGAAACTGGAAATTTAGTATAGTTGTAATTTTTAAGATGCAGACGCTCGGTATAAACAGTCTATTAAAAATTCGAAGTTTAAAGGTGTAAACTGAGCGGAAAACGTTATAAATTATGTTTTTTTTTTCTAAATTGTTAGCGATAGAAACTTAGATTTTAACATACTTATTATTTTTTATACGTAAATGCTTCCACAGAACAGTTTTTACAAAATTCAAAATTTAAAAAACGTGCAGAAGCAAAAAACATTTCGAAATTGCGATTTCAGTGATGCTGCTGGTATAGGAAGTCGAAATTTAGCATGGTAGCTATTTTTAAGATTTCAGTGCTCGCTTAAAACGGTTTCCATAAAAATAAAATAAAATAGTGAAATAAGTTGAAAATGTTCTAAAAACCTTCTAAACAATGATTTATCTGAAATATTGTTAGGGATAGAAACATGAAATTTAACATGGTTGTTACGTTAGCGACACAAATGCATCCATAGAACAGTTTTTAAAATTTTGGAAATTTTAATGTGAGCAGGAACAGAAAAGTTTTAAAATTGCAATTCCTGTGATATAGTCATTACAGAAATTTGCTTAATTAGTGTGGCTTAATTAGTAATTTCTGAATTATCTGTGGCAGTAAAATCTCCTCTAATGAAAATAGGCCAACGAATACCACTTGGCATTTTTCAAGAATTACGTGAGAAAAGCCGTGGGTTTTGCTAGTTTAAAATATAATATGATTCATAGCATTATCAAAGAAAATTTCAGCTGTGTTCATCAAGGTAAGGCAATCTTTATTCAAAGGTGAACTCTAACTATAATGTTCATAGTTAATTGTCCACTTCATAAATGAGTTCTATGATACCACAATCGAAATCTCCAAAATCCTGCAGGCGTTAAAATGTTCTAGATTCGCTATTCTGAAGAGGATTATTCGCACGTTCGTACGGTTGTAGTATTCACTTAACTCTTACACCTTATTTTCACTATAGATTGCAACGTAGACATATGCCTAAAAGAGTAGGTGATTGTGTTCTTAGGACTTTCTAGATGAGAACCTTCTGAAGTATAACTGTGTGCAGGATGCATGATTTTATATTTAAGTGAGGGTTGCACTCACTATACTACACTCATATACCGAACTTTGAATGGATTCATCATACTCCAACGGGCGTCGACCGTACGATTTTTCGTTGATCCGGTGAAGCTCTCCGGGTCCTCCCAGCTGCTGCGAGCAAACGACCTCGCTCTCCATTCTCAGACTCAACTATTTGCTCCTCTTTTCTGCATCCGGTTCATCTCTCAAGAGGGGGAGTGAGTGGAACAACTGGGGAATCTTCGTTTCCCAATCTGTACTTCTTCGAGTCAATAACCTTTTCTCCATGATTCTCAGTTTCACTTATGCTGCGTTTACACTATATGGTCTTTTAAGTCTATTGGGTCTTTCTGCTCCAAGGTTAGAAAAAATTGCGTTTACACTATGGCATAAGAATTTGGCGTAAGGAGAAGAAACTTATTTTTGCGCATGCGTAAGGTTTTGCAGTTTGGATGGAGGGGGAGGGGTAGTGTTTGTTTACATTCGCAATGAAATGAACATGTCAATATTTTAATGCCGGTTAATGCCTGTGCTAATTTCTTTTTTACTTAAAAAACGGAAGGCAGATAATATAAAAGTGATTTTTTTTAACGTGCTTCTTTCGTTATTATTATTAAAGGTTTGGGAAATACACAGGGGATATAGATACAAGAGATATTGTTGTATTGGGCTGAGAAAGGCTCAGTGAGCAGCCGATTTCGTATTAAATATAGCCATATACAGTGCATGCAGAAGACCTATTCTGTATCTGTACTGGGTCTCACAATTTCTGTGCACATTTTATTTTCCCTGGTAAAAATTTAAATATATGGAGATCATACAATTCAGTTTGTTGCAAAATAATACTGACAAAATAATACTGACAAAAGTACTTAAATAAGGTTCAATTTATTATACAAAATAAGAAAATTCCCATTAAGATATAAATAAAAAATATGAACAAAAAGAAAAAATCATTCTAATCAGTATTAGCACTAACTTAGCATATACATACATTTATAGAAATGTATATCTACATGTAAATAAAATGTCTATTACATTACATGTAAATTTATAGAAATAAAGCATTTTACATGCACATGTGCCCACAATGGGAGCAAGGCTATTGCTGTTATCTGAATGTTCAAATTTTATAAACTAAAGTTTATTTTTCTCTGATTATTTTCAAAAAAAAGAAATAATAATAATGTCAAATAATTAATCACTAAGACAAAAAGAAACAATTTTCTTTTTGGCTGAAGGACTCTGATCACCCTTTTTCTCAAAACAAAATTTAGTTCTGTTTTTCTTTCTAAATTTAAGTGCTCAAAAAGGATCTTAAATGGTGGGTTCAGCAACCCCCCCCCCCCCCCGATAAAAATTCGTTGAACCTAAAGACAGTTCTTCGTTTGTAAAATGTCAAGGAACAGATGTGTTACACTCACGCTAGAATGTAAACAAAAGATTGGCGACTGTTTGGTTGGCGCGATTTCCAAGACTGCGCCAAGCTACTATTTTCCGTTGCCATTTTGGAAACATAAAAAACAGAACATTTATAAATAACGTATTCGAAAACACAGAAAATCGTGTTTCAACACAACAATTAAAATAAACCAAAAATACATTTTTTACAACATAAATTTAATGGAAAATGTTAATTACGTCATTTCAATCTTTTAAAGTGTATTACTATATTACAGTAATCTTTCGCTGATGCTAATTTTAATTTCACACAAACTTTTAGTTAAAATCATTACGTCATTTCAATCTTTTAAAGTGCCCTACTATATCAGTGTAAACATTCGATTATTTAGTTTCTAATTTCATGACGAACACAACATTTATAAATAATGACGTATGAGTAAAACCAGAAAGTACATATCAAAATAAACGAAAAATAAAAATTTTTAACATAAATTTAA
Organism: Maratus michaelseni; assembly: GCA_963931845.1. Lineage (NCBI taxonomy): Eukaryota > Metazoa > Arthropoda > Arachnida > Araneae > Salticidae > Maratus > Maratus michaelseni. Next base: position 342,958,630 of record OZ007593.1, on the reverse strand, counting down.
TAGGGCAGTTGAAATCAGCTGATCAACCATTGTATTCACTTGGAGGTAAGGGTAATTCCACCAATCAGAATTGCCTATTTGTACTGTTTACCTCTAACGTGACGTCAATTGCAACTGCCCTATAGAAAATACGGCTATGGTTCGATAATACGCGACTCTGCAACCAATAACGTGCAATAGAACGTTCTTCTACAACCAATCACGTTTTCTCTACTTTTCATCATCAATGACGTAATACAGACATGCGCAAACATTTCCCTTAACATCCACGCAAATACAGATTACAATAACAAATTTCAACACCAGTAACTAAATACAAGCTTAATAGCCGGGTTGCCATAAAAGAAAAAACAGTCCCCAAAGTTTGGCGATTTTTTTCTCTTTTTATTAACCGATTAATTTTTTTTTTTTTAGCGTGAGTGTAAAGCATCTAAGCCGATTACTGTAATATAGTAGTGCACTTTAAAAGATTGAAATGACGTAATTAACATTTTCCATTAAATTTATGTTGTAAAAAATGTATTTTTGGTTTATTTTAATTGTTGTGTAGAAATACGATTTTCTGTGTTTTCGAATACGTTATTTATAAATGTTCTGTTTTTTATGTTTCCAAAATGGCAACGGAAAATAGTAGCTTGGCGCAGTCTTGGAAATCGCGCCAACTAAACAGTCGCCAATCTTTTCTTTACATTTTAGCGTGAGTGTAACACATCTGTTTCCAGTAATCCTTCGCTGATACTAATTTTAATTTCACACAAACTTTTAGTTAAAATCATTACGTCATTTCAATCTTTAAAGTGCCCTACTATATCAGTGTAAACATTCGATTATTTAGTTTCTAATTTCATGACGAACACAACATTTATAAATAATGACGTATGAGTAAAACCAGAAAGTAAATATCAAAATAAACGAAAAATAATTTTTTTTAACATAAATTTAATAGGGCAGTTGCAATCAGCTGATCAACCATTGTATTCACTTGGAGGTAAGGGTAATTCCACCAATCAGAATTGCCTATTTGTACTGTTTACCTCCAACGTGACGGCAATTGCAACTGCCCTATAGAAAATACGGCTATGGTTCGATAATACGCGACTCTGCAACCAATAACGTGCAATAGAACGTTCTTCTACAACCAATCACGTTTTCTCTACTTTTCATCATCAATGACGTAATACAGACATGCGCAAAAGGGTGCTCGTCAGTTAAATTTCCCTTTTCCGTTCTCCATGTTAATCCAATGGGGATAAGTTTCCTCACTTTTCTAAGGATATCTCATGAAAAAATGGAGTTTTTTTAATTTTGTTTTTTGCATACAATTCTTAAAACTTGTCGTTCTTTACCCCAGTTTTCATTTTTTATTAAAAATAATTTTAAATACTTGATTTCATGTGAAATAATCTGAGTATGATCAAAATAATTACTATGCCTCAGTAAATTGGAATTTCTGGCAGTTCTAATAGGTTGTTTGAAAATTTTAAAAAACGCGGAAAAAACCAGTGTTTCTGATTTATACATTGATATAAAAATATTTTATTTTAATTTATTAGGGAAGTAGCTATAATTAAAATAAAATATATATTTCTATTTTGATCAGTTCGATGCTTTCCCCCCAGCTAGGCAATCTATCACTCGATATGAAAGGATTCCCCGCTCTCTTTGTTCGATTTGAGTAATGAGTTAGGTAGGGGAGATGTTTCAGGGGTTAGTATTAGGGGGTAAAGGAAAGAAATTTTCAAGCTAGTATAGTGTATTTCTTATCCAGAATTCTGTTTTTCATAAGCACAGTTTATTTCCATGTTTTTAATTTGATTATTTTAAATCTTTACTAGATGGAACTCGTCAAAACGTGACGGAAATATACTATAACAATATCAGTAAAATAAGCTTCTTTATTATTTAAGTAGGGCTTCATATGAAACAGTCTTTCAAATATTTTATTTTAAAAAATCCCCCCCCCCTCCCCCCAGTAAAATGCTATTTCCGATGCAAACTCCAAATGAACACTCCGTAAACAAATGTGTAATGCAAATCAGTTTGACATTACCACCATATTCCCCACGGAAAAAAAAGGTCATGGACCTATAAAGTATTATACAAATAGTCCTATCATAAAGTATCATACAAATTTCCTACTTTCATCTCATATTCAGTAAATAAAAGAACATAGTATAAGCCCCCCCCCCCCCGTGTGATAATGCAATCGAATGAGCTCCTATGCGCATATGTATTGCATCTGCCCAAAGGCACCGTTGAAATTCGACGTTAAAAAAAGTTTTAAAATGTTTAAATTAAAAGTTTTAAAATGTCCTCTTTAATCATTGTTCGTTTCAAATCCATATCTTCTAAAACGCATCCATTGTTTTAAGCTAAACAATTTTTATGTAAAAATGAAGAATTTTTGTTAAAAATAATAAATTAATATGCAGATGAGGGAGAATTTTAATGTTTTCAATTGTAATTTATTTGTATGGTTTCTTCTATCCCTTTACATAATCAGGATGGTTATTCCTTTTCCATCACAGTCGGTCTCTTATACAGTTAAATATCCAATGGATCTTAAAAAAAAATAATAAATAACAGTTCCTAGCATATTCTGATTCAACATATACATCAACGAATTCAACATATCAATTTTATGTTAATCATAAACTAAAAATAGTTTTTTTTCTTTTGACAGATTTTATATTAGAACCAAAATACTCTATCTTATGGATAATCTGATCTTATGATTTATCAGGTTTTTATTATTATTTTTTTTCACTTTTCATGAAGGTTAGGGATACCTATTTTCAATTGTTGCAACTTTCCAAGGGGCCATTTTACATTATTAAAACAAACGGATGGTCATTGTTGAGATAGAATTGAAAAATATTTCATGCTTGAAAATTATGTAAAAAGTCGTTAAATTAAGCGGCAGATTTCAAATAAATTTCAATCGAAAGCTGATTTTTTTTTTCCAATTGAGGATGTAAGAATTGAAATTGTAAAATGTAGTAAAAAAATTAAATTTTTAGTATTTAGAAGTGATGTAAGCGCGATGAAAGCTAAAGCGATAGTGCCGTTTGTTGTCACAACCGTTATACATTTCTAAATATTGCCACTGTGTTTTGGTTGGCGTCCAAAAGTAGACGACCATTTTTTGACATCGAAAGAAAAATTCACAGTGAAAGAAATAAGACTTTGCCGCTAATAAGGAACTGTTAAATGAACTTATAACAAACCTACCAAAATAATTCCTATAAAATATTAGCCTTACATTGTTTATTCTAGCTAAAAATACAATCATTATTTCCAGTTTTTTTTCCTGAAATTCTTTACTTTTGTGAATTTTTTTATTAAAAAAAGGAAATCTTAATAATTTAAATCCTATAATTCCTATAACTTAATCCTATAATTTAAAAAAAGTAATTGGTAACATGTAATCAAGGTATGCAATCAAGATGAAGCAACCAAAAAAGGCTCCAGTTCTAATCTTTAAAATTAAAAATTGAAATATCAGTTTATATTACGCCATGTTGACACAATCATTGTCTGAGTGCAACGAAGACTCATACACAGCGCAGTATTACTTTGCCCCATATATAGCTACGATGGATATTAAAACCTTTCGTCAAGCATAACTCAAAAAATATTTAACGGATTTCGTTTAAATTTTTACAGCAGGTACCTATAATGGTGACAACGACGTCTATTTATTACCAAGAATAAATGTCAAACCGTTTGTAAATTATATTGAAAAAATAGATAAAAAAGCACAATTAAAGTACATACGTCACGAAAATTTTGTGCGTACGTCATTTTCACCGGCGGGAGATTTTCGTAGACAATCGGAATTGAAAAGTTCATGGAATACATGGAGCAAAAAAAATATGCACGCACTAATATTCAGCAGAATAAAATATATTTCAATTTAGTAGAAATCGAAAATTAATCTGGATTTTTTTCTGTGTGAAAGAAAAAGCCCGCAATAACTTGGTAGACTTGGTATTAGAGATTTGGTGCAAATCTCAGCAATAGCAGTTTTTTTTTATTTCGCGTGTGTAAATTTAAGAAAAAAAATCTTTGGTGTTTAAATAAAAAGTTTCGATTTATGACATTATTTCTTTTATTTCTTCTCTTTTTAGCATTTTAAATGGGATTAATGAAAGGCATGTATTTTAAATTAAATGAGTGAAAGGTTTATATTTAAATGAAATGAATTCAATATGAAAATGTTATAGGAACAATATTTGGCGATTTATCAACAGCGCCAGGATAACATAAAAGTACCAATGTATCAAACGGTATGTAGTATGTGAAATGAAACAATTATATTATAATCACCCATCGTACAAGAAAAAAAAACTAATATTCTGCATTCAGAGGGAAAAATCCATCTCCTGTGCCGTAATATTTGGCGAGTTCTTTTTTGGTGATACGTTTTTCGATGTGATTGTTGGGAACTGCAGGATTTGGCTTACTTTTTCTAAATTTTATTTTTTTGCAGATGTAGTATTATGTAAATATATTTTTTTGCAGATATTTTTCTATTTTGTATATATATATATATATATATATATATATATATATATGTGTGTGTGTGTGTGTGTGTGTGTGTGTGTGTATATTATATTATTAATGGCATTTGGAAAAGAGATTTTTACCTTTTTATCTGTGCCTTCGGAAATATTAAAAAAAAAATATATATATTTACATATATCAAGCGTATAATGTTATGTTTTGCATTTTTATACGGACCACTTCTCCAGTTTTAGATTTTAAATGCTATTTATTATTTACTAGCCGTTTATTAATTGTTTACAATTTACCCCCCTGACAATAACAATTATTTATCACAAAAATGCCTCTTAGGTTTGTTAAATAAGTTTGTTTATGTATTTTCATTACTTATTAAAATATCGAATATGGCGATAAAATTTTATTTTAGCATCGTGCTTAAATTTTTAAGATGGTGCAAAAACATGCTTTAATAAACGTATGTTTGTAAATATTTGAAAAACATGTTTTACCGCTCTCTTGAAAAATTTTGTAAGATGCTAAAACTACCTTTTGGCACCATTTAATTTTTTTTTCGCCAACCGACATAGGATACGAAACTTTTCCCCATTCAGATACACATGCAAGGCTGGTCTCAAACAAAAGTAAAGCTAGCAGCAATATTGTTTTAACTCTATAAGAGTTACAATAATGATATTAAATGCTCCGATTGGCTTTGGGCCCAATTACGAAAGTTTCTACTAAAAAAAACTGTAGAAGAAGTGTTTTACATTTGTTTCAAAGAAGCTACTACAAAGAAGCTACTAGCTCGGTCTACAAGGTATTAGTTAATAATAAAAACAACACTAATGGCATGGAGGCAAAAGTTTTAATTTAAATGTATATATTTGGAACCCTTACCCCCCCCCCCAAAAAAAATAAAAAATAAAATACAGTAATGAATTTAAAATGGCGTTAAGCCACGCTTTCTGACCTAAGCAATTGGCTGCAAACGCGATAACGAAACTTTCACTTAATTTAATAACATGTAGCTAATATAGCCCTCTGGGTACTTTGCAGTTATACGGACCTTGTGGTTTTTTTAAAAAGCTTGAGACAATTCAGGTTTAAGAAGTTGAGATTTACTGTCAAATGATATAAACAACTATGAACACAAAACTGATGAATTATTATTCAGGTTTATGTATGTATTTAAACAAAAAATTGCATCTGATTACACTTATTAGATAAATTATTTCTGTTTGCATTTAATAACTGATAAATGGCTTCTGTATATTAAATGAATTGTTTAAATATTGGGAAGAGGTGGCGAGAGGTAGAAAGACGAGTAAACAAATGGGTAGACAGACGGGTAGTTAGATGGGTAGTGAGACAAGTAGCGACATAGGTAGGCTGACGGGTAGCGAAACGAATAGACAGGCGGCTAGAGAGAAAGGTAAACAGATGATTGACAGAGGGGTAGCGAGATTGGTCACGAGACGGGTAGAGACATAGGTAGAAAGGAATGTAGCGAGAAAGGTTACGGGACGCGTAGCGTGGTAGATAAAGAGACGAGTAGAGGGATGAGTACAAGAGACGAGTTGACTGACGGGTAATGAGATTGGTAGTGAGACGGGTAAAGAGTCGGGTACAAAAATAGACGTATAGTGAGACGGGTATACAGACGAGTAGAGAGACAGTAGATGGGTACGGAGATGGGTAAGAAGATGGGTAGAGAGGCGTATAGCCAGACAATTAGAGAGACAGATAGACAAGTTGTGTGACAGATATACAAATGGGTAGCGAAGTGGATAGAGACACGGCTAGACATACAAGTAGTTAGACGGATAGACAGACGGTTAGAGAAATAGATTGGCAGTTAGCGAAACCGGTAGAGAAATATAGAGACAGGTAGCGAGACAATCGGTTAGATAGACGGGCAGAAGAACGGATAGGGAAACAGACAGATTGTGGAGAGACAAAGTCTGCGGATTGGCGCAGTAAAGTCGCAGGGGGCAGAGCCTCGTAGAGAATAATCAAGAAGTATCTGTTAAGCTTAACTTTGAAATATATATAATTTTTCAGTTTTGCCGATATGGAGATTTAATGTAAAAGTTATTTTACAGAAGTCATCGAAAGATTTTTTGTATACTTTAATAGTAATTTAGACTATTTTGCAATCTGGTTTGTAGGAAAGCATGCTATCAATGTGGTTTGAAGTGTAAGAGTTTCTATAAACAGTTATACAAATAGATATATCATCAAGGAAGAAAAATTTTAAATTCACACACAAAAAAAGGTGCAGCAATGAAATTAAATTTGCGTTAAGCCACGCTTGATAGAATAATCTATTGGCTGCAAATCCAATTACATAACTTTAAAAAGCTTGGCGTTTTAAAAGATCCGGCGTTTTTTTTTTTTTTTTTTTTTTTTTTTCAAGTTTTGCGCAATACGCGCTTAAGAAAATGAGATTCATTGCCACATGTTAAAAAAAATTATGACAACACATCTTATGAACGGTACTTCTTTTCTATTTTTTAACAGTGTATATGAATTTATATATGATATTTTGTAATTCTATCATTTAATTTGCTCTTTTTCATTATATTGTAATTGTTAACCCTATGTTCTCAGCAATATCACTCAGACTAATCCCTTTGAGGGAAGTCCTAGTATAAATTTTTCTTTTTAGTTTTATCAATGTTAAAATGCATTTCAAGCTAAGCATAACGTCATTTTCACCTGTACAAACTTTTCACACGTACATTTATGCTTAAGCACAATGCATACAAATAAAAATATATTTTGCATTTAATTGTAATGAAAAAAATGGCATCAACAAAGTTATAATGGTTAATGATAAAATGAACCCAATGGACAATATTTCCGTGACGTCACAGTAAATATGAATTTTTATTTGCTTATAAAACACACGGATAAATATTTTTACCGAAATACTTAAACATTTTAACTATATTTTAACTTACAAATTAAAAAATTCGGCCTAAAAGTCACGTGCTTTTAATATTTAATATTTATTTTTTATGCTCGCAATCATTGAGTTCAGAAAATAAACTCTGTACGTCGCAACAGTGGGCGTTAATCCGATTGCCGACTTTATGACGTCATAAGCAGAAGTAAAATTTTAATTTAAGATTACGGCTAATTAATTAAATTTTCGAACAAACGAATGTACGGTAACAAATCTGTGACCAAATATCTTTCATTTTAAAAAAGAATGATGTAATTTGATGTAGTAGTTTGTTCTCACGGATTGTCGAAACAAAACGCTTAGCGTTTTAAATATATAGATGTACTTTATTTCAATAATTTTCAAATATATTTTTAACACTTTGTTTGCATTATAGTTAGTTTTACATAATTTGTAACATTTGTTACTGTTTTACGTAATTACATTCACTTTTAGAATTTATATAAGGTAGACGAGTTATTATACTTGAAATAATACATCAAATGATATTTAACATCAACATAAAAAATAATTATTTTTATTATTATGTTAATTCTTATTACATTTTTTTAAGCACAAATTTTAATTCTAGCCTCTGTATGTTCTTTCGCAAATTTTTTTATTAAAAGATGAATTAAAATTTTTCACCTGTGTCAAAGTAATTATATATAGTCTCTTCGTTACTAATAATGCAATCATGAAATAAAATTTTTTAGTTTTTTGAAACACTGCCGTCAAGCGTTATTACTATGCTGTATACTATTTGGAAATTGTATGTATATTTGTATTTGGCAAATGACTATTACTTGAGCATAATGCGAAATATTATGGAATTTATATATTATGGAATTAATATTATGGAAGATATATATTATATTTTAATATAACTATATAATTATAAATATATATTAATATTATGGAAATTCTATTATATGCGAATATGGGGGGTACCGCTATTTTCGACAGCATACACTCTCTAATTTGTAGGATTTTATATTTTTTTAAATGAAAATCTATCGAAACGAACTTTGATTTAGGGGCAAAATCCCCCGCCACGCGCGGCAACTAGGAACTGCATGGCTTGACAGTTTCAGAAAATTTAATTAAATAAATATTTACGCATCTACAATTTTTCATATATAGACAGACGTCTTTGCTTGTTCTTGAACCCTAAAATACAAAATATCGAAATGCTTTCATCAATAAGATATAACATAAACGTACTTTTTCATTCACAAATTTGAAAAAAAAAATTATACAATTGCGTCAAAATCACGTATTTTTTTCAAGGGCATTTGGCTTTACCCTTTAGTGTTTGCACCCTCTTATCATGATTTATCCAGCGTCTATCGCTTTATCTTATGGTATGCTATTTCCATTTAAAATACCTCTTCGAAACTCGTAAATTTAGAACCTTTTTTTTTAATATGAAATTTTGGAGCTTTCTGGCACTAAAACTAGAAAATATTATTACAGGAAATACTTATTGGCGTTTTTATTGATGAAAAGATTCGAAATGTCACAAAATTCATAGCATCAAAACTCAGTTAATTTTGCATGCGGGATATTGAAATTTTTGCTATAGTACTTGACATAGCATAAATACATTGGTAGGCGGAAAAAAGCGCATCTGAGAAAAGCACACCCAGAAAAAAGCGCACCAATGAAACGTCCACCTAAAATTGCAAAGTTATTACAATAAAAACTGTTTTAATTAAGATATTCAAAATTTAACATTTTTTCCCCCGTAAGGTATATCATTGCTTTTATCCTCAACAATAAAATAACCATATATTTACGTTTTCTTTTAATCTGAATATATTTTCATTTTTCTTACTGTTTGAGTAGCAATTCAAGCTGATTACTGAATTATTTACGAAACTCTTTCATTATGATTTTTGTTCTATTTTGAGTAAATAAGTCATACTTATCAGGTCAAATTACAAGTGTATCAATCAATCTTCCAGACTTTTTCTTAATATATTAATAGAGGGGACATTAAGAGGATGGAGATTGGTATTTCTGAATAGCTGTTAATTTCATTCCTAATCCGGTCTCTCTGTGTAATAGATTCATTTCATGGAGTACAGTTTTGTAAGATAAGAAATTAAAAGAAACTTTGTTGTTTCTACCTTTGGAACATTTCCGGATGCGCTTTTTTCCGGTGCGCCTTTTACCGGTGCACTTTTTTCCGTGATTCGAATACAACCTATAAGAATGTATAAAACTTTAAAAAGTGTAACCTTTTAAAAATTCTTGGCAAGACTATTTATTACCATAATTTTAATTCCTAGCTGAACAGCTCTGCAATTTACATTGTCTGATGCATCTTCAACAACTAAAAAATTAAAACAAATTTTAAGTGTTTTTTTTTTTTTTTTTTTTTTTTTTTTTTTTTTTTTTTTGTGCACTTTGTATTTGAGTTGCACAAGGAAATACCTTGATGGAAGTCTTCCTAATAATAGACTCAGTAAGTTGTATCTTTTATTATTATAATACCTGTGCACTCCTACGGAGCTTTCGTACGCAATCTTCGAGATTAATGGTTGTGTTTTTCATTAATTTTTATTTAATTGCAATTATTAATAAAACAACATGTTTTAACGAAATGTGAATGTACTTTGTAAAAAGCCTCCTTTTCAAAAACATTTCGTATGATACTTCATTCATCGTTGTGCGTTTTGTATATGTGCATAGAAAAAGGGATGCTGATATTGACATAAAAAATATAGGATTAGTGAAGTAGGATTAAGAAAGTAGGTTATAAATGATCATTTTACTAATTTATTTTTTAGAAATTATTTTTACCTAAAGGCGATCTTTAAAAGTATCCAGTATATTTTGTGATATATCTAGATGAATTTTGTTTCAAAAAATGTTTTAATAACAGATGAAAAACTTTAAAAAATAAAAGAATAAATACATAAAAATGGATTTCGTTAGCAATGTATTGTTGTATAACGGGGGAGAATTAAAAAAATATTTCATAACTTTTTTTTTTAACCCCATATCTGATTAATGAATTGGTTTGATTTTTATGTAATCTTTCAGGAAAATCTTCTACGAGAAAATTATGAGAATTTTCCTTATACGTAAATAAGGCCATGAAATTCTGAGATAGATACCCTGCTTTAATTACTCATGCATTTTTGCTAAGATATACATTTTTTACTAATTTTTTAAATATATATTATGCTGCATATATATTGTATCTATATTGAATATTGTATATTTTAACTGAATAGATGACAATGGGAGGATTCGGAATTTTGAATATATTTTAATAGTGTCAGTTTTATTGAAATATGATAAAAACTAATAATAATAATAATAATTTACTAAAATATGTGGGAGATAACTATGAGTCTTCCTAATGAATGGGAAAACTCTACTATGGTATATTTGGAACAATTAATGGTTTTTAAAATCTTGTTTAGTTGCTAAGTTTCAATCTACATAAATACTGCTCTTTATATGTCCTGTATAAAAAAAAGGAAAATTCAGATATTATTTACATTCAGAATGTGACTAGTATATACATACAGAAATGATATAGAAATTGCAGCAGTTTCTTTGTTTAAAATAACAAAATCTTCATAAACTCAAGGAAAAGTGTAACAAAGCTTCGAAAAAAATAAAGTTTTTGGGGGAAGCGGTCAATTTTTTTTATTGTTTAAAATGACAGTTGTGTTGTCTTGTTTAAAATAACAAAATTTTCATAAACTCAAGGAAAAGTGTAACAAAGTTTCGAAAAAAATATATATAAAGTTTTTAGGGGAAGCAGTCAGTTGTATTGTTTAAAATAACAGTTGTGTTGTATTGTTTAAAATAACAGTTGTGTTGTATTGTTTAAAATAACAAAATTTTCATAAACTCAAGGAAAAGTGTAAGAAAGCTTCGATAAAAAAATTTAAAGTTTTTAGGGCAAGTAGTCAATAGATATATATTGTTTTTGTAACTATATTTACAAATGTATAATTCTGAAAATGAAAATTTAAATATTCAACGCCAAATATATTATTTTTTCTTTCAGTTAATATTGTTATGGATATTTTTGGTGGGAAGAATGGGGGGAGGGGGGCATGCGCAATACTAATTTTTATTTAATGATTTTCATTTTCTCATGTGTACATATATTAACAGTATTATACTCTAGTATTTTATTTTTGGTGAATCATATATATATTGCTGCATATATAGTGTATATATATTGAATATTGCATCATTTAATTGCATAGATGACAATGGCAGAATTAACTGAAAATTAGTATTATGTATTGAGCTTCGGAAATTTTAATATTTTTTATTAGTGTCAATTTTATTAACAGATGATCAAAACTAAAAAAAAAAAAAAGAATAATAATTTTCAAATATTGTAGTAATGGCCTCATTTTTGCAGTATTGTAAATCTCATACTATGTTTTTGCTAAATAAAGCTCTATTAGAAAACACCACTTGGAGTATTTTTGGTATAATTTATATTCATTTTGCACTCTACCTTAATTTCATTATGAAAATGCTAAAATAAATGCCAATACATGAAATAATTTCAATAATTAAAGATATTTTGTTAAAATTCTCTGACGTCTTTTTACTTTTTTGTTTTTTGGTGCTTTTTTTAAGAGCGGAAGTTACTACATTCACAATTTCACAAAAGATTGTCATTATTTTATCCAAAGCGAAATACTGATGGCTATATATTATCGTTTATAAAATAGGCACAAAATCCCAAGAAAATATCGAATTTCAATGTGTTTAATAAATTTATGGAACATGTTTAAATATCTTATATTGAAAAAGGATTATGCAACTTATAGCCTTAATAAAATCTTCACTATCCGTCCATTTCATTTACATGATGATGTCTAATAATTTTTTATCTATAAAAATACTTTGTGCTTGTTTGTTTTAAATACACATTGAAGTAATTAATTACAATCAAACGTGTATTGGTTTTTCAGTACTAAATTAATGTTGCTTTACGCAATCTAAAGACATTTTTTTAATATTGCAAATTATCTAATTAAATTTGGAAAATATTCAGAAACAATTTGATTTAATGTATCTTAAAATTTGAAGATAAAGGTGAACATACAATAAAGATAATATAAAGTAAGCTAAAACATCTAAATTATGAAATATGTCAACAGTCTAATAAAACTTATTTTACTGTTTATAATATTTTTATTTTACGCTTTTTAGCAAGAAGTACATCTAAATCATTTTGGCCAGAAAAATTACATTGAATCATTTCTTATTGCCAAATTTTATTTCCATCTAGCATTTGCTAAAGAGCTGGTATTTAATAAATTTATGCCGGTATAAAAGTCGAAATTATTCTGAATGTTTCAAACTCCCTGGTTGCACACATAAAAATACTCTCAAAGAGAACCTCGTATTCTCTGCAAAAGCATTCTGTAACGAAAATAGATCAGCTCCTTCTAAAGGGGGAGAGAGCTGTGGGTCACTTTTCCCTGACCACAGAGACAAAAATTCTGTCAACAGACTGCCGATACAGGACGGTATTTAACTGTAAACGCCTCTTTGACAGCAGGGAGGGGGAAAACACTGATAGACTCTCTGAGCGAAACAGGATATTTTCTCTGAGTGAAAATGCCCCTTAACATCCACGCAAATACAGATTACAATAACAAATTTCAACACCAGTAACTATATACAAGCTTAATAGCCGGGTTGCCATAAAAGAAAAAACAGTCCCCAAAGTTTGGCGACTTTTTTCTTTTTTCTTTTTTCTTTTTTTTTTTTTTTTTTTTAAACCGATTAATTTTTTTTTTTTTTTTTTTTTTTTTTTAGCGTGAGTGTAAAGCATCTAAGCCAATGTCAATAGCAGCTTATTTTTGGTTTCTTAATTATTATATGTTTGAACTGCTTTTTAGTTTTATAAGTGAGAATGCAGATTTTCTTTGATGCTAACAGAAAAATATACCATTTCCGTAACAATACTGAAAAAAAGAAAATGAAACCAAATGACATGACATTTAGTGGAATTCCATTTCTCATGGCTTGAAAATAAAGTTTATACTTTATAGATAATGCACGTTAATTTCAGAAGGGGAAGTGGCCTCTTCTGATGATAAAACATTATTTTTAAATGGAAACTTGCATTTTCATTCAGGAAAATTAAATCCTCAATGATTACATAAAAATGCCATTTTCTAGATGCTTTTAGTAGTGACATCAATGCAGTGCCTGATTTACAGCAGGTCAGAGGGCCCCTTAAATGCTACTGAACATTTTTCAATTATTGGTCAAAATCTGGAAGTTTTCACGATTAAAACACAAAATTAATATGGAAAAACCTGTTTATTTTTTTCATTTAAAAATAACTACTTCACTTGCGCAAAAACACTCGCTCGCTAGTATTAATTCTATGGGAAATTTTTTTTATATATATCTTGCTCGCATTTCATTATTTTTAATTTTTTTTTTCCATTGGATAGTTGAAGTCAATCAATGCAAAGGCCGTTTTTTACTTTTTCGGTTTTGTTTACAAGTTTTTTTATTAAGATACTTTCACTTTCGGAGCCGATTTCGAAAAATCGTTAGCGAGATAGAACACTAAAGATTAATTATGAAGCTGTTATAAAAACTTTTATTGCTAAAAAATTAAGAAGAAAATGTATAAAAAAAGGTACTTCTCTATTATTCCGTCTACCACTTTTCATAACAAAAAACTATCACCAACTCTAAGATTAAACGCCAAAAATGCAGTCCCATTTACTTGATGTCAGGAACATTATACGAGTTTGTTATGTCATCAAGTGGTTTTTAATTCGACATTTGCGTGTATTATCCATTATGTTTTACCGACTTATTAGTTATTTCATTAATTGAAATAACAATTGTGTCCGTAAATTCTTATATTTTATTTATTTATTTATTTTGATATTCCAATGACAACGTTCTTCCGTTTCTTTGGCGTTACAGTTTGGCGATAGTTTTTTGTTATGAAAAGTGGTCGACGGGATAATAGAGAAGTACAAAAAAAATTATTAAATATCACTAAATCATTAAAGTCAGCAGTGGTTATCTTAATAATTACCGCTATTAGTGATGTATATTTTTTTACTCAAAACCACTGTAAGCACCGGTGCAAGCTCCCCCTCCCCCCCTAAGCATCTGTGCCCAGGGCTCCCAAACTTGTAAATCGGCCCCTGCATAAGTCAGAAAGTTTTGTTTGAAAAGAGCAAGAACAGACTCTCTATTTATTAATACAAAATATTACCCGCAGTATTAAAACACCTAGCTATAAGATAAAGATGTAGTATACAAACGAAATAAATATAGAAACACCTTTTAGTTGGAGTCATTTTGACGTCACACTAAAAGCGTCTTATTGAAAGAGATGTCATATGTAGTAACTTTTTTCCCTATAAATTGAAATGTTTATTTTCATAGATGTTTTAATTCTAAATATGTTTAAATGAAGATACTATATCATTTTAACACACTTATAGTAAAGGTTTTAAATTTTATGTATGAAACTGTGCATCATCTGCTCTGAATGACGCTAACTTTGTATGTGAAAATAGAGCAAGTTTGATATTTTATTGGCTAATAAAAATATTGTCCATACATAACTCTTTTTATGCAACAGGAATGAAAATATTGCATTAGAAAATTTAATTTTTTTGAAGTTGACAATTTTGTTTTGGTTCTAAAACATGTGTATATCAAGTTTCGTGAAAGTCTGTCAAAAATTGTAGATTTGTATAAGCATTGGTGCAGCGAAGGGAGGGGGGAGGGGGATTTCAGTATTTAAATCAACTTCCAGAGTATTTGAAAAACTGACAAAATGCATAGAAAACCCCTTGTGTTAAAAAAAATAATGTGATGTGTAAAAACCAAAGGAAAGCATAAGCAGCATAAAATGTTTACCATTCAATTGTTTCAAGACTTTATAATAGGATTCTACACAAAATTAATAAAAGAAAAGAGCAATAGCAGCAAAGTAGTACATATTTCATTGCTATTGCTTTTTTTTTTCCTTTGAAAATGCTGCATTTTCAAACACATACATGCTAAATATATTATGGTTGATTGTGATTTTTGTTACGGCAGTTTTTACGTGTCATGTATTGTTATCAACAAAATTATTTATTTTATCAATAACAATGGTTCAGAACCCCTCCCAGAGGAGAATCCTGGTTGCGCCATTGGTATAAGGATCATACAAATAAACACTTTCCAACACTAACAGAATATTATTAAGAAATTTTGTTTTTATGAAATACGATATCTAAATGAACAATTTGAAAGCACATACCTTAGTAAAAATCTATTTTCAACAATTGTTGTCTGTCCATATCCTGTAATATGTGCAAATTCTTTCATGCAGCACTGTATATAGAATTTATACTCACCCAGCAACGCTGTGTGGGGCCCTGACAAACCAGTTAATGGTACCCAACATATACTGCAATACTGTATTAATGCAATTTATTTTTAAATTGTATATTTCTTAGTATAATATAGAAAATGTATGAAAAATAGTATAATTATTTATTAAATGTTAATTTGATTTAAGAATGAAATTACTTTAAAAAATACTAATCAAAATTAGTTAATTAAAATCATTGAACCCATAAATTAAATAACAATTAATTTAAAAACAATATATTTAATAATTATGTTCTAAAAATTCCCCCCTTCATCTAAATACATATGTAGGGGCACTAGGAAACTATATTCCTGGGCCCCAAGTTTATTCTCTGCACCTTAGCATATTTGTTTCAAAATATTGTCCCCCCCCCCACCCTTTTTTTTTCTGAGAACGTCCGTGTTTACAAGCTCAAAATATTCATCTAATGAATTAATTGCCATTAATTTTGTTATTGCTGTTAAATGAAATTATTATTTTTTACATAAATATTATTTTTTGATAAAATAAAACAATGTAAATCTAACAAATCACTAATTTATTAGTTTAATTCCTGAGGCAAGCATTTTAATTATTTGAGTAATTCTGCTTCCAGTGAAAAATACCGCTGACAAACTTCCTTATTTATTTTTCTTTAATTCATGGAACAAAAATATTAAATCTGGCTATTAATCTCATGGAGGTGTTTATTTACGCAAATAGTAATCCGCTGAATTTTAAATTAATTTAGTGATTATTCTAGATATAGTTAACATATCACTTCGCCATACATTTTCTAGGTGCGCCGTGTTGTTACAATCTTCTTTTTCACCAAGTTTTCTTGATAAAATAAAAATATGTATCAACGTAACATATCTGACAATTTTAAGCATATTGGTGTTAGTTTTAGTGCTAATAATGGCAGAAAAGTTTGAGGAAAACATGGCAATTCTTTGTTGATTTAACAAACTAGCAATTGTACCCAAACATGATTCAGAATATTATGGTGAAACTCCAATTGTATGTTGAAAATAATATCACTTTCATTACAAATAATAAAATACAGTGCTTGCATTAAAATAGGTATTTGTTGAATATATCTAATAAATAGACCGAAAAGACCAATTTAGAATTATTCAAACATAATCTAAAAAAAAAAAATTCAAATTAAACAAATTTTAACATTGGTTGAATAAGAATTTCAATGAAAATATATTTTTATGAAGAAAACTTGCATATCGCATTTCAACATTATGCATTCTTTTGTTTCCTGAACGCTCCCAACCCTAATTAAGACATATAAATTTGCAGTCATTCTGCCCATGATCAACTATTTATTTCTAATTTGTTGCTCATTGTCAACTATTTGTTTTCAAGCTATCTTTCATTTTAAGTATTTGATTTATAATTATATATATATATAAATGAGATAATAAACTAACTCTGGAATGAAGAAAACCCTTCATGTTTGAAGAATGAATAAAAAACCTTTATTATTATTTTTAGACTAATTTAAAAATAATGGCTTTATAAAACGATTTCTACTGATAATTCAACTTTATTTTTGACTTGAATGGATTCATAATGATATTTAATAAGTAAAATATCGTAAAACATTAAAAAGTGAAAATTTTTGATTTTTTAAAATTATGATATATAGACTTTCTTTTAAAGAAATACTTTTACAAATTACACTTATTTTAATTCCAAATGTTTATTTAATTTTTAAGAGAATTTTTAAAATATTGTTTTAATATTTTCCTTGTTTATTAAAAAGGTATTGTTATGAAGCATTATATACATATTAAAATAAAATAAAGACTTCATTAGTAAAATTTAAATAAACTCTCTTTGTAACTCTTTTTTTAAATTAAAAATTGTTTTGAGAATTTTCTTATTTAATATACATTCTGTTATTTAAACAACACAAGTAGATACATGAAAAGATCATTTATAATAAAATTACAGTCAAATGAATAATGACAGAAATTTTTTAATAAACTTCCTTTATTTGAAAATACAAGTTACAGAAATAAAACAACAAAATATTGCTCTATATAATAAATATTATCACATAACAAATTTATTACTGAATATAATGATATACTACATATCAGAAGTAAAATACATAGATAACAGTCTGGACGCTAATGATGATGGCACGATACTTTACAGAAACAGGTATGTATTTTAATCTAATGGGAGAAACAAGTTATTAATAATTTTCAGTTATTATAATTAAAAAAATGATAAATAATAACATCAAAGCCAAGCACTGGCATGTTTTTTTTTTTTTTTTTTTTTTTTTTTTAGAAAGAAAAAAAAATGGAAATTTCAGTTTATTATTAAAATAAATACATAAATTAATCAGCTAGATGAAAAGAAATGTTTCATTCAAATTGCTAAGAATATCCTTGGATTTGAAGATATCAGAAATACAAGTGGTTTTAACTCCAGTTCCAATAAAAAGAAAAAAAATATTACTATATTTTATTTACAGTGCAGTATAGCCCTGTATGTTATATGAAGACTTTTGTACACACCACATATTAAGCTAAAAGGCAACTTAAAACTCACTCGCAGCAATTACCAACCGTAAACGACAATGAATATTTTTCTTTGCGTAGCCCTGTATCTGAACTTATTTATATTCCACAAACTTCTATTAGTCTACTAAATATAGTTCAACAGGAAAATGCGTAACACAATTAAAAACTACCCTTAAGCAATTCACTCCCATAGTCTGTAATACTGACGGATTCCCTTGTGTAGCTCTGTATATGAACAACCGAGTTTATAAACACACAAGTACTATGAAAAAATTTAGTTAAACTTAAAAACGCAAACCAAAGTTGAAAATGCACCTATCACACAGACTGTAAATATCACATATGTACTGTAACCGATATATTTTGTGTGTCCGTATAAGTAAACGCAATGCACACCACAATTTCAAGAGAGCAATTTATAGTGCACCTCAGTAATGAATATAATTTTTATTATGTCTGAAATAGTAACTTAAAAAAAAACACATTTCTTGTTATCAAATAAAGTTATTAAGAAGTGGTGTTACTGCAGAATCTTTATTTTTTCCCCAGATTGGGGGCATAAAAAATAGGGCTATATCTGAATAAGCAATTTAATAGGAAGCTACTACAGTATTATCTTTATTTTTTACAGAAAAAATGTGAAAATGCTACTTTCAAGGTTCCATATGTCTACAAAATGACATATTTAAAGGAAATCCAATGTTAAATATCTTCTTTTAAAAAAGAAAACTATTATTATTATTCTAGTATACATGAAAGATAACAAAACATTTAAAGCAATCTTTTGAGGAATAGTATGCCTAATATGATACACAATGCAATAGATAAATAAAAAATCAGAAAATTTATCCTCAGTGTTGAATTTAGACATTTTTCTCCGGGAGGGATTTCTGTGGCTCCGAGGGGACATTATAGAGTTCTGGAGTGGAAATTGTACTTTTTGATCATTAAAAGCATAAAATCTCAAATCTTTGAGGGGAGCGGGGAGAAAGATTTGAAGGGCCATCCCTTGAATTCAACACTGCTTGCTCTCCCCTTCCCTGAATATTCAATAAAAAAAATAAATTTAAACTTATATAGGAAAACATACAAAAACACATTTGCATTTATTATCTCAAAACATTCACTGCTGTAGTTTTGGGATGGTCAATAGCAACGCACACCTGACAATGTTTAAATTTCAGTTTTCAAAAATTGCATTTTTGTTAATCACTTGGAGTAAATAAAGTAATTTGAGTAAAATAAATTATGAAGAATAATAATTAAATTTCATTTTTAAGAATTAATTTTCAGCTGCCTGTATTAAAGCAAAACAAATTAAATGTTTAATTGCTTTACATAATTTGTAAACTTATTTTTTCATGGATTTAGGGAGAAAGTAAATTAACAATTTAATTAATAAAGAGAAATATGAAAACAAGCTAGTACATAACAATATAGTTAGTTGTTCTTTGAATTCTAGAATAAGAAAATAAATTATTAATGCAAAGTGCATAAAATTTTCAATTATTAAATTCTTCATCTACAAAACACATGTACTTCGCTAGATCTTCTATCATTGGTAACAAAATTTGATTTAAAAACTAGATACTAATGAATATTTCATAATATATATATTTTTTTAAATATAACCTAATGATGTTCCATCAAATCTCTCAAAATATATTATCTTCAATATTTAGTTAACTAACATAAATAATTACTCTCACTTCAAAGAACTGTAAGTGAACAAACCAAATTATAACCTTGATAATATTGTTAAAATACATTTTGGATCATTTCAACATTAATAAATTATTATATATGCAGCTTAATAATTATTAAGCATAGCAAATTATAACCTTCATAACATTGTTAAAATACATTTTAGATCATTTCAACATTAATAAACATTAAATAAATTATTATATATGCAGCTTAATAATTATTAAGCACAGCAAATTATAACATTGATAGCATCATAGATAATACATTTTAGATTATTTCAATATTAATAATATTAATTCAAATAAATTATATATTCAACTTATCAGATAAGTTACTTTAGTTTTTGTTGAATTTGATTTTTTTTTTTTTTTTTTTTAGTCTGAATGATACTTTCTGAAATATCAGATTCCTTGAAGGGAGGGGCGAGGGGTAACTGCTATCCTCTAGCATAACACTTATACATTTAGTGTTTACATAAAACACAAGTGCTTATGCAAGTTTATATAAAACATAACTTACACACTTGCATAAAACTACACAAATTAATTAACTACAAGTTGTGTTTTTAGATTGATCATTTAACAGCATTTTATAAATTAAAAAGCTAATAGCAAATAAACCTTCAGTTAAAAAATTAAAGGAATTAAATTATGAAAATCATAATTTTTGTATTGAGAATGGACATAGCTTTAACTGATTCTCTCTGATACAGATTGATTTTGTTGGAAAAATAACTTTATATGAAACAACATTAATAAATACACAACAATGTAATTTTGAGAAAATGACTTACTTACAAGCATCATACTTACAAATATTACTGAAGATTCATGCCTTCAAAAATAATCATGCAAAATGCCTGTTGAAAAGATCACCATTTATAAATGCGTAAGTGAGATCAACATGTAGTAATTGACAGGTATTCGCACAGCTATTGAGAAAAGTCATGTTCGATTAAAAGCAATCTGTAATTTAAAGAAAAGATTATAATAATCATAATAAACTGATAAAAACAACAAGTATTTTTATTTTTATGTTAGCCAGATACTAGTGGTATATATATATATATATATAGTATATGTTAAAAGGGCACCAGTGATATATATACATGTAATATCACTGGTGCCCAGCTAACATAAAAGTACCAAACAACATAAACAATGTAAAATATATTTAAAAATCCTTCTTTATTATGTAACAAACTCAATATACATTGAAAAACTACATACAAGTCAATTACAGTCAATCATACAAGTTAATATACTTTATTGATGGACATTGTATTTACCGCAGTTCCTGCTTGACAAATTTGGAAGCAAAAATAGCACAAGTCCAAGGCCTGAATTCAAATTTCTTGCAGAAGATCACAAATGATAGCGACTTACTAAACTGTAAAATTACACATAAGTGATCTCCTGAGAGCAATAAAATATACATTTCCTGGCACCAGTAGATTCACCAGACAATCTCTCTTGCACCGTTCATGGATTTTGAAAGTTTTAAAACTTTTTCTGAAAAAAAAAATTATGAAGTTTTCCAACTGAAACCATTCTTTGTTGTGAAAGGTGTGTGTGTGTGTGTGGGGGGGGGGGGGGGGGGGTTACAAAAATTCATGTAATGTACTACAGATTAATTATTAAAGAAAATTTCAAAAAATAAACATGTAATAAAACTTTTAAAATAATAAGGAATGGTTTAATAATTAGCAATAATAAGTAAATTTCAAAACTGTTTACTTAAAAACATGTTTGTTAATTTTAACAAAAGTTAAATTTTATATTTGTGCAGTTACCATATTAGATTGTTTTTTTTTGTGGGGGAGAGGGCTAAGAAGCTAAATACAATATAAAATCTCTGCAATATTTTAGATATATATTAGGATGGATTCATTGAAAAAATTAACACATTTAAAACTGATGAATAACAATGCAAATCAATGATCAGTCAGTTATATGACAGTAACAGAGAAAACTGAGAAGTTAATTAAAAATGAATTATACGGCTAAAAATTTATTGGTACCAGTTTCAAGATAAAGTTAAAAATTGCCAGTAACAATATTAAATAAATACCTGAAATAAATCAAAGTATTTACTCACAAAAAAAAAGACATTACTGTACATTATGAATTACGATCGTACTATTCTAATTTTTATTCATATACTGTCAAATTTGTTTTTTTAATTCATGCCTATGAAACAATGTGAGTTTTGAAATAAGTAACGTAACTAACAATTAACAAATGAACTGGTAGCATAGTATATAAATACCGGAAGATAGTACTTAAAGAATTTATGAATACATAGCTTTATAAAGAGTTTGGTAATATAAAAAGTAACATAGCGAACAAATGAATTTTAGTAGCGTAGTACGTAAATACATGAAGATAGTAATTTACGAATACATAAAAGAAACTTCTACAATTATGAAGCAATGTAGAGAAACATTAAAAATATCTGAAAAATATTACATACCTTTGGTTTGTAAATCCCTTTTTTATTTTAAATCTTCATCAAAATATTCATCTGTCGTCTGCTTCATGAAACTTCGTCCATTTTTTAAAATGGCGGAATAAACAATTATGAAGCACGCTGATTGGTTGGGTCTTATATTTTCACGCCTGAAACGCCAACGCTTAGACCACGCCACGCAGACCACAGAGACCTTCTTAAACCCTCTTATACCTGGACCTGACAGACCACGTAGACCTGATAGGCCTGATAAGCCATAGTGTAAACGCAGCATTACACATGTCTTCCTGTCCCAAGGGAAATTGTGGGTGGGTCTACATTCTAAGCTATTCAAAGATAAGATGAATTGCTTTTTCTGAAAATAATTTCACTGACACGCCACAAGTATTGCTTACGGCTGCTGTGGAATTTCCGTAATCTTTCTACTTTAGCCAAGGAAAGGGCTTCAATGTGAGATTAAAAAGAAGGGTTTCTACAGAAGTCCTTTATTATGGTTCCTTGCCGATATGCTACTGACACTTGATCGATACTACTGTGCCGATGCCGACACTAATCTGACACTGCCGACTGCGGTAGGATCGTGTTCCAATAGGTATGTGTGTGTTTGCTGGGAAGCTCTTCATTTTGAGGCCAACATGCTAAATAGTGTGCTGACTGAGCCCCCGATTTTCACGAGAACAGCATCCGTTGAGGTTTCATTCTTTAGTCTATTAAAACAGTCTTCAAAATCTATAAAGCACACAAGGATACAAACTCCATCTTCTTTGTCGGATGATACTTATGCTACATTGTCATCTGGTACTGTTGGGAAAAGATTCCGTGATATGCACTCATGTTGCAGGCCATCAAATATGCCTCACTCTTGCTGCACATCATTGCAGTTCGTCATGGTGGAATACTTTGATATTTCTAGACATGGGCATTCTATATTTTCATTATACACACATTCATCAAAAGATAATCTAAAAATCAACCAAGGCAATCTTCTGTTCCGTCGTCAAGCAAATTAGAAACACCTGATGTTTCTCTAATAGAACAGCGAAAGGAAAAGTCATATGCGCAGAAAAAGAAAATTTTCTCTCAAGTCTCTTCACAGTGGAAAACGTAAACCCCCTCCCGACAAAAAATCACATCTTGGATCACCATTTGCTAATGTTAAGGATTCCAAACAGCTGTCCCTCTGTGCGGAAAAGGCTATGGAAAAAAGTCTTATGACTCAGATACAAATCAAGAAAATACTATTTGTGAGGAATTTGAGCATACATGATTTTAACTAGTTTTATTTATTTATTTATTTTTGTATCTATGGTTTAGTGTAAACCTGTCTACGCTATATAATTTAGACTTTTTATAATTCGTTTTTTCAACAGATCATTATTATACAGATTTTAACTATGAAATGTTTCTTATTTTTAATTTGATAGGAAGACTTCATGAAATGGTTTTAATTACCTTTATCACCATATTACATTTCTCCCTATGCTTTTTTTTATTATGATATAGTTTTGAGATAAGTTTGAGATAACATTTTAAAAATAATTTTATGTTGTTTTTTAACCCCTTTTTTTGTTTGGAGCAGCATGTCACTAAAGAGACTTTGTGCCATTAAACCCCATTAAACCAGCCATCTCACGATTTGCTGGAAGCTATGGAAAATGAGAACTTAATGCGGATGAAATCGTCATGCAAGTATTCGTACGTTAATCCACGTAGACCTGAACAGACAATAGATATTATTTTTCTGTTGAAAACATTCGATCGAATCATATGCATAGAAATCAGATTTTAGAACCTATTTCTCAAAAATATCTATATGCTTCATAAACATCTTGTATAATTCTCATCGATGTTATCTACTGTAATGACTTAACGAACTCCAGTGATCTAAGGGACGCTCTACATCCAGCACTTTTATTTGGCATCGTTGATACACAAGTTAAAATAAGATGAACAATTTAAAAACATTACACTCTGCCATCAAAACCTCAGCGAACACAATCATCTTATACTGTTCACGCGCACACACCACTTTCCGCCCAACATCGTCCATTCAACTCTCTCTACATCTCCCTCAGTTCAGCTCGATTCACTTCTTTTGACCTGCCAACTAAAATCTCTCGCAGTCTCTTTGCATATCGAAAACTGTCCTTTAGATTCGATTACACGGCAGTCAACCTCCAAAGCTAGGCGACAAAACCATGGACAAAACTGGACAACTCTAGGCCAGCAACTCACGAGTCAGGCTAGGCCATAGATTTCTTCGGTCGTTACAGACTCCTCCCCCTCCAAATTTTGGACATGTCCAAATAGGGTCCTTGACGAAAATTTACATTTGTGACAAGTTCCATTGAACACCAAATGTTTTTATTTTAATTCACAATGTTCAGGATTAACCTGTTACTTTGTCACATACCTGCCATCTCTCCCCCCCCTCCTAATCCATCACAGCAATGTGCCACCTTAACTAAAATTCCTTAAATTTTAAACTCTTACTACCAAAATTTTGAAGTATGCGAAAACACAGGAATTCATACCATGCCAGTAATACATATACATGAATCACATTATATAAAATTTACACTAATTTACTATGATTTTAAGCACACACAAAATTTCCTCAACTTCTAGACAAAATTATAACCAATGCAATTCTGAACAAATACCAATACAATTAACAGATTTTTTTTCTTTCTCTTTTTATCTACGTTTAACATGATACAAAACAAATAAATATCTGACACTTTCTCTCTACCAAATGAAACAACTTTTCATATGAATTAACACAATTAAAAAAAAATATCCATAAATTTACAATCAGTAAATTCTAAATCATAATTTAACATTTCAAAGTTATTTTTGTATTTTTCCTCCTATTCTAATACAGACAATAAATAAATATAAAAATATACACTTTTCACATAAATACTACCATTTTAATATATAGAATTTATAAACCTTATAAATATTACTTAGTGTATGGGTGCCGGCTCAGATTGTCTGCATTACAGTGGTCTTTTCCTCTTTTATGCTCAATCCTATAATTGAACTGTTGTAATGCCAGGGCCCATCGTAAAAGTTTCTGATTAGAACCTGCATGACTTTTAAGCCACACCAAAGGGTTGTGATCAGTGTGTATTATAAATGACAAATGACCATCCAAAGAACACTGTAACTGTTTTACTGCATACTCTATAGCCGCACACTCCTTTTCAGTGGTACAATATTTCTGCTCTGATTGCTTGAGCTTCCTACTAATGTATAAAATAGGATGCTCCTCTCCTTGATCGCTAATCTGCGCCAAAACTATACCCAGACCAGTGTCCGATGCACCAATTTGCAGCAAACGTTCTCTCTGGAATTCCCTAACTGCATGCACCTTTAACTCGGCAGGTGATCTCTTCCTTCTTTTCTCATGATTCTTCATCATTTTATTTTTCCTTAATTTTACCACTACTTTTCCCTCCATCTTCTTGTCACACACTCTGTAACATTCCTTAACATCAGCATAGCTCCCATTTCTACCAGCACCTTTCTTGACCACTCCACAGGTGATTCCGTTTTCTGTCTTACGAAGATTTTCATCTTTTGATGCGAATTGATTATATGCGTTTCCTATGTAAGGTAAATTTCCCCTAGTATTTCTTGTCGCTGCCACACTTTCCTCACATCTTTCAACTAACAAATCAGGTTCAAGATTTTTATCATTCTGTTCATTAGAATAATTCTCTCTATCAATCTTCCCATCAATTTCATCTTTCGCCTCATTTACAACTCCTGACTAAATCATCCATAAGAGAATTTTGATGGCCTTCCACAATTTCCTCAATCATTTCAGCAATCTCACTATCAATCTCATCATTTCCTTCAAATTCCGGCTCTTCACATGAATCATTTCTATATGGATTAAAACTCTCCTCTTTTTTAACCTCATTATCTATTCTCAAATTATCCTTGTTTTTCAAACTAAAAGGTGTAAAAGAGCCACGATAACCATATCCACAGAATTCGCTAACATTCATTTGAGAAAGTCCGACATTGATTTCAAAATTAGTTTCATTACCAAATTCATCCAAATTTACAGAATTTCTAACCTGTGATAAATTAAATAGCTCTCTATCTTCTTCAATGATTGACTCATCAATTCCACTAGTCTGCTTTAAGCTTAACATTTCCTGGGTGTCGCTTCCCTCTTTCATCATGTCCCCTTATTCACCTTTCACATCTTCCAATCTAGATAATTCAAGCTCCTCTTTCACCTTTGCAACACTATCAGTTTCAAGTTGAGTAAATTCACAACGTTTCTCAGCCAATGACTGATTTTCAACTAAAGTAAAGTCCAACGCTCTCAACTCGTTATTGAAAGTCTCTTCACCCGCACTCTCTTTTTCTTTTCTCTTAGCAATATTTTCCATACCACATAAAGTTTCACCATTCACAGGAACACCTTTAAACAAATGAGCAATGTCTAGTAATATTTGATCAGTTTGATCAAGATCCACAAGCAATTCCACCTCTTTTTCCATCTTATCAACTTTCCTCTTAACCAATAATTTTTCTTCAACCACTCCAAATTCCTTGGATTCTGTTTCAATCCCTTTGGCCAATGTAAACAATGGAGCAAATTCTTTACTTCTCTGTTGCTCTACAGCAAATCTATTCGAATCCTCCTTTACCAAATCCAGAATGGTCCAAGTTTCTACTACCTCCGGCAAAAGTTTACAATTTGCACCTGAACTCTCATCTTCCTCCTCCTTCAACTTTTCAGTCAATTCCAATTTCTCCTCTTTTCGCATACTATTGACTTCCCTGTTTACTAATAGTTTTTCCTTAGCAAACTGTAACTCCCATCTCAGTTCTTCCAACTGAACCTGTCTTTCCCGTGCCATTTCTTTTTTCTCCCGTGCCATCTCTTCTTCTTGCCTTTTTCTCTCTCTCTTCCTCTCTTTCTCCATTCTTTCATCCATCACAGTTGATAGCATTTCCCTTACAAAAACCTCTTCATAACTAGCACTTTTCATAATCAAATTACGCCACTCAAACATTCTCATGCTATCATTAACTTCCTCTCCCAATTCATATCCTTCTTTAGGCCTTTCCCAAGGTACGCCATCTCAAAGTTCAATTTAAGCACTCTAGTGCGTAGTTCAAACACTTCCTCAGAGCCGCAGACACCCAACCAACTAACTAAATTTAATTTGATACTTTCAAACTATTTATTCAATGGAATGAATTTTACTAACTCAGTAACCAAATATATTTTTCACAATATCTTTCTATTAAACTTTCAAAACAGTTCAACACATCTATAAATTATTTTTATACACTTACAAGTATATATCATGACATAACTGGACAACACCAGTTTCAACCAGAAATATTCTTTTACCTTTCTCTAAAATTTACACCATCAGTTCAAAATCTGATAATTTCTACAACAAAATTTCCAGTTTCTGAGAATCACCTTTAAATTCAATTTCAAATATTAAACAGAAAAAACTTCAACTGTCAATTTACAATATCACCTTTAACTATTCCAACTACCACACACATGTTTGCATATACAAATGCAAAATTTCTAGACAATAATTTCCCCTTTTTCTCTTTCTCTTTCCTCAACTTCTGTTCTTAGTTTAAGAATTACCAGTTCAACTTTGATACTATACACATTCCATAGTTCAATTCACCAGTTTGGTGTAGCAATATATTGTCTTATACTCAGTTTAAGAACTTCAACCAGTTTGGTTTACACTATATACATACAATAATTCAATTCACCAGTTTGGTGTAGCAATATACAGCAATATACTATCTTATACTCAGTTTAAGAACTCTAACCAGTTTGGTTTACACTATATACATACAATAATTCAATTCACCAGTTTGGTGTAGCAATATACAGCAATATACTATCTTATACTCAGTTTAAGAACTTTAACCAGTTTGGTTTACACTATATACATACAATAATTCAATTCACCAGTTTAACCCAAAACCCAAATATAACTACTTAAATATAATCAAATAAAACCACTAAAACCAAAGGCATGCTTCGATGGATAAAAGGGAGAAATGACATACCTCTCATAAAACCCCTCCTGGTTTCACATGCACAAAAACCAATCTCGGTGGAACCTCCATTTAAACTACTTAGACTGTAATGACTTAACGAACTCCAGTGATCCAAGGGACGCTCTACATCCAGCACTTTTATTTGGCATCGTTGATACTCAAGTTAAAATAAGATGAACAATCTAAAAACATTACACTCTGCCATCAGAACCTCAGCGTACACAACCATCTTATACTGTTCACGCGCACACACCACTTTCCGCCCAACATCGTCCGTTCAACTCTCTCTCCATCTTCCTCACTTCAGCTCGATTCACTTCTTTTGACCTGCCAACTAAAATCTCTCGCAGTCTCTTTTCATATCGAAAACTGTCCTTTCGATTCGATTACACGGCAGTCAACCTCCGAAGCTAGGCGACAAAACCATGGACAAAACTGGACAACTCTAGGCCAGCAACTCACGAGTCAGGCTAGGCCATAGATTTCTTCGGTCGTTACACCACCACCCTCCACCTCCTCCCCTTAAAGTTTGCATGTACATTTCTGAGACATCACTAAATTGGAATTAGTAAATACAATTTTTATTATTCAGTTTGCTTTTTTTAAAAAAAGATTGATACAGATGAATTTGCGAAAGAATTTACGTTAGGAAAAAATAAAATTGTACAAAACGAAAGCAGTTTCAAACGAAAAAATTTCAATAAAAAATGCTTTTAGCAGCTATTAAAACAAGTGATTGAAAGAAAAATACATTTTGTGTATCATAGCAAATAACTATAAAATTAGCCCGAGGAAAAGGTGTACTTAATTACCGAAGATTTTGAATCAAAGAAGATTACTTTTTACGAAAATATATTGCTGTTATTGCAATAAAATCTAAGAGTTTAAAAGTTATAACTTTCAATGATAAAATAACGCTGACATTTCGATTCTCTGTTTATTTTTCTTTATTTTTTCCTGGTTCAACATGAGTTAAAAAATTATTTTGATAGCTATTAAGATATACGAGAAAATAAAAATATGTTATTAAAAGTGTACCTATTATTAATAACTAATAAACTTTATGAAACTAAATCCCTTCAAGTAACAGTTTCTTTGATATGCGTTTTGTGAGAATTTTGTAAAAGGAATTGAAGAAAATAAATATTTCTTTTTTTAATATAATTTTTTTTTATGTTTTGAATATTCTCAAGCTAAAAATAACATTTAAAAATATGTCAAGTATCATAAATCGAAAATATGCTTTGTTTGCATTAATGTATAGCAGATAAAACGAAATTTTACAAACTAATTTTAGTGTATCACATCACAAAAATCTATTTTTTTTTTATTTCTATACTTCTTGTTTTTTATAAACTTAAAAATCTAGTTTTCACTTTGTATAAAAATTATAATATATTTTACTAATTCAAAAATATTTTTAAAATATTTCAAAACTTATTGTGGTTTATTTCATGTTAGGGGCATATACTTTTTAGAAGAGATTTTAGAGCATTAAGAATCATTTATTATATACAGAGTGTCCAATAATTGTGTTAAAAAACGAAAATGATCTAATAAGTTTATTAAGATCTGTAATTGCGGTATGTTACTTGAAAGGGTAGCATACAGAATGAAAAAGTTAAACGTCACACCAGTTCAGGTAAACGTCTTTTTATATATGCCGCTAACCAGGCCCCTACCTGCCCGGCATGAGTGCCTAGCTTGACGAGTTAGTAACTGGGCGCGGGGCGATATTCGCCTGATCACAGCATGGCTGTGATCCACCTGACAATAGCCTTGTTGGCATCGCTACAGTGCTCTCTAGTGGTTTGCTATAGTTCTCTTTGTTTGCCGGTTCAAGGTTTCTATTTAACTTTGTTGAATTGGCAGATTTAAAAAAAGCAAAAATTAAGGAAGAGAAAGGAATTGGTCTCGTAATTTAAAAGCTTGATCAGGTGACAAGACTCTCACCTGACTGTCCCCCCCTCCCCCCTAGAGGTATAACTCATAGGGAACTTGGAGGACTTTGCACCCACGACGGATTTTACCTGCACTAGATACCATTGGCGTACATAGATTTACATATTTACCATGTCACGTTCATGATGGGTTGTCGCTGTAGTATTTATCACCTCTTTTATGGGTTGATTTCACTTTTTGTTTTATTTGTCTCTGTCAGGGTTTTTTGCCATTTTTATGGGCTCACCCGTGCTGTGTGTTGTTTCTGTATATTATCATTCGTTGGGTTTTTGTCTCTAACTTGATATTTAAAAAAAATAGACATGGACAAACAAAACTAATGACACCGAGTCAATGGCAACTCATTTGTTCAAAACGTAGCACCTCTGCATTCAGAACGGTATGGTGCGTATTGAGCGCAAAATGTATAACAGGGCTCATATTCATCAATGGAACTGTAATTGGTGCAAGTTACAAGCAGCTGCTGGTCACGGAATTTGGACGCTGAACACAACACTATTATAAGTTCAACACCTATTGATTCATGGAAAACTGTGCATGTCTACATAGTATTGTTGATGTGTTTTCATAGCTATAGGACACACACCTTTCATGACAGTATCGTCGTTATGGATACTGAAAGGCTTGTAGGGCAGCACACTAAATGGCCATCCAATAGCTCTGACTTTATGTGATTTCTCCTTGTATGACTATTTCAAGGACCGAGCCTGTCTGAGAAACCACAACTAGAGGATCTTAAAAAGTTCTTACGGACGAAATAAGGGCCACTGAAAAAGATGTCATGCAGAATGTTCTAATTTCTACCCACTTTTTCTAAGCTAAGATTTTGTTTGTGCAGACGGTAGCCATTTTGAAAATATTTTCTAATAATTTCAATCATTGATCGGGTTTCTCTGAAGTAAAAATCTAGTAAAAATGACATTGTTTCATTTTATTTTTTGATATCTTTTCATAGAAATCCTATTCATGCATTATCATGCTAGAAACAGCTACAAATGTAGGGCCTAATCCAATAGAAAACTAGTGTACTTTAAAATGATGTACATTTCTCATTGAAATAATATTTAGGTGCAAAAAATGCTATTATTCTATGATAAAATCGATAAAATAATACTACAAACTCATAAAAAGGAAACAAATAACTAAAAAAATTCTTTATCAACTTAATTGTAGTAAAAAATCCATTTAAGAATACCTACTACATGAAACATAAGACATTACATCATGTACATAATAAAGAAATGTTTTTTCGATAAACTTCTGCTTTACTATTGCAAACATTCGAAATACAATTAGCTGAATGTAGGATTTCTTTTTTTTTAATTTAAACACGTGATTCAACAACTTAGCAAAGGAAGCAATCAAAACATTGTAAGTGTTAACCTGACACATTGAGTTTGTTTTGTAGGTTTACAGAAGGATAGATAAAATAGAGAAAACATATTGAAGGATTTTTCAAAGATTTAAACATCAGGAAAACCTTATTATATAAACTGAAATCCGTAAATCCAAGAACAGTGTAAGGAAAAGCGAATTGTTATTTGTAGATTGGATATCTCATATTTCTGAGAAGTATAATGAAAGATATGTTTTTACTACATTTTTTTGAATGAACATAAACGATCCATGTTGGTATAGCATAAAAATTTATTTTTGGTTTACTTTATTCAAATATTTATTTCAAAAATTAAGAAATTATCGCATTGTTAAAGCATAAGACTTTAGCGTACTGTAGAAAATATTTTGAAAATAAAAATATACCTTAATATATTTTATTCCACAAAAAATAAAATATTTAAAATATTTATGTTTTAAATTTATTTAGTTAAACGCCAATTAGATACATACTAGTGTTGGCTTAAATTTTATTTTTAGTTTATTTTTTCAAAATACACGAAAGAAAGTATTTTATCATAAGTAAACTTTAAGAAAAAAATAAAAGTGACTTTTGTTTATTGCTATCATCTTATTGCGTTGATATTTACTTGTTGTACAGCAGTTAACGTAATTTAGTAAAAGTGATTTGATGCAACCGAGTATTTTAAATCTCATCACGGCCCATGTTGCCTTTATTGCTCATTTGTATGTGCAGTAGACAATAATACATTAAATATTTTGCCATGTTCCTATAAAAATGATTACACACGATTTCTCAAATTGTTTTTTAAAAAGGTAAAAATATGACACTAACAAAAGGGTGTGAATTTTCACTTTGCTACACAGCGTACAACTAACAGGGAGAAAAATGTCCAGGCCGGGGATCGAACCCAAATACATTGGTATAGCGCACCAAGTACTTTACCATTTAAGCCACCAGGACTACATCCAGCCTGTCATTTCTCACTTCTATACTTTGGCAAGGCTGCAACTTCGCAACACAAGATGGAAAACTGAACAGATTCAATATAAATAGATAATAGTAAAATGGATGTGCTGTGAAGTTTCAGCCTTGCCAAAGTATAGAAGTGAGAAATGACAGGCTGGATGTAGTCCTGGTGGCTTAAATGGCAAAGCACTTGACGCGCTATACCAAGGTATCCGGGTGCGATCGTCGGCAGGGACATTTTTTGCACTGTTGGTTGTTAGCTGTGTAGCAAAGTGAAAATTCACACCTTTTGGTAATGTCATTAATTTTCGGCGTCGTTTCGGCACTGCTTAAAATCTAGTTAAGTAAAAATATACTATGTTAGTAAACAACACATTCAAACTTCATGATGATTGGCCAATTTTTACGAAAATTATAGCTCAGAAAGTCAAATTGACAACAATAAATGTTGAAAACAACTAGCTAAACGTTGCGAACCTCGTGCAAAACTCAACTTATAACCTTATCTAGTGTATTAGAATCATTGTGTAAAAAGATTCAAATCCTTTAAACGGTTATTGTTAAAATTACAGACATACAAACATATATACATACATAAAAAAGGCGGAAAACATACGTTCCTTTTTTAGAAGTCGTTTAAGAAAGCATACTTTCTTATCGCATGCTATTTTTTTTTATTTTGTTATCATAAGCCAAGCACAGGTTCAGGTTCTCATTTCTGATTAGATTTTTGAAAACACTGCGAAACTTCCATTTACATACAAAGAAAAAAGGGAAAAGTTGAAAATAGACCTTTAGAAGAGGAAGAAACCTCTAGAACAAGCATTCCTAACTATTTCTTCCATGTAACGTGACGGTTTATTTTAGCATCTTTATTCTTTATCAAAAAAGATCTATAGCACACTTTTACTCTAAGGATTAGATATTTCGAATAACACATCCACATCGGAATCTTTTCAAAACGTGACCTAGAAACTTCTTGAAAGGTTAGAAAAGTGAATTAGAAAAACAGCTTTTCGAAAAACGTATCTTCTTTGCATCTTTTTTTAATAGCTACAGAAAGCAGAACAATAAGCAGAAGTTTTTTCTATAAATGAAAAGTTAGCTAAAACAGTTCAGATTGTTTGGAGTATGAAAATATTTTTTTACTGAAAAGATGCGAGAAAAACGTATTTGTATTTCAAACCCAGAAAGGAAATCTGATCTTCTGAATTTTAAACATTTATAGAAAATATTTTCTCAGTAATATTTTGTATATTCTTTTATTTAGGTGACGCTTATGTTTTATATATGTAAGAATATTTATACCAGGTTCCTTAAATATTCTTATAGAGTACTTTTCTAAATCCCGAGCTACAGATATATACAGTATGGGACTCTAAATCCGGAATGCTCGGGACCATTGCTTTTCCGGATTTCGGAATTTTTCAGATTTTAGATCTTCATGCAAAAAATATGTTTACAAATGGCAATAATATGTCTAATGGTTGGAGTATCATAGTTGAGATTTTTTCCAACAGAACGAAAATATGCCGAGACCAGGACTCGAACCTGGGTACTTTGATTTCCCATACCAACGCTCTCCCTACTTAGCTATCCCGACGATATCCTGGACTGGCATTTTCGCTCTGTTGGAAAAAATCTCAACTATGATACTCCAACCATTAGATATAATTTACCTAGTTGAATATACTTTCCTGTATTCATTATGACCTAATTACATGGTATACAGGAGTTTCCGTGCTATTTTCAAGATTCATCATGTAAATGCTATAGTTATAGCTCGGATGAATGAAATTAGCGCTGCAGTTCGCAGCCTTGTCCAATAAATAAGAGTGAAATATGCCAGTCTAGGATATCGTCGGGATAGCTCAGTAGGGAGAGCGTTGGTACGGCAACCCAAAGTACCCAGGTTCGAGTCCTGGTCCCGGCATATTTTCGCTCTGTTGGAAAAAATCTCAACTATGATACTCCAACCATTAAATATAATTTACCTAGTTGAATATACTTTCCTCTATTCATTATGGCAATAATATGATTATTAAACAATTGTTACCATTTTCACTTAAATGTAAATTAACAGGTAAAATAAATTTTTGAAATGGTGGATTAATATAAATTTAAAAACTTAAATTTGTGCTTTTACACAGTGCTGTGATAGAGAAAAAAATTATTATTCTCAATTTGTTATATGTCTAAACTGAAGTCTATTCAACAAATAATAGGAAATACAATCGAATTCTTAAAATTCTAAAATTCTATAGGGAAAAATACGCAACGACAGTCAAAGTTTTGTAAAATATTGGAAAGTTTTCTTCATTGAATTTGTCAGGCCGTAAATATTGATTTCCGTTAACGTTTAAAGAACTAAGTTTGCTTATCTATAAAAATTTATTGAAATACGAAGCAAATTCTAAGGAATAATACAAATAACGTATAAAACAATAAATATTTAAAATATATTAAAAATTATAAAGTTTTTATTATTTAATTGTGTACTTTTCTTCTCAGGAGTAGCTGCAGCTTTCTATAAAATTAAATCAGATCAAAAATATTTATGTGAAAAAAGGCCAAATTTTCTTTTAAATAATCTCTAAACAACAACAACAACAATTGAAATCTAGATTATAAAGCAAAAGGGTGGTCCGTGAGTAACGCTGACCTCATATTGACGGTGGCAATGATCTGAGTAATCCATTTCGCATTTGCTGCAATTTGCTTAACGTCTAAACATCGAACAATTTTAAATTTTTCAAATAGATTTTTTTTTTCAAATGGGATTTGTTTGAAAACTGTTAATCAATTTACTGATTTATTACGGTTTTTAAAGTAATTTTCAAGCTTGCTTAAAAAAATAAATCTATATGGTGTGCAGCCCGATTACGAAAAAATTGCCCTTGAAACAATATAAATAGCTCAGCATTTGTTTCCTGCTAATATTTCATAACGCAATTAAAACTTCATCAGTAAATTTGTAAAATAATAAAATAATATCAATAAAACTCAGGTTTAACAGACATGTCATCGAACTACGAGCTGAAACATATGAAATTACCAGAATAGAAAAGGCTGCTGTAAGTAGCGATCTTGGCGAATTCATTGGCTATTATCTCCACGTAATAGGAAAGTATCGCTTTTAATAAATTTCAAAACTTTATTTGAGTGCATTATTGATATATTTGACATAAAAATGCTCTTTGGTGTTATCTAAATTTGAATAAAAAATAAATTTCATATTAAATGTGATTTCCATAATTTTGCAGAAACTGGACTTATTTACACATCTAATCGTCTAAATGAGCTTTAGAGCTTTCGTTTATATGTTTACAGCCAAAAATCCTGTCTTTTACGCATCTTAAGATTACAATTTAACTGTGTTCAAGTGTAACTGACTGTTTGTTTTTATACGACAGACTGAAGAATAAATATGACTTTATTTTCGATTAATACGTTATAGAGAAATATAAAACAACAAAAAATAATTTTCATGCTAGTCTATTTTTTGTTTGTTTTACAAACCAAAAATTTTAAATCTTTGCGAGAAC
Source organism: Maratus michaelseni (assembly GCA_963931845.1). NCBI lineage: Eukaryota > Metazoa > Arthropoda > Arachnida > Araneae > Salticidae > Maratus > Maratus michaelseni. The sequence goes on along the minus strand of OZ007593.1, from coordinate 342,922,170 downwards.
AATCCAATTATTAAAATCACATTTACTACTTATGATAATGAGTAACCTTGTAATCAGTCCTTAATTTTTGATATAATAAGAAAAAACTGCGATAGAAAAATCTGTCATTAGATAAAACAGATATAAATCAGAAATAGTGGTACTGAAAAAAAACCCGCTATATTGGCAACACTTGAGAAGAGCGAAGAAATTCGGATCTTGGTCTATAAATTTGCATATTAAGCAAGATATTTTGCCTCAAGGAACAGAAAACTTATGGCGTATTAAGTGGGATCGCGTAATAACTGTTCGCGATATAAACATGATATTTTTGCATTAGTATTATGGGCGAAGTTTAAGGGACCGTAAAAATCCGCGTATTAAGAAGGATGACGTATTAACCGTGAGCTTCTTAATCGGATCAGACTGTAGTTATTTTTTAATATTATATTCAGAAGTAATGTTGTCTTATGTTAAAAGTTATTATTATCAGAAAAATTAATGTACATAATCAGGGCTTGACAAATGCGGTCGCCAGGTTGCCACTGGCGACTATGTGATTTAATCTGGAGGGTTTGTTTTATTTTATTTTATTTTTTGTACAAAAAATTGACCCATGAAAGCAGCATAAACAGGATTTTTCTCTTCCCCCAATATTAAGAAATAAACTTTAAAATATTGTTTTATTTGAAAAAAGTTTCTATTTTTTATTTTGCAAAAATTAGTTCATGAAATGCAATTTTTAAAAGAATGAAATCAGATTTATTTGACTTCGACAGTGTCATACACCTTTAAAACCCTTTACTTCTGGTTCTTTCACATTCGTAGCTTTTTATAATTTAGAACCGATATTTTATTAATATCCCATTTTTGTTCTTTATATTTCTATAGGCTCAGATGAATGCAACTAATTTGCAATAAACCAGTTTATTGAACACGATGAAACATCACACAGACATGGACACACATAAATATATAAGGAATACCAGTAGCTGCAGTTACAATATTATTATTCGTTCTTTTACCAACTATATTTTATTTTCATACCGTGCCCGTAGCACCATACAACCTGTCACTCTGGCCTCCCGCCAACAACTCTCCCCGTCTCTCCTACTCTCCAGTAGACGAGAGAAAAAAAAAGGGTTGCCATAAACCTGACGTCACCGGCATGACACCCCCCACCTAAGATTGAAAAAGGGGTATGCCACTTTGAAAATCTGAAATCCAGATTGGTGACGTCACACCACTTCCTTCTTTACTATTAAACTACTAATGAACATGAGGAACTCAATATACATATAAAGAAATACAAAACAACAATACTTATACTTTTTCCGGAAAAATTCTGGAAACTCCTGCTAGCTACTGCAATATAAAAATACAATTAATGTTTCATAATACTAAATACTTAAATACAAATAACAAATGGAATATAGAATACAGTTAATATGAAATTCAATTACAGCTGCCGCATAAAAAAAAGTGAACTATCAAAGAGTTTTTTTTTTAAACAGTCATTGATTCATTGATTGTTCACGAAGAGTCCACAGTCAATTTATTAGTCAGTTGTCTCCAGTCTAGACAGTGCATCAGCGTTCGTCAACTTAGCACCAGGACAGTGCGAAATAATGATGTATTTCTGCAAGGCATTTTTGGTGACGAAAGTCAGTGGGTTGTGATCGGTGATAAGTTCCACGGGTGAACCAAAAATCCAAGTCTCGAACTTCTTTAAACTCCAGATAACCGCATAGGCCTCCCGTTCAATGGTCGGCCAAGCCTGTTGAGTTTTGGTGAGCTTTTGACAGGCATAACTGACTGGATATAGTCTCTCATCCTTCTTTTGAGATAGACATGTACCGATGCCTATTGCAGATGCGTCACATTGAATGGTGAATGCTAACCCCACAACGGGTGTATAAAGACTAGGTGCCTCAACGAGACCCCTCTTTAGTTCGTTGAACGCTTTGTCATGTTCCTCTGACCAGCACAATTTCTCAGGACTGTTCTTTTTAGTAAGTTCTGTCAGAGGGTATGCTGTTTCAGCATACTTAGGCAGGTAATCGCGGTAGTAATTGCATAATCCGAGGACACTCTTAAGTTGTTTTTTTGTTTGTGGGACGGCTAATTTTCTGATGGCTTCCACTTTATCTGGGTCGGTTCGATGGCTGCCGGATCCGATGACATGTCCTAAATATTTAATCTGGTATTTTGAAAAGTCACACTTCTTTAGGTTGACTGAAAACCGTAATTCTCGTAATTTTGAAAATATCGGCTGCCGGACCTGATGACATGTCCTAAATACTTTATCTGGTTTTTCGCAAAGGCGCACTTCTTCAAGTTCACCGAGAACCGTATTTCTCGAAGTTTAGAGAATATCGTGTCAAGGTGCGTCATATGTTCAGACCACGTTTCCGAAAAAACAGCGATATCGTCGATGTACGCTCTAGCAAAGTTTCTATATTTGGAAAGCGCTTTATTTATTTCTCTCTGAAAGCTCGCAGCTGCATTCCGGAGCCCAAAGGCCATCACTTTGAAGCGATATTGAGCCCTGTGAGTCTTAAAACATGCCAAACCCTGGCTTTCTGCTTCCAGCGGTATGGCCCAATATCCTTTTAGAAGGTCGATTGTAGTTATTACATTGACCCTGCCAATATTGAACAAAAGGTCCGTTGCGTTTTCCATCGGAAAATCGTCAGTTTTAGTAAATGCATTTAAAGCTCTAAAGTCTACGCACAGTCGGAGGGCCCCATCTTTCTTCATCACGCACACTACCGTGTGTGGCGCCTCCGCATCACTCTCTTCGATCAGTCCTAACTCTAACATTTCTTCGATTTGTTTGTCTACTTGTGGCTTCAACGCCTCTGGAATTCTATAAACATATGGCTTTTTCATTTCTTCGCCGTTTAATCTAATTTTGTGCTCGCCTACCTTAGCTATTTGTACCTTTTTTGAAAATAAATCTTTATATTTGTATAGTAGATCTAACATCACTTTTCTTTCTGTATTTTCTAAGTGCTTTAAATCTACTTCTTCTATGTTAAACAAGTTTGGATTATCATTCACACTAGGGGTGGGATGGACTTCTCCTAATTCTTCTTCATTTTCGAAGATTACTCCCACCGCCCGTACCCTAGGAATAAATTTTCTTATTTTATTTACATGAATATTCTTAACATTCCCGTTTATTAATTTTACTTTGTAAGAATCAGGCTTACAGTGTGCTACAATTTCGGCTGGTCCCGTCCACCTAGCATAAAGTTTGTTCGTGGAATCCGGGATTAATAGATATACCTGGTCCTCTGGTCTAAATTCCTTGTAAATCGCTCTCCGATTAGCGTACTTCGCATACGAGCCCTGCTTAACTTCCGCTACTATTGCCGCTTGCTTCGCCACCCTTTCTAAATTAATTTTTAACTCTTGAAGATATTCGGTTGAGCTCTTTCCCAGATTTATGGGTAGTGGTATTTCTCCTGACCATGTAGATTTCAATACTGCTAATGGGCCCCTCGCTTCCCTTCCGTACATTAATTTGAATGGCGATACCCCCGTGGTACTATTCGGAATTTCTCTATAGGCAAATAATAAATAAGGAATGTGTTTATCCCAATTTTTGGAATCGCTCCGAATTATATGGTGTAACATGCGTTTCAGAACCTGGTTATATCGCTCCACTAATCCCGAGCTTTGCGGATGTCCTGGCGTTGCAAATCTAGGAGCCGCTCCTAACCTAGCATGAAACTCTTGTATTAAACCTGAAACAAAATTTCTGCCCTGGTCACTCGCTATTACGCGGGGTATCCCTGTTCGCATAAATATTTCTAATAATGCATCGCACGTAGCTTTAGCCGTAATTGTTCTTAACGGGACCGCCTCCGGCCACCGCGAATGTTGATCCACTAAGGTAAGTACATATTGATGTCGACGCGCTGAAGGTGGTTCAATTTTTCCAATTATGTCAATATTTACACCGTCGAACGGAAGTTCCGGCCTCTCAATTGGGACAATGGGTATCTGATCGCTAGCCCTCTCTCTGCTCCGTAACTGACAGTCTTTACAAGATTTACAATAGTCCTCTACATCCCGTGACATATTCGGCCAATAAAATGAATAACGAATTCTTTCTTTTGTTTTTTTCATGCCGAGATGATTAGCGAAAATCGATTCATGAGCAATTTTTAAAATTTCCCCCCTCCTTACCTTTGGTACAACTAATTGCGTAACACAATCTCCCGTGACTCTTTCTTTATGATAAAGCAAATTATCTACTATAACAAACCCGTTTTTACCTTTTTCCGCGTCTTTGAAAGCACCCTGTAACGTTTCGCAACTCTTCTGTTGCTCCCTGTATATACTCGCGTCCGATCTCTGAACCGCATTCAAATCTCCATTATTATCCTTCTTTTCACAACAACTAATCATTAATTGTCTTTCCGCGTTTTGATTTTCGCCTCGCCAGCATAAATTTTCAATATTTATATCATCCCCCTCTGGTTGGTTGCCTTCCCCCTTTTTCCTTTCAATTTCATTTCCCTTTTCCGATCGCGTATCATTTACTGGCGCCAAAGAACATTTCTGTCTATCATCTTCCAAAGAACATTCCTTTCCCCCTCGTTACTAGCTAACTGTAAGATTTCGTAAACTGTCGGTGTTATAATACATGTTTCATATAATTTATCTGTAACGGCAAACAGTACGTCTATACTGTTGTTAAATATGACACTTGACTCTCCGGATTTTAAGGCTACAGGTAGTGTAATAAGATTAGCAACTATTTTTTCTCCAAAAGCCGATATTAACCGAATTTTTGAATTTTCATTATTTTTAAATGAATCCGGTACTTGATTAGAGTTTATTACAGGTATTTCTGCGGCGCTGTCTAAAATACATTTTACTTCCTTCCCTTTTATCCACAAATGTTCAAATTGAAGTGGTTGCGTAATTATTGGCTCGTTTCCAAAACATTCAACCTTGGCGACTATTTTATCATCGTGTTTATTTTTTCCGGCAAAAGAATCTTTTTTCGTTTGATTTTGCAAACTTCCAATTTTATCTTTTTCTCTATTATTCGGACAAAAACGCAAATGCGTCGTTTGTTTACAAAGTCTACATTCTTTTGACGCGTTTGATTTTCTATCACTACGAAAAGTGAAATTATTTCTAACATGGGGTGGTATATATTTTCCATTATTGTAATTTCCAGTTCCGGATTCGTCACTGCGGGGTTTTACCGGTTTATCATATAATTCCGAAAATGTTCTGCCCTTTGATGAAAACCAATTATCACATACTTCCGAGATTTGTCGTGGTTTTAACCAATTATCTAATTGTTTTATCCTCACATAGCTTCGCGTCTCCGAATCTAGTGAACTTAATAATCTATCGCTGACAATTAACTCATTAAGCGTGTCAAAATCATTTACTTTTCTCAATTCACAATAGAAATCCCAATTGGCTCTAAGTCTACTCGCGAATTGCATATGATTCTCATTTCTCGATCGTTTTGCAAAAAGAAAGTTTTCGAGACAGGCCTCTGGTGTGGGTTGAAATTCTTTTAAGATTAACGCCTTAACCTTTTGATAATCTTTCATTTCTTCCGTGTTTGCGTACACTAACAAATGCGCTGCTTTTTCACCCACCAAATTAAACAAAATCTCGACCTTTAATTCCTCTGCGACATTTTTAATTTCGAATGCTTTCTCGAGCGACGTAAAAAATAAATTCCATGATTCAGGCCTACTGGGGACTGCAATAGTCAAAGTTTTGACGCTTTTGATCAGTGTTTCTAACGAATTAGGCTGAGGTCCATCCACCCCTGTGTCAGAATTTTTATACTCGCTCTGGATTTTAGCCATTTCTATCTGAGCTTTAACTAATTCTAGCTTAGTTCTTTCAATTTCTAATAACGTATCTTGTTCTGTCTTAGACTTTTCTTTGTCGACTTTCGCGACTTCTGCATCACGCTTCTCTCTTTCTATGCGGTCTGACACCGTTGTATTTAAAAATTCTTTTATAAATTCGCTATCTTTTGAATACTGATCACTTCCCTCAATTAATGCTTTGAAATCAATTATCCTGTGCTCACTCTCTACTTTTAGGCCCAATTCCGTGGCAACAACAACTAAGTCTTCTTTCTTTAATCCTTTAATATTAAACATTTTACTTTTTAGTCTTAGCACTTATTTATTAATACTATAAATATACTCTATAAATATCTATACTATCTCGTTTCAAATAAAGCTCATACTATTAAAATTAACACATTGTTTTTACTCATAAAACATTTCTTAAATATATAATTCTATTCAAGTTCTTTTCTCTTTACTTCCTGAATAATATAAAAAAAGAAATGCAACTGACTTCTTTCAGAAATCCAATCACTGGTTCGACGAACTAGAGCGTGTCATACACCTTTAAAACCCTTTACTTCTGGTTCTTTCACATTCGTAGCTTTTTATAATTTAGAACCGATATTTTATTAATATCCCATTTTTGTTCTTTATATTTCTATAGGCTCAGATGAATGCAACTAATTTGCAATAAACCAGTTTATTGAACACGATGAAACATCACACAGACATGGACACACATAAATATATAAGGAATACCAGTAGCTGCAGTTACAATATTATTATTCGTTCTTTTACCAACTATATTTTATTTTCATACCGTTCCCGTAGCACCATACAACCTGTCACTCTGGCCTCCCGCCAACAACTCTCCCCGTCTCTCCTACTCTCCAGTAGACGAGAGAGAAAAAAAGGGTTGCCATAAACCTGACGTCACCGGCATGACAGACAGAAAATAGGCTAATATTGTTTCTTGCTTCATTATTTCATCGATGCCCTCCCTCATCAGATATGGATTTTGTAGCACTCAGCTATCCGGACATTTGAAGCATTCGGCAATCATCATTTTCCGAACATGACTCTTAATTCAACCTTCACAATCTTTTATTTATTTATTTTTCCCCAGTGCTGTATAATTTTGATAAATTTCATTAGAAAATTTTGTTTATATGATCTTTCTAAATTATGTACTATTCTAAACTATGTAAATAATAATTATAAACTATGCTTGTTATTATTTTTTCTCAATTATTAATTTATAAAAACATTCTGTGCTTTTTGAAGAAGGAAGAGAGAGGGGTGGGGAGTGGTAAATATTTTTACTGGCAACTAGAATTTTTTGCTGGCTACCAGATTTTATCAAATTTGTAAAGCCCTGTACATAATAATAGTTAATAATGAGATTATTAAATGGACATCGAAAGCGTAAAAAGGAGTGGGAAGCAATTATGTACAGTCAATCGAAATTGTTCAAAGAAAAAAAAATGTGTGAACAATCTTTTTATGTAAGACATAACTGAATTCAGAAAAATCGAAAAGAATGGAGCGAATAAACACACTTACGCTTACATGTTACTATAAAATTGAAGGAATCGTTAACAAAAATGTAAGTTTTCTTTGATAAAAAATGTATTCAATTAAATCAAAGAACATAAAAGAGCTACATATTAGAACACTTAGTATATATTCACAGATTAAATAGTTTTTGCTCCGTGATATAAAGACTCTACAAAAGCTCTTATTATCAGTAATATTAATATATGTAAGAGTATTATAAAAAAAGAACATATTTTCCCTTGCGAAACTTTCTGAAAATTTACGGATCCATTTTTAAACGTAAAAATGTGAGATTGGCTGGCATGTCTATTAAAGTGATGTAGAACAGAATAGTTTTTAATCAGGTTTTGACAAATGAATTAAATCTTGAGTTGTAAGCTATTGTTATCTGATAACGATTTTTATCTGGCTGTCACGTTGGCAGATTTGGTTAAAAACATCAACATTCATAGACTTTTCTGAGCAGCACATTCCTCTGCGTTTGTCGAAAAATGGAAAACACTACTTGATTTCATGGTTTCTGCATCAGCGTGCCTTCAAATATCATGCGTTTCCAAACGAAAATTAATTCAGGAATGTGTCAGACAGTAGTCAGTTTAGCTTTTAGAATCGCTATACTGCTACTAATAAAAAATATCAAATAAACATTGAAAACACAAAAGACTACATAAAAAAATATGCGCAGTCTATCAAATGTTTCTAAAAATGTCCGCACAGCCTCTTTATTTAAGAGATAACTGAATTCGGAAATATCGAAATAAAATGTGGTGCGAAAACATATCTATGCTTACATATCAGTCTAGAATTGATGAAATCTTTAAAAAAAAATCACGTTTTCTTTGACAAAAATATTTATTCAATAAAAATAAAGAACATAAAAGACGCACACTTAGAACTTTTGATATATGGCTTGTGTCCCATACATTTATACACATTTAAAAAAAAAATCCAACAGACCTAGTAAATGGGCTTATCGGAGTGTTGTTTGTATCCAAAGACTTGTCAAAGAGTCAGTTTCTTTTAATATAAGAAAAAATAAGGTACCTTAGGGTAATTCTGCCATCACTGCTAAAATGTGTCTAGATTTATTGGATATCCAGTATTTATTTCATAGGAGAAAAAGATTTTGTATCATGATAGAACGAGAAATTAAGGATTTTTATTGATAAATGTCTTAATGATTTAGATAATATAAATTTATAATATTTCATTTTCTATGGTCTAATTAATTATTTTTGTTTGTACACAAACATATATATATGCAAAAATTTCACGTTTATACATCCTTCAATTTAAAGTATACAATGATCCCTTTATGAATTATTCAAATCTGTCAAACTTCAGGTTAAGCTTTCTCAAAAAAATTGCATAAAAACGAAAAGTCATCTTGCTTAAAATCACGAAAAAATAATTAAAAATATAACACTTAAAAAAGAACACTATTCTCTAAGAAAAATTTCATATTTATGCTAATTCTCTCTCGCTTAAGCTCCAATGTTAGAGAAGGAAAACTTTTGCATGCTAAAAATTTTGACACAGCTGATGCGTGTCATTAGTTTTTTAGCTTATGAGTTACAATATGTTAATTTAAAAAAAAGTTTTTGATAGCCTAAAAGTGTTGTAATTCATTGTTTCATTAAAAATATAACCATTACGTTTTTGCAGTTTTTTTACTTTCTTAATTAAACAAATTCTGCATTATTGGAATGCCTCTAATATTTTCAAATATACAATTATTATTAGCATGTTGATTTTAGCATTTTTATTTCGTTAAAAAATAAATATGTGTTTTTGAAATATAAAAATATATTTTATTGAAACAAAAAACAGCAATCATGTTTGCAATAAGTAAAAAATATATTTATTTTCTATAATAAAAATTATCAATCTTTATTACATATAAAATCATTATTTTTATGTGTTTTTGTTGACTCTTGAACTTCTTGAAAGTTCTCAGTTGGTGTCCATCAAATTTCGTAAACATGCTCCATACTGCCTAGCTAAAATAACCTTGCAGGTTTAGTCAATTCACATCAAATAAAACAGTGGGATCATCAAACAAAACAGCGATTCAAAAACTATGGGTCGCGACTTACACTTGACTCGCGAGGTGATCGACGATTTCTTTAAAAATATATTGTTAATTTTATCGGCTGTAAAAATATAATGATTGCAATATGCTATATTTAGACATATGTTATGTTACATTATAGAAAAAATGTGAAGATATATAGGTAAGCAATTTTGGAAATGGTAAGTAGTATTTTATTAAACTTTGATTAAAGAAAGACTTGAGACTAAAATTAACAAGTTTTAATCTTGACATAGATGTTGATGCAAAACAATGTCATAAACCACACTGCTTTTTGAAATGTATTATTTTATTATCCAATTATTACTACACGTATTTTTTTCATGCTTAGTGTTTTAATTTCGTACATAAAAGTTAATTAATTATAAGTGGTCCAAAGAGATTGAGATAAAGGGCAGGTGTAGCAAATATGTATTACCCAAATAGCACACAGCCAGTCATTGTGAAGTCACTAATCGTTACAAGTATTACAACAACTAAGGTGAACTAAAATGTGCTATGTATTTTATTAGTCCCATTATTACTCTCAAGTGACCGTAATTTGGTAACTTCAATCTAAATTTATCGTGATTGTTGCTTTATGACAAGTCACCAGGTGATATTACATTGAAGTCACCCGTTGATTCTCATGTGACCATCATTTGGAGACGCCACTGTGATAATGTACTATGGCCATTGCGTTGTGATGAGTCACCAAATCACGTTATAATGAAGTCACCTAGAGACTCTCAAGTGTTCTTCTTTTGGTGACCCCACTGTGAAGTCACTATGACTGTTGCTTTGTGAAAAGTCACCAGCTGACTTCATTGTGATTTTACCTGGAAAATCGTCACAATGCAACACAATAAAGTCTCCGAATGACAGTCACGTGAGAGTAACTTACATTACTGTAACGTCATATGATGTTTCATAAAGCAACAATCATGATGACTTCACGGACTCACGAAATGACGGTCACTTGATAATAGTAATGAGACCAATAAAGTAGGTCAAATTTTGTTGAAACCTAGTGATGCAAAACTTATGCAACGCAAAATTGACTTTAAAAAGTGATATTTAAAACACTTATTTACATGGTTATCGATAATTTCTTATTTAATTACTTCAAAATATTTTTATTTCCTGTTGCTTACAAAAATCTTTTTAACCCTTTTCAACGTACTTAAAAGTATTTATCAATTTGTTTTGTCTGTACACTAACTCTCATAAATATACTCGGATTGCGATGTTTTTATACGTTATTGAAGTTCACCATAATATTCAGAATACATAGAATGTTTGATATTAAAAATGAAGTGTGTATCATTTATAGTTTGTTTACAGAGACACACAAAAAATTTCGTTACATTATGGTCTATAGGGAAAAATCGTTTGTGGTGCATTTCATTGATGTTACGTTATTTCAAACATAATGAGATTGATTTGCGTCATTGAAGTGGAGTACAATATTTTTTGTAAATTGCTCATTTAGATTTCTCATTCCATTGTATGAAAAAATGAAATTTCTTTATAATATTCTGTTAGTGTTGGAAAATGTTTTGTAATCTATGTCTGGTGCATACATTTTTCGTTCCTGTTTATTCTTTGGCATGAGACGTACCTTTTTATCATCTTCAAAGAGTTGAATAAGAAAACAAAAATCTAAAATGCATTAGCTTTTAGTGAAACAACGATATGATATAATATTTACTCACACATATGAAAATACTTCATGGTGTATCAAAATAACATATCGTAACAGAATTTAAAAATATGAAAAATGCATACGAAGTTTGTCAGTTTTTAGAAACTGTATTATATCTAAAATAGATTTGACATAATATGGCTTATCGGATAAAGTTGTAAAACAATTTTCTAATAAAAAAAAATCTCATTTTTTTTCGAATATGACGTAAGTTAGAACTTTTAAAAAACAGATAATTTTGCTCTAAAGCAAGTGTTTCTATAAAAAAAATATTCACATATCTGAAGCAGAAAGAATACCAAGCGTTCTTTATGATTTTGTGTATCATATTTTGTAAATAATTTGATTTAAAATATATATTTTGCTAATGCAAATTTACGTCTGATTATAAAAATTAAAACAGTTGCAGCACTAAAAAATGTTTTTTTTTTTCACAGAACTGATGCTGTAATTGGAAGATTAAAAGTAAAAAATAAAATGGTAATCATGTATTACATTTATTTCATAGAGAAAAAAATATTGTTAACAAACAGGTGAAAACACTTATATTTATTTTATGATACTGAAAATGTTACGTCTAAGAAACAAATGCTTAAAATTATGTCACGTGCTGATAGATTAAAAAAAAATTATACCAGAAAACTACATTTACAAGTCACCAAAAATCCGTAAATTATCTTAGTTAAAAAAAAAAAAATATTTTAAAGTATATATTTTGCTCTATTCGATGTAGTAAAAACTGGTACTATGGGGTATATTGAAGCGAAGATACATGCAACCAAAGCAAAAGCAACATGTTATGAAATCTATAATGTTACTTTTGTGATTAGCGTTAATCCGTTGGAGACGAGCGACACGTATACGTGACGCATAAGATGCTCAGAATCCTTCATTATTCCCACCAGTTATTTTTTATTGTAAGCTCTGCCTTATTTAATCATAGCATTTCTGCGATTCAATTAGGCGCAAATTTCTGTTTTGAAAAACTGGTGGTAAAAGATTAAAAATTCTGCAAAAGACGCTCGTCGCGAAGGGGTATTTGGGCTTTATAATACAGGTAATACAAAAAATTACGAAAAAAGCATTTTTTAAGGCGGTATTAAAAAGAAATATTTTTCCACGCTCAACAACTCCAAATTTTGAGACACATTTTCAGACTCATTTTTAAAAGTAAAAACATGAAACTTAGCGGCGTGATTTATGAAGAGATTTATAAGGGCCCCATGTTTTTATTTTTCGTTCAATTAATTAGAAATTGATTTACAAACAATTATTTTCCCAGTACGATAATTTATTTTTGTTTCCAGCGCTTTTGCTTCGAGAAATTCGGTTCAAAATGTCCAATTTGACAGCATTTTTAAAAATATATTCTGCCTTTCTCAAAAAATCGAGACAATACGGCCTTTATAAAGTTTCTGAATAAGAGAACCTGCCAATTGGATGCATTTTAGAGCAAAAATGAATTTAAAAATGTGTCTCAAAATAAGCAGTTTGGATTTGAATACACCCTTAAAGAAAGGAATTATGAGCAAAACAACGTTCCTTTATTTTTCAGAAATCTAAGTAGTTGGGTTTTGAATTTTACTGCCAAGATTTCAAATGCTGTAAGAAGTTAAAAAGATTTTAACATGAAATTGTAATAAATGGCTATTATAATTCATATGAAACAAATTATTACTAGGAATTCGTTTACATAAATAACAGTTACATTTGCGTATGATATTTTGGTATCAGCTGGCTATTCATAATTAGCTTGTATATAAAACATATTTAAGCCAATTTAATAGCACATGTAGTATGACGTTATTTAATTGCATTTCCGTATATAAATATGTAAATCTTATTTATTACAAAATAAAGAATTATCCGTAGATATCTAAGAATAAAATTAATAAAGATGAATGGTTACACCAAAACATATAGAGTAATTCAGTGTTTCTCAACTTTTATCTCATGATACAATTAAATCCATGGTAAAACTTCCTGGACATACTAAAATTATCTATTTTACTTACTTCTTTAAACAAGAAGACAGTTTTGGTTTTAGTGGAAATTTTTGACTTCCGGTTTTCGATGGATTTATACGTTTTAGAAGGTCCTGAACACGGTTTGACTGTTTTTAGAAAATGTCCATGAGATTACCTGTGTGTCTATATGTATGTGACACAAATTTTGTGTGGGCCTTCTAACTCATGAATAACTAACTGCACGTAATTTAATAACACTTCCATTCATTTAAACCTTGACATAAATGGTGCTGATTAAGTTTTGTTGTATATCGCTCGACAGGTGGCTGCTATGCTGCATTCTTCACGATTTTCAAATTAGTTGTATCTCATGAACTAATTCACGGATTTTCATCAAACTTCATATTATACTAGACATTGGCATAAATAAATTCTGATAAGGTTCGGGTGTAAAATGCTCAACAGGTGGCGTTATACTGCTATGTTTTTCACGATTTCTGTGATGGCTATATCATGAAAACTAATACATGGAATTTCATCAAACTTCATATTCTGTTAGTTAACAGGTGGAGCTGCTATGCTGCATTTTTTATGATTTCCGCCATAGCTATATCTCAAGAACTAATGCAAGGATTTTCACCAAACTTTATATTCTGTTAGACCTTGACAAATATAGATCCTTATTAGGTTTGGGTGTATACCGCCTAACAGGTGTCGCTGATATGTTCTGTTATTTGCAGGTTACTAGATAGCTGTATCTGAAAAAAGTATAGATTGTTATTTATGTTTTGTTGCAAACAATTTGATTTATATAGAGGAAAGTTTTGTGATGGCCATTATTCACAGCCTAAGAGGGACTGCTCAGACGAGGAGGCCAAGTCTGTAGAGCATATGTGTCCCTCCCGGTACCTTTATTAAGGTAAAAAAATGCAATTTCAGCTAGAGCTGAGAACATCCGGAAAACGCGACAGGGGGCGGGTGAATTGCAATGGGCCATTATTGCCCGAAATTCACAGAACAAATCCCTCGCTGCCGGAGAACAGATCTCCCTCGCGACACGGGGCAGCGAGGTGCCGAGGTTTGAAATGGTTTGAGAATGATGTGCCGCACAGCACCTGGTTATCAGACAGCAGATAAGCTATCGGGTTGCGTGCCAGAAACATGCTCTCTCACGACAAGGGGCGCTGTGGCATCGCCAGAGTAACACTATAACTCCACTCGCGGCAAGGGGCGATGCCATACGAGGGAATGGGAGTTGCTCTGGGTACAGACTAGCTTGTGAGGTTGGAGATGTGTGCTAAGTATTGGTGGCTGTGTTTGAGTTTGTTCAGAAGTGTGGGTCTAGAAAGAATATTTTGAAGCCATCCCTTAGGGGGAGTGGCTGGACGTTTAATGTGCCAGCGTGCAGTAAGTGTGCATTCGTGGTAGGCGTGGGTAGGAGATCCCACCTCGCCACACTCACACCTATTAGATCCTGCACAACCAAATTTGTGGAGGTATGATTTAAAGGACCCGTGGCCCGTTAGGAAGCTTGCGGTGTTTGGTGTGAGGTGATATATGTTATGTGAGACTTTGGGGATTAGGTCAAACGTGTGCCTGCCCTTATCAGTGAGTTCCCAGTACTCCTGCCATTCCGAGATGATCCTGGATTTCAGGACCCTCTTGATGAACGACTGGGGCACTGGGAGGTGGTGATCAATGAATGTATACTTGGTGGCTTGTTTTGCGAGTTCGTCCGCGTGCTCGTTGCCAAAAGTGCCTTTGTGCGCTGAGACGTGGCCAAGATGTGTTCTGTACAAGAGATTTTTGAGTTTTAATTTAATATTTAGTACGAGTGGATTAGATGTTCTAGGTGCGTGAATGGCCTGGAGTCCAGACAGGCTATCACTGAAAATAGAGACCTTTGCTCCAGATTGAACCTCTAGCCACTCTAGGGCGGAGAAGATTGCAAATAGCTTTGCCTGGAAAATAGAGTTGATATCTCCGAGCCTACAGGCCCATTGATGAGTCACCGTGTCTCCTTCCGTGGCGCAGAAGGCTGCTCCTACGTCGGTATCTGTGCGGGAGCCATCAGTGAAGATGGTGGAACAGGTGGCATGGGTGTAGCTATTAAGTTGTGGGTTGACTTGAAGGTGCGATGTCTCTTCCGCAGGGTGGATTTGCCAACCGTGGACTTTGTGTTCAATGGTTATGTTGGGAAAGAGGTTGTTGGATATGTGGTCCCGTCGAAGTTGTAGGATGGATGCTTTGTTGAATTCATATTTTAAAGTTATTGCTATGGGTGGAATGCCTGTGAGTATTGTAAGTGCATCTGTTGATATTGTACGGTACCCGCGTGAAAGTTGTAATAAGAATATCCTTTGGATTGAAGTTAATTTTGTGAGTGCCTGTTTTGTAAGATTACCCCCCAGATGCATGCCCCGTATGTTATAATGCGTTCTATTATTGTTACGTACCAGGTTTTTAAAAGGCTATTGTTTACACCCCTAAATTTAGATCCTAATTTAAGTGAGTTGTGATGATAGGAGATGAGTTTCAATCTTAAGTAATTAATGTGTGGGATCCAGTTAATGTTAGAATCGATTGTTATACCAAGAACTTTGAGTTGTTGTACGTGATGTATGCTAACGCCATAAATCCTCATTACTGGTGGTCTATCGGGATCTAGACGATGTGGCTTATTGAAGACCAATGCCTGGGACTTCCTGGAAGATAGTGTGAGGTGTAGTGTGTCCAGAAGCTGGCAGAAGATGCGAAGGGCTTCGGCAAATGCTTCCTCCAGATGACGGCGAGTACGACCCGAGAAAATGAAGCTAAAGTCATCATCAAAGGCATAAAGAGTATATCCGAAGCGGTTGAGTTCTTTTAGAAGTACATTTGCTACCAAGAGCCAGAGGATTGGTCCAAGACAGGAGCCCTGAGGGCAACCCTTCTGTAGCCGGTGGGATGAGGTTCCAGCTCCCCAATTTATGAGGACACTCCTTTGAGACAGGTATGAGCTGATGACTCCAGCTATGTTCCCGGGACAGTGAAGTGCTTGTAGTTGTGTGAGTATGTCACGCCATTCCACGTTGTCGAAAGCCCCTTGAATGTCGAGTGAGACCAGTGAAGTGTAGTTTCTTTTTGCTATGCTATCGGTGCAGGAGGTCATGATGGCATGCAAAGCTTTTTCACATGATCTGCCCTCTCTGAACCCGAATTGCCTTGGATGTAGAAGATTATTTGATTCGAGATAATGAGAGAGCCGAAAAACAATGAGCTTCTCTAACAATTTGCCTAATGGGGGTAGCAAGCAGATCGGGCGGTAAGATTTCGGTTCAGAGGGTGACTTCCCTTGCTTTAGGAAATATACTACTTCTCCTTGTCTCAAAACTTCAGGGAAGTAATTGTAACTTAGGCAAAGATTTGCCCAACGCGTAAAGATTTGTGGAAATATTTTGTGTGTGAGTTTAAGAATTCGGAAATCTATGGAATCAGGTCCGGGTGCTTTTTTATCTTTTAATTTATATAGTGCTGTCTTTACTTCCACATTCGTGAATGTTTTGTCTGGTGGAGCAGTAAAATGTATGTCTGTATTATCTGTTGTGGGATATGCCGAAGGGCCGAAGAGTTGTTGTGTTAGGTATTCTAAGTTATTTTGTCTTGATGTTGTGTTTGGAGGTTGTTCAAGCTTAATTTCATCTGGAGTAAAGTACTTGCCGGAGAAGAATTTTTGAGAGGCACCAAATGAGTTATTATCGCTGCTACAGAACCTTTCCCAAGCCTTCTTCCTTGCTGTCAGGACATTGCGCTTGTGCTGGGCTGCCAGCTTGGTGCGCTTGGCGCCCAGAATTTTGATGTCTGGAGATGACGGATCATTCTGCCTCAGTGCTTTTAACTTGCGACGAAGCGCGGTAAGGTGATTCCACCCTGCGCTGAGCTCCGGGGTCCAGAATGAGAATGTTCGTGTCTTTTGGACTGCTTTCAGTCGAAAAGAGGCTTTCGCAGCTGTGTGCATGGTTTCAATTAATTTTTTTGTAAAGTCGTTAATTTTGTCTGTGTTATCAATCTCAGCAAGCTGGCTAGGTAAAGCCTGTTTGTTTGATTTTATGATGTTGTTAAATTTGCGAAAATTACCTCTGGTAGTATTAAAACGTTTACGTTGAGTATAGAGTGGAGTGGTTTGATATGTGTAGCGAATGTACTTGTGATCGGAGCCACTAAAATGTCGGAGACAAACCAGGTGGATATTTTGGGAAGCGTTAGTGAGTTGACTAAGGTGAGGTCCGGCCAGCCAGTCGCAATTACCTTGCCCTTGGAATCAAGTCTTTCAAATGTGGCATCCGTGTTGTGTAGATTTGCTATTGCCAGTGTATGCACTACGAGGTGTTCAGTGAGGAAGTCACCCCGGAGATCTTCATGCCTACAGCCCCATCATTCTAGTTAAATTTTTTATATAACTCGGCTTAAAAATTTCGTAATACACCCTCAAGTCCTCTCACGGTGCACCATTACTCCGCGGCATACCGGTTGAGAGCCATTGTGGTAATTTGATGAAATAATTAGATGTAAAGAATACGAAACTTTGAAATAAAATTAAATAATAAAAAAATACCTCTTAATACTGTTATTAAATCCAAACAGTCTAACTACGGCCTAGGATCACGAAATAAATTTCATCCTTACATGCATATAATTTTTAGATAGTTTCATTCCGATTCCAAAGGATCGCTTAATTCTTTTCACTCTACTATGTATATTACAAATTAAAAATGTGTATCAGTAACGCTGACGTCATAATGATAATTGTGGCAACGATCTGCGTAATCGCTTTCGTTTATATTGCACACATATTCTTTTCTAAGTATTGCACAATTTCATTTTTTAGTCTGTTAGAATTATAATAATGTAATAAAAAAACACTTAAAAAATGAGTTTAAAAACTAACTAAATTTACTGATTTTTTAAGTAATTTTCAAGCATGCATTTTAAAAAATCTATCTGGACAAGTAAAATTTATTTGTTAAAATAATGTAAAGTAATATAAGGAGTATTATAATTAAATATGCGAAACTAAAGAGAAAGTGGCAGCGTTACTCACAATTGGGCTTGGATTTCCCAAGCTTAGCGAAAGCTAATTCTTCAATCTTTCTCAAATAACAACAACAAAAATATATATATTTCCTTCGTAAAATGGAAAGTTGCTGAGCAAAGTTCATTCGAAGCTTTTCATAGATAGATTATGAGCAGGATTAGGACACAGGACGATTTTTAAACACGTAGTTTTTAATAAATTTCGAAACTTTATTTTTGAATAAATAATTCAGATTATTCCTAAAAAATTGCTTTTTGGTGTAGTTGGAGGGCAACCTTAGTTTCTTTTTAAAATATCTATTATACTTTTCAATTAAAACGATTTGAACCTATATTATGTATAGAGTCCTGCATTGGACTGGGTTGACGCTAGATTTTTCCGTTGCGGATTGCGTTAGGATTTGACTCTCGCAGGTCAGACTCGGGTTGATCTTATTTTTCAAAAATGGTTTAGAATATTTTTTTTCAGTTTAACAAAAAAAAAAAAAAAAAAAAAAAAAAACTGTATTTTTGAACATTAATGAGTATATATGTTCTTTTTTTTCTACAGATAATATTAAATCGATGTTAGAGACATAATTATAGATTATTTTTATTTAATTGTATTAAAATACGGATTAACTTTCTTTCATTGCATGTTCAGATGTATCGAGATTCGGGTTTGTGTCGGGTATAACCTGACCTTTGCAGGACACTAGTTCGGCATGTATGGTCTGAAATCAGGAGACTCCGGGATGGATCCCATTGTAATTGTAAATCGGCTTACATAGACTACTGTTAATGTTTATACAGTTGGACCCTGTTAAGACGTTCACGGTCAATACGCGGATTTTTTATGGTCCCTTGAACACCGCCCATAAAACTAATGCCAATATATCACCTTCAATACGCGAACGGCTATTCCACGATCCCGCTTAATACGCGATAAAGTTTCGGTCCCTCGAGGCAAAAAAATCTCGTTTAATACACGAATTCATAGACCAAGAAACGAATTTACTCTCTCTTATCCAGTGTTGCTAATTTAGTGGGATTTTGTAATTCAGATATCTACCCCTATTACCGAATAGTAATATTTCCTTTTATTATATTCCCTTTTATTATATCCCTTTTATGACATATTGATTAAGACGAATATTACAAATCGGATATAGAGGTAGATATTTGAATAGAAAAATACCGCTAAATTAGCATCACTGCAACTCTTCTTTGTTCCCGCGTCCTGATATTATTTCTCTCGCTTCGTGTATGTTTTTACTGAAATGGAGAATGATAGACAAATTTTTTACATTTCTATTATTGCTTATTCTTCCTTCTTTGTGATATTTGTTTTTTACTCTCGTACACTGTTGTAAATAAATCTTCTTAGTACTGTGTGCTTTTAAAGGTATTAGACGAGAAAGTGAAACGTTCTTTCATCTTTAATTGTATTTTTTCGTTACTTTATTACTGAGTAAGTAATAACTTGATTGTTTTGCAAAAATTTCATATTTTTCGTCTGTGTTAAAAAAAAATTAGGCTAGCAAGAAAATTATTTTCTGTTGTAACCTATTAATCGACAATAAAGCAAGCCTCGGGGAAGACTCTTTTATAAGAGATCAAATCCAAATTTTGACCACTACTATTTCCTTACGAAATGTTTCGTTTAGATTAATCTTGCGGATGTCGTAAAAACCGCTTCGTGATGAGCTTTTTAATGCAATTGTTGTAGTAATCTACCACGAAAATTTTAAAAAAAAAGTTAGTGGTGGCCAAAAAAAAAGAAACCGCTCTGAGACTTGATAAAGTCATATTTGAATTAATATTTTCTTCAGTTATTTCAGTCGATCTTATAAAAAACGAACAAACAGTTAAACTTGAATACAGTTACATTTTAATCTAAATATGTTTTTTTTAACATATACACAACTTTTTAATATAACACATTTTTTTAACATAAACATATAAACGAAAGCTCTCAAGTTGATTTAGGCGATTAGATGTATAAATAAGCTCAATTACTGCAACATTATGCAAATCACATTTAATACGCGATCCCGCTTAATACGTGACTTTCATCCAATTCCATGAAACGTATCTTAACCGGGTTCAAATGTATTTTAAAGAAAGTTTCGAAAAACGAAAATCATAAAAGTTTACCAATAGGTAACAATCAATCGATGTATTAGTCTATTTAGATAATTTCAGTGTTCCTCTTTTGGAGCATTTCAAAAGGTCTCATAGCGCTATTCTGTAAAACCAGGTGTTGTTAATTTTTTTTATCTATACTAATATTATAAAGGAGTAAATCTTGTTTGTTTGTTTGTAGGGGGTAATCTCTGGAACTACCGAACCGATTTCAAAAGTGATGGTGGCAAATTGATGGTGACAACCCCTGCTCCAACATAGGCTATATTTTATGTCGGTGCCACTAACCCCAGGGGGTGCAGGAGCAAAATAAGTTCTAAAATTGCGATTTTTCAGTTATCACACTGGCTGTCAAGCCCTGAGACCTTGGCAGCCGGTTCTGTATGTATGTATGTACGTACGTAATGCGATAACTCTTCATAGAAATATCCGTTTTCCTTCAAATTTTGTTTATAGGTTCACTGTGTTAAGGCGCTTCCCTGATTAGTTTTCGGGATTGATTGGTTAAGTCAAAAAGGGGGGGAACAAGGGGCTAATTCCCCCCCCCCCCTTAATTTATATAAATGGGTTTTTCATGCAGAATTATTCCGTTTTCCTTCAAATTTTGTTTATAGGTTCACCGAGTTAAGGCGCTTCCCTGATTAGTTTTCAGGATTGATTGGTCAAGTATAAAGGGGGGGAACAAGGGTCTAATTCCCCCCCCCCCTTAATTTATATAAATTGGTTTTTCATGCAGAATTATTCCGTTTCCCTTCAAATTTTGCTTATAGGTTCACTGAGTTAAGGCGCTTCCCTGATTAGTTTACGGGTTTGATTAGTTAAGTATAAAGGGGGGGGATCGGGGGGGGGGCTTATCCCCCCCTTAATTTATATAAATGGGTTTTTCATGCAGAATTATTCCGTTTTCCTTCAAATTTTGTTTATAGGTTCATTGGGTTAAGACGCTTCCCTGATTACTTTTCGGGATTGATTGGTTAAGTATAAAGGGGGGGAACAAGGGGCTAATTCCCCCCCCTTAATTTATATAAATGGGTTTTTCATGCAGAATTATTCCGTTTTCCTTCAAATTTTGTTTATAGGTTCACTGTGTTAAGGCGCTTCCCTGATTAGTTTTCGGGATTGATTAGTTAATATAAAGGGGGGGGGATCGGGGGGCTAATTCCCCCCCTTAATTTATATAAATGGGTTTTTCATGCAGAATTATTCCGTTTTCCTACAAATTTTATTTATAGGTTCATTGGGTTAAGACGCTTCCCTGATTACTTTTCGGGATTGATTGGTTAAGTATAAAGGGGGGAACGGGGGCTAATCCCCCCTTAATTTATATAAATGGGTTTTTCATGCAGAATTATTTCGTTTTCCTTCAAATTTTGTTTATAGGTTCACTGTGTTAAGGCGCTTCCCTGATTAGTTTTCGGGATTGATTTGTTAAGTATAAAGGGGGGGGGGACGGGGGGATAATCCCCTCCTTAATTTATATAAATGGGTTTTTC
The DNA here is from genome assembly GCA_963931845.1 of Maratus michaelseni. NCBI lineage: Eukaryota > Metazoa > Arthropoda > Arachnida > Araneae > Salticidae > Maratus > Maratus michaelseni. Next base: position 342,900,355 of record OZ007593.1, on the reverse strand, counting down.
ATGCAGAATTATTCTATTTGCTTCAAAATTTGTTTATAGATTCATTGGGTTAAGACGCTTCCCTGATTAGTTTTCGGGATTGATTGATTAAGTATAAAGGGGGGGAACGGGGGGCTAATACCCCCTTAATTTATGTAAATGGGTTTTTCATGCAGAATCATCCCATTTCCTTCAAATTTTATTTATAGGTTCACTGTGTTAAGGCGCATCTCTGATTAGTTTTCGGGATTGATTGGTTAAGTATAAAGGGGGGGAACAAGGGGCTAATTCCCCCTTATCTATACTAATATATAAAGTAGTAAAGATTGTTTGTTTGTTTGTTTGTTTGTTTATAGGGGGTAATCTCTGGAACCACTGAAGCGATTGTAAGTGATGGTGGCAAATTAATGGTGACAATCCCTGCTCCAACATAGGCTATATTTTATGTCGGTGCCACCTCCCCCAGGGGGGTGCAGGAGCGAAAAACGTTCTAAGATTTCGATTTTTTGTGTACTGAAGGAGATAGAAGTATCAAATTTGGTATGGTAGTTACTTATAAGATGTAAATGCTCTCTAAGAACAAATTATAAAAACATTCGCAATTTAAAAGGGTGAGATGAGGAAGAAGCGTTCTAGAAACATTCTAAATTACAATTTCTATGGAATCTCTGAAACTACAGAACCGATTTCAAAAGTGATGGTGGCAAATGGATGGTGACAGTCCCTGCTCCAACATATTCTAAATTTTTTGTCGGTGCCACTGCCCGCAGAGGGTGCAGGAGCGAAAAACGTTCCAAAATTATGATATTTTCAATAATGAAGGAGTTAGGAACTTGACATTTTGTATGGTCGTTACTTACAAGATTTAAATGCTCTATAAGAACAAAATCTAAAAAAATTCGAAATTTAAAAGGCTGAAATAAGCAAAAATTTTCTAAAAACATTCTAAATTACAATTTGTATGGAATGTCTGGAACTACTAAAGCGATTTCAAAAGTGATGGTGGCAAATGGATGGTGACAATCCCTGCTCCAACATAGGCTATATTTTATGTCGGTGCCACTACCCCGAGGGGGGTGCAGAAGCGAAAAACGTTCTAAAATTGCGATTTTTGCGATGCTGAAGGAGCTAGAAACTTCAAGTTCGGCATGATTGTTATTTATAAGATCTAAATGCGCTCTAAGAACAATTTCTAAAGAAAAATGATCTAATGATTCTGCGATTTTTCAACTATTGAATTTCTAAAATTACCAAATTTCACAATAGAGTACCATAGCGAAACCTTCACGCGTAAAAAGATAATGTTAATATTTCGACGTGTCCTGACGTGTATATTGGCTATAGCACGAGTCACAAATTATAGTATCCTTATTATTCTGTTAAAATATAAAAGTGAATTATGAAATGTCAATATTTTGTTTGATTAAAGGTTCGTTAAGAGAAATTGACCAGCGTAGCGGGCGTAGCTTGCTAGTACATATATAAAATGTTTATAACTAAAAAAATACTTAAAATTTTAACTTGAATATCATTTTTTCACATTTTTGAAAGCTTAAAATTGATAGTTACAAGTAATGCATTACTTGTCAATAACAAACGTTGGATGATAAACTGAATATTTAAAACTTTTCCCCGATAATCTAAACTGGTTGATAAATAAATATCATTACGGATATTTTTCATTTATGCTTTTAGAAAGAAGTACATTTTAGAAATAAGTTATTGATTTTATTTGATTATGAAAAAAAATGAATTAGTATGATTTAGATACAGAATAAGTGAAAAAAAAATAGAGTATATAATTTTAAGATAAATTAATTGATTTTAACATTAAAAAAATGCATGCCACAGCAGAAAACTCACTTCCAGCAATTATCGATTATAGTCAGTCTTTATATCGAATTATTTTGTGCGTCTCTGTAAATGAACGATAAATGATAAACCCTCCATAATCTATAGAACACATTTTGTATTGTATCTTAGTTATTCTTTGTAATTTCGTTGACCCATTCGGGACCATGGGTGCTTATATGCACCCTCAGAAAGAGCATACAGAATTTGTTTTAGGCACCAGTAAAAAATAAAAGTAATATTTGCTTTCTCTAATTAGAGCATTTTTGTGATAATTTAAGTAAAGTTAGCTTTTTTAAAAAAAGTGGTGCCAAACGAATAAAATTTGTGAAAAAATCGAAGGTCCCGAAGGGGTATCATAAAATCATCAAAAATGCTCTGCAAACGATTCTTTTCCATAGTTCATAATATAATGGAATTCTTTTGTGCGTCCCTGTAAACGAATTATACATGCTATTTACTATATACTCATGAGAAAGCATGTAACTATCCACATCAATGTGTCACATCAAACTCATGTTTTAAATATCGCAACATCAATAAAAAGTACCGAAAACGATTTTTACTCACGGACCATAATGTAACGGAAAACTTGTGTGTTCTTTTAAAGAAATTGTTAGGGGAACCGTCGGTAGCGTAATAAATTTTCTCTTTTTTCGAATTGTTAAATTGGAATTCTATATTTTAGTATACGTTTTCGTCTTTTAATAATGGTAAAGAAGGGTAGTTCAGCTTACCTGAGATTTTCCTTATGCGCTTAATATTTCCACAGTAATCCAAAGTGTTTGCACTGATATTTATCTTATTTCTTTTCTAGATATTTACATTTAAATCGCGTTTTTGGAGACTGCTTTTAGATGCTCCAATTTTACATTATATTTGAGATATATATTTACAACACATATGTACAAGAGCGTTTTAACTGCTCGGATTCATTTTAGATTCTGAAGGGAATGTCTTTAAGTTCAGTTCACACGCGCGTGATAACAGCTGTAGTTTTGAAGTAGGGAGGTCTGCAGAGTTTTTCACTTAATTGGTTTCGACAGTTTCTGGTTTTGTTCACTATGTTTTTCAGCTGCGGCACTTGAAGTACTTATTGGTAATTGGGGTCTGGTTTTTAACATGTTCTTATTTCGATCATTCGCTGCACGTGGAGATTGTTCACTGCATAAAAAAGGTTTCTCCGTCAGAAATCATAAATGCTTCATATTGCATATTCAATATCCACCATTCGATAGTACAAATAAATAACAAAAAATACATGGCTTGATCCGCGTATAATTTACGAGAGTTAGAGCACGGACAGACATACAAAATTCATAAAAACTTTTCAACTATGTTAGAAAGTGTTAAAACATATTTCAAAGGGAAATGCTGCCGGTGTAGCGTCCGTTAAATTAACAAATTTTGCAAATTTTGGAAGAAAAACTTGGCAACTCATTTTCAAACGGAAATCGCCATTAGATTAGACATAATTCAACAACAAATTCCATACACATAAAATTAATTTGAACATCACAAGGGCTCAAGACAAAGAAATGAACCGCATTCTCTTTCGTGACTCGTGCGCGCTGCAGCTTGCTAATGGTGGTTCTGAAACAAATAAACAAGGAATTAAAATTTTTTTAAATGAATGTAGAAATATGATAAACCATTAATTTTACCCAAAAATATTCATATTATTTTTTTAATTGTAAATCGAAATTTTGTGAAAAAACAAAAAAACAAAAATTAAAAAACACGTTTGTTAAAACACACTTTGACAAATTTAATGATTTACCTCGATAAGTACATGGTTCATGATTTTTCACTCTATATTTGAAGTCAATATTTTAATTAATAAATGTTCCATAATGCCCATCAGTTCAAAAACGCCGTATTGAGAAAACATTTAAAATTTAGGAAGAGGTGTTGAATATTTCGTAGACGATGCTGTCAAAAGCCAGTAGAAGCGCAGTTTTCTTTTATTATTGAGAGCTGTGTAAGGTGGAGCTGGAAATAGACATAATTTTTTAAGTTAAAAACATTATTTTTTGAAAAATTTACAAGAAAATCGCCCTTAATTGTATTAGTTTTGAATGTGAAAAAAATATATAATAATTCTCTTTATCTTACGTAACTCAGCAAATCTCATAAAATTTTCTTTCCTCAGAACGTGGATTCTTTAAATGGAGAATCTCGATGACAAGTATTTATTCAAATGGAAGATGCATTATTAGAAATAACGAAACATTTAATTAACGAAAAACATACACTAACGACATTACTAACACAGAATATTCACGTAAAAATTCTTCGACTCATTTTTAATCTAAGTCGCCTTTTTGCTCACAAAAACATCGAACAAAGTTCTTTCATAAACAAAAGTCTTTCAGATCAATTCGCAGATATATCGTCTGCGCCAATGAGTCTAGAAATAGCGTCAGAAACCGCAACAGAATGAAAATTATCCGATGTGATATTAATAACAGAATTAAACATTATTTGTTTTTATTCATTGAAAGCATAACGCATAAAATATAGGATAGTTTTAGCAACTTCGTAAGATCCCCTCTGGGACATTAGTATGATCGTTCGGCATGAGTTAAGCCTTGCTCAATGCTCAAGTTAAAAAGAAAAAAAAAACTGTGCTTTTACTGGCTTTTGTTTGCATAGTCTACCAAAGATTCAACACCTCTTCCAAAATTTTATATAAATGTGTTCTTTTAATAAAGAGACTTAAAATAACGTAAAAACACAGTCGATTTCACTAAAACTATAACTGTCTTGCTTGTGTAGAAAGTATTTAACAAGAGAAGAAACAACTGCTAATACCTTAAGTACAAGGAAAACAAACGTTTTAGTCTTGCGTTCATTTGTATGAGGATAGCATGTATACTCGAAGAGAAATTAAATTTTTATAAAAACAGTCCCAAATTTCGCCAAGTTTTTTGCTTATAATTTGCAGAGTTCTTAATATAAAAAAAAGTTATTTTGAGAAAATATGTCAAACAACATTGTACATAATACTCTGCAATCGGAATTAAAAAATAATAAAAATTGGATGAAAAATGAGTAGGTTTACTAAAAATGTTTCACTGCGCATGCGCGAATGCAATCAAAATATAATGTGCATAATGTATTAGCTAAGTATATAGAGCAATTTTTGTGAAAGTCTCAAAATGATAGCTTGAAATTTCTGAAAATTATCGTCGATAGAATAAGCTCGAAATCCGTTGTTCCCAAAACGAAGCAAAAAGATGAGGGGTTGTATCCAAATATCAATAGTACGTGCAATATTGTGTACGCCATCTTGGCACTAATCAACAGAAGATTTGATACAATCCCTCATCTTTTTGCTTCTTTTGGGGAACAACGGATTTCGAACTTATTCTATCGACGATAATTTTCAGAATTTTCAAGCTATGATTTTGAGACTTTCACAAAAGTTACTCTATATACTTAGCTAATACATTATGCATATTATATTTTGATTGCGTTCGCGCATGCGCAGTGAAACATTTTTTAGTAAACCTACTCATTTTTCATCCAATTTTTATTATTTTTTAATTCTGATTGCAGAGTATTATGTACAATGTTGTTTGACATATTTTCGCAAAATAACTTTTTTTTTATATTAAGAACTCTTGAAATTATAAGCAAAAAAACTATGAAATTTGGGACTGTTTTTATAAAAACCTTAATTTCTCTTCGAGTATACATGCTATCCTCATACAAATGAACACAGTATATTACAATAAACTACTTATTAATAATCTCGAGTTTGAACGCTTTTGCTACATTAGTTTTTACAGGGTAATCCAAAAGATATTTGTTCTTTTTCAATTTGTTGACAGTCTCCTATGGGGTTTCGTTAAAAAATATTCGCGGAAATATATAAGCTATACTATACTGTTTACAGACCTGCAGTTTCAGGTAATTACACATGTATTTTTCTAGATAGTTAACAAAACGTCTAAAATCGCCAGTGACCGGTCACCTTTGGCAATATAATGTATACTCAGGAGAATGCGCAGATGATAGATTTATATATAATTCTCTATCTCGCCAATGCTCCTGTGCTGAAAAAATACCTTGCCTTCTAAACAAATTAAAATGTAGTTACTAGAAAAACACCTGTGTACCCAATTTTTATAATTTTAACACCTCAGAAATTGAGGGAAAATTCGATTACAAAATCTCTACACACAAGAACTAAAGTTACATGATAAAAGCGTGTAACAAATAATCAAACGGTGTCAGAAGTACCTCCCTAAATATTATTTCACTTACTCGTACTTAACTTATTTATTCATTTTATTTTAATTTATCTGACTACAATTAAGCAACGACATTTCAAAACTAAAACTTTATTCAACTCATTAAACAAAACGACATTTCATTCTCATGACAACAAACAGTTCCGTTGCCATTGACGAAAAAATTACAATCTACTTTCAACAACTATAGCGTAAAATAATTTAATTGCAGACGATATAAAAATATTTCAACATTACTTTCAACAAACGGAGTGAATATTATTTTATAAAGTGTAGTAACTTTGGTGGCTTTAAATCCACGTATTTTGATAAATGGATACTGAAATTTTATTACACATATTTATTTCAACATTTACCACAAACTTTCATTACATTATAACTAATATTTCTATATTTATATTAGAAGCGAACAAAAATTGATATAAATCTGTCGATTATTAGATCAAAAGCTGTAAAAACAATTATTGAACCTCCAGTAGTTCAACCCCTTCCGTTAAGTGGTGTACAACCTTCATTGACATGACCTCGCTTTTGATCTGGCGGACACCTTTGCCATATATCTTTGGACGATTTCTATGTATGCAGTTTTGCACTCTACGTTCGAATACAGATGACTTTATGCTGAAATCCACTTGAGAAAATGTGAAAAAGTACAGAAAGTTAAAGGTTTTCTTCTGCGGCATTCATATTTTGAAAAATGGAAGAAGTTTAGGGAAGAAAATCTATAAAATAAAAATGTGTTAAATAAACTAAAATATAATACAACACATTCACATTATTTAAAATCCACTATTTTTACTTAACATACTTTATTTATCAAACGCTTCGCAGATTTATACAAATTTACCTAACTTCGCATTTTTCGAATAAAACTCAGTATCGTTCATAAACAATATCGACATCGACTATCGATGAAATCGTATCTTGCCATTTCATGTGCAAAAACTCCTTACTAATCTGAGTAACTTCATATGTCAGAGTAATTCTTAAAAACTAAAAAAAGATATCGAAGCTAACTTTTGATAAGTCATTAGAGTTGCAAAAATCCGGTTTAATCCCGGGTTTATTTCCAATAGACCCGGTTTATTCCCAAAAGACCTGGTTTATTCCCAAATAACCCGGTTTATTCCCAGGTTTAAACCAGGTTTTTTCTAGCCTTTGCAACTCTATAAGTCATATAACACGCATACCTCACAACAGAGCAAGACTATTGTTAAATAAGAATGGGACACTCTGATTATGGAAGGCTCCTCAGTCTAAATGTATTAATTGAATATCCAGATTTTTTAAAGCAAACTAATCTACAAATAGTGAAATAAAATTTTTAACTAAAAGGGTTGGGTTGGGTTGGGTTGATTATTGACGGCCAATTATCCACACATGGGATATAGGCCCGGGGGAGTGCCCTTCGTGGGGGGTCTTTCTAAGGGAACCTAACCCGTATTTACGCATGGATAAATCCACGGCTCGAAGAAAACCACGAAAACTCCGAACGATTAGGCCGACGGGCGCGATTGGGATCGAACCCAGCACCTCCCGTCTACCAGCTTCGAGAGCACAACCTCTCAGCCACTGGTGGGGCTTTAACTAAAAGGTGTTTTCCATTTAAGTTGTTTATCATACATTTCTCATCATTCCGCATTTCAAATGTAATATTGGAAAGAAATCTCAATTTGGAAACGTAGTAATGGAAAGGGGAAGAAAAATAATTTACATAAAGAGAGAAAAATTACATAGAGATTGTCAATTGAAAGCTCTGAAAATTTTGTTTTCAAACTAAGTTTTACTGGCATAGATGTTACTGGTGCACCAAGAAGTTTTAAAATAAAATCTAAAAAATATATTTATTAACATTAGTTCTTTCTGGTTCGTAAATAAAATTTGCCAATAAGGATTTTTTCTTCTAGTTTTATTTAAATTCTGTTTTTATTACGCCATTTCATTTATTTTTTACTAGATTTATTTGCATAAATGAAATAAATATCACTAAAACATAGTAGCGATAAACCTGATATCTAGCTGATCCATTTGCTTTAACTTTGACTCACTAAAAAACATTTTTTTTCTAATTAATTGTAAATCTTTCTTTAATTCAATGTAACACAGGTAAAAAATATTTAAATTTTAACTTTTTTTTTTCATTCTTGTAACCTGATAACATATATTTAAAAGTTATCAATTACAAGTCAATAACAAAATTTGGATGATAAACTATATGTCGAAAAAAAAGGGGGGATTTTTTACCAATAAACTAACTTAGCCGATAAAAAAGTCTCATCATTTAGGATATTCGTCATTTATGCCTGCGCAAAAAAATCTCCTATAAAAAAGTTTCTGTTCGTATTTCAGAATTGGAAAAAAAAATCAATTTACATGACTTCAAAATCAGCATACCAGCTGCAAAATAATTGGAGTAAATTAATTTTAATGAAACTAATTGATTTCAATAATTAAAGAAATGTCTTTAATTGAATTAGTTTTTGAAAGAAAATAAGTATGTATGATATTAATTATAGAAAAAAAAACATTAACTTTATTCATTTAAACCGTAATGCATAAATTTTAAGAGAGTTTTATTTTATTTATATAAGGTGTGTTTGAAAAATGTGCTTTCAAAATATGAGAAATGATGGTACACATTCAGACAAATAATTTTTCTATGTGAAACCGGTGTCGCAAACCACTTTTTTTGTCAAAAAATTCAGGTTGTCTCGATCCAAGTAGAACCTGGATTTTCCTTTATAACTTTAACATATTAATAATCTCAGCGAAAATTTCAACAGGAGAACTTTGCTTTGTGTGAAGTGTGATGGCATCATGGAAAATGCTTAAAGTACGCTGTAGTTCAGTCAGTGCACAGTTGGCCGAACCCCCCCCCCCCTAAAAGCAGGGCTATGCTAGATACCGGGCAGGCTCATTCATTATCATGACGTCACAAATGGTGGCTGGCAATGACTAGTACCAAGGCAACACTAGATACTGGGCTTGCTCATTCACTCTCAAAACGTCACAAATGGTGGCTGACCGCGACCAGCGATTGGTCCAAAGCAACGCGCCCATCGTTTTGTGCCAATCGCTGTATGTCTTTCCTCCTAGTCAGCCACCTTTTATGACGTCATCATAATGAATGAGCAAGCCCGGTATGTAGTGTAGCCCTGCTAGAACTCCTATGATAGAGGCTGACACATCCTCGCAGATTTGGCACCCAAATTGGAGCCCAGTCGAAAAACCAAGCTAATGAGAACCTGTTCTATTATGGGAGTCTTAGGCAACCCCAGCTCCGGTTGCGGTAGATCACACACTAAACATACAGATAGGACACTTCCATAAGCTCAATAGTAACCGAATCGCAACTTCAGAGCCCCTAGTGATAACAGTCGCAAAAGTTCCGAGCGTGTCACCATAGGTAGGTATTGCTTATCTTCTTTGTATCCCGCATAGTATGCACAGTCACAGTGACGTCATTGTGACGTCACTGTGAGTCACGTACGTCACGTCACACCTGTGACCAAAATTCCACCACTTTGTAACGTCACGCTGTGACCAAAATGTGAACGTCTTGGAGATTTTAAGAAAACTTAAAATAAACTTTAGAACAACTTATGGCATCAAGAAAATTACTATTTGAGAGCTTAAAAAAATTTTGTGACGTTGCAATGACGTCACTTCAAGTCACATAAGTCCCGTCACACCTATGACCAAAATTCCAACACTGTGACTTCACAGTGTTGTCGGAGAGGGAATTTGAAACAGAAACTCATAAAATATAGATTTGAATTATGTCATTTGCCTAAATCGTTAATAAAAACATTGTCACACACTATTTAAATAAATTGAGTATTTCCAGAATAAAATAATAAATAAATATCTGTCTACATATATGAGACAGATAACTTTTTTACAATTTTCATTACCATTTTCAAGAAATTTAACAAAATATACTATATAATACACAGGTAAAAAATCCTAAATAGAAATTTAGTAACATATGAAAGTTTTAGCGGAAAGTAATTCAGAAATAGATCTCCCTGTCTAATAAAATTGTTAGCAATTTACAGGTTTGTTAACATTTTAAATGCAAACATTATTTTTTTTTCTACTACCGCATGGAGCTCATTTGCTAATTTTGTAATGCTAAAAATATTTCTTTAAAAATCTCCAATCTTTAATTATTTTGAGAGGCCACTCAACCCAAACATCAGTTTTCTTGTCAAAAAATGAGGGCACAATTTTTGCGACGATCCAACACTTTCAGGATTTTCCTTGTACGGTATAATTAAGGTGGTTCTTAACTGACATGCTCAACAACGCGAAGCTTTCTGACATAATTTCAGACTCACTTTTAAACGCAAAGGCATAAATTGGGCAGGACGGTCTATAGAAGCAATTTAGATTCGAAATGATTTTTCATTTTTTTTAAATAAATAAACTACTTATCGAGTTATAAGCAATTCGTGTCACGTGACGACCGGTTTTTCCCCTTTCTTTTACTGTCACGTCGGCTATTCGGTTCAAAACGCCGACTTTGACATTTTTTTCTGAAATATCTTCTGCTTTTAACGAAAAATGGAAAACGTCTTTCAATTACATAGTTTCTGAATAAAAACACCAGCCAATTTAATGCATTTCCGAACAAAAACGAATTAAAAATGTCATAAAGTAAATGTCATAAACTATATGTCATTCCTGTAGCAATTTATTCCAAACTGGCCAGTGTTTAGTAAGATATCACCTCTAGCCATATAAATTATAAAGCATTTGAAATATCTTTATTTAAATTATTTGTTTTATCTATCATTTGCGGTAAGCTGTAAACATCTGCGAGGTGTTACTTTCTGGTTAAACAATGCTGCGCAGATCTTAATTGCGGATATTGGAAGCAGACGACTTTTGTCATTCGAAGTTCCAATTAGAATATTTTCAATTTTATTCTTCTTCCAAAATGGCGGATGTGAACGAATTATGTGTCGAAGGATACGTTTTTGCACGTTCAAGGAGAGATATTTTTATTCAGAAAATGGAAATCATTGTGAAAAATTATTCTCCAAATTTCGACGTAATTAACATCCTTATCATACGTAGTAATATTTAAGGAACTACTGTAAAATATGAAGAAAAGCATCTGCGTCGTTTGGCCTTGTTTTTGCTGAGTGCTAATGCAGACTGCAGACCACTAAACAGTAAAACACGACATTTAATTGTTGGAACGGAACAGACAATGAATATTATATAGAAAAAACTTTTTTTTATAAGGATTTATGTTCTGGATTTAAGAATTCCAATTAAAATATAAGTCCGAAAATAATTACAATAGCGTTGGCGTGTTATGATATGTATTCGTCAATGCATTTGTAATGTTTTTGTACCTAATTTACTTGAAAAACACTTGTATTACTCGGATTACTTCGTTGATGCCATAAAAAATTACATCTGCTAAAGAAAGGTATGTAAAAATTTTATTTTTTCAATCTACATGATTAAAATATTTAACATAGAAAGAACACCAACAGCAAAGCTTGAAATTTTTTTGTTGTTGTGTATACTAGTAAGAATTTAAATATTACCCTGCTAAAATATTTTAATTATCAAAATAATAATAATGATACATAATCTTTAAGTAATGAATAGCTGTAATATAATAATTTTATTTTTGATTTTCTGCTTTGAATTACACTACTCACTATTTTGATTCCTAAATGATTTTGATAAATTTCAAAGTATTCATTTAACATCTATACTTTAGTATATAAATTTAAAAGTATGTAGGATTATTTTGATCAGTATGATTAAAATAAGCTTGTTACTTACAATTACCGTATAATTCAGTAAATAAAATAATAATGATAAACCGATGTCTTATTACGCTTGGTGGTTACACTGCATTTCTACACTTGATAAACATTAAAAGATGAATAACTATTTGATATTAATATTAGATTTATTATTTTTTAATTTTATCATATAAATATGATTATCTGTATTGTTAAAACAATGCAAAATAGCATCCTTAATGCAAAATATCAGTAACGTTCACTAAACTGCATTCTAAAACTTATATAATAGATCTCAAATCCGGTTGTATTCCGGATAACTATGTATTATGGTATCAGAATCACAGCAAATGTTACTGTGGTTCTTGCCCTGGAATCAGACATCAAGCCAGATAGATATCATATCTGTCTCGGCGGAGATCTGTCATCGGCGTCAACATGCATTACTATTGATGAATCGTAAATCAATAGAAAATTGTACATTTTCTTCACATCATATGCTAACTAGAGTGGCTGCGGTGCAGTGGGTTATCAACAAAAAATGATCGGTGTTTCTAAAAAATAATATATTGCAAAACTTATTATTTAAAAAACATTACAATTTCATAAATATATACATAATTTATAAATCAATTAATAATGGTAAAAAAAATAAGCAAAATATTGTTTTTATTTTTTTATAGTTATCATTTATATATAAAGTAAGACCAGTCAAATACTGGAGTAAACGTAATTAAAACACATATAGTATTTAAAATAGAGGTCCCATGCATGATTTGTAGCATATCTTATTTTGAAGGTTAAATTTTTGCTTTTCTCTTATTAAATATATAAGATACTGTTTAAAACCTATTGGAATATTTGATAAAAGGTATATTTATAAATTTAAATGGTTAAAGGAGAGAAAGAACCCCCCTCCCCCCCCCAAAAAAAAATAAAAAAAAATCAGGGCAAAGTATCAGTTTTTTAAAATTATGAACTCAAATTATATAATATATAATTTTTTAACGTGGTGAAAATGTAAAATCTACCACTTTAATATTACTATATGTTTAATATGTACAGAATCGTAGATCAAGCAAGCCTCCTACTCTGTCCATTTTTGAATACCGCCTTTTTTTAAAATAATCATCGTTTTATATTTTTCTTATAAATTTTGCAGACACCAACGCGGTACGTAATTTTTTCTGCAAATGTTGTAAAAACCTAGCACAAATACTAATATTGAAAAAAAAAGAAAAAAGGAAAAAAACGAAGCAGTGGGAGTCCTGTTCAAGGGGTACTTTTTCACAAAAGAAATCTGCAAATGGCTTTTTATCAATACTATTTTTTTCCTTCTTTTTCATACTTTAAAAATGTTAAAGTATTTTTTTTTTGTATTTAAGGTTGAGCTTTACAATTTTCTGCACATATTTTTTTTTATTATGTATTCGATAAAACTGTACATGACATTTACTTTGACATTTTTAATTTTTTTTAAAACAAATAATATCATATGAAGAAGCGTTAGATTACCCCCACTTTTCACTAGATATGACAGTTAAAAATTATTTTTAATCTAATATAATTTGTACCTAAAATTCATGCACTGCCTTGTATAGCATATAAGAAATGTAAAAAAAAAAAAAAATTAATTAATTAATTAAAAATATCAATATATAAAAAAGTAGTAGGAATAAAAAATATTTTTTTTAAAAATATGATCTGTTAAAAGTTTTATTTTAAATGTGCTTTTAAATCGAAAATTAAAATGCAGTGCAGTAACAATTTTTAGAATAATTCTTAAAATTATATATTTATGTTGTTGTGGTCAGGGTCAAACTGATTCTATTATTAGGGTTTCGCTCATCTCACGAAACCCAATTTGTCTCGATTCTCTGTAAGTCCGTCACAGAGTGGGATCTCAGAAACTGTATAAGTTAGAAACTTGATATTTTGTGTACTTACAGCTGAAAACCTACTGTCACGCTGAAAATCATAAAATTTTGAAAATGTCTTCATTAACGCAAGATATTAATTAAAACCTTTAAAACCCACTCATTAATGGATAAAAATATTCAACTAATGCGCAGAATCTATTTGAATTGTTGCCAATTTGCAAAAGTTCGCGCATAATAACATTCCCTTTCAATTAAAAAATGTATTTACATGTAACTATCAAAAATAGAAATAAAACTTTAAAAATATAATTAAATGAACACGTGTATGCATGCTTATACATGCTTATTTTTCTGTATAAGCCATAAAATAGATATGATAAATATTTTTATAGACTTCTTTTCTATAATTGTATTAAATTGTAGACATATTTTTTTATTTAGGATTTTGGGTCCGGAGGAATGTCGATCAAAACATTTATCAGGTTCGGACGGGTTATGGGTCAACGGAATTTGTTTTATTGGGTTACGGTCGGATTTTGGGTGGGCTTGAAATAAAATTTAAAAATTCAAGTCGGGTTTGAATAAATTGAAATCATCCAGCACTGGACAGGACCCAAATGGCTTCACAATATTGTCACTGTCGTCACAGATTCATCACAATGTTATGTCAAAATCGTCACAAATGACACATATTTCACAAATTGGTCATAATGTGACTTCAAAATGTTGTCGCTTTCGTCACAGATTCGGCACAAAGTTAATGGAAAATCGTCACAAATGACACACTCTTCACAAATTTGTCACACCGTGACTTCACAAAGTGGTCACAATGTGTCGTCACAAAAGAGCTCTAAAACGGCCATAACGACTTCACATTCAGGTCACCGTGACTTCACATCGACGTCACGTGACGTCACATCGACGGTCACAAAGTCACAGTGTGACTTCACACTGACGTCGCCGTGACGTCACCATGCCTTACGGGATAGTATCTATCTTTTTTTTATATATATAAATGTGTCGCCGCAGTTTGTTATGTTTGTTATTGTTTAAAACATCAAACATATTTTATTTTATCATACAAATACTTACAAATATACATATTTACACGAGTTTCTTACAGATTTACACCTTTTTCTTAATAATTTAAACTGAGAAACTTTCAAATCTTTAAATAACTCCTTACTTCTAAAATGTGTTTATGTTACCGTAATACTTATGAAAAGTATGTAAAACCACTTTTATATTTATTAACGATGTATATGTGGTTATTAAAAAAATATATATAGCATATTTAGAAATACTATTTAGTATTAAATTTTAAACAAATCAGTATTAAACAACGTTATTTTAATACTATTTTAAATCATTCTTATTTATAAATTCCACTTATACTCCGTTCGCTGAAACGAGATAACGAAAGTAAACAAATGCGCATGCGGATTGGCGATGCTTAAACCTGGCGCTGTGCCAGAAGCGCCAATTGTTTGAGCTTCTGCTTTTTTTTCCAAACGGTTGTTTGTTTCTTGTCTTTCACTTTTAAAATTGACGATTTTTTTCGATTGATTTGGTATTTTATATACACAAATGGAGTGTGAAAATTCTTCTTTGAGCCCGCCTAAGAAGAGAGTCAAAAGAAAAGCTTTGAGTAAGGTGGAGAAAGATATGATTTTAAATGTATATAAAACGGAACTTGAATCGAATCCTGAACTTCCGATTTCTCATATAGGAGATAATGCTGCTCGTATAACAGGCGTAGGTAAAACTTCTGTTTTTCGTTAAGAGAGTATAAAAAATGTGGTGTGTTAAACTCGCCGAAGAAAATAAAATTACGTAAACGTGTTTTAGAAAATATAGATGATTTTGATAGGAATGCTATTAGGAGAAAAATCCACGAGTTCTTTTTGAGGAATGAATTGCCCACTATAAATAAAGTTTTGGAAGTTGTAAATGATGACCCTGATTTGCCAACCTTTAAAAGGACAACATTTTATCATCTACTAAAAGAATTAAACTTTAAATATTCACGGAGAGGACGAGACAGTACTCTCATTGATAAATACGAAATAATTGTGTGGCGAAGAAAATATTTAAGGCAAATCAAATCTTTCAGAGAAGAAGGGCGCAAAATATATTATATGGATGAAACTTGGTTGAATGCAGGCCATACAGTTAGTAAAGTTTGGAAAGATACCTCAGTAAAATCATCAAAACAAGCATTTTTGTCTGGTCTTTCTTCCGGATTAAAATCTCCTTCCGGAAAAGGAAAACGTATGATAATTACCCATATTGGTAGCGATTCTGGTTTCGTGGATGGAGGGCTTGACTTATTCGAATCAAATAAAAATAAAGATTATCACGAAGACATGAATTCAGAACGTTTTGAAAAGTGGTTTGGTGATATCTTATTTCGACTGGAAGATAACTGTGTGATAGTAATGGACAATGCTCCTTATCATTCCCGAAAACCAGAAAAAATACCGAATACTTCGTAGAGAAAACAAAAAATTGCTGATTGGCTTTTAACAAAAAATATCCCTTTTGAGGACGGAATGTTAAAAGCGGAACTGTTGCAGTTAGTGAAGCAAAATAAAAATAAACATGACAAGTACGCTGTCGATGAAATGGCAAAAGCACAAAATAAAACTGTCTTACGATTACCCCCTATCATTGCGAGCTTAATCCTATTGAACTAATTTGGGCACAAATAAAGAACTTCGTTGCGAAAGAAAACAAAACATTCAAAATTCCTCATGTAAAAGATATATTCTCTCAAAGTATCAACAAAATTGGCACTGAAGAATGGAAAAGATGCATTCAACATGTAACAAATACAGTGGAAAAACAAATGTGGGATTTAGATAATGCTATAGATAATATAGTAGATTCCATGGTAATCAATCTAGATTCTAATAGTTCCGATACTTCAACTTCATCTTCTGAATGATTTATGAGGTAAGTGGGCTTCAATAATGTAAGATATAAATAGTTTTGTACTATTTTGTATTTAACAAAATTAACTCCTGATGATGGTTTATAACAATGTTGATTTCAGAAGGTTTGCCCCGGGAGGAAATTCCGTTCGGGGCATTAAAATGTCCCCTCCCGGAATATTTCAGATTTTATACTTTTAATGGTCAAAAAGTATAATCCCCCCTCCCCCCCCCCCGAAACTATATAATGTCTCGCCTGTAGGCACAGAAATCCCACCAGGAAAAAATATGTCTGAATGCGCTGTTTAAAATAAATAGAGAATAATTTATATTTTGACGTCTTAAACTTTTACTTGTTTAAAATCTCGATGTAAGTCAGTTAGCAACTTGTGTTGTTTTCATATAGTTATCAAAATAAATGTTTAAAAAATTAACAAATCGAAATAAAAAATAAAATTCGCCAACCTAGGGATTTGTGCCAAATGTGTGGCTCCTTGGCGATTTTTCTGCAACCCGTTTGTTTACTTTCGTTATCTCCTTTCCCTGAACAGACTATAGTGAAACATTTTAAACGGCGTTATTTAATACGATTTTAAATATTTTTTATTTAAAAAGTAATAAATATAGCATCTATATATATATTTGTCTTACGTGGCGCGAAGATAGGGCTGAATTTGTAACTTATGGTTTGGCAACAACCGTAGTTTCCAGAGCTCAGACCAATGAACAGACTAGATTGTGTTAGATTAGCTCCACCTCCAATATGGCGGTGAGTGTGAGAGCATTGAAACCATAGAATGAAGCTCAAATTAGCAATTATTAAAAACAAAATAACATGTACGTAATCCAAAGCGTCTGAGATGATTCCTCATTTTAATTACGAGCAATATCGTTAATTTCAAATGAATTCTCAACTCTTATTCAGAATTCATTTACGAATTTCACTCACTCAAAAGTCGGAGAAGAAAAAAATCAACTTTGTAGATTGCACCTGGCGCCATCTGTTGATGTATTCAGAAAGTAAAAAATAATTTCTACGTAGTTTTTTTTTCTAATGAATTTAAGTCGTGCTGTACAAAAGATCCTTTTTTCATACTATTTAAAAGATTTATATGCTCATTGGTAGCGCCAACTAAATACATTTTCAGTTGTGTTTTCAACGGAGAATTACTTTTATACATTAAAAAAAATTGTCAATTTCATATGTTCAATTGTTTTATGGTAGAACTCATTCCGGCTAGAATTGCTGAAAGAAAGGGGCGAGCGAGCGAAGCGAGCTGTGACCGCGTAGCGGTCTCAATGTGAATTGCTTCGCAATTCACGGGGGGCTGGCGAGCGTTAGAGAGTAGGGGGCTGAGCCCCCTAGTATTTAAAAATTCCATTTAGTATCACATTTTAAACAACGTAAACAAACATGAGTGTGCTTGACAAAATACCATATTTTTTGACATTGTGCAATAATCCCAATCGCGCCCGCCGGCCTAATCGTTCGGAGTTTTCGTGGTTTTCTTCGAGCCGTGGATTTATCCATGCGTAAATACGGATTAGGTTCCCTTAGAAAGACCCCCACGAAGGGCACTCCCCCCGGGCCTATATCCGTAGTGTAGATAATTGGCCGTCAATAATCGACATTGTGTAATAATTAATTACCAAGAAAACAGCCCTGAAAAGAGCACTTGGAAATATAAATTAATTATATTCAAGAAAAATAGCTCTGAAAAGAACTTTTATGAAAATGAAATACTGTAAAATGAAATACTAAAATAGCTGTCGTGTCGATATTAAATAAACAAAACTGCCAACAGGTACATGTGACCGTGACAATCTGAATGTTTATAGATCGCGCGCGTGTGTGCTAGTTCTTGACTGTTCTCAGTAGTGGCGCTTGTCTCGTGCCGGTTCGGGTTTTCGCTCCGCTGTCAAATCTGTATGACTATATTTAATCTGTGCGGTAGATTGATGCTGAACTGGGTATCAATAATCCGAAACAATATGGATATGCGTCAGTTCCTATTTTAGGAGTCTTAGCCGCGAACAGCGATTGGTACAAAGCAAAACCACAAAACGAAAGACATTCAGTGACTGGCACAAAATGATGGGCGCGTCGCTTTGTACCAATCGCTGGTCGTGGCCAGCCACCATTTGTGACGTCATG
The DNA here is from genome assembly GCA_963931845.1 of Maratus michaelseni. NCBI lineage: Eukaryota > Metazoa > Arthropoda > Arachnida > Araneae > Salticidae > Maratus > Maratus michaelseni. Next base: position 342,881,527 of record OZ007593.1, on the reverse strand, counting down.
ATAATGAATGAGCCAGCTCGGTATCTAGTGTAGCCCTGCTAAAAGCTATTCCACTGGGAATTATGTGTTTTTCATGTTGTTAAATAACGTTAACGGGTCGTCTTCATACTGAAATTGTACAAAACTCTGAAAATTTCAATACGGGCACCTAATTTTGATATCATATTTGGTCTTTTTTGGTAAATTTTACCTTTAGCCACAAAATGGGAAAGCATATGGACAAGCAGTTTCAGATTTTTGCGGTTTTAAGGTTTAATATTTGGAACTCTTAAATTTAAGATCATTTGTTGTAATCGTTGCAAAACAGATTGCAATGCTTGTAATTATTTAAGCATAACTGAAATACAGGGTGTCCCAAAAATCATTGACGCAATTTAAAATTGAATAAAAAATTGAGCAATTGGCGTACGAGAGTGCGTTTGGACAAAATGCTTCTGATAATCGAAAATTTTCTTCAAAAAAAATTAAAAATTTTTTCCAAAAATTTCTTATAGATTGCGTTGCTTCTGCAAAGCTACGGAAGAGGTAGAATGGCTTTATAGATAACAGTGCCGTAAGACGCACATTGCGTATGCACAGTTTTTGTCCAAACTATGTCAATCCACATTCCAGAACTTAACAATACTCGCCTTCATGAATTCAATTAGACGAATGAGACAAGTCAACAAACATTAGTTTGACGATAATAGAAAGTTCAGCAAATTGCCTGGCGATTCGTTTTTTTTTCCAAAATAGTTTCGACCAATCGAATTTTTTTGTCCGTATGTCGCTATTATCTTACAGAAGCATCCACACCACTATAGTCAGGTGCAGGAATTGCCAGAAGTTTGGACATTCAATGAAGGCCTGCCATGCTACTACACCAACTTGTGCACGCTGTGGTGGCTCCCATGCGGGGGAGAACTGCTCGGCCCCAGCAAAGTGCATTAACTGCACAAGACATAACCATCAATATGAAACAAACTTTCATATTAGGCACCAGGCGTCTGATGCGGGCTGTAGAACCTACAGGGAGGCCTACAGCAGGGAGAGAGAAAGGCTCGACCATTTCTTCAACCTTCGCCAGCGTGGCCCCCTTCTCCGAGACCCTCCACCACCACATCAACTCCAATTCCATCCGGAACCCCCACCACAGTTCCTCCACCCGCACGAGGGCTGGCTCGACCGGCAACGTAATCCACCCTTCCAAGAGAGGTACACACGAGACCTACTGGACCGCGAGGGCATTTAAACTTAACAGTCCTCTAATAGTTACCCTAGTTCATCTAATTTATGGCCCAAAACGTAAATAAATCTGATAATAACCAAAACTCACACAACCCCCCAACCATTGGTACTTTAAACTTTCTACAGATCAATCTCAATCATTGCAAGGTAGCAAATCCTGCAGCTAAAAAGCATATGGAAGACAACTCCATAGATATTGCACTTCTACAGGACGCTCACTGCAATGAAAAAGGAACCCTATCGGGCTTCCCAAAGGACTGGAAGATTTTCACGTCTCGTAAACATTCTGCGCACTTGCTCGTCAGGAATACGAGTCTCATAATCAATCACCTATACACAGGGGACCACTGCATCTTCATAACCCTCACTGCGGCGGAAGGGGAATTAATCATTGGCTCCACTTATTTAGCGCCTTCCATTAAAAACTTTGATCAAACTCTTGAAGATTGGCAACACTTAATTACACAACGAAGACCTTTCATCTGCGGAGGGGACTTCAATGCGAACTCTCCGCTCTGGGGAAGTCCTAGAGAGGACCTCAGAGGGGGGGATCTCATTGAATTTCTTGTCGTAAACAAACTTTCAATCATCAATGCCGATAATCGGAAACACACCTTTGTCAAAAAAACCAAAACAGGACAAACAATAGCAAAAGGCTTTCCAGATCATACATTAGTCAATCCACTTGCTAATCCAAACGTTCGCAACTGGCAAGTACTTGATACACATAATTTCTCAGACCACAAATACATCGAATTTAACTACAACACAACACCACTCTTTGCAGCACAACGAAGATTTAACACAAAACACGGAAACTATAAGAAATTCACCATGCAGCTTAAAGCCAGTAAACACTTCCTTAGAGACGCCCTTAACACAATCACAAACATTGAACAGCTTAATTCCTTCACAGAAAAACTTATAGCCACAATTCAATCAGCAGCGCGTTCCTCCTTCCGTCTCAAAACCCTTAGAAAATCTCCAACATACACATTCTGGACACCACAATTAAGAGCCAAACGCAACCAGCTAACAGCTCTTAGGAGAAAACTTAGATTGCTTAAGAACAACTGCAGTCCGCCTGAAACAATTAAACCACTGCAAATAAACTACAATAAACTCGCCGCGCAGTACAAACGTTGTATTCTTGACGCCAAGAGCACAGCCTGGAAATCTTTCTGCTCCAACCAAAAAGATCCCTTTGGTACTGCACATAAATTCTTCACGGGAAAATATTTCACGCCAGATGAAATTCTCCTTGAATTGCCCTCAGGCCAATCATCCAGACAGAGAAACCTAGAATTCCTTACAGAACAACTATTTGGCGAAACCGCCTACCCACAACATGACAATACAGATATCACCTTCTCTGCCCAAAACGACAAACCATTCACCAAAGCTGAGCTTCGGGACACCCTTAGCAAATTCAATGACAATAAAGCCCCGGGCCCGGACTCCATTGACTTTCGTCTACTTAAGCGCACTTTTAAAACACTCCCAGAGATCTTTATCCGTTGGGCAAATCTCTGTCTCCACCACCAATATTTTCCCCTTACACTGAGGCAAGGAGAGGTAGTCTATTTTCTGAAGCAAGGGAAGACACCCTCTGAACCCACCTCATATCGCCCAATCTGCCTACTTCCAACCCTAGGTAAATTACTAGAAAAGCTAATCGTTAACAGACTAACTTTCTTCTTAGAATCAAACAATCTTCTACATGAACGGCAATTTGGGTTCAGAGAGGGCAGATCATGTGAAAAAGCATTGAATGAAATTCTATCTTCCTGCGCCTTAAAAATTAAAGAAGGAAAATACACCTCCCTTGTATCACTGGATATCAAAGGAGCATTCGATAATGTCGAATGGAGAGATATCCTACTACAGCTCTGTCTTCTAAACTGCCCAGGAAACATCGCTGGAGTCATCAGAACCTATCTTTCGAATAGAAGCATTCTAGTCAACTGGGGAGCAGGTACATCCAGCCACAACCAACAGAAGGGATGCCCTCAAGGCTCATGCCTTGGGCCAATCCTCTGGCTCCTCATAGCAAACCTGATTCTTAAAGAATTAGATCGTTTAGGCTTTCTCCTCTTTGCTTTTGCAGATGACTTCAGCTTCATCTTCTCTGGTCGAAGTCGTCTGGATTTAGAACTTGAGGCAGCTTCAGCCCTTCCCTTTTTTTGCCAGCTCCTGGAGTCTCTACACCTGCAACTATCAGCTGCAAAATCACAAGCCCTCACATTCGCGAAACCCTACAAACTAAAAAGGAAACCAACCATCAGAATTAATGGCATCAGTGTACACCATGTCTCCACCTTAAAACTTCTAGGCCTAACCATAGACCAACACCAAAATTGGTTTGCACACATAAATTACTTAAAACTTAAGCTCATTAACTACTACCACAACTCCACTAAATTAACATCTAAATCATGGGGTACTAAAAATACAATGTTAAAAATATGGTACACAACAACAACAGAAAAAATCATAACTTATGGTGCAGGAATTTGGGGAGGCCACCTAACCAAGGCAGCGCAAATAAAATTATTATCCATCCAACGCATGTTCCTACTGCAGATTTCTAGAGGATATAAAACTATTTCTAGTGATGCACTAGCAGTCATTACCGGCATCCCTCCTATCACATTTACCATTCTATACGAATTTCAAAGGAATAACATCTTACACCTACATAATAATGCCATAACACAAATCCACTTCCCACATTTAACCATTCAACACAAGATACAGAGCTGGCAAATTCACCCAGCTGATGAAACTTCCCACTTCCAAGTTAACCCTAAATGCAATTCCTACTCCCCTTCCCACCGCTTAACAGTCTTCACCGACGGCTCATACACCGAAACCGGCGTAGGCGCAGCTTTTTGTGCTACGGAAGGCGGAGTGCTGACTCACCAGTGGGCCTGCAGATTGGACAACTTCAACTCTATATATCAGGCTGAACTCTTTGCCATCCACAAAGCTCTAGAATGGATTTCGGAACAACAAACAACCATTGCAATCCCCATCTATAGTGATAGCCTATCCAGCCTGCAGGCAATTTACGCCTTCAGAACCATCAATCCACAAATCCACGAAATTAAAACCCAACTTAGTAACCTGCTACATAAGACTTCGCTAGGTCATGTGACAGCACACAAGGGGATCTTCGGCAATGAATCTGCGGACATGCTAGCAAAGGAAGCAACGACAAAAACATCCATAGACATCTCGCTACCTGCGCCCCACTCCTATATCAAAAGATCCCTTAAAATGCGCATGTTGCAGCAGTGGCAAGACCACTGGGACTACTCAGAGAAAGGAAGATATACCTATGACATAGTCCCGGCGGTATCTTGCATTCTTATTACTTTAACTCCCTCAACCACTGCCTTCCTAACGGGACACGGCCCTTTCGGGTCATATCTAAACAGGTTTAAAAGGGCCCGAACTCCCACCTGTGAGTGCGGCGCAGAGGCGTCAGCCTCACACTTTTATTTTAACTGTCCCCTTACAGCTCGCTGGCACATCCGTCGCTCCTCTTCTCCCCCTAGTGGTTGGCTTGATAATATTCTTTCCCGCCCAGCACTTTTAAATAAACTAAAAAACATCTTTAAGTTCTTGATGGATCTCTCTAACTTGACCCGCTCCTGAGAACATCATTCAATCTTAAACCATCTTCACTGCCCAGTGTCGCGTTGGAGGTATGTCTCTGGCAGTGAACTACCTGTAATGTACTATTTCCACCCCGCCCCCTGTCGCGTTTTCTGGCGGGTTCAACTCCAGCTAAAATATGTATTTTTTTTTTTTTTTTTTTTTTTTTTTTTTTTTTTTTTTTTTTTTTTTTAAGACCTTAATAAAGGGACCGGGAGGGACATCTATGCTCTACAGATCTGGTTCCCAGTCTGAGCAGTCCCTCTTAGGCATTCAAATATAAATTTTGGGGCTTAGATGCTTTACACTGACGCTAAAAAAAAAAAAAAAAAAAAAAAAAAAAAAAAATAATCGGTTAAAAAAAAAAGAAAAAAGTCGCCAAACTTTGGGGACTGTTTTTTCTTTTATGGCAACCCGGCTATTAAGCTTGTATTTAGTTACTGGTGTTGAAATTTGTTATTGTAATCCGTATTTGCGTGGATGTTAAGGGAAATGTCTGTATTACGTCATTGATGATGAAAAGTTGAGAAAACATGATTGGTTGTAGAAGAACGTTCTATTGCACGTTATTGGTTGCAGAGTCGCGTATTATAGAACCATATATGGGAGGGGAATAAATTTGCATAGAAAAATGACGTAGGTAATGTATTTTCTATTAAATTTATGTTAAAAAAATTTATTTTTCGTTTATTTTGATATTTACTTTCTGGTTTTACTAATACGTCATTATTTATAAATGTTGTGTTTGTCATGAAATTAGAAACTAAATAATCGAATGTTTACTCTGATATAGTAGGGCACTTTAAAAGATTGAAATGACGTAATGATTTTAACTAAAAGTTTGTGTGAAATTAAAATTAGCATCAGCGAAGGATTACTGTAATATAGTAGTGCACTTTGAAAGATTGAAATGACGTAATTAACATTTTCCATTAAATTTATGTTGTAAAAAATGTATTTTTGGTTTATTTTAATTGTTGTGTAGAAATACGATTTTCTGTTACGTTTTCGAATACGTTATTTATAAATGTTCTGTGTTTTATGTTTCCAAAATGGCAACGGAAAATAGTAGCTTGGCACAGTCTTGGAAATCGCGCCAACCAAACAGTCGCCAACCTTTTGTTTACATTTTAGCGTCAGTGTAACACATCTGTTCCAATTTTGGCGAGTTTCCTATTATCGCCAAACTAATGTTTCTTGACTTGTCTCGCTCGTCTAATCAAATTCACGAAGTCTAGTATTTTTAAGTTCTGGAATGTGGGTTGCCATCGTTTGGGCAAAAACTGTGCATACGCTTTATAAGTCTTTCGCAACTGTTATCTATAAAGGAATTCTACTTCTTTGGTTGCTTTGCAGAAGTAACGCCATTTATAAGAAATTTTTGGAACTAGTTTTTTTTATTTTTTAAAGAAAATTTTCGATTATAAGAAGCATTTTCATCCAAACCGCACTCTCGTACGGCAATTGCTTAATTTTTTATTGAAATGGAACTTTGGGTCACCTTGTACTACTTGGCAGAATGAGCTGTAATTGAATTCGCATATTTGAAGCTATTAGAAATCGATTTATTCTAAAAAATTATAATTACAGTTAATTTTTGTTATAATTACCTAAAAATCCTGATTGTAAGCCCCCCTTTTTCAAAATCAAAAAGGGTCAAATTTGGGAGGGGGGCTTATAATCGAGATAAAAAAAAATCATTTAAAAACCTGTTTTTATCATTAATTTAAAAGTAAAAATAGGACAAGAATCTTCTGTATATCGACAGATTTCAAAAATAAATAAATATATAAAATAAAAATAAATTTCCCCCTCCCCCCCATAAAATCCTGCCACCTCAAAAAAAATTAATTAAAAAATAATTTTTTAAATATTTTTCTTAATTTCTTATTTTATTGTAACAATAAATAATCAATCATCTAAATATCCTCTCAAAATTACTGTTTCCCTCTTGCCATCCCCCCCCCTCTGGTACCAAAAATGCATAGTTTAACCTTTATAACTTTTTAATTTTAAACTTCTTTTCAGATTTATTAAATACTCTACATTAAAAATAAATAACTCCAACCTACCACCTAAATTAACCTCTCCTCCTAAAATCTCTGCTTCTCTCCCCCTGCTCCTCCAACCTTATCTCATGAAGATCCTCCCCTTCAAATGCATCTCGTAAAATTTAAAATCTTTATAATTCTTTTTTTTCCTGTTCTATTTGTGATTCCCCCCCCCAACAATATTTAAATAAGGATCTACATAATGCCCCCCCCTTCCCAACCAAAAAGTTATCTTTATTTCCTTTGTCCCATCCCCACAGAACATACTTCGAAGTCTTTAATATATTTTTTAATCTATTTATAACTTTCTTGAAACTACAATTAAATAATTATTTAAATTGTTTCTCCCCCCACCCCAAAAAAATTTGCGTCTCCCTCGCCCCCTCCCCAGCCCACAAACTTTAAAATCTTTAAAACTATTTTTTAAAGATTTTATGCTGTATTGTTACTTTGTAGCAACAATAAATAAATGATCATCTAACTCTCCCCCTTAAGTTCCATAATCCATCCACAGAAAAAGGAGTGAATTTCTAGACATGGAGGGGGGGGAGGGTAAAGAGAAGATTCTAGTCTTCTTGTAGTTTGGCTGTTCTCATAGCTGATATTTGTTAATGGATGGGAGGTTTTTTTAAACCATTTAAAAACCTGTTTTCATCATTAATTTAGAAGTAAAAAAAGAGAAAAGAATCTTCCGTATTTCAACAGATAAAAAAAAAATTCCTCCTCCCCCCCAAAAAAAATAATTTTTTAAAATAATTTTAAAAATATATTTCTTAATTTCTTATTTTATTGTAACAATAAATAATCAATCATCTAAATCTCCTCTCAAAATTACTGTTTCCCCTTTTGCCCCCCCCCCTCTGGTACCAAAAATGCATAGTTTAACCTTTATAACTTTTTAATTTTAAACTTCTTTTCAGACTTATTAAATACTCTATATTAAAAATAAATAACTCCAACCTGCCACCTAAATTAGCCCCTCCTCCTAAAATCTCTGCTTCTCTCCCCCTGCCCCCCCCCCCCCAACCTTATCTCATGAAGATCCTCCCCTCCAAATGCATCTCGTAAAATATAAAATCTTTAACATTCTTAATTTTTTTCTGCTCTATTTGTGATTTTTTCACCAACAATATTTAAATAAGGATCTACATTATCCCCCCCCCCCTCTCCCGTCCAAAAAGTTCTCTTTATTTCCTTTTCCCCCCTCCCTAATACATACTTTGAGGTCTTCAATTTTTAAAAATCTATTTATAACTTTCTTGCAACTATAATTAAATAATTATCTAAATTGCTTCTCCACCCCTCAACCCCCCAAAAAATTTGCTTCCCCCTCCCCCTAGCACACAAACTTCAATATCTTTAAAACTATTTTTTTAAAATTTTTATGCTGTATTGTTACTTTGTAGCAACAATAAATAAATGATCATCTCACTCTTTAAAGTTCCATAATCCATCCACAGAAAAAGGAAGGAATTTCTAGACAGGGAGGGGTGGGAAGGGCAGAAAGAAGATTTTAGTCTTTTTGTAGTTTGGCTGTTCTCACAGCTGATATTTTGTTATACATTAGACCGGGAGGCGGCAGCACAGACAATCACTTCATTGAGTTCACGGCTGAAATTCCAGAATTAGTTAAAACTCGATTCGCATATTAAAACGCAATCGGTCTGCCAAGTCATATCTTGGTGGAAAACACCTTAAAACTCGATTTTAGCGGTTGACTCGTATGTTTACCATTGTGTTTTCCTGCACCCAAAGGTATGAAAACATGGAGGACTGGGAGCTGGAACACACACTGGTAAACCTACGAGCCAGCCGCTAAAATCGGGTTTTCGGGTGTTTTCCACCAAGATATGACTTGGCAGACTGATTGCGTTTTAATATGCGAATCAAGTTTTAACTAATTCTGGAATTTCAGCCGTGAACTCGATGAGGTGATTGTCTGTGCTGCCGCCTCCCGGTCTACATGTGATCCAGAGAAGAACAGTCACACTGGAAAAAAGGTGAAAAAATTTGCTTGAATATTTGGCTGTAGAAAAATGTTGGAGAGGGCAGAGAAAGGAAACAAACATTTCATTTGAGGGGAGGGATTTCATTAACATCACATAAAAACATAAGTGGAAATCTGCCAAAAATGTCAAAAGTATGAAAATTCCCTCCCTTAAATTTTGAAAATCAATTTTTTTTGCATAAAAATTTTTGTGTATGTGACAGGGGGGGGGGGGCTTATAATTAGGAATGGAAAAGAAAATCAAAATTGATTAAAAGTGGGAGGGGGCTTACTTTCGGGATTTTACGGTAATTAAAAATGTATATATTTACGAAAAAATTATAAAACTGTAACCAATGAAATTTTTAACAGACATCGATTTATAGAAGATTCAAATAGGCGAAGCCGAAATTACAGATCATTCCGCCAAGTAGTTTTTTAGTTATGCTTATAAGACTGACAGCATTGTAATCTGTTTTACAACGATTAAAACGAAAGTTAATATTAGGAGCGCCAAGTAATTCCACCTTCATAATTTCTAAACTCCTTGAGCAAATGAATTCCAGTTTGGTAGCCTAAGCGGAACTGTATTGAAAAACCAAAATATGATGTCAAAAAGAGGTGCTTGTATTGAAAATCTCAGAGTTTGGATAATTGCATTACGATGGTGAATCCTTTATTTCTAAAAAAAAAAAAAAAAAAAAAAAAAATTGAAAAAACACATATCTTTCAGTCGAATGGTTATTTCTGTTTTTTTCTATGACAATTTGGGGATTAAAATGTATGGGGTTCTTTTGATCGACTGTACAATCATCTACTTTCGCAATTATGAAACAGCTATTTCAGTGTTGTATGGCGGAGAATCGGTCATTTGAATCCGGCTTTTCTTGTGGTATCGCCAACTTCCATACAATAAAAACTTATTCTGTGGATAATATAGTTATAATATCTTTATTATTGTTAAAGTCGTTAATGACAATCTGGGTTCAGCTTGGAGTGAGACTCCCTGTAATTTTGACAGAATAAATGGTTTTTGACACTGATTTCCTATTAAAAAAAAAGTATTCGTCGTGATGAGTATCATTACTTCTCTTATTTTGTAACGACTGTTTTTGAACACTCTATACATTTTAATGCTGTACATGTTCACTGTAGAAGAAAATACGAAACGAGAGAAGCACGTCGCACAGTTTGATCTTGAATCCCTCTACAAGCGTGGGATGGGCGAGTAAATCTGACTTTTTTCATTTACATATTTTGGAATTTTGAAATCAAATTTATAGAAATTATTTAACAAAGAAAGTGTTTTTTTTTTTTACTTTTGACGACATCTGAAACCCTTTCGTAATGTCCAAATAACCAGCCTTCAGTATTTACTTTATTAATTTCATTATTATGTCCATGTCTTTACGAATATGATGACGTCTGACATCGCTTTTGTATTGCTAAAAACTACTTTCATTTTTTCACCACCAGTCGACAGTAAAGCACGAAGCAAATGACTCAACCGTTTCAACTTTCAACATTTTACTCAGTCTCCTAGGGTGTTTATAATGGAAAATTCTGTCTGCCTTTTAAATTTACATATTTTGGAAATTCCTTAAAACGAATGGTACTTATACGAATTGAAAAATTTCCAACTGAGTGAAAAAAGTGTCCAGAGCGGGGGTCGAACCCAAGAATTTTGACTTAAATTGCCAACGATCGTTTTATTGAGCTACCTGGACCGAAAACCGGGAGTAGTAATTGCACTCAGATAACATTATTGAAAATAGCATCTGTTGCAGTTCAACAGAATATACAGGAGATAATGGGAGATAATGGAACTCTATTAAACGATGGCTACGTAGATATACTTATTATTTTACATTTAAATTATACTGATGCCATCAAGATTATGATAGATACTGTTGAGATCCTTTTGTTTTGCATTTTTGATGACTTCTTACCCTATTCTGGTGATGCCCAAATGATCAGCATTTAGCATTGTCATTATTAGTCTACTGTTAATTACTCGTGTAGAAAACAGAAAGATTAAGTTAATGACTTTATTCAAAGTTTTCCAATTTTAAACATTTTAAGCATTTCGAAATGTTCTGAAACAAATGGCGTTTAAATGAAGATTGATCAAAAATTTTAACTAGGCATCACTTTTTGGCATATTGATGACTTCAACCATCCCTTTCGCAAAGTCTAAATGGTCTTCCTTTAATATTTTAGTTATAAGACATCTGTTACTTACTACACTGTTAAAAATTTTGGTTCAACGTTTCACCAAAAGATGGTACAAGTGTAGCTGCCACCATGGGATGATAAAACCTTTCTCCATCCTTTGGTGCTTTGTTTGAACCACGATTTGGTAATAGGTTGAACCACTGTTTGGTGATATGTTGAACCATGATTTGGTAATAGGTTGAACCATGATTTGGTAATAGGTTGAACCACTGTTTGGTAATAGGTTGAACCATGATTTGGTAATAAGTTGAAATTATTATTATTATTTATTTAATCTTAACAATATACCGGGTGATCCAAAAGTCAGGACGAACTTTAAAAATGAATAATTCGAAAACAAATCAAGATACAAAGATACGGTTTGCACCAAACGGATGGAAAAGAAACCGGGTTTTGTGTGGTAACGAAAAAAATAGTTCTGTTGGCAACCAACAGATGGCGCTATAGTGTTGTATTGCACCCAAAAGATGATTTACAAATAAAAAAAATGTTGATAACTTACATGTCAGCTTAATTACAGTTAATTAGTACTACTGTAAATGTTCAATGTGCTGTCCACCATTCAGAAGTACAGCTGTGAGACGAAGCACCACACCGTTTACAGCATTTAGTAGCATTTCTTGCGTTATGGCAGACACATTTTGGCGGATGGCATCTTTCAGTGCTGCTAATGATGCCGGTTGGTCGCGATACACTTTTGACTTCAAGAATCCCCACAGCCAAAGGTCACAGGGTGTCAGATCGGGAGATCTTGGAGGCCATGCTTGATTAAAGTAGCGATTGATAAAGCGATCTTCCCCAAATGTTGAGCGTAGCAGGCGTTGCACAGGCAGAGCAATGTGAGGTGGTGCTCCATCTTGCATAAAGGTGACTGTTTGGAGTGTCTGTCGCGCTTGCAGTTCAGGAATAATGTTGTTCTGTAACAGTGCTACATATCGCTGACCAGTGACAGAAACTGTTTTGAAACCCGTCTGTGTGACTTCCTCGAAAAAAATGGACCAATTATGACACCACACTGTCATTTTAGGCTGTTGCAATGGTACCTCAACAATCGCATGTGGATTATCTGTGGTCCACACTCGACAATTGTGGGTGTTAACAGCGCCAGAGAGTGTGAAATGGGCTTCATCTGTCCAAAGCACAGTGTGAAGCCGGTCGTGCTGCTCTTCCATCTTACTAAATACCAAATTCGCAAAATCTCGGCGAGAGTCGAAGTCAGGAGGTTTCAGTTCTTGGTTAAGTTGCAACTTGTAGGGATACCTTTGCAAAGTTATTCGCAGTGCTCTACAGACACTTCCGTACGACACTCCTGTCTGCCTCGAAACTTTCGAGCACTGCACTCCCTATGTGCAGCAACCGCCGACATGGATTGCACCGTCTGCTCCACTGTCGTGGCAACAGCAGCGGTCCGTTGAGGGACGTCCACTTCTTTGACGTGACGCCAAAGAGCCTGTAGCTTCAAATTTCTTCATCATTTTGTTCAATGTTTCGTTATTGGTCCTTTGCTATCTCGCATACCCTTCATGTAGCGATATGCTCGCAATGCCGCAATGGCACTTTCCGAATTCTTATAATACAGTTTAACTAAGAGGGCTTTCTCAACTATGGACAGCATTTCGATGCATACAAGCTTCAACTACCATTAACTGCTGAGTTGCTCTTTTTTATATCGTTTGTTGCTTTGCATAATCCATCAGAAATCCGACAGCGCCATCTGTTGGTCGCCAGCAGAACTATTTTTTATTTCGTTGCCACACAGAACCCGGTTTCTTTTCCATTCGTTTGGTGCAAACCGTATCTTTGTATCTTGATTCGTTTTCGAATTATTCATTTTTAAAGTTCGTCCTGACTTTTGGATCACCCGGTATATGTATTTATTTATATTTTTTAACTATAATTTGTGAATAAAGTATATTACCTTATTAATCCTTAACTATATTTCATTTTTTTTTGCTAAGTTGATAAAATGTAATTTCGTGCGTATAATATCAAAAATATTATACGCAATATTTTGAAAATAAATATCAAATATGTGAAAATATCAAACTTCATGATATTTTAAAAATAAATATCGGATATAGTATATCATGATATACATCCATTGATACATATCACCGAACCCTGTATGTTCAACAATTGAATATTACTGTCATATAAAAATTTCAACACATTATATTAGTTTACGCTAGAAATCAAATATAATCAAGCAACAGGTCTCTAAGATTTCAAATACACGTTACAATGTAAATAGTACTATTATTGAAATTCTTGACGAATCAAACTCCTAACCTGGTAATAACTTTATGCTCAGCTAGTTAGCAAAAATTAATTCACAATATCAGTGCCTAATCCAGAACATAAATTAATATCTGATACGCAAACTATACGAAAAGAAAATAAATAAATTCAAACACGCATTACTCAATTAGGCCTAATACAGGCACATTATAAAATTACATTTTATCAACTTAGCAAAAAAAATGAAATATAGTTAAGGATTAATAAAGTAATATACTTTATTCACAAATTATAGTTAAAAAATATAAATAAATACATATATATTGTTAAGATTAAACAAATAATAATAATAATAAATACCTTGTGCTTGCATATTTTTCTCCGGAATACAGCTACACGAGGTTCTACGCACGCAGTCACGTGAAGTGCAAGCGAACTCTGAACTCTGACGTGGCGGACGGGTGAGGGACGGCAGAAGCAGATTCGCATTCAATGGCGGGCGATCTGTGATATGGATGCAACGATTTACTATCGGATGGTAAAACGTTGAACCATAATCCAGGATTCACCAAAAAGAGGGGTTTTGAAATAGAGATCGAACCATCTGTTGGTACTTTTGCTGACTTTGAACCATGTGATGGTTCAACATTGAGCGGAAATTTTTAACAGTGTAAGGTGTAAGCACAAACATTGATCAAATGACTTGACTTGCCTCTATATTTTTACATAGTTCTGTCAATTTTAACAAATGTTATTCAAACAAACCAGTAAGCAGACTAGCATTTCTTTGTAAAACCACTCAAGTGCAATGTGGTTTCATACATTTTAACTTCGATGAAATGCCTTGAATTTTTTGTTGTTGTCTCTTAGTATATTAGTCATATCTTTTGCCCTTTCTCTGCGTCCCGAGCATTGGCGAAAATTATATTACGAATGATTCATGGGCATTGATGTCAATCTGATTTGAAATGAAATAAAGAAAATATATTAATATCTCTCGAACAAATTCAAAGGTTACCACTCTTATGCCTGTTATGGAAAATGCCAGTTTAACAGCAATGGAATTCTTTTAGCGTAAGAAGGGTCACTAGATCTTTATTTGCGGTCTTGAAAACAACTATATATGTGAATAATGGCCACACGGAATTAAATATGTCACTCTGAATAAAATATGTCAATAAATAGTCTTTTATTGCAAGAAAGTTACTTTTACTCAAATATGCTACATGGACTCTGGATAACACAAAAATACTTTATTTCAACGTTTACATTCTTTAGCATTACTCTTGATTTAAACAGTAATGTACTACAATTTTAAATATTTTCTCTCTTTTCTCTGAAAGTTATTAGCTCGTTTAGCTACTAGAGAGTAGCTTCCAAGAAAGATAAATGTTGTCAAGTTGAATAACTTTTTTGAATATTCTATAAACCAGCAAATTTGCAGTGTATTCAAAGAAGTAAATATAAATTAGAGACTTTATATAGTACTTTCGTTTATAGTAATATTTTTTTATCGAAGAATTCTTTTCATATCTTTCCCACTGAATATGGTTTCTGAAACGTGCGTTGTATCCATATGAAATATGTGAGCACGAAGATTTAAAATATAGATGGCTTTAGCTCTAAGTTCATGCGTGAAATAACCTTCAGATTCAACCCAGTTGCTATAAATAAAATTCTTAAAGTTGAATTGAAAGGTCTCTGTGAATTTTGTGGCTGTTTCAAAAATAAATAGAAAACATATCGAAGTAAGAGGAATGTCCTGTTTTCAAAAGTTTGTGTAGTACAGAGAATAGCGCCGATTTTTTATCCCTAAAATTCATTTAAATAAATCATCCAATATGAGTGTAATATATAAATTTTTTTGTGAATTTACATGCCACAAATCACATGTAATAACATTGTAAATTTTAAGTAGAATTCACTTTTTATTTTACATTCGAAAGCAATGCTAAAATATTAACATTTTTCAGTCATCTCTCTCTTTTTTAGAAAATTTAGAGAACAATATATTATCTGCAGTTTTGAGCCTAATGAACACGATGGCAATATTTTTAGGTAATTTAGTTTTAAATTTTCTCTTGTATCAAAGTTGAGTGAAAAATTTCTGATTAAACTTGTCGTGTGTTTTATTTTTTTTCACCAGCTTTATAATTTTTAAATAATAAAGACGACATGAGCAAAAATAAGCCACCTAATATCTTTAGTTTACACAATAAGGGGTGTCACGTAAATCTAGATGCATTAAAAAAATATCAACAAGTCATATTAAGATTTGTATTCGGAGATTTATAAAATAGTCGATTTGTTGGCAAAAAAAGAAAAGTACAAATTTTCACCGATAGATCGTGCTGTTAGGAAAAAAACAGGTACTTTTCCGTTATACCATGTCAAAATGTATGCTAATGCATAATGTATGTAAATGTAAGTATGTATGTCTGTAAATGCATGTCTGTAAATGTATGTATGTAAATGCATGTCTGTAAATGTATGTATGTAATGTATGTAAATATATGCTTGGCGAAAATGGTGTCCATATAACGGGAAAGTACCAAAAACATTATCAAAAAGCTATGATAAGATTAAGATTATGCAGCAAATGTTCGTTGCATCGGAAAATGTATTACAAGGATGAATGTTTGATGTGTTTCCGAACATCTTTGCCGATTCATTGTCAAAATAAAACTACATCACCAGTTTGCTTTAATAAATATTTGCTTTAACGGAAAAAAGCTAAATTCAATAAGTTTAAGACACCGACCAGCGGGACCCGAGCGGGCGGGGCGTTTAATAACGACCGACGACCACTGTGGCTTGGACATCAATATAGCGCTTGCAGACGGTCAGTTTGGGTGGGGCAGACCGTCGCTACTTCGCAGAAAAGGCGGTCGCGCATCCATCAGAGGTCGCTGTACCCTTTCAACACTTGATTGGAACGGTAGCGGCAGACCCCAGCATCCCACTGGAAGATCCCACCGGAAAATTAAAAAGCTAAATTCAATAAGTTTGAGACATCGACCAGCGGGTTCGGATGGGCTGGGGCGTTTAATAAATCAGTGCTTTAACAGTCTTAAAATAAATATTTTTTCTACCATTGTCAATATTGCAGTCAGTCAATGAAACATAACCAAGCAGCAAATAATCCTTGGCCGAACTTCTGACAAGTGTCCTAACCCGACTACCTTTTCATCCAGGCGACTTCTATCCCTGAGGCCGGCAGAAAAGACTTCTTGTCAGCTCGTCAAACGACTCCTCGACCTTAGGATTCTGAGAAGTTGTGCAGAGGGTTACGACCGTATTGCCGACATCTTTTCGACAACTGAGTCGCAGGCTGTTTTCTAGTTATTTTCTCCCCTCCCCACTACGTTTGTTGCCCTCTTGAGCTCGTGTTTTCCTAGCTGTGTATACCCTACACTTTAAAACTTAACTTGTATTAAAGGAAAACTATAAAGAAATGCAACATTTCTTTTCATGTGAAATTATTAATCTATGATTTTTACTTTTAAATTAATTTATTTTTAAATAAAATAAACACGCAAAAGTGATTTTTGTTGAATATAAATTGTTTAGCAAGTTTTCTTCACTAATTTCTAAACACTCATTTCAAAACAATTAAATGATACTCCGACAAATGATATCAGGATATTTTATGTATTGATTTTATAGAACTACGATTAGCCATTCACACTTACAAAAATATTTTGATAAATAGAACACAGTGAAATACACTGTACTTTTACTTAAAATACTGGGATATAAAGACTACACTATTTTTGGTGATTTAGATGAATAAATTTAAAATAAAGTATGTTAGATAATAGCCAAAAGTTTGAATATTAAAACATTTATTAAAAGTAAGAATTAGGGAATTGATGAGTTTAAAAAAAGGTAATTTTGAGAGAAACTAATAAGGTAAATTAAATGAAAAAAATAACATAGAAATATAAATAACTTTAACATCGCACTTTGAAGAAACATGTCGAAACAGTTATTAAAAATATATATAAAAATAATTTATAACATTAAGGCTGTTGACAGATTTGAACTCAGAACTTTCTGATATATTCAAGAAGTACAGTTTGCAATGCTAATGTGCGAAATTGCCAAGCATTTTTATTCAGATAGTAAGAAATAGAATATCGTCGCATTTTTTTCCTATAAATGCAACCGATCTTTCAGAAAATATTGTGAAATTTATTGATTTAATAGAATTTGGAGATATTATTGCTAGATAAAGGTCATCAATGGTCATCAATCAATTATAAATCAAGATGTAATGGTTTTTAGAAAAATGACACATACTTTTAAATTTCTATTTCATTAACAATGTTCGAAAATTCCGTGCTTTTTTTATATGTACAAGATGACTCCTTGAATATATCTGAAAACATCGCAATGTTTAGCGGGGCATTTCTTTTTCTTTTGGAAAAACCTGCAAAAGTAAAAAAATAAATAAAATTTTATTTAAAACTTTTAATAAACTTATATTTTTAAATAAACTGAAAAACATTTACAAAATTATTCGTAAAGAAAATGGAAGGAATATTTTAAATAATTATTTTATCTTCAAAACATGTTCATTTAACTTGTTTCACGTTTTCTGCAATGCATGAAATTCATAAAAGAAAGCATTTTATTATTTTATTTTATGAAATGTATCGAAATTTATTGTTAATAATTAGGATTTTTATAAATTCAGAGAAAAAAAATCGCAGATTGTAGGATTTTCCTATATTAAATGGTTTGGCCATGTGAAAGATATCCAGTACTTGTATCATACGCGCTTTGTCAAGAAGGTTATTTTTTACTGCAATATTTCCACTCTTTCATCTTCTCGTTAATTCTTACTTAAGCAAAAATAAAAGTTGTTTTAGTGTTCTAAGCTAAACTAATATTTTTATTTCTTTATTTTAAATAACCGAAACAATCTAGTCTTTACACCCGAGAATTTAAAATATAAAAGATTAATTTATTATTTTTTCTATTTATTAAAGCACGTTTTTAAGCATAAATAACTATTTGTAATTCTATAAAAAGAGTGCACAAATTTCTTCTAATTTCCAGATTTGTTTGTGGTCAATATTCAGCAATCATTTATTTTTAAAAGGTGAAAAAGTACTAATTTCTGGAGAAAATGCTGAGAAATTTATACTTACCAAACGTATACTTTCGCACGTCCTTGTTCCTTCATAGACTATCTCTATCTGGTTAAAAATGATCTTGATTGCAACATAAAGAAGCATTTTGAAGGATTAGGTAAGATGGAGACAAAAAATCTCGATGTGGAGAGGGTAAGTCACCTGATTCATGAATAGACTGAAACTGCAGGCGATATTAGTGGGGACACAAATTGTCGGGTATTCATGATGTCAACTCGATGTTATTTTTGAAATAAATATCATCCAGTAAAATGAATCGGTTAGTGCGATGTATGCCAATTTCAGCATTGCACTACTTGAAAAGAGGATGATCTATTGATATCATAATAATATTACCGGGCAATTACCGATATTTCGACGGTAATTCCGATAAACGGCCGAACTGAATTCAACATCTTCTGCTGTCTGAGAACAATTCTATAAAAGATACACTTCAAACGTATATATATTATATGTTATTACTAAAGAAGTTGTTTACAAACTTGTTTATATCCGTGAAAATTTTAACTATTTTTTTTATTTTTGATGAAAAAAATTATCTTTACACAAGCTTTACAGTAGTAACTACACTACCCAAGTAGCAGAGATAGTAGTTCATCGTTGGTAATTTGGCCAACAGTTATCTAACAGAGACACCTCTAATTTGTAACGTTGTTCGGCCAATTAAAAATGATTTCGTCGAGCCACATCAAATTGCACGGATATTAGATCAGTTACTGGTTAGGACATTGTTGCAGATTCTTTGGTCAATGGTACGGCAAGAAAAACATTACTTACAGTTAGCCAACGTGGGACTCTACAATTAGGTAACAGTGGTCGAACCATTTTGTGCTACTGGTGATAATGTCGGTTTGTTTATTTTTATGATTTTTTTAAGTTGCTACATTTATGAACAACTGGTATACATTACATTTATTACAAATAACAACAACAACAAAAAAAAGATGAGAAAAATTTAATTTAATGCAATAATGCAAGTGTGTCTCAAAAATTTAAACACAAACATTTATAAGAGATAGAATGCACATCAAATCCTTATACAATATTTATTCGTAAGTCGAACGGTGAACACTAGAGGGCGCATCCTAATTGTGGTAGAAGTTTACATTATAAATTATAGGATTTTGTTCTTTAGTTATAGAGTTAGGAAATAAAAGTTTAAATTGAAAAATAAGACACAAGTAAAGATATAAACATAAATGATAGTAATAAAGCTTTATGAAAGACTAAATAAAATATTTATTCTATGGAGTGATCGTAATACTGCAACTTTTCGAAGACTCTTACACTTAGTTGAAAATTTCTATTGCTTTCTTTTTTAAAAGTAATTCCTGACGATTAAAACAATATAGTCCTTCAAATCGAAGACTAGTTTACCCCCTTCCTTTTCTCTTCAGCATAGTTTGTCGTGAAATAAAAATAACTTATTTTTGAAATTTATGGACATTTTCTTATTATTACCGTCCTTTATCCAAATTGTTATTTTGATCGCCAAAATTATCACGCATACACAAAATCAGCATTCACTTACTGCTAGTTGATGTTGCACAAAGACATTATGCATAAAACAGATCTCAAATTATTATTTTTTAAAATGTAATAAAATGTCTGTAATTGTGGCAATTATATTATTTCATTGTTATAATGAGAAAAAATGGAAATTATACATTTACTGATGTCATTTTTTCATCAAAATTGGAAAGGGAAACTATTTTATTTTTAAATAGATAGTGCTTAAGACTGTGGTCAAGGGCCTTAAAAGTAGGATGCTATTTTCAGTAAAAGTGCTATCATTTTTTTAATGCATGTATTAAAACTCAGAAAAATTAATTATTGCAAAAGTAATCAAAATAGCGTTCCCTTTTTTTAAATATGCATGTATTAAAATTCAAAAAACTGAACTTTTGTAAAAGTGCATCAAAATGGTATTCCCTCTTGACCAATTACAACATTTGAAACTTAATATTGAAGGACCAAAATCTTCTGACCGTTAACGTTACCGTTGAAAACGGTCATCATTGAGACTGTGCATTTGCAATTAGAAAACTGGAATGATTTACTGTCATTGCATCAAAATCACGAAGATGTAAACACAGGAAAATGCAATTTTTATAATTTTCAGTTAATCTATATTGTAAATATGATTTCTTACTTACTATAAAAAGTTAAAAAATTTACCATTGTAAGTATTTTCTGAATGTATAATAAAATTAGATTTACAGTTTAAATTCCTCTATTTAGCGTAATTCTATTGTACGAAAAACAAAATTTTCTCCTTAACTTTCCTTTTGAACAAATATAACATAGGATAAGTTCTCTAAATAGCGAACACGAATTTCCTTTAAATGAAGCATTTTTTAGATTAGAATTCTACCAAGTTCTAATCGTTTTTAATCTAGCAAGAAAGTCATTTTTTGAATTTTTTTTTATTCCTTTGTCAATCATCATAATACGTCATTACCTTGTATATTTATGACATTCATGGATATATTGGATATGAGGAAAAAAATAATGTGAAGTCTAAAAAGACTCCTAATTTATAGAATTTCTTGAAATTTATGATGATATAGTCACACTTGAATATCCATCACATAGTGAATGACTACAAAATGTGATAAAAATTACCACTAAACAATCATTAAGTGCAGATAAAGATGAAGAAACAGCTTCTAAAAATGTACTTCAAATAAAAACGTTTTAAAGCTTCTGAAAGGAATTGTTGTCAAAATAAAATAGTTAAAACACAAATTTGACACTTAGCTAATAAGATTTTATCGCTTGTAATAAATTTCAAACATTTATTTGAATATATAATTAATATTTTTCGTATAAAAAGGCCTTTTGGTGTTGTTAGTGGTCAATGTGAAAAAATATATTAAATATAAAAAATCTAATACAACTTTCAATTAAAAATTGTTTTCACATATGTTTCGTAACCCAGGAAGCCAGGGTTGGATCACGTGGTTTGTATAAATTGAGAATTCTTTTAGAGAAACCATCATTTTCGTTAAACATAAATTTAACAGTATCCCCTCCCTCCATGAAATAGAAAGATCTGATGCAATTTTAATGGAACAAATTGGATTTTCATGAAGCTAGTTACATATTATTGCACATTATTGCGAGTTTCACTTCTTTTTCAGTGACACATGAACGATTTGTACTTCAATTAAAAAAAAAATTATTGACATGGCAAAGATATTTGTTCTGGCATATTATTATTCTCAAGTTTAAGAATTGAATATCTTGAATTATAGGGAAATGTTTCGTATTTCCCACATCTCCTTTCTGTACGCCTGTCAAAAATATGATGAATGATCTGATTTTGTAGTAAGTTTTATTCTTTCCACTCAGGTAGAAATACAAAATGATTCTTTTTGAAATAGAAAAGTGCGAAGCTTGAATGTACACCATAATTTTACACTTTGGAAGAAGTAACTGGAAGAGTAACTTTGAGATTATGATGAATTAGTGATGGTATTCAGAGCAAATGGAGGCAATTTAATTGAAATAATTAGGATTTTGTGCGTAGTAAAATTTTAAATGACATTCTTAAACATTCAACGCATTTCAGCGATTTTCAATAATAATAAATATTTATTATATCATCGAGATTGTCTGTTTGTGTTTTCGGTTCAAAAACTACTTAATGTTTTATTTGCGCAAGTAGCACAATTTGTTGGCCCATCGTTGGCCGTTTGGGGTAAACGTTGGGTTGGGTTGGGTTGATTATTGACGGCCAATTATCTACACTAGGGATATAGGCCCGGGGGGAGTGCCCTTCGTGGGGGTCTTTCTAAGGGAACCTAATCCGTATTTACGCATGGAGAAAATCCACGGCTCGAAAGAAAACCACGAAAACTCCGAGCGATTAGGCCGACGGGCGCGATTGGGAGCGAACCCAGCACCTCCCGTCTACCAGCTTCGAGAGCACAACCTCTCAGCCACTGGTGGGGCGGTAAACGTTGGGAAATGGTAGGGTTGGGAATGGTATGGTTGGCATATGGTGAGGAAATGGTAGGTGTAGAGATCCCTCTAATTTGGAGCGTATCTGAGCAGGATTGTGAGCAGCGAACTGTTAGACCATTGCCTTTATTGGCCGTTTTGGTTAAACTTGGGAAAGGGTAGGATTGGGAATGGTATGGTTGGCATATGGTGAGGAAATGGTAGGTGTAGAGATCCCTCTAATTTGGAGCGTATCTGAGCAGGATTGTGAGCAACGAACTGTTAGACCATTGCCTTTATTGGCCGTTTTGGTTAAACTTGGGAAAGGGTAGGATTGGGAATGGTATGGTTGGCATATGGTGAGGAAATGGTAGGTGTAGAGATCCCTCTAATTTGGAGCGTATCTGAGCAGGATTGTGAGCAGCGAACTGTTAGACCATTGCCTTTATTGGCCGTTTTGGTTAAACTTGGGAAAGGGTAGGATTGGGAATGGTATGGTTGGCATATGGTGAGGAAATGGTAGGTGCAGAGATCCCTCTAATTTGGAGCGTATCTGAGCAGGATTGTGAGCAGCGAATTGATAGACCATTGACTTTGTTGACAGTTTTAGACCTCTGTTGGCAAATGGTACGGCAAGGTGGACTTTTTTTTACAGTAGATCAACGTGGAACCGCATTTATCCAACAATTAGCCAACGTTGGCCCAACCATTTTATGCCACCTGGGTGGGTTTTACCATACACTGTAAAACATTTGTGTAACATGTGTAATGTTACACCAGTTATATCAGTTAAATACCGCCGTAAGACTGGAGGCAACAATGCTGCCTCCAGTTTTATGGAGTAACGTTACACCAAATGTTTTACAGTGTTCGATACGCGTTTTTTCAAAGTAGATTTTGTATAATATAGAGTAATCTATAATAATAAAGAAAGAAGTCTGTGTGTGAGTGTGTATGTCTGCCTGCTATGTTCTGAAGAGACTACTGCAGTCAGAACTACAAAATTTGGTGAGAAGGTACCGCTATGAATGTAGATTTGCACCTCGAAGCAGGATTTTGGAATTTTTGATTAAATTGTTTTTACTTAATTTTTTATGCGATTTTTAGAATTTTTTCAGCGTGTTTTTCCCTTTCGCTGCGATTTTTTCACATTAGTAACAGGAATACGGTTTTTGCCTAATATAGTAAATTTTGTCCTCTTTTCAATAAAGTTTATTTGAAAATCGTACAACAATTTTTAAATTTTGGGCGATTTTTTTCCTTTGCCACTAAGACATTTTTCACAAAAGGCTTGATTTGTTCGTTCGTTGCTTCCATTTCGGCCTCAGTTATCTCCAAAATCGTCATTTTCTCTCTTTTTAGCTTGTTGAGGGTTGATAATTCTTTTGCGATAAGAAAGATCGTGACGTTAAAAGGGAAGGGTGGGGCAGTTATTTATCCCGATTTGGAATTTTGTATCAATTTTTTTTAAATTTCCCTTTTTATGCGTTTTTTAACGTTTTTTCATGTTTTGCAGAATTTTTCTTTCAAATGACGTCATAAATCGCCCATTGGAAGATTTTAACTTTGGTTTATTTTTCTCTTCATCAGCAAATGGCACCAGTGGTTGAAATCTTCCCCCATGCCAGTCTCTGGTTTTCCCTCTTGTGTTTCTTCCCTCCTTTATAGTGTGTTGGTGTTTTGAGTCTTCACCAGTACGACCTTTGAAATCTCCCGATGATGGGCAAGTGGGTTGTTCCGAAACCGTTGGCAATTTTAACATCTTTTTATATGTTTTAATATTTTTATTTCCCGTTATACACTATGCTTAATATTTTGTGGGTATTGCATAGTCTTAACACTACTTCTAAATTATTCACAGTGAACTCGCAAAATTTTCTACTCTGAAAATTGTGACATACATACATGTTTTAAAAGTGTTGTTGGATGGAAATTTTGCTATTCTGATGAATAAGAGATGCTGTTGAAAGTAGACAGGGACGATTTAATCAAAGAATTTATTGTTTTATACATATTAAAATTTATATGATATTTTGAAACACTCAGTATATTTCATTAATCTACTATATATATAAAACACAAACGGAAATTTCGTTCCGTTCGCTTTATAACTCGAGTTCTGCTGAATGGAATTCGATGGAACTTGCACTGTTGGATAGAAAATTTTTCGGGGAAGGTTTTAGTATATAACACATAGTTCTACGTATATTAGTTGTAGAATTATGATGGAAAGTTCTGTTATTTTGGACGATTAGGTTACCATATAGGTCACTTTTTTGGCGACCATTATCGTTGGCGAAAGAATTGAAACGGCTATATCAGAAAATAATGCAAACACATTGAAAAATAAAATAAAAATTCTGTTATTAATTTTATTTAAAATCCCTCCTCCCCGCAAAAAAAAAGAAAAAGAAAGAAAAAAAATGTTTTAATGAGGCATAATATTTAATTTAAACCCCAAAGGAATGTTTGGAATGCTTAAAAATATTTGCAATGCATGAGATTGCAATTCAGATTAAGTCAATATTTGGCGATTTATCGCTTGCGTCAGGTTAACAAAGATGCATCTGATAATTTGATTTAATAAAATATGAGTCATTTTTTCTTTTTTTCTTTCTGCTAATTTTTTTTATATAACTCCCCTATCACGTGTCTTACAGGAGGAACTAGCAGATGTACTTGTGAAAATGACTGCATTTATGAGTTACATGTTATTTGTTTATTTACGGTTTTGATTTTACTTTTGTCGCCAATCAATGTAATTTTAAGCCGAAAATGCATAAGCGTGACATCAGCTTGAGCGGTGTTAGCAATAATAGTGTTTTTTCGTGTATACAAGATCCTTTTTGGAGTAAACTTTTATATTCAAATGCAAATTATATAAATAGCAGTTATTGTTATGAATATGGGATCAAATATTTAAATTTTAGTGAATGTCTGCCACTCAAACACATATTGTAAAATAATTAAATTTTA
This sequence comes from Maratus michaelseni, assembly GCA_963931845.1. Lineage (NCBI taxonomy): Eukaryota > Metazoa > Arthropoda > Arachnida > Araneae > Salticidae > Maratus > Maratus michaelseni. The sequence continues at coordinate 342,856,049 of OZ007593.1, read as the reverse complement.
GACTTTTAAAAATTTACTACGGAAACATGCTGGTTTGTTTTCACCAAACATATTATTTTTATAGCCTCGAAGTCAGACCAGCAAATATCGTCTATTCTTTTATTTTTATTTTATTATTTTTTAATATATCGCCAATTTCACTTATAGAAATATTCACTGTTTCAAAAGTTAGGAACCAAAGAATATTCTTAAGGAGATGTGTGCATTTATGCGTTATTACTATCACAAAAGGCTACATTTTGCAATAAGAATTGTTTGCTGAAATAAATTTTCGATGCTCTTTTTGATTCGTCATTTCTTTTAGTTTTTCTGCATGTCTTCCCTTCTTTCAGGAAGGTTTTTAAAAGATATTGGACTAATTGTCCGTATTCTGGTCACATGCCAGTTGGCATTCTTACTATATTGTTGGATGTTTCGTTTATGCTTGAAGGTTACTCTGGACGACGATTCAGATTACAGAATATTAGAGGACTTTTGAAATTAGCGATTGCTAAATTTATGGGTTTTTTTCATTATGAAGCAAAGTTTTAACAAAAAAACAGTGCTTCCAATGTACGGTTGGTTGATTTTATGACGGCCGATTATCTACACGAGGGATATAGAACCTGGGAAGAGTGCTCTCCGTGGGGGTCTTTCTAAGGGATCCTAACCCGTATTTACGGCAAGGTTCGAAGAAAACCACGGAAAACTCCGAACGGTTAGGTCAACGAGCGCGACAGGGGTTCGAACCCAGCGCTTCCCGTATGCCAGCTTTGAGAGCAGAACATCTCAGCCACTGTTTTCGCGCTTTCAATGTACGGAAAAACTTTGTAATGTCAATGGTGGCGAATGAAATAAATAATATTTGTCGATTTATCATTTCAGGCTGGTTAAAAAAAAACGAGTACCTCAAATTCTGATTAGATAATTTTTCGATCATTATAAAGCCTTTTCGACCTACACACAGCCCTAGCAGCTAAACATAGTGAGAAATGAATTTATTTCTGCGTGTTATTATGCTCTTTAGAGAAATGCAAAAAAATCTTCGGTTTAAGTATTCACCAAAAATAATATTACTAAACATTTTGCATAACTAACTTTATCATTGTCCGTTTTATTTAAGGCATGGAATATTGTTAATGAAAGATCTATAATTGAATTAACAGTAATTTGACATTATTTAATGGAACATAGCTTGGCGCGGAAATAACTCTGGTACATTAGTAACCACATCGTTTTAAGCACTTCTAATGTTTGACATCAAACTTGGATATCGGCAAGATTATGGAAGATTAGGAAGATTTTATTGGATACAAACTAGAGGTTTATTCTTCGACCAGAGTTAATCATAGGGTTTTTTTTAGATTGACGGTCACACGAATGCAACTGGTCTAAAAAATGGAAAGACAGTGAAAAGGGCGTCATTTTAATTTTATTCGTATTCAGCTTTAAAAATTCACTTTTTTATGTTTCACCATTTTTTTAAATATGAAAGTTAAACACTGTTCTTTATGTGCAAATAATTTTTTACAATTTTCACTTTATTTACTCTGCTGGAATCGAAAGATGAAAAACCGTAGTAGACTTGCCAGAAGAGGACGTATATTGCGAAATATAACGTAACATAGAGTGAGATTTTACTTACGTTACCAGAATCTCACATGGAGACAAGAAAGAGGGACGAAGTTCAAGAACTTACAGACGAAAATGAATCACCCGAACATTATTTAAGTTCAATGGTCAAGCTATGCAATCATTGTAATGCTTTCTCTTCTTGCTGTCATAATCTCATAATGGCCTCATTTCCCTACCAAACTCTACTACAAGTGATCAAATAAATGAGTTGCTTCTTTTAGCCCAAATTTTGTCCAATGTATGATATAATATAACGCAATGTCGTTCACATCGTTTACAGCAATATTGAAGGAAAATCCAGGTGAACGTCTCTAACTGTTTTAAAATACATGCTCAAATCCATTGATATAATTCGTTTGATTCAAGGTTCGTTTGAAAATATTTACTAATGTAGCATCTGTAGGTGAAGATCCACATTCCTTTAAAATACAAAGCCATTTCGTTTGATTTAAGCTACATTTAGAAAAATAGCCCAGAGCAGCGGGCGTAGCATGCTAGTTTAAAATAAAGATCTAGATTAAAAAAAAGGAGAAGACAATGCCTTTTTGTAGTTACGACACCAGAGTGCTTAAAAAATAATTTTAAATTTTAAAACTAACTGTAGTTGTACTAACCCTCAAAATTGCACTCTTGTGGGTACTGTCGTTACAAAACGTTCCCAAACATTCGTGATTTTTGGATAAGTGGTTAACACTGTATGTTAATGTCTTAATCATTGTCAGTTGAAATATTTCTCTACGATTTGCTTCTCAAATGTCACATTAGCTATATTACTAAATAGCATGTAAAAATGTTAAAGAGACTGAAAATTTACCTAAATACAATGCAAGTGCCTTTCAAATTCGTTCATTAGAACTTATTTATAAATTACGTCCATTCAGTGTTGAATTCAGACAATTTTCTCCAGTAGGACACCGTGAAGTTCCGGTGGAAAAATTGCCCTTTTAGACCATTATTAAGCATAAAATACCATATCTACCTGGGAGATAACATTCTGATGCTCCGGGGGGGGGTATGTACTCCCCTACAGTACATAAACGGAATTTAACAATGTGTCCATTTTACATGACCGTAGTTTAATGCATAGAATACATATAACAACACATTTTTCAACATTTAAAAATAATTTTGAGTCATGAGGTTTCAAAAAAGTATTATTATTTTTTATAATTACTTACGTATTTTATAACATAACAAAAGGCAATTTTTCTTACGATCATAGTACTTTTATCAAAGGGGCAACGTGGAGGGTTTTATAAATGCCACGATATTTTTGACATTTTTCTGGCGATTGAACAAACGGTACAACTCTTAGAAAAATTTGACTATATGAAGAATAGGAAAATGTAATGTGATACATAGACAATTATCAGTATCTGTGCAAATGATTCTACAAATGAGTCTTATTCAAAATATAAAATTATTGTTCAATAATAATAATAAAAAAATACAATCGAATATAAATAACGACAAGAATTTTGAATTTCTAAAAATTAATTATATTAAAAAATGAATAAATTATAAAAGGTCATAAAGTCTTCCTGCTTAAAACAATTCGTTATTAAAAAGCTTGAAAAAAAAGCGAATCTTGAAGTATTACCATGAAAAGTGCAGTTAATTGTAAATTCAATTTTATGGTAATATATTTAATATAAGAATCCAAAAATTTAAATTAAATGGAGTTTTTCAGCCCAAGCTGAAATCACAGGTGACTTGTTTTTAAGTATTTTTGCAATATATATTTAAATTACTTTTTTCACTCTTCTTCGCTGTAGAAAATTCTTTTAGCATCTTATTATTCCAAAGAAAATGCATTTTAAAGAAACGCCTTTACAAGTTCCTTTTAATTTTTTAACGTAATGTATATTAATTTGTTCACCTTTTCAACCTCTGGATAATTACTTAAATATAACACGATGTTTTCTCAAAAAAAGTTGAAGCATCTTCGATTTTTTAAAAAGTAAAATGTGAATTTATTTAAAATGATTACTTTTTGTCTGAATAATGAAGGTGTTTTACGTAATACAAATATTCACATGTGAATAAGATAAAGAAAAGAAATAAAGTGGATAAATATTATTATTTTTTTATAAAGCACAAATAATGTATGTGAAGAAATAGAATATAGACATAAAGACCTAATTAAAGTAAAATGTTTTACTTAAAAATGCACTAATTTTTGAAAACTGTGGAAATAAAATCTGTTGATGATTCAATACATTTTTTTAATAAGCTAATGTAGTTGCTTAATACACTGTCTAAAAGTAAAAAAATAATGCATAAAGTAGAGATGGGAAAAGTAGCTTTTTTCCGTTAATAGAATTCCATATTTCTGCAGTAGCTTGGTTACAATAACCTATTAATTTTATAACTTGTTACTATAAATTATTGAAGACAATTTTAGAAAGGTGCATCTCCAATACCGCACAATTTGTGACTCTGCTATGCAATTTTTTTTGTGCATTACAAATTTCGACGGCGGAGTGGTACCCTAAATTTTACAAAAAAAAAAGTCACTATTTATCATTTCCGTGTTTTCCCGAATGCAAGTCCTAGCATGATCTTTCAAGAGGCTCACAATATGAAATATTTAATGACATATCGAAAAAAAAAATTCCCAAAAGTGTAATTGAGTTTGTAAAAAATTAAACATTTGTACCTATGTGACGACTACATAGGGAACTTGATGCTGGAAAGATTGCTCACTGGTATGCAGAAAAACATAGCTGAAACATAATTTTTTTTATGGCAGAGACACCAAACAAACTTGTATCGAAAGCGAAAAACTGTTTATTGAAAGTTTTAAAATTGCATTTGAAACACTTTCATATCACAAACTTTACCAAGGCGTTCATATATATCCATAACTTAATTGAATCATAAAAAAATAGCCAGTTATATGTCTAAGGGAATATCTAAGTTAATGCACATAATCACTAAGTTATAATCACTCCCAAAAATTTCGAAAATACTTCTCTATTTCAACTGTACCATTAATAGGTACAAGTCTAATTATAACTCTAACAAAAGCAATTATGGCAGATCATCGAATACTGCCAATTAAAAAAAATGTATAATAAATAAAACTTGTCGAAATTAGGTGGACAAATACTTAAGGGCTCACATACATTTTAAATTTTCAAAGAAAAAAAATAATTTTTTAATAGCTTATGTTAAAATTTGATTCTTTAAGAACATTTTAAAAGAAACCCCATGCAAAATTTGCTTTACAAGTGAAGTTATCGGGTGCGTTATAAATTTGTTAAAACTTAAAAAATTCATTAAACCGAAACAAATAATACTAAACAATTGTGGTTTGCACGAAACATGCATGATATGAAAGCAAATTAATGCAAATCAGTCTCAATATCCAAGCCAGTGCCATCTGTAGTGTACAACGTTTTTTGTTATTAAAAAAATCTAATTCCATTAGTGTAAACTACACTTTTTTTAGTATCATTTGTTCCTTTTTAATAAGTTTTTAAAGCTTTAACGAATTTATGGCGTACCCACTATTTTCAAAACAGTGCGAGCTCTTTTTATATGATCATGGGGTAATTTTATCTTTAAAGTGAATTTTCTCAAAGCGCTGATTTTGGGCATAGCGCGCATGATTTCTAAGAAATGGCTGGGTAGAATTTAATGAAATTTTGACTAAAGGTAACTTTATCGATGCACAAAATGACCTACTTTTATGTTCATCAATTAAGATTTTAAAATTATGACTACCTTTGTTTAAAACAAATTTTAAATTCAAATAGTTTCAAAAATTTTCTTTCTTAATAACTAATTATTATTATTTTTTCAGTGTAGGTCATTTTAAACATATATTATATATCTACTCAATAAAAAGAAATTGGCCTACTGTGACAATTCAATTATGAGAAATCCGGCGCGCAAGGCATATAAGCATATAAGGTGAATTCATGTATTCATTTTTGTGTGAAAAAATCTACAAAATATGAGATAAATATTTTTAAATTGAAAGATGCTACCCTCTAGCCTCTAGTTTTATAATATATTTAAATTTCGCCCTAAATTTTTATGATAATTAGGTAACAGAGAGAAAAGTCTTGAAGTATTACCATGAAAAGTGCAGTTAATTGTAAATTCAATTTTATGGTAATATATTTAATATAAGAATCCAAAAATTTAAATTAAATGGAGTTTTTCAGCCCAAGCTGAAATCACAGGTGACTTGTTTTTAAGTATTTTTGCAATATATATTTAAATTACTTTTTTCACTCTTCTTCGCTGTAGAAAATTCTTTTAGCATCTTATTATTCCAAAGAAAATGCATTTTAAAGAAACGCCTTTACAAGTTCCTTTTAATTTTTTAACGTAATGTATATTAATTTGTTCACCTTTTCAACCTCTGGATAATTACTTAAATATAACACGATGTTTTCTCAAAAAAAGTTGAAGCATCTTCGATTTTTTAAAAAGTAAAATGTGAATTTATTTAAAATGATTACTTTTTGTCTGAATAATGAAGGTGTTTTACGTAATACAAATATTCACATGTGAATAAGATAAAGAAAAGAAATAAAGTGGATAAATATTATTATTTTTTTATAAAGCACAAATAATGTATGTGAAGAAATAGAATATAGACATAAAGACCTAATTAAAGTAAAATGTTTTACTTAAAAATGCACTAATTTTTGAAAACTGTGGAAATAAAATCTGTTGATGATTCAATACATTTTTTTAATAAGCTAATGTAGTTGCTTAATACACTGTCTAAAAGTAAAAAAATAATGCATAAAGTAGAGATGGGAAAAGTAGCTTTTTTCCGTTAATAGAATTCCATATTTCTGCAGTAGCTTGGTTACAATAACCTATTAATTTTATAACTTGTTACTATAAATTATTGAAGACAATTTTAGAAAGGTGCATCTCCAATACCGCACAATTTGTGACTCTGCTATGCAATTTTTTTTGTGCATTACAAATTTCGACGGCGGAGTGGTACCCTAAATTTTACAAAAAAAAAAGTCACTATTTATCATTTCCGTGTTTTCCCGAATGCAAGTCCTAGCATGATCTTTCAAGAGGCTCACAATATGAAATATTTAATGACATATCGAAAAAAAAATTCCCAAAAGTGTAATTGAGTTTGTAAAAAATTAAACATTTGTACCTATGTGACGACTACATAGGGAACTTGATGCTGGAAAGATTGCTCACTGGTATGCAGAAAAACATAGCTGAAACATAATTTTTTTTATGGCAGAGACACCAAACAAACTTGTATCGAAAGCGAAAAACTGTTTATTGAAAGTTTTAAAATTGCATTTGAAACACTTTCATATCACAAACTTTACCAAGGCGTTCATATATATCCATAACTTAATTGAATCATAAAAAAATAGCCAGTTATATGTCTAAGGGAATATCTAAGTTAATGCACATAATCACTAAGTTATAATCACTCCCAAAAATTTCGAAAATACTTCTCTATTTCAACTGTACCATTAATAGGTACAAGTCTAATTATAACTCTAACAAAAGCAATTATGGCAGATCATCGAATACTGCCAATTAAAAAAAATGTATAATAAATAAAACTTGTCGAAATTAGGTGGACAAATACTTAAGGGCTCACATACATTTTAAATTTTCAAAGAAAAAAAATAATTTTTTAATAGCTTATGTTAAAATTTGATTCTTTAAGAACATTTTAAAAGAAACCCCATGCAAAATTTGCTTTACAAGTGAAGTTATCGGGTGCGTTATAAATTTGTTAAAACTTAAAAAATTCATTAAACCGAAACAAATAATACTAAACAATTGTGGTTTGCACGAAACATGCATGATATGAAAGCAAATTAATGCAAATCAGTCTCAATATCCAAGCCAGTGCCATCTGTAGTGTACAACGTTTTTTGTTATTAAAAAAATCTAATTCCATTAGTGTAAACTACACTTTTTTTAGTATCATTTGTTCCTTTTTAATAAGTTTTTAAAGCTTTAACGAATTTATGGCGTACCCACTATTTTCAAAACAGTGCGAGCTCTTTTTATATGATCATGGGGTAATTTTATCTTTAAAGTGAATTTTCTCAAAGCGCTGATTTTGGGCATAGCGCGCATGATTTCTAAGAAATGGCTGGGTAGAATTTAATGAAATTTTGACTAAAGGTAACTTTATCGATGCACAAAATGACCTACTTTTATGTTCATCAATTAAGATTTTAAAATTATGACTACCTTTGTTTAAAACAAATTTTAAATTCAAATAGTTTCAAAAATTTTCTTTCTTAATAACTAATTATTATTATTTTTTCAGTGTAGGTCATTTTAAACATATATTATATATCTACTCAATAAAAAGAAATTGGCCTACTGTGACAATTCAATTATGAGAAATCCGGCGCGCAAGGCATATAAGCATATAAGGTGAATTCATGTATTCATTTTTGTGTGAAAAAATCTACAAAATATGAGATAAATATTTTTAAATTGAAAGATGCTACCCTCTAGCCTCTAGTTTTATAATATATTTAAATTTCGCCCTAAATTTTTATGATAATTAGGTAACAGAGAGAAAAAGGATACAGATAGATAAACGTTCCTTTTTTAGATCCTAGTATATGGTTAGATATGACTACCACAAAAATGAGCTCTTTCCAACAACAAAAATAAATTATTCAAATCGAAACATCCGTTCGGAAGTTATGCATTAATATATATTTTAAAAATACATTATGAATTTGGGTAACTTATTTTAAGTCTTTATATATATATATATATATATATATATATATATATATATATATATATATATATATATATATATAACTTACTTTCTTTGCCTGTATAAGTTTATATTTTTATTTAATGGAAAACATACATCAGATTTGCATGCTTGATACGTATGCCTGCTTATAAACTTTCGTCGAGATGAGGACCAGATTGTCACAAGGAAACACTTAGAAATAACTTAAAGAATAAAACCGAAAATCATCAAACATTGTGCAACGGAGGCACCGGGAGTCGAACCTGGAGCCTTCTCCTACGCTCTCAAGTAATTAGCGGAATGGTGCCTTTGCCACTCGGCTACAAAAGGTCCAGAAAATAATTTCTTTTTTCAAACTGTCATAAAAGAGAAACAAAGCTAACTCTCTTTCCTATATCGCGATAATCACGTAATCTATCATTACGAAATGAAACTCTTGTCTGGTCTGTTTCCTCTTTCCAAATCAAATCCTAAGAAGACTTACTATGCGACTAAAGTCAAAAAATCGAATTTATTCTCCATCATCTCATACACCTTCGTGATCAAATACTATACCACTATGGTTTTATTATAATGATAATCGGATTATACCAATTGGGTTTTTGAGGTTAATCTTATTCCCCATATCCTATGCGTGGATAAAAATGTAAATTCATTCATATTCAAAAACTGTTTCTTAACATAAAGAAGCAATAAGGAAGAACAATTCAACCAAAGAATTCAAAAATCAAGAATTCAACCAAGTTCAAAAAAAGTTTATTCGTAACGGTTTAGTTCAACGACATGTTCTTTTTAGACTATCTGTTACCCGTGACTTTGTTCCCGTAAGATGAATCAATGCATTAATTAAGCAAAAAAAAAAATATCAATCACTCTTATAAAAACATATACAGTTAGCGAACTCCTTATCACATTTTATAGTAGACAATACTTGTGACGATCGAAATTTGCATATGAATCGCTCTATAGAGCTGAACTAGCTGTTTTAAAACACAGGCAGTTTCTATACTGAGTTATCTATAGGTGTAAGAACACACTGTATCATATCATATTTGACAGATTTACGAAACAGCTCATATCAAAAATTATTAAATATATTTTTAATTTTAATTTTAATTTAAATTGAACAGAAATGAAAGTATTTCATCGATATTTTCAACAGATTTATTTTGTTTGTTATGAAATGTGATAACTTCACGAGAATTTCTAGAAAAGCCCACGATTTGCGTCCAAACAACACTTATCAAGATGTAATTTGGAATGTAGTTCACAGTACATTTGGGTCACTGATCTAATTACAGTGGACTTCCCGTGATATCACCCCGTTTCAGATAAAGTGAAGTAAGGCTGATGAAAATATCGTTTAAGTCTCTTAATTACTGTTAAAGTTATGAATAAAAATTCGCGTTTGACTTGGAATGAGACATCCTGTATGTATGACTGATTGCGACTAAGTTTTTCTATATAAGAAGGTTTTTGTTGCAATTTACTCTATCACCTCTATATCTTGTAGTGAATCACCGTTTTATTAGCTGGATATACTAGTTACAATTTATAATTTAATGCAAAAACAAAACATTGAAGATCAAATCTTTTATTTAAGCCGGGAGAAATCACGCATACCCAGCGTACGAAGACTTTCTACTTTGTCACCAATAAATACAAGTAATAATCGTCACCTTATCTAGTCGGAGACAATTTTTACAAATTCTGAGGTAAAGTAAGTTGAAGATTACTTTCTGAAAAATAGTGGTGACAGTTGTAAAAACCGTACTCACCCTGGGCATGTCAAGCTAGGCACGACTAATCCCGTGTTAAGGATGCATTAATTTCATAAAACTCTGAAAATAACAATCTCTCTTGATAACCTATTTGATTTTTTAAAGAAAGTTTATATAACAACTTAATGTAGTACATAAGAACATTAGAGTTTTGAACATAAAGCGAAAATCAATGTTAAAATTTCGTTCTAAAAAATGGCATTAATGCCTCAGAATCATAAAAGCGCATTTCTGCTGCTGTTTCATTTTATTTGATACTTTCCTAACAAGTTTATATATTAGGTTAATATACCAGTTAAGAGTTAGGTTTTTCAATGCAAAGCTAAATTCTCCAACCTCATAATGTATTAATTTTTCAAACTATGCTAAAACAAATACATCTGATTTTTCATTTGAAATATGTTTTTTAAACAACATCCAAAAGAGTAATAAGAAAAGCTCTTGATTAAAAAACAAGTACTTTTTTACTAAAAAATGAAAGAGATTTGAGATGACCATCTGTTAATCCATGACTTGCTTGCAGTTGTGAAAAAACACTCATGTTATTAACATTCCCTTTTTACATTTAATTATTGCATGCCACGGGGCGTATTTTAGCGAGAGTGGTTTGGAATAACTGTATTTTGTGTGATAACTTGTTATTTTTATCCATATTCAATTTAATCTACGTTGTTGTTCAGAGAATGGCTTTCTAAATAAAAGAGTCGCAATATATGCACAAGGCAAATGTTCATATTGGAAGTTTTTGTCCGGACTATGTCATCCCACATTTCAGAACTAGGTCATGCTCACTTGTAGACAGAGAGGCGGCAGCACAGACAATCACCTCATCGAGTTCCCGGCTGAAATTCCAGAATTAGTTAAAACTCAATTCGCATATTAAAGCGCAATCGGTCTGCCAAGTCATATCTTGGTGGGAAACACCTTAAAACCCTATTTTAGCGGTTGACTCGTAGGTTTATCATTGTGTTTTCCTGCACCCAAAGGTATGAAAACATGGAGGACTGGGACCAGGAATACACAATGGTAAACCTACGAGCCAACCGATAAAATCGGGTTTTCGGGTGTTTTCCACCAAGATATGACTTGGCAGACCGATTGCGTTTTAATATGCGAATCAAGTTTTAACTAATTCTGGAATTTCAGCCGTGAACTCGATGAGGTGATTGTCTGTGCTGCCGCCTCCCGGTCTATATAACAAGTTTGATTTAGAGAGTGAAACAAATGAACAAACATTGACTTGGAAATAATGGCAGGCTCACCAAAATTTTGTCCAAATTCCTCACGACCAATCAAATTTCCCTGATCGTATGTCAGCAGCCTCTTATTAATGAAGGCTCTCTGCCACCATCGCTCAATTTTGACAAGCATCTACTGCGTGAAGTAGAGAATCATATGTTAAAATCATATCCCACATAATAATCATATGTTTTGATGTGTGTTTGCAAAAAAGACTTTACATAATACGATGACTATTTGTAGCTTAAAACCTACCCAGGTATACTAGAATTTTAATGTAAAAAGTTATATTCAGATCCGTTCGGTAGTTGTTGAGAATATTGCGGACATACATACTACATACGCAAATACATAACGGCCAAGATATATAAAAGCTTCTTTTCTTCAGATCGGTTATAAATAAGTAATAATAAATGAAATTTGGTAAAGTATTGGAGAATATTTTGTATTATCAAATTTGTCAGTTCTTAAATATTGATTTCCGTTAACTTCTTGAGAACTTGCATTGTTTTCTCATAAAAAATTCCAAAAAAGATAAACAAATGAGTTTTATACAAATAAATTCTAAATTCTGATAGGTTCTTTCTCTTGTATATTTTTGAATCGGATATATGAAATTTTATTTGAAAAATATATTTTATGTTAATATTTTGATTAAGAAAAACAACTGACACTAGTTCACACGTTTCATCTGAAGTACAGAATTAGGTCATGTAACCTGATTTTACCCATATCCGACTTGATTCAAGAATAATGTTGATAAAAATGTTAATTCTGCAAGTTGAGTTAGGTTTGGGGTGACTAAAAGTTTGCGAGGTTCGGTTTCGTTTGAGGTTCAATTTTGGTTCTTGCTAATCGTTTTCGGGTGATCTAGATTTTTAAAAAGAGAATTATAATATTATTTTAGACGAAAAAGTACAATAGATCAGTTGAGATGATCTTGGACAATAGATGCCATCATCCCTTAGATGTGTGGTAATGATTGTCAACGATGTAAGTCGTGGCGTACCTCTTAGTCCCGTCTTTTGAAGTAGATAACTTAATAAGATGACTCCAATTAATTACAATAATAATGAACTGCAGAGTGGATAATTTTTCTCAACTTCCTCAACTCTAAAACTAACTATAAGTTCAGTCTTAAAAATGTGCTCCTAGTAAAGAATAACTACACACTAAAACGCTTGTTTCCTCCGTAGAACATTTTGTTATCCAGGGGGCGCTGCCGAGCGCTCAAGACTGGAGGATGCGCGGAGCGGATTCCCGCCAGTAGAGATATATTCTTTGAGACATAAGCAGTGCACCAACCGCTGCCAGTCCTTTTTGTTCTCCTTGTAAATAAATATTAGTTGTTAAGTTTTAATTCAAGTTTCTATTAAGTGTGAAGTGATCATCTTAGTTTTTTACCTAAATATACAGTCCAAAGATTACCCGAGCTATCTACGGATCATGTTTTGGTACTCCGAGCCGCAGCGCTCATTTAGAACACTGTGAAGAATCATCGCCCTTGGATTTTTTGTACGTAGTTATAGAAAGAATTATTATGGCTACTATTTCAGGTACTGTGGTGTTGAATCGGAAATGTGGAAATATACGCGGCCAAGTTACACGAATATCAAACGCTATAAAATCAAAACTTGGCCAGAAAGAATTGGAACTAAAGTTAAATGCTCTTCAGACGTTAAAAAGAAGACAGATGAATTACGCAATGAGTCGTATTCTGTAATTTCTGATGATGATTCACCGGAATTTGAAAATTCTTTGACGGAGATAGAAGAAAAGTTAGAAGCTCTCGAAATAAATCTTCTTGATTTAATAAAGCCTAGTGTTTCTAATGTTGAAAGTCAAAATAATAATGATAGAATTAATGCTAATGAATCAAAAATTAAATTGCCGTCAATTAATTTACCCCAATTTTCGGGACGCTACACAGAGTGGTTTAATTTTAAACTACAATTCACCACCTTGATTGATAGCAACGATGAATTAAATGATGCTCAAAAATTATATTATTTACAATCGGATTTAACAGGCCCTGTGAAACAATTGCAAAATATTGATGATTCTTATGCTTCCTTATTCGAAGCTTTGAAAAAACGATTTGAAAACAAACGGTTAATTATAAATTCTCATATTTCAGAGTTATTGAGTAACAACAAAATAAAAATTGAAAATGCGAAAGAAATACGCAATCTGGTAGATAATTTATTGAGTCATTTGAGGGCTCTGAAACGATTAGGACTAGAAAATAATAACTTATCGGAATCAATTTTAATGTATTTTGTGTTACAAAGAATCGATGATGAGTCAAGAAAGGCATTTGAAATGAGTCTTAACTGTAACGACTTGCCTGAATGGAATATTTTTATTGATTTTTTACTGAAAAGAGCTCAAGCTCTCGAAAACCTACAAAAAAGCAACACCGTTACGAAACCTAGGTATGAAATTACTCAGAAACAAAAAAGTGTAGTATTACAGAATGACAAATTTAATTGCGCATTATGTAAACAACCTCATATGATATTTCGATGTCAAAGGTATTTAGATTTATCGGTTCAAGAGAAATTGAACCAAGTAAGGAAGTTGAAGTTATGTTATAACTGCTTATCGTTATTTCACGCTGTTAATCGCTGTAATAAATTAAATAATAAGTGTAGGATTTGTTACTCCAACCATCATAGTTCTCTTCATGGAGCTATTTTTTCGAAACCTGCTTATGAAAATAGACAAGTTAATTGTATTGCAAATGAACCGCAGTTGAAAACGGAAGATAACGTAAATTCTAATTCAGTAGAATCTACCGCAAATGCGTTTACCTTGAGCTGTCAAAACAATTATGATCAAAATTTGTCTGGCACCAGTTATAATGGTTTGATTTCGACAGCTGTGATTTATTTAAGGGGAAGTAATGATTCTTTTTTTCCTTGTATTGCGATTCTAGATGCTGCCAGTAATGTCTCATTGGTCATGTTTTCTGTAGCAGATATGTTAGGGTTGCAAAAATATAAAGTTAAGTCATTAATTACTGGATTAAATGATTCTGTCTGTTAAATTAAAGACAGAATAAACGTAGAAATTTCCAACAAGGATAGAAGTTTTAAAAAATTATCTAACATGTTTTTGGTTCCTAAAATCACTGATTTAACCCCTTCAAGCGCCGTAGACATTTCTAATCTGCACTTACCACAGAATTTAACCTACGCGAACCAAAGATTTTTTGAACCTCAGCGAATTCAATTGTTATTAGGAGCAGATGTATATTACGAATTGTTATTAGCTGGTCAAATAAAAATTCCTAAAACTTCTATAATTTTACAAAACTCTCATTTAGGATGGATCGGGGGGGGGGGACAATACAAGATAGAAATGAAAGTAAATTTACGTGTCATTTAATAGAAAATCAAGATGAATTAGATTTGAAAACCTTTTGGGACTTGGAGACGTTGGGAATTAAAGATGACCCAAACAGTGTTAAAAACGAGAAAATTGTAGAAAAATTTCATGAAACTGTGCGTTTTGAAAATAACAGATATGAAATCAGTCTCCCTTGGACAAGGGATTGGAACCATTTAGAAAATAATTATAAAACCGCCGAAGCGCGACTCACAGGTCTTATAAAAAGAATGAAACGTGATACAAAGTTATACGAACAATATCGCAATATTTTGAATGAGTATTTAGAGATGAACATAATTGAAAGTGTACCTAATTTAGAAAACCCTTCAGATAAACCGGTTTTTTACTTACCGCACCATACAGTATTTAGAGAAGATAGTGTTTATACTAAATGTCGAATAGTTTTTGACGCAAGTTTCCATGAAGCAAGACAATTGTCTTTGAATGACTGTCTTGACACAGGAACTAATTTAAACCCTAATATTTTTCATTTATTGATTTTTTTTCAGCCTAAACAAAATTGCTTTTTTAGCAGATATAGAGAAGGCTTTTCTACAAATTGCCATAAACAAAAAGGACAGAGATGTTCTTAGATTCCTGTTTATATATAAGAATCCTGTCGACAGTGACGCATTTAGTGTTATCGTCTACAGATTATTACGCCTAACATTTGGCTTGAACTCAAGCCCATTTTTGTTATCTGCTACAATTAAGCATCACCTTAATAAATTCGAAACGGAATATCCGGTAGAGACAAAAGTACTCCACAATTGTATTTATGTGGATGACTTAATAACCGGGACAGACATAGTCAAAGATGCGGTGAACATTTCGGAACAATCTCATAAAATAATGAAGGAAGCTGGAATGAATTTACGGAAGTGGATTTCGAATAACAAACTGTTAATGGAAATATGGGATAATCGTGGATTTAGTACTATGCCGCAACCTTTTGAGTATAGTACAATACATAAAGTTTTGGGGATATCGTGGCAACCCAAGCAAGATATACTTTTGATAGATATTGATAATTTGCTCGAATTTTTGCGTAACGCAAAAATTACAAAACGTTTTGTATTACAAGTTGCAGGTAGAATATTTGACCCTCTGGGTCTAATTTCTCCGTATACAATACGAATTAAAAGTTTATTTCAAGAACTGTGGAGTAGGAATTTAACATGGGATGAAAAACTGTCCTCCGATATTACAAAGACGTGGGAACAATGGTGTTCCGAACTTCCCCAGTTGAGAAATCTAAAAATTCAAAGGAACGTTTTTCAGTTTCCCGATGACTCCAATTACACCCTAACGTTGCATACCTTTGCCGATGCCAGTCCAAAAGCATACGGTGCTTCCGTTTAATTAGAAATTAATTCACTAAGTGAATCGTCTATAAATTTGATTACATCTAAATCCAGAGTGGCACCGTTGAAAAAAGTGTCACTTCCTAGACTTGAACTTCTAGCAGCATTACTTGCTGCACGCTTAACTTGGGAAGTAAAAACGGTACTAGATCGCAAGGGACCATCTTCTATGTATTTGTGGACAGATTCGGAGATTGTCTTGTACTGGATCAAAGGCTCTGCAAACAGGTGGAAGTCATTTGTGTCGAACCGTGTAAAGGAAATCCAAGCTCTGACAGACCCATCCAGGTGGTTTCACTGTGCAGGGTCCGAGAATCCTGCAGATTTGCTAACAAGAGGTGTCAAGTGTGACTTTCTCGTTCAGAATTCCAACTGGTGGACTGGACCAGAGTTTTTGAAAGACTTAGATCTGTGTAACAACGACCAGACTTTAGTGATTCCTAACAAGGACACATATATAAACGAACTAAAAAGAGACTCCATAAACATCATTAACGATGACTTTATTACATTTGCTATTTCCCATGAAAAACCTTTTATTGACCATATTTTTGCATGTACTAATAATTTTGTAAAATTAATTCGTATAATGAGTTTTATTTTTAGATTCACCTTCAACTGTCGTAATAGATTGAAGAGAAGAAGTGGACCACTATCCCTCGACGAGGTGAGAGAGGCCGAATCGTTTCTAATTCGGTCAGCACAAAGGGGGGAATTTAGGGAAGAATTAAAATGTCTCGAAAAAGGTAAGCCTGTTCACAATAAAAGTAGATTATCTTCCTTAAACGTATTTGTAGGAGAGGATGGATTAATTAGAGTTTGCGGCCGTTTAGCACATGCAGATTTGCCGCTTAACTCAAAGTTTCCAATTGTTTTGCATGCCAATCATAAGTTAACGGATATTATTTTAAATTACTTCCATCTCAAATACTTTCATTTAGGCCCACAAGCGTTGCTTTTCCATGTCAGACAAAAATTTTGGACACTTAATGGCAGGAATAATTGCCGAAGCATTGTTCACAAATGTGTGAACAAGAATAAACCTGTTGTCAGCTCCCAATTGATGGCTGATCCGCCGGGAGAACGTGTGACACCAAATTTTGTATTTTCGGTGACAGGTCTGGATTACTGTGTCCCATTTTCTATTAAATTTAAAAATCAGAGGAAGAGTGTATTGAATAAAATTTATGTCGTTGTTTATGTATGCTTATGCACCAAAGCAATACACCTCAGATCTCACAACTCAGGCTTTTATAGCTAGTCTAAAACGTTTCTTGGCAGAAGAGGGAAATGTGCAAAAATCCTATCGGATAATGCAAAAACGTTCATCGCAGCTGACATCGATTGAAAAAATTGCATAAACTGATTAGTTTCCCAGATGAGGAATTGTGTAATTTTTTAACTCATGAAGGTATCAATTGGGAATTTATTCCCCCCGAATCCCCAAATTTTGGTGGCCTCTGGGAGGCGCCTGTAAAATCATTCAAGTTTCATTTAAAACGGGTAATAGGTGATCAAAAATTAACCTTAGAAGAGTTTCTTACTATACTAGCGGAAATTGAGGGAGTTTTGAACTCCAGTCCCCTTACCCCGCTGTCCCCAGATTTTGAAAATTTTGAAATCTTGACACTCTCTCATTTTTTAATCGGTAGGCCGATCACTTCGATCTCCGAACCACCATTCGATAACATTACTGAAAATAGATTAGCAAAATGGCAGAGAATCACCAAATTTAGTCAGCAAATTTGAAGGCTTGGAAGCGCGATTATTTAAATAATCTGCAGCAGAGGGGGAAATGGAAATTTAAAAAGGATGATGTACAGAAAGGAACTTTAGTACTAATAAGGCACGAAAATTTACCTTCCACCAAATGGCAGGTTGGAAGGATAGTTGAAATTTTTAAGGGAAGGGACAATATAATACGAACCGTAAACTTACGGTTACCAGACGGGCGAATTTATAAGAGAAATGTCAGAGATGTGTCTGTATATTACCAGTTCAGTAACAGATTTCCTTTCTTTCTTTAAGCAATTTTTAAGGTATATATTATTTATGTATGTAATGTAGAATTATAGTGCATTTATGATTGTATTATTATTGTGTATGTAAGTTGTTATATCTTATATTTTTTTCTTATATGATAATTTTTGCAAATTTATATGTGAATGTATATTGAAATTGCATTTCAATCCCCAGGGGAGTGTTTCCTCCGTAGAAATTTTTTCTATCCAGGGGGAGCTGCCGAGCGCTCAAGACTGGAGGATGCGCGTAGCGGATTCCCGCCAGTAGAGATGTATTCTTTGAGACGTAAGCGCAGTGCACCAACCGCTGCCAGTCCTTTTTGTTCTTCTTGTAAATAAATATTAGTTGTTAAGTTTTAATTCAAGTTTCTATTAAGTGTGAAGTGATCATCTTAGTTTTTTACCTAAATATACAGTCCAAAGATTACCCGAGCTATCTACGGATCAACGCTCTTTCACTAAAAACACAATATCACTGAAAATGATAACTTAACTTCTAATGAGGTAACATGAACCTCAATACTTTATTTAAAGCACAAACGTAAATCTCTTACTTAAAGACTGCAATCCAAAGCAGCACTGGCTTTCAAGACTTTATAGACGAATTTCTTTCAATGGCACTTATAGAAGCAACTAACAATCCTATACTAGGCGAGATGCACAGAAAATCTGAAATCTCTTGCTACATCTTCACTATCTATTGCCACAAGACAACCACAATTAACTACCCAACATAACTTCGCAAACTACCAGTGGCAGCTAATTTCCAAAGACCTTTCACACTTCGTGAAACTTAAAGAAAGACTATGATTTCTAAGCGAATTTTAGCATCGTGAGACAATACAATAACAAGCACAAAAACATTCCAGCACTAGAGTAGTGGCTCACAATGCCACAAAGTTAATCCATGCATAGATATGGGAAGACGACGAACAATTATACGTTTTAATATTGTTTTAAATGGCTCTTATAGATAACAAAATTAGAGCAAAAGTCCAAACATTTCTGTGAAAAATAAAGGAATTTTAATTGTAAAAAGCAAGTACTTCCTTGACATAGTGTCGTTACTCAAGCATCTATCTGTGAAAAGCGAAATTATCACTTCTGAATATCGCGTGTCTAAAGTGTTGTGCTTACATCTACGACAATAAATTTTCTCGTGGTTGACTTTACGCTATGTGATATTCTTTGTGATGTGTATTTAAATTTGAAACAACTGAAATATGAAAATTTTATCTGTGAGCATGGAAATTATTTAATCATTTTAAAATATTAGCTACAGTGCAATATAGTTATAGTTTAGAATTAACGTAATGTTTTTAAGCTAAAATATACCCTTATTTAGTGTCATAGTTTTGCTTACGGCGTTTCAATTCATATTCGTCTTAAAAATATAAAATTAAATTAAAAAATATTATTTATAGAAAAACGCACAAGCCATATTTAAATTAAAGAAATACATACTATACAAAAGTCACATAAATAAAGAAACAGAAAATAACTAAAGAAACGACAAACACGTGTAATTAAATTATAGATAAAAATGGAATTATAATGGTAGAAGATAGAAATTGGATTGTACAATTGTTTACTTTTTTTAATAAGGTAAATTAGCATACTCTACCTTTTTTATATGTTACAGTGTTAGTATTTTGTTTTGTTAATTTAAGGACTATAAATATTTTTTTACAAATGCAATTGAAGAGTAAAAGATTATTAATGCACAACTCAACTTCTTAATTAAGTAATGCTTAGTTAAAATATAGATAAAAATGCTTAAGTGATACATACAAAAATGCTTATAATTTTTTAAATAAAAATATCGACATATGTTTCAACACTCAAACGGCAGGCGCCATTATAAAGAAACTACAACAATAAACAAACTATTCTCACAGATTTTTGTAAACAAACATATAAAAACATATATCACGAGATCATATACTATATAAAAAAACAGGTGCTTAAAATAGTCAACTGTAAAACGTGAAAATTAATATTTCTTTATTGCTTTTTTAAAACTGAAAAATACCTGCTAAATTTTAGGTAAATCAAATGCGGCTGATTCGTTGCAAATTTTCTCGTTACGCATATAGATTTCTATTGATTCACGGATAATAGATGGGAAATAAACTCTTAATTTATAAATTATTTTACTATTTTTAAAATCAATTTTTAAAGTCTCGGTTTTATGTAGTATTGCCAATGCTGTAGTTTTTATGTCATATTTGATATCTGCTATTTTAATCTTATTTTAAACTTTCTAGTTGTCATTCCTATATAATATTGTAATGTTCCAACTGCTCTGGTGAACGGGATTTCATAAATATTTGTATCTATATTTTAATTATTATTAGTGATCTTATTATATGATTATAACATCTATTAAAATACTTGCATACAAACAATGCTGTGAAATTTCTTTATAATTTTCTTTATTCAATATATAATGCTAATGTGTTTTTATCTGTTATTATTTTTTATATTTATCTATTATTAATTGTAATACAGAATAAATCAATAACTACATCCTTTTAAATTATTGGAAAAAAAGTCCTATTAGTTAATTAAAGAATTGGAAGAAAACTTTTTAACAGTAATGATGACTTTTAACCAAGCTGACAGTAGAATGGTACTAAAAGTGCAATATGAAATTTCATTTAAAACTTAAACACATTGAATTGGCGATAAGAATAGATGCATAAAAAGCATAAGATAAACCACCAAACATCATCGTTGAATATTCTATACGAGGTCTTTTGAGGATAAAAATTTCTCATTCAAATGATTCATTTTACCAGAGCACGTATTTTATAAATTTAGCCTATTCAAAAGTCATGAATTGACGATAAAAGTTTTATACCGCTTCTTAAATGTAATAAAAACATGTTTAAGGATTACATTAATGCAGCACTAAAATGACAGATTTAAATATACATTTCGAAGTAATTTTGTTTATTGAAATTTGAAATTTATGATTAAGTGAAATTTCATTTATTTTCTTTTAGAAAAAATGCAACATTTCCCAAACCTTTTGTATAAAAGATAAAAATGAAAACTCATGTATCAGGTATAGCTTATGAAACATTTTCCAACGCTAACCGAATACTAATAAAAGTTTCATTTTTTCATAGACTGAAATGAGATGTCTAAATAAGCACCTTAAAATACTACTAACTCATTAAAAATCCATTTTCGACAATTTCTGCCAATATCCGGTAATATGGGCGACTTCTTACATGTAGCCATGTGAACTATAGAATTTATACACATCACCCAGTGCAAAATTAAATAAGTTAAAAAATGCGAAAAACGCATGCAAACAACTGAAGCCAAGGAAATGATATTAGTCTGTCCTGTAATCGAATTCTTTTGTGTGTATCTGTAAATGAACTATAAAGACTATGCACTCCATAATCTATAGAGAACAAGTTGTAGTGCACTTCAGTGATTTAATTATATTTGAAATATCATAACATCAATAAAATACACTGCAAACGATTTTTCTCTATAGATCTTAATGTAATTTAATTCTTTTGCGCGTCCCTGTTAAGGAACTATGAATGCTACTTATTCTATGCTCCTGAGAAATACGGCTGTAGTCCATCTCAATGATACATACCAATCTCCATATGTTTGAAATATCGCAACATCAATAAAATGCAACGCAAACAATTTTCCCCCTTAGACCATAATGTAGTAAAAATCTTTTGTGTGTCCCTGAAATGACACACCCTTCATTTTCATTAACGAACATTTTATAATAAACCATAATAACAATTTCATGAAAATTCGAGTATATTTACGAGATTTAGAGCACCGACAGACAGAC
The DNA here is from genome assembly GCA_963931845.1 of Maratus michaelseni. Classification (NCBI taxonomy): domain Eukaryota; kingdom Metazoa; phylum Arthropoda; class Arachnida; order Araneae; family Salticidae; genus Maratus; species Maratus michaelseni. Next base: position 342,834,063 of record OZ007593.1, on the reverse strand, counting down.
GGCAGACGGTAGACTGACGGACAAACATAAACACTTTTCAACTGTCTTGGAAAGTGTTAAAAACCTTGCTAATGTTGATCAAGAGGGATGCGTTAAACGGATTTGAGAGAATTTAGTGAATTACTACTTTAAAATGCATAAGAAAAGTTTAAGCTAAAGATATCGGTTACTTATATCTTGTTCCTCTGAAAACTTGTGAAAGTCTGTATCACATAATTCTTGTCCATCAGATTTTAGATACGGAAGTTTAAACATGAAAAGAAAAATTTACAAATACACAAAAAATTCAAAATTTTTAGCACTTTTCACAAATAAATCGGCCAAGTACGAGTATAACTCGCACTCAAAGGCTTCCGTATACATTACATTAATTAATTAATATTTATTAATTAATGAAGTCCTACTACCCCTAATTTTGTCATAATTTTTTGGAAATAGAAACGGTGGGGGATACATATTTTTCCAGTATTTTCCGACGATACGTATTTTCCGACGATATCTCTGAAAATATACCTAAAATTAAAACAAATATATTTTTGAGCTCGATGTTACGAGATCTTTCGAACGATACCAAACACGATACATAAAAAGAAAGTTTTCTTCAAGTAACTTAATTAATATTTCGGCTAATTACAGATTAAATTTTCCTAAAATCATTAACAAATATTCTTAGATGATTCTGCGTCGATAGATACCTCGAGCGCTCGTCAACTCCCCTGCTGAGCGTCCGAAAAGTAAAGTTTGTGTAACAGAAAATGGCCTTTTTTTTTTTTAACTATGTGACCTAGGAAAATCAATATAGTTTTCCTGCAAAGTTTTATTAAACTCCTACTACCCCTAATGGTTGAATCCTAAGGGCGACACTTGGCTGCGTCGAATTTGGCAAAAAGTTTTTCTTGCTACTGGTTTGTTTCTTGCATTTCTTCCCCGCTTACTGTGGTTTGATATGGAAATTTGATTGGTTTATGAGTGAATTACGTTTGTTTGGTTGGGTTGGTTGGTTTATTGTGTGCCGTATTGTTGGATTCAGAGAATAATGGGGTAGATAGAGATGCACTATAACGTAATAATGTCTTGGAGTACGAAGCCGGTAATTTCGGAATTTTCTAGGCCCATAAAAGGGAAGCATATGGAAGAAGGGCTGAATTTATTGGACGGTGAGAGGTTTTCAAATCAAGTCCCAAGTTGTTTGGGCCGACTTTAGTGTTGCATCACGGCAAACGTATACATCGCATGTCTATTTTCGTTTGAACTCTGGGTTTTGCGAAGTGAAGTGAATTTAATCTTTTGACTTGTTGTTTTTTATGAAGAATTCTGCAATGCGGTAAATACGAATTTGAAATAGTGTGCGTAGTGTGTTACTAATGAAAATTTATGATATTTGAGCTGTTTTTATTAGATTATTTAGGGGTAAGTCCTCTTGAGTGAGCAGTTTAAGGATAATTTTTGTATAAATACTGCTGCATCATCAGAAGTGAGCGGCGATAGTGATTATGACAAACCGGGGCCTTAAAAAAAAAGGTAAATTTGAAAAATAAAAGTAAGTGAATTTTTATTGATTTTATTTGATAATAATCGTGTATCTTGCATTTTAGAGATTACTGTAGTGGTAGTTTCGTGCATCGAGTGATGTTTTTTTGTTTTGGATAATGTGTACAGGATACATACATAACTTATTGATTTTATTTGATAATAATCGTGTATCTTGCATTTTAGATATTACTGTAGAGGTAGTTTCGTGCATCGAGTGATTTTTTTTTGTTTTGAATAATGTGTACAGGATACATACATAACTTATTGATTTTATTTGATAATAGTCGTGTGTCTTGCATTTTAGAGATTACTGTAGAGGTTGTTTCGTGCATCGAGTGATGTGTTTTTGTTTTGGATAATGTGTACAGGATACATACCTAACTTATTGATTGCTGTGTGAACGAATTTCGTACATTCTAGAGATTGCTGTACAGCGAATTTCATGCGTCCAGTGATGTTTTTTTTCGGCTAATGTACGCGAAGCATACATACATAAGTTACTGATCGCTGCGTCAATGACTTTCATGCATTCTAGAGATTGCTGTACAGCGAGTTTCATGCATCCAGTGATTTTTTTTTCGGTTAATGTACGCGGAGCGTACATACATAAGTTGCTGATCGCTGCGTGAATGAGTTTCATGCATTCTAGAGATTGCTGTACAGCGAGTTTCATGCATCCAGCGATGGTTTTTCGGTTAATGTACGCGGAGCGTACATACATAAGTTACTGATTGCTGCGTGAATGAGTTTCATGCATTCTAGAGATTGTTGTACAGCGAGTTTTATGCATCCAGTGATGTGTTTTTTGGTTAATGTACGCGAAGCGTACATACATAAGTTACTGATTGCTGCGTGAATGAGTTTCCTGTATTCTAGAGATTGCTGTACAGCGAGTTTCATGCATCCAGTGATGTTTTTTTCGGTTAATGTACGCGAAGCGTGCATACATAAATTACTGATCGCTGCGTGAATGAGTTTCATGCATTCTAGAGATTGCTGTACAGCGAGTTTCATGCATCCAGTGATGTTTTTTGCGGTTAATGTACGCAGAGCGTACATACATAAGTTACCGATCGCTGCGTGAATGAGTTTCATGCATTCTAAAGATTGCTGTACAGCGAGTTTCATGCATCCAGTGATGTTTTTTTCGGTTAATGTACGCGAAGCGTGCATACATAAATTACTGATCGCTGCGTGAATGACTTTCATACATTCTAGAGATTGCTGTACAGCGAGTTTCATGCGTCCAGTGATGTTTTTTTCGGTTAATGTACGCGAAGCGTACATACATATGTTGCTGACCGCTACTTGAATAAATTTTATGTATTTAAAAAATTAGGAATTTAGAAATTTTCTCCAATTATAATATTTGTGCTTTGTGGCAGAGAAGTGATTATTTACACAATTTCTATGAGAGTTTCTTTCACGACGTAAACGTTGCTTTTATTTCGTTTTGTGGCAATTTACAAAGTTTAAGGGTTTAGAGATTTTTTATTTGTTAGGGAAAAATTGACTGTTAAATTTGCCAATTTGCAAAAATCGGGAGAAAAAAATTATTAGAAATTTGTAAAATTTGAAAAATTTGTTAGAAAAAATACTTAAAAATTTGTAAAAATGGAAAAATCTGGAGGAAAAAATAGTTGAAAATTTGTAAAAATGAAAAAATCTGGAGGAAAAAATAGCTAAAATTTTGTAAAAATGGAAAAATCTGGATTAAAAATAGTTAAAAATTTGTAAAAATGGAAAAATCTGGAGGAAAAAATAGCTAAAAATTTGTAAAAATGGAAAAATCTGGAGGAAAAAATAGTTAAAAATTTGTAAAAATGGAAAAATCTGGAGGAAAAAATAGCTAAAAATTTGTAAAAATGGAAAAATCTGGATGAAAAAATAGCTAAACATTTGTAAAAATGGAAAAATCTGGAGGAAAAAATAGCTAAAAATTTGTAAAAATGGAAAAATCCGGAGGAAAAATAGCTAAGAGTTGTAAAAATTAAAAAATCTGAATGAAAATATTGCTAAAAGTATGTAAAAATCGAGAAATCTCGCAAAAAACTTTTCAAAACTTTGTAAATAGCAGTAAAACGAAATAAAATCAGTACTTACTTTGTGAAAGAAATTGGCCTAAGAAGTGTGTAAGTAGTGACTTGTCTGCCTAAAAGTACGAGTTCTGATTGGGTGGAATTTGCAGGTTGCCGTTATTTAGGTTGGCACGCGTCAAAAAAATCGCCAAATCGAGGGTCGCCCTTGTTGAGGATTTTGCCCCCTAATTTTTTCATAATTTTAGTTTCAGTAGATTCGGAAATAGAGGGCGAGGGGACATATTTTTGCAGTGCATTTTTGACGATATCTCTGAAAATATAATACCTAAAATTAAAACTAATATATTTTTGAGTTCGATATTACGAGATCTTTGACACGATACCCCACGCGATATACAAAAAGAAAATTCCTAAACATATTTGTGAATGGGTAACAATCTGAAAATATGGGGGTAAAAGGCTTTATAACTTTCCCAAGTTTGAACTTTCCTTGTCCCATAGTTTACGAGAAAAGGGCTGTGACAGACGGACGGACAGACACAGGTACAATCTTATAATGGTTCCGTTTTTACTTTTAAATACGGAACCCTAAAAATAGGGAAAATATCTTGTGTAAGTGCCTAGCTACTCTCTTATATAGGTAGTTTAATGTAAAAAGGATTATTGAGTTTTGGATGCGAACGTGTTGCCCTGATTTTAACATTTGTGCTTGAACGAGTTAAACATTCTGTCATTTCTTTTATTTTTGCAAATTGTGGTTGAATCTCCAGGAATCTGATTGTCGTAGTTATTTTATGCAGTATTATGTTAATTATGTTTCTGTGGTCGATTAGCTGTTATAAAAACGGCGGTAATACTGAATATTGTCTGATTTTCTTCGACTTCGTCCCCCGTGGTACATCAAGACTGGTTTGAGCTTTCAGCGAGTAGTCTATGTCTTGCTAGTGGTGACGTTCCAGTTCGATGGAGCTTGGATTAAAATTCTTCAACTGAGAAGTTTGCCTGTGTGGTAAGATTTTACGTTAATTATACTTCGAATGAAACTACGTCGGGATCCTCGGGATACATTTTATTTAGTAACATTTTCTATAGCGATATATTTAGTATTTCAAGTTATAGTTTGCAGCGCTTTAAGAAGCTTTCTCTTAGGCTCCGGAATTCAATCGATGTTGCTATCTTTTTCTGGAGTTAGTGTTAAAATATCGAGAATTCTTGGTGTTAGTAGTCTATTGCTTGAGCGTATTATTTTATCAACTTTAATTAATTTTTCCCGCTGCACTGACATCGGGAGACTGGTTTTAAAAAACAGTTTTTATTGTTAAGCCTGAGTCATGTCTGCTCATTTAGCTGACGTGCCCGAAGTATCTGCCACAAATATAGTATTATGATCAGGAACTAGAAAGTAAAAACGAAACAAAACTGAACCAGACAAGACAAGACCAGACCAGATTAGACCAAATCAGACCAAACCAAACCAAACCAGACAAAGCCAAACGAAACCAAAACAAACCAAAATAAACCAAAAAAAATCAAACCAAAACAAAACAAACGAAACCAAAACAAACCAAAATAAACCAAAACAAATCAAACCAAACCAAACCAAAACAAAACAAATCGAATTCAAAACTTTTTATAGTGTAAACATTTTAATTTGATAATGCAATGAAAACACATTTTTTGATCTAATTATTTAAATTAAGACAATTTAATAAAATACACAATAAAATCACATTAAAAACGTTAAAGCGTATGTAGACGTTTCAGACAAACATTAGCCCTTCAACAGTACTGTAAAAAACGTTCAAGTCATGTACTTAAAAACAATTTACAAAAGAAACCACGTCAAAACAATTAAAATCGAAGCTAAGTCATAGCAAAACAATGTAATCGGAAGGAAAATGGAGAAGTTTATCTATGTTGTAAGATGTTTCGTTAAATACTGGGAGCACAGTTATGTTCCAATTCATTTTTTTTAATAAAATGTTTTTAATATGATTTTACTCTGTATCTTATAAAATCGCCCGAATTTGGAATGTTAGTTTTCATATAATTATTTTGACCAGACGTAGTATATTAAAATACTTTAAATTACATTTTTTGTTTTCTTTGATACTGTTCTCTGAAAAAACAAAAAAAGTATCATTTTTAAGTGAATAAAAAATTATGTTCACATAACTATATTAAATAAATTGGTCAAGTGTGAGTATAACTCGCACTCAAAGGGTTCCATACATTAAATTTATTACTTAACTAACAAACTCCTACTACCTCTAATCTTTTCATAATTTTAGTTTCAGTAGATTCGGAAATAGGGGGTGGAGGGACATATTTTTGCTTTGCACTTTCGACGATATCGCTGAAAATATAATACCAAAATTAAAACTAATATATTTTTGTGTTCGGTGTAACGAGATCTTCCAAACAATACTGCAGGATATCTAAAAAGAATTTTTTTAAAGTAATTTAATTAATTTCTTGGCTAATTACCGATTAATTTTTCCGAAAATCATAATATCCTTGTATAACTTTAATCCTTGCACATACTTTAATCATAATATATTTAATAATCATAAATCCATCCCATAATTGGATGATTCTGCGTCCATAGATACATCGAGCACTCGTTAACTACCCCGCTGAAAGCCCGAAAAGTAAAGTTTGTGTGTGTAACGGAAATATGCGTTTTACTCAAAAACTATGTGACTTAGAAAAATCGCAATAATTTTCCTGCATTTGTTAATAAACTCCTGCTGCCCTTAATTTTTTCATAATTTTAGTTCGAAAATAGAGGGGTGGGGGAGGAGAACATATTTTTGGAGTGTATTTTTGACGATATCCCTGGAAATATAATACCTAAATTTAAAACAAAAGTATTTTTGTGTTTCGTATTACGAGATATTTTACACGATACCCCACACGATATACAAACAGAAAATTTGTTTTTTGAAGTAACTTAATTAGCCCCCCTAAATTTTTCATAAATATATTTGTGAATGACTAATAATCTGAAAATATGTGGTTCAATAGACTTTATAACTGTCCCAAGTTGAATTTTTCCATGTCCCACAGTTTACGAGAAAAAGTACTCTGACAGACGGACAGACAGACAAAGGACTGATCCGTTTTTACTTTTTAAGTGCGGAACCCTAAACATGATGTTTTATTTATAAAACAGTTTTCTTAATTGCAAAAATGGACATATGACAAGAATGTTTGATGAACAAGAAGAAAAACAAATGTTTTCGTTTTTTGTTACATTTTGAAATCAATAAAATCAATCCTTATTAGTTACTTACGTATTAGAAGGTAATGTAATGACGGCTTTTAGTCAAATGGAGAACAGTATAGGATTGAAAGTGCAATATAAAATTTCATTTAAAATCTAAACACATTGAATAAGAAGTAAAAATATGTGGAACACATAAGCTAAATAAAGCTACACCAAGATATCCCCTTTGAACAATCATTACAAGTTTTATTTTTAGGACAGAAAATTTTACATTCAAATGATTTATTTTATGCACGTATCTTATAAATTTAGCCTATTCAAAAGTCATGAATTGGTGATAAAAGTTTTATACCCTTTTTTGTGTTGTAATAAAACATGTTTAAGAAATGCATTAATACAGTAATAAAATGGTGGATACTTTCATTTGAATGTATACTTGACTTGAATATTTTTGTTTAGATTATTATTTTTTTTTCTTTTTCAGAAAAAAAAAATCAGGTCAAATTTTTTCCGCGATTTGAATAACAAAATACAGTGCTGATACTTTTTCAATGAAGATAACATCAGAGGAATTTGAGAAGATTTCGCACATTACTATTTTTAAGGAGAAAAAAAAAAGACTGTTAGACATTAAATAATAATAATAATATATAACACTTTTTTTAAAGCACATACTTTGTAGTGGATCGTAGACTCCTCATAAAGGCAGTCATTTGTTTCGATTGAGATCGTATTGTGAAAATACCATTTGTGTGCGTGCAGCGACATCTATACTCTCTTTTACTTCGACGAATACACGAGTCCTTCAAAATTTGTGGGTTTTCTGCGTTTTGCAGCTGTTTTATGCAAATTTTGGCTTCTCTAGTCAGTTGGCAATGTATTTAAGCAAGCAAAAGTGTGTGTATCGTTGGATTTGGTCGCATCTTGCCCCAAGGCAATTGCCCAAATTAAGCAGTAATACACTACCGGGCATGCGCGGCAGCGTTTTACTGCTTATTTTACTGTTTATTAGCGTTAATTTTACGGTATAATACTGGCAGCTGGGATGCCAGTATTATACTGCAAAATCAACAATTTTTTTTGCAGTGTAGTTACGAATTCATTATCACGAATTCACGTTATCATTTAGAAATCTACTTTTATTCTTTTTCTAATGCAATTTTTCGATCTGCCCTAACGGTCTGCCATATTTTCTTAAATTTTGAAGTCTATGATGTATTGAACTGCTTTTAATTGGATCAAATATTGCCAAAGTGTATAAATTAAAAAGGATCAGGGTCCATAAGCCGTTTTTTTGTCCCATGAAATAGACTAAAATTCGATTTTGCTATACTGACTTAATTATTTCCCTTTTTAATATTAGAAAGTTTATCCTGTACGATTTCAACAATAGTTTTGCATTTTGGTCGGATTCATATGACTTACACAAGCTCAAAGTTCTTATTATTCCTAGTTTTTGATGAAAAATACGCAATTTCTCCTAATTTTACCTCAATTATTTATATGAGCGCAATCGTACAACACCTTTTTCTCCACATATATTATAAAATACATCAAAATGTACAATATATGTAAAAATAAAAGTGTTTAAAAGTTGCGCTCATAGTAAAATATTAAAAAATGTATTAAAAATTGAGGTAAAATTAGAAGAAATTGCGTATTTTTCATCAAAAACTACGAATTTTGAGCTTGTGTAAGTTATATAAAAAAGAACAAAATGCAAAAAATATTGTTGAAATCGTACAGGATAAACCTTTTTATATTAAAAAAATGAAATAATTAAGTCAGTATAACAAAATCGAATTTTAGTCTTATTTCATGGGACAAAAACACGGCTTATGGGCCCTGATCCTTTATGAATATTATGAAAAATTATCAAAACTTTTCTAATAAATTTTCTTTTTATGTAGATAAATATCAAAAACTATATTTTTAAAAATCCAATATCATGTATTTTCCTGGATCATCCGTAACTTCAACATAAAAAAATATTCCATATCCCAACTAAAATTATTTTAATAAAATAAGCAGGCGAATGTCAAAGGTGTTGCTACTTACTTTTAATACTAAATTATATAAAACATTTATAATTCAAATACAACATTTTCTAAATGGTACATACATTAAAATCGTGAATTTACAACCACAATTAAACATCAACGTTTCATTTCGCTTCTGCGAACGTCATCAGGATGTTACAAACAAGTCGAAAATGTCAAAATGAGCATACACGTCAGAGTTCTGAAGAAAACATGATCGGAGAGTGCGCAAACGTCATCACGTTCCCATGGTAACCAAGTGGATCATACCACTGTAGTGAAAAGAGGGGTTGGAAGTCAAAATGAGCAGATTGTATTAATGGATTATAACATATTATGCCAGATTTTATGAATGTTATAGGATAAATTATCGTTACATGTAAAATGCCCAAGCTTAATAATCGTAAGGGACTCTAAAATTTTATTAACATAAGAATTCTTGCATGGAATTATGATTCTAGCCTCTTCAAAGTCATTTTTGCTACCTTCATTCGAAAAATAAAACCTTGCGAGAGCTGTACTCTGTTTTGATTGTGAAATATCTCTCTTGTGCTCTTTTAATCTTTCTGAAAATTTTCGTTTTGTCTCACCGATATAAACCAACCGTTCGTTATTTGGGAGGGTAATCGGTATTTCATAAACTCCGGCTTTTTGATGATTCTGGATTTTATCAATATTGCTACTAATAATTTGTATAAGATATGGAGGGGGGATAGTTACTAATTTTATATTGAATGTGTGAAGCACTTGTTTTAATTTTTCATATATTATCTAATATTATCTATATATAATTTCATATATTATATTTTTAAATAAAACATTTATTTTTTTGTATTCTTAACAGGTGGTTTTTTTGTAAGTTTCACAAGTGTTCTAAAACTTTCGTGACAGTTTTTATTTCTTTCATACAAGTCAGTAATTTTAAGAATAAAATTTCTTTATGTTCCCTACAAAATATAATATATAAAAATGAAGACGTAAACGATTTATTATAACATTAGAAATCATTTTAAATTAGTTTATTACATTTTAAATATTACACAATTCTGAATTTCCTAAGTGTCCAATAATTTTTGTGACATACTGTATATGCAAAACTAAGGAGATTGTGGAAGTATTTTCATTACTGGCAATTCATTGCCCATTGATTGGCGAGCATTTTCTTCATCCTCTTCACATAATAAATGGTATTTTCTTTAGAACCTATATCAGAACACAGGCAATTTTTTTCCTCATTTTAAGCATATTTTTTAATTTTTAAAATTTTATTATTTGAATACATATTGATTTCTTTCATATGAAAATGCTTTTTTGTGTACAGGGTGGCTATAATTAAACTGCAAGTGTTCAAGGGGTGCTGGAGAGAAAACTACCGGGTATATTCCAGTGAAATTTGGTATCTACACGTTTCAGAACATGCGCAAGTCAAATATGCAAACAAAAAAAATCGCCATTTTCACCCGACAGATGGCGCTGTACCGTATTTAATCGTTCACCGGTGGCATATACAACCTCCAAAATCGATAGACAGAGCATAATGACATTCTAAGAGGCTTATAAACAATATAAAATATCATTTACGGTCTATCAAAATTCCATACAATTCGCTTCAGTAATTAAATTTTTACAGTATCATGTACTAATAAAAATTAGCGTAAATAAGATCACAAATTAAACAATCCATAAAGACGCTTTGGAAAACAAGCCATTATTTATTCAATGAAATTATTACATGATGTGCTCAATATGTGAACCACCAGATGCAACCACATGCTGAAAACGTAAAACAGCATGGTCCACCGTCGCATTTAAAATCTGTGGTGTAACACACCTCACGTGTCTCGTTATGCTAGATTTCAATTCAGCAACAGAAGCATGTCGTTCTTTATAAACCATATATCTTTCAGATGTCCCCACAGATAAAAATCGCAATGTTTAAGGTCCGGTGAACGTGAGGGCTAAGCGTTGTCGAAACCTCTGCTTATGACTTGGTCCGCACCAAAGGTATCATGCAGCAATTTTTTAACATCTTTAGCGATGTGAGGGGGTGCTCCGTCCTGCATAAATACCGTGGTTTCTAAACAATGTCTCTCTTGCAAAGATGGAATCAATTGTTGTCTTAACATCGCACCGTAGCTAGTCCCTGTAACACTACAGCGTTTGGGACCACTTGGAGTTGGGGCCTCAAAAAAATATGGGCCCACAAGAAAATCAAAAGTCATTCCACACCATACAGTTACATAATCGGAATGGAGGGGTTCTTCACGTTTAGCGTATTGTTTGTTCGTTCCCCATATCCTGAAGTTATGCGCATTTACACTACCTGATAGTGTAAAATACGCCTCGTCTGTCCACAATATTCTCTGTATCCAAGTGTCATCTTCAGTGATTTTCGACAGGACAAGGTTTGCAAAATCAAATCTTAGGGTGTCATCATGAGGTTTCAATTCTTGAAGAATTTTAATTTTATACGGATAACGCCGAAGAATGTGGCGCAGCACTTTATGCACAGTTGACCAGGGAAGAGATAATGTCCGAGCCACACTTCTTGCGCTCACTTGTTTCAGTATACTGGCTCCTGAACTGCTACTCGTAGTCGCAATGGCGTCATCAATTTGTTGCGCTCTTTCCGGGTTTACGGGACGTCGCCCTCTTGTGCCCAGAATAACGCCCAATTCTCCTGATTCTTCAAATTTTAAAATCATATTTTTCAATTCATTGACAGTCATTGGACCTCTTCTTAATCATTTCATACGCCGGTATTCTTTCAGAGTAGCTAAATAATTGCTACCATTCTGATAGAATATCTTCACTAACAATGCACGTTCTTTCTTATTCAGAGTCATGACTGGCCTTTACTCAATGTATTGATGTTTTTATACTGTTCTATGAGCTTAAAATTTGCATATATGCCGTCGATAAGCATTGAAACACGGTATAGTGCCATCTATCGGGTGAAAATGGCGATTTTTTTGCATATTTGACTTGCGCATGTTCTGAAACGTGTAGATACCAAATTTCACTGGAATATTCCTGGTAGTTTTCTCTCCAGCACCCCTTGAACACTTGCAGTTTATTTATGTTCACCTTGTAGTTCGTGAGAAAGCTAAAAAAAATATACTACATTAAATGTTAAAAAATCCATTAGAATTTTCAATAAAAAATGATTTTTACCTGAGTCTTGTACACCGTGCAATGTATTTTGAAATTTGGGTAGCCTGATTTGGATCTCCTGGTATCAGTAGTATAGTCTTTTTTTGAACACTTTGCAAATTACATTGCTTACTAATATCCAACATGTAAAAACTTAATGCTCATTTCAACCTTTTTGGGAACCTGTGATTGTGTAACTTCCCATTTTTTAAACAATTGAAAATCGTACGTCAAACGTGACAAGTGAGGTGCGTTCGTACTATCATTATTTCAGTGAAATGAATTATAACGTCCATTATTATGATATGATTCATTTCCGTAATAAAATAAGTATATTTTAAGTTGACAACATTTTATCCTTTGTTGACATTTACTGAAAATTCCAATGGGAAACATATGCCTAGCTTTGAAAATTTCAGAGCTTGAAATTCATATTTAGATTGTTTTTCCATTTAATATTTATTTCTCCGGAAACATCCCTCGAAAAAACTGTCGGTAGAATTGGATTGTTATAAATATAATGTCGGATTGTTATAATTAAGCAATTTTAGTACACAAATTCGGTATTTAAATTCAGTATTACGGAAATGATATGACTCCATCTTAAATATGACTTAATCACCTTGGTAACCTAGAATCATTACCTATCATGAGATATCATTGAATTAATTACGTGTGATAGGATTTAATAGAATGAAGAATGTAAAAATAACTTGGTCATAATGGTTATAAAATGACATATACGCCATATATGACTATAACGTCATACATTGAAGATAACTTGGCGATACATCTCGGTAGCTTGACGATTAATCCACGGAAGCTGCTATAACCGGGAAGAACCGATTTAAAAACAATTCAAAATACTTAATAAATATTTTTATTAATATTTTTTTAAAGATTTGATTCAATTTTCATAAAATTTGAAATGATTCGAAAAAATTCTGCAACAATTGTATATATATATCAAATTTGAAACCATTCTGTTGGGTAGTTTTTGTGCTGTTATATGCGGACTGACGGACGGACGGACCAGACAACGTCTATATGTGCTATGTGTTTATATAATTAAGAACGCACCAAAAAATCGATTAAGAAAATGAATTCAGAATCAACAATGTAAAGATACATACATAGAATGAAATACTTTTCTACTTTTTATTTTATCGAGTCAAATTTTATTCATATCTTTCATGCTGAATCTCGTTTCTGAAGGAAAAACTATGCTATTAAATTCGAGAGTAAGAGCATTAAAGTCTAAATTTACTTTGAATTTATGGATGAAGTGGCATTCAAACAATACAGCTATCTTAAGTGAAATCTTCAGAACAAAGCTAAACAATTTCTCTCATTTCAACTTTTCTTTTTCAAAGATAAGAATTCTTTTTTTCGAAAATAAAATGGATATTGTTGTGTAACATAGTTACACTGATGTGTTTTCAACAGGTGTTTATATCCAATAATATCATGTTAAGACTTATTGTCAACGACCCAGCAAATTACGAATTTAACTGAAGAATTTATTTATCAAAAATAGCGGATTATTTCCATTAAATCTTCAAATATTTTATGAGACAGAATATGGATGAAAATATAGATGGAACGTGGATTTAATAACGCATTATTTTCTTTTAATTAAATCATGATTTATTACTATAAGAATAATAAATTCTGATATACAGGGTGATTATAAAAAAACTATCCCGATATATGAGTCCTTAACGATCACACCGTTCACAGAAACTGAAATTTTGGTTTTAAGTATTTTGAGGTATGCGCTCAAGAATCGTATGAAAAACAACAGTTAAACTCTAACAGTTACGGTTACAGTGACAAAATTTTGAAAATTTCAAATGGCAACACCTATTTTTTTTATTGGAATGTGATCTTCATAGTGAAAAATCATAAAAAGCGTTGAAACGGTACCTGTAACACGAAAATTGCCGGCGCTAGAGAGACTAAGAAGAAAAGTGAAAACAACCGATAAAAGACAGAGAAGCAACAGAAAGTAAAACATTTTATTATTCAGTGATATCCACCTTCTGCCGCATGCAACGTGTTACGACTGGTGTGCGACGTGGAAAATTTGTGAAACACAATAAAATGTTTTGTTTTCTGTTGATTCACTGTCCTTATTCGTTGTTTTCACTTTTCTTCTTGGTCTGTCTAGCGCCGGCAATTTTCGTGTTACAGGTACCGTTTCAACGCTTTTTATGGTTTTCCACTATGAAGATCACATTCCAAAAAAAAAAAAAAAAAAATAGGTGTTGCCATTTGAAATTTTTTAAAATTTTGTCACTGTAACCGTAACTGTTAGATTTTAACTGTTGTTTTTCATACGATTCTTGAGCACATACCTCAAAATACTTAAAACCAAAATTTCAGTCAGTTTCTGTGAACGGTGTGATAGTTAAGGACTCATATATTGGGATATTTTATTTATAATCTCCCTGTATTAGCGCGAAGATGAATGTATACAGTCGAACCTCGATTGTCGAACAGTTCAGTACTGGAACAGAAATCCGAGCCAAATCTAATTCGGCCCTTGAGTAATGAGGGTGCCGTAGTAAAATCTATAAAATGGAAAAAAAAGTAGAAAAAAAACGACCGGTTTGATCATTTTTTTAAATATTTCTGTTTGGCCGTCTGTCCGTGCAAAAAACGCACAAATAATGTCTGATTGACATATAATTTTTATGTGTTAATGGGGTTCACTATACAATACCAAATTCTATAGTTGGCTTTCGGAAATGAACTGCGCAGCATTTATAGTTCATTTACAGGGACGCACAAAATAATTCCGTTACATTATAGTCTATCGGAAAAAATCGTTTGTGGTGCATGTTATTGAAATTGCTTAATTAGAACCCATCTATTATATATATATATATATATATATAATGTAAATGGAAATTTATCTTCAGCAGCTTATGTTTGAATTTTGATAAATGCATTTTGATGGCATTTCGACAGTTTAGTTAGATAGTTTTTCAAGGAAGGTTTTTGTATATTGCATGTTGTTTCACGTTGCTTAGTTACAGAATTATGGAGAAAGTTCTATAATCAGGTAAACCCGGTTATGAAATATTAGCTTTTTTCAAAAGTTCTACTGCATGGATATTGTTAGATAGTTTGCATTATTTGTTAGACAATTTTTCAGGGAAGGTTTTAGTATATTGTATAACGTACTATCGCTCTTTACCAAATTCTACTATAAATGATCAATTAGCAGAGTTTGTCCTTAACTTCTCAAAATGTGTCTAACACATTCGGAAATATAATAACGCAATGACGTATGTATCATTTTCAACAATGCGCAAGGCATTCCTGGAAAAGGTCCATATTGCGTTAAACACAATCTCATCAAAAAGTCACCTGTAAAAAATGCAGCCAAGTCTCGTAACTCATTTACCGTAAAAAGTACTGAGATCGTATAAAGCCAAGTTTAACTATCTTATTAACTCTGAAATTTTCATTCACAAAATCACTCCTAGTTTCTACATCTTTAGTTAATTATTATTTTGTGATTTGGCAATTACTTAGCACGAGAATGTGATATATATAGTTAGTCTTAATCAAATAATACTATAACATATTAAGGTGTAATAACTTCCTTGTGCGTATATAATTTGCTTTAGTTAAATTATCCCATCCCATCCCACAACATAGTAAGGTGTAATAACCCTGTGCTGCGTAATTGCCAAGTCACTAAATAATAATTAACTAAAGATGTAGAGACTAGGAGTGATTTTGTGAATGAAAATTTCAGAGTTAATAAGATAGTTAAACTTGGCTTTATACGATCTCAGTACTTTTTACGGTAAATGAGTTACGAGACTTGGCTGCATTTTTTACAGGTGACTTTTTGATGAGATTTCACTTCTTTTTGTAAATAACCCTCCTTTTCTTGATTTTGGGTTCTTTTTGGAGATCATCCACTGATTTTCGCTAAGCCCACACTCTGTCCCTATTATTTACAGGTATTAAAAATTGAAGCTTTAGTTTCGTTTACTGTAGATAAAAAGAGATTTCAGGTTCCTAGGCAAACACTAAATTATGGGAGGGGGAGTGTCAAAAGTACTCTCAATTGCTTCCAGGATAGGCGCTATGCATCTGAGATATAACTCGCAGCCCTAGATACTTGATATTTAACATAAAAGAACTTTTTAGTATAAAAAGAAAGCCAAAATTAAAATTTCTGGAAACTTCCAATAAATCAAACTATATTCCTTTTTTCGATGGTTTTTTTCGTTTTTTTTTTAGACTTTTTTTATTATTTACGGATTTTTTAATTTTTCCTTACTTTGTGTACAAAACCCTGCCTTTCTGCCAAATGTCAATCTTCTAGGACTACAAAATCGAATTATTTTCAAATTTTCAACTTTTTATGAATTTATTGATTTTTCGATTTTAATTCTAAGTTACCTGATTGTCATGCTAATATAGTAATTATTTGATCCGTCTTCTTAGGATCATTTAGGTTCAATTTAGAGATAAATCAAGTGAATCTTAGAGTCACCATGATTTTATTTAGAAAGGACTATCAAGCCATAACCAGCCAGTAATGTCGGGAGGGTAGGGGGAGCTGTGAAAACTTTTGTGGGGCTAACATCATTTAACAATCCATATTTCATATGTGAAGTAAATAGAGTACAACATGTGAAAGAAAACAAACCTGTCTATAAAGAAATCGCCTATATCGTAGCCAGTCTATAGCGGAACTTTTCTATAACGAAATTCGTAAACGAAAGAAAAGAAAACCATAATCCGGGGGAAATAACATAAAACAATTAGGGGCGTTGTACTAGCTAATAGGACAATTATCTTATAACTAATGTTTCTAGCAGTACAAAATCAAATTGTTTTCGAATTTTCGATTTCTTAAACATATTTCGATTTTTCGATTTTATTTTCGAATTTTTTAATTGTTCCTTTTATTGAATAATAAATACTACCTTTACACCAAGTTTTAAGTTTCTAAGACTACAAGATAAAAATATTTTCAATTTTTGATTTTTTCGCATTTTTTTTTTATAATTTTCTGGATTTTATAATTTTTTCTTATTTTGTATCCTTTATTACAAATTTTAAATTTCTAGACCTACTAAATCGAATTATTTTAAAATTTCCGATCTTTTTCGATTTTTTTATTTTATTTTCGAATTTTATTGCGTTTTTATTTTAACTTATTCTGAATCCCAAACACTATCTTTACCGCGAATTTTAAGTTTCTAAGGCCAAAAGATCAAATTATTTAAATTTTTTTCAAATTTTTTCGAATTTTTCGAATTTTTGATTTTTTTTCGAGTTTTCTGGATTTTTTAATTTTTTCTTATTTTGCATCCTAAATACTACCTTTATTCCGAATTCCAAGTTTCTAGCGCAACAAAATTGGATTATTTGAAATTTTTCGATTTTTTTCGATTTTTCGATTTTATTTTCAATTTTTTTTTGTGTGTGTTTTTGATGTTTTCTTTTTCTGAATTCTAAACACTACCTTCACACCAAATTTTAAGTTTTTAAGACTACAAGATCGTGTTATTTTCAAATTTCAATTTTGTTCGATTTTTTTTTAATTTTCGAATGTTTTTTTTTTTAATTTTCCGGATTTTATATTTTTTCCTTTCTTTGTATCCGAAATGCTAGCTTTATTCCAAATTTTCAGTTTCTGTGGCTGTGGGATATACCCAATCTTTTTGATGACGCGAGATTGAGTGATTGTGTGAGTGACAAAAAATCGAAACTTTGAGTTCATATATCGTCTGCACTAATTTATGGGTATTTTTGAATTATCCATATTGTTTAATTTTTCCTTATTTAGTATCTTAAATATTACCTTTATTCCAAATTTCAAGTTTCTAGCGCTATGAAATCGAATTATTTTCAAATTTTCCTTATTTTTCGATTTTTCCGATTTTTTCGATTTTTTTGTTTTATTTTCGAATTTTATTTGGTTTTTTATTTTAACTTATTCTGAATCCTAAACACTATCTTTACTGCGAATTTTAAGTTTCTAAGGCTAAAAGATCAAATTAATTTAATTATTTCAATTTTTTTCGAATTTTTCGAATTTTTGAATTTTTTTTCGAATTTTCCGGAATTTTTAATTTTTCCTTATTTTGCATCCTAAATACTACCTTTATTTCGAATTCCAAGTTTCTAGCGCAACAAAATCGGATTATTTGAAATTTTTCGATTTTTTTCGATTTTTTCAATTTTGCTTTCGATTTTTTTGGTGTTTTTGATGTTTTCTTTTTCTGGATGATAAACACTACCTTCACACAGAATCTTAAGTTCCTAAGACTACAAGATCGTATTATTTTCAATTTTCAATTTTGATGGAATTTGTTGAATTTTCGAATGTTTTTTTTTTTCGAATTTTCCGGATTTTATAATTTTTCCTTTCTTTGTATCCTAGACACTACCTTTTTTCCAAATGTCAAGTTTCTAGGGCTACGGGATCTACCTAATCTTTTTGATGACGCGTGAACGAGTGAGTGAGTGAGTGACAAAAAATCGAATGTTTGAGTTCATATATCGTCTGAACTAGAAAAGATAGAAAGTTTTAATTTTAAATTTTGGTCCTGTGTGCCAAATACTCTAGAAAAACGAAGTTTCAAATTTTTGGGATACTCCAGCGCGGAGATATGAGGGGGTCAAAAGTGCCCTGAGTTGCTTCCAGAAATACGGCTGTCCTCTCTCGACTTGGCGGAGGCACTGCCGTGCCTCCAGATCTAAAACAAACTATCCCCATCCTGTGGGATTTGTTTTTCAATGTTTTACTTTATTTAATGCAAAACATAGATTGCATCCGACAACTCATCAAAAAGTCCTCCGGCCTGTACCGGCAGGAAAAGGTAGCTTTCCTATATCTTCGTTTTAAAATTTTAGCTAATGTTACTCGAAAACAGCAAGTTAAAATGCAAAGAAACCGTTTACAAAAGATTCGTTTACACTGAATTTGAATAAGAAATTCGCCAAATTATTGAGCTATAGCCAAGTTGGCTTCATTTATGAAGACTTATTTTTGTCGCCAAATTTGGCGAGATTTCGCCAATTGTCGCCAAGTTTGGCGAGAATTTGGCGCTAATGGATATGAATATATAGTTTTATGCGTATGATTGGGAAAATGATTACAACAATGAAAGAAAATAATTTGCGAGAAATCGCGTTCACTAAAACTTATAAATTTATATTAAAATCATTAAAATTACAGACATTACAATACACTTTCATAAAACATTAAAAACATATTAAAATTGGACGTTTCGGATTTACATGGAAAATCCCTCTTCAACAACAACATTTCACTTAGCGTAAATCATAGTTCAAAAATATCAACAAATAGAAAATGCAACGTATCAAAATTTCGAAGTCAAAGTTACAGTTATAATAACACGGAGTATTCATTCGGGATTGCACCTGCTTGACCATTATTGACCATAAATTTATCGTTGGTTTTTTGTAATGTGCTGTTTTGTTTCAAAATGTCAGCCACCCTAGAATTTCAAACTGCTCTATCTCAGCCAATTTTTAAGATAGAGGTAAAACAAAAAATGCTCTGGAATCCTTGTATCAAGTCCTAACACCTAATTAAAAAATAAACTTGATTTTTTAACTTTTTTGTATATTTATTTTAGTTTTAAAATTTTCCGTGGCCGCCATCTTGAAACAAGATGGCGGACCAAGCTGGCCAACGAACTCGGTCGAGGCATTGGTGAGCTTAATGCACACAATTAGTTTCATCCAAATTAATTTATAAATACGAGCGTTATCGTATCAAATTATTTTCATTTTTTCAATTTTTTTCGAATTTTTTTATTTTTTTTTCGAATTTTCGGGATTTTTTGTAATTTTCCTTTTTCTGTATCCTAAATACTACCTTTATTCCTAATTTGAATTTTCTAGCGCAACAAAATCGGATTGTCTTCAAATTTTCGGTTTTTTTCAATTTCTTCGATTTTTTCAATTTTGCTTTCGATTTTTTTGGTGTTTTTGATGTTTTCTTTTTCTGGATGTTAAACACTACCTTCACACCAAATCTTAAGTTTCCAAGACTACAAGATCGTATTATTTTCAATTTTCAATTTTGATGGAATTTGTTGAATTTTCGAATGTTTTTTTTTCGAATTTTCTGGATTTTATAATTTTTCCTTTCTTTGTATCCTAAACACTACCTTTTTTCCAAATGTCAAGTTTCTGTGGCTACGGGATGTACCCAATCTTTTTGATGACGCGTGAACGAGTGAGTAAGAAGTGACAAAAAATCGAATGTTTGAGTTCATATATCGCCTGAACTAGAAAAGACATAAAGTTGTAATTTTAAATTTTGTTCCTGTTGGCCAAATACTCTCTATAATTGAAGTTTAAAATTTTTGGGATACTCCAGCTCGGAGATATGGGGGGGTCAAAAGTGCCCTGAGTTGCTTCCAGAAAAGTATGCTTACGGCTGTCCTCTCTCGACTTGGCGGAGGCACTGCCGTGCCTCCAGATGTCAAATTCACCGATATATTTCATTTGATTCACGGTTCTTTTAGAGAAACCTACCAGCCTGCTAGTTTCATTATACGAAAAAAGTGATAATTTTTAAATGCATTCTGTTAGTGTTGGAAAGCGTTTCATAATATATGCCTGATGCATGATTTTTCGTTCTGCTTTTTACATGGGAGTGAATTTCACTTAATGTGAGATTCAAAACAACGAGTTAGCAAGTGGTCTAAAATGTGGCTCTATAACGTAAGGTTTGAACCCCACCCTTTCTGCCCTTCTCCTTCTCCTTAGTCTCAAGTTTCACCAATAAATATATGTGTTATGGTTTTTGTTGACACTTTCCAACGTCGCGTCCTTGGAAAGTGTTTATGAATTCGGTTCGTTTATGAAATCTGTCCGTGCACTAATTCTCCTATACTAAGATTGTCATGAGATTTTTATACATAATTGAATTTTATGATAGAATGTTCGGTATTGAAAATGAAGTGTGTAGCATTAATAGTTCATTTACAGGGATACACAAAAGAATTCCATTACATTATGGTCTATGGGGAAAATTCGTTTTGCGGTGCATTTTATGATGTCACGATATTTCAAACATAATCAAATGAATATGCATTACTGAGGTGGACTACAGCATGTGTTTACCAGAGTATACAATTAGTAGCCTTTAACACATGGGCTGATAAGTTCCCGGTCTAATAAAGAAAACACAACTTTATAACATAACTTTATAACTTTATAGCTTTATAACTTTAATAAATAACATACCTTTAACAATAAATAATAATAATTTAATAATAATAATTTAATAATAATAATTTTATAAATAAATAATAATAATAATTTTATAATAAATAACATATTTTTATAACGAAAAATCTCCAAACAGTGCTCAGAATCATTGATTCGTTGTTGTTTTTGGTAAAAAGTCAACACGCGCGGCACCCACTTTGACAACTGTTTTTTCATAGACAAATGTTCATTCAAAATAAAACCTACACGTTCCTTGGATATCTTCAGAGTCTGCGCTATCTCCTGGAACTTCACTTTACGGTCCCCCACAACGATTTTGTGGACTTTTTTTTTAATGTTTTTCGGAGTAACCACCTCTTTTGCGTGTTGCATCACTATTGTCCGTACGACCACGTTTAAATTCAGCAAACCAGTCAACAATGGTTGATTTACCTAGTGCAGTGTCCGGATAACGCTTATCAAGCCAAGCTTTTGTTTGAACAGTGTTTTTTCCTATCAAATAACAATTCTTGAAATTCTTGTTCATCCATTTTTTTTGTTATCAACAAAGTCGTTCATCTAAAACCACTGTAATGTTTTATCCACACGGCGAATCGTCATGACATTTTTTCTGCTACCTTTTAAAGGTTTGTGTTTACTAAAAAAAAAGTATCACTTCGGCGATTGCAACGCCATCTGTGTTTCAGACCGGGAACTTATCATCTTGATGTGTTATAGTTCAATTACAGGGATGTAAAAATAATTGTTTTATATTATGATCTACGGGGAAAAATCGATTGGGGTGCATTTTGAACATGTTACGATACTTGAAACATAATGAAATTTAAAAGGATTACTAAGGTTCAATACAACTTATTTTCTATAGATTTTGGAGTGCATAAAATTTATTATTCATGTACAGAGACGCACAAGTGAATTTGGATAAAGGACTGACTATGATAGGTAATTGCTAGAAGTACACTTTCCGCTGTGGTATGCAATTTTGTGTAATTTTTAGTGTATTATATGTTGTATACAAATTCTCTAGCTCATATACAGGGCTGCATGAAACATTACGAATATGGACAGCAATTGCTGAAAATGGATTTTTACTGAGCTATGTACTTTTAAATTGCTAATTTAGATATAGCATTTTATTGTATGAAAAAATTAAATTTCTTAATAATATTCTGTTACTGTTGGAAAGTGTTTCATAATCTATGACTGATTCATTGTTTTTGTTCTTATTATATTTTCATTAAAATGTTATCAAATTGCGATTACTTCATATAATGTACAGTCCTTAATGTGTTTTTATATTTTATATTTTTTTCTACTGTACTGTACTGTACTGTGTATTTCCTGAAAACATTAAATATAGGATGTTACGCCGGAGATGGAATCTAATTAATCGTATTTTTACTGATTCTTATGAGAGAATTTGATTCATTTCTCAAAAAACATGACTCTCTAACAGATTTTTTCGGAAAAGTCCCATATACTGTGCCGGAAAATTTGGCGAGTTTTTCTGGCGATAAATGTTTCGATGTAGTTCTTGCGATCTTTTGGCGTTTGGTAAGATAATTTGGTAAATTTATAAATAAAATAAAATAAAATATAAATAATATCAATATATTTTAAATAATAAAAAAAATATAAATATAATATATAAATACTATATATAATAATATACATAATATAAATATATAACAATACATAAAAATATATAAAATAATATAAATAATATAAATATGATATAAATAATAGTAAATATATGAAATATAATACATAAATACTATATATAATAGTATACATAATATAAATATATAATAATACTTGAAAATATATGAAATAATATAAATTAAATAAAATGTAATTAAAGTAAAAATTGAATAACATGCTAAAACGACCATTTGGCGGCATTTTGGATTTTTTTGCCAACCGCGCCATGCGGCACAGGATATGGAATTCTTCCCGATTTTTAAGGAATTGTGTTCCAAGAACCAAGGTAGAAGAGCATTTGTATATGAAATAAAATAAAATAACAACACACATTATTGCACAAAAATAAAAACGCAGTTATCACATCACACTCTAAAAAAAAGAAAAATATTTCCGAACCTATGAAAATATAATATAACCCACGAACGAGAATATACAATAACCTCTTCCGAGTTACACATGATTCCGAAAAACATTTTTTGATATAAGAAGACTCAGGAACTTATATATTTTAGAGATATAAAGAAGCATTTATAAAAACAGACTTTTGCTGTTGCTGATTTTTGGAAACATTTCCGAGTAATTTTTATAAATTTTTCAGCTGTCTCAAATTGCAGTATCGGTTTTTAGGATGATATCAATTCTCAATTAAAAATTTTCAGTTGTTTAATTGAGTTTATACATGAAAGAGTAACAAATTAACATTAATTTTAATGTTAATATTAATGCTGTTAATTTATCATGTTTTTCTGTAAAACATGTTTGTTGAACATGAAAATATATAGTACTTGAGAATTGATATTATCCAATACACTTATATTCCGGGTTGATAAAACTGATTAATAAACTATAAAAACTACTCAGGAATGTTTCTGAAAATTAGTGGCAGTAAAAGAAATACTTCTTTAAATCTCGAAAATATATTAGTATCTGAGGTTTCTAAATATAAAGAACACTTTTTGGAAGAGGATATTGTATATCTCCGTTATATCATATTTTCACAGATTATTATTATTATTATTATTATTATTGTTATTGTTATTATTATATTTTTTTTTACTGTGCATACAAAACATAATAAAATGTCGATTTAATCTCTTTTTAAAATCTACAAAATCATTTTGGATATTTAACATTGTTTGATTAACTTCTTTTGGTGAATGTATGATATTTGTTTTAACAAACGTTTCAAACACGTGTCTTCTTATCGATTTTTCACGTACTTAATCACAAGTAAATCTGGAAATAAGTTTAATTTTTAAGATCATACAAAAAAAAGAATAATATAGTTAATAAAGGCCGAAATACTATTTGCAACATATTGAGTCAAATATAAAAATTTAATAATATTAAGTTGCTAAATAATAAACGGTGCTAAAATTGTTAATCATCTCATGCAACTAATTACCCGCCATAATTAAAGGCAAAAAAACTGGACGTACTGTTCATAAACCTAGTGACATTATAATGTTACTCCACAAGTCATGTTGAATATAAGGAACTAACACTTTGGAATCTGTTATGCACGCACATTTCAAAGCGGTACATATGTACTTATGCACAGTGATACTCGCATGTGGATTACATACGTGTAAAATACATAAATACAAATAATCATCTGCGTGCGTGCCCGAAATATCGCAAATTTAGCACTAAAAATAAGTCGTGATTAAAAGGTGAACTTGGCGTTGACTAGTTTATTTGTGTAAATTCCAATTTAGATCTAAAATTGAACAAAACCGACAGTTACCCATAATCGGAGATCATATCAATTCAGTGTATTTTAACTATTTTCGTGCAAATAAATTGTATTATTAGTAAACAGGGGTGAGTTTTTTGTAGCGAACAATTAAACTGTTATTAGTTTAAAATTTTGCTTACATAGCATTTTTCTTACATTTTTTCTGAGCGTTTAAAACTTTTATCTTCAAAATGTCATTCCAAACTGTGTTAACTTTATTTCAAATAATTAAACATTACACGTGAATAAAAAAATTCAAATTAATAAGACATTTAATAAAGATCACACTAACATCACACAATTGCACTAGACATTTCGAGCTCTATACAAGTACTTCACCAGTACAAATGTCAATCGAGATCGAAGCTGTCGTTTATATATGTTTATGAATAAATATACGTCACAGTAACATCGCATATTTCGGTACAATTGTTCATACTTTGTTCAGGAGGTGGGGGGGGGAGGGGTCTGTATTCTTGTAAACCAATCTTTAAAAAATTATCTTAGAATTATTGCATTTAAATTTAATTATTCTAATATTTTCGAAATGTGGAATATGGTCAGTATCTGTTGAAACATTTACAAGTTGATTATAAATTCCCTGCATATATTGGCGAAACTATGCGATCATGAAACATCAATTTAGAAGACTATAAACATGCTTTTAAATTCGAGAATTTTCAATCAATACTTGCAAATCATGCGATAGATACCTACCACTTTCCCGATTTCCCAAATATTACAATAAATAAATCCCACTCCAATAATTAAAAATTTTTTTTAGAAGGTTGGTTTACAAGAATACAGAATGCATCCCCCCTCCCTTAACGAAACATGCATAATTCTATCAGAATATGCGTCCTATTTCTTAGACAATATTTACCTAACGAGTATTAAGGCGTGAGAACGGTTAATTACCTCCTTTATTTATTTCTAAATACTTAATCAATTTTCTAGACAAGTCACAACATCACAACATCACAACATCTTATAGAAGTAGAAAAGAATGTTCTTACCGTTTGGTAGCTTCGTCAGTGATATATCCGAGTAATCCGTTTGAAACAACTTTGTTTGTTGTTGTGTGAATATTATTTTGTTTGAAGTATCCATTTGAAAAGAAATTATATAATTTCACTAGAAAGATGATCACTGCTATAGAATTATGTATTCCATAGTATTGTAGTGGTATACCAAGTAGAGAAAATCATCTTCACACTTTTTAAAAGGAAAAGAAAGAATTTAATAAAAGATAAAATTAAGACTGAACATTTTTCACCCTCTTAGTCGGGTGTTCAAGCACGAAGTGAGCAAAAAACATATAAAAGAAAATACACACGTGCTTTTCTCAAAAAGTGGGTTACATTCAAAAGGTTATATGCGTGATAAACATCATTATCTAAAATTGGCCATTTTGCATCATTAAAAGTCAAATTCAAGTGTTTATCAAATAGAGTCAGTAAAAGTCTCGTTAAAAAGAAGTTGAGCTAAACTGTCTTTAAAGTGTCCGACGATACTTAACACAAATATTCTGCAGATGGCTAACGAATAAAGTCTTTTCTAACAGGCAATAAATTTGCCTCGTTACTGTCAGCTAACCAGATGTGAGCGGCACAGAAAGATTGTCCAGATGTAAGTTCTATAAGATGGA
This sequence comes from Maratus michaelseni, assembly GCA_963931845.1. NCBI lineage: Eukaryota > Metazoa > Arthropoda > Arachnida > Araneae > Salticidae > Maratus > Maratus michaelseni. Next base: position 342,807,734 of record OZ007593.1, on the reverse strand, counting down.
GATGTAACTTTTTCTTTATTTTGTTTTAGCACTTGTCTTAATTAGGAGGATTAATTCCGTAACACGGGCAACACTATTGTGATGTATAATCACTTCTAAACGTGTGTAAACAACAGCTTCGGTTTGACATTTGTATTGATGAAGAGTTTGTATAGAGTTTGAAACGTTGACAGCATCCATTGATTTTATTATGCAATGCTAGTGGGTGTTTAATTTTATATTTATTAAATGTTTAATTTTAAATGTCTGTAAACCATATTTTTGCTGACGGATTCTAAAAAATTAGTTTTTCCCTCATTTTTTTCAAAAACTTTTATATAAGGGAATGCGACAAAGTGCAGAATGTAGTCAGAAAAATTCTGTATCAGCCTTTTATAAGTTTAATGTTAGTTATGCAACCGTTTCAGAGTTTATTCCCATCAACCAGAGAGACAGACAATTTTTTAAAATGTTATTTTTGACAATATGTCGTATAAATAGTCGAATGAGCTTAGAATCCGATGATTTTAAATCGCAGATAAACATATATATGTATGTATAGACTCAGGAGTCGGAAAAACTACTTTTTTATTGTAGCGAACTACAACTACAACTACTTTATCAAAAATGTAGTTTACTACTTGTTTTAAAAAGTAGCGACTACAAACTACTTTAAAAAAGTAGTCACCACTTCGATACTTTCAGATTTTGTCAAAGGGTTCCATTTACACTTGAAATTGAAGATACGAATAAAATAATAAAGCGACCCGTCGTTCTATCATGTCTGCCGGGATATAATTAAATAAATACAACATAATTGATGACATTGAAAAAGATAACATACAAGAAAATGTCTTGTGGTCTCCAAAATGTGAATTTATACACACATTAAATTTCGTAGCAAAATTAAGAGAGAGATTGTAATCTAGAAATTACAGAAAAACAACTCTAGATTCAAATAATAAATAAATCTTAATAAATAAATCTTAATAAATAAATAGACAAGTGTTGCCAGCAAGAAAATTAATTCATTTGGTGGATTATTACTTGATTTTAGCAGCAAGTATCAACGGGAAAAATCTATCACTTCATGCGATACGTTGCTATACGCCGCGCCGCAGCTAAGATTCGCAAATTGTTGAGCAGAACAAATTTTACACCAAAGAAGCAAATTTCGGCAACGTGATTTGCAGAATGGTACATTTCCTACCCCCTGAAGTAGCGTTAAAAGTAGCGTCGGTCTTGCTACAAACTACGGATTTTTTTATATCGCGCTAATCGCTACACTACATTATTAATAGTGTAGCGCGCTACACTACAAACTACTGTAAAAAGTAGCGGCTACAGTAGTTTCGGTAGTAGCGCGCTACTTCCGACCCCTGTATAGACTCATTATAAATATATTCATTATACATATATGTATAGACTTCAGGAATAAAATATATTCAATACTTTGTCATTTTGTTAATATTTTTCTTTTCTTGAATAATTTCCTGAAGCTTTCACTTCGATTTTTCAAAAGATTCTTAAAAGAGCAAAAACTTATTGTATCTATTAACAAGTACTTGAAAACTAAATGCCGTCTTTTCATTTACATCAATGAAAACATTCTTTTAAATTGCTATTGATTTCTTTGATATTTGTTCAATGTTAATAGTGTAACGTCAAATTTAAACGTTTTTCTTCAAAGCTACAGTGTAAAATGCCTTTAGAAATATAATGTTTTATTACATTATTATCTGACTTTGAAATACAAACAACTAGAAATTAATTTCTTTTCAGAATTTCTCTTAGTAATTAAAAAAAAAAGATTCTACTTAATAGAATTTCCAGATTAAAAAAAATTTGAGATGGCTTTAGGCAACAGATAATCTTTTGAGATATCGGACCTTATTATCGATGTCGCTTCATTAGTAATGAGCTGATTTTTTTCTTTTTTTTGTGAAGTATTTTCCGATTAATTGCGAATAAAATGTTTCACACGTAAAGAAGTTAAATCTTAATTGACAAAAGGTTTATTTAAGGTGACTCAGCAGCCATTTAAATATTTTTTCATTTGAGTATTTTATAATATTTAAAGTAGGTGGATTTAACTTTATGCCGTTATATTAAAAATAAATGAACAACGTAAAATAGCACTTACAAAAACATATAAAATGGCAAACAGCTGTTTCGGAGCCCCTAAATCTCCATCATCTGTGCCAAATTCAAAAGATTAAAACCTAATTAAATGTTTAAGCCAAGTAAATATGCCTGTGTCTCTCGCACGCGCCAAGATCTTGGAGCGTGCGAGAGACGCAAGCATATTTATATGTAACATAATTAATTTAACAGGAAACCATTAAACAGCAAAAATTATAAATTTAACGAAATAACAAATGTAACGGCGTTAATACATTGTAATAGATAAATAAATAAATAAACAAACTGTGTGATATAAATTGTCGGATATCTTGAAAATGGCTCAGACGGGTAGTTCCATTGATTGTTTTACTTCCCACGACCCCCGACGACACCTTTCCAACAGTACTACTCTCGTTAAAATGGGCGACTAACACTTCTTGCAGTTCCCTAGTTAGACAAAATCAACCACAACTTGCGAAGGCAGCAGGATAATGATCAAAATTTCGTCACTCAGCGTCATGCAACCAACCTCCTTCCAACACTTTTTTTTAACTTAAGTGAATTGAATTGAAGAGAAATCTAAAAAGTATGTAAATGATAAAGAATTTGTACCTGAATTTTTATCTACTACAGTTAATGAGAGAAAAAATGGAGAGGAAGTTAATAGATTGCATTTACAACAACAAATGGCAAACGAGAATGTGTCCCATAAGGAAGGGGAAAACAGATAAACTAATAAAAGCAATTCAAGTTTGGGGAATCACAGTGACTAAGAAAAACGAAACGTGGAATCTGTTTTTTGATTCTTTAGAGAGAACATTTAAATATAAAAATGTTACTAAAGAATATAAATCTGAAATCTTACTAACATTATTAGGTGAAAAAGCAGCAAATGTTCTTGTATACACAAATGATGACGATTTAATTGATTATGATGAAATTAAATCTTTAATTCTGAAAGAATATGAACCATTCCCATTCACCTGTTTACAAAATTTTAGAAACGCTAAAAGATTACCTGGTGAAACACATCAACAGTTTGCTTCGCGATTAAGATGTTGTTGGCTACATTATTGTAGAATTCGTAATGTTAAATATTTTGACTCACTTATTGATTTAATAATATCAGATAAAATTTTCGAAAGATTGGATAGTGAACGTTCAACTCATATTGGAGTCAAACAGGGAGAAAGTTGGCTTTTGCCTGATCAGTTATGAAGAGATTGTGATATTTATTTTACTGCAAAAGGCAAATCTTTCAAGAAAACAAAATTTGAGAAATGACCTACTTATCGTGTAATAAATTATGAAAATTCAAAATATGTTCCGCCACAACTAAGAAAAATCAAACTACACTTGAGAACAGATATTTCTCAAAATCACGTGAATGTTACATTTGCAATTTTTTTCTGCACCTAGCTAAATTTTGTCCAAACAGAAAAAATAAGTATGATAAATTTTATAAACAAACTGATGATCAGGAGCAGTGAAAGTCTAAATTGCAAGGAGATACAAATAAATTGTACCGGAAAGAAAATGCAGTAGTTACTAACGTTAATTCTAATATACATTTACAGACTAATGATCAATTAAATGAAATAAATTTTTATCCTTTAAAAATTCATTATTTATGTTGAAGGAAGGGAAATTGAAGCAACTCTAGATTCAGAAACCGAAATCAGTATTTTAAATAAATCCCTAATCTCCAATTTGAAAATCGAAGCTAAAGGCAGTATCTTGTTATAATCGGCTTTAAAAGGGAAAATACGAGCAGATTTCGCTATGATACCAATTCATTATAAATCACCTAACAGTGGAATTTACGTAACCTTAAATACGCTTTTTGCTTTGACTAAAAACTTAAATGTTCCCTGTTTAATCATCCCCGATGTTTACAATGTTCTGAACGAAAGCTCCGATTTGCTTCAGAACGAAGAGATGTGTAACAGTTCATTACATGCGGTAGAAGGTCACGGAGCTAAAAATAGCTCACCCACTCATTTTCGGGGGAGGGGGGGGGTCGTATCACGACGCTCGCTTTAATTGCTTTTGCTTACCCAAAGATCAAGTCGGGAGGAAATTTATATTGTATTATTGGAGTAATTGAGAATGGGGTTCTATTGTGAGGGGTGATCCGAGCGGTTGCAGAATCTAGCGGGGGGGGGGGGGTATTCGAATGTTTGTTTGGTTTCGGTGGAAGATAGAAAAAATGATGAATTTTCAGAATATAATAAATTTTATATTTCTCAATAGGAATGTCCTACTTTAAAGAATTCTTTCAAGGACGTTAGTTCAGTGAAAAATAGTTTTATGATACGGGATGATTTATTGTTTCATAAAGCAACTATTTACTGTGATAAACTTTACCAGCTGGTTTTACCTGAAATTTATAGAAATAAAGTGTTAGAATTAGCTCACGATTCTATTTTTGGAAATCATTTAGGAATGCGGAGAACTAGGGAAAGAATTAAATTGTCATTTTATAGGCCAAAAATTTCAAGAGATCTAGAAAATTATTGTAGAACATGCAAAAACTGTGAGGTAAAGAGCCCTGAGAAACAGACAGATAAAATTTCCATAACACCTGTTGTTCGTGCACCATATCCATTTAATACTGTAAGCATGGACGTTATGTGTTAAATTGTGCCATCGTCAGGAAGAAAACAAAAGTATTGTCTGACTTTAATCGATCAAAATTCTAAATGGTCGGAAGTAGTATCATTAAGGATCCTCTCCGCGAAAACAGCATGTGATGCTTTATTAGATATCTTCATGCGCACAAGAATTCCTGAAATTATATGGTCGGACCAGGCCACCAATTTTAAATCCGAACTAACTAAAGAATTTGAGAAACGGTTAGGGGCATGTCCCCGCTTCCGAACTCCATCACATTCAGCCTCAAATGGAGCTTCTGAAATATTTAATCGCGTGTTTAAGCAAATGTTGCATCATGTAATCCGTACAGATTCTGTTAACTGGGATAAACTTTTTACTTTTGTACTTTTTGCCTACCGTGAGGTACCAAATTTTACAACTGGAGTGTCACCGTTTAAGCTCATGTATGTTTGAGAAGCTAGAGGTCCCTTGGCAGCGTTGGGACACTCTGTTCCATCTGGTTTATTTTACTTATGTATAAATTCCATTTTAAATTTTATAGGTTATTGATTTCATAAATATTTAACTGGCCGTAAATCGTATAAATGGAATGGAGGTTGTCCCATAATTTATTTTTAATTTATAAAAGAAATAAAAGTCAAACTAATAAAATGTCAAATAATAGTTAAATAAGATTTTATTTAGTTTATAATTATATTATACATAAAAATTATTTTAATATGAGGAGAGTTATTGGTATCAAATATGTGATTTTTTAAAATTCCTATAATCACGTTAAACATTAATAAAAATTAGTTATAAAATTTGGCTCAGAGTGGAATCGATAATTCCTTACATTCTCTCTTTAAAGACATCGGGGACATAATCCTGGTTTTGCAACACAAACAACCATAAACCACTACACAAACATCGAAAATCTATCAAAATCCCTCTAACACTGCATGTTGCTCGTGTATATATCTTTTTTGATTTTCATACAATTTTTTAATCTCTTCTCTTCATATCTAATCGAAAGCACTCTGCGCCTCCGAAATTATGCGCCCCTCTAAATTTTAATGCTCAGTGGCCCTTTTTGAATAATGATATTAAAATTATTAGTTTTACTTTCTACCCTTTTGGGGGGATGTTTGTTCAATACTTTCTCGCGTGGAAAATGACCCCTTTTCGGTCAAAGCTCTGACCGGAGATTTTAGTTATTTTTGAAGTGAAAACTTCTTTAGGCGCGTTGGGCATTTTTTGAGATGGGTTGGGTTGGGTTGATTATTGACGGCCAATTATCTACACTAGGGATATAGGCCCGGGGGGGGAGTGCCCTTCGTGGGGGTCTTTCTAAGGGAACCTAATCCGTATTTACGCGTGGATAAATCCACGGCTCGAAGAAAACCACGAAAACTCCGAACGATTAGGCCGACGGGCGCGAATGGGATCTTTTTGAGATGGAAAAAAAAAACTATTGAATTCGCGACCCTGTTACCGACACCACTGTATATGTTGCCAATTCATACAATGAAGCGAAAGTATCAAAAGGAAATAGTTCACGTGCAGAAAGCGAAATGATTGGTATTATGGATAAAAATAATTCAGAAAATAATTTCAAGATAAATTTAGCACGCGCGGGGAAAACAGATAAAAGTGACTCAACTCGCAAGACCAAATCAAAAGATGAAAATGAAATAACAAAACACGGAAAATATTATAATTTAACGAGCACGAGAAAAATAGACGGAAGTAATATAAAAAAAATGAAAATAATGAAATATTTCACGAAAGGTGTAAGAAACGTGGTTACCGATACGGAAATGAAGTGAAATCATTTTATAGAAAAGAAAATTTGTTGATAGAAATTATAGATACCGCAAACAATACGCGCAGTATGAAGATAGAAAAAAGCATAATGTTCACGAATACAGTAAACAAGACAGGCAGCAAAGAAGTCATTTTTGGAGTGATAGGAGGCGGGAACCCTATTTTGCAGATAAATGTTATTACATAAGATATGGAACTAAATCTCATGGAAGAAATGGTGAATGTATTGAGAGTTGTTTAAATTGTGGATGAAAATTCATAAGTTTCATTGGTATTCATTTCAAAGAATACCAATTAATTAAATTTTATATTTCATTTATTTGTAAATTTACGTTTTAAGCAATAGATTGCAATTTTTGTATGTAAAATAATATGCATTATTTTTCATGTACAATAGCGCATTAAATGAAAATTGTAATATAATTTTTGTAGTAGTAGTTTATAATAATGAATAAAAAAAAAACACTTCATTTAAAAGTATTTCCTGCGCAAACGTTTCCTGACGATTCAAAAAATACACACGTAATTGTTCAAGTTTTCACTTCTGTCGGCACTCCTGGAGTGCCATTGTTTTTTTTTTTTGTTGTGCGGGGCTCACAAACACTCGTATTCACAGCTTTCCGTTTGCAAGCTGGGAATAGATATTACGTCCTGTTTATTCTTATATAAAATTCCACAAGTATTATATTTTGAGTTTTTTACGAATTTATTTTGCCGATGTCCGATGTCCAGGTGCTTCTGGACAGATGTCTGCATTTTAGAACTTCACAACAAACTCATAAAATTGCCTAGGTTTTCTTACATGACTTTGTTATATGTTTTATTCTGAATAAGGCGACTTTTGACTGCCGAGGTATTTCATATACAATAACCATTTCGATATTATTGGATTTCGTCTGAATCACAAGTGGGATATAACAAAATGTGGGATATAACCCTCCCATAAGTTCCTAGAAAATATCGCACCTGGCTTTTCGTGAATTTCTGCTACCGGGTGCCTCAATAACAGTATTAAAGTCTTCGTGGTCGGGTGGAATACCCTTACCATTAAATCTTAGCAGTTCAACAATAGACTATTTACAAGAATTGAACATAAACTTGGATCGAACATAAACTTGGATCGAACATAAACTTGGATTGAATGGAACATAAACATGGATTAACATGGAACATAAACGGAATAATGGACATAAATGGAACATAAACTTGGATTGAACATAAACTTGAACATAAACTGATCTTGCTTTTCTAACTGCTGCCGAAAAACAAGAAAATTATGCTCGCTATTTCAATAGTCGAAGTAGAATGAAAGAATTTCAAAAACCCATATAGCACCAAAGCTCCTGAAAACCTCCCCAGGAGCTCCATTTCATCCCAAATTCCTCCTGAAACTGCAATGACACTATCAGGCGTTCCTGGGGAAGATACTTTAATCACTTCCCCAGGAGTGACCTCCCAGATTCTTCCCAGGGAGCAATCTCCTGGGATGATATTCCTGGGGAAGTACCTAGGAAGAGACGTGCTGGTGCCATCTCATGGGTGATTTTGACACTAAAAGAACTTATTATAACTTTTTATTAAAAAAAATTGATTTGATGTGAATTGATTTTTTAATTAACTCATTTTCGGCCAAAGGTGCGTAAACGCACCATTTTAATAAATATTTTTTTATTAACACTGTGACGTATATTTTTCGCTAATTTTATTTTTCTGCTATTTTTAAGGGTTCTGGAGACATCTATAAAATATTAGTAATTCAATTGAAGTAATCACTTTCTGTTGAGAAATTTGGAAAAATTATGGCCAATAAAAGAAATCGAAGTTTTGGCGCTGAAATCGAGTTAATAACTGACCATCACCCCTTGGTATATTTACAGAAATCTGCACCTCAGTCTACAAAATTACAATGATGGGCTTTATCTTTACAAAGACATAATATAAATATTTCCCTTTGCTCAGGTTCGCAATTAAAAAATGCAGATAGCCTATCAAGACTTGTTACTCTATGAGGACTATTTAAGTGGTACTTTCTTTTGTGTTTAATTTTTGTTCCAGTATTATATCAAGTTCTTCTTTTCGTCTGTGGTTTGTTTAATGTAGTGTTTTTTATATTTATATATCTATGTTTTAAATATTACTATAACTATTATAACAAGGCTTTTATACATGTGTTTTGAATTGTTTATTATATACCTTTTATGCTGTATATTTATATGGTTGCCATTGGTCAGATTTTGCTTCGCTCTGCGTAGCACAGTGTTATTAGGGGGGTGTCATGCAACCAACCTCCTTCAAACCCCTTTTTGCATTAACAGCCATCTGGCGATGAAGAATGTAAAATCCCCAAAAACCTTTGTGATTTGGTAAGGAATGATGGAAAGAGAGACAGCCTTGTCTCAATACAGGATTTTATGAAAAATTCGCATCCCGAGATACAAGGAGAAGGCGGCAGATTGGTTTCAGAAAGTTACGTTAGGGTTTAAACATTTATAGAAACAATTGTGCCATGGTGATGAACTGTTCGACATAATTATCCAAGGTACTTTTGAAACCATAGACAGAGAAACATATAGAAATTTACGTTTCTTTTGTACTTATTATTTATTTGAAAAATATATACGCAGATAAAATGGTGCTGGAAATAATATTTAAAAAGAAAGAATTACATTTTAGTACGGGAAGTAAGAGAATGTAAATTGAAATAATTTGAGAATATTGCGGCTATGATGGTTGTAAAGTTCACCGTAATTATCCAACGTACTTTAGAAAACGGTGAAAAAGAAACATAGAAATTTGCGTTTCTTTTTTCTTTATTATTTTATTTACAAAATGCATACAAAGGTAAAATGATGCTGTAAATGATATTTAAAAAGAAGGAATTACATTTTAGTACGGGGAATAAGTGAATCTGAATTGAAATAATTTGAGAATAGAAACCAATAAATTATTTTTTTAAATAAAATTTAAGAACATTTAAATACATTTTGGGAATGGGAATGGAAACAAAAAAATCTAAATAGAATATGCGACAAAAAACTCTTCCGCACCGTCTAAACGGGAAACTTTTCATGGTATCTTGAAATTTCGTCTTAGCAGGTTTCACTGTACCAATTATATTTTTCATTAATTTTTATTGTGTTTCATGGTATGTATCTCATGATTTTTTTTTCAATAAAGGGAATGTGATACGGCGAATATACTTAAGAATTGAAAATACACTGTTTTACATTTCAGGGGTGCGCAAAACGCCGGAATATACGGTAATTTATTATAAGTTTTATTGTTCTTTAAAATAGGCGAAGAATGCATTTTAATGCTTTTTACTAATTCTACTTTCACATGAGATATTTAATTAAAACTAACGTTCTCTCAAATTTGACTTAAATCTCTTTATTTAATCTACAGATTTCTTTCTGTGCTTGAGTACATTCCTAAAGCTTTCAACTCACTTAAAAAAAATTCTTAACAAAGCCAAACCTTATCGTATCTATTAATGAGCATTTGGAAACTAAATACAGTCTTCTGATTTACCTCATTAAAAATACCTTTTAAATTTTTACTGGTTTCTTTGACATTTGTGTATCATTAATAATATAATGTATAACGTAAATCATTTTCTTTTATACCACAGTTTAAAATGCCTGAAGGAGCATAATAATGTTTTATTACATAATTATCTAACTTTTGATGGCAAACCGCTAGAATTTAAAATTCCTTTCAAAATTTGACATTATAATTTAAAAAAGATCCCACATAATAAGGTTTCCAAGATTTTAAAAAATGGAATACCTCTAGGCAAGATAAAAACTTTTAAACACAGAATCTCATTATCGATATGACTTCATTAGCAATATACTGAAATTATACTTTTCATGAAGCATTTTTCTGTTGACTTGCAAATGTAATGCTGTACACATGAAATGAGCAATCTTGAATAAAGTATTGCTTTATTAAAAAGTTAAAAAATTAAAGTATATAAATATTAGCATGCTTTAGAATTTTTGTTATTGTCATTTGAAATTAGACTAATATTAATTAGTTATGTCAGATATTCCACAATTTAAAATTTACTTAAGGAAACCAGATTGCATAAATAAAGCTTTTTATGGGTATAAAAGGAGACAACAGTAATTAGATAAAGTCTGTCTATGGAAATAAAAATAAAAATAGTGTGATTTATCTTCTTCATAATTTTTACGCAATACAAATAAACATAAAAATATAAACTTAATGGATTTTCTTTTCCATTTATTGGATAATTGATATTATTGAATTAGATATATTGATGAAACTCTTAGAATATCAACTTTCTTGCATAAATCAAGTTGACGGCTGCAAATTCTGGCTGAATTTGCCTTAACCCTGTCACAAGCCTATTCTCTAAAGTAATATACGCATTGAAATTGTTATAAGCAAACTAAACTCACTGTGAATCTTTTGGATGATTTTATTTAGTTAGTGAGGAATTTCTTTCCTCTGATTTGCTACATTATTTCAAAAGAATTGACTCAAAACATGCGAGAGCGAGACTGATACTGACGAATGTAAAATTCTGATGGAAATTACAAGATTGTAGTTTCGTAATTTGATTTAATTTGCATGCTTTGTGACATTCCTTTCGGAATTGTATGTTTGTCAGTCAAAAATAAGTACTGAATTTAAGATTAACGATAACAATAAAAGTTTAATGAGATCAAGAAGTAACGAGCGATGAAAGTAACAAGGAAATATGAAACAGTTACGCTTTCAAATCTTTATTTTAATGATTAATTTTTTGAAAAGTATGAACGCTTCAAAAAATAACTAGCCTTAAACTTTCTCAAATCAACTCAAACACTTTCACTAAAAGTTAGAAAACAAAATATAGGGTGGTCATAAAGTCTTTCTCTGATTAAAAAAAATATATATTACGAAATAACCATTTAATGTAACATTGTAAAATTTTTATTAATGGAAAGTCATGTTCTGAAGTTTTTTTTAGTCCAGTCTCTGTCGTTGTTCGTGAATTCCTTGATGACAAATTTCTTGGAAGATGGAACCTGTATATACATGACTTCTAAATCTCTTTAACTACTTAGGATCCGTGATCCTAAAACAAATTTTTTCTAATTACTAAAGATCTCATCTTACTACATGAGAGACACAGTTAAGTCGGATTGGAGTCTAGACCAGTGATCAAACCTTTCTAAGTGCGCATGACAATAATTCATAAACAATATCTATCAAAATTGCAGTTATAATATTTTTAGATAATTATTCTTTGCAGCATATATTGCTTATACGAAACATTGGCTAATCGAAGCGGCCACTTTCATGCTATAAATAACCATGACCAAAAAATAAAATGCGATTTTTCTGCATATTGGAACTAGCCATTAATTTTATGAAATTTTGAGTCGGAAGTATGATTCATTTAAATATCACGCACTGTAGAAAAAAAAATATACGCTTTTTTATGTTAGTAATTTTTAACATCATTAATGTAGCATCTAACAACAACAACAACAACAAAAATACGATTTTCATAAAAAATGTAATTAATAGAACTTGTTCTGTTTTATATTCGATGGAGAATACTTCATATCTGGTTCATGTTTTGTTATTTTTAGAAATAGATATAGCAAAGTTGGGTATACTTGTAATATTTTATTGTAGCTACTGTCTTATAAAATTTGTTTTGAAGACGCTTTGTAAATTGACATAAAAATATGAAATAGTTAAATGTTCAAAACACCGCATAATGCATAACATCGCAGAAAAGAAAATCAAATGTATCAATTTATGCTAAAAAAGAGCGTTATTTTTGATAATCTGTCTGTAGTAAGAAATATTTTATTTGTTATAAAAACAGCAAAAAGGAAATGTATTTATATAATGCCTATCAAATTTAAATTTTTCGCTTGCCAGAGAAATTGTACTTGCCCATCGTGCGTGCGACATTAGTCTGGAAAACTGCGTCACATTTTTGCAATCAATTGTAGCGTCTATGATTTGATATATATGATAGATTACATGGTTCAGATAAAGAAACTACCAGTCAGATGGCGCATCAGCACAAGGGGGGGGGTTGCTATGGCAACATCCTCCGCTGGTGCACCAACTGACCGACATTTTCATTATCTGTACCATCTTATCTATCATATAAATTAAAATCATGATCGTTAAAATAATTACAAAATATGTGACGCTGCCTCCTATGTTTTCTATTTCTGCTGTAGACGGAAGCTCTCTGCAATTTCCCAAAATATCATAGATGAAAACCCGCATTTTATAATATCCAAACAACCACGTACTAAATCGCATTATTATACTAGGTATTTCAGTACAAAAAAAAAATCCCAATTCTAACATTCTTTTTCATAACATAAGAAACATAGAGATTCAATAGGAAAGTATCGCTCTTTCACGCACACATTGTGAGATACTTAGATACTAGACGTTCGCATTCCTTGGAAACGTTTGTAGAAAACCTTTATAAATTAGAATATCGAAAGTTCCCGTCACAGCTTACAGTAATTATCTTCAGATTGTAATATGCAAAAAACAGGAAAGATTATTTTGGTTTTGCAAAATGTGAGACATCGTTTAAAAATAACTATTAAAAAAAAGAAAGAAAAAAACACCATTGCCTCATGTTTGTTTTATTGTTATTTATTAAATAATTCATTGCTGAAATCAACCTATTTTTTCAAACATAACAAGGGCCAGAAAAGTACAATCAACTTAAAAAAAAATTCTTCATAAATGTCAGACATAATTTCTTACTTTAATAAAACTTTTAACGGCAGAATATCATAAATTTATTCTGTTTAACATGATACTTTCTCAAAAGAGCTCATGTAAAAATATAAATATTAATATATTTCCATAAAACCAGTTAATTGAAAATTCAATTTTATGGTAATGTAGCTAATTTAAAAATTCTAAAATGTTGGATTAAACCGACATCCTACCCCCTCCCTTAAATCACAGATGACTTACTTTTAAATATTCTTGCAATATATATTTAAATTAATTTTTTTTTCATGAGAAACTATATTTAGCATCTTATATCTAGGGAAATACATTTTCAAGAAAGGTTTTACGCGTTTATTTAAGTTTTCGCGTAATATAAATAATATTTTGTTAACTGTAAATATAGTTGTAATTTAAATATTGAATTATTATATGATGAATGTATACATATATGTTTGGTAATTGGTATTAACCTATATTTTACCACACCTCATATAAAATATCTGTAGTGACTCTAAACTTTCCGAACACTGTTGTACGTCTCTAGAAAGTAAATGAACAACAACAAAAACAAGAGATAAAAATCATGCGTGAAGCATAGATTATGAAATACTTCCCAACGTTACCAGAATACTTTAAAGTATTCTCTATTTAATGGCTAATATGTAAGGTAACGGAAATCTTTTGTGTGTGCCTGTAAATTAACGATAAATGCTATACACATCATACTCTACAAGAAGCATCTTTTAACAAACCTCAGTAATATACATACCAATTTCATTATGATTGAAATAGTGTAACATAATGAAAATAAGCTGCAAACAGTTGTTTTCCCATAGACAATTATGTAAACGAATTCTTTGTGTTAACTTTAACCCTTTCCGGCACAGATAAATTCTGTTCGCAAAATGAGAAATTACTGACTGACACCAGGATTTACAAACGACTTTTTAGAAAATAAGAACTTTTTATTTTAAGCTTTCATTGTAGAAACAAAATTTTATTAAAATATTCTTGGTGCCAAATGCAAGTTTGGAATTAAAATTAGGTGTGCCCGGAGTGGGACCACTGTGCCGGAAAGTGTTAAATGAATGATACATGTTTTGAACTCTATATTCTACAGAAAGCATGTTTTAATTCACTATTGCCCCTGTTACCGTGTATTGCAATATAAGTTTCCATTTTGTTCGTGTAATATTTTCACATTCTGCTCTCATGGCTTTTTTTTCTGATAGTTTTATTTGTTCAGGCCACAAAATTTTACTTTACAATCATTTACACGAATAAATTGCTTTTTGTGAACGATATGGATCTACATAAACCATCAAACTAAAATATACCATTATAATATGATTTTTTTCTATTACCATAATAATTTTTAAAAATTATGATTCTTTAAAAATTTGCTTTTAAATTTCAAACGTTTCACTTTAGGTAGCTTTCAATACAAAAAAGTATAAAGCTACCTATTGCAGCCGTTCGGAGGAAAGCAGTTCCGGAAAATTTCGATACATTTTCACCGATCATGACCCCCAGACCCCAAAACCACCCTCCGTTCAAATGTTGATTTATATATATATATATATATATATATATATATATATATATATATATATATATATATATATAATTATAATATCTATGAATTTCAAAAAACATATCAAGTTCTATTCTACTTAAATCTCCAAAGAGAATTTATAAATCAATTTTGATGAAACTAATTGTGTGTATTAAGCTCACCAATGTCTCGACCGAGTTCGTTGGCCAGCTTGGTCCGCCATTTTGTTTCAAGATGGCGGCCATTTAAAAATTTAAAACTAAAATAAATATACAAAAATGTTAAAAATTCAAATTTATTTTTTAATTCAGTGTTAGCCTTTGAAACGAGGATTCCAGAGCATTTTTTGTTTTACCTCTATCTTAAAAAACGGCTGAGATAGAGCAGTTTGAAATTCTAGGGTGGCTGACATTTTGAAACAAGACAGCACATTACAAAAATTTTCATTGTTGTAATAATTTTCCCAATCAAACGCAAAAAACTATATATTCATATCCGTTACCGCCAAATTCTCGCCAAACTTGGCGACATTTGTCGAAATATCGCCAAATTTGGCGACCAAAATAAGTTTTCATAAATGAAGCCAATTTGGCTATTGCTCAATAATTTGGCGAATTTCTTATTCAAATTCAGTATTAACGAATCGTTTGTAAACGTTTTATTTGCATTTTAAGTTGCTGTTTTCGTGTAACATTAGCTAAAATTTTAAAACTAAGATATAGGAAAGCTACCTTTTCCTCCCGGTACAGGCCGGAAGGACTTTTTTAAATGAAGAAATCTTATGTTTGCAATTAGAATAACTATTTTTCGAAACTGAAAAATTTTTAAGTGGCCTTATTTTTAAATATGTGAACTTATTTAAGTTTTTATATAACACATGTACACCATAGAAAGCACAAAAATGTAAGTTTAGAATAATTACTCTTGTTTATCTATACTAATAAAATAAAGTTTCGCTCTGTGTGTGTGTGTGTGTGTGTGTCTGTCTGTTGACGATAGCTAGCAAAATATAGCCCACCTAGAAGGCTGAAATTTTAGATTTAGGTAGTCCAAACCCTCTCCTGGTGCACCTGAGTCTCAGAATTTTAAATTAGAGTAATTAGCACTTTCCAACCTAGTTGAAAAGTGCTTATGACTTCGGTTTGTCTGGCCGTCTGCCGTCTGCCATCTGTCCGTTCTCTAACTCCTGTAAATATGCTCGGATTGCTCTGCAATTTTTATATGTTATTGTCGTTATCTATAGCATGTTCCCTATTTCAACGGAAGTGTGTAGCACTTATAGTTTTTTTACAGGGACACTCAAAAGAATTCCGTTACATTGCAGTCTATGGGGAAAAATCATTTGCGGTTTATTTAAATAATGTTTCACTATTTTAAACGCATTGTAATTTATGTATATTACTAAGGTGCATTAGAAGAAGCTTAATATGGAACAGGGTGTGCATAGCACTTATAGTTACTTTACAGGGACAGTAAAAATAATTCCGTTACATTACGTCTATGGAGAAAAATCGTCTGCGGTTTATTTAAATAATGTTTCACTATGTTAAACGCATTGAAATTTATATATATCACTAAGGTGCATTACAAGAGGCTTACTGCAGAATATTGTGTGTATAGCAGTCATCGTTCATTTACAGGGACACGCAAAAGAAATCTCTACTGTCTGTTAACAATAATTCCTGGAAGTGCGTTTTAAGTTATTGAACGCGATTTTAATTTTAACTTGCTTTTTGTCTATTACGTGGTGTGTATAAATTCTGTATATCCTATACAGGGCAGCACAAAAGTTCGCGAACACATTTCTGTTTATTGACAAACTCCAGACGGAGAATTTTAAACTGTTCAACGCGTTTCCTAACTGAACTAAAATTATCATCCTATGTAGTATATATACAAATCTATAGATCCTATACAGGGCTGAATAAAAGTATTCGGATATTTTTCCGAATATTGTATATGTTGGAAATTCCTGAAATTATGTTTTTAAATATGTTATGCGTTTTCTAAATTGTTTACTTAGGTGTTAGCTTTTAGCTTATTAAACGGTATGATTTGTAAAATTATTTTGGAAGCGTTGGAAAGTGCTATATAATCTATGCTTGACGCATGATTTTTCGTTCTTGTTTTTAATTAAAAACTGATCGAAGATCACAAATAAAAAAGTCATTCTTCCGATGCTAGTTCGCACATGCTCAGAAACCAATATCCGTATCTTCGAAAATAGAAGAAAGAAAGCAGAAATCATCCCCTTTTTTTTAAGTTTTTCTAAAATCGCCATGGGCGAACGGCTAGAAATATGGAAAAACCGTCTACATATTCTGAAAGAATATACTTTTACGTCTCGAACGATCCGGTTGGTTTGAAAAAAATGTTACATTTAATCCTTTCAAAAAAAAAATCAAAAAGCATCGGATTCATGTTTTTTTTTAATTTTATCCCATTTTCCGAGCCTTGCATCCACCGGAATACGAAAGATACGGAAAAACAAAGGACATCAAATTAAAGGACTAACCCTTTTCAAAGCGCTCTTTTGTTTTAAAAAATACGAAAATTAACCCTTCGAAAAAGTATATTTTCTGTAGGCCGTTTTGCGATTTTGGTAATTTTTAAAAGTTCGTATCGGCGATTCAGAGAAAGGTAAGAAAAACTAAAAATACCAGACAATATCTACATTTATTCCTTTTTCGACATCTGTATTTGTTTTTGAAAAATACGAATAGTAACCCTTCCAAAAAAAAAAATCGTGCGCAGGACTCTCCTTTGTGAATTCCGATTTTCTGCGATATATAAAATCTGGCATCGGCTCTCTAAAATAACATAACAACAACAAAAAAAAACACTTAAAGAGATCTACGTTTTGTCGGGTTTAGGCAGAAAACTTTAGTTTAAAAAAAATCACGCTAACCCTTTCGAAAACGTTTTTCCCGTAAGTCAGTTTCGCTTTTTAACTATTTCTCCTACTTTTAAAAATCCGAATTGGCGTTTATAAACAAGATACTTAAAACTAAAAATACCGCGCCTAATCTACATCCCTTTGTTTTTTAAAAATCTGGTATCCGTTTTGAAAAATTTTAATTTTAACTCTCCGAAAAAAAAAAAATTCCAAAACTCGCTCACGCGATTTTCGTTTTTCGGTCCAGGTTTAAAAATTGGCATCGACTCGGGAAATACGAGTACGGACAAACAGTAGACTCCAGATTATAGGCACGTTCATTTTCTTCAAAACGCACCGTTGGGTTGTAAAAAATATCTACATTAATCCTTTCGAAACCGATCGTTTACGTAACCCACTTTCGCGATTTCCGCTATTTTGGCAATGTTTACCCGTGGTTAAATTTCAATTCTACTTGGAAATTTGGTTGGATCGAGTGTTCTGAAAAAGCCTCTTCCGAAACAGACTGCGCCCCCTGGCGGTGGAAAGGTGGAACAATGGAGTATCTCTGGTTCTATGGGCCCGATTACGACGGTGTTCGACTCATTCTACTTGATATCTATAGTCTTAAATATTTTAGTTGTACTTTCGACCGAGAGGATGCGCTTTCCGATCTTGGGTTTTATGAGCCCGATTACAACGGGGTTTGCCTCATTCGACTTGATTTTGATAGCTTTAGAGATTTCAGTGATATTCGTATAGAACAGATTATTAATATCTCGGGCCCGAGCAACGCCGGGCGGTTATCTAGTGTTAAATATTTTTCATGTTCCTAACCGGATTGGTATCTGATATTTTCTTTTTAAAGTTTGTGGTAGTCAGACGTTTAAGTCTTTGGGATTATAGAAAAAAAGTTGTAGCAAATATATTTTGAACACAGTTTTAAAATTTTATGTATATACTAGCTGACCCGCCCGGCGTTGCCCGAGCCTGTGTAATAAACTCAAATCTTTTAAAAAACGAAACTCTGGCCAAGGTCTCCGATGGCTTCCACACCGTATACCGGGCACGCTCGCACGCTCCGGAAAATCTTTTATTTCCCCCTTTCACCGCTAGGGGAATAACCTCTTTCGGAAAGAACCTCTGAGACAGGTTAACGTTGCCTACGGTACTGTATAGTAGGCGTGCGACAAAATCGAACTGGTTTCGAGAAGATGGGAACATTATAAGACGAGTTATTGAAATAAGGCACAGATGGAGAAAATAATCATGAGTGAGGTGCCGGGTGAAGGGGATGTTCAAGTGTCCTTCAGAAAATGACTAATTAGGATTACTACGATGCATCTTTAAAAGTTCGTTCGTTTGTTTAAGCTTGGAACTTAATTACAAATTTGCCTTAAACTATTATTCGGAAATAGTGGTAACCGCTACTCATAAATTTACTTTAATGTTATGGAAGGTGACTAATTAAGTTAATTATAATGTTTGGAATCAGTTGCGTTGAAATCGGAAAGATAGTTTCGGAGATATGGAAACGGGCATAGTTAGAGAAAAACTTTGAAAGAGTGCCCGGGGGAGGGGAGGGGATGTTCAAATTCCCTTCAGCAAAGGACTAATTAGGAGGATCACTATGCATCTTTAAAAATTCGTTCGTTTGGTTAAGTTAGAAACTTAATTACAAATTTGGCTTAAACTATTATTCGGAAATAGTGGTAGCCTCTACTCATAAATTTAGTTTAATGTTATAAAGCGTGTCTATTAAGTTAATTATAATGTTTGGAATCACTTGCGTTGAAATCGGAAAGATAGTTGCTGAGATATGGAAACGGGGCATAGTTAAGTAAAAAACCTTGAAGGAGGGGTCGGGGAGGGGAGGGGATGTTCAAGTGCCGTTCAGCAAATGACTAATTAGGACAACCACTATGCTTCTTTAAAAATTCGTTCGTTTGTTTAAGCTAGAAATTTAATTAGAAATTTGGCTTAAACTATTATTCAGAAACAGTGGTAACCGCTACTCATAAATTTAGTTTAATGTTATAAAGGGTGACTATTAAGTTAATTATAATGTTTGGAATAACTTGCGTTGAAATCGGAAAGATAGTTGCTCAGATATGGAAACGGGGAATAGTTAGAGAAAACTTTAAAGGAGGTCCCCGGAAGGGGGGGGGGGTGGAGAATGTTCAAGTGACCTTCAGCAAATAAATAATTAGGAGGATCACTAAACATCTTTAAAGATTGATTCCTTTGGTTAAGCTAGGAATTTAATTTGAAATTTGGCTTAGATTATTATTCGGAAATACTGGTAATTGCTTTTTAGAAATATACCTTGAAGCAATGAATGCTGATTTTTACGATAATTTAGTAAAAATGGAACTAAATGGAAAAGTTCGGATCATTATTACTGAGATATTACTGAGAAACTGAGATTTAAAATAGCGGTATTCTGTATATAAAACAACAATTACACGCTACGGGTGAAGCTAAAAATATTAAAATTGTTAAATGTATTTAGACCCTTACACCTCGCCATTCCCGCAAATATATAATAACAAATAACCTGTTAAATAAAGTTTTCTGTATTAATAGTCTTTATCATAATAATATATGTCCTGTTTTAAAAAAACCTTAAACCCAGATAATTATAATGAAGAAAAACGTCCCTGGAAATGTCTTAAACAGGTGGCGTTTGTGTAATTTGAACGTGAGTAGATGGAGCAACATTAGCTTGGCTATATGCAGGTTACTCCAATCCATGTTGGCACTATTTCGTTATAAGTCCTTATCTATGCATCGTTACTCTGATTTATTTAATGTGTTCTGATAAGATTTTCTACACAACCAACCAACCGAAGAAAAAAAGCGTATTTTTAATGAGAGTTCTTTGTGCATTTTAATAAATATTTCAGAAAGTAATTAAAATATTAAAATTCCGATGTAATGGTGCACCAAGAGAGTCTTTGGACTACCTATGCATGCACATCATGTGGATTATTCTCTGCCCAGTGCACACATTTTTTCGAATTCACGTTACTAGCTAACGAGAAATGCTCCTCATCTGTCCACAGAATGCGTAAAGGCCAGTTGCTATCTTTATCGTACCGGATAAGAAATTGGTTTGCAAAATCCAGCCGTAATTGATAGTCTCCCGCTTCCAACATCTGGACATGCTGGAATCGATACGGAAACATGTTTAGAACAGAGCGTAGAATTTTGCCTACAGTTGAATTCGGCAGATCCAGAACACGTGAAACACCACGTGCAGTTGCGGGACGAACTGTGCTTATCGTCTGATGGACTTCTGCAACAGCTTCCACAGGAACAGAAGCTCATCCAGACCGAGGTCAATCGGATTTTCAACCAGTTTCTTCAAATTTATGAATCAAGTCTCGTACAGCTTTGACAGTGCACGGGCCTCGCCGTAATCCATGGTTTCTGCGGTAAACACGCAATGTCTATGCGGCATTTTGTCCATTCAGGTAATAAATCTTTACGATTTCCCCACGTTCTTTCCCTGAAAGCGGCAACTTGTTCGGAATGGCAGAAAGAAACATACGCGGCTCGCATTTCGCAGTGCCTTTTCTTTCACCTAGCGAGACGACGTCAGTCATGACTGTGTCTTGCGTAGAACCCGAAATTTGCGTTTCTTGGTTTCTTCTTTTCGTTTTGTGGAGAACTAATCAGGCTGGGATATCAGCCAAAGAAACGGTGTGAAGTGTAACGTAAATGAAACGAAAATTAATGCTCTGGTGCTCGGCAAAGTCCTTTTTACTTTTTCCTTGCCTAGTTCCGGTGAGGTTCATGCTACAGTTGCCGTTCCAACGCTATTTAGGGTTTTTCACAATGGAGATCACATTCCAATACAAAAAACTGGGTGTTGCCATTTGTTTTTTTCGAAATTTTCTCTCTGTAACCGTAACTGTTTGAGTGACACTGTTGTTTTCCATATCATTCTTGAGCGCATACCTCAAAATACCTTTTGCCAAAATTTCATTCAGTTTCTGTGAATGGTATGATAGTTAGGGGCCCAAATGTCGGGATTTTTTTTATAATCACCCTGTATATATATATATATGCGTAAAAACTGAATAAATTGTTGAAAAAATGCGCGTCAAATATAAATGTATCTTTTTATTATTTATTTCCACAAGTTATTACATTACAGACGTTCACTTATACAATCTTAAAAAGTAGGAGGGGTAGGTCAAAAATTATCCGCATTGTAGTTATAAATTTTATTGCAATACAAATAGGGAACTAGTGTTAACATTATTTTTTGGGTTTCGTTCATATCACGAAATCCTATTACTCCCGCTCCGTTGTCTGTCCGTCACAGAGCCAATCTCCAAAACTATATAACTTACAGAGTTGAAACTTTGTGTATATAGATGAATATTAGCTGTGAAGAGCTGAAAGTATTAAAATTTGAAATATTCGTATTATTTTGATAAATAGAGATAAAAAACCAAAATTCTAATAGCCTTTTCGTATTAAATTTAAACATTTTTCGTTATAGCAGATGCCAAAAATTTAAAATCCCCAATGAAATTCTTTCTACAATAATTAATTTTCTATCAGACGATTTCCACGTGAAAAATGAAAATGAAATAAAAAATTTCACCCATTGGAAAAAAGATAAATATGAAATAAAATTGATTGACGTCATAGGGGTAATAAAACTATAAAACTAAGATTTCTCAATAATACAAGGAGTATGAGTATGTGTACGTACACAAAGCAGATTAATATCACGTCATTAGAGAATTAAAAAGAAAATCTGACGTCATATTGGAAGTTTAACGAATTTTTCAAATGTTTGAGAATAATACAAAGCGAGTATCAAAATGGGTAATAGAGAATAGTAAATATATGAGTTTGTGAAACATATTGAATCGTGATAAAAATCCGATTATGGAAATATTCGCATATTTTAACATTTTGAAAGGGTACAATTTGTTTAATTTTGAAATTATTTTTTTAAATATTGCATTAAGTCCGTATGACGGATTTTATTATGACAGAATATAATAGAGGGCTTCGCCCGCTATCCGGCTGGTTTAAATATTCGAAAAAACGAAAAAATAGACCAGTAAATTTTTATTTTATAAAAAACATGACTTTTTTTTTGTTGTTGTTGCTAAATGAAATTTATTGGAATTTATTAAAGAAAGGATATAGTGTTTTGAAAGGAATATTAAACGAAACCCTTTGAGCGATCTTCGATCACACTTACCCACTTGTTCAATATAGTCCCCTTGTTTTTCAATGCACTTGGTCCATCGTTGCACAAGCTTCCTGATGCCCTCAGATTAAAAGGATTTTGGCTAAGCAGCGAGCCTTCAGTCCTTGGACCGAGGTGAATCGACGGTCCCTTAATCCCTCTTTGAATGGACTTCATCAATAGTCACTCATCTGTCAAACAGAAACATGTCACGTGCACGCTCAATGTTGTTATCATTTGTGACTGTACACGGTCGTCCGGCATCTTCCTCATGCGTAACACTTGTGCGACCATTTTTGAATTTTTCAATCCATTCGTAGACACTCCGTTGCGGCAAGATACTGTGTCGAAGTCTTCGAAAGATTGCGGACCCTGGTACACAATCCGATCACAAAAACCGGACCACTGCCCGTTACTACTCTTTGATGCAAACCTCTAATGGAGCGGCCATGATCTATCTGCAACAAAAGGTACACAAATAAAGGAATTACAAACAAACTTTTATAGAATGACCACAACAGCACAACAATAAAATAAACGTGGACAGAAGTCAGTATGAACGATGTAAGAAGAGTTATGTCAAAATTGTGGATAATTTTTTACTTATCCTCGTAGATTAATATTCATTATTCTGTTTGCTACAAACAGTTCACTCAGGAATTTCACTCAGGAATTGAACCCAGTGCAATGATTCAACAGTTTTGCGCGCAGCCAGTCTTTCAAAGTAGCTTTCGGAGAAGAAGATAATTTATCCTATTATATACGGAAGTATATAATAGGAAACTTTCGGGTTTGTTTTTTTAAGACCCCTCCCCCCCCACCTTCACAACAGACACCCTCTTTCTGGCTATTGGACTGGACTTGATCGCTTTCATATATTTATCTATTGACTATAATCTGTCGATACAGAGACTCAGCCCATTCCCTGTTTTCAATCGCGGAACCTCTTCTTTTAAGATTTGTTCCTGCATAAACTTGTGACGCCATAACGTCACGATGCACCACCCGTTCAATACAAGGCCTAAGCACTGACATAAAATTGCGGCTGTCGTAGGCAGATTTTTTTTTAGCATTTGCAGAGGTGCCAAGTTCCTACTAATCTTCCATAATTGTGGTTTAATGTGGCCCAGTTTAACAGCGCTTTAAACCAGAAAAATTATTGGATGAATCTTCATTTATTTAATTTCAAGTTTTTACGTGGAATTTATTTAACTTCATTTCTTAAAAAACTTTCTGGTGCGAAACGTGTTAAACCCGAGTCAAATTAATCCACATATTACGGAAGATTAATGACAGCTTGGCATCTTTGCGTTTGTACGGTCTCTCCGAATTTACACACCAATAATTTTTAAAAATTTTCTTTGACTTATTACATCTAAAAAAAGAAGATAAAGAAAATGTTTAGAAATTATTGGTGTTCAATTCGTGGAACTGTACACATGGTGAAAAAAATCCGCCTATGACAGCCGCAGTTTTGTGTCAGCGCTCAGGCCTAGTATTCAGGGGGCGGTGTCGATGGAATTATGACACTTACTCCAGGTTCTTTAGTGTTAGTTTTCTTTTCCATAATATAAACTTTTTAAAACATTTGACGACACTTGATTCAGAAAATCAATAAATAAGCTGAAAAAAAATAAATGTGAATTTTAATATGCATAAGAACTAAATGAATTGTCGAAAAAATGCGCACCAAATATAGATGTATCCTTTTATTATTTAGTTCCGAAACTTATTACATTCGACACTTTCAGTTATACAATTTTAAAAAGTACATTAACTGTTGTAAAAATAGATAGAAAATTCAATTTTCTTAACGATGTCTTATAACAGGATTTTATTATAATATTGCCTTAGATTTTATTGTAATAGATTATGAAAAATAAAATAGACTTTCTTTTACAAAATCAATATTTTCATTCAAAATTCGTGTTAAAAAGTTACATAATATGTTTCAGCATTTCCTTTAAAAATGTTTTATTAACATTTCAAATTTTATTTTACTCATATTTATATATATATACATAAATGTAAAACATTTTAAGAAAATATACGTCATTTGCTTAGTGCGGTAATATTCATAAGCTTAAATTTCATGCAGAAAGGTAAATTTTATTACCTTTTTTTACTTATTTTCAAGGGGCTGCATAATATAATTTTAAATAATTTGTATTCTTGCTGAACAACATATAAGTAGCTACTTTTTATATGTAAAGATGAACAAAATGAAAAAAAAAGTTTAATCTGTTAAATAAATTGCGTTGCTGTTAAATTGTTTTTCTAAAATTAACTTTGTTTTATAAAGTAAAACGTGAGAAGAGGGATATTTTTCTAAATGAGCTTGCTTCACTTGTAAATTTGCACAAAATGTTTCAGTGTAAAAAGCCATAAATGTGATTTATCAGATAGTTAATAGAAATTTTCTTCCCTTGCCTCATATATTTTAAGTCTTGTTCAGAAATTTAAAAGGGTAAATTTTTTTATTCTATTTTGAAAGATATTTTCAATTTTTAAAACTATTTCAAGAAAGTTAGTTTATTTTGCTTCCTCATGAGTAATATTTTTTTCATTTTTTACTTTTTTTCTTTACAATGGTTTGAAATACATTGTAACTGATTTTTGTTTGAATTTTTTTATTTAAGCATGTAACTTGTAACATATTTTAGAGAATTTAACTACAGTAATATCTTTACTTAGGACAGTAATTCGATTTAGAAATAACGCATTGAATCGAAATGACATAAGTCGAGGTAAGGTACTGAATAGGTTAAAATAGAGAAGTAATAAAGTTTAATGAAAATATAACAAACATATATAACGGCAAAACACCATTATGTCGATATTTTTCTTTTGTATTTAATGATAATATTTAGAAGGAATTAACGTTTGCAAGAAATATGAGAGGAATAATTTTTTTTTAAAGACAAATAGTTAATTATTTTAATCTATACTAATATTATAAAGAAGTAAAGATTGTTTTTTTTGTTTGTTTGTTTGTAGGCGGTAATCTCTGGAAATTCTGAAGCGATTTCAAAAGTGATGGAATGAAATTGATGGTGACAATCCCTGCTCCAACATAGGCTATATTTTATGTCGGTGCCACTACCCCCGGTCGGATGCAAGATCGAAAAATGTTCTAAAATTTCGATTTTTTATACTGAAGGAGCTAGAAACATGAAATTTGGCATGGTAGTTACTTATAAGATGTAAATGCTCTCTAAGAACAAGTTCTAACAAAATCGAAATTTAAAAGGGTGAGATGAACGAAAAGCATTCTAAAAACATTCTAAATTACAATTTCTATGGAATCTCTGGAACTACAGAAACGTGTTCAAGAGTGATGGTGGCAAATTGATGGTGACAGTTTTTGCTTCCACATAGGCTATATTTTATGTCTGCCATTATCCCCAGGGGGATGCAGGAGCTAAAAACGTTCAAAAATTTCGATTTTTTTTTATACTGAAGGAGCTAGAAACAGGAAATTTGGCATGGTAGTTACTTATAAGATGTAAGTGCTCTCTAAGAACAAGTTCTAAAAAAATCGAAATTTAAAAGGGTGCGATGAACGAAAAGCATTCTAAAAACATTCTAAATTACAATTTCTATGGTATCTCTGGAACTACAGAACCATTTTCAAA
Source organism: Maratus michaelseni (assembly GCA_963931845.1). Lineage (NCBI taxonomy): Eukaryota > Metazoa > Arthropoda > Arachnida > Araneae > Salticidae > Maratus > Maratus michaelseni. The sequence continues at coordinate 342,781,188 of OZ007593.1, read as the reverse complement.
AGTGATGGTGGCAAATTGATGGTGACAGTCCATGCTCCAACGTAGACTATATTTTATGTCGGTGCCACTACCCCCAGGGGGGTGCAAGAGTGAAAAACGTTCTAAAATTTCGATTTTTTTTAATACTGAAGGAGCTGAAAACTTGAAATTTGACATGTTAGTTATTTATAAGATGTAAATGCTCTCTAAGAACAAATTCTAAAAAAATCGAAATTTAAAAGTGTGAGATGAGCGAAAAGCATTCCAAAAAACATTCTAAATTACAATTTCTATGGAATCTCTGGAACTACAGAAACGTGTTCAAGGGTGATGGTGGCAAATTGATGGTGACAGTCCTTGCTTCAACATAGGCTATATTGTATGTCTGCTATTATACCCAGGGGGATGCAGGAGCTAAAAACGTTCAAAAATTTCGATTTTTTTATACTGAAGGAGCTAGAAACAGGAAATTTGGCATGGTAGTTACTTATAAGATGTAAGTGCTCTCTAAGAACAAGTTCTAACAAAATCGAAATTTAAAAGGGTGAGATGAACGAAAAGCATTCTAAAAACATTCTAAATTACAATTTCTATGGAATCTCTGGAACTACAGAAACGTGTTCAAGAGTGATGGTGGCAAATTGATGGTGGCAGTCCTTGCTTCAACATAGGCTATTTTTTATGTCTGCCATTATCCCCAGGGGGATGCAGGAGCTAAAAACGTTCAAAAATTCGATTTTTTATACTGAAGGAGCTAGAAACAGGAAATTTGGCATGGTAGTTACTTATAAGATGTAAGTGCTCTCTAAGAACAAGTTCTAACAAAATCGAAATTTAAAAGGGTGAGATGAACGAAAAGCATTCTAAAAACATTCTAAATTACAATTTCTATGGAATCTCTGGAACCACAGAAACGTGTTCAAGAGTGATGGTGGCAAATTGATGGTGACAGTCCTTGCTTCAACATAGGCTATATTTTATGTCTGCCATTATCCCCAGGGGGATGCAATAGCTAAAAACGTTCAAAAATTTCGATTTTTTTATACTGAAGGAGCTAGAAACAGGAAATTTGGCATGGTAGTTACTTGTAAGATGTAAGTGCTCTCTAAGAACAAGTTCTAAAAAAATCGAAATTTAAAGGGTGAGATGAACGAAAAGCATTCTAAAAACATTCTAAATTACAATTTCTATGGAATCTCTGGAACTACAGGAACGTGTTCAAGAGTGATGGTGGCAAATTCATGGTGACAGTCCTTGCTTCAACATAGGCTATTTTTTATGTCTGCCATTATCCCCAGGGGGATGCAGGAGCTAAAAACGTTCACAAATTTCGATTTTTTTATACTGAAGGAGCTAGAAACAGGAAATTTGTCATGGTAGTTACTTATAAGATGTAAGTGCTCTCTAAGAACAAGTTCTAACAAAATCGAAATTTAAAAGGGTGAGATGAACGAAAAGCATTCTAAAAACATTCTAAATTACAATTTCTATGGAATCTCTGGAACTACAGAAACGTGTTCAAGGGTGATGGTGGCAAATTGATGGTGACAGTCCTTGCTTCAACATAGGCTATATTGTATGTCTGCTATTATCCCCAGGGGGATGCAGGAGCTAAAAACGTTCAAAAATTCGATTTTTTATACTGAAGGAGCTAGAAACAGGAAATTTGGCATGGTAGTTACTTATAAGATGTAAGTGCTCTCTAAGAACAAGTTCTAACAAAATTGAAATTTAAAAGGGTGAGATGAACGAAAAGCATTCTAAAAACATTCTAAATTACAATTTCTATGGAATCTCTGGAACTACAGAAACGTGTTCAAGAGTGATGGTGGCAAATTGATGGTGACAGTCCTTGCTTCAACATAGGCTATATTTTATGTCTGCCATTATCCCCAGGGGGATGCAATAGCTAAAAACGTTCAAAAATTTCGATTTTTTTATACTGAAGGAGCTAGAAACAGGAAATTTGGCATGGTAGTTACTTGTAAGATGTAAGTGCTCTCTAAGAACAAGTTCTAAAAAATCGAAATTTAAAAGGGTGAGATGAACGAAAAGCATTCTAAAAACATTCTAAATTACAATTTCTATGGAATCTCTGGAACTACAGAAACGTGTTCAAGAGTGATGGTGGCAAATTGATGGTGACAGTCCTTGCTTCAACATAGGCTATTTTTTTATGTCTGCCATTATCCCCAGGGGGATGCAGGAGCTAAAAACGTTCAAAAATTTCGATTTTTTTATACTGAAGGAGCTAGAAACAGGAAATTTGTCATGGTAGTTACTTATAAGATGTAAGTGCTCTCTAAGAACAAGTTCTAACAAAATCGAAATTTAAAAGGGTGAGATGAACGAAAAGCATTCTAAAAACATTCTAAATTACAATTTCTATGGAATCTCTGGAACTACAGAAACGTGTTCAAGGGTGATGGTGGCAAATTGATGGTGACAGTCCTTGCTTCAACATAGGCTATATTGTATGTCTGCTATTATACCCAGGGGGATGCAGGAGCTAAAAACGTTCAAAAATTTCGATTTTTTTATACTGAAGGAGCTAGAAACAGGAAATTTGGCATGGTAGTTACTTATAAGATGTAAGTGCTCTCTAAGAACAAGTTCTAACAAAATCGAAATTTAAAAGGGTGAGATGAACGAAAAGCATTCTAAAAACATTCTAAATTACAATTTCTATGGAATCTCTGGAACTACAGAAACGTGTTCAAGAGTGATGGTGGCAAATTGATGGTGACAGTCCTTGCTTCAACATAGGCTATTTTTTATGTCTGCCATTATCCCCAGGGGGATGCAGGAGCTAAAAACGTTCAAAAATTCGATTTTTTATACTGAAGGAGCTAGAAACAGGAAATTTGGAATGGTAGTTACTTATAAGATGTAAGTGCTCTCTAAGAACAAGTTTTAACATAATCGAAATTTAAAAGGGTGAGATGAACGAAAAGCATTCTAAAAACATTCTAAATTACAATTTCTATGGAATCTCTGGAACCACAGAAACGTGTTCAAGAGTGATGGTGGCAAATTGATGGTGACAGTCCTTGCTTCAACATAGGCTATATTTTATGTCTGCCATTATCCCCAGGGGGATGCAATAGCTAAAAACGTTCAAAAATTTCGATTTTTTTATACTGAAGGAGCTAGAAACAGGAAATTTGGCATGGTAGTTACTTGTAAGATGTAAGTGCTCTCTAAGAACAAGTTCTAAAAAAATCGAAATTTAAAGGGTGAGATGAACGAAAAGCATTCTAAAAACATTCTAAATTACAATTTCTATGGAATCTCTGGAACTACAGGAACGTGTTCAAGAGTGATGGTGGCAAATTTATGGTGACAGTCCTTGCTTCAACATAGGCTATTTTTTATGTCTGCCATTATCCCCAGGGGGATGCAGGAGCTAAAAACGTTCACAAATTTCGATTTTTTTATACTGAAGGAGCTAGAAACAGGAAATTTGTCATGGTAGTTACTTATAAGATGTAAGTGCTCTCTAAGAACAAGTTCTAACAAAATCGAAATTTAAATAGGTGAGATGAACGAAAAGCATTCTAAAAACATTCTAAATTACAATTTCTATGGAATCTCTGGAACTACAGAAACGTGTTCAAGGGTGATGGTGGCAAATTGATGGTGACAGTCCTTGCTTCAACATAGGCTATATTGTATGTCTGCTATTATCCCCAGGGGGATGCAGGAGCTAAAAACGTTCAAAAATTCGATTTTTTATACTGAAGGAGCTAGAAACAGGAAATTTGGCATGGTAGTTACTTATAAGATGTAAGTGCTCTCTAAGAACAAGTTCTAACAAAATTGAAATTTAAAAGGGTGAGATGAACGAAAAGCATTCTAAAAACATTCTAAATTACAATTTCTATGGAATCTCTGGAACTACAGAAACGTGTTCAAGAGTGATGGTGGCAAATTGATGGTGACAGTCCTTGCTTCAACATAGGCTATATTTTATGTCTGCCATTATCCCCAGGGGGATGCAATAGCTAAAAACGTTCAAAAATTTCAATTTTTTTATACTGAAGGAGCTAGAAACAGGAAATTTGGCATGGTAGTTACTTGTAAGATGTAAGTGCTCTCTAAGAACAAGTTCTAAAAAATCGAAATTTAAAAGGGTGAGATGAACGAAAAGCATTCTAAAAACATTCTAAATTACAATTTCTATGGAATCTCTGGAACTACAGAAACGTGTTCAAGAGTGATGGTGGCAAATTGATGGTGACAGCCCTTGCTTCAACATAGGCTATTTTTTTATGTCTGCCATTATCCCCAGGGGGATGCAGGAGCTAAAAACGTTCAAAAATTTCGATTTTTTTATACTGAAGGAGCTAGAAACAGGAAATTTGTCATGGTAGTTACTTATAAGATGTAAGTGCTCTCTAAGAACAAGTTCTAACAAAATCGAAATTTAAAAGGGTGAGATGAACGAAAAGCATTCTAAAAACATTCTAAATTACAATTTCTATGGAATCTCTGGAACTACAGAAACGTGTTCAAGGGTGATGGTGGCAAATTGATGGTGACAGTCCTTGCTTCAACATAGGCTATATTGTATGTCTGCTATTATTCCCAGGGGGATGCAGGAGCTAAAAACGTTCAAAAATTTCGATTTTTTTATACTGAAGGAGCTAGAAACAGGAAATTTGGCATGGTAGTTACTTATAAGATGTAAGTGCTCTCTAAGAACAAGTTCTAACAAAATCGAAATTTAAAAGGGTGAGATGAACGAAAAGCATTCTAAAAACATTCTAAATTACAATTTCTATGGAATCTCTGGAACTACAGAAACGTGTTCAAGAGTGATGGTGGCAAATTGATGGTGACAGTCCTTGCTTCAACATAGGCTATGTTTTATGTCTGCCATTATCCCCAGGGGGATGCAGGAGCTAAAAACGTTCAAAAATTCGATTTTTTATACTGAAGGAGCTAGAAACAGGAAATTTGGCATGGTAGTTACTTATAAGATGTAAGTGCTCTCTAAGAACAAGTTCTAACAATATTGAAATTTAAAAGGGTGAGATGAACGAAAAGCATTCTAAAAACATTCTAAATTACAATTTCTATGGAATCTCTGGAACTACAGAAACGTGTTCAAGAGTGATGGTGGCAAATTGATGGTGACAGTCCTTGCTTCAACATAGGCTATATTTTATGTCTGCCATTATCCCCAGGGGGATGCAATAGCTAAAAACGTTCAAAAATTTCGATTTTTTTATACTGAAGGAGCTAGAAACAGGAAATTTGGCATGGTAGTTACTTGTAAGATGTAAGTGCTCTCTAAGAACAAGTTCTAAAAAAATCGAAATTTAAAAGGGTGAGATGAACGAAAAGCATTCTAAAAACATTCTAAATTACAATTTCTATGGAATCTCTGGAACTACAGAAACGTGTTCAAGAGTGATGGTGGCAAATTGATGGTGACAGTCCTTGCTTCAACATAGGCTATTTTTTATGTCTGCCATTATCCCCAGGGGGATGCAGGAGCTAAAAACGTTCAAAAATTTCGATTTTTTTATACTGAAGGAGCTAGAAACAGGAAATTTGTCATGGTAGTTACTTATAAGATGTAAGTGCTCTCTAAGAACAAGTTCTAACAAAATCGAAATTTAAAAGGGTGAGATGAACGAAAAGCATTCTAAAAACATTCTAAATTACAATTTCTATGGAATCTCTGGAACTACAGAAACGTGTTCAAGGGTGATGGTGGCAAATTGATGGTGACAGTCCTTGCTTCAACATAGGCTATATTGTATGTCTGCTATTATTCCCAGGGGGATGCAGGAGCTAAAAACGTTCAAAAATTTCGATTTTTTTATACTGAAGGAGCTAGAAACAGGAAATTTGGCATGGTAGTTACTTATAAGATGTAAGTGCTCTCTAAGAACAAGTTCTAACAATATTGAAATTTAAAAGGGTGAGATGAACGAAAAGCATTCTAAAAACATTCTAAATTACAATTTCTATGGAATCTCTGGAACTACAGAAACGTGTTCAAGAGTGATGGTGGCAAATTGATGGTGACAGTCCTTGCTTCAACATAGGCTATATTTTATGTCTGCCATTATCCCCAGGGGGATGCAATAGCTAAAAACGTTCAAAAATTTCGATTTTTTTATACTGAAGGAGCTAGAAACAGGAAATTTGGCATGGTAGTTACTTGTAAGATGTAAGTGCTCTCTAAGAACAAGTTCTAAAAAAATCGAAATTTAAAAGGGTGAGATGAACGAAAAGCATTCTAAAAACATTCTAAATTACAATTTCTATGGAATCTCTGGAACTACAGAAACGTGTTCAAGAGTGATGGTGGCAAATTGATGGTGACAGTCCTTGCTTCAACATAGGCTATTTTTTATGTCTGCCATTATCCCCAGGGGGATGCAGGAGCTAAAAACGTTCAAAAATTTCGATTTTTTTATACTGAAGGAGCTAGAAACAGGAAATTTGTCATGGTAGTTACTTATAAGATGTAAGTGCTCTCTAAGAACAAGTTCTAACAAAATCGAAATTTAAAAGGGTGAGATGAACGAAAAGCATTCTAAAAACATTCTAAATTACAATTTCTATGGAATCTCTGGAACTACAGAAACGTGTTCAAGGGTGATGGTGGCAAATTGATGGTGACAGTCCTTGCTTCAACATAGGCTATATTGTATGTCTGCTATTATTCCCAGGGGGATGCAGGAGCTAAAAACGTTCAAAAATTTCGATTTTTTTATACTGAAGGAGCTAGAAACAGGAAATTTGGCATGGTAGTTACTTATAAGATGTAAGTGCTCTCTAAGAACAAGTTCTAACAAAATCGAAATTTAAAAGGGTGAGATGAACGAAAAGCATTCTAAAAACATTCTAAATTACAATTTCTATGGAATCTCTGGAACTACAGAAACGTGTTCAAGGGTGATGGTGGCAAATTGATGGTGACAGTCCTTGCTTCAACATAGGCTATATTGTATGTCTGCTATTATCCCCAGGGGGATGCAGGAGCTAAAAACGTTCAAAAATTCGATTTTTTATACTGAAGGAGCTAGAAACAGGAAATTTGGCATGGTAGTTACTTATAAGATGTAAGTGCTCTCTAAGAACAAGTTCTAACAATATTGAAATTTAAAAGGGTGAGATGAACGAAAAGCATTCTAAAAACATTCTAAATTACAATTTCTATGGAATCTCTGGAACTACAGAAACGTGTTCAAGAGTGATGGTGGCAAATTGATGGTGACAGTCCTTGCTTCAACATAGGCTATATTTTATGTCTGCCATTATCCCCAGGGGGATGCAATAGCTAAAAACGTTCAAAAATTTCGATTTTTTTATACTGAAGGAGCTAGAAACAGGAAATTTGGCATGGTAGTTACTTATAAGATGTAAGTGCTCTCTAAGAACAAGTTCTAAAAAAATCGAAATTTAAAAGGGTGAGATGAACGAAAAGCATTCTAAAAACATTCTAAATTACAATTTCTATGGAATCTCTGGAACTACAGAACCATTTTCAAAAGTGATGGTGGCAAATTGATTGTGACAGTCCCCGCTCCAACATAGACTATATTTTATGTCGGTGCCACTACCCACAGGGGAGTGCAAGAGTGAAAAACGTTCTAAAATTTCGATTTTTTTTAATACTGAAGGAGCTGAAAACTTGAAATTTGACATGTTAGTTATTTATAAGATGTAAATGCTCTCTAAGAACAAATTCTGAAAAAAAATCGAAATTTAAAAGTGTGAGATGAGCGAAAAGCGGTCTAAAAACATTCCAAATTACAATTTCTATGGAATCTGAGGAACCACAGAACCATTTTCTAAAGTGATGGTGACAAATTGATGGTAACAGTCCCTGCTGTAACATAGGATATATTTTATATTGGTGACACTACCACAGGGGGAGGGGGTGAAAAAGCGAAAAACGTTCTAAAATTTCAATTTTTTTTCGACAGTAGTGTGGTTTAATTAGTAATTTCTGAATTATCTGTGGCAGTAAAATTTCCTCTAATGAAAATAGGCAAACGAATACCACTTTTGCATTTTTTAAGAATTATACGAGCAAAGCCGCGGGTTTTGCTAATTATTTATATTTCTTGACCATTCGGGAGATATCTGTGACCAATAGGTAGTTATCTTGCCGCATCATCCTTTTCAGGTTTGGATTAGCTCGCCAGTCCATCGGCTTAGAGGCCGGTGTACCCTCGTTCGAGGAAAGCTTCGCGCCCCTAAGTCGCTCCAATATTTTTTCCTTGCCTGATGCATGAATTAGGAATTCGCTAAATACCAAGGATTCGTTTATGAATCATCACCATTTAATAGACAGATAGCACAAGAAAGAAATTTTTATTATTACACAGAAATAGAAGATAAATCGAAGGTATTTTCAAGATCGGAAACCAAATTGAAAACATTTGCAAACAATTGAAGTGTAGAAAACATGAACATACAACTTAAACCATGCTTTTTGAAAAATCAAATGAGAAACAAAACTAGTCGTTGGGGGCCACCGTAATACTTACCCATCATGGACATGCATAATATAAAATATGAAAATAAAACATGTGTAAACTATTTATAAAATGCATTGCGATTCGAATAAAATCGTGGCTTGATGATATCATAAACTTTAAATGCTCTATTACTGAATTGTGTAAGAGAAACATCCTTATAACTGTAAAAATAATAATCATATTAACTAACTATTTACTGAGTCGGATTAAGTGTCTCATTTCCAATTAAAATATATCTTTGAATTGAAATCTGAATGAAATACAGGGTCATGAAAAATCGAAGAGTGTGAAAATAGGATTACAAATATCTCGGCAACTCATTATCCGATCGACTTCGTTCTTTATGCAAAATTTATGGTTTTTATTGTCTTTTATATTCACTCCTTAAAATAAACAATTTTGAAAAATTTTATATACCTTTTATCAGAGCGAATATTTCGAGAGTCCGTAAAAAATAGTTCCGGATAATCGAGGTTACTGAAATTCAATAAGCTTCTTCCCATTGTTACATACTAAGTACATACCAAATTTCAAGTCTCTATCTCAATTTGTTTGGGGGATAGAGCTTTTACAGACACACAGACACACTTATACACAGGCACACTCACAAATAGGCGGACGGCAAGATTTTTTTTCTAAAAATCTGTTTTTCGGAATCTCCAGTGTCTGAAACGTGTAAATCCGTTAAAAAAAATTTTTCGATTTTCAAAACGTTTACAAGACTTACCCTATATTACGCACAATGGGTAAGTAATAAAACAATGGTAGACAAAAGCATTTTGTGTAGTTTGCATTGTTAAATTGAAAGCATGATTTTTTTTCCCCTGAAAATAAAAATGTATCTAGAAACTTGATGACACTTTTCTCAATTATGAAAATCTTTAATATTTTTCTTGATCTCTAATTATGTTAAGATTTTTGGAAATCATGTGAAAAGTGTTTTGAAAAGAGTAAATTTACTAAATTATTTTAGTGATTTTTGGATACTAAAGCGGTTATATTTGTTGTACATTTTCTGTACACACCTTTTCTAGTGCAATTGAGCATTTTAAGAATGTATAAAATAATTTTCTCAAAGGAGACAAAATGCCTCTTGCCTTCCCGATTCCCCTTAACCAAATGTTGCAAGTATGATAAGTATTATTTTTATATGAACGTTCACCTAACATCTATAATATATGATACTTTTGTAAAAGAACAAAAGAAGCACGAGCTTTAATGTTGGAAATTTACATTTCCTTACGGAAAATGTTCTTTAGTTCTAGATATAAATGTCTTTTGAATAACGTTTTCATATTGAATTTATTGTGTGTGTAGTGAGGAAACAAATACAGAGCTATCTCTAAAGGTGCTATTTTGCTATAATTTTTTTTAGTAAATAAGCAGTATTTACTTGTCAGGTGTTAATAAAAATTACATCTATCGTGTTTATGACAACTTAATAACTAACTCATATTAAGTTAAAGAAATGTTTTTGTAAAAAGAGGTTGGAACTCCTAGCTCATTCTTGCATTTTAATAGTTATGAAAGCAAAATTTCTTTGCCTAATAGTTTTAAAGATTTGTAAAAATACAAGCAACAATTGGTGAAATTTTAAACTAACGAAACCAAATTATAAGCAATTTTACCCAGTAAATCTAAAAACATAATTAGTTCGAAAATTGTTGCAAGAAATCCATTGAAGTTTCTAATTAAAATTGGATCAATCTTTTTACATTTATTATTAGTAGTATTATATTTATCAGTACATTTATTATTATTATTATTATATTTATCAATACATTTATTATTATTATTATTATATTTATCAATACATTTATTATTATTATTATTATATTTATCAATACATTTATTATTATTATTATTATATTTATCAATACATTTATTATTATTATTATTATTAGTGCAGTTTTTCCAGTAGACCCAACCGTGGATATATTAGCACGTCAAACCTTTAGTCCAAAGATTATTCAACCACTTCATTAACAGTCAACTGTTACGTCAACTAGGTCAGTTGGTTTGTTTCAGGATCTACGGTCATCTTTTGTACACGAGAGCTAAACAGTACAGGACCTTTATTAAAGTGGAATCTGACCCATTGCAAACGTCCATGCTTGAGTTGGTATTCGACATTTTTTGTCTAGTGCCCAACGACCTAACCTTTAGACAAGCATAAGCCATTGTAGAAGAGACGGCCAAACTCAAAGGTTGGCCAACGTAGCTAGAAAAGAACGGTAAAATACTATAAGATCATTTTTATGTTGCTTGAAAATTTTCTCTTCAATAAAAAAAATCATATGAAAAGGGAGTAGACTCAATCAAGTCATGTTTCAGAGCAAGATGACGTTTAAAAAAGTCCATCTCTCTCCCTTCCTATTTCCCTTCAGCTTCAATAACGCTTCATTTCCTTTAATTTAGGAAAACGCTAATTTTCAATTTAATTATATTACAAATACAAATTTATAATGTTTTAACAAATTGCTATGGATTGTCACTTTTTGCCAGTTAAATTAGAAAACTTAATATATGTGCAAAAACGCATGTGCCTAACATTCGGTCTAAGTAGAACCAATGTATGTAATTGCAATTTTCTATCTAAGTTAATGGAAATTATTTAGTGCTATTGCAAAGAAATCTTTTATTACACTCGGAATATCCAGTCAATATGGAGCATGGGAGGTAACTAAAAAATTCCACAATTCTATATATCTGTCTTGCGTTATGTATCTTCTTCCATTACATTGTATTAATAAGGAACTTATAATATTAAATCATGTGAAATTTAATTTGCTTGAATGCAGTATCTCTTTAATATTAAATGATTTACGCGATTTGAATTACAGTGCGTAAAGGATATATTTTGTAAAAACGTTTTGCTCTAATTGTGTAAAAAAGAATTAAAATAAATAAAATAAAATAAACGTTAAGTTAGTTAAAAAGGTCTTTTTACATACTGAAAGGTGATTTTAACTTTTAAATATTCAATTTTGCTGTTTGTGCGAGGTAAATTTTGTTTCATTTGATTTAAGCATTTATGTAAACAATAATTTAAATTTAATTTCAACATTCACGTATTTAAACGTTTGTTTATTTGTTAATACTACATTGGTTCATGATATTATGCTTCATTTGTCTGTTTATATATGTAAGTAAAATTAATGTTTGTTTAATGACGTAAAAAATAGGTAATTTTGACATAATTTTGACGTAAAGTTGGACTTAGAATAAAAAAAAATTGTATCTAAATAATAATAATAAAAAAACTCAATTTATATATTATATATATAAACAGTTTATTTTTATTCTATTTAAAGTAACTATTTAATGTAAATCAAGAATAAAAATTAAAAAAAAAACAAGAACGAAAATTCATGCGTTAAGTGTAGGTTACGTAACACTTTCAAACACTTCCAAAATTCTTTTACAAATCTTTACTGTTTAATAAAGTAAAAGATAATGCCCAAGTAAAAACTTGTAAAAACCATAACAGATTTGAAAACACAACTTCAGGAGTTCCCAACAATATCTGAATAAATATCGGAATTATTTTGTGCAGCCCTATTTATGATATATAGATCTGTATACATATTACATAGAATGCTAAATTTTAGTTCAGATAGGAAACGTATATCACAGTTTAAAATTCCCCTTTTGGAATTTCCGTCAATAAATGGAAATGTACTCAAGATCTTTTGTGCTGACCTGTATGGGATCTAAAGAATTTATTCTCACCAAATAATAGGAAAAAAATTAATTAAATTTAAAAATGCGTTCCACAACTGAAAACGAATTTCCAGAAATTATTACTAACAGACAGTACTTTAACCAAATTTTTTGTGGGTCCATGTAAATGAACGATGAATGGTATGCACGCAATGTTCTATAGTATGCACCTCAGTGATATATCAATTTCAATAGTGAAACATTATTAAAATGAACCGCAAACGATCTTCCCCCTTAGATTACAATGTAATGGAATTATTTTCAGTGTCCTTGTAAATGGACTATATGTGCTATGCACACCATATTCTATAGTAAGCCTCTTCTAGTTCACCTCAGCAATATATATCAATTTCAATATGTTTGAAATAGTGTAACATCATTAAAATAAACAGCATATGTTTTTTTTCATAGACCGTAATGTAACGGAATCTTTTGAGTGTCCCTATAAAGGAACTATCAGCGCTATACACTTCATTTTCAATACCGAACATGCCCTAGTAAACCTTAATAACATATATCAATTGTATGACAATCCGAATATATTTACGCGAGTTAGAGCACGGACAGACAGACAGACAAACAAACAAACGGAATTCATAAGTACTTTTCATCTATGTTGAAAAGTGTTAAAAAGACTTACGTGTACTTTTGTTTTAAACATACTAGATTTATCGTTATACTGCATTCAGTCAGCAATTATCAAAAATATTTAAGAATGTGGAAAAAGCAATCTCATAAAAAAAAACATATTCATAAGTCTTTCTCCTAGTCTTTCACCTTTAAAATTCTAAATTCAGCATCATTAGCACGCATAATATAACGTTTTTAAAAGAAATCTCCTGCTAAAAATTTGAAAGTTAAAATATTCTTACAAATAATGCAGTTAATAAGACATTCAGTGTTATGATAAACCTAATACCAAAATCTAAAACGTAGCTTTAAATAAAGTTTACTTTAAACAAACATTGACCTTAACTTAAATCACAGAATACTTGCTCTTAAATCTTTTTTAATATATATTTAAATTGCCTTTTCTCTTTTTGAAAATATAAATCAGCGTTTCATTATTCTAAAGAAAATGTATTTAAAGAAAATATTTTACACATGTCTTTAAAATTTTCTCTTGATCCTTTCGAGGGCGCTATTTTGCACGACGTGAACACTTAATTTTTATTCCAAACTGCCAAATGGCGTCCATAATTTTTTTAATAAAATTTTGCTATTATAACATATGAGAAGAAAAGCTTTTAATTACTTTCAAATAAATTTGTTTTTAAATTCTAGTGTTATTCAATTATTTCAACATTTTAGCAGCAGAAGTGCTTTGCCGCTGAAAGGGTTAAAGTATATTCTTTGATTTTAACTTTAAGTATATTGATAACATTTTACATATTGTAAAATACATTTTTGAATAAATTCACGGTGCGATCGAAAAGTTCGGCGAATGGTCCCCTTTTTAAAAACCGCCTTGGTTAGGATATGTTGCGCCCACACAAACTCATTGCAAGACATGTCAACTATTGTCCCATAACGTCCAAAACAATAAGTTAAGCAGAGTTGCCCGCTGCGACCAATATAAGACAGTCAGTGTGAGAACTCGTGTCATTTCGAACTGGAGCAACTGGTGTACATAAAGCTTTGTTTCAAGTTAATAAAAACGGCGATGGAGACTGCCCGCACACTGCGATCCACGTGGGTCACTTTCTCGCTGAACGCAAGGTTCTTTAACACCCTCTATATTCTCCAGATCTGGCCCCTACAGACTTTCATTCGTAATTTTTTAATAAACTTGTCATGCAGGGCTTGTAGAGCTCAAACCATATGGTAGGCTCCTCTGCTTTGTTGAATCTGAATCTGAATCTGTTTCCACGCCTCAAAGGATTCATGAAAGGCCTATGTTTTACAGACGTTGCGGAAATTGAACAACGTGTAACAACGGCGCTTCGAGCGATTCAGAATAAAGCGTTTTCTGATAGTTTCCAGCAGCTGTACAACCGATGTCAAAAATATGCTCTAGCTAATGATGATTACTTTGAATGCCAGTGAAGGTGATATGTTGCGCCCACACAAACTCATTGAGAGACATGTCAACTATTGCCCCATATCGTCCAAAACAATAAGTTAAGCAGAGTTGCCCACTGCGACCAATATAAGACAGTCAGTGTGAGAACTCGTGTCATTTCGAACTTGAGCAACTCGTGTACATAAAGCTTTGTTTCAAGTTAAGAAAAACGGCGATGGAGACTCATGAAATGTTAGTGAAAGTGGACATTTGAATATTCTCCAGAACAACGTCTGCCCGCACACTGCGATCCACGTGGGCCACTTTCTCGCTGAACGCAAGGTTCTTTAACACCCTCTATATTCTCCAGATCTGACCTCTACAGACTTTCATTTGTAATTTTTTAATAAACTTGTCATGCAGGGCTTGTAGAGCTCAAACCATATGGTAGGCTGCTCTGCTTGATTGAATCTGAATCTGAATCTGTTTCCACGCCTCAAAGGATTCATGAAAGGCCTATGTTTTGCAGACGTTGCGGAAATTGAACAACGTGTAACAACGGCGCTTCGAGCGATTCAGAATAAAGCGTTTTCTGATAGTTTCCAGCAGCTGTACAACCGATGTCAAAAATATGCTCTAGCTAATGATGATTACTTTGAATGCCAGTGAAGGTGATATGTTGCGCCCACACAAACTCATTGAGAGACATGTCAACTATTGCCCCATATCGTACAAAACAATAAGTTAAGCAGAGTTGCCCACTGCGACCAATATAAGACAGTCAGTGTGAGAACTCGTGTCATTTCGAACTTGTGTAACTCGTGTACATAAAGCTTTGTTTCAAGTTAAGAAAAACGGCGATGGTGACTCATGAAATGTTAGTGAAAGTGGACATTTGAATCTTCTCCAGAACAACGTCTGCCCGCACACTGCGATCCACGTGTGCCACTTTCTCGCTGAACGCAAGGTTCTTTAACACCCTCTATATTCTTCAGATCTGGCCCCTGCAGACCTGTAATTTTTTAATAAACTTGTCATGCAGGGCTTGTAGAAATCAAGCCATATGGTAGGATCCCCTGCTTGGTTGAATCTGAATCTGAATCTGTTTCCCCGCCTTAAAGGATTCATGAAAGGCCTACGCTTTGCAGACATTGCGGAAATTCAACAACGTGTAACAACGACGCTTCGAGCGATTTAGAATAAAGCATTTTCTGACAGCTTCCAGCAGCTGTACAACCGATGTCAAAAATATGTTATAGCTAATGATAAGTACTTTGAATGCAAGTGAAGGTGTTTTGTTTGTAACTGTTGCTTCTTTTATTTTATGATATCATTCACCGAACTTTTCGAACGCAACTTGTATTTTGTTAAAACTTTAATTTGTTTAAAAGTGCATTTATTTGCAAGTGAATAAGATTGAAGAGAATATATATTTGTAGAAAATAGTTTTTTAAATAAAACCATGTGAATAATTTATTTAAAATTTCAGTTTACTTATTAGTATAGATACTTTATTACTATTAGATTTATATAAAAATGACACGAGTGCTATCCATTTAATTTCTTTAATGATATTAAATTATAACAATCATAAAGAATTTTACGTAAATATATTTAGTATTTTTATTACGATTTAAAAAGCTACATAAATATTATTAATGATCAAGACATTTCTATTTGAAAGTAAAGAACTATTTCATTTTCTTATTTCACCTTTTTTATTGTTTTAGAAAACTCTTTAAGAAATAAAAGCCAGCTTTTAATTTATTTGCTTTGTAGTTTCTTTTGAAATTAAGTATCATTCATTTATTTACATTTTTTGTTCTCATTGTTTTTTGTTTCATTAGAAAATGTTTAGTTTAACTTTAAAATAAATGTTAGTATTCATGCAGGTGTCTCATTTATGTTTCTGTAAAGATCTTAAATTATAACAATCATATGGAATTTTATATAAATATATTTAATCTATGTATTAAAACGAAAAGGTATTTTTGTCAAATTTCCAACTTTTCACACGAAATTGAGATCAATACGCATGCGTCAAGTTCTACCTCCGGGATGTCCACTCTTAATAAAGTGAACAATTGACCGTAGACAGTGCCTATGGAATTATATATATATATATATATTTAATCTATATATTAAAACGAAAAGGTATTTTTGTCAAATTTCCAACTTTTCACACGAAATTGAGATCAATACGCATGCGTCAAGTTCTTCCTCCGGGATGTCCACTCTTAATAAAGTGATTGATGCCAGATTGATGTCAGAAGTTTACAAAGATTTGACGTCATATCCGTCCATAACTACCTCCATGTTGCGGGCGACCGTTGCTATTCAGCCAATGAGCTGAGGGCTTTTCCTTTCTAGAAACGAAGCGATGATTCTTTAGGATAGATTTATATTGTCATTGATCCACGTCGCTCGTTGATGGCGTAAAGTTTCAAGTTTGGATTAATATGAATATAAGGTATTTTTAATTTTATCTTGATTTATTATGGTTTATTGAGATCATGAACATAGAAACAGATATCTATTTCTATGTTCATGATTGAATTCTTTGGATTCTCCGTATAAAATTATAGCGAATGGGGATTATTTATACTCACGCATTCGTAATGTAAAAGATGCTTTGTGAATTTGGACTAATTGTAAAACACAAAATTGGAATTATATTCTTCTTTCTTTTGTACTTTAAAATTTTTAAACCTAAAAGTAATGGTCGAATTTGTATTAGGATTTATTTTTTTCTGAAGGGATTTTTTTACACTTGGAAAAGCTGAAATTTCGTTTTTTGAATATAATATTTCAAAATTTTTAATAGTTACATTCGGCTGTAAAGAAAATGAAAAGTTTTGATTATATATAAAAGTTTGAAAATGAGTTGCCCCCATTTTTTTGTTCTTTATTGATAAACGATATTGATTTTTGCTGAAATGATGTGCTGTAAGTGCAACCCCTAGAATCACTGCTAATGTACAGAATCGTACTTTCCAAAATAATTTATAGAGGCAGTGTGTAAGTAGCAATATCAATTAGAGGTGTACTGAGCACTCTGTATAAGGCTAAATTATGTACTCGGCGAATACTGATTGGTTGTGAAATTTTACTTTCTTTTTGTTTTTATTAGTTCTAAAATTTTACTTCCTTTTTGTTTTAACTCAACAAAGCAAAAGTACTAGAGATCTGCACGGGCCGGGCCAAGGCCCGAAGCCCGTACTTGGCCCGGCCCGCGGCCCGGGCTCGGGCCTATTTTTCTTCACGGCACTCGGGCCGGGCCGGGCCCGGGCCATACTTTTTTTCTGAAGGCTCGGGCCGGACCCAGTGATTACTCTTTACGGGCCGGGCCGGGCCTTACTTTTTTCCTGAAGGATAAGGCCGTGCCTTAAATTATTTTTTCCGTACAGAGCCGGGACTGGTTTCATTCTTCCTAGTCTTCACGCCTCAAAATTTTTAGTCCTGGTTTTGACCCGTATGAAAATCATTGTCTCGGCGTGCCTGGTCCGTTCGAAGGTCAGTAAAATAAGATCTGGCATAAAAATCTTTGCGAAACATACATACATTTTTAAATCGCCATTATTTTATAATTAAACATTAAAATTTATTCTTTTTAAAGAATAGTAGATTTATACACTTATTAAAATATGGCTAAATTAAAATATAGTAAAACGTGTGAAACAGAATCTGCTTACGATGGAATCCTGTCTTAAATTGAAAAATGTGTTGATCCATTAAAAATGAATATACTAATACGTAAGAAAAGAATATATAATACATTTGCCCCTGCTAAGAAGGCAAATTGTCTATAACTCATTTTTTTTTCTTCCCTATGCAATTCCATCTTAGAAGATTTTACTGTATAGCATTTTTCTGATTTTTAACACTTCAATAAATGGAATATGGATTAACAATATTGATGATAACTTAAACACATACATACAACAAATAGAGATTTATTAAAAACATAAATATTCCAGCTTGCGACACCTCTATAAAAATGAAGATTATAAACATGAAAAAAAAGGCTAAGATAGGAATTTTTGGTTAGATCTCCTCCTGCGAGGCAAATTTTTAACCAAATCGACGTAAAAATTATGTTTTGTAGAAATTTACTCGGGCCGGGCCGGGCCGAGATTTTACCTTTTTACCGGGCCGGGCTCGGGCCAAACTTTTAACTTTTAAATCGGGCCGGGCCGGGCCAATATTTTTTTTGTTCGGGCCGGGCTGGGCTCGGGCCGAACTTTTAATTTTTGTATTGGGCCGGGCCGGGCCAAATTATTTTTTGTATGGATCGGGCCGGGCCCGGGCCTGGAAATTTCGGCCCGTGTAGACCTCTAAAAAGTACTACACTTGACGTCAATGTTGTTGATATAACAGAAACGTACCATAATGCCCCCCGTCACCCGTATGCCACAGTTGAAAATGCTCTAATTTTTAAAGTTGAAATTTCATTTTTTAAATGTTTTGTTTAAATTTTTATAAAACTACATTCTGGTGTTTTTATCAATTTAAATTTTTTGATCAATTGCACTTTTTTGTGAATTAAAGAATCACTTGTATACTTTTTGGGAATATGAATTACAGATGTACAGAATACTCTGTATTTGGACAAATTTTTACCATGTACTTGCCGAATACCGAATATAACCCTAGATAAAAATCGGAGTCGCTGAATAAGCCAGACAACAGGTTTATTTCCAAAAAAAAAAAAAAAAAGAACTGATCGTACTATAAATAGTTTCCCTCCAGTACAATTTTGCGAACATAATATGGTGAATCCAAAGAATTCAACAATTTAGAATAAATAATGATAAAATAAAAAATTACCTAATATTTATTGTAATCCAAACTTCCAAAACAACATACAAGTATGTTTCAATTATAATATAACCTAATTAACTAAATAGCAAAACTAATATTTTATGAAAAATCATAATTTATGCGCCCAGTGGCACTTTTATAGAGGCCCTTACTGATGGCCTTTCTGGTGGCCCTTACTGGTGGCCTTACTTTTCTGGTGCCCCTTACTGCTATTTCTGACATGCCCTTCATTCGGCAGTAGGAAAAAAAATGTGAATTTCATCAATCGGCCATGGAAAAAAAAATCTTGAAGTTCATCGATCGGCCTAGGTGGGAATGTGAAATTTGTTGAATTTGTTGATTGATTGCTGAAAAAAAAATGAAAAAAAGTTCAATTACCTGTGCAGAAAACCCCCCAGAAAATTTTGTCTATTTGTTGCAAGATGAAATTGCAAAATTTGCAAATTGGTCATGAAATATAACACGAAATTTGATAATCTGTCCGGAGAGAATTATCACCAAATTTGTCGCTCACTCGGGAGAACGGGGAGGGGGGGGGAGATTGTAAATTTAGTAATTTGGTGATACGAATATTGCTCGAAATTTATCAATCGGTCGTGTTAAGAAAAAGGGGAAATTCTTCAGTTGGCTGTGGGAATTAAATTGCAAAATTCGTCCAGCAGTGGCAGGAAAAAAGAAGACTTTCACCAGCAGGGACAAATCCATAAACTTGCTGTGTCACCAATTGTGTTTATATATATAAAAAATAACAAAATTCATAGTTTAATCACAATAAAATATCGTGAAATTTATTGATTGGTTGCGGGAAAATATCGCGAAATTCAACAATCGTTCGGGAAAATGCAACAAAATTCTACTAATAAGAGTAGCCTCTAAACAAACCAATTCAAAATATGCTTTTTGAATAAAACACAAGAGTGCTTTATTTGAGAACAATGTCCCCCCCTTTTTTAAAAATTAAATTTCAGTCTGTCAGCCTTTCTGTTGTAATGTTATAATATTCAATAAACTTTACATTCTTAAAAGCATTCATGTGCATTAGATGCTTTTCCACCTGTGCATTTTGATGATTTTGTCATGATAATGCGTATGAATGTGTTTTGCATGAAATGTTTTGTAGTCTTGATAATTTGTTAAGAGTATTTGGACTTTAGAACTTTTGTATGACAATTTATTGGTATTGTGACGGTTAATGGAAAAGCTTTTTATGGATTGAAATACGATCAAACCTTAACAAAACTTTCAATGATACAAATCTTAAAAAAACTTTCAATGATTCAAATGGATTTAGATAGATAATTTTATTATATGTATTATATATATATATATATATATATATAAATATCTCTTTTTTAACATAATATTTACTCTTGGTAAGAGTTTTTGAAATACTATGTAGATAAATTTAATTCATATAATGGGATTATGTCTGATGTTAATGTAAAATTACAATGATATTATTATTTATTACTATTTATATATATTATTAAAGCTAATATAATAAATATGTAAATCAAACTTAATTTTGAATAATTATTATTCCTATAGTGGGCAGCACATTTCTTGTCAAATAAATGTTAAAAATATTTTTAATTTACCTATAGAGTGTGCTTATCGCTTATGTATTTAAATTTTACTTTTAAAGATTAAAATTAAATGGAAAATTTGTATATTCACAAATATAAATTTGTTTTTGAGTGTATTTGTTTTATCACAAAAATAAATTTGTGTGTTTTAAATCAAATTGTGTTAATGTGTAATAATTGAGGTGTTATTTCAAAATATGTTCTCTCAACTTAACTATCAAAATATGTTCTCTCAACTTGACTAACTCATCAAGATTATGATATTTCATGAGGTGCGCCATGTGGTCGTAATGGTATAAATGTAGACCTTGTGATGTTTAGGGAATTTTTGATGATTATTGTGAGTAAGATATTTTATCTATTCTTTAAAAGTTTTTTATTTCCAATTTTACTATTTCCAATTGTTTTCTGGTAATAATACAGTATACCTGGATGAATATACTGATCTTGGCATAAATGCCAGTATATTTATGAAATACTGTATTATTTTTAAAACACGTGTGGATACATCCAGGCTGATGATTATATCTACACGTGGTTTTTCATATCCAATTCTAATTTAAATCTCTTGTTATCCAATTTTCCATTATATTTAGTTCATATTTCATTTCAAATCCATTTGTATTCACTTGATATCAACTTCAAATTATTAACATTTTATGGTTTATTATATAATTTTTTTTCCTCTCTCTCTTTTTAAATATTTTTCATATTTTCAGTATTTCTGGCCAATTACCATTGAAGCAAATGCTATGTTAAAATTATGATTGCACTTGTTAATTTATTAACTATGTGGTATTCTGTCTACACTTTATTACTAATTATCTCTTAGGAGATTTAATTAGAATGTTACAAGAACTTGATATGTTTTTTGAAATTCAAAGATATTATAATTATATATATATATATACAGTATCCTCCCTCAAATCCGCCACTCTAAAATTCGCTCATCATTTCTGATGTAAATAATGAAACTTATTGTTAAGATGTAGGTTTAAAACATGACTTGCATTTTTATTGTTATATAGATTACGCATGATAGTATTTAATAGAAAGAAAATAAAACTTCTATTAATGTCTTTTTAAGTTTTGATTCGATTTTTATAAAATTTGAAATTGTTGGAGAGATTTAAAATTTAAATTATAAAACTTACAGGGCGTTACTAGAACCCATAATTATTAGCTCCTCCTGACAGAAACACACCAATTATTTTAGCGGCAATTTGAAGACAAGTGTGATCGTGCAACCTTGGATATATTTTTTTTATGTTAAATCAAAAGTTGGACTGCGTTGTGTAATTTCGAAGTATCTTATCCCTATGGTTGACCCTCAAGCCCGCTGTAAATTCCTACTTAAAGTAGTAACTTTAAACCAACATATATATTAATCTAAATAAACATCACACTGTAAACCAAAATAAATGTTAGAGTCCAGGGGTGATTCTGAGTAAAAAAAAATTTCTGAAATTCACAGCAAATTTTCTGAGAAGTTAACGGGGGGGGGGGGGGGGGGGCGTCCACTCCCGCCACTTTTTTGTTTTGCGTCCCTTTGACGAAATTTGCGTTTTTTCGCGATCTTTTGACGAAATTTGCAGTTTTTTTAGATCTGTTGATAAAATTTGTGTTTTTTTTTAAACTAAATTTTCCGTTTTCCGTGATCTGTTAACAAAATTACGACAAAATTTGCCGTTTTTCCGCGACCTTTTGACGAAATACGCCATTTTTCGCAATGTTCTGGACGAAATTTGCCGTTTTTTGCGATCTTTGGACGAAATTTGCCGTTTTTTCGCGATTGTCTGACGAAAGTCACGTTTTTCCCGCGATCTGTTGACAAATTTTCCGTTTTTCACAATGTTTTTCACGAAATTTGCCGTTTTTCATAATGTTTTTGACAAAATTTGTCGTTTTCTCACGATCTTTTGACGAAATTTGCCTTTTTTTGCAATGTTTTTTGACGAAATTTGCCGTTTTTTCGCTATCTTTTGACGAAATTTGCCGTTTTTCGCAATGTTTTTGACAAAATTTCCCGGTTTTTCGTGATTCTCTGACGAAAGTCACGTTTTTCCCGCGATCTGTTGACAAAATTTGCCGTTTTTCGCAATGTGTTTGAAGAAATTTGCCGTTTTTTTTGCGATTTTTTAACGAAATTTGCCGTTTTTCACAATGTTTTTGACGAAATTTGCCTTTTTTTTTCGCGATCTTTTGACAAAATTTGCCGTGTTTCGCAATGTTTTTGACGAAATTTACCGTTTTTTTGCGATTCTCTGACGAATGTCACGTTTTACCCGCGATCATTTGACAAAATTGGCGACTTTTCTTCGAACGAATGACGAGATTGATTTTTTTCGGCGATCATTTGCCGAAATACCGATACATTTTATGTCCGAGTTTTCGTATTCATAACGGATATATATTTTTTTAATTTTCGTAAATCATTGCCTTAATTTTTCGGAATTTTCGGAAAATTCGGACCAGAATCACCCCTGTTAGAGTCTAAATTAAGAGTAAAATAAAAGGGTTTTATTTACAAAAGACATATAATGATAAAAAAACATAAAATAAAGAGTAAAATAATTGTAAAAAGGAATATGCATTATATTTAGACTTTATTTAACAATGCAATATATTTACTAGTTTTGGTAAGTTATTAAGTTATTATTATAATTATTTAAATTTAAGTATGATACCACATTTTATAACCTTGTAATTTAATAAGTTTATATTAAGAATTTAAATTTACAAACATTCTTGATCCTGGGATGGCAAGAGAAATATTATCTCCTTAACGTTAATTGTTTAGAATGGAATAAATTTTCTTGTTTAATAATAATAATAATAATAAAACATGTATGTACAAAGTTTTACGAATGTCACATCCGACTAGGTTATTATTTCCAATGGTTGGAGTATCATAGTTGAGATTTTCCCAACAGAACGAAAATATGCCGGGACCAGGACTGTTTCTGTTGGAAAAATCTCAACTATGATACTCCAACCATTGGATATAATTTACCTAGTTGAATATACTTTCTTCTATTCATTATGACATAGTTTATTATTGTTTGAAACTAAAATGATAGTAATCAGAGGCACAGAGAGCCAACTTGTGTCCCAGGGATAAAGGTTACTAGGGGACCTCCACATATGTAATTAGGGAATTTTAGAAGGTGTTAATAATATTTGTTGTATTCATTATTTTAAAATTAGATGAATTTATTAATTAATATAATTACTAGTAATTTCTTGTAACAATCAGTATAAACATTTTAATTAACAGTTAATTTGTTTTAATAAATGCAGTTAATTAATAAATAAATTGTTATAAACACATAAATTTTGCACTATTTGGGATTTTTATACAAGAAAAACATAATACTCAGATAAGAATATCTAAATGTAAGTGTGTGTTTGTGTTACGATCTATTATACAAACAAATTAAAAGAAATTTGAAAACTCATTATCTTCAGGTTGTAATATGGACGGATACGCCAATGCCAAAACTTTTTTCTATCCCATACATGTTAATATTTCAAATTTCGCTATCACAGCGCTAATAAATCCAATATTTTTCGTCATTCTGTTGTATGACAGTTGCTTGAGAATTGTCGGTTTATCTGGATGCAAAGCAGTTTTCGCTGCAGGGCAGCCAATGTAGAACACAACTAAGAAAAATCGAGAAAATTGCTGTTACAGCGTCCCCTTCCGGCGGAATAGCCCCAAATGCAACCGGGACCTGCTGGCCATAGCCAAAAACATATATATATATAAATTTTAGTTCAATTCTATACATAACTTCATTCACTTTTCGATGATACAATAGTAAAAATGACACAAAAAGTGCTGTCGCAGCAACCCCTTCCGGCGCAATATCCCTAAATGCGACTGTGACCTGCTGGTAATAACCAAAAACATACATATGAAATTTGGTACAATTCCATGTATAACTTCATACACTTTTTAATAATACAATGACACACACATGGACACACAGACACACGGACAACGGACAGACAGACATATTGTAAAAACATGTTTCTCGGGATCTCTGACCACTAAAACGCGTAAATCTGTCGAAAACTGGTCGAAAAAAATTTCGATTACAATGCTTTTTTTATTATAAATCGAAGAAAGTAAAAAGAAAAAGAAATTTGAATTTTCTAGCTGTGAAATATAGATTAAAATTAACTATAGAAACAAATTGCTGCTTTATTCTGTTTGATTTATTGCATAATTTATCGCTGAATTGGATAAATTTTATAAAGCAGAATAACGGTCAGAAATGCCAAATGTACTGAAAAAAAAGTTAAACGTTTTCTCATAAATTTCAAGTTTTATTGAATACTTTTTTAATGAAAAATTCATTGGCAGAATTATTATATATTTATCTTATTTAACATGATACATTTTCACAATATCTCACGTTAAAATTTAAATATTAATGTATTTTCATGAAAGAAAAAGTTAATTGAAATCGAATTTTATGTTAATATAGCTAATTTAGAATTTCTTAAAAGTTGTATTAAATCGATATATTACTTCCTCCATTAAATCACAGATGGCTTACTTCTAAATATGCTTGTAATAGATATCAGTACAACAGTCCGTAACGAGTTAAAAGTTTGTGACGCTAAAACTCTAAGAATTTTAAATATGAATCTTAAAAAGAATGATATCAAATTTTGAGTGACGCTATGCTATTAATTAATATATATTTATTCTATTTATATTCATGGGTGCAAATACTATTTTCAACATGAAAAGATATACAATATGTATTCGCTGATACTTTTTCATTCACATCTCTCATAAATTCAAAATATAGGTTTTAAAAGAAATGATATCAAAATCCCAGTGACGCCTTAAATTGGCTTTTTTAGGTTTGTTTTAAAATTATATTTAAATTATTTTTGGTTTGTCTTTTGAAGTATATTTACACATCTGAACAGTACTTTTAAATTTCCAATACACTGTTAAACATATCACTTTCACTGAGCTTATTATGCATTGAAATGTATTTATTTCAAAAAATTAATTTATCTTTTGCACCATGCTATTCAAAATCGTAAGTAAAATTTATGTAAATGATTACTTTGCGTCATAGTATCCAAACTAAGTTAAATTTTTGCAAATGGATAGTATGATGCAAAGTAATCATTTACATAAATTTTGCTTACGATTTTGAATAGCATGGCCCAAAAGATAAATCAATTTATTGAAATAAATACATCGTCATTACGGTACTTTCACATCGGCATATGTCTACTTTCTGTATTGGAAATGTTATTTGATATTTTTTTTGTTTTAATGTTTGCTAGTTTTCAAATATGATAAAAATATGAACAAATTTAAATAATATGAATAGTTTTCATTTACAGTTAAATATGCATAAAATTAATGTTTTCCATTTTTTTATATTATTATGTGTAGCATATTTAATGAGGATCTATATTCCAGAATGAAACTGTTGCTAGCATTTATTGATTCTTTTTTATGGAATACTATCCTATTCTAATTCATCTGGGGTGAGAACGGTTATCCTACATGGTATAAAACCTATACTGGAAAGTAATCAAATACATAATATGATAAATGCTTTGGTAATAAGAGGAGAAAAATATATTTAAGCGAATATTTAAGAACGGCAACAACAACAAAAATGTACGAAAATTTGCTATGACACTATTTTATAATTACAAAATAATGGAAAAATATTTTGAACGATTAAAAATATTTTTTGGTTTGTAGCTACCATAACTCCTTTATTTATTTTTTTTAATTTGATTGAATTATAAATACCTTCACCTAGAATATAAATAAAAGAAGCTTCTAACCAAATGAGATAAAAATTTTGAAACAACTGAAAAAACAAACAAACAATTAAATAAATAGCTTTACAAACAACATAAATTCTATAATAATGAACGAATAACACTTGGTTTGAATATTTAATGAATGATACTAGAGTTTACAACCATTAAGATGTCAGAATTAATTATCATCAACACATAAACCATGACTAATTACAGGGGATTTCAAGCAATTAATACCGTAATTATATCTATTGTATTGGAAAAAAAAGAATTGTTTTACTTTTTAATAAGAGAATGCAAATGAACAATTGAGGTTTTTTAATTAATTATAACGAGTTAAAATTTATGTACCTGCATGATACTTCTTATTTTTCATTTTCTTTTTTTTATTTTGTTTACGAAATATATTAATTTTTCACTGTTCGTCCTAATTTATTTTTCCATTTCACGCAAGTATACTTAAAAAAAGCATTACGTAAAAGAAATCCTCTTTCACTAATTAAAATTCCAATGCGGAAACTATTTTAATTGATATTTTCTAAATGTACTTATTACGTAATATTAAAGAAAAATAATCATGATCAAATCAACTTAGTGTTAACCATAAGATTATTACAGTCAAAGCAAGCATTTTAATTACAGTGAATAACAAATAAAATAATACATACCAAAATGTTAGTAAATTTTAGTCAAATAAATATACACAGTTTGATAAATAAAGGGACTTTTGATAAACTTTATACTCAAATTAATATAATACACGGGAGTGATTTTGTGGTACACTAAAAGGTTTCCATTTTTAAACTTTACTGTTTGCATCTTATCAAACACTATGATGGGTTCGATATATTCTTATATTCAAGCCTTTTAATTATCACAAAATTTATTTACACACTTATAAAATACAGATATGGGACATTTGACGAGATGTTGATATAGACAGTTATTTACATATGTACAAATTCTAGATTAATTTTACCTTAATTCTGATCATCGTACTATACCCAATAAAAGATGATCCTAAATTATATCTTCTAGTTGCACTTTATTCCATGCCCGTCATTCTTTTTCTGGAAAATCGGACGGAATTCTTTTAAATCACGTTCGTAGGTACTCCTAACAAAACATTCTTTTTTAACTACGACAACAAAAAACAGATGCCAATTTCTTTTTCCTAAATTTTAACCTCTTCTCGAGATAAAAAAATGTAAAAAGAAGGCAAAAGAAAAAACAACTACGTTGCTATACAACGAGCCGCATTTAACAAATAAAATAAAATATAAAAGAAACAATTTTATCGGCATTAGCTAAAGTCGTCTGCATAAATAAAAATATTAATTCACCGATTCCTAACATTTACCACTTGTAAAAACGATAAAAATAATGATTATTTTTTGAAGAAGTAGAATTTAAACTCATTTTAAGGGGGAATTACAGTTGGAAATGTAAAATCTCTAAATCAGGTACAATATGCCTGGATTTTTCTGAAGTTATTTCTTTTTTTCACCTTTTTTTTCACCTTTAATTATATAAAAAAAATAAATCATTTTTTTAGTCAGACGATTCAGACGGAATCTTTGATGCCCTTCTTCTGTATACTGAAGACTGAAGTTTTTTCTCATTTCTTGTACTTTTTCTCAAGAACTACTGGCATATTTAAAATTCATTTTGTTGATAATATCTATTCTGTTATTGCTGATCTATAATTTGATCGTTCGGCAAGGGAAAAAAAAGCAGTATTTATACAATTTAAGTAGAAAGAAATCTAATTGCTTACTTATTTTCAAATTAACGTGATTAATCAGATATTTATTTTTTAGAAACAGAAAACAATCAAAATGTAGTTTATTACAAAAGCAAAAACATAAAAAGAAAATAAGGAAATATATCCAGTGGTTTCCGAGAAAATAGAGCATAAATATTGGCTGTTTTTAATTAATATTGCAATAATTTCGGGTAATTCCTAAGAAGTTTAAATAAAATATGTCAGATAAAAAAATATATTTAAAAAAAGAATTGAAATTTATTCTACTAAAATAACTTAGTTATATGCTAGTATTTAAGGGAGCAGCCAAGTGTAATCTGGCACCTAACATCAAGCTTGACAACATTTTGGTACACGTGTTTATTTGTACGTGTATTGTATGTTTGCTTGCGTTTAACTATATGTCTAGACACTCAAATA
This sequence comes from Maratus michaelseni, assembly GCA_963931845.1. NCBI lineage: Eukaryota > Metazoa > Arthropoda > Arachnida > Araneae > Salticidae > Maratus > Maratus michaelseni. The sequence goes on along the minus strand of OZ007593.1, from coordinate 342,752,574 downwards.
TTACCATACGTAAGTATATATAGAATTTAGTATTACACTTCTTCCATATTCCTTTTTAGTCCGTAAATCCAAGATGGGTTGTTGTGCAATATTGTAATGTCAGAACGGTAGTTTTTGTAAAAGTTTCTGTTCTTAAGTCTTTTATTAAAGAAATATATTTCGAAACATTCTCGTTTCAACCATTTTATGAAATGTGATTCAGAAAAAAAATTAAACTGAAAATAATGATAAATGAGATTTCATATGTAAAATATAAGATTAATGCAGATGAAATGTCTGATTTTGTAGATAAACTTCAAAAAAACTTTATATAAATTGACTTTTATTGATCAAAATAGGCATCATTAGATGAAATACATTTTTTCCGAAGAGATGCCAGAGCTTTTATGCCAGTTACATAGAAATGCGGTGTTTAGCACCGAAGAAATACCTTAAATATGATTTTGATGGCTGTTTAATTAGTGAATTTTTTTCCCTGTAAAACCATGATTCAAATGATTAAAAACAGTGACAGTCGATTGGTAAAAGGTGTGGAGAGCTTGAAGAGTGAAGGCGTCTCATAGTAAAAGCTGGTAATTTTTTCCTTGGAAGCGCGTGGACTCACTTTCTCATGGTTATTTCTGTTGACCAATCTACGTAAACATAACTCGTAATTTTTGATGGATTGTTTCAAGCTGGGTGAAATATGTATCTTCATTAATTGTAGCACCACCTTTCAGAAACGAAATGGGGATAAAACCACCAAACTGTTACCATTATCTTCTTCGGATTCAGGATTGGCTTCGGCATATGTTTTGAGTCCTCTTCGGCAGCTAGCCATTGTGCAACAATCTACTTTTCATCACTACGCTGTTCAAAGATAGTTTTTGTACCGGGAGAGCCTATAAGTAAATACTTCCAGTTGACTTTTCAAGTTTTGTTCAGTGAGCTCATGGGGAATACACTTATCTGGTTTGTGGCTTTACCAAGGGCGTTCAAGTGATGGGAAACTCTCGAATAGTATATGCCTAGTTGCTTTGCTGTGCCCCTTACAGTTTGGTGAGTATCAGAGTCAACAAGTGCTGGCAGTTATTTATTTTCGATGACTGGTGCTGCCTGCCGACGCAATTCATTTTCCAGATTCATATCGTCGGATCGGAATTTTCTGAATCATCACTGTATGGGTCGTTCTTTTACATTGTGATTTGCAAATGCTTCGTTGATATTCTTTGCTACCTTCATTTGCGTTGTACTCAAATTTCAACTCATAAAGAAAAAGTATCCGTATATGGCTTATATATATGATGCGTCTACTAGTTAACACTACTAGTTAACACTACTATCAAGCACACTAATGATTTTTTGTTTGCATGCAATGATACTTCTCATATACGATCAACACCACTTAAGTAATCTAATGACATCTAGATATATGATAATTACTTCAGTCCGAAATCCGACATTTGATATGCAACAACCTAATGCAATGAAAGTACAACCAGTATTGATCTACCCATTTTTTGCTTAGTTACATAAATTATTAAAGAACAAATATTTAATAAAACAATTTTTAAAACTAAATAAACTATTATAATAATTTATACAAAATGACATCTTTTTACGTTAGAAGATTATATGTCCTGGATTTTATTTTAATAGGTGACGAAAAATAAAATAAACTTTTTTTTTACAAAATAAATATTTCTCATTCAAAATATATGAATAAAAGTTACATGACATCGTTAAAATTTTCCATTAAATATGTTTTATTATCGTATAAAATTTGTATTTTATTATATATGTATGTACATTGTATACATTCTAAGAAAAATGTAAGCTTGTGTTGTCAAATAAGGTCTAATATTAAATTTATAAGTTTAAATTTTATGTTCAAAATGTAATATAGTGTTAAAAATACGTGAATAAAATTTAAATTGTGCTTGTATGCAGAATTTTAAATTTATGATAATTTTTTAATATCTTTTAAATATATTACTTATTAAATTTTTGAACAACTTGTTTTATTGTTTAACAACGCATGGATAGCTGCTTTTTTTTTGTTGGTAAAAAGGGAACAAAACAACAAAAATTTAATCTTTGGAATAAATTGCGTTACTGTTAAATTGTTTTTTCTAAAATTACTGTGTTTTATATAGTAAAACATGAGGATTTTTTTTTATGAATGAGTTTGCTTCACATAAAAATTTACAGAAAATATTTTACTGAAAGGACGTAAATGTGATTTATAAGGATGTTAATAGAAATTTCCCTCCCTTGCTATATATTTTCCGGTTTTGGTTACGAAAATTCAAAGGGCTTTTTGATTACATTTTGAGAAATATTTCCAAAATTTTAACTCGTTTGCATGAAATTTACACATACATTCTTATTATTTTGCTTCTCATTAGTAATAATATTCCTTTTCGTTTTTTACTGCTATTTTTAAATTGCTTGAAAGAAAGTATATTTTATATTCTTTTTACTTTAAACAATTTTATTTAAACATGAATTATAATGTATTTTTCTTTTATTTAGCTGTCAAAGCTAACTTTACTAAATTACTACATACATGAATCGAGACATATGACTTTCTGTAGCAGATGTGAAAACATGTGGAAGGGGTAAGAGTAGACATGTTCTATGATGAGTAATTGCTTCAGATAATCTGATGCTGATAAAATTCAACTTTTCTTTTTCTACAACTTTGGCAGTCATAAAATATCAATTAAGGATCCATAAAATATTAAATTTTCTTTTATTATATTCTTTTATGCATTCTTCTATGCATCCTATGGTATAGATCCATATATATGCTTTTTAATATACAAAAAAAAAAAAAAAAACATTTTTAATTCTTTTGTTAAATGTTATCTCTTCTCTTTTCTTTTTATTCTAAAATCATGTCTCATTTATTAACAGTTTAATGCTTTATCCTTTTTGCAGGCAGATGCAATTTTATTCTCTCATATCTTACCTTTTTAATTACGTGTACACCGCAGCTCGAATATTAGAACAATATGTTTCTCTCTGTGTATGTATGCACTTTGTCCGGTATTATTTTCTTTCTTTTTAATTCTGAATTTTGGGCATCTGCTAGTTATCATAATACATTTACTTTTAGCCTTGTAATTATTTCAGTTTAACACAAAATTTATATACATCCGCAGTTTATGTTTTTACAAATTGTTTTTTCTGTCTCGATATTTCGTGATCGCAGATGTTTTCCTAGCGCATAAAAGCCACAAAAAGGTTACTGATGAACTTTGTGATATTACACACCCCTCTTTAATCGCCAAATTTAAATATATCTATTTCTTATCATTAACGGTTATTTTTGCTGGCGTTAATGGATCTTGCCAATTGCTTTATTTTTGGTGTAAAATACTCACTGACCTGTGAACATTGTGATGATTTGAGATGATCAGTCTTTGCTGAGATGTAGAGGTGTAAAGACTTCTCTTGACACTGCCTTGCTATGGAGCAAGCCGACCACCTGTTTGCTTTTACTTTTATGCAACTTTTCGCTTCAAATAAAGGACTAATTTCGACAGAATAAGTTCTTATTATATCTCCGAACTATTGTTTTGTCTCTTTACTCAGGAAACGCATCTGAAGTGTTTTGCGATACAACGAACTTCATTTTAACAATTATGTACTATTATAGTAAATATCCACTGTGACGATCAGGCCAACTCTTCGATAATATTATTAGAATGCAAACGTCAACTAATGTATACTAAAACTATAATACACAAAGTGGTGCCTATTTTTGAAGTAAAGTATGTACGTTAAAATGGGTGGTCTGGCTTCGCTTGCATGTCTACGTTGGTATGAAAACTTTCTCATGTCTCTATCAATCTACAAAATGGAACTGCGTCTCCTTCATAATTGATGGAATCTGTGTGCGGAACAGTTTGAAATCGAGATATTTATCGACCTGATACACTGAAATCTCCGAATATCGCAAGACTTCGATTTTCTTTTGATTCATAAGTGACGGACTATGGACTTGGCCGCATACACCGCCTTTGATGACGTATGCTTCTTTTGGATTTTCGTCTAAGCAGATCTACGGAGCGACCGTTGATAAAAAATTACAGACTAATTAGCAGCTCTGTTCAACATATTCGTGTACGGGAGAATTTTTTTTTTCCTTTTTGTACAGTGCTTGTGAATGGAAATTTCTGCACGTTGTGAAATATGTCCGTTTGCATCTTTTGGATATTATGTATTCAACAACAGTGTGTGTGTCTCCGGCGGTTAGAAAAGTTTTCTTTTTTTTTCTTTCTCCGTTTGTCGCTGAAGGAAGACTTTTGGAGAAATTGTGAAGGTGCTTTTTCCGTGTAGTGAAGTGCTCAAGATATCACAGTGTAAAATTATCGTTCTGTAAATTATTTTGTGTGGCGTCTGAAATCGGTTATGTACAGTGACGAGTGGAATTATAGTTTGCCCGGATGTGTTTTTTTCCGCGTCCTCCTGATATGTTGTTTTACTTACAAAAAAAAAGGTGATTTCAAATTAATTTTCGTAAAGTGATATCGGGAAATATTAAAAAAAAAAGAGAGCAGAAAAATTTTAAGGTATCCACTGCCTTGTGTAAAAGGTGGTTTACTAAAAAAAAGTGGTACTAAAAGTGGTTTACAGCTTACAATATATTTTTTAACATGTCATATATTTTACTTCAATCCGTCATTTTTTTTTTTTGGTACAATGCATGCGATATATTTTTAATTTATATGTAAAAGAAAAAGTTACTAATTTTTATTCTTATGTTTTTAAAAGTATTTAAGTGTTGGGAAAAATGATAATAATAATTTAAAAAGATAAGTTTTTACTGCAGTTTAATTTTTCTCATAGTAAAGTACCGAGTTATGATATTTTGAATTGTTAAAGGTTATGATTTTAATAATAATAATAATAATAATAAATATAGGTTCTCATTTTTTTATCTTTCATATAATAATATGCTCATGATTTTTAAAACTAGTTAGATATTTTGTGTAGATGGAAGAACACCAAGGTAGGTGAAAAATATATTTGTGCAAAATGATGGTAGTAATTTATTATTTTAATATTTTTACTGTGTTATGCATTTAATTTATTATTTATATATTTATTGATGTTTTTGTGCTAAAACTTTTGTGTGAGGTCATATATATATTTTTTTAAAAGAGAAGGATGTAAAAATTTAAAATGACTAGTAATTTTCAATTCCAAGTTGATGATTTCTTTGGAAATTTCTCCCTTGTGAATTTTTTCTTTGATCAAATTTTAACATAAGAAAAACTTAACGGCTTATCCCGTGATGAAACTATGGCTTTTCTAAAATCAAAACTTAAAGGTCCAGCGCGGCAATATATGATAGAAGACCCAGTCTTATACAAAGCTACAGATTTTGAGTTTATTCAGAATAGAATAACAGATATTTTTGCTAAGACTTCTGCCCCTGCGACTTTAAATGATTTAAATATGCTTACCATTTTGCCACATGAATCTATTAAAAATTTTGCCCACCGGTTGAATGTTTTGGTAACTAAAGTTTACCCGGAAATTCTAGACAAAGATTCCGCGAATCATATAAAATATGTAAAATTTTTGTCTCTACTTTAATGCAAGAAGGATATACATTTGAAAACGCTATTGCTATACACAAAAAACTTATACAACGGTTCCAAACATTCTTCCACTTCATTCTCTCCTAACTTCTTACATTTTGGCCGAGAATTATCACTAATATTCGACACTTATAATTATAATGCAAATCAACCTTTTTTGGATCAAAATGTTGAAACATATAAGCTATTTGATGACTTATATGGCATTTACAGAAAAGCATATAACAACATTAAAAATTCACAATTTAAAAGAAACAGTTATCACCAAAAGACAGCTAAATTAAGACCAATTTGTAAAAAAGACTTTATTTGAAATCTGTTGACAAATTTAAATCCGAATATACAGGACCTTATGTTGTAGTCCAAAAACACTCACCTGTAGCCTTTTCTATTATGAAACTCAACTCACATCTTGATAATACCATATTTAGAGTTCACTTAGACAGAATCATCCTTGCTGCACCTCGTAATAATCATCTATTCGATACAAGTCATCACAATAATTCTAACAATTTTGTAGACACTAGACAAATTCTAAATCAGTCACATCCCTATAATTTACGCCCTCGTAATTAATATTTTATATTGTTGTTTTTTCAGTCATTGCTATACAGGAGTTGCGCAAATCCTCGTGTACCATTTATATTTAGTTTGTAGTATTCTTGTATATGGTTGTTAAGTTTTTGATGCTCATGGCTGGTTCATGGTGTATCGTTTGCTATTTTTATATACAGGAAAACTATTTACTATATTCTTGACAAATTTCAATTCTTTTTAAAAAATAAATAAATAAATAAATAAATAAATAAATAAATAAATAAATAAATAACGCTGATATTTAAAAAAAATGAATGACAATAGTTCAGGTATGTTTATCATTTAAGTCTTCATTTTTCTAATATTTTTAATTCAGATAGTCTATTTCAATGTATCAATGGTGATATTTAAATTTCTATTGTGAATTCTCTAGATTTAATTAAATAATAATAATAATAATAATAATAATAATAATAATAATAATCAAGCAATACAAAATCATGATTGTGACCTTAATTGCTCTCTGCACTCTGGAATATAACTTGAAAATTTTACCATTTTTAACTATGTGTGATGACCAAAAACAATAACCAATGATCATATTTCTTGTAATAAATACAAGTTTAGGGTAAAAAGATTTGCATTCAGCAGAATTGAATTGCACTGAATTTGCCCGTGTGTATACACGAAACAATTTTTTATTTTTCAATTTTTATTTTCATATATATATATTCTTTTTGACTTGTAATAATAATTTTGTGTATTTTATAACTGTGTTTAAATTTTGCATTTTGATATATTTATGGTTTGTTAGTAAACAAACAAAGTAAGTTGAACATGTGTGACAATTTTTTTCAAAAAAAAAAAAAAAAAAAAAAAGAAAAGAAAAGAAAGAGAAAAGCAAAGAAAACTGTACTATTGCATAGCACAATCTAAACATAGCTTTAGCTGCATCTCCAGAAAATTTTTCTGAGTTTACAAACTTTCATTAAAAAAAAAGTAAACACAGCTAGTTGGTATAGTAATGCAACTTGAGATGTTCAACATGGTTTAACTTTGTTTATTTTTCACGTGAAAAAGAACATTTTACAACTGTACAAACAAACCAAAGAACTTTTTAAGAATTGCTGATCACAATTCTTTCTTTTTCATATAGCATGGCCACATTTTATACGTTTATCATCATTGCAATGTATGTATTTTTAGCAAGATATATTTGATAATATAATGGCAGCCAGGAGAAATAGTTTGAATTTTTATTTGTTGCAAAAACACTTTTTCAATTCGAAAGACAATTTTTTAAAAATAAGGCAAATCTTGTGAAGGCGCACTATTTTTGGCTAGCTATGGATATATGTGTGCATATATATACATATTTTTACTTGCCTTATAGCATTTTTCTAATCATATTTATATATAAAAATAATAGTTACGTCCTTTATATCCATTATATTGTAGTATTATGTGCATTATGTCTCATTTTCATTTTATTGTATATATGTTTTATAGTTGAGATGCACAGGTTTTTGGTAAGACTCATTATTATTTTTTTGCCAGCTTCGGGGTGATATATATATGGTATAGATCCATATATATGCTTTTTAATATACAAAAAAACCCGTTTTTAATTCTTTTGTTAAATGTTATCTCTTCTCTTTTCTTTTTATTCTAAAATCATGTCTCATTTATTAACAGTTTAATGCTTTATCCTTTTTGCAGGCAGATGCAATTTTATTCTCTCATATCTTACCTTTTTAATTACGTGTACACCGCAGCTCAAATATTAGAACAATATGTTTCTCGCTGTGTATGTATGCACTTTGTCCGGTATTATTTTCTTTCTTTTTAATTCTGAACTTTGGGCATCTGCTAGTTATCATAATACATTTACTTTTAGCCTTGTAATTATTTCAGTTGAACACAAAATTTATATACATCCGCAGTTTATGTTTTTACAAATTGTTATTTCTGTCTCGATATTTCGTGATCGCAGATGTTTTCCCAGCGCATAAAAGCCACAAAAAGGTTACTGATGAACTTTGTGATATTACACACCCCTCTTTAATCGCCAAATTTAAATATATCTATTTCTTATCATTAACGGTTATTTTTGCTGGCGTTAATGGATCTTGCCAATTGCTTTATTTTTGGTGTAAAATACTCACTGACCTGTGAACATTGTGATGATTTGAGATGATCAGTCTTTGCTGAGATGTAGAGGTGTAAAGACTTCTCTTGACACTGCCTTGCTATGGAGCAAGCCGACCACCTGTTTGCTTTTACTATTATGCAACTTTTCGCTTCAAATAAAGGACTAATTTCGACAGAATGAGTTCTTATTATATCTCCGAACTATTGTTGTGTCTCTTTACTCAGGAAACGCATCTGAAGTGTTTTGCGATACAACGAACTTCATTTTAACAATTATGTACTATTATAGTAAATATCCACTGTGACGATCAGGCCAACTTTTCGATAATATTATTAGAATGCAAACGTTAACTAATGTATACTAAAACTACAGTACACATCCCTTTATATTTCTTATATATTTTTATATAATATTTTTTTAATGCAAATCATTTGTCTAATGCTCTTAAATTCATAAATTTAAAGTTTGTTCTTAAAATGTAACACACGTTAAAATACACGTGTAAAATGATTATTATTTTTTTCATATATGCAGAAATGTTATTGTTATTATCTTTTCTTATCACTTTTAAAACAATTGTCTTTCAAAAATCAAAATAATGCGCATTTTCTTGTTGAACAACAAAAGTAAAAAAATCTATTTTTATAAATAAAAAAGAACAAAATAAACAAAAAGTTAATCTACTAAATAAAATATTAAATTGTCTTTCTAAAATTAATCATGTTTTATAAAGAAAAAAATTAGAAAAGATATTTTTCTAAATGAGTTTGCTTCACCTGAAACTTCACACAAAATGTTTTAGCGTCAGGCTATAAATGTGATTTATAAAGATGTTAATACAAATTTCTCTCCCATTTATTGTTAACAAATTCTTAAAGGAAATTGTTTTATTATATTTAGAGAATTATTTATAATTTTTAAAGTTATTTGAACATAATTTGCTAATTTTGCTTCTCATAAATAACATTTTACTTTCATTTTGTTAGTGTTTCCTTTATGGTTGTTTAAAATACAATTTATTGTATTTCAATTATTATTATTTAAATATGTAAATTGTAACATATTTTCTTAACTTTAAGAACAGAAATATCCGGGCTTTTGACAGTAATTCAATAAAAAACTCATAATTTAGTATGTCGAAGTAAATGTTTCCAATGACGAACATTTTGAAATAGATAAAAATCTGGCGACCATTACCGATGCATAAACACCATATTCTGTTCTATTTAAAGAATAGCGTTTACACAGAAACTACTAAGAGACAGATGTGCTGTTAAGACAAAACTTTTAAAACAGCAGTAAGTCATTACTTGTTAATTATTCGTCTCATTGTTGCACTGTTTGTGTCTTTGGCGGCAAGAAACAAAATCCGCTAGAAAGTCTGAAGTGAAAATTTATCTTTTAAACCCATATTCTTTTTTCTTAGAAGCTCTGCGCAGAATGCCTTTGTAAGGGAGTGGCGGCATACTCACAGGCCACTTATACAGATTGGATGTTCTTGTCAAAACTATGTTCCAAATACATTGCAGAACTTGGCAAGACTCATCTGGATGATTTCATTTTGACGAATTCGATAAGAAAATAAATAGTAGCTTGGGGATACTGGCAGGTTAGCCAATCTTTTTAAATTTCTAAATTTAAATTAAGTTATTTTAGGTAGGCGTAATATCTCTCTATTCTAAAAAAATAATAATAACCGACGCTGTCACCGTAAATGTATTTGTAGTGACCGGAGGTCTTTCTCAGCTAATATTAAGAAAACTATTTCATATAAAGTATGAAAATTAATAGTTTTATAGAGAAGTGTTCAATAAAGACGCTGAAGCAGGCAGTTTTTAAATCGAAGAATTATTTTAAGAGCTATTTAATGTTGAAATTACTGAAAATAGTTCCGTTAAAAATGTTTTATAGGAACAAAAACTGCGCATAGCAATTTAACTATCTTTTGCAGCAACATATACTTGAAAAGTTTGCAGTGTGCCGTGTGAAATTATTTTTTAATTGGACTAACTATTTGAGGTGTTGTTTGTACAATTTTTTATTAAAATTTTCGTCATTTCAATAGATATTTATTTCATATTTACAAAAGGCCATTTTTTTTAGTTTGTTGCCAAATTGTAAAATAGCGTAAATAATAATATTTCCTTTCAATTAAAAATGTATTTACACGTGACTACTAAGAAAGAAAGAAAACTTTAAATAATAATTAAATGATCCCGTGTAAAATGCAGGAAATGGGGAAAAATTAGGTCATATTTACAATGCCCAAATAATAATATTGACAAACAGTTTTATTTCAAAAATACATTTACACGAGAGATTATTATTTCATAATCCGAAAAGTCTTTTACCTATTGTTGCCAATTTAAAATACCGCACATGGTAATATATCCTTTCAATAAAAAAGATGTATTTTCATATGAATATTAAAAAGAGAAAGATAACTTTGGCGACAATTACTTCATATTTAAAACGTCCTATTTAAAACACTTTTTTATATTAGCGTCGTTGTAAAACGCCGGAGGCAGCGATATTGTTTAATTATCCACTTTATAGAAGCTGATTTTAAAATGTTCAATTGATCTTTTTTAATCAGCCGCGAAAGCAGCCGTTATCTATCGCGACAGCCGTTGATTTGGCTTTAAAATCCCTCAGTCAAAACGAAATGAATGGAAACCCGTTTATAGAAGAACGCCACTGGTCGTTTAATTATAATCGTATCTTCCGCGATCTTTTAAATGCAAAGCAAATTAGCGTGTTTTTAGAGTCCGAGGTGTCTGAACGGGAGTTGGTGAGCGTAGCTTGCAGGGGCGATGTTCCTTATTATTGAAAAAAAAAAGTTTTTTGATTTTGCAAGAAACCTTACGATAATGTAATATAACGTCTTCCGAATTAGACGCGATTCCGAAAAACGTTTTTATCTTCAGAAACCCAAGAAAGATTTCTGAGATTTAAAGAAACATTTCTGAAACAAATGTCTCTTTTGCTATGCGTAAATTTAGGAAACGTTACGAAGGACTTTTTACAGTGTATTAGTAAATTTTCTCAATCAGTAAACATTTTCAGCTGCGTAATAGAATTTTTACATTAAAAAATTGCAAAATAATATCATTTTACGTTGTTAATTCAGCATTTGTGTCGGTTGAAGATGAAAATGTTTACTTGAGAATGAATAGCATCCAAGAAACCCACATTTTGTGTTGATACTATATGTTGTTGATGATTGCGAAAACTTGTTAATAAACTGTAAAAACTACATTGTAACTTTTCCGAAAATTATGAACAGTAAAACAGACTTTTTTTTTTCCAAAATCCTTCTTTAAATCTGGGTATCTATCAATTTCTGAAGATAAAAGAAAGAACTTTGATTTCGTAGGTAATTCGGAAGAGATTATGTTACATTTTCGTAAAATTTCTTGCAAAATCAAGAAACATTTCTCTCTTTTCTTTTTACAGTGTATTACACCTAGTTAATATAACAGAGGAATTTAATGTTAGAATTTTAAAAAGATTGGTGAGCCTGACATTAGTCCTAATCAAATATTTAGATTAAGAAAGATTTCTGCCTTTTTAAAATTGTGTAACACATTTTATAAAATCTCATGCTGAAAATGTATTAGATAAAATGTTCCTACTAAAACGCAGCTAATTCAAAATTCCATTTTATGATGATATAATCAATACGAAAATACAAAATGTTGCTTTTGATAAAGGACTTTAGAATTTAAATCACAGAAGATTTGATCTTAAATAGTCATGTAAAATACATTTAAATAATTTTTTTTATCTTTTTTTTTTTTTTAAACAGTTTTTTTAAAATTTTATTATGATGAAGCTAATTTACTTTAAAGAATAACTTTTGCTCTTTTTTTAAAGTATATTATTTCACTTTTAACCTTTAAGATATTGACAAGATTTTAAATATCGTAAGATACGATTTTAGAAGTAAATACTGAAAACAGTGTTTCTTTAATATAATACGATTTACTTGATTTTTATAAGATATAACAGTACATTTAAGATCTATTTTAGATGGACATTGCTATAATTGCTGTTAAAAGCATCAGGAAAAAAGAATAACTTCTAAATTAAGAATGAACATTTTTATCTATATTGAAAGGTTAATTTGATTTCTAAATCTTTAGTTTTAGTTGTGCATGACTTCTTTTATTATTTAAACATTTTCTTAAATATTAATTTAAACTCAATTTGAGGATTTAATTAATTAATTTTTTTACAAATAATATAATAAAATCACTTGTTAACTTTAAATTAAAGTGTAATTATTGCTTAAAGTGATAAAAACATAACACAAAAGGCTTAATACCTTTTAATATATAGATGACACATGTTCAAGCGCTCAAACGGCGACTTCTTCAGATCAAAATGATAAATAAAATATTCTCGCAAAGTTTTTGAAAATGATAAACATAAATCACGAGATCACATGTCCAGTGTAAGCAGGTGCTTAAATTGGTCAAACTTGAAAACGCGAAAATTAATATTTTTATCGCTTTTTAAATTTGTAAACCACCGCGTGCGAAATTTTGAGTAGTTCAGAAGAAGCTGATTCGTTGCAAATGTTCTCGTTTCTCAAATATATTTCTATCGATTCACGGGTAATGGATGGGAAATAAACTTTTGATGGGAAAATTATTTTATTATTCACGAAATTAATCTGCAAAGGTTCTATTCTATGTAGTCTAGCTAAGGCTGTAGATCTTCTATCATATTTGATATCTGCCATATGTTCTTTTATTCTTGTTTTAAATTCCTATATAATATTGCAATGTTCCATATGCCCTGGTGAATGGGATTTCATAAATACCGGAATTCTATCATTTTTTATATGTGATATATGTTCTTTTATTCTCGATTTAAATTTTCTGTTTGTCATTCCTATATAGTATTGTAATGTTCCATCTGCCCTGTTGAATGGGATTTCATAAACATCGGAATAGAACCTGATCAATTTTCCGGTGTTTCTGAAATCCCATTTACCGGGGCAGATGGAACATTACAATATTGTATAGGAATGACAAACAGAAAATTTAAACTAGAATAAAAGAACATATGGCAGACATCAAATATGACAGAAGAACCACTGCCTTAGTTAGACTACATAGAATAGAGCCATTGCAGGTTGATTTTTAGAATAGTAAAATAATTTTCCATCAAGAGTTTATTTTCCACCAATTATCCGTGGATCAATAGAAATATATTTGGGAAACGGGAACATTTGCAACGAAGCAGCTTCTTTTGAATTACCGAAAATTTGGCACGCAACGGCTTACAAACTAAAAAAGCAATAAAAATAAAAATAAAATAATAATTTTCACGTTTTCCAGTTTGACCAATTTAAGCACCTGCTTACATTGAACATGTGATCTCGTGACAAAAACTTTGCGAGAATATTTTATTTATCATTTTGATTTGAAGATGTCGCCATTTGAACGAAGGAAACATATGTAACTTATATTAAAATTATTTTTAAACGTTTTGTTTTATATTTTTATCACATTAAGCAGTAATTACACTTTAATTAAATTTTTTTTATTTATTTACATTACGATGCATTCATTATGCTATGTTTCATATTTTAATAATATTCATCTGAAAATTAAGACTATGCTTTCCTTCACAGAATAAACGTACTTGTTCATTTCTCCATGTAATATAAAACTCAATGATCCTGATCACGATCATCATAACGGGAGCCCGTTTCTATTGCAGAAACATGCAGTACACAATGACGTACAGTCAAAATGACGTATAAAAATGTATAGAGCTCTAAAAGTCATGATGTCATTGACGGTTCCAAATGTGTAGTTGCTATGCATTTCTTGCCTGTTGCTACGGTAATTTTCATGTCGATAGCTTCTTAACACAATGGTTACCACAAACCGGTTGTTTGTGAATTTAACCGTTATGACATCACACCTTTGCAATCAATTGACATTCGTAAAAACCATTGATATCTCATACAAATAGACGCCGGATTAGGAACCCTTTCTTGAAGAAAACATGTCCCTTCCCACCAGCAGGTGCTGGTGGGAGAATATTATGCCAAACAGGTTTTTTTTCCCCGCCAAACTGTCACTGGAATTCCACCGCATTCCACCGTTTCTGAGACTGCCGCTGATTACCCCCAGAAAGCGGCACACTTTCGCCGTTTTTTGGCGATGAAAGGTGAAAGATGTTTTCTTCAACTCTCTCTCGAGAACAAAGGAATCCGGTTTCCATTTATATTAGAAGTCAATGAGAAAAACCAAACACTTTTAAATGGTTACGTTAAATAATTCCTTAATATCGGAATGACAGAACGATTTTGGTGGTGAAAATAATGTCATTTTCAACAGAAAAGAGATTTCCATCGCTGTAAATAAACAATTTTACAATTTCGTGAACTTGATGTAGTATTTAGTGGAATTTATTTCTGCACCTAAAGCGACTGGACATTGGTTCATTTATTGAAATATCTTTGAAATGAATACTTGGTTAATAGACCAGGAAAACTGAAAATTAATAATGTGGCGTAAAATAAACTTTTTAAATTTCCAGAATTATAATAGATAGGTACATATAATAGGTATATAGAATCCAATCAAGTTTTGTGTGATGTGTACCATTTATTAGGAGTTTATAGTGGCGCATAAAGCATGACTTTGGGGATTGACGACCATCAGCAGAAACGGGGCTGAGCTCTTTAGTATTCATTAAAATAATATGTTCATAGAAATTTTGAAGTAAGTTTAGCATAGGAAATAAATAAGTATGTGAATAAGGAAATAAAATGGATTGATACATTATATAAAGTCCAGTGTTGCCCGATTGGGAATTTTTTTATTCAAAACTTCTACCACTATTTCAAAATACATATTTTCGAATTATTTAATGGCAGATATTCCGTGATTAAGTAAAGCGAGTATTATTAGTCTAAAAATGTGATAGATGTTTAGAATATATATATATATATATATATATAAATCCTAATCTGGAAACACTGATAATATTTTCAAATTAAACTTCTTTTTGCTACCAACACACATTAGTTTCTTTTCAACCTACTGGATGTGACATTATAACGAATTCAATTATACAGGGTGATTATAAAAAAACTATCAGGACATTTGGGCCCCTAACTATCATACCATTCACAGAAACTGTATGAAATTTTGGGAAAAGGTATTTTTAGGTATGTGCTCAAGAATGATAAGGAAAACAACAGTGTCACGCAAACAGTTACGGTTATAGTGATAAAATTTCGAAAAAATCAAATGGCAACACCCAGTTTTTTGTATTGGAATGTGATCTCCATTGTGAAAAACCCTAAATAGCGTTGGAACGGCAACTGTAGCATGAAAATACCGGAACTAGTCAAGGAAAAGTTAAAAAGGACTTTGCCGTGCACCAGAGCATTAATTTTCGTTTCATTTCCGTCACACGTCACACCGTTTCTTTGGCTGATATCCCAGCCTGATTAGTTCTCCACAAAACGAGAAAAAGAAACCAAGAAACGCAAATTTCGTGTTCTACGTAAGACACAGTCATGACTGACGTCGTCACGCTAAGTGAAGGAAAAGGCACTGCGAAATGCGAGCCGCGCTTATGTTCCTTTCTGCCATTCCGAACAAGATGCCGCTTTCAGGGAAAGAACGTGGGGAAATCGTAAAGATTTATTACCTGAATGGACAAAATGCCGCAGAGACATTGCGTGTTTACCGCAGAAACCATGGATTACGGCGAGGCCCGTGCACTGCCAAAGCTGTACGGAACTTGATTCATAAATTTGAAGAAACTGGTTGCACATGCTATCTACCTCGGTCTGGACGACCTTCCGCTCCTGTGGAAGCTGTTGCAGAAGTCTATCAGACGATAAGCACAGTTCGTCCCGAAACTCCACGCGGTGTTTCACGTGTTCTGGATCTGCCGAATTCAACTGTACGCAAGATTCTGCGCTCTGTTCTAAACATGTTTCCGTATCGATTCCAGCGTGTCCAGATTTTGGAAGCGTGAGACTATCAATTACAGCAGGATTTTGCAAATCAATTCCTTATCCGGTACGATGAAGATAGCAGCTGGCCTTTACGCATTCTGTGGACAGATGAGGCGCATTTCTCGTTAACTGGTAACGTGAATTCGAAAAATTGCGTGCACTGGGCAGAGAATAATCCACATAATGTGCATGCACGTCCATTACACGAGGAAAAAGTGACTGTGTGGTGTGGTATAACGAGCACGTTCATCCTCGGCCCTTACTTTTTTGAAGAGGTTACTGCCGGTGATCTGCAATCGTGTACAATAACGAGTACTCGCTATCTGGACATGTTAACTCATTACGCCATTCCCGCATTGCAACGGCAAAATGTTCTATCTGAAGTTGTGTGGATGCAAGGTGGCACTCCTCCACATGTCGGGTCCTCAGTCAAACGTGTCTTAACTCAACAGTTTGGTGACAGAGTTATCTCCCGTCATTTCCCGTTTCCGTAGCCACCAAGGTCTCCTGATCTGACACCAATGGATTTCTGGCTGTGGGTATATCTGAAATCCAAAGTGTATCCGTTTCGTCCTCAAATTGCATCTGATTTGAAATATGCCATCAGAACTGCGATTCAAGAGATTCCTACTGCCATGATACGTGCTGTAGTGCTATCCACCATCAGCCGCATGCAAAGTGTCATCGTGTGTGAAGGAGGTCAGGTGGAAAATTTGTGTAACCCCATAAAATGCTTTATTTTATGCTGCTTCTCTGTCCTTATTGGTTGTTCTCACTTTTAGCCTATCTACCGCCGGTGATTTTCATGCTACAGTTGCCGTTCCAACGCTATTTAGGGTTTTTCACAATGGAGATTACATTCCAATACAAAAAACTGGGTGTTGCCATTTGATTTTTTTGAAATTTTCTCACTGTAACCGTAACTGTTTGAGTGACACTGTTGTTTTCCATATCATTCTTGAGCGCATACCTCAAAATACCTTTTGCCAAATTTTCATTCAGTTTCTGTGAATGGTATGATAGTTAGGGGCCCAAATGTCATGTCGGGATAGTTTTTTATAATCACCCTGTATATTAACTTTATTATTTGATATTTTAGAAGTGCACTCCGATAACAATATATATATGTTAATAATAAAAAAATTTCGCCATTTTTCCTTAGTTAAATTATTCCAAATTCTTACAATTCTAAATTTTCCCTCTCTTTTAAAATATCTCTTAAATCTATTTTATATTTTATTCCATAACTTAATCAAAATATTCTTTTATTTATCATTCTAAAAATCTTAATCTGTTAAAAGCTACACGTATTTATTAAAACCTTATTCTCTTAAATTGCAACACTGCCTCTAAAACGCACCTGCCTAATTTCTTCTTTTGAGACATTGAATTTTATTCTTTGGAACATTTTTGTAATACCATTTTTATTTCTATTTAATTATCATTCGGCATCCCAGGATCCTGGCGTTTTCGCGCCCAAAGGCTTTTTTACCTTTTTAAATTGCCGCTTCTGATAAAGAGTTTTGGTCATACGTCAGAGACACACCGTCGTGGCCTCATTTTTTCATCCATTAGCGAGCAGGCCCGCCTTTTCTGCCCCCCTTGTTTCCCGCCGAACATGGCTGTCCGTGGACTAGCATTTCGCGCGTTTGTAACTTTGAGCAGAAATCTCGGATTATTTATACTGTTACATTGGCTTCGGACACAGATTTTTGTACGTTTTTCTTCTGTCAACTAGGCCCTGTCAGTAGGGGGTGAAAATACGTATTCATCGGTAGAGAGTCTTCAAAAAACATAGCTTTGTGTTGTCATCTAATGTATTAAATATCTTCGAGTTTTTGATGAGATTTAGTGGAGTTGTTACATCAACGTCATCTAATAAACAGTTGTCTCGTCAATACCATTGTCTTTCTTGAGTGGGAAACTGCCTGGATTCATTTACTTAGCCTGTTCTCCGGTGACATGCGACTGCCTCTAAGAAGTATAATTCGTCATCATATAGCATGGAACAGCGTTAGTAATTTGTGGCGGTGGAATAATAGTGCTATGATCTGGTGTAAATTTATAGAGATCGTGGCTGGCCTGTCACGGTTGCTGGATCTAGAAATTTTTATATCATATATATATATATATATAATATATATATATATATATATATATATATTAATAAAAGTCATTCTGATAACCTTCAAAATTCTAAATTCAGTATCATAATTATGGTTAATTCAGCGATCGTATAGAAATCCCAAACTAAAAATTTGAAAGCTCAAATGTTCCTACTGAATATGCAGTTAATTGAACATTCAATTTTATGATGATATAGCTAATATAAAAATCTAAGAAGCTGCTTTAAAGAAAATACATTAGCCTGAACTTAAATCATAGAGGATATGCTCTTAAATATTCTTGTAATATATATTTAAATTACCTTATTCCCTTCTTTTTGAAACACATTTTTTTTAACGTCTTATTATCCTGAAAAAATGCATTTTAAAGAGTAACTTTTACACAGGTCTTTAATTTTTTAAGGTAAATTATTCGGGATTTAATCTTTAGTACATTGATAACATTTTAAGCATAGCATCCTTAAAAAGAAAAGGTGAAAATAATGTCTTTTATGTATTTTAAATTCGAAAATGTGTAACAGTTTATTAAATAATAATTATCTTCAGGAAGATTAACAAAATATGTATTGTAACTGATACTTTTAATTATAAATGAATTATATCAAGTAGGACATATAATTATTTTGAAATGGATACTCAAATACATAATTAATGAAACTTTATTACTAAAAATATGTATCTTTATTAATATAAATATTTTACGACTATTTTTATAAAAGAAACCGACACGATAATTATAATTTAAATTTATATAAAAATAATATACTATTATAAAGAATTTTGAATAAATTTATCTAGTGTTTTCAGAAGATTAATTTATAATGATGATATTTAAAGTTTATATATGATTACGCCATTTCTATTTTAAAGCAAACAACAGTTCCTTTATATGATTTGTTTTATTTCTTTTAGAAAATTCCTTAAGAGTAGAAAATCAGATCTTTTTTCCCTTTTTTTGGCACATGGTTTATTTTCCAATTACTTATATTTCATTTATGTTCTTTTCTTTTTTCTTCAGTATTTTCTTTTCTCTTGAAAATGCTCACGTTAATAAAATAAAAAATTTAAATAAATGTTAACATTCATACAGGTGTTTCTTTCGTGTATGTAAAAAGAAAAATGCTTTCCCTTAATTTCTACATTTTACTTTCTCATCGAAGGTACTATTTGAAATTTCTCAACATTTCTTAGTTCAAATTTTAATTGTTTAATAGGCGTATAGCTAACATAGTGAAAAAGTACCCAAGCCGGGACTCGAACCAGGGTCATCAGTATAGCGCACATATGTGTTACCAACTGAACCACTTGGGAACGATATTCAGCTTGGAACTTTCTCACTATAACATGATGGCAAGGCTACAAACGCAACACTAGATGAAACTAGTGCTTTTCCATGTGCTGCGTTTGTAGCCTTGCCAACATGTTATAGTCAGAAAGATCCAGGCTGAGTATCGTTCCCAAGTGGTTCAGTTGGTAGAACATCTGTGCGCTATACTGATGACCCGGGTTCGAGTCCCGGCTTGGGTACTTTTTCACTATGTTGGCTATACGCCTATTAAGCAATTAAAATTTAAATATTATGAATGTAAGGCGTGAGAAATTTTCTATGGGAAAATTTTCCAAATATTAAGTATGAATTTATTTCTTAGTTTTTGTGGTTTTGACGTGTACCTGAAGTACATTTTCAGGTAAAAAAACAATGAAATAATAAGCAGCTGCCGTATAAAGAGTTTTAAAGTTTATAGACGCGTACACTTCCTTAATAGCACCCGGACTGGAAATCGACTAAAATATGAAAGCACTGTAACTGAAATGTAACTATCACACTCCACACTACGGTAGAGGGACGTTGAAAATGAGCTACTGCGACGACAAATTAGGGCATATTGACTGGGATGAGAAATTGATATGTTTCCTTTTGTGACGAAATGGAAATATCTGAGATATTTTGCTCTTTGACTTCATAGTGGAACCAGAAGGTTCCTTGAGAGTCATAATTTGACGAATTGAAGATATCACAGTTTGATCACCGTTGTGACGTCAAAACTTGTGGCCATTTTCAACATCACATTTAATGGCTGTATAGTTAGGGTTGTTATGGAATTTATAGTCTCCATGATCATGCTTTTGTGGGTTCTGTATGGTTACTTTGGAAAGAGTACTAAATAAATAAATTAATTAATAGAAACATGAGTTTAAAAAGATTGAACACACCTCCTTTACAGAGAAGATTTAGGTCCAAGTAATTATCAAATTATTTATTAAAAATTTCTTGAAACCGAAATGCGATTTTCTTGTAAAGAAATTTAATGAACATCATGATTGATGTGAGAAAAGCAATCATAGAAAATTTTCAGGACGAACGCGCAGATTACTTCTTCAGAGCCATACAATTCCTCTTTAAACAATGGGTAAATTTTTCAAAGAAAATATAATGAAAAAAATAATTTGTTTAAATATTGTACTGCCAAAAGGAAGGTAAAAAATATAAAGGACAAGAACGAAAAATCATGCATCAAGCATAGATTATGTGACACTTTCCAACGCTTCCAAAATAATTTTATAAATCATTACCGTTTAATAAGCTGAAAGATAACATCCAAGTAAACAATTCGGAAAACGCACAACATATTTAAAAACGTAATTTCAGGAATTTCCAACATATATTTCCAACATATACAATATTCGGAAAAATATCCGAATACTTTTATTCAGCCCTGTATATTATCTATAGATTTGTATATATACTACATAGGATTCTAAATTTTAGTTTAGTTAGGAAACGCGTAGCACAGTTTATAATTCTTCTTCTGAAGTTCCTGTCAATAAACGGAAATGTGTTCGCGAACTTTTCTGCTGCCCTGTAAAAGATCTACAGAATATATACACACCAAGTAATAGACAAAAAGTGAGTTAAATTTAAAATCGCGTTCAGCAACTTAAAAGGCACTTCCAGGAAATATTGTTAACGGACAGTAGAGAATTCTTTTGTGTGTCCCTGTAAATGAACGATCATTGCTATACACACAATATTCTGTAGTAAACCTCTTGTAATGCACCTTAGTGATATATATAAATTTCAATGCGTTTAAAATAGTGAAACATTATTTAATTAAACCGCAAACGATTTTTCTCCATATACGTAATGTAACGGAATTTTTTTGACTGTCCCTGTAGAGTAACTATAAGTGCTATGCACACCCTATTCTATATTAAGCTTCTTGTAATGCACCTTAGTGATATATATCAATTACAATGTGTTTGAAATTGTGTAACATCATTAAAATAAACCACAAATGATTTTTCTCCATAGAACGTAATGTAACGGAATTCTTTTGAGTGTCCCTGTAAAGAAACTATAACTGCTACACACTTCAGTTTAAATATAGAACATGCTATAGATAACGGCAATAACATATAAAAATTGCAGGGAATCCGAGCATATTTACGGGAGTTAGAGCACGGACAGACGGCCATACGGCAGACGGCCAGACAAACCGAAGTCATAAACACTTTTTAACTAGGTTGGAAAGTGTTAAAAAAAACTGTTCGAAATTATTTATGCAAGCATGATGATAAATCAGTGGTTTCCCTGTCTATTGAGTTACGGTTTCATTAAAAATATAAATATTACATAGCAGTTATTACGCATATACTAGCTAATTTTTATGTGGAATTGTTTGTAATACAATATATAAAATTAATAATAAAAATTATAATATTAAAGTTTAGAAAGCTGACGAGTGCATAGATAAAAATGGTACTATAAATACTGTTCAATTGAAAATATGTAAAAAAAGTAATGTATAATCAATAGTATATTCTGACAATGCTGGTCATTAATCTCAAAGTGTTATGCGTTCTTCATACACTTTTTTCAATCAATCAGAATATTTAATAATTATTTTTACAGCAACATTTTTATCAACTATATACATATACGTATTGAAAAGTTTTTGAAAAAAAAAAAAACTTAAATACTTAAAAATATAGATGCTTATAAGCGAAAAATACGCTTTTTACATTATAGAAAATAACAAGAAGTTCCATAGCCTGCGGCAGCGGTAGTACTTAATTATTGAAGTCTTTTACTTGTGATCAAAGAGCGATGATTTTTTATAGAAATGTTTTGCTGTTATTGCAATACAACATTATCTCGAAATAGCGCTAAAGTAACTTTTAAAAGACAGAATAATGCTGACATTTCGATTCTCTATTTCTCTTTTCCTAGCAATAAAAGTAAGGTGAAATATAATTTCTTTTGGTGCTTTGGTGAAAAAGTACATGTTATTATTAGAAGTATTTTTACAGATAGAAAAATGTTTAAAATACGAAAATACCTTTAAGTTATATTTACTTTTCAATTGGTTCTATTTAAAATATTTTTTTTTCTAAGAACTGGAGATTAAAGGCAGAATAACAAAGCAGATAGTTTTATCTTTTGTGTTATCTTTCCCCAGGTTTGGTGTTTATGCTTTTAAAACAAAAAAGTTTGCTATGAAAGAAAAAATAAGATATGCGTAATTTTCTTATAGAATGAAAAAATGACACAGTTTTGCGTGATAGGCTTGTAGGGAATTATTGCATTAATTTTTTATACACGTGAACTAAACAGACAAGGAGTACCTTAGAATTAAGATTTTTCTCACTATTATACATCTGAAAAATATTTCGTATTAATTAAAATCGACCTCCAGTAATTTTGTTAACTTTAATATATAAGAAAAGAGGATTTCTCTAAAGCATATACGAGGGCTGTCTGAAAAGTTGAGACAAACAGTTGAAATTTGAATTATTTATAAGCTATTAATCTTTTTATGACACTCACTTTTATGTCTTGTAGACCACTAGAGATATGACTTATTATTTTTAACACAAAACAAGACCATATTACTGTTCTTAAAGTTATAATATAATACAAAAACTTAAAAAATATATTGGAAGGATGTTTATAGAAAGAAACGTTAATACGGGGAAAAAATAAGCCATCATAAGCGAAAAATATTTTTAACATTTTATAAAATAACATGAATTTTCATAGCTTAAGGGAGCCGTACTACCTTATTATTAAAGTATTTATTTTACTGATAAAAAAGAGAGATTTTTTTTGTAGAAATATATTGATATTATATAAAAAAATTATAAGCTAAAAGTATATTTTGAACATAATAAAAGTAAACTATATGGCCATAAGGTTCCGGTTGCCTTCGATTTTAAATGCTTTCTCAAATAGCTAGAGAACTACTTGACGAAATGATCTATCACTACAGCAAGTGACTATGTGGGCCCGGTACAAAATTTTTAGTCAATAAATTCCCGGAATGGTTGCCTACATTCACGCAGGTGTTCGTTGGAGGGGAAATATCTTTTTTGGAGGTTGGCAGTACTGATAAGGAAAACACACAGGCATCTGGAATTCATTTCCGGTACTGTTGACGTTAGCTGCAGATCATTTCTGACAAAGCGAATTTTTCATTCGTCGGATTTTGAAATGTCGTCTTTAGAGCAGCATGCAAACATCAAATTCTGCGTTTTGCTCGAGAAATCACCTTCTGAGAAGCTAGAGATGCTGAAGAAAGCATACGGAAACGATGGTATAAGCGTTTTCGTAAAGGTTAGCAAAAACATCACAAAGGAAGGAAAAATTTCGCTTGGACAAAAGCTGAAGGAAAGTGATGTTGGAGGTGTTTTTCGATTACGAGGGCGTCATTCACTACGAATTTATTCCTGAAGGCCAAACTGTCGATGAAGAACTTTACCTGAAGATCCTTAAAGACTACGAGATCAGACGAAAACGACCTGAAAAATGGGCAAGAAATGATTGGTTTCTTTTACACAACAATGCTCCACCACATCGCACTCTGATTGTTAAAAATTACCTGCCAGGCACAGTGTTACCACTCTGGAACCCCTTCCTTATTCTCCCGACCTAGCACCAGCGGATTTTTACCAGTTTCCACGGCTGAAAATGAAATTGAAGGGACAGAGTTTTATGGATTCAGATGAGATGATCGAAAATGCGACGAAGCTACTGAAGGACGTCTGAAAAAATGGATTCAAGGAGTGTTTTGAACAGTTATACGAACGCTGGAAGAAGTATGTAGATGCAGGAGAAAAGTACTTTGAAGGCCAATAAGGTAAAATTATTGTTCTATTTTTTAATAATTTGTAATTGACCTGTTCCGGGAACTTTTTGACCCAACCTTGTATGCATTTCTTTAAAAATTAAAAAAGAAATCCACATGCTTTTTGTTTCTAGTATTCAGAGCTTTTAATTAAATGTAACGATACTTTCAGAAATCTTAACAAAGGGCAGTATAAATATTTAACTGCAATTAAAATATGAATACATTTAATATTTAGTGAGATAGCAGTATTTGAATGAAATATATATTTTTATACTAATAACGCTTAATATTTATTGAATATTTAACTAGGCATGCACGAACGATTCCTAAAGACTTTTTTTATATTTTGCAAACGCAATATATAGACCAACTTATGTAGAAGGAACAGTCGAATATCGTGAAAATTCAGAAAATATGGTCGGTATAGTTAGTTGGATTTCACTTGCTTTATAAAAATAGTTGGATGATAAGGGATTTTCCAAAAATTGTCATTTTTGACAACAAACATGGCCGTTTTGGTTCTTGATTTAATGCATATTGGAATACCATCAGAATAACCCCCTCCCCTACCAAAAAAAAAAAAAAAACCAAAATTGAAGATCCGTTCTAAAATTACGCATGGACAAGCATTAAATACATACTTCTTTATAGGATGTCATTTAGTAAAAAAGTAACAATTTGTGAAAAATCCTTTATCATCCATGAATTCTAGAAAGAAACTGAAATTCAGCTCGCTAAAATGCCGATACATTTCTGAATTCACAATATATTCGATTGCCCTTTTAATGTAACTTACCCAATTTAGCTGACTACCAAATTCTGAAAATAAAAACGTGATGGCATTCGCGGAAGCGCAGATATATATTTTTCATTCATATGCTCATTCCTCATCAAATATTCAGTATATTCATTTTCTAATTGCAGTTTAACGCTTCTACTGCGCTTTGTCAAATTTTCTGAAAGTGGTCTTAATTTCGGCTGAAAACTTTGAATGCTATAAACAAAAGATATATGATTTTTTTAAATAAAGTTTTATATTTATATCTTCACGAATATACGTGTTATTCTTAAAAAAAGAAATGGAAATATTCTACAATTACCACATAGTCATTATCTACAACAACAGATTATTTCGAGCATTTTATGTTAATAATTATTCACAAAAATTTTTTTATTTGTCCCGAAATTGCCCTAAGTCTTCATTGAAAAATATAAGGTCAAACATGTTTTTAATAACCTCGAAGTTAATGTATTTCTAGATAGTCGACAAAATGTCAAAATTCGAAAGTGCCTGGTAACATTTGGCTACATAGTGTATTCTCCAAATTTTCATTTTTGACTAACAAACATAAACTTTTTGGATCCCGATTTAATGTAGATGGGAGAACCGGTAGTAAGTGCGCGCCAAAAAAAAAACAAGAAATAAAAAAAGAAAAAAGAAAATTAAAAATCTGAACGTTAGATAAAATATTACTGGAAATTTGTTTAAGAGACATTAACCAAAGCATGTTCATTAAACAAGAGTCTACAGTCATTTTATCTTTAACAAAGTGCGTCGTTAACTGAGAGCTTCTTTTTAAACAATGTACCGCAGTATTTTATTACAAGCTTTCCTGCAAAGCTCAAAGCCTGATAAACAGTTGGGATTTACATCATTTACAACTATTCAGGGTTTTTTAAATACTCCCTTTTATATCCTTTACAGCATCATTTTTAACAATAAAACATAACCTTACTATGCTACTGAAAATTAATATAATATAGAAAAATTAAACAAATGTAAAAAGTTGATTGTAAAAAAATAATATTTCCAACAATTTCTGATTTTAAGAAAAAATAATACAATATTAACATCATATAAGATAACAAGAAATTCCAAAGACTGATGGAGCGATAGTATTTAGTTATTAGGTGTTTTTTAATTATCATCATAATAAGTTTTTTTTAAGTGAAAACTTCTTTCGGCGCATTGGACATTTTTTGAGATGGGAAAAAACCATTGAACTCGCGACACTGTTACTGTAACCGACACCTCTGTATATTTGAAGTGACAACTTCTTTAGGCGCGTTGGACATTTTTTGAGACGGAAAAAACCTTTGAACTCGCGACACTGTTACTGTAACCGACACCTCTGTATATTTGAAGTGAAAACTTCTTTAGGCACGTTGGGTATTTTTTGAGATGGGAAAGAAAACATTGAATTCGCGACACTGTTACTGTAACCGACACCTCTGTATATTTGAAGTAAAAACTTCTTTAGGCGCGTTGGACATTTTTTGAGATGGGAAAAAACCATTGAACTCGCGACACTGTTACTGTAACCGACACTGTTACTGTAACCAACACTGTTACTGTAACCGACACTGTTACTGTAACCGACACTGTTACTGTAACCGACACTGTTACTGTAACCAACACTGTTACTGTAACCGACACTGTTACTGTAACCAACACTGTTACTGTAACCGACACTGTTACTGTAACCAACACTGTTACTGTAACCGACACTGTTACTGTAACCGACACCTCTGTATATTTGAAGTGAAAACTTCTTTAGGCACGTTGGGTATTTTTTGAGATGGGAAAGAAAACATTGAATTCGCGACACTGTTACTGTAACCGACACCGCTGTATATAAGTTTGTACATGTATTGTGTATAGTTCGGCATGAGGTAGGGCGGGGCGGGTGCGTCGCGCGCCGCATGCTTGCCTGTGCGGTATTGGTTCTCGAAATACACGTACGAGAGTTAGAAAAAGGGAATGCTTTCAGTAGTGCTGCTACTCAATTCAACGCACGTTTCTGTTAATTCAACATAGATATTATAATTGTGACAATTCTTGAAATTCATTATTTTCTTCTTTGATTTAGCTAGCTACATATAATGTATCATATAATTAACTTACTAATGTGAAGTGTTAATAATTATATACGATATATTGTTTAAATAAGAAATATTGTACTGCAGTGCTTTTGAGTTTGAATTTGTAAATCTGTCATTGCTGATAAATTAATAGAACTGATGTTCGTCATCACGTAAGCAAACAATTATTTAAATAAATAAATAAATTTACGTTAATATTTAAAAGTATTTCCTGCACATTAAAACATTTCATACGATTAAAATATACACACGTAATTGTTCAAGTTTTCACTTCTGTCGGCACTCCCGGAGTGCCACAGTTTTTTTTTTTTACATTTTTATGGTATAAAGAATTTTCGATTGTAAGATAATTTTGGATTTTGTAAGTATACTTTTTATGAAATTAACATAAGATTTTAAACAGCTATTATATGCACAGAATGTTGGAAAAAATTTCATAATCTATGTGTAAAGCAGGATTTTTGTTATCTGTGTTATTTTGGGAGTATAGTATTATTTTGGGAGAAACAGTTACATTTTTTATTTTCCGAAGATAATTTACTAATGCCCATAAAATAAAATAAAAAATATTTTCTTCAACACCGAGAATGTATAATGCTATCAAGATGCAAGCAAATCATAAAATACATGATTGAATAAATACGTGTGATAAAAATTTAGTAGTTTTCTCCTGTACAAAGTTATGGATTTATTGGACACTAAACTATTTCCACGATTTAAAAATTTCCAATGTGAGAGGTTAAAAATTCAACACAAAAGAAAAAAACACTAGACAAATGTAATAAATATGTAAAATAACGTCAAAAATATTTTTACAATTTTGAAAAACAGTAAAAATTCTTTTTTTGTAGATATTACAGATTTTAATCTTTATGAATGACCTAAACTGGAAGATATAATTTAATACAGGTCTTTTTAATACAGCAGAATGCTTTAAAATTATTCTTATAGCATTAATCTTAACATAAAAGCCAGATCCTAGTATTTTACTGAAGAAAATATAATATAGTACAAAAAAAAAAAAAAAAAAAAAAAAACTTTAATAACAAAAAAACGCGATTATAAGAGAAGTTTTTTTTTTTTTTTTTTACATTTTTATAAAAAAACAAGAATTTTCATTGCCTAAGGAAGTGGTAGTACTTAATTATTACATCTTTTACTTATGATCAAAGGACGATAATTTTTAAGGAATGATTTGCTGTTATTGCAATAAAACGTTATCTCAAAATTGCATTAAAGTAATTTTAAAAATACGCAATAACGCTGACATTTCGATTCTCTGTTAATTTCTTTTTCTCAGCATGTACTGAAATGTTCTTTGGTGTCTTGCTGAAAAAATATACATTAATATTGGAAGCATTTCTATTGGAAAGAACTTTTGAAAAATACGAAAAAACATTTTAAGGTATATTTAATTTTATTTCAAATACTTTCAAAAGAAAGAGAATTAATAGATGAAATTAAGAAGACAGTACGTTTTTTTTAGGTTCGTTCGTAATTATATAAATACGTAGCACGTATATTCGTCGCCTGGTCCGTCCGTCTGTCCTTCTGTCCGCATATAAAAGCCCAAAAACTACCCAACTGAATGATTTGAAATTTAATATATATAATCGTTGCAGAATTTTGTCGAGTCATTTCAGATTTTATGAAAATCGAATCAAAATTTAAAAAAAATATTAATAAAAGTTTCTTCATTCTATTAAATCCTATCATACGTAATTAATTCAATGATATCCCATGATAGGTCGGGATTCTAGGTTGCCATGGTGATTACGTCCTATTTAAGATGGAGTCATATTATTTCCATATTACTTAATTTAAAAACCGAAATTGTTTAGTCGGTAAATGACAACAAAAGATAAAATGTTTCCAACTTGAAATGTACTTATTTCCTTACGGAAATGAATCATATCATAATAACAGACGGTATAATTAATTTCACTGAAACTAGTTGTAGTACGATTGCACCTCATTCGTCATATTTGACGTAGAATTTCCAACTTGTTTTTACTTTTTTTCATTTTATAGATTTTACGACGACTCCCTCACTAATTACGAATTAGATTTGGATCGGATTTCTATTTGAGAACTGAATTGTTCGACAGCTGGGGCATTCAACGATCAAGGTTACACTGCATACGAGTCACTGCATCATTCATCTTCGCGCTAATGTTTCAGAATTTATTATTCCTATACTAATAAATCATGATTTAATTAAAAGAAAATAATACGTTATTAAATCCATGATCCATCTATATTTTCATGAATATTTTGTCTCGCAAAATATTTGAAGGTTTAATGGAAATAATTCTCTTATTTTGTTAAAAGAATTCTGCAATTAAATTCGTAATTTACTGGGTCGTTGACAATAAGCCTTTGCACGATACTGCTGGATATAAACACCTGTTGAAAACACATCAGTGTAACTATGATACACAAGAACATCCATTTCATTTTCGAAAAGAAAATTTATCTTTTGAAAAGAAAAGTTGAAATCAGAGAAATTGTTTAGCTTTGTTCAAAATATTTCACTAAAGATAGCTGTACTGCTTGAATGCCACTTCATCCATAAAATCAAAGTAAATTTAGTCACTGAACTAAGCTTACTAATAACATCATTAACATTAATTTATAAATATTGGAAATAATCCGCTACATTTGTTAAAATAATTCTTCAGTTAAATTCGTAATTTGCCGTGTCGTTGATAATAAGACTTAACATGATATTATTGGATGTAAACACCTGTTGAAAACAAACTAATGTAACTCTGTTACATATGATTAGCATATTATAGCCCAACCGAAATTTGAGATAAATCTTTCTGCAGGTAATGAAATTTTTACAGAAATTAGGACGGATTGTCCTTGGATTAGAAAACTGTTTCTTGAAGTTTTTTTTCATTTTTTTTAATTACTTGTTTAGAATGTAATTTTGAAACATAATGATTGAGAAATCGGTTTTAACTTCTGTTTTCCCATCTTAAATTTGTTTCTGAACAAAGCGAAAGAAATTTATCTATGTATTACATATTGTTTATGCGCAATTAAGTTAGTGGATAATGAAGGTTTTCGGTTCGAATATTAAATTGACAGCTAGACACTGATAACGTTATGAAAGAAATTCTTTTTGTGGTGTTTCTTTGCACATTTACAGGTGGTTTTTCCCTACACCACTTTTGGTGGCAACATAATTTCCACCATTTTTGCTGTAATGCATCAATGTATTTTACAGTGTGCCTATATTTTCTAATTTACCCAATTACTACTCTTTTTCCTG
This sequence comes from Maratus michaelseni, assembly GCA_963931845.1. Lineage (NCBI taxonomy): Eukaryota > Metazoa > Arthropoda > Arachnida > Araneae > Salticidae > Maratus > Maratus michaelseni. Next base: position 342,721,878 of record OZ007593.1, on the reverse strand, counting down.
ATGAAACTAGTCATTGGGGGCCACCGTAATACTAACCCATCATGGATATGCGTAATATAAAATATGAAAATAAAACATGTGTCAACTATTTATAAAATGCATTGCAATTCGAATAAAATCGTGGCTTTATGATGTCATAAACTTTAAATGCTCTATGACTGAATTGGGTAAAAGAAACATCCTTATAACTCCAAAATTGATAATCATATTAACTAACGGTTTACCGCGTCGGATTAAGCGTCTCATTTCCAATAAAAATATATCTTCGAATTGAAATTTGAATTAAATACAGAGTCATAAAAAATCGAAGAATGTTGAAAATAGGATTCACAAATATCTCGGTAACTAATTATTCAATCGACTTCATTTTTTATGCAAAATTTATGTTTTTTCATTGTTTTTTATATTCACCCCTTAAAATAAACAATTTCGAAAATTTTTATGTACCTTTTATCAGAACGAATATTTCGAGAGACCGAAAAAAGTAGTTCCGGATAATCGAGGTTACTGAAATTCAATAAGCTTCTTTCCATTATTACATAGTAAGTACACACCAAATTTCAAGTCTATTTTTCTATCTCGATTTGTTAGGAAGATACAGCGTTTACAGACACACAGACAGACAGGCGAACCCCTTAAAATAAAGAAATTCGAAAATTTTTATATACCTTTTATCAGAACGAATATTTCGAGAGTCCGAAAAAAAATAGTTCCGGATAATCGAGGTTACTGAAATTCAATATGCTTCTTCTCATTATTACATACTAAGTACATACCAAATTTGAAGTCTCTGTCTCAATTTATTTGGGAGGTAGAGCGTTTACAGACACACACACAGACAGACGGACGGCAATTTTTTTTTTTTTTTGTATAAATATGTTTTTCGGAATCGCCAGTGGCTGACACGAGTAAATCCGTCAAAAATTTTTTTTTCGATTTAAAAAATGATTACAAGACTTACCCTATACTACGTATGATGGGTAATTAAAAACAGCTTGCTCTAGTTCTTTCCAGAAATTGAATGACCCATGCGGCAAGCACTTAATTTTTTACTTCAGTCAAAGAAATCTAAATCTCGAGTTTTAGGTAGCTTTCAATACAAAAAAGTATAAAGCTACCTATTGCAGCCGTTCGGAGGAAAGCAGTTCCGGAAAATTTCGATATATTTTCACCGATCATGACCCCCAGACCCCAAAACCACCCTCCGTTCAAATGTTGATTTATATATATAGATATATAGATATATATATATATATATAGATATATAGATATATATATACATCCATATATATATATATATATATATATATATATATATATATATATATATATATATAATATGTATATCTGACCTATGTCATACGATAACGCTCGTATTTATAAATCAATTTTGATGAAACTAATTGTGTGTATTAAGCTAACCAATGTCTCGACCGAGTTCGTTGGCCAGCTTGGTCCGCCATTTTGTTTCAAGATGGCGGCCATTTAAAAATTTAAAACTAAAATAAATATATAAAAAAATTAAAAATTAAAATTTATTTTTTAATTACGTTTTAGGCCTTGATACAAGGATTCCAGCGCATTTTTTGGTTTACCTCTATCTTAAAAAATGGCTGAGATAGAGCAGTTTGAAATTCTAGGGCGGCTGACATTTTGAAACAAAACAGCAGATTAACGCGATTACTCGCAAATTATTTTCTTTCATTGTTGTAATAATTTTCCCAATCATACGCATAAAACTATATATTCATATCCGTTAGCGCCAAAATTGGCAAAATTGGCGACATTTGGCGAAATATCGCCAAATTTGGCGACCAAAATAAGTCTTCATAAATAAAGCCAATTTGGCTATTGCTCAATAATTTGGCGAATTTTTTATTCAAATTCAGTATTAACGAATCTTTTGTAAACGTTTTCTTTGCATTTTAACTTGCTGTTTTCGTGTAACATTAGCTAAAATTTTAAAACGAAGATATAGGAAAGCTACCTTTTCCTACCGGTACAGGCCGGAAGGACTTTTTTACTTAATGTAACTTTTAATAATTGTTTATGAAAATCTCTACATCCAACTGCACATACCATATGCCACTTTCCGAATATGTGTATGAATGAGGATGCATAATTTCAATTTTTCCACATTTAAAGTAGTTTTAACAGTACTTCTTGATTCCGAAGAATATTCATGAATTATTTTAAAATTATTATTTGAAAAAAAAAGCATGATTGTATTACTTTATTGTAAAAATAATAATACAGTACACACATATTTCAAAAATAATTAGAATGTAATAAATAATTAGAATACTTAAAAATAATTGATTTTATGTGAAAAATAAATTTTTAACATTATTAAAACACATATGAATAGCCTGAAGGAGAGGTAGTACTTAATAAATTATTTTTTTTTAAACTTGTGATCATTAATCGATATATTTTTTAAAGAAATATTTTGCTATTATTGCAATAAAGCGTTGTCCCAGAATAACTTTAATATAACCTAAAAAAGTCAGAATAATGCTGACATTTCGATTCTCTGTGTGTTTTTTTTTCTCTCTAAGCGTCGTAATTGAGCTGGAAAATACTTTCCTTTAGTGTTTTGCTACAAAAGGGTATGTTATTGTAAGAAGAATTTCTCCAGAAAGAACTTATAAAAAATATGAAAATATCTTTAAGCTATATTTACTTGGTAAAGAGCTTTATTTGAAATATTTGTGAAAGAAAAGATAGTTTAAAGACGGACTAACAAAGCTAGTTTTTTTTAGTTATCTTTTATTATTTTAACACATTTTTTTGTCGCAAGGTTTATTTGCTGTCATTTAAAAAATGAAAATTTGTTAAATCTAAAACAAAAGAAGAAATTACAGAGTCATCGAAAAAGGAGTCCCCGATTTCGAATTAAAATAACTAATTCCTTAATAAAGATAAACTATTTATTTTTACACTGTTAGATTGGAGAAATCTACGAGGTTTTTTTTTTTTTTTTTTTTTACATTACTTAGAAAACTTCACCCCCTGTTGCTCGGCAAACATCTAAGAGATATTCGATCTCCTTGCAGGTGCGCTCAATAATGTCAGGGGTTACAGTAGCTTTGCTGCGTAAATTCTCACCCTTCATTGCTGCAGATCCCGAATATTTTTTAGCATAAACAATGTTTTTGCGATATTTTGACTATGATTGCTGTGAACTGACTGATGTGGGAAATGGCATCGCGTCATGAAGTGGAGTCGTTGCATGCGCGCAGTCACGTCAAGGTAATCCCCCAATCCCTACTACCAAAACTCCTTCAGATGATCTACAATATTACGTTGGTTTCCTACCGATTGACTGCATATTTCTCTTGCAATGTATTTTTAAAATCAAGGACACCTTTTTCGATGACCCTGTATATTATCTGTCATGCAAAATAAATTAAATTAAATTAAATTAAATTAAATAAATTTATCTAATTTTTGAGGGCTGGCTTGTGTGAAAGGCGTTACGGAGATTTTATATGCACGTTTGCCAAATTGATAGATATTTTAAAATTTAGATTGTTCTTAATATTTTATGTCTGTTTTTTTAGTATTTTGCAAATTAATTTGCATTGATTTTTTTTTAAGTTTCAAAATATTAGAATGGTTGATTTCTTAGGAGCACATACACTGCGAAAAAAAATTGTTGATTTTACGGTATCTGACAGGATTTACGGTAGCTGCCTGTATTATAGAGTAAAATTAACAGCAATAAACAGTAAAACAAGCAGTAATACATTGCACGCTTGGTAAGCTTATTTTACTGTTTCTTGCTTTTAATTTCACGGTATAATACTGGCAGCTGGGATGCTAGTATTATACTGTAAAATCAACATTTCCCCCCCGTATATTTTAACACTTGTGTTATCTAAAATATTCGCGGCATGATATCTATTAGTTTCCATAGCATGTTACTTCCGAATCAATTTTATATTATTCCTTTTTTTGCGCAAATGATGATTCTAGTATTTTACTGATAGAAGCAAAATATAACAGAACACAAAACTTAAACACAAATACTAAAACGTTCAGAAACAATTACACTTCGATAAATAAAGTATTATAAGCGCAAAATATAATTTTAACATTAAAGAAAATAGTAATGCCTTCCATGGCTTGAGGGAGCGATAGGACTTAATTATTAAAGTCTTGTACTTATGATCAAAGAATGATATATTTTTTATTGAAATGTTTTGCTATTATTGAAATTAAATGTTACCTTGATATAACATTAATGTTGAAATTTCGATTGTCTGTTTATTTATTTTCCTCAGTCATGTAGATAAGCCGAAAATATTTTCTTTTGACGTTTTGCTGGAAAAGTACCGGATGTATTTGTATAGAATACACAACATTAGATTATCAATAGATTATACTATTATATATCTATTATATCTAACATTTATATATAATAATATTATATCTAATAATCTATATATACTATTATATATCAATAGATTATACTATGATATATCTATTATTAGACGTATTTGTCTAGAAAATTTAAAAGAATGTAAATGGAAATTAAAAAAATAGAACATATATATATATATATAAATAAATCTATAAATGTATAAACATACTTTATTTTATTTAATTCTAAAGCATAATAAATATTATATTATTCATGATATTTAATTATTTAAATATATTTTAAATTTACTTTTTACATTATTTAATAAATAAAAAAAATAATATTTAAAAAATTTAAATGAAATTTAAAACAAGAAAGAAAAATCACGTGTCAAGCATAGATTATGAAATACTTTCCAACGCAGCCAGAAAACTGTAACGAAACTTCACCGTTAAATAAGGTAAAAGAAGATATGTTAGCAAACAGTTTAGCAAACATATAACACATTGAAAAATGCAGTTTTCGAAATTACCTTCCAGTGTCAAAAAAGTAGTCGAATTATTTTGTGCAGCCTTGTATATTATCAATAGATGTGGATATATAGTATTATAAAATTTAGTTCAGTTAGAATATTCACATTTAGCAATATTCGTGAATAGATGGAAATGCACTCGAAATCTTTTGTACAGCTCTGTATATTATCTGAAGACACACCATATATTAAGCTAAAGGAACCTTAAAACTCACTCGCAGCAATTATCAACCGTAAACGACAATGTATCCTTTTCTTTACGTAGCCCTGTATATGAATTTATTTATGTTCCACAAACTTCAATTAGTCTACAAAATATAGTTCAGCAGGAAAATGCGTAGACACAATTAAAAACTACCCTTAAGCAATTCACTCCCATAGTCTGTAATACTTTCGAATTCCGTTGTGTATCCTTGTATATGATCAACCGAGTTTATAAACACACACGTACCATGTAAAAAAATAGTTAAACTTAAAAACGTAAACCAAAGTTGAAAACCCGCTTATCACTCTTAGACTGTAAATATCGCACATGTACTGTAACCAATTTCTTTTGTGTGTCCCTGTAAACAAACGCAATGCACACAAGAGAGCAATTTATAGTGTACCTCAGTAATGCATATAATTTTCATTATGTTTGAAATTGTGAAATATCACTGCAAACGATTTTTCCTCATAGAACGATGTGTAACAGAATTATTTTCTTTGACCCTGTAAATGACTAATAAATGCTTTGCACCCCATATCCTACAAAAAGCATGTTTTAATGCGCTTCATAATTATATATCAATTTTATTATGTTTTAAATGATGTAATGTCATCAGAATGCACTTAAAACAATTATTTCCCATTGACTGTAATGTAACGGAATACTTTTGACTGCCCCCATAAAAAACTATAAATGCTACACACTTCCGTTGAAATAGGGAACATGCTATAGTAAACAACAATAACATACAAAAATTTCAGGTTAATCCGAGTATATTTACGGGAGTTAGAGCATGGACAGACGGCAGACAAACTGAAGTCATAAACACTTTTCAACTAGGTTGGAAAGTGTTAAAAAAGTGTTTTAAACAATGTAAAGAATTTCATGTTAAAGAACTTAAGAATTACATAACTGTAAGATATATTTACATTGTAAAGACATTAATTTAAAATACTTTGTCAAATAGAAATAGAATTTAAAAAGAAAGAATAACAAAACTAGTACATTACTTTTATTTGTGTTGTCTCTTTTCTTTGTCACAAGTTTTGTTCACTGTTAGTATAAAAATTAAAATTGGGTAAACCTAGAAAAAAATATAGGAAATATGCTTTATTTACCTAGTGAAATATAAGAAGAATTTTATTTTTTATTTGACTGATTTGGAAATCGTTACTGGTCATTTTATATACACGTGAGATAGACAGACAGGGGTATTTTAAAATTTTGATTGCTCTGTATATTTCATAACTGAGACATATTTCGTGATTGTTCAATTCAGTTTCTACTGTTTTTATTTATTAAAAATGACCATATTAAATTGGAATAATTTTTCTGTAGAGCATGGATTTTAAATCGGGTATGTCTGAAAAGTTCGTTACGTGATATGTTGTTTGTATGTCATATTGTTTAGGAATTACTTTTACGACATCATTTACACATTGCGACATCATCATTACGACATTTTAATACAAACTCATGTGTTTTACTAAAAATATAACAGAGCACTAAATTTAAAATGAAACATTCAACGAAAAAAGCTGAAATGCCCCCAAAAATAATGAGAAAAAAAAATTTAACATTAAAACAAAATTAAGAAATTTCATAACCTGAGAGAGAGGCAGAACATAATTATTATAGCCTTTTACTTATGATCTAAGAGAAATATTTTTTTAATTGAAATTGCTGTTATCACAATAAAACATTGTCTCTTATTAGCCCTAATATATCTTTGAAAAGTCAGAATAATGCTGACATATCAATTTTCTGTTTATTTCTTTTCTCAGCTTTGAATGTGAGTCGAAAGATATTTTCATTTGGTGTTTGAAAAAAATAAAAGTATGCATTACTATTAGAACAATTTCTGTTAAAAAAGAACGTATGAAAAATACGAAAATACTTTTAAAATATACTTATTTTGTCAAGAGCTTTATTTTAAATATTTTCAAAAGAAAGAGAGGTTTTCACAGAACAACAGAACTAACACTTTCCCTTTTATGTGTCAACTTCTTTTTCCCATTTTGCTCGTTGTTATTTTAACGGATTTTTTTAAAGTTAAAAGTACTGTGCATTTTTAATTAAAATAAAAATATTTTTTTGGTTAGTTTTAGGTTTGTTTGGAACTGCGTTGGTCTTTTTTTTTTCTTGTTCAGAGGAGACTGAGTGCTTTGAAAATATTTGAAATTTCGCCGCTTTTTTAATATTTTATAAATGTTGAAAGATTTTTCTACTGTTTTTTTTTAAATATTATAATAGGGGATTTCTCTGAGAATATATCTTAACATGTGGCTGGTCTGAAAAGTTTGAGGCCTGATATACAGTCAAAAGTTTAATTACTTATAAGATTTTAAAATTTTAAAATAAATTCACTATATTCTGTGCAGTTATTGCAAACTAGCTGATCCATCCGGCGTTGCCCAGAAATCAGTAACTTTCTTTTGCGGTTTCGAAAAAAATATTCATTTTCGGCGGGTTTTCTCTTCTAAACAAACTTCTTTCTGAACGAAACTCCGGCACTCGTCTCCGCTGCCTACGGCACTGTATAGCAGACATGCTACGCATGCGCTGAAATATCGTTTAGTTTCAATTTCCACAGCTACGTTGCGCAAAATCATCTTACTTAGTTATCTATATATTCATTAGTTCATGTTATGTTGAATGAACCAATTACGGTTGAAGAAAGAATCCAAACGTTTTTTAGAACACTTTGGTCGAAATAAGAAAATGCTCTAAGTCGACCACTTTCAATCACCCTATCTCCCACACCCTCACAGGTGCCGACATGCAACTACCATAGTGCACGATGGGAGACTCGAGACGACTACCACACACAAACACCAGTGGTGTGCGCTGGGTAGTTGTGACTGCCAAATGAAATATAGGGACAGACACGTTCTTCAAATTCTGTAAAAATATATATACGCTTTAGCAACGTCTCAGTCTTTGGGGTACAACGGATGAATTTGAATTTAACCTCTTCTCTCCCAAAATTATCTCTGTGCAATGCTGCAGATTACTTTCCTGTTCCCAGCGATGCATCCTTTAAACTGCGTGAAAATGCCATTATCTGACATGCATTTAGCTTTTATAAAGAATAATAAAAAATATATGCCAAAATCAATGTATTCCAGTAAAACCCTACATTTAATACATTTTTTCACCTCGCATTAGCTTTGTATTTAAATTTTTTTCAGTATTGAACATTTCACCGCATTCAGCAGCACCAGACGAAATGAAACGTTTCATTTTGACTATTGCAAAATGAGTAAAATTTTTCTCAGACCGGCATAATATTTCCCGAATTAGGCTTTTATTTAAAATTTCTTGAGCATTGAATATTTCACCACACTCAGCAGTACTAGACGAAGTAAAAGACTATATTTTCGCTAGTAGATAGCAAAATGGGTAAAATCTTACTCTGACCTGGATAATGTTTCCCGCATTAGGCTATTGTTTAAAATTTCTTCAGCATTGAATAATTCACTGCGCTCAGCAGCACCGGACAATGTGAAACACTATATTTTTGCGGGTAGGTAGCAAAATGGGTAAAATCTTACCCTGACCTTTATAATGTTTCCCAAATTAGGCTTTTGTTTAAATTTTCTTGAGCACTGAATATTTCATCGCACTCAGCAGCACCAGAGAAAGTGTAACATTTCATTTTCACTGGCGAGAAGCAAAATGAGTAAAATATTTCTCGGTCTGGCATAATATTTCCCGCATTAGGCTTTTATTTAAAATTTATTGAGCATTGAACTGCACTCAGCAGCACCGGGCGAAGTGAAACACTATATTTCCGCTGATAGATAGCAAATTGAGTAAAATGTTACTCTGACCGGCTTAATGTTTACCGCATTAGGCTTTTATTTAAAATTTCTTAAGCATTGAACACTTCACCGCATTCAGCAGCTCCAGACAATGTGGAACACTTCATTTTCGCTGGCATGTAGCAAAATAGTTAAAATGGAACATTTCATTTTCACTGGCGAGAAGCAAAATGAGTAAGATCTTTCTCGGTCTGGCATAATGTTTCCTGCATTAGGCTTTTATTTAATGTTTATTGAGCATTGAACGGCACTCAGCAGCACCGGGCGAAGTGAAACACTATATTTTCGCTGGTAGATAGCAAATTGGGTAAAAAATTACTCTGACCTCCATAATGTTTACCGCATTAGGCTTTTATTTAAAATTTCTTGAGCATTGAGCACTTCACCGCACTCAGCAGCTCCAGACAAAATGGAACACTTCATTTTCGTTGGCATGTAGCAAAATAGTTAAAATGGTAGTCTGAGATGTATAAATATTTCAAAACTACGATTAAAAACACATAATAGATAATTTAGTTTGTAAATTACGTGTATTTAATTAAAGCCTTTAAAATATAATTAACTGTAAAACGGCAAAAAATATAAATAAATAAGTAAAAATAAATAAAGGATTGAAACATTTAAATTTCAGAGATTTAAAACAAAGAACAAGTAACAATAGATAAAATTTCTTAAAATATTGGAAGGTTCACAAAATCAGCGAATTTGTCTGTCCCGCATTATTGATTCCCGTTA